>OW026522.1:150248493-152648493 GCA_932274085.1 Protocalliphora azurea
AATATTATATTATATTATATTATATTATATTATATTATATTATATTATATTATATTATATTATATTATATTATATTATGTTATATTATATTATATTATATTATATTATATTATATTATATTATATTATATTATATTATATTATATTATATTATATTATATTATGTTATATTATATTATATTATATTATATTATATTATATTATATTATATTATATTATATTATATTATATTATATATTACATTTTTTTAAGTGTGAATCCGAATAATTATCATAATAATTTTTAAAGGATATTTTCTTTTGAGTGCGGTTGACAATTTTGCACACAGTTATTAAATTGTTGGTTTTGTCAAGTGATTTTTATAAGTACATATATTTTTTTTTAAATAACTTCAAAAGAAAAGATTCTGTATGTGATATCATTAATTTTGATGGTGGTGCCTTTAACAAACAGACGGATATACTGACGGACGGACGTAGGGACGGATGGAATTGGTTAATATTTTATTGTACTACAAGAGGAATGCAAAACATTCCTGTATCTATCGATTTTCTATTATATTATGGCTCTAGTAAAGATTTTTAAATTATTTATTAAATTTTAAATAGTGTCCGCTATATTTTACTTAGGAAATTTTAATATAAACAATTGTGTCTTTGACATTTTTTTTTTTCTTATGCTTTATAAATACAAGTTTTAATTCTACTAAATTTTAAAGCAAGTTTGTAGCAAATATAAGACAATCTCTATTATTTATTATTTTCTTTTGTTATTAGAATACACAATAGAAAACATGATCTTTTTCCTCTTCTCCAAGTACGTCAAAGTATAATGCTACTTACTTATTTGCTGATAATAACTAAATGCAAACAACAACAATACTGAAATATAAGGATAATATAGAAAAAGTAACAATTGATAGTTTCTATTCAACAAGAGAACATGTCATCTTAGTAAAACAATACTTGGATACAAATATAACAAAACTGTTTTCCTATAGATTTTAATGGAAATCAGCGACAATAATGAACGGAAAAGCGCGTCGAAAATTTATTTGAAAAGAAATGTATATAAAGAAAACAAGTAATAATAAATAGTTATTTAGAGGCATGTGTGAGTGTTGGATATATATATATATATATGTATTTTTTTTTTAAATTATTGGGTGTTTGAAGAAAATTATGGCTTTTGCGTTAGAGGCATTTTCAAAATGGTTTATACTCGCAGATATTTTTTTCCTACAGAGCTTTCTTAAAAGGAATTAATAAAGCTAAGTAAATATAATCTTATGAAATATATTCTTCGATTATTTATAGTTCGTTAAGGACCGAATATTAAAGGATAACTGCTAAATATGTACTGATGATATAAATACTTGGGATGACGGCAGGAAGAAAGAATTTAGATTTCCATTTGTTAATCGAGAAAAAGGTATTATGGAATCAATAAATGTGACTTACTTGTGAAAATTTCAACTCCACACAAAGAAAATATTATCTTGTTAATAAACTGCTTGCAAAATAAAATTCATAAAATAAACTTTTATCATATTTCTTTTCAATTAAAAAATAATAATAAAATAATAAAATTTTTTGTTTTAAAAATTTGTTAGAAATTTTAGAATTAATGCTGGAAATATGGTGCAAATTTGAAACTATTTAAAATTTTACTATTTTTCAGCTTTGATGTATGTATAAACATAAATATTATACGGGTAAATGAGAAAAAAAATAAGATAAAATGTTTTAATACTCATTTTAAATGTGTTGACTTTGACTAGACGAATTAAATTAATAAGAAAGACTTTCAATGAGTTATTTCTGAATGTGTTGGAAATCACAGGGTATCTAATGAAAAATTTGCTTCTCTGTTATCGAAATTATTTGGGAAAAACTGAATAAAATAAAGGCTAAAAACGGGAATTTAAGTATTCAAGCAGAAATATCTTTAAAACTATTAGAGATAACTTAGTCTCAAAAAAAAAGTAATCAAAATTCTTGTAAAGTTGTTAGTTTTACAACCTTCTAAATATTTTTAAAGAAATAAGGTGACTATAAGATAATTTAAATGAAAGTTTAGGGTTTACTATACATACCAATTGTATGATATAAACATGGCAGATTAATAAGGTAGCGATATTAAAACAGCTGATATCTTTTATTTTCTCATTGACAGCAATATGGATGCTTGTGCTCTAAAATCTACACTATTACAATCTTTGTTCACATTTTTTTATTTTATGTAATTGCGTCTAATTACCTGTAAACATTTATTTGAAAAATTTTCTGATTTGTGATTGATGAAAAATATATATAATTATTTTAAAATACTTTTTATTAATAAAATGGAGAACTTGTATAAAAATATATTTAATACACATAATAATAATACTGTTATTTTTTAACTCGTACTGACTCTTCCACCATGAAATAATATAATTTAATGAACCTTTAGCTGCAAAATAACAAATACACCAAACTAAATAAAATATGTATTTACAATACATAAATTCGATTAACTTGCAAAGGAGTCTTTAATAACAAAATTTCGATTTCAATAATGAAATTTATATTAAATTATGGCGTTTGTTTCTGTATACAAAAATGTGATATATCAAATGTGTTCTTGGCTTTTATAAATAAAACTTAAATTTGACATAAGAGGTGCCAATGCAAAAAGAAAATGCCTGTTGTTTTTTAGTGCTGTAGTTGTTTTAGAATTGTCGCTACCTTACTTATTGTGCCATATTGTAGAGTATATTAACCAACACAATTTTTGCGCAACAATTTTTATTTACACCCAATACCATTTTGTATTATTATGTTGCATTTTAAAAGGAAATAGACAAAGTTGACTACGACTACAATAGATTTTTAGTAAACACAACATCCTTATATTCATAGAGCTATACTCACACATAGATATTATAGAAAACTATAGATTATTCTAGTTAATTGAGAAAAAAAATCTGAGACAGTCAACTAGATGAAGTACAAAAAATATAATACCATTTTTATTCTTCTTATTTTACATTTTGTGTAACTGTTCCTTGTTCTTCTTCTTCTCATTTTTCAACAGCCCTAAATGACAGAATATTTTAGTATCTACTTACTATATGTATATGGTAAGTAGTATTTATGCATTAGCATTATTACTCGTATTATGATATGCCAGGATTTGTTGAGGTTTATTTATGTAACAAAATAATACAAGTTTACAGGCACTGACTATCATTGTCACTATCATGTCAACTTGGAGGCGGTGACATTTTGACAAAAAAATTATAAAAAAGGAAATAATTAAATTTTTAAAGGGATAAGAAAAAATAAAAGACGATTAAATTATTTATTATTTAAATTATTTTCGAGATAAATGTTTTTAAATAAAATTAAGAATTATTTGAAGAGTGTAGAAATGTAAATATTTAAATGAAAATAATTTTCTTTAACTATACACTTTCTTAAATACTCTGTTAATCTCTGGTATTTACTTATAAAAGTTTTAATTAATTCAAATCCTTCCTTAAAAATGTTTACTTTAGTATTAGTTTAAAAAAGTTTTCTTTTTAAACACTTTCACTCAAATTACGCAGCATACGCCCCTTAAATCTTATTTGAAATAATTTTTATTTATTTAAATTTGACAAACAAAATTTAATATTAGTTTTTCATTTAAATTGCCCGACATTTCGTTAGACAAATCATTTGCTTTTTTTGTTTTATAAAATAAATTTTTTATACAAATAATTTGTAGCCTTGACCTAAATTTGTTTACAACATCATTTTTTGCGCAAATTGTGTAGCATTGTTAGTTTTTTTTAACGTTTTTTAGAAAAGCTACATTTAGTTTAAAATAATAAATTGAATTTAACAAAATTTTTATTAAACAACTTTTTTTTATCAGTTATTTAGGAGAATATAAAAGAGTGGGCATTTTTGTTTTGTTCGAAAGTAGGCCGGACAAAGATTTGAAATTTAATAATGAATTTAATTAAATTACTATTTTTTATGCAAATCCCTTTTTGTACATATATGATTACTATTCATGAAATAATTGATTTTAACTAAAATGCTAAAATTATTAAAACTTTAATTATTAAAAGTTGTGGTTACACGCAGAGAAAAAATATACCAACATATTATGATTGGAACATATGATCATAGCGAAAAATAGAAATGATTATAAGTAATAATTATTATGATTCCAGTTTATCATATTGTCTCCGATTTTATGGTTTGTTTTTTCATCTTATGATTATAGTTTTACATGTAGTTAAACAATCTTATTATATTATTAGACCACATTGTCATACTATAATTCCACTTTATCATATTATTAACACATGTTGTCATATAGTTAAAAAATTAAATCATACTGTTATTTAATTTTGACATATTATTCCACCTTATCATACATTAATAAAATTTATTATTTTTATAAAAGTTTTATTCAAAAATTTTGTATATGTATATAATAATAATAATAATTTTATATATATAATAATATTTACATATTATTAGTTATATTCATTTGTACCACCATATGTGGTACAAATACATGATATCTTATATTCCTGAAATCACACCGAGTACAACCAAACCTTGTTTATTTATATTTATATTTATTCATATATCAACTAAACGAGAATTAGATTGAAGTTAGAAAACAAATATTAAAAATGTATATGTATATATACATGTTTAAAAACAAACAAGTATTGAAATTTTCCAATAAGTTTGCGAAAAGGATAAGAATTATATATATTTGTAATATTTTATTGTTTTAGGAATAATAATATTAATATGGTTTAAAAATAGAATATGGTTTAAGAATAAGGTAAAAGACTGAAAATATTTAACGGCTGTAGAAGTAATTATATGTTTCGTATTAAGAAAATTTTGTTTCTGGTAAGAATATTATATATAATACATTAAAATTCTTATTGAGTGTAAATATTAAGTGACAAAATTGAATAAAAATCATTGTTGTCATGAACACAGAGTTATTAAGGTTCAATAAAATTAAGAATGAGAACATAATATTGTTGTATTGATAATGCTGTAACCATGTTTTTTCTCTGCGTGTAATTACACAGACAATCTCCTTCTTTTCACAATGTACAGTGGAATCAAAAAGTTTTTGTATAAAATTTCACTGAGTAAAGATCGAGATATTTTTTGGAGTCCGTTTGGAGTCAAATAGGACAGGGTGGTAAGACTTTGTCACCTAAAGTGTGTAATTTGAAAAATTATCAAACAGTGTTTTATGATTGGATTGTTAAATGAAACAAATCGTGGTCTACAGTCTCTATATTACACATAGCGGCATTAAATAAACTAAAGCGTTTAGTATCATAAAAAAATAGTTTTCTACAGATTTTAAATGTGTTTAAATATTTTAACCTAACGAACAAAAAAAGAAAAAGTAATGAAAATATATATATAATTTTTTTATTTTTGTATGTATATACATATATGTATATACATATACATATATATATATACATATGTATGTATATACATATATATATATATATATATATATATAATCATTCAAAAACTGCTGTTGTCAACTAAACTGCTTGCTTATACAAAAAAACAACAGCACTTATAGTCATTGCAATGCTTAATATAAATGTTTGTGTGTGCATTTTGTTAACAGATTTTTTCCGCTTGTTGGCCCAAAACTCGGTTGTCTATAAACTTATTTGGTTGATTAAAAAAACTAAATTATATAAATATATTTTTAACCGTTCTATATAAAAACGAAATTCGTAGCTTGAACAAGGACTTCAAGAAGTCAAAATGGCGTTTGTCCGATATCTCGGTTATTATTGGGTACAAAAATTTAGAAAAAATTTTCGAATCATACTCACAAAAACGAAGTCATTAGCTTATATAGGGGTTTCAGAAAATCGACAACCGGTTTATAAAACTGTTTTTTAGACATATCTTCGCCATTTTTAAACCGTTCTTGCTGAATTTCAATAGCAAGATTCTCGAAGGGATTTCCGATCGTTTGTTATATATTTTATAAAGGACAGTTATCTGTTAGCTTCATAAACTCAATTTCAACCGACAAACGGATAGACAGATATAGTCCTCTCGAAATCATTTCCTACAAGGATCTAGAAATTATAAACTTTTTTGCTACAAGATGAAAATTGTGGAAATTAATTATGTATAACCTTATAACCGCATGTGGTGAAGGGTATAAATTATAATACTTTGAAGTTTATTCAACAAATTGTGAAATTATAAAAATATATTTTTTCCATACAGATCACTGTATTGCTACTGTTTCTAATACCCCTAAATCTTTATAATCTTATAAATGAAAAAAAGTTGCGCCAAATTTGAACCTCTAATTAAAACTACTATTTGATTTATGCAGTTTAAGCTAATTTTGGGAAAGGCTATATATGGGCACTATGGGCAAAGGTTGACCAATTCCTATGAAATTTGGTAGAGTAATTTATATAAGTGACAGGTTTTCTCTAAATAGTATTAAGTTTTTAATACTCATGCATAGAGTTAAAAAATATTCTTAAAGTTACTTAAGTAACACATATTAAAACTAAAAAAAAAAAATTGATTTTTTAATTTGCCCAAACCTTTTTCGTTGATACAAGCCTGGAAATTATACGTATATATTTTAAATGTTAGCCAAAATAAAATGCTTTCTAAAATAGTTAACATTCCCTCAATTTGTTTTGTTTAACTATTTTCTCTATTGACCAACATTTTTGTTATGTAAAAGCGATTAAATTGTCGGGGTAATATAGAAAATTTACAATACAATAAATATTGTAATGTAGCTCCTACATAAAAATGGATTTTTGTATTTACAATAAATTTGTATTCAATTTCATTTGAACCAACACTTGCCAAGCATTTGCTACGACTTCATATACCATATTCCTAAAAAAACTACACTAATATATACACTCATAAAACATTTGTACAAACATTTGTGAAAAGTATAAAAATTTTCCACTCTTCACAGTTTTCATTTGTTTTTGTAACAAAATGATGTCTAAGATGTAAAACCAATTAAGGAAAACAATGTTGTAGTAATGGAACACTAATAAAATGACAACGGTACGAAAGGGAGAAATGAACTACATGGAGGGAAAGAAAGAGTGTTAGGGAAAAATAATAACAAGTAACCCAAAATAACTAGAAAACAAGAAAATCTTTATCACAGCAACTAAACAAAACAAAACTTAACAAACACACTTTATAAAGACTTAAACTAAAACAAAAGCATTACATTTTCATATCTCTAGAAAAGAGTTTGTTTGTATGTGTGCAAAAAATAAAAAAGAATTCAATTTCGTACAAACAAAACTAAACTAGTATTCAAGATGAAATCATGTTTTTTTGTAATGTTAAAACATTAAGAAGGAAACAAGTTATAGTTGAAACTCCCATACACAAAAAATATATACATACATACCTACATACATACATACCTATTTAGATACATACATTCATATATATCCATATGTATATAAATGAAACGGGTCTGTAGACGGATATCCCATAAGAAACAAAGACAATGGCGTTGATAGTATAGCAGCAGGATCTTAATAACAAAAGTATGTTTAAGAAAACTTGCTGGTTCATTTAAGATCAGCCTAGACCTAAAGAAATTCTTATTAGCTAAGAAATGAATTTTACATTCAATTAAACAAAAAGAATGTTTATCTGTTTAATAGTTTAAAGCAAGAGTTTTAATCATTTAACATATTAATTTAACCCATTTTCGACCGTTGCACAATGGGGTCCCCTTTAATAAAATTTGGCAAAAAGTCAATATTGAAATATTATTATTATTATTACTACTATTATTATTGTTATTATTATTATTTTGTTTTTTTTTTTTTTTTTTTTTTTGCAAAAATATTAACATTGCTGGAAGGCTAAGACTTTTATCTCTATAACTCAATAATTACTTTTTTAGTTTATGCTCCACTGAACCGTGTGCGAGGCATCCCAATTAAGAATTTTTTTGTTGTACTTTGTTTGTATTTTTGTTTTTATTTAACATTATTATATATAAAGTTAAAAAAAAATATCATTGCCTGTAATTTTTCTGAAAATTTTTTCTTCTATATTAAACTTTCAACTGTTTTAAATACAATGGCAGTACTTTAAGTCGCGATTACTTAAAAAACTTTTAATAATTACCGATATCTTGTCGAACTGTTTTGGTATAAATTCCAAAAAACTTATTCGAATTTAAAACAGAAAATTATGCTTTGGCCTTTGTTGGCCTCTTAGCGACCATATATATTTGATGCGCTGACATTTTCTGTGTCTAAGCGCATTTATATATTTTGTCTCTTCTTGTCCAACGGAAGAATACACTTGTTTTTCTAATACTCCATTTAACAGTATGAAATTTTTGTAGTATTTTTTGTGAATTTTTCAAACTTGTTTGCATAATATTATCATGATGGTGACATTTATATAGCTTTTATATATGTTATTGTTACTCTCAGATAGAGGTACTACATGAAGGCGATGGTCAGTTAAATATCAGCACTAAATTTGTCAATTCAGAAATATGCATATTTGGGAGCTATGCTTAATTATGGGCCGATCTTCATGAAATTTGGTACACTTATATATGCTTGCAAAAAACTTAATTTTGCTGAATTTTATTTAAATCATGATTAATTTAAGCCATCTAAGAGCTTAAAATCACATTTCAGAAAGACATTTGTATGGTGGCTAGGGGAAATAATGGACCGATCCTGACCAGTTTTAGCCCAATTCGTCCTTATACCAAAGTAAATAAACGTGTCAAAATAAAAGCTTGGACCTATACAAGATTTACATTGACAATCAGCCAGCTAGACGTTCTCTCAACCCAGGAAGTGATTTTAAGTTAAACTTACTCTTTAAGGTAAGTGTTGCACTAGTTCCTTAATGTGTTATAAACATTGGCATAAAGACATATTATCCAAACTTCCTATAGTATAGTAAGTTATAAAAATTCCCATTCATATAATATAAAATATTTTGTTTTTAAAATTTAAAAAAAAGAAAAATAGTAGCATAAAGCTCAAACTTATTTTTCATAATTTGATATCTAAAAGACTTCGTCTTTTCAACGATACTAGAAACTATTACTAAAACTTGCTAGTTTATTTAATCCCAAGCTTTGTTCAGGGCTACCCTAACTAATATATATATATATATATATATATATATATATATATATATATATATATATATATATATATATGCACTGTAACCTTGTAAAAATTTATTAATATTTGACAAGTGTTTCTCTTTTACATTTGCTGTCAACAAATGTGATAATGGATTTATAATAAAGGATAGACGCTAGCTGAATATATCGTGCATTTTATAGGAGAATAACAACTTACTGAATATGATCACTAATAAGAGTTACCTGAAATATACTGAATATGAATGAATGAAGCCCCTTGTATTTCATTGCTCAATATTTTAAATTTGCTCAAAATGGGATAACAAATTTCCCACAGAGGTCATAATTTTTTAATTTTTATATTGGCACGTATATACTGTACATTTTTAATTAAAAATATTTATTTAAAATATACAATTCCTAAGAACTAGTGCGATGAGATACATAATTTAAAAATTTTTTTAAATAGTTTCTCCTCGTTCTGAGCTCAAAACATCAGTTCAAATTCATCTTTTAATTAAGAATAACCATTAATAATTCGTTTAAAGTGACAAGAAGATAATATCCCAAGAGACATCCAAGGTATAAGAGCAGAATCATCTTCCTGGTAAAGTACCAAATGCAGTGGCATATAGTTCGATGTATTCCAACTGGACCACGGTTTCCAAAATTGCAACATTTTTCGGTCAATGGATAAAAAATTATTTTCTTTTGTTTACTGCGCACAGCAGTATTTGTGGTAAAAAGTAGTGGTGGCCACTATGGAACAATTTCATAAATTCCACGGTGTACGCGGCAAAAAAAATCATTGAATAATTACAAGAGCTGAAAATACATAATCTATGAGCTAGTTGGAAATCAAAAGCAAGATGGCTGAAGAAAATTTAGATATAGAGCGACTTTACGAGGAACCAAATGATCTCAAGGTCAATTAAAAGCAATATTTCTTAGTATTCCAAATCTTTTGATATATAACATTTTCCTACAAAAACAATCATTTTTAAGACATAATTTACTCTTACATTGTCATATGCTTTGACAATTTTACCTCACTATTTAAATGCCTTAAATTTCTGTTAGAATGGTCCACCTCTAATTTTTCTAATAGATATAATAGATATATTTAATACAACAAATATAAAATAAACATAGAATTGAATTTAAAAGAAGAAAAACTCATTTTTCCCACAAAATTTGTTTAAGGATCTGCTTCTTATATGAACGTAATAATATATTCCTAATTGATCATTTAAGTGTTTTCGCAACACCCGATATCTAGGATACTCAAATAGCTAGGTACTTATATCTTTCGATTTTGTGCTAAAAAAACCCCATATCAAATTTTATTTTTTATGTTAAAAAGATCATGTAGTGATCAAAAATGGAGTATATTTTTTTGATTGGAAATTTTATAAAATATAATTTTATCTTTCTTGTTTTTCGTAACAAATTTAGTGGACTTTTAGGTTTTAAAAATTTCGACAAACATTTGTATTTGTTTTTAAAGCTTTTGGGGCTAATTTTAAGCCGGAATATCAAAATTATGTCGATATATGTACTATATATGAAGATATTAGGCTGGTTCATAATTTCAATAAGAAAATCAAAGTGTTGGTGTAACATATTAGGAAAAATTTTGTCATTTTCTTGTGACAAATCTGAGAATTTTTAACTTTTACAAATAAATGAATCTTAACGTTTTCCACAATAATTGTGTTTTTTTTTTTAATTAATATCTATGTCTATCAATACATACAATACCTGGCTTAGGCCAGGTTTACATTATGCGACATACAGCAGCGACACTCATTGTCTTTGTTATTGTTACAACAAAACCATGATGTCGCTACTGCATGACGCATATTGTATTCCTGGTCTTAGACACATAATTTTATTACGATTTCAAATAAAATTAAAATTATATGCCATCACAAAATTTTTTGAAAATTTGGACAATTTTTCGTTTCTTTGTTATAAAATTTTAGGTTTGAAAATCTGATAATTATATATTAGTTATCAAATTTACAAACCATATATTTCTTAGAGTTCGTAAAATCTTTATTCGTATTTAATTTTTGTAACTAATTATGAAATTTATATCTACTTAAATTTGTAATAAGAATTTATATAAATTTCGAAAAAAACCTCAAATAATATTATTAAATATGACTTTAGTGTTTAATATTTGTAGAATATATAACCAAAAAACTAAAATATTATTTGAAATATATTTACTGAAAAGATCAAAGGCTAATCATGGTGTCAGAAAATAATTGTAGAGATAAATATTCGGATAAATATAAAAGATCATCATGTAGTTTTGTAGAGACCAGTTTTAAAGAATGTGTATGTTGTTTGGCATCAGTCTTTTGAATTTTGTTTTTTGTTAAGGAATACATTTGATTAAATTATTATTGAAGTATGTAATAGAAGAACAAAATAGAAAATATATACAAAATGAAAATTGTTACATGTATATCTGAATATTTTTATTAATAATACTGAATCCGATTGTATAATCAATGTGATAATTTAAAGAAATATGATGATCATATTGCTGAATAGTACATATTTTTGTTGTACATAAATTTTGAACATTAATTATGATATTATGCTTGTTCGTATATCTAACACCAAGAAAAATGTATGTCAATGTATTTCTTGACAACACCCGCGAATAGCCGCAGAAAAAAATATTAGAATTCAAATGCAATCAAACACTATTTTATAATATTAAAAAAAATATATATATCGTTCATTTCACGAAAAATTTATAAAAAATAGCAATTTTTGACGAAGGAGGAGGGTAATCAGAATTTATTCATATTTATTCTTGGGAGCTATTTAGTAATTCTCATTATTATTATTTTTTTTTTAATTTCAAAAAATCGTACATTTACTCACGATTTAAATTTTTATAAAAGTTAATAAATCTGACAAATTACGTAACTGTAAATGATTCTAATAAAACCCCTTTATAGGCACTGATGCAAAGGTAAGATGTTAATTTAAAAATGCACTCGTAATGCAATTGCAGTTTTACAGTGCATTTTTTAAAATGTTCCACTCTTTTCATTTTAATTTTCTTTTAACATGTTTAAAAGCAATATCTTTACTACAAAATACGATAATAATTGTTCTGTTTATAATATTTTTTTTAAGAAAAATGGCCATATCCTTATTTTTTATTTTGTTTTTGGTTATTCTTACTCAGTAACATGTAACTTTAAGTGTTCATAGCGTTCATAACTCTATGAGTAATTTAAAACTAAATATTGTAAATGATATTGTATAATTTAGAAATAATGTTTTTTTAAATTTTGCATCATTTGCAATCTTCAGATACATTTTGAAGAAATTTCTACCCTTTTTATTTTGAATATTCTTGCTCAATATTGCAGACAAATATGTTTATTTCACAGTACATTAGCAATTATTTTGAAACAAGGGGATACCACAAATATCAAATAATGAAATATTATGATTAAATTAATATATTATGATTAAATTAAAATAAACTCACAAAATTAAAAAGTACAAAAATTATGGAAAAATTGTTTTTGTATGAAAAATATAAAGGAATGTTCCTAATTTTTTTAGGACCATTTTGTCCTAGAACGACTTATATTGCAGTTTTAATAAAGATTATAAATTTATCAGATGGAGACAAAAATAGAAAGGGTAGAAATTGTTTCTGCGTTATGAATGTATTATTAAGCGATAATGTTACTTTTAAATCACTGCATTTAAAGAGGACATATTAAGCTTCTGTATATAATTTAAATCATTAAAATCCGTTTACAGCTCATAGTGATATTGGTATTTAAAGTTATATACTTTTCGATATTTTTAACTTTAAAATATTGAAAATCGCAAATAAATTTCCATATTTTTTAAAATAAAAAAATAATAATTAATTATTAATAATAGAGATACTAAAATGGCTTCATAGGTTATACATATGCTGATCTGAATCGAAGGAAAATATGAAGATCTAAGGAAAATTTTTCTTATTTCATGGAATGGATGATAAATTTTAGCTTTTATCATAGTATATACGGGACATAAAAATCATCTCAAACTTTATTAAGGACACACAACAGTACAATTAATATCTAGGATTAAAACCAGTAATATGTAATTTAATGGCAATACAGCGCATAATTAGCAAGGACACTAATTATAATATTGATCCTAATAATAGAAAACGGAGTGGTAATATTAAGAAAAATATAAAACGGAGATGTTTTATCCGACAGTTGTTTTATTTATCCAATAAAATTATATCAAATGTATGTCAATGAACATACCAAAACAAATTCATGCAAAAAAGTCTTAAAGTATATATTTTATTATTGCTGTTGTTCAAAACAATAAATAAAACAAATTAAATTAAGACTTAATTGCAAATAAAATTCAATGAACTTCAATATTCACTAATTAAGAAATATATGTGGAATACTTATCTTAAATAAAATAACCGGGAAAGGCAATTATAAATGGTGTTTTAATTTGAAAAATTTTATAAAATCACAACACAAGCATTTTCACAGTAAAACTTTACAACAGGAAATTACAAAAATGTGTGTCCGATTATAAAAAGAAAATAATTTCGGAATTTGATTTGAAACACATATTTAACAGTAAGAAGAAAAATTATCTAATTGCAAATTGAGTAAAAAAATTGTTGAACGCAAAATTTTACTGCTAAATAAAAAATATGAAAAATTATGCGCTTTAGTATAAAATATGTAAAAATATGGTCTTAAATATAAGATATACAAAAATATGATATTTAAATAGATAAAATATGATCTAAAATAATTACCTTTCATGAAAATATATAAAAACGTACAAATATATGCTAGCAAGAAAAGAATATGCAAAAATATTCTGTAACAAATCGATTCCAATGTATTTAAAATTGGCTAATGCGGATAAATAACGAACAGTTCAGTTCATTTGAGGTACAGGAAAAAATACGGAATTGTCTTAAAGTGTGCATATTGTTTTTTGTGCGCACTCTTTAGTTTTGAGGACAATTCAACAAAATTTTACACTTATGCTTTTCAAAGATAATCCAATTGAAATTAATTGAAATCAGTTACTATTTCGTTTAGCCCCCTTATTAACATTTTTCAGGTATAATGTTTTAGGTGTGTCCATATTTGTATAAAATTCAACATAAATAAATGATTTATATAGATTTTGATTTCTTAGTTTGATTTTGAAATGTAAATTTCAAAATAAAATTTCGAAGGTTTTGTTTCTTCGAACTTTCTTAAAATTCAAGCGTGATATATTTATATATACATAAATATATACATACTAAATTAAAGCTTAAAAATTATAAAAATTATCCAACGTTTATTTTAAGTTATATTCGTTTCAGTAGAAATAAAGAGTTCATTTTAATCTTATCGCTTTAAAAACATAATTTTTATCTTTTTTATGATTAAATTTCTTTGCCAAAATAATTTCTCTGTTGATGGTCTCAGTCTAAATCAATAAATTAAAATGTTTGCTTAACCTAATTTTTTGCTTCACACATAAGCTAGCTTTAACTGATAAAGTTACGAAAATATTTCATACAAGCCATACAAGTTATTAAAGTTGTAATATTACATGAACAACAAAATGTTGGCAACAAGAAATATGTAGATATTTCTATGTACGTTAAAATAAATAAATATTGTTGTCTATAAGTAATTTTTATTCTTTTTCAGGCACTCTTTTTATATCGGGAAGGGTAAATATAAGTAAATATATTCTTAGGAAAAACTTTTAATACAAAATGTATTTAATAGAATGCTAAACATAACAAACCGGAAAACGGAAATACTATATACTAATACTCAAAATAAAGAAATGAAAAAGAATATAGAAAACAAAAAGCTATCAGATACAAATTTTATTTGGACATAATGGAAAAAAAGCTAGAAAAAAGAAAAGTAGTACGCCTTCCAATTCGTATGCTTTATTTTACTTTTCGAAATTTGAATTGTAGTTACTTTTGCCATTTATTGGATTCTTTTACAGAGAGATTGAAGCAAAAGTATACAAACTTTCAGCATCAATTTTAATACAAATACAATTTATTTAGATATTTAAGCAAAACGGAAATGAAATGTAATATTTTCTTTTAGGAATTTTTCATATATGTTTTTTTTCTTTCTTTTTTTTTTAAGGGTGAGAACAAAAAAAAAAAAAAAAAAAGAGGAATGCTAAATATCTAGCTGATAGTGTTTGAAGTGTGCTGGCAAATATTTTATTTAAATACATTTCTTAGGCATTTATTTAAATGGAATTTTTCCCCCATTTCCTTTTAGTTTAAAGTCAATAGTATTGTTCTAAAAGGAATTCTCTACGCTATTTGTATAAAAAGCTCAATACTTAAAGTATTCTTATAATATTGAAATAATAAATTTAATCAAATTTTATATGTATCATTAGTAAACTAGGGTAATAAGTGTACTTTTTTTTAAATTGAATTTCGGTTCCATATACAACTGATATATCAATAATTAAATATTCAATAAAGAAATACAATATTTTATTAACATTTCTATTCTATTAGTAATTTATTAGCATTAAATTCATTAAATTTGTTTGTTGCTTTCTATAACAAAAAAGGGTCAATTTAAAAAAATTCCTTTTTCTACTTTTCCATGTATTTTATTTTACGTTTTAACTTTATGAGGCCTCAATTGGTATGCTCGTGTAAATGGCTGTTTATAGGAGATGGTATGAGTGTGAATGTATTGGTGCTCGTTAAGTTAACATCCGGTATTTTTTGGTATAGTTTTACAAAATGGAAAATTGTGAAAATAAAAGCAAGGAAAAACTACACTTTATGGATTAAATTTAAGATTATACAGCACTTCATCTTAAAAAGTCGTTCTCAATAAAGGACAAGCATATACACTCATACATACAATATATTTGTACATGAGTGCGAGTTGGAAACTAAACTCAACTAAAATTATATAAAAAGCAAGAAGCAGAAGGAACTGAATTTTAACTCTAAAACGATGAAACATAATAAATGGAGCACATCCTGGTAAATGCACACAAAAAAAAACTCACACTCTTCGCACCCATATACAAACATATTTAAACAACTATATAATCATACATAATTTACAATGCTACACTAGAAGCATGACTCCTACCTCCACTCACCGAGACGACTACAACCAGTTGTTGTTGCTGTTATTGTTTATACTTATACATATTGGGTGTTTGTTGGACCTCTTTATAGTAAGCAACAAAAACAACAAAAATGCTCTTAAATACTTTGGTTTCCAGTTTAAAAGATGCCATAGCAAAACTCTAGCATCTACTGCAACAAGACCATGAAAAATCTTAAAAAAAACTCAATATAGATTCCTTAGTCAACATCAACATCAACATCATCATCGTCATAGCTAAAAATGCAAAAGTACAACGAACGCATCATGGTTTTAGTGGGACACTAGTTTTAGTCTTCATATTCTACTATGCTTTTATTTCTTGCTGTTGTTGCTTTAATGTTAAAAAATAATCGCTTAAATGAAGTTGGATGAATTTTAGTTATATTCTATATATTTTGTATATATAATATAATTGTGTATGTATATTCGTAACGTTTGTCTATCTGTGTGATATGAAGTTGTTTTAAAGTAACAGCAGTAAACTGATAGTAGTCGAAAAATAGATATAAAGTGCAGAAACGATTTACGAAATGTGATACTAACCACTGCTAACATTATTCTATTCATTGTTTAATAGGAAAAAGAAGAAAAAAAAAACAAGTCAGCTACAATATATATTTTCACATAGCTACAGGATTTACTTATGTACGTATATAAATCAGTTTAGATTGAAGTAAAGTAGTCAGAGTTTCAAATGAATAATTTTGCTAGAGAAATTTTTAATGCACTTTCTTATTTAAAAACATAGTCTGAAAATAACTAAGTGGAATGGCAAATTTGTACCATGGAAATTATTTAACTGATAAGATTTTTTTCAGCAAATTTATGAATCCGAAAACTATATATATATATATATATATATATATATATATATATATATATATATGTGTGTGTGTGTGTTTTTTTAAGCAAAAACTGAAAAAACAAATATTAAAAAATACATATCAAAATATTAAAAAATGGTATAGCGATTTGTCTTTGTATAAAACTAATTTATGTTGATTTTAATTAAATTATCGCTCTACTTAAAGTATTTATGAAGGTTAAACCGCCATTGCGTGAGGACATTTGTATGGAGGCTAGATGAAATTATGGACCTAAATTATTTTTGAAATTTCCAAACGGACGGAGGGACAGACATATTTAAATCGACTTAGAAAGTGATTCTGGTATACTTTACAGTAAGGTCTGACGATATTTTCTGTGCATTACAAACATTATCACAAACGCAGATTAACCCAACCATTTATTATGTCGTAGTGTTTTACTAGACAAAAAATATAGTTTTTCACAAATCTAATGTAGAATACTGTGGTCAGTGTTGCCAATTTGGCATTTTTAATGCTAGACTTAGCACTTTTTAAATTCATTTAGCAAAAATGAAATAAATCTAGCATCTGGCACTTTTTCAATTCTTTTTTATTAATTTGTAGTTTTGTACTATAAAAATATTATCGCTAGTTTTTTCTACAAATTAAAACTGCAGTCAAAATATTTCATTTTAATTATGTTAATTAATGCGATCTTTAAGAGTGAGTGTGCAGTTAACCTAACTGTCAAATAAAATTTTAGCAGTTAAGTAAACTGTAATTCTTTTGCTATAGGAAATACTAACGATAAAATATCTTATTAATTTTTGAATGTAGTTTGCAGTTTGTTTGTAAACGTAACAAAACCGATGTCGATGAAAATTAAAATATTTATACATAATTAAACATCTTAATACCTAATTCAAAATATTGGTATTATTTTATTTTCTGAAATATTATATGAAGAACAATTGATTAAGAATGTAATACCTCTTGTGAGTATTTTGTTAGAGTTTTAGATAATTTTTATTTAATTAAAAATCAGAACTGCTTAAGAGATGAACTTTTTCTAGAATTTTTTTTGCTAATTATTGGTTTTTATTTAAAAGTAAGTTTATTTGGCTAAAATTATTTTTTAATATTGTTTGAAAATCATGTGGTTATATAGTATAGTCTTATAGTATATACTAAAGCATAAAATCTGTTTTATTCGGTAATCCGGGCAACATTTCCTAACTCATTCCATACTCTATAATTCGGATTGAATAATAATAAGATGCTATTTTTTTATTAAAATTTTTGTACAACTTGGAAAATACAATAAGAATTATGATATAATTATGACGTAAGAGTTGATTTTAGTTGAATTCCTTCCTTTTCAATTAATTTTTATCGCAAAAATTTTGCGGTGAAAAGAATTTGTTTTATTTATATATATATATATATATATATATATATAAAATGAAAATTGTCGAAAAAATTTTAAATGTGGAATGTTATTAGACGAAAAATTTGAACTTGATACCCTATGTGTTCCACATATTAAATAAACATAGAAAAAATTATTTCAAATAATTTTTTAATAAAATTATTTATTGATTTTATTTTGAAATTTAATTACGTTATTAACTAATGTAATTGACTATCTAATTGGTTTAAAAATACTTCCTTTTAGGTAAGCATTGCTGTTATTAGTAACTGAATTATGCTATTAAATTTTTTTAATTGATTTTAGGAAAAATTGAAATTAAAGGTAATAAATTTGATTAAAAATTAAATGAATTTTCTCAAATAAATCAAAAATTTTCATTTAATTAATATTATTGTTAAATGATTGGAGCAAAATCAGTTAAAGTTTTAATTGAATTAAGTAATTTTGTAACTAAAACTCACATCCGTTTTTTCTGTGTAATGTTCTTTTAGTTTTGAATTTGAAAGTCCATAAAATATAACTTTTTTACCAATATAAAAGCATTTTATTTTTTATTTTTAACAATTTCTAGATTCATAAAACTTTATTTTTAGAGAAAAAACTGAGATTATTAAAAAATAATGATATTAGAGCATTATATCTTATACCTTCACCAGTGTACAACGGCGAAGGTTTTACGTGAGTACCTGTCTATGTAGACCCAACCTCACGGTGCTCTTCGCACAGTGTGAATTCAATGCGTCCACCAACGCCCCCAAGTCTGACAGAAGCCATCCTTGAGTACCAATTTAAAGTCATGTAGTTGGACATGACTTCCGCCTTGGTTAGGAGCGGAGCCTGTCTAAACTCCTTCCGATCTACGAGTCACGGCACCCAGTTGCAATGCAGCTCCACACTGAGCTCACGCTCTAGCCGCGATTTGGGTCTAAACCACAACCACCACGAAGCTCCCAAGAAGCCGCACCGTTGCCAGGCTGGAACCGAAGTTCCAGGGGCTCCTGACACCCGTGGTATCAGTATTAAATCACCGGTCGGACTTCGTAGCCAAAGATGACTACTACCAGTTGAACTCCAAACATTTCGGGACTGGTGACCCGCCACCACACAAAAAACACACATAAACTTGAATGGACAACAAATACATCACAAACAATCAACAATTGCCCCCACGAACGATTCGTTGGCCACATGGTGTGTCACCAGCAAAGGACAAAACAAACTACGACTAGGACAACTTCGACGCTGGCACCTTCGCGGGTGGTCTTTGGTCACAAGAGTGACCTGGAACCAACAACGAGGACAGTGAAGAGACACATCGGGACAGATAGAAGAGGCAAACAGCAAGATATAGCAACGGCGAAACAGGAACGCGAAGTTGGAGCAAAAAAATGCGATCCATCATGCCAACCACTGCCGACGAACATATACATACCCGCAAACCGGGGACAAACAACAGCGACGAAGCAGCGACGAAGCAGCGACAAAGCAACAAAGGTAAGGAGCACCACTACGGTTGCTCATATAGGACCCGCCTCTACTACTCATGTGTCCTTCTTCTCCCAACAAATACCTCCCGGGCGAAATCGCCCAACCCCCAATTGTCTGCACGTATTCTAAAGGCCGACTATAATTCCAAACCCCCGCAGTATGAGTTATGCCCATACTATCTAAACTCCTAATGTCATCATAGTAGTGGCATGTCGTCAGTACATGCCACACGTCCTCAAGTCCCCTCTCGCACCCACAGTTCGGAGTATCGGACAGACTTCTCTTATGCAAAAATGCATTGAGTGAGCCATGTCCCGTCAGTATAAAACCCAGACTCATTCCGAAGCCAAAATCTGGACGTTGCCGTACGAAGTCCGCGTCACGTATGAACTCATACGTTACCCTCCCATTGTTACTGTTCGTCCATCTCGTCCTCCACCTAAACAGAAGACACTCCTCTAAGAGTGCCTTCACCTGCAAACTATCCCCATTCATCAGATCAGAAGCAGAAACCCAGTCATGACCAAGAAGTGGTAGCCCCTTCTTGATCTTGAAAGCAATAGCACGACGTATTACCTTCAGATTAAGACGTGCCACACCCAGAAGAACCTGGAGTGCGTTCGTCGATACCGTCCTACAAACTGGCATGTACGCCAATATCGCGACCCTCTGGCAGGATAAGACCAGTCACTCCTGAGGATGCGCCTAACCTTACCTGCAACACTAGACAACTTGTCCCTTATGTGAGTAAGATGAACCAGAAAGTTCATCCTCTCACTCACCATTATTCCCAGATACTTGACCTCAGTCACATATCTGAGACTAACACTGCCAGTCCGAATGAGCGGAGGACGGCCCCGACGCAACTTGCCCTTAAGCAACTTCGAAGCCTGAACGACCGCTCCACTCACACACATCGCGTATGACCTGCGCATCCCTGCTTTCTAGATCAGCACGAGACTGACCCTCAACAAGAATGAGCAAGTCATCCGCATATTCGCACACCCTGAAGGAACGACCGAGCTGCGCTAACATAAGATCCATCATAATGTTCCAAATAAATGGACCACAGATGGAACCCTGCGGACACCCACGAGTAACGCCCCTCCAAACCGTGTCGCTGGCACCTACGACACAAGCCCGTCTGTCGCTGAAGTAGCTCCTCCAGAGGGCTAGCTCCCGACAGCCCACTTCCTCCAGCTTTTAAAGACGCTACCCCACGACAGGTGGTCAAAAGCACCCTTAAAGTCAACGAAAATGCCAAGAACGTACTAGGCCGAAGACTCACTAACGCTCCCACGTGCACGTGCAACCAGGCATCCTCAACGCCCCTACCTTCCCTAAAACCGAACTGGAACTCAGAATGTCCCTCGTTGGCGTCCTCCCCCAGTCGAAACACCATAATTCTCTCCAGCACTTTTGCAAGTACCGGAAGGCAAGTACCGGAAGGAGACTGATGCCCCGATAAGAGCGAGTATTACACCTCACCCTATCAGGAGACTTCAGGAGGACTACAACGGGAGCGCGCTTCCAAGCCCCGGGGAAATAGACACTTCCCAAAAAACGACTCCAGATGTTCAGGTATGGCCTTCCAGATGCTTTTATACATCTCTCTAGTCATACCATCAATACCCGGAGACTATCCACTTCTGACCCGACAAATACTGTCCACGACTTCCGATCTCTCCAAGTTTGGAGGATCAACCATTTTCTAATGAGAGGAGAGAGCACAATCTCAATGAGATTATGATCACTAACACCCCAGTCGTTACACACCCTCCACCTAGATCTGAAAACTGTCATCGCTACCCCATTTGTAGCTGTCACGTCTATGTCACTAACTCCCCTGGGACCATCAAAAGTATAATGGTCACTCGGCTCATTCAACACAATGACGCACTTGGTAACCAGCCACTCACTAAGCATTACTCCTCGTACATAGTTCTGATGAGCAGGAGCTAACCTACCCATTTTAGAGAACCGCATACGAGAGCATGCCTAGGATTTCAGGATAACTACTCGCGAGGAGTAGC
The DNA here is from genome assembly GCA_932274085.1 of Protocalliphora azurea. Classification (NCBI taxonomy): domain Eukaryota; kingdom Metazoa; phylum Arthropoda; class Insecta; order Diptera; family Calliphoridae; genus Protocalliphora; species Protocalliphora azurea. Next base: position 150,270,631 of record OW026522.1, read on the forward strand.
ACCGAATCCATATAACTTAAATACGGCTCCAGAGGCCCCCCAAACCTACAATAGATGCTAGCCAGAAACATCCTCTCAAAACCCCCTTCCACGGAAACGCAGACCCCCCACTGGCTAAGACTAACTATAGTACAGTCAAGGTCCCTGACATTCACAATAACTGCAGATTTTCCCCCACAGTCCGTAAAAACTCGCATAACCCCCGGCAAACCCCTAATTAGACCTTCGCAGTCCGCTCTAAGCTCACTCTCCGTGTGCCTCGCACGTGGTACCGGAGCTGGCGGCGAACCTCACCAGTGTACAGTGGGGTAGAAACTTTTGGAAATAAATCTGTAACTTCTAGTCGGCTAGTTGGATCTATACGAAATTTCACACGGCCATAGCTGAGAGCGTACAATTTTAAATGCATACCCCTCAAGAGCTTAGCTATTATGTCTTGAAATAGGGGACCTCCGACATAGATAATATTTAATCGCTTACCAAATTTTTGTTTCTTATTCGATTTCAAATATATTTACATCTTGTGCATCTGCTATGTACTCTTATAGTTGCATTTGAAATTTCAGCTATCTCAATTTTGAAAAATTTTGATCTAGTTTTTTAGGTATATTGCCCAACATTTTCTTGCCGACTTTGCCTATAGCTTGTTAAAGAACAAAATTGTCCACAGCTTGTTAAATAATAAATGTGAATTCGATATCTTCTTTGAATGATTTTGAATTTGAAATTTGCAAATTTATAATTTTTGTATTTTTATGGTCGAAAATATGCTACAATATTTTTTTCTCTAAAATATATATTTTTTTTTGATCATTTAATTGTTTTACACTTTTCCTAAAGGAATCCTGATGAAGATGATCATAAAAATAAAAACCAACCTAATCACCGAATAGGGCAAAGTACAGAACCTTCCGAATTTCATCTATTTTGTATCGAAATTTTTACTTTAATACAGTCAAAATTTCACTTCTCTAGCTGTGGGGTGGGTCAGTCACGTTATTCTTTTGTATATATATATTACAAAATGGCGCAGTATGGAAATAAATCTGTAATTTCTAATCTAATGGATTTACATAAAATTGCACATAGCCGTAGCAGAGGAGCATATAATTTTAAGTTTGGAAATAGGGCCCAACAAACCCTTCAGAAGCGAAACTATTGCGGTTCAAAATAGGGTACCTCTGACATAGGCAAATTTGAAACACTTGTCAAATTTTTGCTTCTTATCCGATTTCAAACATTTGTACATCTTCTCAAAGTCCTTGATAAGACCACTGAAATATGTTTGTATTTTTCAAGTTATATGCATTTAAAATATCAACTATATTAATTTTAAAAGATTTTGTTCAAGTCTATAAATTGCCTAACATTTTTGACCGATTAATTAAGTTTACATTAGTTAAAGAAAAAAAACTATCTATCGAATAAACGAAATTTAATGAAGAACTAGATATTTATCTAGTCTAAAAGTAAATGATTTTGAATTTGAAAATTGAAAAATTAACAAACACACGAAAAATCTTAAAATTCCAAAGACGACTTTTTTAATTACCGACTAATATAAATACAAAATGTAAACATTAGAATTTTGATATCACATTTCCCTGAATGTTTTTTTTTTTTTTTATTTCAAAAGTTAGGTAAAAAATACTTTCAATTCAATGCACAGAATGTATTTAGTTCAGCCTATGAAGAAAATTACCATTAAATTTTTAGTAAAAAATTAGAAAACTGATTAATTAATATATTTAGAATTTAGCATGTTTAGTTCTTGATTGATCAATTTAAAATTGTTAGAAAATTATTATACTTTATTTATGCCCGTAATGTTCAAGAAATAGATATCTATGAATGCCTAGATATCTAAAGTATAAATAAAATTTGGTATTTTCAACTGCTAGGTATAATTTATCGAATAGATAATTGTAGTGTTTCTTACACCATCGATTTTATTCAGTTAATATTTTTTTTATTTTAGAAAAATTATTTACAACCAGCTACAATAACAAATGTGGACCAAATGGAATCAAATGTAATAATGGATCGATCATAAGCAATTTCAATAGGCACCGACTTTGTTAAAAAAAAAAAAAAAAAAAATAGATCTACATACAGACAGCCAGATGAAAATTGTTATATACAACCAGGGAGAGACAGTATGAACCAGACTTGAGTGGGTATAACACTTTTTTTGCCTTACAAAACACAAAATAAAATTACCTTCTGACAACGGTGTGCATCAAGAATCAACAAATAATCTTGGAAGGCAGTAATTTTAGTAACAATACTTTGAGATATAAGTTATGATGATTCGAAAAGTTTTATATATAATTTACTCTATCAGAAAAAAACATTTATTATTGTTGTTAAAAAAATGCATATGAAATAAATATGTTTTGTGAAAAATATATATAATAATATAATAATAAAAGTTAATTTATTATATTGACGTTTAAACTTTTGAATGCTACCCTATTTTTTATTTAATCTATTTGATAGAAACATCTAGGTAAAAAAAGCATTGAGAGTGCCGATTCAGTTTTAATAACTATTTAAGTTTTAACAGTTAGGCAAAAATAACTAATAGGCAATTACATCTGTAGTTAACTATTTGTTGGAATTGCGCGCATTAATAGGTTATTTTGACTATGCGTATTTTTCCCATCGTGTATAATAATATTAAAATTCTATAAAAAAAAAATTTATTTTACAGTCAAAAATAATCAATTTATGTATATAACTTAATAAAATGCGATTAATCGTTAAATGCGATTAATTTTATATCTTTTAATCGTAATTGCAATTGTGGAAAATTACGATTAAAGACATATAATTAAAACCTTACAGATATACAACAACTAAAACTTTTTAAATAGCATAGAGATTAATTTGAATATCTCACTAACCCAGCAATTTTCTTAATTTTTCTAATTTCTAAAGTGAAGAATATTTATTGTGAAGGCACTAAAGAAACTAAGAGAGACAATAAGAATCTTGTTTACTAATTTTATTCTATTTTTGTTAAAAAAAAGTCTAATATGATAGGCCAAATGAATGGAATTTACTTATTGCTTCATCTAAAAATATTAAGTTTTATGTAAACTATATAAACAATTTCTTGATAAAATTATTTTTTTTTTAATTTTCCATTTGACCATTTCTTCATTTTATTTTTCACTTTTCCTTTTAATATTTTTGCTTAAAAAATATTAATTTTTTCTTACAAATTTCATAACAAAACAATATGCTTAATTTTAATGTTTGCATGTTTGCCATTTAATAAAAATAAAATTTGACATTTTATTTTCAAGGGAATTTCCTACAAAATTTCCAAAAGAATAAATGAAAACTGAAAGGAATTCAGTCTCAGAAATTCTGCTGACATTGTAAACCATTCACTGTTGTAAATAGTTGTTGTAGTAAAATTCTAAACTCTATTCTTTTTGGTTTTAGTTTCGTGGTATTTTTGAGAAGATGAGGTGTGGGATAAAAAGTATGTGTGGGAAGGAATAGGAAAGGGAGATTAGAGAAAATTTACTTTTATTATTTTTACTTTTGGTCGTTGTTGTTATTATTTTTGGTTTTAGCCAGTAAAATGTTATAAAATTAAAGGATACAAAAAAATAAATTTTTAATGTAATAGTAGTTCAAAATTTTTGAAGTCTCAAGGGATTGAAAAGTACAAATAATATGCTTTAACTGGATGTCTTTAAACATCCAATCTTAATGTTTATTTCTACTGCGTGTAAATAACCAGTAAATAACTAAAATAGAAAAACGGAAATGTTAAGTATTACAAGACTGGGAAAATTATGTTTAGCACCTTAATTGTTGTTGTTAATTATAGCTAAGGTAACTTGATATACAATTTGTAGCCAAAATCACATGCCACCTAATAAATAAAGGTAACCTTTTTAAAAGTAGTTCTACTATAAGTTCTGCACAAGCAAATTTCTCCATATTTTTAAACAATATAAAAAAAGATGATGATGTTTATATGATCTTTACCTTTTTCATATGATATTTTTTCTTAATTTTTATCTTTATTTTATAAAGCTAATGTTTTTATGAGGCGTTAAGATAAAATACTATTTTTAAACTTCTAATATGATTTTATATTCTAAAACTATTATTGCTACCAGTACAGTAACTTGCTACTGCAACATTCTTACATACCTACCTAAGTGCTACGTGCTACAACAATATATAACAACTTTTACTAATACCCCTCCTGCTGTTGGTTTTTAAACGTTGACTATACTTAAAGGTACTTTATTCATAAACACACACACAATTTAAAACATGCATTCTTATTGCCCTGTATGCAAAACGTAGAAGTAGTAGTAGCATTTTTTGTTTTTGTTTTTTCTTTTTTGTTTAAGTCATGGTTGAGTAAACTTTACACTTTCCCATGCATAAAGCAAGTGTGTGAAAATATGTCGCTGTATATGTGAATTAGTATTGGTAGTTGTATCTGTGTATTGTATATGTGTTTGAATTTTTTGTACTATTTCATGAATAGTTCACAAAGATGTTGCAAGAATGCATATAAATACAGTTGACATTTGTATTTACTTGTTGTTACATATTTTTAAACTATGAAAAATATAAATAAACTATAAACTTATACATACACATGCATACACATACACAAAAGAAATAAACAAAACGAAGATATGCATGTATGTATATGTATAGTAAACATTTAATTCACACATACATGTACCAACAAGAATATTGTTTATATAATATGTGAAAAGTAAAAGAAAAGAACAAAGACACAAACAGTTCAAGGGTCGTGCCAAGGATGCGAAAGTGAATATCACATGGCACTAATATTGTCATGTATTCATTTTTCTCCATGCATAATATGTATTTGTGTATGAGTATAATACATGTAATATAAAATATAATAAAATGTTATGCGACATAAACGCAAAATAAAATAAACTTGCTTAAAAAAACGAAAATCTTTATGCAAAATTATTAGAATAGAAACTAAACTGAGCAGATTTAATTATCATGTTTTTCTTTCAGTTTCTGTTTTTTCTCCAAATTATTTTCATCATAAATTTTATTTGCACTTCAATTTATTCTTTCTTGTTTTTTGTTTTGCTTTAGATTTAAGATCTTCAAAAAAGAAAGTTGGTTTATATTAAAGCTGTACACTTGATTTTCAATTTTAATTTAGTTTAGTTGATGGAGAAAATGTTTTATATGACCTAATTTAATAGTTATTTGCATTCGAGCAAATGTTTAGTGAGTTAGGAAATATATTTAATATAACACTAGTTTTTATTTTTTTGGGGTAAGAAGCTTAAAAGCCCTTTATACCAAATCATTCATGAAATGACTTATACATACACATGAATACATGATGTGAGGACATCATAAATTAGTCTTAAATATTGGTATATTTACACATCTTCAAGATTTGGAAGTATGCTCAAAAAACTGTCTTTGGGTTGGTTACTGCAAAAATACTTTCCAAATGCTGTTATTCTCTTTTTAATGGTTTACAAAGTTAAAAAAAAAAAATCCCTAAAAAGTATGCAGTAACGAGACATCAAAGAAAATGCGTTCATCAGTATTCACAAACAACTTTCTTCATAAAAATTTTGCTGTTAAAATATACGCAGCATTTAGTTACTTTTTAATAATAACAACACACCGTCTGCATTACATGTAAATGGGTTTTAACTGCTTATTTATAACCCGATGTGAAATTATTTATTATGATTTTTTTATTATGATTTTTATTATATTATATTATATTATATTAATTCAATTTACCAATTCATATATTTAAAGAAGGGATAATTGTATGAAAAGGTAAATTTTGCATATGTAACGTATGAGCAATAATATTGTGTATATATAGTGTATTAATGACTATGACTTTTGTCATCAATTTTGATTAATCACATGTTTTTTCTTAATATTGTGAAAACTTCATGGAGATAAGACTTACAATTTCTTCAAAATGTTAATAAAAGAAAAATTGCTGTGCGAAAATATTTGTACATTATTGGATTATTTCTATATACACGCAGAGAAAAAAAATATGGATACGGTATTATCATTAAACAATATCAGGTTCTTATTGTTAATTTTCATTAATTTTAATAGTACTGTGTTCATGATAAACATGTTTTCGTTTCAGTTTTATCATTCAATGTTTACATTCAATCAAAATTATAATATAGTTTTTATTAATATAATAATTTTTATTAATATAAAAAATATAATTATTTCTACAACCAATAAATGTTATGAAGATTTTTACTTATTATTATACCATATTATTATTATTACCATAACAATAAAATGTATGCTTTATACAAATATGTTTGCAAAATTCATTGCTTTTTATTTTTTTTTTCTTTGAATGTATTTTCTTTTTCTGTTTCCCACCTTCATTATAACTTTCATTCAGTATATACATGGATTAATAAAAATAGACAAGGTTTTGTTATATATGATGTGACTTAAGCAATATAATATATTGATTAGTTAATAAAAAATATCTTTTATTATCTTGAATAATATGTGATGGTATAAATACACAAAATTAACTATAAAATTAATTATAGATAATATGTAAATATTAGTTTATGATTAATAAACACATAATATGATAAGATGGGGTAATAATATGATAAGATGTTATAATAATATAATAAAATGAAATCATAATCTGACAGCATGAGATAATGTAGTAAGATGGTATAATAATATGAAAAATTCTAATATAGAAAAGCGCACCATAAAATCGGACATAATATGATTAAATGGAATCTTATAAATTATTATCTATAATCATATTTATTTTTAGCTGTTATCATGTGTTCCAATCATAATAACTTGCCCTTATATTATAGTCACTGCAAATATATTTTTTTTAGCATGTATACACCACCTAAAAAGAATTTACATTTTAACTCAGGTGGCAGTGACAGTCTAAGAAATTTTTTTCGATAAATATGAAACTATTAGTAGAAGAAATACAAAAATTATTTTCAAAAGTTTTTCGGAAAATAAAACAAAAAATATCACTTATGCAAATTTTCCAAAATGTGGTATAGCATTATTTTTTTAATAACAGTGCAAGATATAGAAATTTTATTATAAATTTTGAATCGTCACATATTTTACTACTACAAAGTTCAAATTGGTATGAAAATCCAAGCGATAGTTTTTTCAAATTGTCAATAAAAACAAAACTACCTTGAACAATAAATTTGCATACTTTTCATTTATTTTTATATTTATATCATATAAACTGATTTATATTTTAACTCAGATGAAAATGGGTATCAAAGAAATGTATTTTTTGATAGACATATCGATCAAAAGTAAAATTACAAAAATTAAGGCCAAAAGTTTTTTTTTTTTAAGAAAACCATTTTCTGCATCAAAGCCAATTTGAAATGTTTTTTAAAATTTTTATATTTTCAATTTTTTTTCAAATGAAAGGCAAGAAAATTAAAACATTTTTGAAGCGGGTCATTACGATGAAAAATATGTTCATTGTGGGAATATTAAGTGAAAGAAATCGTGGTCAAAAGCAGGTGACCTTCCAAAAATGACTTCGAAGCCCTGTTTGACGGCAATCAAGGTTATGATAAGTATTTGGTGTGATTGGTAGGGAATTATCCAGTATGAGCTGCTACAATCTGGCGAAACGATCAACTCTGAATTCCACTATTCACAAGTCGACCGTTTGTACGAAATGGTTAAGAAAGAGCGACCAGAATTTATTAACAGAAATGATGTTGGCAATGCCAGACTACACACATCTTTGATGACCCATCAAAAATTTACTGTACTTGGCTAATAAGTTTTGATGCACGTCTGATTAACAATTGTTTCGGTGTCAGCAAAATTCTCTTGATGATAATAAATTGACTAAACGTAGAGCCGCTGAAAATCACTTGGCAAAGTTTTAAGCGAATAAACCACAGAATTTCTAAAACAAGTGTTACCGTTTGGCAACTTTAGTAGCCAATTTCCCATTTTTTAACCACCTGACCACTTTTGTGGCTCCATTTTTAGAATGGAACTAAGTCTAAATGACGAGAAACTAAGTTTATTGAAATATCTTGACGCATTATATATTAATTCCAAAGAACAAATTGATTATTTTGAAATTATTTCACAGTACAGTGATGTAAAAAAGACCCCTTAGAATTTATAAATGAACTGAGACTGTCAAAACTAAAACTAAACAAAACAAAATTCTAAATTATCAATAATGAAAAATAAATTGTTCAACAGACTTACGATCAACACTTGTGAATCTGTGCTTTCAATCCCAAGTTTGTTAGAAGTCAGAAGTTTAATTAACAAAAAGTGAATTTTGTGTTAATTAATTTTATGAATAAATATTTAATTCTGCAATAATAAAAATTATTATAAATAAATTATTCTGTTATTAATAAAATTAGTTTAGTGTTTTTTCTTGAAATAGAATATGTTTTGGTTTTGTTTTTATCAAACGAACAAATTTTAAGGTGTTTTTTTAAGTACTGAAGCAGTTGGCCCTTTTTTAAAGAGATTTCTCCGTTTTGGACATTCTTTAATATTTCTCAATGGTAAAGCTGCCTAAAACGATGGAATTATGAAACTATTAAAAAATTAAAAAGATCATAGATAATAATAGCCAATATATAGTTGATTCAAATTAATTTTAAATAAATAAAAATCAAAAATTTAAAAAAAAAAAAAAACATTTTATATAGCACAATATTCTTAGTTTTTTGTATTTTCTTCGATTTATTATGTCTTCAATGTATTTATGTAAAATCTGTAACCCGTTAACTTAAAATAATTTTACAATAAATCTATTAAGGATTAAAGTCAATATCACAAAGCGATAATGATCCACATGTGTTACTAAAATTTGCTTTAAATTTTTCTCCTTCTTTTCTAATAACCTCTGTTCTTCGCTTTAAATATTTGTATGATAATAAAAGTTAGGGCTAGAATAAGTATATTTTTATATATTATTCGAAAAATTTTTTAATCCATTAATAGACTCTTTAAATCAACTATGCTGAAGTGTCGCTTCTTTAATAGTCTTTTATTTCTCTTCCAATGAGAGTCTTTTAATAAATTGATATTTTTACTTAGAATATTGCTTTTTTTCTGTATAATAAATTGTTTTTTCGGAAAAGTTCCATAAAATTTTCATTTGACATATTTTGTGAATTTATTTACTTTAAAACTAATGTTTTGTAAAAGGGACAAAACATAAAGAAAATGAAGTTGTCAGTAAATGACTGGCATAAAAGAAAATATTTACCAATAATTTCACACTACTTTCTTCTTACACACGCAATCAAACATGACAACAACAAAGTGTAAAAGATACTATAGTAATATTCACTATACATATTTCTTAATTACTTTTTATTTTCGTTACTCATGTTTGTTTCTTCTTTATTTTGGCTATTCATTTGGTGTAATAATAAATATCCGTAAAATAACAATTATGTTAAGTTGTAATCAAAATAAATGTAACATTATGAACTCTCAACAGATTGCTGTTCATTAATCAATGATGATGTATTTTTTGTTTGTTTATATCTTGCTATAGATTTTTGCTTTTTGCTCTGTTTAATTTGTATTGTGATATTTAAAGGTTTAAATCTTTATTGTCATGCTGTCAAATATAAGAGTTGTCCTTTGTTTATATATAAATACATATAAAACTAAAGATATATATATATATATATATATATATATATATATATATATATATATATATATATATATTTGTTGTATTTATATGTATAAATAATCTTTTCGTAGATATAATATTACTTATATATTTTTATTTATTTATTTATAAAGTTAACATTAGAAAAAATTCTAAGCTACGAAAAAAAAAGCCTGAGTGGGATGGTTTCAAATATATTTCTCACCAAAGAATACAAAGAAGAGAAACTGGCTCAATTTCCTACAACAACATTTATCTCACCTCAGATACAACCATAGAATACAACTAGAAGTTTATGTGAGAACTAAAATTTTCAGAAAAATTACTTATTTTTTTCAAAACACAAAAACAAAATATATATGACTACATGTATTTTTTTCTTGAATGAATTAGGTTTTTGACAATTAAATCAGATTGTTTTTTCTCTCACATAAATATCTACTTATTAATCTATACATACAACTTCTGTTTTAATTCAAAACACTTGCGAGAGAGAAAAGCAAACCAAAATGAACAAAAATTTTCTTTAAAATTTAAGGAAAATTACAATCACGAGACATTTTTTCACTAACGCACAATATTTCTATATTTTTTTCACACACAATTATTTCATTTTAACTCCCGTAACAGTACTATTTATCCTAAACCAAAAATATGTCTTATTGTTTTATTTTTGACATACCTTTTTTCTATGTTGAAATTTAAATTGAACGAATAAAGGTTCAAATTTTAGTATTATAAATAAAACAAATTAAATTATTTTCATATTCATCAACAAAATACCAAAAAGTTATTATATTTATATTTGTGGATGTAGTCCGCATCAAAATATTAAATTATATAAAAATCTGCGACTATAATTGTGAAAAATTATGTCTAATATTTAATAAATTGTGAATACTATTTTGTGCAACTATGTGCTTGTGATGTATGGTGAAAGTGGTTTCAGCACTAATACATATAAATAAAATATTACTTACAAAGTCTTAAAATCAGTTTTTTTTTTTTTTTTTTTTTTTTTTTTTTTTTGACAACAGATTTGAGTTTTTCTGATAAGCCTTCCATTATTTGTATTCTTTGTTTCTTACCATTATTGCTATTTGTATTTTTGAGTACATTTGCTTTATTTTTTTTTTATATATATTTCTGTCAAGTCATAATCATAATAAATTAAATACATACTATCTGTAGTATACATATATTTCATTTTTTTATTTCACTTGGTTTTTTTGCTGTGTACTCACCATCATGTGAATCATAGAGATAAATTATTTTACGCCAACCGTAAAATTGTATTGTATCGATAATGGCCTGATGATAGTCCGGACGCATACTAATGGCAAAATCCAAAAAACCGGATGATGGTGTAAGCACCTAAAACGAGAGCATATACAACGTTTACAAAATTATTAATAACAATTGTAATGGATAACAAAATACCAACAAAAAAAATAAATAATACTAATAAAAATATTATATAAATAATATATGGTGGGAAAAATGAGATTACAGAGAAAATTTAGGTGAATAAACTGAATTAATAAATTGAAAACTTTATAAATTTTTGGCAATAAATTAGTTTAATTTAAGAAATTAGTTATTGATATTAATTTAAAATACAAATGATTTTATGAGCGTATTATCTTAAAGAAATTTTGGTCAAAAAACAAGTATCATTATAAGAATTAAATAAAATAAATACAAAATATAAATTCTGCGGTTTTTTAAAAAAGAAAGAAGAAATATTTCTCATTTAAATTACGCAAATTCGTTTAATTAACCACCAACATCACCAAGTAACGAATAATATAGTACCTAAAATATTTGGAAGATATATCCCTGGAAGAAATTTATAAAATATCTTCTTTTTATTATTTGGACGATAATCACCAAATCAATATTTTTCTAAAATTCATTTTTATTAACATAAAGAAAATTAGGCAATAAACAAAAAAAAAAAAAAAAAATATTATTTTTATACTCAAAATATCGCCCTTTTTACAATAAGGTGATCATCTGGAAGAAATTAATGCAATATTTTTATTTTTCAGTCACAATTTTTTCACTTATCGAAAAGTTGTTCAAAAATGAAAAAAAATATTAAGGAAATTTTTTTATCTTTTAATATTAAGATTTATGTGCATGCATGTTTTGCACGATGTAAACGTTTGCTTTATTATATTATTTTAAGATTAAATTAGTAAGAATTTTTCTATATATTTACTACATCCTCCAGAAGATTATAGATTATTATATAGCAATATTGCTTATTTTTCTTCTAGGCTTATTGATTTCTTATTGCTTAGATGTATCGTAAAAGTTACGGTAAAGTTACGCAAAACCAATATGATTATTGCAGCAATAAAATTTTTCTTCTAAGCAATATGAATTCAAATCACTTTCATTTAATTTTGCTTGTAGGAGTTTATTAAAAAAAAAGTAATAATAATAATAATAATATTTTATTTTTATTTTATTTTATCTATTAAGTCTATCGACAATATTCTTACAGACAGAAAATACAAAATTGTTATAAATTATATAACTAAAAATTATATAATTATTTAAAGTAAAATTAAATTACGTTTGATTAAATTTACATTGAGAGACATATCAATAACATTATAAAGTTCATTAAAGTTTAAACATAATCTATGGAAGGGATCACCGTTAGCAAAGTTTTGTCTAAAATATTTTATAAATAATGGCTGAAACCTACGTGAGTAACGTTGAGGTATATTAAAATTTATTCTGTTCACAAGAAATTCTGCTTCGATGCTGCCAGATATAAGCTTGATAACGAAAATTATAGTTAACATAGGTCTACGACTTTTGAGACTTGGTAATTTCATTTGCAGTAATCTGGTCTTGTATGATGGAAAATTGTATATCGAAAGATTATGAACTGATTTTGTATAGATTCAATACGGTCAATATGAATGTTATATATATAGACTACATAACAGTATTCCAGAGTTGGTCTAACTAAAGAAGTATATAGCTGTCTCATATAATACATATATATATATATATATATATATATATATATATATATATATACTTTTTTATTATTATTTTTTTAATTTTAAAAAGAATTCAAATATTGCTTTTGTTATAAAATATTTCTAAAGAACTGGCAATTGATAAAATTAATAAAAATTGCCAATAATGGCCTAAATTATTGTCCTTGAGATACCGTGAAATCTTGTGATACGAACTCAACTTTAATAAAAATATGGCAAAAATGACGAAAAAACCTTTTAGAGCCAAAATGTGATTTAAGTGAAGATTTAAAGTGGTGATAAAATGATGATGTACATCATTAAAATTTATATTAGAGTATGAAAATGATTAAAAAATCATGTAATCTTATTAAAAGAATCCCTTATATGAAAATAAAAGTATTTAAAAGAGAAATTAGTGAAAGTCTCTCATAAAAATTTAATATCCTTTGAAATATTTACAAAATTCTCTGTAGTTATCTATTTTTCCAACGAGAAAGTTTGCATGTTTGTATTTTCATGGTTCCTCAAAAGCAATTGCTTTCATATTCAAAGATTAGGAATAAAAATATTTTTTTTTTTCGAAAATATGGATGCTTTGGATATAAATGGCATGTGGATTCTGCAAAATCGAAGTTTATCTCACTCACATGCAACGCGAACAGGCCATCAAGTTCATGCAATATGAAGCTATTGGACTTCTTTTTGTGGGGATTTCCCAATCCAAAAAAGTACTGTTAAATACTCTAAAGTACTCAAAAGCTGATCAAAGCACAAGTCATGGTAAATTATATATCACGGGTGCAACTCATCCATTAATATATACGAAATCGGTACAAGGTCACGCGTACCTCCCACATAAATTTCTTCTAAAATACTGGTCAGAACGTTACCAAAATTTGTGGTTGTCTTCAGAAATATATTGCATATGTACTTTTTAATTGGAGCAAAGATATCCTGAAATTTTCTGCTACAATACTAGTGAGAATATTACAAAAATTTGCGATTGGAGTTAGATAGAGATTGTTTATGAGTCGCGAATTTTTATTTGAATCGGAACAAAAATAACTCTACCTTCCATATATTCTGAAATTAAAGAGAGCATTTTTAGCTAAAATACTGGTCTAAGTTTTACAAAAATTAAAGTAAGTGTTGTAGAAAATTGAAAATTGGTACACATATTACTTTGGAGTCAAAGTGAATGTATACAAAGTTTTGAAAAATCCTGAAGTGAAAAAAAGCATTTTTTCCGAAAAATAATGGTTAAGCGTCTATAAAAATTTGCGATAGTAATGGCTTTTTTTATGATCAGACAACATTTGGTAGAATAGGACCAACTACTTTCAGTAACCAATTAGTTTGCCTAAATTTGCCAGATTACGGGTTCAAAATACGTTTTCAATACTGTATAAAATTCTAAAGCAGAGAGCAGGAATTACTAACTGAATATATAAAATTTTATGTTTTTATTTAAAAAAATAAAAAAACACTTACGTTCAAAATATTTATTATTTTTCTTTCTGTTCAAAAAAAAAAAAAAAATAATAAAATATTAAAAAAAAAAAACGTTTTAAGCAAAGTTAAAAATAATTTTGTACTAATTTTGCATTTTTTTTTTTAATCCACGAAAATTTTTTTTTTTTTTTTATTATAGAAATATCAAACTAGAGATGAATTCGATAAATAGCAGGAAATTTGAGAGTTAACATAAGAACTAAACACATTGGACTGTGGACACAATAAATACACAAAGAACATATTGTAACCATTATTATGCACATTTCATTCATAAGAAGTTTTCTTTGTTTGAGATGAAGACTTTAGATAACGATCGTAAATATTATTTTAAAATAAGAAATTTTCAATTTTATGTTTTACAATTTATATTTTATATAATTTTTTTTTTTACAATTACATAAACCTTCATAAATATTTGACTATGAATACAAAAATTATTGTACATAAAAATGTTTTTTTTTGTGTTTTGTTTTTTCTGGAAAATTTTTTTTCTGAGATCTTTATGATTTTGTATTTGAGAAAAATTATTTTTTTATTTTTCGTGTATTATAAAAAAATATATATTATAAAAAAATGTTGAAATGTTGAAAGAAATAAAGTCGGCAGAATTACGGGATAAAATGTTTATGTATGTGCAAGTTTATGTTAATGCTGTTTACAAAACAAATTTAATTTTATTTTATTTATCTTTAATTGTTGTTTATTTTTCTTTTTAACATAAAATTAATTTTGCACTTGTTTTTGTTAAAAAGAGCAAAATTTAAAAAAAAAGATCTATATATTTGACAGCTTGTGTTATTGCTCAATTTTCTGTTTAAACATTTAATGCGAAATAAATTGCGCAATTTATTTTCTATTAGTCCACACGTAATATTTTAAAGAGAGAGAGAGATAATTTGACAATTGCCAACATAAAAATGTCTAGTCTATAGGGCTTAAAAACAAAATAAAAAACATTTTCCGTTCTTTGTTTTGAATATCGATTGAACAACATGAAATGTTTTAATATAAATAATTCTTAGGCCCGGTACTACACTGCTCACTTAGAGGCAAAATCGTACTTAAGTTCTTAAAATTGGTTTTTGATTGAAAACTTAAATATTATTTTTATTATTGTTTGACATCTTACAAAATATTTATTGAAAATAAATTAAAATACAAAATTTAATAAAATTATTTTAAATTAAAAAGAAATAAAATTAAAATACAATCTAAATTTATATTTTCTGTATGGTTATATATTTTGCACTAAAAATTTTTCAGTTTCACAGCCCATAAGCTTAAGATTTCTTTATATATTTCAAGTTATTTCAAATTTTTTTTAATTGTTGGTTTTTTTATTTATTATTGGTGTCTCATTAGGATGGCATTACCAAAAGCAAATATGAATATAAATTAAAATATATTCAATAAAAAATAACATAACTAGGATAAAATATTTTAGGTTAAATAAAATATATTTATAATTTTTAGTTAACATTTTCTTGAAAAGTTGGGACCACACTATAGTAAATATATAAAACTTAAAGCAATTTGTTTATTTTCTTGCCAACTTAATTTTTATACTGTAAAATGAAACATTACTTAAGCGTGAACTTTAGCTCAAATGTTTCTTAATTTAGTTTGCACTTAAATATGCATTAAGGGGACAGTAAAAAATATGACCTTAGACTTTGTAATGCAATTAGTCTTTTATATATTAAAAGATAACACAATAAAGCAAATAAATTTGTGTAATTTTTTGTTAATGTAATGTTTATATTAAAATTTTGAAATGCTCTATAATTAGCGCCACCTTGTGGAATTTTATCAAACTACAAGTTCAAAAATCATATTTTTCCCCTCCTTACACAAAATAAACTCATTCGTTGTGTCAATCGAATTTTTTGCAAATTCGATTACAAGCACTATTCTATTTCTGTATTAATGATATGTACGGCTGATTTAGAAATCAATTCAGTGAATAGAACTATATATATCAGTTGGTACAATTGATTTTTAATATTTAATTTTCTTTAATTTTTAAATTCTATAGTTTTCTTCAAATATTTAAATGAATTTTAATTCCATCTGACTTTCCAACTAAATATCTTTAAACTTAAAATGGTTTTTTGCAAAAATTTTGTTTTGTTATTTTTAGTTCGTCGGAAAAGTTTTTAATTTTTGTTAATTTTATTGTTATTTGAAACATTTTTTTCTTTTACTGGGAACTCAATACAATAAAAAAAATTGTAGAAAATTTTTCGTTTGCCGCTATCAATATATGATATTTCAAAATGCAATGCTGAATTTAATTCGATTCTTGTTTTCAATTTATTTAAGACAGTTAAATTCGAGACACTAACATTTTCAATCTAGAGCCTTTTCTGTTGTAGGAATCGTAATTTTGCTCAAATTATATATTTCTTATCGTAAACAAAGAAATTTTCTTGAAATTAAAACTTTTTAATAAATGCACTGAAATTTCGCTCCATCTTATTAACACTTTCCCCAGGTCTACAACTGAGATTAGCGCTGATATAATATGTGAGATAACGCCGGCAGAGGAGAGTAAACATTTTGTTTATATTAAGTTAAATCTTAAATAAGGGGTACACGTATTCTAATAAATCCTATAAGATATTATTATTTTCAATCAGTTACAGAGTAAACATGTCCTTTTTATTTAAGCAAGTCGCACTTTTTTAACACAATTTTTATAAAAATGATTTTTAACATTTAAAACAAACACTAAAAGGAAACAATTTTACAAAATAACATTGTTTTTCAATAATTTCTAAAATACACATGCCCACACACAAGGAAACTTTCGTGTATGTGTATTTTTTTGACAGTTCATCTTATAAGATGGTTGTGTAGAGAAATCTCATCACAACAGTCTCATAATACATCTTATAATACTAATATTTGAATGTACACGTGAAATAATTCTCTCAGAGAGCGAATTTGACACTCTCTGACACAAAAATCTTACATATTATGTTACGTCTAGACGGGCTGTTAGAGCAAGGAAAAAATTCCAAAAAATCATTTTTCTGTGTGTAGTTGTTTTTAAATTTGAGACTAATTTAATTTATTTTTTTAATTTTAATTTAACAAATAAATTTTGTTAATATTAATAACTCTTTGAAATTCAAGAAAATAGAGGAAACTTTTTAAAGTTGTAACAAGAAATAGGCACCATTTATTTTTTAGTCTGTTAAATAATTGTAAAAAGATTACATATGCGAAAAAAATATGTGTAAATTTGAGCACAAAAAAACATATTTTTTGCTTCTAAGCTTTTAGTAAGTAACCTTTAAATATTTGTCTCAATACATACATTTGATATAATTGGAGTTTGAGACAACTTTTTGATGGGGCTCATTTGACACGTATACAATATCATGATTAATGATGATAAATCCCTACAAGCAAAATAATTCGAAAGTAATTCGAATTCGTATTGCTTCGAGATTGTGCGTCACTGGCGATACATCTAAGCAATAAGAAATTAATATGCCTGGAAGAAAAATAGGCAATAATGCCAGATAATCATCTAGACGCAAAAGAGGGAATACCGTAATAAATATATGGAAAAGTTATCACTAAATAAACATTAGGCCTTTTAGATAACATTGTTATTATTTACTTTAACCTTTTTGTAAGATCATCCTATAAATATTTGTCTGAAGAGACATAGTTTTTTTAAGACAAGTTTTAAATCAAAATTTCATCAAAAAGGGGTTTCAAACCTTTTCGACAAAAACTACTGCAGTGCCAACTTTTATCAGATTTTACTATTTGGGATAGTATCAGTGACATATGAAGTGCCACAGAATACAATGTTTTCTTTTTTTTGCATTTTTTTTCAGTAATAGTTTTTTATTATTATATTTTTTTCTTGCTATTCTTGCATTTAATGGTTTAAAGTCTATTAGAAAAAAATATTATGTAACATCCCGAAATATATTATTTATTTAAACATTATTATATTATTGAATTGGAAATTATTTTCACCATTTTTATATGAAGATTACTAAATTATTTACATTTCTATTATAATTATGATAACAATCGTTATTATTATTATTATTGTTACTGTTTCATTAAATTGTCGTCAAAATATTTATTAAATTCAATTTAATGTAATTAATTTATGTAAAAATTTCTGTTACATTTATTTGTGTATTGAAAACCCTGATAAAATAAGTACAAGCAATAACCAATAACACTGTGCGACAAATGGTAGGGGTCAGTGATCGGGAAGGGTCCAAACTACCGGGGAAATTTATATCGGTAAAAAAGACGTTATACGTGTCCCGGCGTTTCGAAACGCGTCCATCGATTTTCATGATCTATGTCTCATTTTGTTTAAAGGTTATGTGACTTTACGTGAAAGTAATAGGACTTGACATTTTTTTTACCGTTTTCGATTTTTTATGAATTAAAAATAAAAAAATTCAATTTTTTAGGCAAAAAATAGTTTTTTTTTTTCATACATTTATTTATAACTGCGAAACTGTTGCTTATGTAGCGAAACGTTGTATGAAAAGATTAAAGGAATTTTAATTTCTAATTTTTCTAAATTTGTTTCAGCAAAATCGGACTGGTGGTTCTCGAGTTATGTCAAAAAAAAAAAGACCACCAAAGGTCACAATTTCCCCTATATGATAGTTACTAACTTCAAATCGATATATCTCGATTCCTAGACTGACCCAGCGAAACGCCGGAACACGTATAACTTCTTGTTTACCGATATAACATTGCTCGTTGGTTTCATCCCATCCCGATTTTGACTGTCGCATAGTGTAATCGATATGAATAGTATGCTCAATACTACAAGATATTAATAATTATCACAACTGTCACTCTTGTTATCATTTATATATTGATTTGTTATTGTATTTTATTTCTTTCTTTATATACTAGATGACTTACTGATTTAACTAAACTTAAGTAACCTCATTGCACTTGTTAATTTTATCATTCCGAATGTGACAGTTAAATAATAAAAATCTAATTAAAAAGAAGCGCTTGTTTTATTAAAATAAAATAAATATTATTATAACCAATAATTACTAGGACGCAGGAAAACCTTTGTGGATTACTCTGTGTAGCAAATACTGAGAGGCGAACACTGGTGTTAATTTTTCCTTGTTCGAACCGGTTAATAACTTTTAACTTTTTATATAAAATAAAACCCCCTTAATGACACCACTTTATAATAATATCACGATATTAGTTTCTTTTTTTTCCACAAGAATTGACTATATAATAAAATGTATTTTTTTTACTAAAAAACAGAGAAATTCTTTACTTTATTATTAAGTTTTTAACAAAGCGTACTCTATGTATTTAAATATTTTTCATTAACGACTCATGTGACATATCAGGCGATATTTGTATTGTTGAGTTATATTTGAATCCACTTAAAATGGGAAGAAGTTTATTAATTAAGGTATAAAAATAGTAGGAAAAAAAGCTCCTGATTTCTTTATGTGCATAAAATTCTTTCTTCAATAGTATATTAAACCTAAAATTAATTTTTGTTTAAATTAACTAAATCATTTCAGAAGATTTTAAAATTTTTTAAAATTTTTTAAAATGTTTTAATAACGAAGTTGTAAAATGTAAGATTATTTTGTACATAAATTTTGTATTTTATTAAAACTTCCATTAAAAATATGTTTTGTTTATTTGTACTATTTTTTAAGATTTTTTTGTTAATATTTTTTAAACTGTTAAAAAATCTATTTTAAATAAAGTTGTTAATTTATCTTTTAATACCCCATAATTTTAAATTTTTATGAACGTGTATTCTGTACAGTTATTATGATTTTTTTTTTATAACAACTATAATTATGTACAAAATTAAATAATATTTGTGATACTTAATGTTTTTTGTATGCGAGAGAATCGCCTTCACTGCGTGTTTATTTTATAATATAAACATATCTTTTTTGATTTTGGTCGACTCTAAATCCCTAGAGGCTAAACAGACCGGAGTCAGTTATTGGTTGTTGTTTTTCTACGTTTAAATGAAAATTATTATGATTTGTGGGCGTTTTTTGTTTGTTTGTTGGCTGTTTGAATAATAATATGTGTTGTGTGTGTGTGTGTATCTGTGTGGATCTTATTTTTGTTTGGACATTTACTACTTTAATAACAATATAAACTGCCTATAAATTTCATGATGTTGGCAATATTGTTGAACAATACATTCATTTTAATGATGCTCATGAAAATAAACAACAGTTTTTCCCAGCAAAACGAGAAAACAAAGAAAAAAAGTGTTGTTTTTATTGGACCAACTGGGCGTATGATTAATCGCTAAAACACAAAACAATATAGCTTGCTCAAAACAAAAAAAGTCATTATTAACATTAAATTTAATATTATGCAAAGAAAAATATAAACCAAAAGCTATTAAAACTAAACTAAAAGAGATGTTAAAATATGCAAAAAATAAAATTAAATGCTTTTTTTGCAAATTAAAAATATAAAACATAATTCTAAAAAAAAGTAAATGAAAAATTTCTCTTTAGTGCGAAGTTATTTATAACTTTAGCAGTTTCAGTTAAACGGTGGTTAGGTTAGTTAGTGTTGGTGACCATGTACTTACTTTTTCCGGAAACCATGGTGTCACAAATGGCATTTGAAAAGTGTTGCTGTATGAATGCAATGTATCAAATGAATCCGGCGATACAGCGCCCAGCATTGAATAAACGCCACGAGAAAATTGATTGCATACTGGAAAATAGTAAAAAAAGGAAAAAAACAACGAGATGAAAATAAATTTACGCATAGAAAGAATTAACAACATAAAAACAAAAATGGAAGAACAATTGAATGTTTTCAGTTAAACAAAATGGCCTATATATGAATCATACTATGATACAAGAGTACATGCATATAACAATACATTTGTTTGTTTGTATAACAGAAATAATATTGCAAAATACAACAACGAAAACAAAACAAGCATAAAAACAAAACTGAATTAAACTGAAAAAAGTAACAACAACAAATGAAAAAAAAGAAACATTATAGTGGGAGCTTTAAAAAGTAGAGTAGAGAAGATGAACAAAAATCGTGAGAGAGAGAGAAGAGTATTTAATGCAATCTGATATAAATGCATACAAACGGAAAGCAATTAAAAACAAACATAAAACGGAATTACACTGCGATTTTCAATAAAGAAAAACAATTTCAGATACAACAACTACGAGAAAGAAGAAAAATGACTACATTGAAAATAAAAAGCTACTGCAACAACAATGCGAATGAAAGCAAACAAAAAAAAACAACAATAAGTATTCAAATATAATTAATGTTAAAGCGTCATTTGCTCACAACAGCACAGAGTGTATTTCTGTCACATCTCTGAAATTGCTATATGAACACTTAAGTCTATTAGGGTGCCATATAAAATTGAGATTTTAAATGGGTTGTTTTCATTTGAAAAACTTTAACAGATATAAGATAATATTTGATGAAGATGTTGAGATGAGGCAAAAAATGGCTACGTGTATGTCAATTTATGTGGAATATAACATCGTTGTTATGTCCGCCTCGATTTTGTACTATGGCACGGTTCCAAGAGGTACAATTTTTAATGACTGATATATGACGTACATACCCTGCTGAATTTTTTCGTTTTAAACTTTTAGGCCTGTGACTATAGAAAACCTCAAAAAAATAAATTTAGCATCTATATAGATACATGGTACCTTCTGTATATATATATATTTTTTTTTGTACTTTTTTACTTTTAAATTATTAAATATTATAATTTTCTAAGTTCTTTATAACAATTTTCAAATGACATGATGTAGATTAAATGCCTTCTTGAGAACATCATATGAAAATTTCGTGTTATTCACAAAAATCTGTTTTTGGGTAGATTCTTGTATAAATGTATTCTTATTTCTGTTAAAATTTCGTTTATATTATTTCGTTTCTTATATATCTATAAGAAACAGGCTTTTCAACCATATGTATTTGATTTGTTTTGCTTAAATATTAAAAGCTAATTTTATGCAAATTTTTTCGACTTTTACTGCAATTTATTACAATTTTTTCTATAAAAACCTATGCAATTATGTACTAATTTTTAAGAGAATTTTTGTTATAAACATAACCAAGTTTAAAATTTTTAAATTGGACACAATTTGTGTAACTAATTCGATTTTATCAGTAACAACTAATTTATAGTTTTCATACATTTTTAATTTTATCCTCAAAAAATAAAAGCCAAGTAAAAAATACAAAAAAATAATTTATTTTAAAATATACGAAGAATTTTTTAATAAAATTTATAAAGCTTTCAATAACTTTTTGAGTTTTTAAGCAACTTTACATCTTAATTAAAATTTCAAAAAAGAAAAGGAAAGTAAATTTATAAATGGTGAATAATTTATTGTTGTCTTTGAGTGTAGAAGATGGTAACATAGTTAGAAAGCTTAGTCCTTTGCTTTCAAAATCAATTTAAAAATCTTAAATTCACTTAAAATTTATAAATCTAGGATATCTATAGCGTAGGAACTATCCTAGAGATAGTTTTTTACGCAATATATCGAAATTTAAGAATCTAAAAATTGTTTTGTGATGTCCTCAAGAAGGTCTATAATCCACATTAGAACATTTTTCGAGTGAAAGAAAAGCGTGTTAGTTTTTACAATATAATATAGAATTTATTTTTGAAATGTCAAAAAATTGTAATATATATATTAAAAAAATGTTATATTGTAAAATTTGTGAGTAAATACACATTTTTCAAATTTTGTTTCGAAAAAAACAAAAAATGTCCTCTTATTCAAAGTACATTTGATTGTAAATATACATTAGCTCATTGATTTGATGCTATAAAAGCTAAAATTTTATAGTTAAATATACCGGAACAATAAGACGTTACATCAAACCTCATTGCAATCTCGAGTTACAAACTACGGAATTTCTATTATCGTTCTTTACAAGCTAAATAAAATAACCATTGGTAAAGAGATGCTAAGTGCAAAAAAATCATTAATTATATTCCTTCACATGGTCTTCTTTTTAACGTCTGATTTTTTGGCAACTATTAATTAATATTTGTCTCTATTATAAAGAAGTGTTATATGTATCTAATCAGGATGGTCATTTTTGTGTAACAAAACTTTGCAAACAAAAGTAAGAAACTTATCACTAAAGTTATTCGCCACATTCTTCCGAAATAATAATTTTTTTCTATTTAGCTGGTTTTGACACTCAATCCGTTGAAATAATAAAATTATTGATAATATACTTGCTCCCTACGGCAATCTGCACTTTATTTATTTTATAGAAATTATTATTAAACTGAATTCTTCCAGTATTTCTAGGTATCCATTAAAAATAAAAACATCATTCACAATAGCATTGTAGACATTATAGTCCCTAGTACAGAAATATTTATGAAAACGGTTACAAATACTAAATACATACGGAAATAATAACTGAATTATTATTATACAACTGACTGAATTCGATTGGCAAGAAATTCGGTTGCTACAACGAAACTGTTTTCTCTGTTTATGCGGAGAAAGTGGAAAGTAAAATTATCCTTATTTATTTCCCTTAAAATATTAATATAATATTTAATGTTTTTTTCAATATCACAAATAAATTTCAAATTAAATCCGTCTTAAATAAATAATAAATATATTCAACTACTACTTTCCATTTCACTTGTATTTTTAATTTTCTACCCTAATATTCTCCACCCTTGTCACAAGTATACAATAAATTTTATAAAAATGAACGAAAAATACATACAAATAATACAAAATAAAGTATAAAAAATCGAAAAATAAGAGACATAAAATAAATAAAAAATAAAATAAAATAAATTTCAATTGGCGCCATTTGTTGACCTTATTTAATGAACGCGAAATTAAAAGCAAGACCAAAATTGAAAATGAAATAAAATGAAATAACTTGAACTCAAGTGTAATAAATCTTTAAATTTAAGTTCTTTGTATTCGTTGCTGTTATTGTTGACCACCTACTTAAACGTGATAATTTAAATGCATCCGCTGTATTAATAACATCAACATAAGCCTGCAATTCAAAACGACGTGACGACACATTCAGATTATGATTCAGCATGGCGTATTTAAAGGCCGATTGTACTTCATCGGTACCCTGTTCAAAGATGGCGCCTGCAATTAAATAAAAAAATGTAAATAAGATTAAAATTAATGGACAAAGTTAAATTTTATGCTTTTTGTTATGTTATATTATTTAAAGAATTAGTTAAATAATTTTTCATGTGGTAAAGTTCAGGTAAATGAATAGAATAGTTAATAAAAAATGTGCATTAAGTTGAAGGTTTTCACTTTAGGCGAAACAATATGTATTTTGTATGAATCTATGTATCATTTCATTTAAATGTATCTTTGCTTTTGTGCTATAAATATTTTACCTCTAATATTTTGCTTTTTGGAATTGCAATAAAAGTTGTAATAATAAAAATTTATGAACATTGAGAAAAAAATCCTTTGGTTTCAAAAACCATTAAAACTTTGGCCACTATGTAATATACGAGCGAGTATACAGGTAGTAGTTTCATTTTAAACATAATAGTTTTGTAAGTCTTCTCTCTCTATCTGTATTTCTCGCTTTTAGGATAACGTTAGCTGCGTATGTATATGGCACTATCTGTTGTGAATTACAGCAAAAACAAAAACACAAATGTTTTCGTTTTTATTTTAAATGAAAAATAACTCTATGTAGACACACAACACAGGCACACATATATAAACACATATTTCGCAGCAGGCACATGCATGTAAAAATATTTTAGTTTTCGCTTTTTTTTTGTAAGAAAACTTTTGTAAACATTTTTACATACAGAGTCATCATTCATATAAAATATTTATTTGTTGTTGTAGTAAAGTTAAAAAAAAATTAAAACTAAATAAGAGTAGTTGTTATATATTTGCTACAGCAACCGGAGTATAATTGAAAATATTTGAAATTTTAATTTTATTATTTTTTTGTTCTGCGTGTTTTTTTCTCTTTGTTCTTGTAAAAATTTTACTTTATTTTCACTTAAAACTAGAGAAAACAAACAACTTTTAAATTAATTGAGGTATGGACTGTTTTTTTTCCTCTAAATTTGTTCTAGTTCTAATTTGTTTTAGGTTTTGCCGCTGCTTTTGTTTTTCACTTGCGGTCTTGACCCGCTGATTTCAACGCATTGTGTGCTGTTGTTATTTTCGTTTTTAGGAGTATGTATGCAAAAGTTACAAAAATATAACGTCATAAACAATTTCAAAAAGTTTTGAGCATAATAAAAATATGAAATATTAAAAAAAGAATTGGAAAAAAATTCTCATAAAAAATTGTGGAAAAAAATCCAATGTATTGTAATGAAAAATATGTATGTGTGTGAGTGTGTTAGTATATGTTTAAAGAGAAAAACAAAACCAAAAAATAACAGAAACAAAAAAAAAAGTTTGTTTCACTTCCCTCTCAAGTTTGTAAACTGTGTCGTTGCATAAATTTCATTTTTCTATTACAACTTTTTTCCATTTGTTTACGTGTTTTTCTCTTTACTACCCCATTTGGCCTTCTTTTTCACAGTAAAATAATCAATTCTATAAATATTTTGAATAAAATAGAAAAACAGAAAAAAAAGAATCATATAGAAGTTCCTTTAATATTGCTATTGTTGCTAGGATTGTTGTTTTTTTTTCAACTTAAGCCGGGATTTTTACATGACTGCGCTGCCATCATTCTCTTAGATTTTAATACGAAAAAATCTCCAACATTCCGCATTTAACAAATGTACGCATAAATTGTATAAAAAGTTTTTAATAAAACGGAAAATGCTGCTGATATTTGTAAGAATACTCGTATTTGTTTAATGATTCAGTTGGTTGTTTGGTTACGTTTATTTATTTTCATTCTAGCCTGGATTGAATATCAGGAATATAAATCGGGTATTACGTTTTACCATGGTTTTGGTTATTGCCACAAACTTGTTTGATACGTCTAAATGCTAAAGTTATCTAAATGCCGCAGTTGTCTTATTGATTTGTTAAATGAAAAACTTTAAGAATTAAATAGAGTCGTTTTATTTGATTTTTTGTTTTTGTTAAGTGCACGGATAAGTATAGAAAGACGTCTGTGAGGACAAAGTTATGATTGAGCTGGTGGAAAACAAGATTTTTTTTATTGTTAAATAATCTTATGATTGAACTTTAATAAAGTAAGTTATAGGGGAGAAATCATCAAGGTTTAAATTTAAATAGAAGATTTTCTTGTTAAATTTTTAAGAAATGTTGTGGAATATTTTTCTTGTTATTACTGCTACATTTTGGTTCTCTTGAATAAAATGATATTTGTCGTAAAACTAATTTTCAATAGATTTTGTTCCAAAGTTTATATTTTGTTTGTTATGTGGTCGATAGTCCTAGAATAATTCAATATCCTTGTCGCATTAAAATCCGTTAATTGATTAAAGTAAAAATCCATTTTTCATAAAATAGTTTTAAGGAATAATTTGTTTTTCATGTTGTTTGAATTTGCTTTTGGTTTAATTGCTTTTTTTATATTTATATACCCTTCACTCTATTTGTAATTACCACAATAATCTCTGAGACCCCACAGGGTACATATGCTGTATCCTCATAGGGCAGTTAATATAATAATGTCCATAAATTTCAAACTCGTCAAAAATCAGGAATCTTACTTTAAATTTTAATAAATCACGAAAATTTTAGAAAATATTCTCTTCTGAAAACTAAGAAGTTATAAGTAAATAAATATGTTTTTTCTAGAAGAGATTTTACAAAGCTGTATGCTGCTGGCTAATTCTAGCTTTGTCACTTTAGAAAGTAAAGGCCAAAATAAAAATTTTGATTTAAGATACCCTGAATACGGAAGGATCTATGCAGGCCCGAGTTAGAAAATTGGACGTGATTTATTTTTTATAATTATCATGAAAATATCTTCCAGAATGGTGTTGAACCTTTATATTTTCCTAAGGATATTTTTCATTTACAAGCGAATAAGTAACGATGCTCTTTCGGTCAAAAATATTTAAAAGATTTATAGCTTTTGCCAATTTCATATTCAAAATTGTTTATTTTAGGAAAATGATAATGACTAGAAGTTTTCTACATTGTTACGAAAATTAGTTTTATAAAACTAAAATAATGACTTTAGAATTTTGTAGTTTGTAACGTGTAAGAAATTTATTGTTTCTATTCTAAAAAAATTTTTCTTAGAAATTATAAATGGAGGTATTTCATTTAAAGCCAATACAAAAAAATAAAAATTTACTCCTCACCTCTTCCGAATTTTATGATATGTGGTACAATCATTATACTTATCAAAACTAAGATTGTCACAAAATTTCAGATAACTTTATAAAGTAGTCAATTATTATGAAACAAAAGAACCTTCAAAGTTGTATACACAAAATTACAAATATCTTTCAAACTGATATACATATAATTATAAATGAAGCTAATGAATCTCGGTCCATATTGATAAAAAATTTACTAGTTTCATGAATTTACATCTACGCTTATACATGACAAAAAGTTAAGTTCTGTAAAGTGTATACATAAATGTGTGCATTAGGGCTATAACCCAATTTTGGCCCTAGCAACACGCGATAGCGGATCTTATGTTATATACGAAAAAAAAAAATTCGAGTCATTTTGGAATAAAAAACCTGGCCCACATAAACGATTTTTAAAACTTCCTTACCCCCCCCCCCCAAAAAAAAAAAAAAAAAATAAATAAATTCATTTTATATAAAAAATTAAAAATATTTTATTAGTAACATTTTGTTAATTTGCTTCATTAACTGCAAAGTAAAAAATGTTGCTCAATTATTAAAATACACAAATTTCAAATTTAACCTAAGCGTTGTTTTTCATAGAGATAAATGTCCTGTACTACTTTAATACCATGTTCTGCGCATATGTGGTTTCGCTGTTATATTGTCCATTTGAGATAACTTTATATACATATTTTTTGGATTTTTCTGAATTTTTTGGGTTGGTATTTTTCTCAGTTGATGTAATGGAATCCCGATATTTGAAATGTTTCTAAACATTATTGAGGTATCTTTAAATTTGGACAAAGTTTTTGCTCACATTTTAGCAATTTTAAAAACGCTCATTAAAGCTCATTATTTGTAAGTACTAAACGAAAATTCGGAATATGTAAAACACGTAATTATATAAAAAATTTAAATAATATTTTTATGAATATTAAGAACAATGACATTACATTACGTGAACTTTTTTGAATACCGCGAATCCCACTATGCTATTGCCATTTTAATATTTGCAAAAAATGTAAAAAAGTTATACCCCTAGTGTGCATATATGCGTGTCCATATACAAGAAAATAGTGCATTTTTAGCAATTTTGGCAGAGATATATGGATTGAGATTATTATATTTGCTTGATGTAGTAGCAAAAAATGCAAGAGTACAACTGAAAGTGTATTGAAAAAAAAAAAAAAAAATATAACAAATAAATACTTATGAGAGTATGAATGTAATTGATATGGTTAATATTTTCTTTTGACAATGAGTAATTCATAAAAGTAGTAAAAGTTATTTATGGTTTCGCATTGAGTGTGAAATTTATTTATTTTTTCATCTCTAGTAACTGTTGCACCACTAATGTCTTCAAGTATTTCTTGCTATAACAAATAAGTTCCTCTCAGTACATTAAAGCAAAACAAATTTTGCGCTTTATGATTAGGGGGATAAGTAAGTAGAAAAACAAAGGAAACCACAAAAATCAAAAACAGTTCAAAAACAATATATGTACGTATATTTATGTGTTTTTAAAATAATAAGAGAGACACATTGTATTGTTGTGTGTATAAAAAATGTCTACGAAAAATATATGTACGCAAGGCTTACATATTCTATTGTTCTACAAATATAAATACTTTAATCCACACCGAAGTGATTGTTCCTTTCTTAACGACATGTTAACTTTTATGTATTTGTAGTTACAAAGTAATGTATATGTTGATTACTTTATAATCAATTTACTTGTAAAAAAATTTACTTAGTTAATTTAATTTGAACATTTTACAAATAAGAGATAAATACATAAATAAATAAGTAAGTAAATAAATAAAGAAATAAATAATACATAAATAAATAAGTAAATAAATAAATAAGTAAGTAAGTAAATAAATAAACACATAAATAAATAAGTAAATAAATAAATAAGTAAATAAGTAAGTAAATACATAAAGACATAAATAAATATATAAATAAATAAGTAAGTAAGTAAATAAATAAATAAAGAAATAAATAAATACATAAATAAATAAGTAGATAAATAAGTAGGAAAATAAATAAAGAAACAAATAAATATATAAATAAATACATAAATAAATACATAAATAAGTAAATAAATAAATAAGTAAGTAAATAAATAAAGAAATAAATAAATAAATAGATAAGTAAATTAATAAGTATATAAATAAATAAATAAATAAACAACATACGCATATTTTATATATTTTATTTATATTATGTTTTAATACCTATTCATATATTTTTTATTAGCATACAATAAGTACCCTATGGGAAATTGGTGGCAATTAAAATAATGGACTAGTTTTTCAGTACCAGTTGATTAACAATAGATACCTAATCGCTCACCAAAGTTCCAGTTGAGAATCAGCTGCCACCACCATATTCTCTAAATATCAGTTGAGAGTCAATTTTTAATATGCTCCTTAAATGCACAATTAGCAACACGTGCGTAATAACAAGCTATGGCTCAAAAATAAACAAATTTGTTATAAAGTAAACAATTATCAAAGTTTTAACAAATTTGTATTATATTAATCGACACTGAACATGTCCTCTTGGATCAGTCCTGTGACCTTTCTACTTAAACGGTATTAATTAGCCACTTCCAATGACAACCCTATATAAAAGTGACAGGTTCTTCTCATATAAAGTTCCGGAACTAGAACCGATTACTAACCCTGAGGACCTATCACGTAATTAGTTTTGAATCGGTTCTCTATCCTCTAGGGTACTTATGGTATAGTCTTAATTATCTACTTTATTTGTTTTTGCAAACCATAGGAAAGTAGATATGTTACTCTCATTTCCACTTTATTTATTTGCAACCAATCTAATCAAGATAATAACAATACCAACTATAAAAAAAAAATACTACTCATCAATACGCACTCATACTGACAAACTTAGAAAATAGTGTGGTTCGAGTGTAACTGTGCAAGTGTTTAGTATGTATATAATATGTATATCAGTGAATAGGCAAATACGTCTATTTTTATATTATGTTAACATTTTTTTTAACATTGGAAGAAGTTGGTAGACTTTAGTATTTTTAATTTTTAAGAATTTTAAGATTAAGATTTTTAATTTTTATATTTGAAAATTTATAAAAACTGACCCTCTAAAATTAACAAAATAAATTTTGGAACACAAAAAAGATCATTGTCTTCTTAACTACACTTAAAGAGTTGTTGTCTTCTTAACTACACTCAAAGAGTTAATGAAAAATATAATTCTAAAAATTTGACTATTTTCATAGAATATGCCCTGTTTACATTTTATAGCAGTCGGGAACTATTTTAGTGTCAAATCAATCTATATATGTGTTATTATTAAAACTATTTTTTAAATATAAAAAATCTCGTGTGACTTTTTCTCTAGTCTAATGAACTTGAAATTTTGTTCAAAATTTCATAATTTTCGACCTTTTCTGGACGAAGGTTTCAACTCCAATGAAACAAAAATTTCCTTGTTATCCATTTATGAAACCTTGCATTTTAAAATATATGAAAATAATTCGTTTTTTATAAAATAAATTTCGAGAAAAAACTGAGTTAGACGAATGGAGTTAATTCAAAAAAATTTCAAAACATTATTTTGGAAAATATTGGGAATCTTAGGATATTTTTAAAAAAATTTAGTCTCCTCTAAAAGTGGTTCTCATAGGGTATGAAAAAATATTGAGAAGCGCGATATAAATTTTTTTGATCGTTAAAAAAGTTTCCCCACAAGCGTGTTGAAGTTTTGAATTTAAGATTTTTTAAATTTTTTCACATAATGTATTATATTTATTAAAACTAAAATTGTATTGGCTCAATACTGGTATAGCCTTCAATAAAATATTTTATCTTTTTCCATAACATCGCATGTTTTTTACAAAAAAAAAAAAAAAAAAAAAAAAAAAAATATATTTGTTTTTATAACTTTTTAACCTTTTATTCGTTAAATATGATATTAAGTTAATGTTTTATTCGATATTAATAATAAGACGCATTTAAAATAATTTTCCGTTACATTTGGTTAAAAATGCAAAAGAGTTTCCATTGGTAAAAGACGAGTTTAAAAAGCTCATTTAAAAATACATTATAAAACTTCAGATTTACCCAAACCCTCTTGCAAGACCTTTTACTGAAGTTCAATCGAGTTCAAGGTTTCGTACAATTAGTCTATAGTGTTTAGTTTTGAGATTTAAATATATATTGTGAGACCTTCCAAAAAGCTCACTATACAAATAAAACGTTTTTTTTTAAAGTAAGATTTTGTCACTTTCATTTATAGTGGTTAGTAAAGTAGTAATTAACAACCTTTTGGTACTGAGTAGAATTTTTATTACCAGTATGAAAAATATAATTCCTTTTTTAATATTAAAAAATAATAATAATTTAATAAAAAAAATCTCAAATGGTTTTAGAAATTACCTTCGATGCGAAAGGATTTTTCAACGAAATACTTTTGAAAACAAGTTTTAGCATTAGTAGATCTATGATGACGTAGTATCCCTGCAAAAATAAATAGAAGTAATTTTTAGAGAAGTGATTTCTCATTACTTCCAAAGTTTCAGTAAGTTTACGATTTCTTATGCTTAAGAACTTAATTAACATCATCCAAATTTTTCTAATATAAAACGTTGACACTTTTCAAATACTTGCTACCTAATAAAAGAAAAATATTGTTATACATATTTTCTTAATAAAGTATTATTTGGTTTATATAAAAATTAAAAGTAATTTTCGTGATTTGATAAAAATGTACATAAAAAAATAAATTTTACATGATATCGTGAATATGACTTCCTGATCAGTGATTAGGTATCAAAAAAGAAAACATCTTTCAATGACAAGACTATGTTCAATTCGCAGGAAATGATACGAATTTTCACTACTTCTGGATTTCAAGTTAAGGATCTTATTGACTTCTTTGGATGTTCTTTTTTTGCAGCGATGCTGTGTTAAACCCCTATTGTTCATGCTTGAGTTGGTCATCTTTGATATCATATGCCTCATATTTTGTTACTACAGGGTGACTATAAGCTAATTTGTTCGAAACTTTAGGTCCTCCTCTATAACTCATCTATACATTTCAATTAGATATGTATGGTAGTTTAGTAAATACAGATTTGTTTTCCAAATGTTTCAGATCGGCTCCACTATGCTCCGTTACGATTTTGTTCACTTTTACGGAATTCAGATCTGAAGTCAAAGAATTATTTCCAAATATCTATATATTACTACCTTAAAATAATTATGAACATTGCTCTCACACATGCGCTTTTTTTCAATAACAATAAAATTACTTATTAATCATACGCACCGTGTCACAATTGGTAGCTTTATTAATTCAAAAAAGTTGTTAATAATTTCTAAACCAGTAGTGACATCTCTATAAAATTTCAAATACTTATAGAAAAACAGAAGAGCTTTGGTATTATCGTCCATTTTTGTAAATACTTCGAATAAATTTGTAGCGCTCTATCCCTTATGTTTACAATCGCATACCTGGATATGTTTTTAATTTTTTAAATATATTATTTTGAGTTGTAATTATCGTATTAACTTGAAACTTCGAATATTCACCAATAATATTGTTTAGTTTAATATTTTGAAGAAAAACAAAATATTAAAAATCCTTTATAATCAAAGTTATCAATGTTTTTTGAAGAGTACCACTTACATTTAAATCCATCATACCCGGGTGTAAAATTAATTTTCGAAACATATTATTTTGAGATATAGTTTTCATATTATCTTGAAGATTCATATATTCGTCGATAGTATTACTATTATTAAAATTTTTTTCTGGCAAAAGCTATATATGTCTTTTGAAGGGTACCCCTTACATTTACATTCAGCGTAGCCCTGTATTTAATTTTTAAAATGTATATTTTGACTGCAAGTTGTCATATCATCACCAATCATTTTCTTCTAATTAAAAGATCATATAGAGGGAATATAAAGATTTTATACTATTTTGAAAAGCATCTCTACAGAAATCATTCTTTGTAAAAAAAACTGTTCGAAATTGTTAATAGGAGCCAGTCCAGTATCTTTCTGATTCCGTCATACATATTTTGAATTTTGGTTGTATGGATATGTGTAGTTTCCTAGTTGCTAACATATCATTTTATACGAGTTTAGTCTAATGTTATAATATCATCAGAATCAAAAAAAAAAAAAAAAAAAAAAATTAAAGTTGCATTTGATAATTTTACTTATGTATTTCTTTAATTTATTTTGTTTTTAGAATTCCCTGTAAGAGCTTCTTATAATACATGCTTTAATATTTTATGATACAATTTAAAATAGTCATAGCGGTTATTGTTATAAAAATAAAAATTATTTTTATAAAAAAGAAGTTTTCTTAAACTCGTTATTTCCATTTTTATTGTAAACAACTTCAAATAACAATTTTCAGCAATTAAAAAGTTTTTATTATTATTATTTTTTTTTTCTTTTTTTTTGTTAGTTTTAATTATTTTAATATTGTTTGTACATACATATGTATATGTGTTTGCGTT
This sequence comes from Protocalliphora azurea, assembly GCA_932274085.1. Taxonomy (NCBI): domain Eukaryota; kingdom Metazoa; phylum Arthropoda; class Insecta; order Diptera; family Calliphoridae; genus Protocalliphora; species Protocalliphora azurea. Next base: position 150,304,689 of record OW026522.1, read on the forward strand.
GGTAAATACAGATAATGTTAAAAAGTTTTTGCACTTGAATTCTACAAAAATTAAAACCTAAAATGAAATTAAATGCTATTTTTAAAACGATTGTCAATTAACAATTTTCATTGCTTTTTTAAATTGTAATTTTCATTGCTATTAAGTGAAACTGCTGTCAGGCAAATAACAAAGTGTAATATTAATAAGTGTTGCAATTTTTAAAAAAGAAATTTAAATTAAATAGTTCAAAATTTTATATATTATTTTTTAAGGAACAAAAAAGTAAAGACCACAACAAATGTCAAAGTTATAAAGTTTACTAATTTTAAAATTGGTATAAATACTTTTATTTATATAAGTTATTAAGAATTACTTTATTTTTAAATGAATACAAATTTTTCTGCATAATAAAATTGCTTTATTACACTGTGCGACAAATGGTAGGGGTCAGTGGTCGGGAAGGGTTCAAGCTATCGGGGAAATTTATATCGGTAAAAAAGAAGTTATATGTGTCCCGGCGTTTCGCTGGGTCACGTCTAGGAATCGAGATATATCGATTTGAAGTCAGTAATTATCATACAGGGGAAATTGTGACCTTTGGTGGTCTTTTTTTTGACATAATTCGAGAACCACCAGTCCGATTTTGCTGAAACAAATTTAAAAAAATTAGGAATTACAATTCCTTTAATCTGTTCATACAACGTTTCGCTACATAAGCAACAGTTTCGCAGTTATAAATAAATGTATGAAGAAAAAAAAAACTATTTGTGGATCCAAGGGAAACGCAGTTCACTTCGTTTTGGTGTACCAATGATTTGGTCTGATACCTTCACTTAATTGTGAATAAAAGTGAAACGCGTCCATCGATTTTCATGGTCTATGTCTCATTTTGTTTAAAGGTTATGTGACTTTACGTGAAAGTAATAGGACTTGACACTTTTTTTACCGTTTTGGATTTTTTATGAATTAAAAATAAAAAAATTCAATTTTTTAGGCAAAAAATAGTTTTTTTTTCATACATTTATTTATAACTGCGAAACTGTTGCTTATATAGCGAAACGTTGTATGAACAGATTAAAGTAATTGTAAATCCTAATTTTTAAATTTGTTTCAGCAAATTCGGACTGGTGGTTCTCGAGTTATGTTAAAAAAAATGACCACCAAAGGTCACAATTTCCCCTATATTATAGCTACTAACTTCAAATCGATATATCTCGATTCCTAGACGTGACCCAGCGAAACGCCGGGACACGTGTAACTTCTTTTTTACCGATATAACATTCCCCGTTGGTTTCATCCCATCCTGATTTTGACTGTCGCATAGTGTTATTATTTCTTCTCTTTGCTTATTTCCGTCTATTGTTTTTTAACAAATTAAACATAATTGCGAAAAATCTATCCAGGATAATAGAGAACGAACAATATAAAAATAAAGTAAAAATAAATTGAATTGTATGCATTATTAACGGAAACTTTTTGTGGTGGAAATGTTTTATTTAAAATGTTTGGCGCTTATGTATAAATGCAAATGAATGCAAATGTTAAAAAAAATTAAAAAAATAAAAATTATAAATAAATCTTTTACTGCTGCTGCATAACGAGGGAGAAATTAAACGCATTTAAAAAGTAATTAAAAAATAATGATACATACCAATTTTGTTTTTTATATTCTTTTATAGCAAAATACATAGTTTTATATTGAGAACTTCATTTGAAATAATAAAACAATTAAAACAGAAACTTTCTGTTATTAATATTAATTTAAAAAGTTTATGAACAGTTAAATAGTAAACATAAGTGCAGGGATATTATATTAAAGGTGATTAATGGAAAATTGTTTATATGTAGTAAAGGTTTTAGTGTTCAAAAATATAAAGTGAGATAGCTTAAAAAAATAAATAAATAAATAAGATATTTTAAATTCGCAGAAGAAATTAATATGTAGATATTTTTAACAAGTTTTTTAATCCTTTTTATAATTAATTTAAATTTAAATTATACTAGAATTTGATTTAATTAATGGTTTCATATTAGCTTTGTTCCTGTATCTTATAAATTTGCAAGTTTTAGTTAGAGTTAGAAATTATTAGAAAACAATAAAATATACATTAATGCTTTATGAAGGAACGACTTTCTCTAAATTCTTACTAATATCCATTTACACCAAACAAAAACTATTATGTTTTCGATAAAACTAAATTTAAAAAACTAGATTGTATACGTACCTGGTTTTCTCTCTAATTGGTGTATATTTTTGTATAATTTTTTATTTATTTATTTATTTTTCTTAAATGTTGATTTTTTACTTAAATGTTCAAAACAATATTTTAGAAATTATTTATGAATAAAATTTGAATAATAAATAGAAAAATTAAAAAAAGCAAAAATATTTCCATTTGCATTATATTTAAAAGCTTACTGTTCTGAAATAAATTGAACAGGCTATATTATAAATAGTTATTTCAGTAGTTTTATTTGATTTTTAATTAAATTTTGCTAAAAATAGTTTTCGATTTATATGAAAAAAAAAATCGTTAAAAAGAAATTTATGTAGTTTTTTAATAAAAATCCGAATGAAGCCAAAAACTACTAGTTTTGGTTTGGTGTAAATGGCATATAAAACTTGCAAGTTTGTTAAGTACTGGAACAGAGTTATTGCTTGAAAAAAATGACAATTGACTAAAAAATTCAAACGAAAATAAGATTATTTAAAAAAATATACACAATATAATATACACAATACTTTTAATAGTGTATCCACTATTGAAAATGAATAGTGTTTTCTTGCTCATCAATGTATCGGTATTTCTCTGGGTATAAAGAAAATTGAACGATTGCTTCTTGAGATCTGAGGTGGTAAGTTTACTAATGATGATGGTTCAAATGTTTAAACTTGCTCATCAGCATATAACATTTTAAATATCAATAGTTCACTACAATAGCTGCAGGAAAATGTAACTACGATATTGACTTAATTAGTTCTTTTTTTTATTTATTTATTTTTATTTTTTGCATTAGATTGCATACATAAACCAACACGTTCCCATTTCTTAATCATAAGCATTAACTTTTAGAGACTATAGTCGCCAAATATCTCTTTTCTAACCACCTGGCTTCTTTTTGGGTAATTTTTTTTTTAAATAGAACTAATTGGCGACTTTCTAAGGCTGCGCGATAAATTACTATAAACTAAATTATTTGAAAGTTTATGAAAAATTATTTTAAACTTAAAATGCTGAAACTTTTTGGACCGAATTTTGAAAATTTAAAAAATAGATTTGATGTAGACTTATATCCTAATTTATAGTTTTACTTTAACTCTTTGCAGTACTTTGGCGGAAAGCGTTTTATCTAAATTATAATTAATGAGAAATAAATTGTCCAACAGACTTAAGCACAACACTTGTGAATCCACGCTTTCAGTCCAGATTTATCAGACGAGAATTTGTAAGACTACATTACCAAGGAAAACCTCGTAAAAAAATACAGTAGTTTTATGTTAATTATTTTTATGACAAATCTTTACTTTTGCAATAATAAAAAATTGTTATAAATAAATTATTTTGTTATTAGCAAAATTGAATTTAGTAGCTTTTCTTAAAATACTATATTTTTTTTTTGTTTTTTATAAAATAAACAAATTTTAGTAAATCTTTTTAGATATTAAAGCAGTTGGTTCCTTTTTTTGGTGACTTTATTTTTTGAAATCAATTTTTTTTGGGCACGTTTTAAAAATTCTCAACGGCAACGCTGGTCTCAATTGATTTTGCAAGAATAGCATCTCTCTTAGAATTATTAGAACCATTTGCATTTTATTAAATTATGAGAACCCCTTTTGAGTATAAAAATACATTTTTCCAATTTTACCAATTCAATTCAGTTAAGTTTAAATTTTTTACGTTTGCTTATTATTAAATTATTCCATGTAATTTCAGTGCTTTTTTTATTTTTTTCCTTTAAACAACCAATTTAAAATTTTATATTTACACTCTAAAAATGCATATTTATAATTTCTAAAAATAAAATCAAACAGCCACAAACAACTAAAAATACCAAATAAATAATCAATAACTAAAAAAAATCACTTACCAGAACTTTAGTCAAGCATATAACCTACCACATATGAAAAATTTATTTTTTTATATTTTGATTCGTTCTATAATTTAAGGTCTTTTAAGGACACAATGTATTTTTGAATAATTTTCTTCGTAAAGCTCTAAAAAAGAAAACGTTTTTAAGAAACGATAAGAATATGAATTCTGTAATGTGTAAATTACCAATTGATTTTTACTTTTCAATGCGATGACTTTAATTATGTTTACTTTTAAATTCAATTTATTGCATCCAAAAGTTCGAAATATTATCAAATAATTTTATGGTAATTTTGCGTACCAGAAAATTCGTCAAACATCACAGAGATGCAATTTACATTTATTTTTGAACCTACTAGTAAAATAGGGAACTTAATTTTAGTTTATAGTTTATCCTTAAAATTCTATATCTTTAGAGAATTTTTTGTTTTAAGTTACTTCTCTCATTACGTTTAGCAGCGGCTAGTCGCTAAATTATTGAAATAATAATTGAAATTAAAAATTATTTAAGAAAAGAATCAAAAAAATCTCAGATGAAGCTTATGTAATAACAATACGTTTTGAAATCGTTAATTTAAATGGAAATTGCAAGGACTTTATATAAATCTTGTTTATAAAATTTAAAAGTTTCCAAGGGTAAAAACTGATACCCGCGGGTGTGTAAGTATCCTTGGATTAAAGCAGTGAGGTCTTGGACATAGAGTATAGGGATCACGCCACCAATTTAAGTGAAAAAAGTTCTGATTTCAAAGTGAAAATTCCTATCAACGTAAAACTTTCCGATACAATAGCGCATTAAAATGAACATAAGGAAAGTAGATGTTAGAAATATTGGCTTAGTTAATAATCGGATTAATATGTGACCTTAACTACTATTGAGAATTTTTTAAAAGTGTCCAAGAGGAGGAATTCAAAGAACAAAGTCACCCAAAAAGGGGCATTTTTTGAAAAATACTAAAGAAAAAAAAAACTACTTAAAATTTGTTTATTTAATAAAAACAAAAACATATAATAAAACAAAAGAAATGAGAATCTGTTTATAGAAATAGCTAACATAAAATCTTGTTATTAATTAAATCAAATCCTGGTCTAACAAATTTAGAACTGTAAGCACGGAATCACAGGTGTTAACCTTAAGTCTATTGGACAATTTATTTTTCGTTAGTGATAACTTAGAAAAATACATTTCGCCGAGAAACTTCTATGAGCCAAAGTAAAAATATAAATAAAGTTAGAAGTATTCATCAAATCTGCTTTTACATTTTAATGTTTTAGATTTCCGTTCATAAACCTCATCATTAGCTTTAGTTTCTAACAGTTTCAGTTCATTTATAAACTTTTCGGAGTCTTTTTTACATCATTATGCTCAATATAATAATTTTATTCGTTGGAATTAATATTTATTGGGTCAAAATATTTCAAACAACTTATTTTTTCGTCATTTAGAATATAGACTTAGAGAGTCGCAATTCACTTCCACTTTAAAAAGGAGATCAAAAAAGTGGCCAGGTGGTTTTAAAAGGTGCAATTGGTCACTAAAAGTTAACCCTTATGGCCAAGAAATGGCAAGGTGATGTTTTACGTATGAAATATGATGCAAAAAATAAAAATAAATAGGTAAAAAAAGAACTAATTAATTCAATATTGCAGTTGCATTTTCCTGCAGCTATTGCAGTGAACTGTTGATATTTAAAACGTTATATGCTGATGAGCGTGTTTAAACATTTATACCATCATCAGTAGTAAACTTACCACCTCAGATCTGAAGATTTTCTTTAAACTTAAATTATATTTTAGTTGGATGAAAAACCTACAGTGTGCAATGTTTCGACCAAATCGGCTAACGATTTCGGGTACAGGGCAGTAATGGGTTAAAAGAGATAAAGTAAATAAACAACAAGTTTTAAAAGGAAATGTATTTTTGTTAAACAAAACCACATAAATACATACATAATTCAAATTTATATATTAACCACAAATTTAGGGCAAACTTTTTTCACAGAATTTTTTACTATATTTTTTTTATTTTTTTTGCCGACGATGTATTAGTATTTTTATTGGTTAATTATTTTGGTTTGGAATGCTTTTGCAAATTTTTTATTCAATTTTTAAATTTTGGTAGTTAGAAATACATATATATTAGGGTAGTCCCGTTTGTATGGAGAGAAAATAAGGTATCGATGTTGTCAACTCAAATGAAAATTTACTTCTTAACATACAGTTTCCAAAAATTTTCATCCTGATATTATTGTATCGTGAGTTGTATTATTTATTAGCATAAAAGAGATATGAAGTGTTAAATATAATTCAAAAGCATATAAAATTATTTGTATTTTGATGGTAAATTCACTTAATTTCTTATCACATAGAAACAATAGGATATGGAGGAAAATATATTTCGAAAAATTCGAATAAAATATGAACAAGTTCGCATTAAAAAAAAAGAAAAAAAAACAACGGAAAAGATTGTTTCGGTACAACTGCCAGAGGTCCATATTATATTATTTTAGGTCTTCGTTTTTTGGAATATTTATGTTAAAAAAATTCTGTAATCCTAATTTTTTGCAAAAAATTGCAAAATTTTGGATTTGCTCAGACCTCGTGCCAAATCTTTTATATCATTAAATGCGCGTTCCAAAAGCTTTTCTTGTGATATTATTTGCTTGGCAGAAATAGGAAAAAAATCCGAAAAACTCAAAAAAAGAAACTTTTTCCAGTTTGATCCAGCTCAGGAAAGGATAAGGACAGGACGAAAATTTTATAATGAAGTATATATTCAATTGAGCTGGGAGCATCGATACTTTCATTTTTGGGGCCACCCTAATGTACATACAAACATAATGAAACATTGGCAACATATAGAACTAACAACAATTAAAACACTCAATGTGGTTTTAATTGCATAATTCTTTTGACACTCAACCACAAAATTCCCAAACGCACAAATGTGTTTTTGTTTATATTCGTATTATTCTATATGTTTATGTGTAGGTATATGTGTGTGTTATAATGTCCCAGAAATACATTTAATTATCATCAGGGGCCTGTTTATCACAGCACTTAAAAACGGCAGCTAGCAAAAGCCTTAGCAACAACAACAATGTTACACAAAGGCTAGCTAGCTGGCATGGCATGCACTTACTCATTTAAATTTGAAACTTACGTTACACATTCACACATACAGACACACGCAGGCTCTTACTCTCAATTAATTATGTAATTTAATGCAAATGTATGTAAAATGAACATTTATACAAAGGCCTTAATATGCAAAAGCAAATGCCGCAGTAAAAAGCTCAAGTGCCATAAAATAAATAAATTTATCCTTTTGCTGTTCATTCTTTGTAATTTTTTACATACACAAACATACAAAAACAATGTGACATCACAGTTTTGTTTGTAACACTACAAGAAAAATAGCGAGAGACAGCAAAAGTACAATAATAAAAGCAAAAAAAAGCAATTGTCACACTGATGCTGCGGCTTAAGCAAACGCCGCGGTTATACCAAAAGCAAAAAAGAAGCAAATTCCCAAACGGTCATACTATGAAAAATACATACAAAGTGAAAAAGAATAACAACAAAAGCGTTTTTTTATTTTGTCTTTTAAACAAATATTATTATAACAACTTTTTATTTAACTAAAACAACCAGAAGGAAGAAAAAAAAACGTTAAATAAAAATAAATAAAATTACATAACACCAAGTGTTGCAAAATCATCATAAACTTATATTTTCATATAAAAAATGAGAATGAAGGAGCTTTAATTGTTTTAAACTAAAAAAAAAAATATACATACTAAATTTTTAGCTGGCAGCTTGATTATACTTTCAACAGCACTAAAGGATTCGGATTCGTTTCTTTAGGGGAAAAGTTTTCACTAACCAAATAAACTTTTTATGTAAACCAAATCAAAAGAAATATTAAGCTACACAAATTATTTTAAAATAATAGGTACAGTGGCACAAAGTCTGTGTATTTTAGTTTTTGAAAGAAATACACGGTGCTACAAAATAAAACAAGTTGAATACACTTGGAATATAACATAATGTGTTTTGTAGTTTCGGGTGAGTAGTTTATTTTTATTATTTTTAGAATTTCCTGCAATTGTATAAAAAGAGAGACAAAATGCATTAGAAAGAGAAGATCATACTATTTTTTAAAAGTATATACATTCCTCTATTCACGGGTAAACTCTGAAGGATATTAAGGATTTTTATTCCTATTTTTTTAACTTTGACCCACAATTTGTTAGAAAATATATAATTTTTTCAAATACAATCAGATGAGAGTTCTAGAACATATGATATTTTCAAAGTTGTCAAACTCACAAAAATTTGTTATTTTACGTGTATTTTGTTGTTGCCATATTTATGATGCAAAATAATGGCAAAAACAAAATGTAAAAAAAAAAATTACATGATCTACACTTCTAATCTGATTCTACCAAACAATGGCTCATTTTACTCCTAATAAAGGTTAAAAGTTAAAAAAATAAGAATAAAAAATAAAAAAATTCAGTTTGTGTCCTTAACATACAGTTTTCCTATGAATAAAAATATCTATAAACTTTTTGAATGTAACTGCCGATTTTGGGTGTATATCGAAAATTCTAAAAATGTTATAATATTCCACTCACTCATATCTACAAACTACAATATGTTATATTAAAAGTATTTTTTTTTAATTGTAGCACCGTGGTAGGTTTTAATATATAGCACATATGTATAGTATTTCAGGCTTCATAGAATAAATGACTTTGATTAGAGTTCTGACAGCTGGATAAAAATGGCTTTTGCAAAAAAAAAAGACAATAGTTTTGTAAGTAAATATACTCGTATAATCAATAAAGCTTTCGGATAGTCTAATAAACATTGTTTTAGAAATTACATCTACGAATTTTCATCAGCCCATCAACAATAACTGCGACATATTATAAAAAAATTATTGAATATTACTCCAAAATTAACTAAGTTCCAAGAATAAATAATAAGCACAAACACAACTTCTCCAAATGATTCCAATGCCGTAGTGACATTTAAGCATTTTCGATAGTCCTTCTATAGTGCAAGTATTTGTAAAACGAAAGCTTATTATAACATATTTCCTTTATACAAAGCTTATATTCTTTGAATCAGCAAAATGTTTTGCTGGACTTTCTTAATATATATTAAAATGCTGTTTGATTCCCCTTATTTGTGAATTGTTGCTCCATTGGTTTTATTTTATTTATTCTTGTCTTGTGCATTATTTCTTACTTTTTCATTTCACTATTTGTTTTAAAGCTACTAAAGAACACGTTCATATTGAAGCTTTTTTTGTGGTTTTATCTTTGGAGTAAAGATTACTTATTTCAAATAATACTCTTTTAGTAATAGATAAAGAAAATCAAATTTAGTTTATTTATAGTTTGAAAGTGTTAAATAATTTTCTACACTTGATTTATGTGGTTGAATTTATTACGAGTATAATATGAAATTTTGTATGTTAAAATGTTTTTTTATACATAAAATTTATCTAGAAGACCTGAAGCGTAGAACAAATTTCAAATAAAAATCATGCATTTAAAGGACAATAATATATGATGATCAATATGCAAGTCCAACAAAAATGCATTAGCAGTTAAACTGAAACTTAATACAAAGGGTAAGAACGTGAAAGTTAAATTTTAAAAGTTCGAGTTACACAAAACTAAATGATGTATTCAATAGCTAGCAACATGCTGACCTTTGCCCCAAACTTTTTTTTTTTTTTTTTTTTTTGTATGCCATTTGATGAAATAGTTGAGCGCTACCAAACAAAGTTTTTTCAAACACTTTATTAAAAAAAAAATACTAGAATACAGCATCAACTTTAAGTAAAGAATATATATGGGCCATTTATTTTTTTTTTTTTTTATTTTTAAAAAAATCATTTTTTGATGGCAGGAAAAATCCTTTTGTATATATAAATTGACTCGGTTTTAAGTTGAACATATTAACCTTTTTACTACCTAGAAATTTATGTTTAATTCTGGTATAAATTAAGCGTAATATCAAAACCTGCTGAGTTATTTAAATAAAATTTATGATATTTTCAATGTTTGAGGGTATTAGTATTTTAGGTTTTCCTTGTAAAATTAAAAAAAGTTTTTATTATATTAAAAATTGCGATTTTAAAAATTACGTGAAAAATGCGTATAGAATCTAAGTTACTATTGCCTTCAGCATAAGTGTAAGAAGTATATATACGTTTGTCATTCCGTATATAATTTCTACGTTGTAATTTCTAGTTTAATTTTTTGCTCATATTTTTGTAGTTTGAAAGAAAATGTAGATTATTTTTTTAAGTATAAATGTGAAAATGTGAAAGCATACCTCAAGAAGTAAATTTTATTATTTGTCAGTAAGGTTATGTGGGACATAAAAATTTCTTCACAGCCGAACATATCGCTCTAACTTGTTTTTCCATATATTGTACGAAAATATATTTTATTAGAGTTTATTATAAAGAAATGTTATTTAATATTATGATAATTTTTTTTAACCCAAGTAAATTTTATGGATCCATAAAATGTTTATCCTACGAAATAATTTAATGCGCCTCTACTTTTCCATTAAGCGTTTCAAACACCACATAATTATTCAAAATATGATCAATATTGTGCCTTAGCAAAATGTATTTTGACAAAATTGTGCCGTTTTCAAGTATCAAAGATATTTGTCTTAAATTTATGGTCCATATCAATTATATTTATCGCGGTTCCTAGGTTCAAAGTGTATAAGTTGTATAGAGTGATCCATTTAAATGCACTTTTTAGTTCTGAATAAATCCTCTAAAGTAAAATTATATGTCGCAATCACTTTTATGGCCCTCAAAAATATCCCTTAGCATTTATTCTTTAAAGATAATTTCATTCAAATGTTGTCGCGGCTACGCTATAGGAGATTAATCTGAAAGTCTAATTTTCAATAAGCTATACAGATACCATCCGCAAAATAGACCGCATCCAATCCGGATTTGTGCTGGTAATAGAAGGCTCGGAAGGTCGATGACGCACACCATAGCAATGCTGCAAAGTGTGACCGAAAATTTTATCTTACGAATGGACCAGTTCCCCGTAGCCGCGGCAATAATTGAATGAAATTTCCTTTAAAAAGTAAATGTTAAGGGATGCACTTTTGGGTCATATAAAAGACTCAGACATTATTTTAACCCTAGAATACTAATGTAATTTTTTTAGTACTAACGATATATAAATTTTACATACACATGACTATTCCCCTAAAACACTTTATTTGTTGTTGTTACATCAGCTAAGTACATTTTTATTAGTCATTTGCCTTTAAAAAGGCTTAAAGTGGAAAAAATTCAACAGAAAATAATAAAACATTAAACATTTTTTCATTAAAAAATTATAAAGATTTTATTTATCAAAAGTCATAATAAATTGTCATTCAAAACTTGACATGTTTATCAAATATAACAATATGTTCTATAATTTAGTTTTTCTTAACATATTTTTCCTTCCTTTCTGTAAAAGTTCTTAGTATAAAGGAAACTTGGCAGCTCCTAATTTTCTTTCAATTTTTACATTAATTTCATTGAAAAGTTAGAATTGACTACTACATCTACTAAACTAGGAATATCCGGCAAATATTATAACATTTACTTTGCCATTTTAAATCACATTTCCAATTTTATATTCAAATTTTTACTGTTAATAATAACGATTTTATACTCTTAATAATAACGGTACGTAAATTTTACGTAGTAATTTTTTTGTATTTGCATTCAGAGCATGTAAACGTCCAAAAATTTATTATTTACTTTTCAATATATGTTTAGAAACACTTGAAGAAAGAACTTAAGGAATTTCATACCGTTAGGTTGCCACACAAGAGAGTAATAAGGATTTGAAAAAATGTATACGTAAAATTTACGTACGTTAGTATTCTAGGATTAAGGGTTTTATTTAGAGTTAAAAAAATAACTTTAAATAGATCATCCTATATAAGGCATAGATTGGACAACAAAAGCATAATAAAATATAATTTATTTTCTAATATAGCTTCACAAAAAAATATATATTTTTAAATAAAATTCGTATACATATTTTTGTAAAAATAATAATTCTGAAATTAATTGTTCGATATTATTTTGAAGTTTAGAACATTTATAATATTAAAGAACTTCATGTAAATGATCCAATTAAATTTTTATAATTAAAACTCTAGAAATTTGAAACACAAGGTCTTTATATGATTTGATATAATTTACTACAAAATTTGATCTCGATATTAGCATCCATATAAAATTTATGTGTGGGAAGCCTTATGTGGAAGCTGAACTTTATAAAAAAAACGTATTTTTAGAAAACATTTTTATGACGGTCTTCTTCTTCCTGAGTAAGAAATTTATGCATCAAATTTCATTATAATATTTTGCAAATTGTGACCTATAGTATAATCAGAGTGTTTAAATTAACAACGGTTAAACAGACGGATTGACAGATGCCGCTGAATAGGTTAAGTAAATTATTTGGTGCGAAATTGTACACTAGAAGTTAGTAAATAATATTGTTTTTGCGCTATATAAGTATTATTGAAAACGTCATAAATTTTGTTTTGCCCCTATGTGCAATGTAGGACATATAAATAAAACATTTGTTATAATCTTATTATTTTTTTATTTTATTTATTTTTTATTTTTTTATCTTAAGACTTCAAAAGTACATTTTCTAACAAAAAGCACTTCTACTAATTTAATTATTTAAATAAAATTTGAATAGTTTGCAAATAAATAATGCATTTTAATCCTCCCAGAATAAATTATTATTTTCTGCTTGAATTTTCTTAACTTCTGTTAAGCATAATTGAAAAAAAAACTAAAAGAAGATTTTGTTTCTTGCTTGATTTTAAGATTTACAGTATTAAGAATTTTAGTTTTAGTTTTATTTTTATTAAACCATTAAGAGCAAAATGGGATGTAAAAGTATTTAGTATTTAGCTATATAACTAAGGTATTGGATTTAATATTAATGAATTATATACATATTTATAAGATGTAATAATTTCTAAGGTGGATCCGTATTTGGAAAATATTTTGAAAGCATTCAAAAACAGTAGAATATAATAATATAATTGAAATTTCCTTTTTAATTAATATTATGTAATTTAGATAACAGCCTGACATTTAGCATGAATGTTTTTGTTTGAAGTATAACATTATAAAGAAACTTCATATAAACTTCATTTAAAGTATTGTTAAATTTTTTAAAACATGGTTTATTTATTTATTTTTCAATTTATACTAAATGTCAAAATTATATTTTTAGTTTTGATTTTTCAATTTTAAATTGGTCACAATAAAAAGTTTAACGTTTTAAATAAAAACTGCAACTGATTTACATACATATCTATCGACTGAAAAATTTTCTGTTGAAGTTGTGTTGATATATATATATTAGGATGGCACTATTTATTTAGGAATGCTAACATTCGTATAGGATTTGTTCACGTTAAAGAGATTTTTGGAAGAGTGGTTTATATGGGAGCTATGGTAAATTGTGGACCGATTTTCATAAAATTTGGTACAAATATTGATAACTGTGCAAAACTTCTTTGCACTGAATTTTATTAAAATATTCTTATTTTTAAGGCATTTTTGAGTGTTTAAACACTATTACGGGGGGAAATTTGTATGGGGGCTAGTTGAAGTGGTGGACAGATCACAATATTCTTCGTCCGTGTATCACAAAATTCCCACGTGCACAAGTTTTACAAGGACAGCCAGGCGGACATGGTTAGATCGATTTAAAATTGATTCTGAGTCTACTGGTATACTTTAAGGTGGATATTGGATAACTTTTTTTATGCGTTACAAATATCAGCACAAAGGCAGAATATTAAAAAAAAATGATTTTTAACTAAAGAATAGATTTTCCATCAAAAAATAGAAAAATAATTGTTTCAATGAAAACTTTTTTTAATCTCAAAATTCAGACATTTAAAAATAAAAATTAAATTACTGTTAAAATTTCCTCTTTTTTCACTTGGAAGTAGAGTTTGGATTCTGGTAAATCCAGGAATTTCCCGTTGAAATACTCTTGGAAATTCGCGGAATTTTTTTAAATTTTTCCCTGAAAAGGGGAAATTAAATATTCTAGTAGCTTTAAAATTCTATAGCAAATATTTTGCGTTAGCATTGCAAGAATTAGGATTTTTGTCTATTGGATTAAGTTGTTTCTATCAAGTATCTGTATATATTAGATTATCTATGGTTTAAGGAATTTACTTTCAAGTGGTTAAATCAACTTTATTTTTATCATGTTAAAATTTTGGATAATTTAGTTTTATTATAGATTTGTGGAAATGAATATTAAAAAGGTTTAACTTCTAAAATACTCACTATTATAAAAAAAATTACTTGATTGGTTGATTTTTCATTCTAACACAGCATTTTCTTTTGAAACAGTATCTCTTATCTAAGCAATGGATCTGCTAATGTTAATACTTATAAAAAAATTCATCTCATGTTGTATTCATACATATATGAGATTATTTTCATTAATTTTTGAATACTATGATGATAAAATGAAATAATGAGAGTTCAAGTGGAATAAGCGAAAACCTATTTATAATGAAAGTTTTCTAATAGATTATTGTATATTTTTAAAAAGTTTTAGCATTAGAAACATAATAATGTATAAATCTGAGATACGTCTTTTAACACAAATTACGAAAGGCACTAATTTTATTTGTATAAATAATTTAAAATTTTTTAATCTTAAGCTATGTTCACGTTTGGCAAATATTTGACTAAAATTGTGTGACCACTAGGTTTACAAAAAAATTGTTTGCTCTTGTTTGTCCTTGCAAATGTTTGGTAAGAGAAACAGCATCAAACAAGATTCGGTAAAATGTTAGTTAGCTATGACTATTAATATGTAAAAAATGTTTTCGTATTAAAAGGGAGAAATTAGGAAATATTTTATATAGTGGTTACGTCATTTTGGTGAATTATTTGACTAGTCTGAACATACTTTTAGAAATGCCATTATACTTTTATAGTATTTCATTATTCGTTAATTCAGTATGATTTATAATGCTTCGTTATGTTTTATTTAATAAAAATATAATTTTCATTATAAAAAATTCCCGGTAATAATAGGAATTTCCGAAGAATTTACTTTTTCGTTCCCGTTTTCCGGGAAACGATTATAGAAATCCCCAAACCCTAATTAGAAGAGAAAAATTATTGTCATGGAAAATAGTTTTCTGTTAATTTTTTTTTTTTAATTTTGATTTTAATTCAAACCTTTATTTTTATAACTTTGTTTTATTTATCAACTTTAATATACGATAAGTGTTATATTTTCTAACAGCTTTATATTATGATTTCTTAATTATTCAATGACAAATAAGTTCTATTTTTTAGAGGCAGCCTTTTATGGAGCTCCCCTAATATACATGAGAAATATAAATAGAAATATCTATATAAATATCCCTAGATGTGCTTTTATGTATACTATATACTCACGTGCATTTTTGCATTGTTGGACACACAAACACATAATTTTTTATATAAGAATACATGGGAATTTGACCTAATTGCATACAAATCTTTTTCTAAATATCAAATAATTTTATTTTTCAATTTTAAAGAAAATTGAATAAATTTTAACTACACAAATTTATATTAAGCTTAAAAGAAAACTATTATTTAATTTTCCATTAAAATTTTAGCATTACGTGTATTTTAAACTAGCACGTAGTTGTAAAATTATTATGATCTCAAATTTATAAAATTTTTAATTTTGAAGAATATTTTTAAAATGTACTCAAAATATAAAGGAAGTATTATTATTATTATTTACTGCAAAAAAAATCTTAACCTATATTTTATATATTTTTAATTCCATAATGTCCTCATTTCTCCCAATAGGTTTAAATCTATTGAATGTTTTAAATTAAATGAAATCAACAAATACATACTAATCTACCAAACAACATGACCTCAAATAAAATGTTCAAAGATGGGGAGTTGAAAATAATAGATTTCTTATTTCTATTCTTTGCATCATTTCAGAATAAAGGTGCAATTGAAAATACAAAATCATTTAACAAATATTTCCATTAAAACAAAATTTTCTCCACAGATTCCCACTTGAGTTTTTGTATACAAAAAAGTGTATAAATAATAAAAAGAAATCAGGTCAATAAAATCTATATAAAATTAAATAAATGCTTTTTGTTGCTACTAGATCCCAAAAATTTACTAGAGAGTTTTTGTAAATGCCAAAAATGAAACGAAAAACTATTTGTATTAAATTATTATGAATAACGTTTTCTATGGATTGTAGGAAAAACGAAAAAAAATAAATATAAAATATTTTAATCCAGATAATAAAATTTTATATTTTTTCATACATTTTCTTCTTCTACCCAAGTTACAAAAAAACTACATAAAAGCTAAACAATTTCCTTTTTTCTGTGGAAATTAGAACTTGAACTAAATTTATAAAAAAAAAAGTTTAAAAATTTTTTTGTTGTTCATTTGTTTAAAAGTAAGGCTTTTTGTGGCATGAAATTTTTGTGTCACGTTTTTAAAATGCACTTTAAAAATTTTGTAACAACTAGAAATACGAGTAGAAACAATTTCTATATACAATTTGGTTACGTTGACAAAAACAATTTTTTTTGTACATATGTATCTGTGTATGAAAAATTTCTATGTATTTGAAAGCTTGAGCTTTTTAATATACATTTTTCTAAATTTGCTTATGTTGTATTATAACAAGCTATAAAGTGAGAAGTGTTGATGCAGTGAATGCAATTTTAAAAAGAAATGAACATGGTAACTGTTTCAAAAACAACAACTGATGCAGAACTACAGCAGCAGCAACAGCAGTCACACAGATGTTTGTGGATGTATATGTATTTATATAAATATATATATATATATATATATATATATATATATATATATATATATATATACACTTTCAGATGTGTTCACTGTACAAAGAGCTTGTATATATTTTTATACAATTTCTATATATAGGTCTTTTACAGTGTTATTCTGTTGCACCTGTTCCCAAAGCTCTCGTTTATAATACATCCGCTTTAGCAGGCACTAGAGTATTTGAGTATGTATGAGAATGTGCATAAAAAAGTGTTTTATTTCATGTTGCTTTATAACCGTGTTGGCGTGTCTATGTATGAGTTAGTGAGTGAGTGAATCTTTTGGTATGTGTGAAAATAGTTGGGGGTTTTAGTTAGGTTATATACAAATACATACACAGCTCGATCACAGTCGCTCTCACAAAAAGAAGCTATATGTGTGGATTGTGAAAATAATGGAAATGTTAAAAAATAGATGTAGAAATTAACAATAAAATTAAGTTCACGGGATTTGAAATCACATTTATATTATTAGTACAAGTAATATTCTTTAGAATAGTCGTATTTTATCTTTCATTGTTCTAAGATCTTAAAACAATGCTTCGAATTCTACAGTGATCGTAGGAGACGTGTTCCATTCTATTGGAAACTGATAGCACCAAGTTAGTATTGTAAAATTTTTTTAGGATTTGGCGCTATGTGGGCACGTGTTTGCTTTGTAGCCTATCAAATCTTAACTGAAACATTTAATTCACTTCTAATGTAATTTTTTACGGATATATAGGAGTATTTTATGGGTTATAAAATATTTCATTAGCATTTCATAAAGGTCTTATACAATGTTATTAAGTTCCGTTGGAATTCTTCAACCCCAGTTTTGCTTAATTATTCAATTATTTATTTATTTTTATTTAAAATGTTGATAGAAATATAAATTTTCGAATCTCTATAATTTAAAATTTGGATCGTGATTCTTCTGATTTCTTGACTTTTATTGACCTTTAGTTATAAGAGACTAGACAGACACAAATCAGTCGATTATTCGCATTCGTACAATCATACCACTTTACAACAGATGGTAAATCGGTTACTCCATAATTCCTTTAGAATATTACGTTATCTTATTTCTGGTGGAACTGGATTACATATTTGGCCATTGAGGCAAATTTAGTAGTAATTTACAATTTATAGAATATAATTAAATACCCATAGAAACATCTCTGTCATCTACTTTTGTTTTGTTGGAATCGGAACACGGTGCCCACCATACACTGGTGACATATCTTGCTACATCAGGCGTTCTGGAGAGGTCAGAAAACCTAGAGGTAACTAATGTGACTGCTGCGTCGTCACCCTAATCTGGTTCGTAAGACTTGTTTTAAAAAGTTTCACCAAACTTCCATGACATCTCGATGCCCAATCTAAGATATCAAATGCAATAATTGGGTAATACCATTGCAGTAAATCATAGGAAATACTTGTGTAATTAATAACACTGATAGACAAAAACATTTTCTTCCCTCATTTATTTGTTTAAAGGCGATTTTTTTTCGGAGTTTTTCAAAAATTAGGGTCGGCAAAATCGTTTTTTCATGCAAAATTTTAGAATTCATATCCTTACAATTTTTGAAATATTTTGAAATGAAAACGGTAAAAATCTAATTTT
Source organism: Protocalliphora azurea (assembly GCA_932274085.1). NCBI lineage: Eukaryota > Metazoa > Arthropoda > Insecta > Diptera > Calliphoridae > Protocalliphora > Protocalliphora azurea. The sequence goes on from OW026522.1 coordinate 150,323,313, forward strand.
TTATACCTGTTAATGCTGCTACTGAATGTAATCATTACTTCCCAGGCCTGCTTAGTATAACGTATGGTAAATATGTATTATATATATTACGTATACGTATACAATTTGCAAGGAACTTTTACTATAGACGTCTATGGTTAATTATAAATAAAATCATTATATTTTCATGATATATGGCTTATTTTAGTCGTAGTATCTTTACGTTGAAATATTAAAAAAACGAAAAACATTTTTAAACTTTCAATAACTTTTCAGGAGAATATTTTACAATTTTAAATGGGAAGTTAATTTTTTTCGACACTAATTTTCGAATTGCTGTGAAATTATTAAATGAAAAAAGTGTTGCTAAGATAACTTAAAGGTAATTTTAATTTTTTATTTGTATAAACTGTAGAAATCGTTCTCGAGTTATACTTGTTATTAAGGGGATTATATTAGTCATATCCGTAAAAATATCTGTACATAATAGGAAAAAAAAACTGGAAGTAGATTCTTCCTAAGCACATCAAATTCATTACATAGTCTATTTATTATGATTTCAAGGAGCAGTGTTCTATTATTGTGTTACATCTATCTCTCATGCTTATCTCGATACTCATGGCAGATAGATGTATTCGATGTGATACTCGTAAGGAAGATGAGTTCACACGTATTTCAGATTAATTTGATATAGATTCGTATCACTTTATATAGGTGACTCTTTATATAACAACATTTACCATTCTCACGCAAATCAATTGGCGCAACATTATCCCGAGAAAAATTTTGTAATGGATTATATTTACATACATCTGCATTACTAACTAGTTGTGTAACTAACGGTCAGAAAAATATGTATTTATATTTAGGTAATTAAAGACCATATTTGGAAGCATATACGGTAACTAGTTTCCTCTAATGACATTACCTTGTAAAAATAAGAAGTTAGATTGCAAACTTCTCCAATTTTTATTAAATTTATTTTTACGTCCATACAAAATTTCTCCAAAATTTTCAAATTCGTTGTAATTAATTTTTATCACAGTTCAAAGTTCACTTTTTTATAATTTGCTTTTTAAATACATTAATTTTAAATATATATATCTTCAGACTTATTCATTCGATATTAACAAACTTTCGCTCAAACTATTGCTTAATAAATCTTGTTTCTAACTGTTTTTGTAAAATGCTATTTCTAACTGACAGTTTCTCTTTCAGTCTCTGTGGATCTTACGAAATCATAAAATTTTGCAAGTTTTCTTTACATTCCACTACTTTGAAAAATTTTTAAAATCATAAAGTTTGTAAATTTAAACTACAATATCTCGAAGATGATTTAACAGATTAAAACGAATCAAATTGCATGCATTGCATATTGTTTTATTGTCAGCTTCAATTAAAATGTTTTGAAATTATTTAAATTTAAAAAAAGGTGCATTTTAATGCAATTATATTTTTTAAGTGCAATTTTTGTTGAATATTCTACTTTAAATTTACATTTTTTTTATATTTTTCATACGATGACGATTTAAAAAAACCTACTCACTTTCATACCGAAAAAAAAAGAAATATATATATATATATATATATATATATATATATATATTTAAAAAATATCAATTTATATATATTTATACTAAGTGTTGATTTTCTCAGCATTCCCTGATAGTTCCACTTTAATTTTTTCACACGTTATTATTAATACTTTAGGGATCATTTTAAAGAAAATTATAGAAATGGTAGTAATGTTTTTTTAAATATCCTTGATATAAATAAGAATATTGATTTCGTTATCTTTATTTTAAAAAATGGAGTTCTCCGCTTCAATATGAGCCAAAATTTATTTAAATATCGGACATTTAAATTTAGGTAAGTGCGAATCTTAAATATTTGATGAGACTTTTAATCATTTCGATGCTTTCGTAGATGTTCCCGTCATAGGTACCGGGAGTTACATTTAATTTCAAGATACAAGTTTGTGCGAAAGCTGTACTATGGAAAATTATATGCATACCAAAGGTATGTTCGTATTTATTGTTCTTGATGATTTGTTCAGACATCTGTCATATTCTTCAATGTTTTTAATGGTATGTTATCCTAGGTCGTAAAAGTACTCTAATAGAATTAAATGAAAATCATTATTCGTACGAGATCAAAGGTTTCAAAAATCTTATTTATGCCTAATTATAGGTGAATTTAACAAGATATTTAAGACGCCTACATTAAACTTTATATCATGTTTCATTTTCTTCAATCAAATTAGAAGTTTCGCTATTTCTTTCGTTTGATTGTACTTACATTGCTTTATTTAAATGTTTTTAATAATTTAATAAATAATTATAACAAAATTCTGGCGTTTTTATTGATGGAAGGATTTAATAACTGTAGAATTGAATTTATGAAAAATTTTTAGACAGACATTCAATCATAAATCTAATTAATTTGAATAAAAAATTAATTGAAATTTAAACCAAAATCAATTACTATCAGTCACTTAATATTGTCAATTTGGTGAATGGAGCAAAATCAATTAAAAATATAATTAATATAAACAATTTCGTAATTGAAGCAGATTTTTATATTTTTTTTTGTGTCTAAATTCACATTTACGGTATAAAATATTTTCTAATTTTATCACTTACTGTAGTAATATATTTAAATTTATTTCTTTTAATGTTGGCTAAAGGTGAACATCATTATAAGATATAAAAACTAAAGGACTTTAACATTTGCCATTTACTGCGGCAATTTTAGTATTTATAAAGTAACTACATGTTAGTAACTAAAATATACACACATTCATACAAGAACATACATAATGCCCAGCAAACAATTGCAAATATTTGACAATTCATGTACTTTTTCTTTGATATCGAAGGCAAGTTTAACTCAAAAACTGCGAATCTTTAGCAAAATTTAGCAAAAAATCTCCTTTTTGTTAAGAATTCTATTATGTATCATTAAATTATTATCAAATCATTCTTAAGTATCTAAATTTGAGAAAAATTTAGATTTCAAATCACTCTTAAATATAAAATCAAATTTTTGATTTGCTGGGTCTACACTCGAAGACAACTGTATTGTATTTTGATAACGGTAAAAATATCTAGCTTTAAAAATGTTTGTTCTAATATATCACAGTGTATGAGTGTTAGTTATGCTTTTGTGAATGTATTTTAACTGTGTGATACTGTGACGACGACTACAAACATTTATAGTTCTGCAACTACAGGACTAAAAATTGCTATAGTAGTTGTATACAGAATATGCAGCAGTCAACACAATTCTAAATTTGTATTGTAAAAGGGCTTTTTCCATTTCGGTTTCAAGTTTTCTTTTATTTTGTGTAAAATGCTGCTGCAGAGACTGAAAAAAGAGTAAAAAATCTAGAATAGTGAAATTGTAGAGAGAAAGTAGAGGACGTAAAAAACAAAAAAAAAAAAAAAACATTAAACTGAAAATGGCACACATATGCCACTCAGCCAGTGGCTGACTTGTGTATCTAACGTTACCCATTCTTTGTTTTTTTTTTTTTTGTACTTTCATTCATTCTTTTTATTTTAGCAGTTTAGCAAAGATTTATTTTGTGTTATTATATGTGTGTTAGTATATGAGTAGAGATGATAGTGGTTGTACCTATATATGGAATTTATTGTTTTAAGCACTTTGCTTTAAAGCTCCTCACTTACCTAATGGAATTTTCTCGGTTAATGATGATGGTTGTGCCTCAGCCCCCATCATGGCATTGTGATAGTAAAAGATGCCACTTGATGGTGCTACCGCTGATGATGATGATGATGATGTTGAGTAGAACGATGATGTTGATGACGTTGATGGCTTTAACGGCATGAATGGTAGCCATGAGTTTGAAAGCGCAATCCATAAAAATGTGTAAAATCTTAATCCAAAAGGCATTTTGTAGTTGTTATATTTGTTGCTGTTGATTCTTTTATAGTTTTTAATATTATTGTAACTGTAGTTGTTGTTGTTTTTATTGCTCCTGTTGTGGTGTATGTGGCACGGCAACAAAAAGCCACCACTCTGCCTTTTTTTCTTGTTATTCTTATTTTAAATCTTATATGTTTCGCGTTTTCCACACTTTGTTAAATAAACGTTGACAAGTGTTATAATGGAAAATACTTTTTCGCATTTGGTTTATCGTCACATCAAATTGTTAATGATTTAAATACATAAAAATAAAAAAAATTCAACGACAACCAAACATTTTTATGTAAAAATAAAATAAAAATTAAGCAACCTAGTTTCTTTTATTATTTCTTAAAAGTCTTAAATATGAATATTTTAACGATGATTTTGTTTGTGTTGCTTTTGGCTGTGTTTATTATTTAATTATGATGGCAGTGTTGTTGCTTTTAATTCTTAAAATAAATTTATTTTTTATTTGTTATAGTCTGCATTTTATTAATGTTTTTATTTATAGTTGTTTGTTCCATTTTTAAATTAACAATTTTTTTTTAGTCAACAATAAACATTTAATAGCAGTTTTACTTTACTGTGTTTACACTGACGCCACTATGCTAAAATAAAATAATATTATTAATTTAATATTCAAATTTGGTGAAAAGATTTAAAATAATTTTAAAAACTTTAATAATTGTGTGCAAATTTCCCATTTTATTAAAGGATTTATTTCTGAAATAATATATATTTTTATGCCCTTTATCACAAGTGTAAAGGGCATATATATGTTTGTACTTTCTGGATCCATCCGCCCGTTTGTCGGTCGAAATGGTGTTTATGAAGTCCACCACTACCATATAATATACATATATATATATATATATATATATATATATATATATATATATATATATATATATATATATGATATATATATATACACATATATATATATATACACATATATATATCAAACGATCGGATATGGCAAAAAACGGTTTTTTAAACCATTTTCTGATTTTCTGAAGCCTTTATGTAAGACAGGGACTTTGTTTTAGAAAATTTTCTTTTTTCATTTCTTCAAAAAACTTTTAAACTTTTATGCTGAAGAAATGAACCAAATCAGTCCAATAATAATCGAGATATAGTGAAAATGCATTTTTTGACTCTTTAAAACCCTTGCTTAATCTACGGGTTTCGTTTAAAAAATTTTTTTTGTAGCAACAAAATTGGTTCATAAACAACCGAGTTATGGGATAAAACTGAAAAAAATCTCTTAATAATGTGCACATGGAAACATTTACATCAAGCATTTGAATGATTATTAGCGTTGTTGTTTTTTTGTATAAACAAACAGTTTAGTTGACAGGAGCAGTATTAGAATGATTATTGGTGTTGTTTACATATACACATACATAAATACATACATAATTACATACAGATATACATACAAAACTATATAAATATATGCATGTTTATAAGTTGTTCTTGGGTTTTTTTTTTTTAAGCAAATGTATGTAATATTTTTTTTTACTATTTCTTTTTATATGTTGGTAAATTGGTGAAGGCTATAAAAGATTCGGCACAGCCGAATATAACGGTTTAACTTGTTTTTGTTTAATTGACATATATAAATGCTAAAAACTATGTTTCCGAAAGATAATATTTTTTCAATGACATTTTTCAAAACTTATAAAAAAAGTTTCTGTTTAGTATATTTTTGTTATTACCACATTAATTTTTCATATCACGACTTCAAAGATATTTCAGCTCTTATTGCTTTTAAGTCTTTCACTGAATACTTAACTTTAAAAAGGCATCATAGTCTCTAAGACAGTACTTACTTATGTCTACAAGTAGTACATAAGGGTGCTAAGAAATAAGTACCTATATATACTCAAATGTGTCACATTCATAATTAATGTTATGATTATTTTTACATCAATTATTTGCCTTTTTGAACTGTACTTATACATGAAAGCAATAAATGCATTTTGTTTTTATATAAGGGTACTACATTGCGTATAAGTGTTAGTAATAATATGATGAATTTATTAATAATAGTTTTCTGTGCATTTTGGTGGATGATCTATTAAAATTAATTAATTTATTAATAGTTTATTTTTTAGAGAATGTTGCCCTAAAACAGTGTATTAATCTATGTAAGTATGTATATTAAATTAACTTTCATGTTTCTGGAGTATATTTTAATTTTTGACAAAAACTTATACATATTCCAAATCGTTCAAAATGTCACTATCATTTTCAGTCGTGATAATATCCAAGGCACAAATTTTCGAGGATTTCAAAATAATATTTTATTGGAATGTAGAACTTTAAAACTACAGTTTTTTATTTATATTTTTTTTTACTCATTTTTTTTAATTTATTTTCTTCATCCAAACTAAAGATATTTGTGTTTATTTAGGAGTATACAAACATGTTTGGTTAAAAAATAAGAAATAAAAAAATATAAAATAATATTAAAGTCGAATATTTATTTGTTAAAAATATTCTTTAAAATATACAGCTCAGTAAAAATTATTATTTTTATTATTATTCTAAATTTCGATAATAAATAATATAAAATAAAAAAATGATAAACATAAAATTAAAATATTATATTTTTCAATCAACATATTATTTTATTCAATCACTTATTGAATTTTTTCACCTATAGTATAAATATTTTTGCAATTAATTTAGTAATTAAAATCTTTATTGAAAAATAGAATTATTATTAAAGTTTCGTCTTTTTTTTTAATGTAATATAGTGTTATTACTGATTCTTCCCTTGAGCTCAATGTTTAAAAAATTTTAACAAATTTATGAAATTGAAAATTTTTTTATTCGTTTCTGAAGTTTTTTAACTAATAATTATTTCTAATAAATATGCACCTAGTTTCAATACTAAATTATATCTTCATTAAAGTCTTAAAAAAGTGTTGTAAGAAGATCACTTAAACATTGCATATTGATCAGCTTAATATTAAAAAAATAAAAAAAAATATCATCAGTTTCCTACAAACAAAGCTTAAAACTATGAATTAAAAAAAAACCGAACCAACCCAATCGGTTTATAAACAACCTAATTATTGGCAAATCTTTTTTGATTTAATATCTGCTTCCCTTACAGTTATTGTTTTCATGGGTACTGAAAAACAATAATACCAATAAACTCAGGTATATTTGGGTTTTCAACTTTTTGAAGCATCCGTGTAAGGACTTTGGCCTTTAGCAGAAAAATTGTAAATTTTTTAAGATATTTTGTGTTGAAAAAATTAACTAAATCGATACAGTATTAACAGAGTTATAGTTCAAAACACGTTATTAGACATTTTGAGGCTATGGACCTCGCTCTTGCATAAATATATCACAAATATGTTTGTTAAAACAGTCAAATCGGTCCATAAATTTATTATAGTTATTATATCTTCCTTATAAATATGCGAACTTTTGTAAAATTCCAAAGTATTAAATTCTGAATTTACTAGCTTTTACCGGTGCGTTTGGCTTCCCTTTAATAGTTCTTTAAATGAGAAAATTTATATATTCTTTGTATGGGGGCTACCTTTTAACATGCACCAATCCTTCCTACTTTCATTTTAACAATGCGATATGATAGCATAAAAGTTTCCATGAAATTCTGGATCTGTCACTGTAATAGTTCCTTAATATTATATATTGCTTTTTAGGGTTTTAAAAAAGTTGGTATGAAATATGGGCATGGCGTTCTATGAAGACCCAATATATAATATATAATATATAATATATAATATATAATATATAATATATAATATATAATATATAATATATAATATATAATATGTAATATATATAATGTATAATATATAATATGTAATATATAATATATAATATTTTCAAGGGTTAGAAAATAGTGCAAGCACTATCTGTTCATTAAATTTCATGTACATAGCATCGTAAATAGCGTGAAAATTAAAAAAAAATATTTTTTTTAAAGTAGGCATAAAATATGGATGCGACGTCCAATCGAGATCTAGTATAGCCTACATCCAACTCAGACACCGGTACCATCTGTGTGTTCAAATTCGTGATAATCGGTTCAGCCGTTTAGACCTGGTTGATGTACAAACAAACACTTACACCTCATTTTTATAATATATATAAGGATTTATAAAATCTTGATTCTATTTCAACTTTATACGAAAATATAAGTTATTTCGAGATTTTAGTGTTTACATAGATGTAGAATAGGTAAATATATTTGCAATTACTCCTAGTATAATGTATTAGATTTTCATATAACACATCTCAAGATGGGTGAAGTATATATAAGGTAAGGCACAGCACTCTTGTTAATATTGAGATTTCATTACAAGATCCTATTTTAAATTTTAATGCAAATACTACATTAAAGTACTTTGGAATAATAAATTCTATTAAAAAAAAGTTTGAAGACACACTTATCAATAAAGAATTGTTTTAGGTATTCTGCATTTAGAAAAAAGAAGGTTTTTTAAATTAAAATTTTATTAAAAATTTTACTCGAAGAGGTGGACAATATTTTAGCTCAATTTTTTAATACAGAAGAAATTGTTAAAAAAAAATCGTTGGAATTAATGTTGAAATTTTGATAAATTATATTAAAATTAAAAAAAGCTATTTTTAATCTCAAAGTTTTAAAATAAGCCAAAACACAACAAAAAAATTAACAACCAAATATAAAATTTCTTCTCATATTTTTTTTAATAAATAATATAATTTTTATTTAAATAATATACTAATTTTATTATTCCAAAAAAAAAAAAAAAAGAACAGTGCTTTCGAAAATGAAAACTAAACATTTCTAAAGCAAATTTTCATTTGTATTAGAAAGTCCTTTAAATGAACTCACCGTTACCACTTGAATCAATATCCCGGTATAACTTGAATCCCTAATTCAACTTCATCTTTCTTATATAATTTTTTGCTAGGTACATAATAATATTATACACTGCCTGACACTTGAATAAGGAATCACATTTTTTTAACTTTAATTAAGTATATCTCCTAAACTAAAGTTCAGAAAAAAATAATTTTTTGCGCAACCAAATTTTAAAGTGTTGGCTTTAGTTTCCTGAAGAAATAAAAAATATACATATTTTGTTGTACTAAAATTATGCATTTATTTAAAGACGTATTTCTATGGTACTTTTCCGTGTGTCACTTGAATAAGGAACATTTTAAAACTAAGCAAATTGTAATTTATTTTTAAATTTTAGGTTATAAAAATGAAAGTTATTATCTTCTACCATTCAGTTAGTAATGAGTACTGCTACCATTTTTAGAAATAACCTCAAAAATGCGATTTGGCATCGACTTGTATAATGACTCTAAGTAATTTACCATTTAAGTCAAAAACTGAATAGGACAAAAATTGTTATTTGAAATTTAAAGAAAAACAATAGCATTTTAGAAAAACAAATAATAAGACAAATTTTTTATTAAAAATTAAAAAAATAAAGATTTAAAATTTTTTTGAGAGCCGATCATTTGTGACTTCGAAATTCATTATCAACTCATATAAAAATTTTAGTGTAACCAGAATTTGTGGTTCTTACTCGGTATGTAAATAATATGAATGTTTGATATATGTGTATTGTTAATTTTTCTTTTTTAATATATCGAATCAAATGTTGCTTTTGCAACAGTTCTGTTGTGATCGAAAGTTGCTCTTTGGCCGACTTGAACTCGAGTCATTCCGTAATGTAGATCCAAATTTGCAGGCTTTAGTCAGAATTAAAATACTTAAAATTTTCATATATTTCATTGTTTTTTCTAACAAAATCTGACTAAAACGTGTAACTCTGTGTGTTTAAAATATATTGTCAGGAAATAAAAGACATTTGATAATGGCAACTTCTTAATACAATATTACAATTAATTTTTGATTTGTGTCAACATGGTTTTTAGAAAATTTACAATTATAGAAGTAATTATTTTAATTAAAATTGTTCTTGAAAATACAGAAAAAGAAGCAATTAATTGAATTTAATTAATATTGTTTTCTTCATTAGACCAAAATCAGTTAAAATTTTAATTTATGTAAGCAATTTCACAATTAAAATCCATTTTTATTTTTCTCTGTGTATATTGAACAAATTAAAATTAAATAAATATTTTTCTATAACTTTAAGACATTTTTTTTTTATTTATGAAAAATTTTGATATTTTCTTTTCCTTAATTTATGCAGAATTTAAATAATGTCACAATTTTTGTTATTTAATCGGATAAAAAATTCTGATATTTAAAAAACTTCTACAAATCTTTGTGAAATTAAAAAATATAATAGCGTCAATTTTATAATAATTAAATTATTGTTTATAAAATCAGTTAAACATTTTGCTATAATTAGAAATTAATAACACTAAATTGTAGAGCTAATATTAATTTGAAAATGGATCTTCAAGCAAATATTTAATAAAGAGCTTTATAACAAATTAGTCAAATTAGGCAAATATTTTAATTGTATTAAGCTAATAATTAATAATATTGCTGTTTTTATATTTTTGTTTGAAATTTTAATTATGGAAGCTAAAGAGATATTTAAATTTGATTAAGAGAATTATGTTTTCCTTAAAATTAATAACTTAAAATTTAGAAAGTTTTTCAACATTTAAAAAGCAGCTTAATAAACTTGGCTATGAATATCTTCAAAAATTTAAAGCATAATAAAGCTTTTAAATATTAAACCTTTTAAATATTAAAGTATGCTATTTCCTCCAACTGTGAAATATATGTTTTATATGAACGAAAAATACATATTATAAAAATAAAAACAAACCCATAATAAACTGAAAACTGTCTGAGTGTGTCGCTTATTTCATTGTTTATTTGCTGCTGTTGTTATTGTTAAATTTCATTTATTTTCTTGTTGTTGTTGTTGCATTTTATTTTTAAAAATTGTAAATTTTTGTGAAGCTTTACACTGTTGCTATTGTAAATGTAAATATAAATAGAACACAGCACACGCACGTGTCAGTTGCACCTGATTTTAACGTATACACCCTTATCGAATTCACACATATACACACAATTAAAAAGATTTAACAAAACCCAATTAACCAAGTGATCATAAATAATATTGCTGTCGATATTGTCTACAGAAAATTTTATACTTTATTGTTTATAAAAAGTTATTCAAGACAAGTAAGTAACAATTGCTTATATATTGTCATGCTTCATATCCAATTGACCACTATATATATGAGCTACAATGTCCTGAATTTGTAATATTTAATATATTTGTCTTGTTTCAATTGTCAAACATTTTATTTTTCTCTCAAAAAATTATTCATTTTGTTTCAAAAAAATTAAATGTGTTTTACTAATTATTTAACGCATGTTAAAGTTATAGCGAGTAAAAAGAACGATTTTTCGCCTACCAAATAAGCCAAAACAATATGAAGAAAAACTTCCTTTTTTGGCGCTATAACTGTTGTCACCAGTTTTTGTTTGGATACCAAATATTTGTTTTGGATACTGATTTATTTTGCACTACAATCGACCTTATTTTTATGCGTTAAAAAATGGTTTTCATATAGGGATATAGATAAATAATATTTAAAAAAAAAAAATGTATTTGCCTCATTTGGCAGTTGAACCCTCTTTGATTATTAATACTGTTTTTTTTTTCTGCAGACGCCCTAGACAATTCAGCTACGTAGAAACCTAATTCCTTTCATATTTGCTATAAACTACCTAGACAAATACTAATAGGTAATGCTAGGATTGGTCATTAAGGCTACAATGTAATGCATTCAGAAAGCTACTGCTTTCTATATTGGGAGTTTAAATTTTTACTGGGTAATAAATTCTTAGAACTAGTGGTGTATATTTTTTAGAACTATTACTTAAGAACTAATTCTGCATAACATCATTTATGAAAAAGTTACTCGTTCCCAAATTCTGTTTAAAAATCCTGAATAAAAAATTGAAAAAATTCAAAAAAGTTAAAACAGAAAAACTAAAAGTGTTTACCAAAATCAGATTTATTTAAAAAGTGGCCTTTATAAAATGATTCACTGGAAAAAAATTAAAAAATAGGTTTTGAAACCGTTCCCTAACACTTCTATGGAACGAGTTCTGAATGTGTTAATTTCAAATAAAACACATTGGTTAAAGAAGTAATTCTAGAGTCGTTCTATTGAATGGGTACTGACTAGGTAATATTTCTACAAAACAAATATCATTGTTTGTAACGCCAAAGTAGAACGAGTACAGAAAGTTACCACTGTGAACATTCTGCAAAATCAACAATAATAACTTTTTACTTTCAGCCGGATCAATGAAGCAGGCCATTAATATTTGGACCTACCACATCCTTTCCACCATGATAAATAGTGCAAAAATTTAAACAACATATTGTTCTCATAATGGCATTCATGGACCTATCCATGAATGCCATTCTATCCTATCCTTTATTCTATACAATATATTGCCGTTGCCATGATTATCTAAGACAGCAATTACGAAAATATACTCGTTGACGTCAAATTAATGTCCACTGTCCGTCATTTAATCGCTGATGACAATTTGTATGACGTTGTTATAATGTTGTTAAAGATGTAGCGGACATTTGTTTGAAAAATTCGTCGACGAATTGTATGAGTTGTCGTCAACATGTCGTAAAGAATTTACTATGGATCTTGTACGCGTCGTCGATGTTGTCTTGAAGATATGGCCAACTGGGAACTAACGAGTGAAAGAAACAATATCAACAACAGTAACAAATAATAACATTAGCAACAATAATAACAACAAGAGCAACAATAGCAGGAGCAAAAAGCATCAGTAACGGCGGCACATTGTTGTAAGAAAAATGGTATTTATTTCATGTTTTCAATTATAACGAACACCAGGTTAAAGAAAAAATCAACAGAAACAACAACAAAAAAGAGTGAAAAAAGGGAAAAATGAAAATGTGTCACGTAAATTGAATGCGAATGTAATGGGTTTGTTTTGTTTTCTATACCAGTGTGTGTGTGGTGATAGTCAGTGAACTGTAAAACAAGTATGTAAATGTATGGGGAATACAAATTATACACACATGTGTATATTTACAATTACACCTGTATAGAAATCCAGCCATTTACATGCACAACAGTCAGGCAGGCAGGCAGGCAGGCAGACAGATAAATTGACAGACACCTGCTGCAAAAGTAAAAGAGAATATTTTTCTGGGTCGTCAGCTTTTAATGTTCAAAGCTCTGATTAAATTATTATTTTTTTATAGTTATTGTTATATATATTTTTTATTATCTTTATTATTAGTAATTAAATTGTTAAAGATTTATTTATAAAAAAAAAAAAAAAACAAAAATTAAAAAAAGTGTTTTATAATTAAAACAGACACAAAAATGTCATCCATATTTGTGCAAAATAACAAGACATATAAATAACTTAGTTATTATTTTTTAGTCATTTTTTTACTTTAATTTGTTATGGGTTTGTTAGTTTTTCTATGGTTTTAAAACTGCTGATTTGTTTGTGAAAACTATTGTTAACACCTTTTTATTTAATTTCAATGTTTAAAACTTTTTTTTTTTAATTTGTTAATTTTTTTTATATTTTAACTATTTTTTTTTTTTTTTTTTTTGTTAAATTTCAATTCATTTATTTTTAGTCGATTTAGTAAAATATTAAATGGTTTATTTATTTTTAATTAATAATTTGTTTTTGTTTTATTTTCTCATTATGATTATCGTTTTATTTATATTGCTTTTAATTAGTTTAAGTTGACTTTGTTATTTTAATTGTTCAGATACAATTATAAGTTTGATTTTATATAAAAAGTACTTTTATAATTTGTTAATGTTTCCTTTTAGATTTAGCACAAATAACGAACAAAAACTATAATTATTGCAGACATTTAACTTGCAAAATTATTTACATTTGAAATGATAATTTTGCAGTTTTTAGTAAGATGTTTCATTTCCCTTATATTTAGGTTTGTTCCTTTCTTTAATTTTATTTATATTTTATAGAAAAATTAATATGATATTATTAATATCTAATTTAATATAATTATTTAATTTTAAGGATTCATTAAATTTTGGAACCAAAAATTTTGCATTTTGTAATTATTTAAATGTGAAATTTTTAAATTATATACATACATATGTATATTATATAAATTTCCATTTTTATAATTCTGTATAAGTTTGTAAATCACTGACAGTTTTTCTAAAATATTGAGAGAATATTATGTACATTTTGAATTTTGTATATACATATATATAAAAGTAATTTAGATCTTGCAAAATTTTAAAATTTAAGTATATATTTTACTCCTTTTATTAAAGCAATTTTCAACATTAGTAAGCATTACATTTAAATTGTGAATTCTAGAGAGATCATATAGCAATCATCTTTTAGTGTAATTAAACTAGAATTTAATGTTTTATGACTGCTTAAATGTCATACTTTATTTTTTTTTAAATTTTAGAGACGCTGTCATACTTTTGAGTTTTTTTAAAGTAGGGAAATAAAATAAAAGTATAAGTCTTTTGGGTACATCTGCGTTGAATATAAAGCATATCTAAGAACTCGCTGATAGATATGCACAAATTTTTAAATGTAATTTCTAAGCAACTGCTTGGTTTTTTTGCAGATGCGCATAAGACTAGAAGTATAAATTTTTTGACCAAAACTCAAATTTTGTATTGGTATTTCTGTTACTGCAGCGTAACAGTAAAAACTTAGGAAAATCAAAAATTGCTTTTTATTTTATTTATTTATTTTTTTAATAATGGTGTGCAACAAATTTTAAGGTTTTCGTGTACTTTAAACAATTTTTTACTTTTAAACAGTAAAATATTAAAAACCCAAAATATACTAATTTCTGGTATATTATGTTCATTGCTCAAACTTGCCCAATATACGTATTTGCCTCATAAATTTTGACTTTTTTTAAATTTGACAAAAATGTAGCGGAAAATCAAAATAACGTAATAATTGTAGAATAAGCATATTTAGTTTTATAAAGTGAAATATAAACTAATTCATTTTAATCAATAAAAATAAAAAAATAATGAAACATGTTTTAGTTGGTCACCAAAGGCTTTAAAATTTAATAAAATTATTTCAAACCTTTTAAGTATACATATGTATATACGGATCCCGTTTTCAGTGAAATTAAAAGAAATTGCAGTTTTGGTAAAAAAAAAGAAAAATAAGTATTTGTTTATGATCTTAAATACTTTCTACTGCTTCTTAAAATAAAGTAGAAAATTTGTTATTAAAAATTTGGAAAAATATAAAAAAACCTACTTTATATAAAAACCTACTTTTTCAAAATATATATTTTTTTGCACAATATTTCTTAAGTAACCAATTTACATCTACTGATACATACAAAAATAATTTTGAAAATTTTTCCACTTCAACGAAAAAATTACTTTAAAGACACGACTTTATTGAATTTTTATTTTTTGATGCTAATGTTTTTCTTACACTCAAAAAATGTAAATTAACGTTTACATTACTTGTTGCAGTTTTTTTTTTTAAGTTTTCACTTCAGTTAAACATTAATGAAAATATAGTTACTTTACAAAGCAAAATTATTTTTTAGCTGTTTGTACTAATTGTTAAAAACAAACTACCATATAAAATATTTTTTGTAGAGTGAATACCATAGAATATAACTATAACTTTATGTGAGGGGCATTTCGAACTGAATTTAAACATTTTTTTAAACATTAGCTCAATATTAATTTCATAAATCTATAGGTTTGGATGATGCCTTTCGGGCCTTGAAGGCCTTTTCTTAAAATGGTGAAAAACAGAGACGAATTTAAAGACGTTATACTCGAAACTTATGAAATTATATATTATAGACATTTTTTATTTTATAACATATAGATTTAAGTTTAGATGTAATTTAATAGCTAATTTTTAACATTCTTTTAAGTAATTATATATTGCAATATTGCAAAACAAATGAAAAATAAAAAAATACATTCATATATAAAATTTACATACTTATATAAAATTTATAATTTTGGAAGGTTAAATGTTTAATATATGCAAGAAATGATATAAAAGTAGTTATTACTATTTCAGTTAGTATTTTTTTTATAAGTAAAAATAAATGAAAAATACATAGTTTTTAAAGCTTTTTTAGGCAGAATTTTGTCGGCTAAAACTACTGACAAAACATTCGCTTTTAATATTTTGTATTTTAAAAATTTTTAAGTTAAAAAAAAATAATAACAAAAAATCATTTATTATTAGAGAACTTGTGGGTTAAAAAAATGAACATTCAAAAACGACAGAATAATACATTTATTTCAAATGAAACGTAAGCGATCCGTTTTTTAAATTAAATTATATTTGTTTCTAATGGTTTTTCATTTGAATTTACTTACACATTTTTTTGAGTGTACACTTCTAGGTGTTTTCGAATCAATAGACCACAATCTAGTATTCGACTGATACACAAATATCAAAATATGATGAGGAAACTTAAAGTATATGTCATATTTATTCATATTGCAAAAAAGAAAATGTATTGTCTTGTGCATCAATGTAAGGACAAGTAAAAGGGCGTATATCCATAATTTAAATATTTTGATATATTTTGCGAATAATTTCAGCAAATTTATTAGAAAAAAAAAAACAAGAACAACCGATCATTTGATACTTTACTTTACACCATGCGTTCTTAATATTTGTTGAGGGGGTTTTTTATGAGACCCATGGTCAATGGTCAACCAGTTATTATAAGATTTGATGGTGTAAATTATATTTCTGTAAAACATACGTATATGTAATGATATCGTGATATTACCATTTAAGTTACATTTATTATACACCTGATTCAAAAAATTAGATATTATATAGGAGCTACGATCAATTGTTGACCGACTGTGATAGAACTTTGCACTAGGTTTTCTACCTATATAAAACTTATTCGCGTCAAATATTATTATTATGCTAGTAATTATATTTGACTTATGCACTTTAAAATGATTTTAGGAAGATAGGCTTTTATATAAGCTCTATCTACGTTAAATTTGGCACACTGATTTTATATACAGCTCACATGGTTAAAATTTTAATGATTAATATAAAACAATTTTAAACATTCATTACCACTATTGTTCTACTAAATGTATGGATATAAGCCCTTATTCCAATTTAAACTATTTTCAGTCGCAAAATTTTCCATGGTTTAATCCGAATTTTTTAGCGATAATGCTTCAAATGCTGATTATTGATCAAATATTTATCTGAGAGTTTAACAAATTTTAATACTACAGGGAATGTAGGAATCTCAGCGTGTTATCTTTTTTATTAAGAAAATATCAAATTCTTATAACCAGAAACTATATACCACGAATTCTAATGAAGTGTATTTCGTTCACACTCCATCTGTGTTCATAACATGTTAAAGAACATCAACATTATTGTTGTATCGTTGTCTTCTTTTAGTGGTACTAAATGTATAAAAACAACAAGTTCGTATTCCTTTACATAGCCCGCATTTTTAAATTATACGAAAACTTACACAATTTTTTTTTTTTTTTATTTTCTTTTCACTTCTTTTTTACTTTAAACGTTTTCCAATTTTTTTTTTACAAAATTCATATAAATTTTTAAAAACATGGTAATACTTTTTGTGAGAAAATCAAATTATCTTGAGAAAATTTGAAAATTTTTATACAAATTTGTATGGAAATTACCGGACTGGGCTTGTTGTGTTTAAATATAGAACACAGAGAGTGTAGATTACTATTTCATCCAAGCTAAATGAAAAAGGGTTCATGGTATCTTTTCCTATTGGATTTGTTGAGTCCTTAATATTTAATCTTTTGATAAGTGTTACTGTAAGGAATGAAATTTTACGGAATAAAGCTTCTCATTAGTCTTTGAACTTTTTTTTTAACGATACTGTAAGAAATAATGATATAAAAATTGGCTGCCAGCGAAAGGACTCAACAAAATATTGTCTAAAAGGGATGAAGTTTAGATACTAATATTTAAGCCTTTTCAACGCAATTTTAAGAATCAAAAAAGATAAAAAAAGCTAGAACCTGAAACGATAATTTTGAGGCTAAAGGGAAAATTAAAAGGCTAGATTTAACCTTAAAAAAACTAAATTGGCAATACTGACTCTAACAGTCAAGGCTGCCTCAGAGCAGCTATTTTTGTTTTTATGTTTTTCAGGAAAATTTAAAAACGTCATGTATAATTTTATTTCATTTTATTCTAATCATTTAGTATAATAGTTGACCTAATAAAGTAAATATTTTTCTAGATTTTAAATCCTCCAAATATTTTACATCACATTAATTGCTTTAAAATCTGCAAATTTATTTTATAAAATTTTGCTTTCATTTTTCCGTCAATAAGGGTAAGTTTGACGAACTATAGTCACTTTTAATTAACCTTAATCAAAAGCTAAGAAACATCTATATAATATTGAAGCTGAATATCTTTGAATTTTTTTTTTTTTTTTTTTGTTGAATATACATACTTGTACATATATTAAACAATTAAGAATTGCGAAACAGGCAACTCCTTAAAAAAAACGTGCATGAAGAAATAAACGTTAATTAATTTAGTATGTGAAGTGAATAAAATAGAATATGGCTATTTTAAATCTATGGTTTTCATTAACAAGTGCAGACTTTAACTGTCTTTTTAATTTAGGATTAAGATTTTTTGACAAATAGCAAAAATAAAATAAAATAGCAAAAATAATTGCTAGTGTGTAGATATCTTTTGCATTAAAAATTGGTTTTTAATAACTTTTCAAGTAAACTGGTGATTTTTGTATTTTTACGATTCTTGTTTCTTTTTTTAAGTGACTAATGTTTAAAATTTGGTGATTTTCATAAATAACGATTTTTTTTATAATTTTTGTAGCTTTTATTTCTGCTCGATAAAATAAAAATCACAAAGCAAATATAGTCATCTTTTCTAATAAAAGTAATAACAATTACGGTTCCTGCTTTTATTTTGAAATCAAAAAGTTAAATGTTATAGAATCATCCTGGCTATCAAAATATGTTGCACTAATGGAACAATTAAATAGATTACGAGGCGAATAATTTATTTCTTCGTTTCAAATATATTAATATTTAAAATAAATATTAATGTATGAAACTGGCATTACGAAATATGAAAAATGTTATGAAAAGAATTATTGCGTTATTTTAAATTCAACTATATCCCTCACCCTCCTTCAACAAAAAAATCTCAATTTTTATTTTGTGAACATAAATTATTTAATTTAGTTGTTTTGACAACAATTTCAGCAACATTAAATAATTTACAAAGTAATAAATATAATTGTTTATTTATTAGCTAAATATGTGTTTTATGCGGCGATTACATAAAATTTAAATGTTGGTAAATTCAGTGACAATAAAAAATGCACAACTAGAATACAACAAAACTTTAATAGTTATTATAATTAATTAGGTATTAGAATATTAATAAGAGTGGAGATTATTTTGCAATTTAAAATTGTGTGTTAGTAGAATTAATTTAGAAAATCCATTACAATGGTGTTAACAAATAGATTTGCTAAATTAGTTTAGTTAAGCAGGTTGACTACTATAAATACGAAAATATGGATACTATTCATTAAACGCCTAATTAAACTGCATAATAAGTTACTTCATTTTAATATGTAGATTCATAAACCTGTATGTGTGTTGTTAAGTTGAAAATTTATTAATTACTTATACGTATATATAAATGTGTGTACTTGGAAATGATATACCCTTTTGTGTTTTCAATAAAAATAGATTGTATTAATTATATAATGGACAATAGAACAATAGATTTCGAAGTTATTTGAAAAAAAAAAACATTTTTTTTTCTCAAATGTTTATATGGGAAAAAATACAAAAATTTTAAAATCAGTGAACCGAGTTAAAGCTATTATCAGCGTTGTGGTTGACAATTTTAAAAAGTGTCCAAAAAAGGGGATTTAAAAAGTAAAAGTTTACGAAAGTTTAAAAATAGGGGCCAACTGCTTCAATACCTAAAAACTTCCTAAAATTTCTTTATTTGATAAAAACAAAAACCAAGAATATTAATCTTTAAGAAAAACTACTAAATTTAACTATATTAATAACAAAATAATTTATTTTTAATAATTTTTATTATTGAAAAAATTATGCTTTATCCATGAAAATAGTTAACATAAAATTCTCTTTTTATTAATAAAACTTTTGTACTTTTGAAATTTATTACTGAAAGTATGGATTCACTAGTATTGACTTTAAGTCTGTTGGACAATTTAGTTTTTATTAGTGATAATTTAGAAATAAACGTTCAGCCGAGACACTGCTATGAGCCAAAGTAAAAATATAACTTAGGATATAATTATTCATGAAATCTAATTTTTAATGTGTCAAATAGTTGTTCATAAACTATAGAATTAGATTTATTTAGAATTAGATTTATTTATTAACAGTTTCAGTTCATTTATAAATTCTTCGGGGTATTTTTTACATCACTATATTGTGAAAAAAATTCAAAATAATTAATTTCTTTTTAGAATTAATATATGATGGATCGATATATTTCAAATAACTTAGTTTCTCGTCATTTTGCACATAGTCTTAAAAAGTTGCAATTTAGTAACATTTTAAAAAGAGCGCAAAAAAAGTGATGACTTTATAAAATCTTCTTTAAAACAGATTAATGAATGATCTAACAATTTATTGTTATTTTTTGTAGTTTAATCCGAAAATAGTTTTAAAAATAAAAAGTCGTAGAGAACTTAAAATAAATGTTCAACGTTCGTCAAATAATATCCTATAAATATCAATCAGCAAAAATTCTAACAGGAGGTTATGTGTGGTAAGTTAGCTCTATAAATCAAATCTAGGATTACAAAAAAACTGGACCAAAACTAGAAGAGATAAAAAAACTGTTGTTACCAAGTAACAAAGAGTAAGTATATGTTCATGCAAGGCAATTTTTCTTGTTGGAATTCTGACTTCGTGTGGTAGAGAGCGAGAAGGAATATTTTTATTTTTCATATTCGTACTTCAATACAAAAAACAAATCAAGGTAATTAAAGCAAAAAAAAAAAAAATTGTGTGCGTAAAAGCAAGTTCAAAAGAGAAAAATAAACATTTCGACAAGAAAAATTACTGTGTGTGAACATAGACTAATCGTATTTAAGTTATTAAAAAATATTTGAAAAAATGTTAAAATTAAAGTTTTGCATGATTTAAACCCCTGTAACTTAAACCATTAATGATATTAATTAAGTTTTCTCGCTATTAAATAAAGAATCTTAATGTTATCAAAATTTATTATTTATTTATTTTTTTTTTTTAATTTGCATCCATCTTTTTTTATTATTTAAAAAATTGGCAAAAATTATTTAAAAGGAAACAATTTTTTAGTGCAACTAAGGTATTAATAATATTTTCAGTTTGAAATTGTTCAAGACGGTGTCAATGTGCTAAGAGAAAAAAGTCCGAAAAAAATGTTAGCCTAATTTTGAAAGTTTTTTGTTTTAGCCAATATTTATTTTAATTTTGATTAGAAAAAAAAATTACTTTGCTCTGGTACTGTTATATCATTTTTCATGTTTAAAATTTTTAAATCTACAATAAGAAATTACCACTCACGATAAAAAAAAAATAAATAGTTAATTAAGCAATCTTTTGCTAAGAAAAATACACAAAAGTAGTTTAAACTTAAAGCTTTACATATATTTTTTAGATTTTACTAGCAGCATCCAGAGTTCTATTTATTTTTTGTTTCACTTTAATTAAACCATAATTTGAGGGCATTTATTTGCCTTGATTTTTTTTATTTTTTGAGTTTACAAATATTTATTAACGCTTTTGTCTAGATATCTTTTCTACAACCACATGGTCTCATTAAAGTCCTTACAAAAAACAATAGTATTCTTATCTTTTTTGTTTATTTGCTCTCTCTTTACGTTGTATGACCTTTGTGCTTCATTAACACTTAATTTTGTTATATATATATATATATATATATATATATATATATATATATATATATATTTTTTTTTTTTGAAAATTGGTTTTGTTTTTGAGAAGTAATTTTTTAATGGTAAAGATGACAAGATTCTAAAAATAAATGTGAAAGAAACAAACGAATATAAAAAGTGGGAAAAAACTGACAGGACAAACAAAAAAAACTTTTTTGTGAACTATAATATGTATAAAAATTCGTAAATTTATATAAATGGATATAAATGGCGTTACGTTTAAGACTCGACTCTTACCAAATTTTATTTGTAAGCTATTTAAATGTGCGTTTGTAAGATTATATATTCTTATTGCTAATAACAACGCAAATAAAAATATAAAAAAAAAGATCTAAAGGATCTATAAGTGTAATTCTCTTATTTGAGTATATCAACGCTTATATATAGTTCATTCCACGATAGATTTAAAAAAATGATAATTTTTAAATTAATTTTTAAGTAATATTTATATTTTTAAATATTTTCATTTAAAAAGCATACATTGGTCTTTTATATGTCAATTCAATCATCAATCATTCAATCAAATCAAATATGTTAACAGCTTACAGAAATATTGGTGTTTAAAATAATACACTTCTTCGATTTTTTTATGAACAATATTAGCAAAAGCCGAAAACCTAAGGACAATTTTTGGGCATTCTTTCATGGAATGAGTGATATGTATTTGTGTAAATAATAAGTATTTTATTTTTAAAAAATTCGTTTTTTGTTGTTTATTGGTGGTAATGCTTCGTTGGCCAAGCGTTGATAAAAATTTGCGTTGACAAGCGCTAATGTCTTCTTTGTTTTTACGTTTTTCTTATTTCCCTCTTTCTAATTCTTCATTCTGGCTTCCTTATTTAAACAAATAAAATAAAAATCTAAAGAAAAGTTTTTCTTTACTAACAAAATGTTGGGTAGACTTGAAACCGTAAAAGTTTATGAAACCATTTTATTTTTCGCTATATATATATATATATATATATATATATATATAATTTTCTATGTAGTGTATTATGTCTAGTTATTTATTACCAATTTCAAATTGTCTGTTTTTTTTTTCTTTTTTTTTTTTTTTTGTTAAGTAATTTTATATTTTATAACTTTTGTTGTAATATTATGGTTTTCTTTGCACATAAATTTAAAATTTTTTTTCGGCTATTTTAATTTTCAAATATTTTCCATTTTTATTTGCTAAGAAAATTAGTGAAAAATATGAGAATGTTATTCTTAGATATTATCTAAAAATTTAGCACCTTCATTTCAGATTTCGTCGTAGTGTAAGTCATAAATTTTTATATGTATCTGAAACAGCTATGTAAAGTTGAATAGCGGTACTTAACAAAATATTTCAAATTAATTCTGCTTTAAAGTTTTTGTTAAATATTTGTGTAAATATTATGGTTTTGTTGTTGATTGATTATATATTGATATTTTTCTTACTTTAATAAATTGTTTGAGGTAATAACTCAATCCAATAAAAGTAGATATTTAAACATAGTTTTAGCTAAACTTTAGTAGTTTAAAAATATTTATTATAAAAAAAGAAATTAAATAATAAAACAAATTTATGAAAATATTTTGCAATATTATAATAATGTTAATTTTGATATTTAGTTTAATAAATATTAGTTGTTCATGAAATTAAAACAATAGAAAATTTCAAAAAATTACAAATAATAAATCGTTAATTCTCAATATCAATTATATTCATTTAAATTGTATTATTAATATATACTTTTATTAAAATGACTTTCTTTTATTTAAAAATATTCTGAAAATATCTTTGAAAAGTCTTCAATATATTGAAACCATTTCTCAAGTAGATTTAATATTCTCCCAATTACATATATATGCTTTAATAAGAAAATATATCAAACAAGTTCTTAGGATTATCATAAGTCAAAATATACTCTATATGCTGAGATAAAAGCTAAAATTTTTTAGAGAATTTTACGCATAAATATACCAAAATCTGTTTATTACAGAAGGGAGTATAAAAAGTGCTATCTTATTGAAAATATTATCTTATTTTCTTTCTTTTTCTTTTTTTTTACCTTTATTTTACAAATATTTGTTCAGTCGGAAAACAGACATATTTCCCTCAATAGTTTAAAAATAAAATATTAGCATAACGATCAATATTTTTTAAAATTAAATGCTTTTCCTTAAGAAAATTCGTTTTAGGCATTTTTTTCTAACAGAAATTATAATGCAAGAATAATAAAATATTATTAACTAAAATTTTGTTTAGGTTTATTATTATTATTATTATTATTATTATTATTATTATTGTTATTATTATTATTATTATTATTTTAATTGGAAGACATTTAAATCATCACCTAAAATGCAAAATTGCTAATCAGGTGACGAGATATAATTTGATATGTATTATTTGGTTTTATGTTTCGTCCAATTTGTTTGTTATACTTAATTTGGAGAAATTATATATATATATATATCTATATATATATATATATATATATATATATATACATATATGTATATATATTTTCAGGAGATTTCTCAAATGGTCACAAAAACGGCGAGTTATTATTTTATTTGTAAAAAAGTATCTCGCGATAACAAATCATAATTAGTGAAACTAATTGCAAATTTTTTACGCTCATAAAATTTTTCTGTGATAATAGTTGTATTTTTACCATCCGGCAAGAAAAATATTTGTGCATATTTGTATATTAATTATTTGAAAAATTTTTTATTTGCAACAACCAGACGTATAAATGTAATAAGTTATATAGAGAAGTAATGGGGTTGGACTACATATTGCAACATACCTCGAGAGCGATTTTAATTAAACACCAAAAATATTAATTACCTCTTACACCAGCATAACTTTTTTTATCTGTTCAATATTTTCGGAGTTGTTAAAAAATTTTTATAATAATAATAAAATTTCTTACCAAACTGAGAATTTTGTTTTTGCAAAAACGATAAAAATGCTAATTTTTCATTTTCATCATTAAACAAATTTTATTAAAGACTTCGTAATTGCTAGACCTTTACTAAAAATTTCTAAAAGCAACGTTTTTATAATGCGCTACCTGAGCTTTTGATCTTTGGCGACCCTGATTTAAATTCGACGTAGAAAGTTTTTAGATATCATTTTAAATCAGTTAATTGACGTTAATAGTATCTCATGCAAAATGGAAAATAATCCTTCATAGAAAGAAATAGATCTTTTGAAAAATATTTGAAAAGATTGCCTATTAAATTCTATAAATATATGCTTATCAAAATTCAATTTAGCAGTCAGTTTCAGTTCTGTGAAAGTGTAAAAGTGCGAAGTTTTTTTTTTAATATAGCTAACTTTCGCACTACATGTGAATAAGTGCGCAATTTCAGTGCGAACTTTTCACAAACGTCTGTTTATGGGATCGCCGCCATTTTTTTTAAAAACAAGTTTTTTAACAAGAAAAAATACCAAATTACAAAGAAAAAGCTAGCAAAATTACACAAATCTTTATAAATTAAAATGAGTGCGGTTGAAAAAAAATATGTAAACCATAATGAAAAGAAAACAAAAACATTAAAATGGATATAAAGCTGAAATTCATAAAATTTAGAAGTATTTTAATTAATTCTTTAATTCTTACAAGATCTTCTTGCTAAAATTGGTGCTTACATCAACTCTAGCAAAAGTACGCATTTTTGCAAGAACAAATTTGGTGACGTGAAGTACTCTTATGTTTCGTAACAGAGACTCAGACTGGAGTCCGTAGTACAGTCAACAAAGGGAAATACGAACCCACGCACATCTGAACGAATATAATGGAATACGTGAGAGAAAATATAAGTACATATACACATACACGCAAAGAAAAAACACGATTATAATTTCATTGTTAATTTTAATTAATTTTAAGAATATTGTGTTCAGGACAACAATGTTTTTGTTTCAGTTTTATCATTCAATGTTAAATTCAGTCAAAATTTTAATATAGTTGACTGCAAACATTTTATGTTTTTTAATATTTTTACCGTAAACAAAATTTAATTAATATAAAAGATATCATTATTTTTACAACCATTAAATATTAGCAATTTTTTTCCTTGCTCTTAAACCATATTTTGTTTTCAAACAAAATACTAATATTATGCCTTTAGCAATAAAATGTTAAGGCGCCCTAGACATATATTGCAGAGAGATAAACGCTCCTATACCATCAAATATCAACTAAAATTTTATTTTTGTGAAAAATTTATTAAAAACAAAAAATAAAAATAAAAATAAATACATATTTTTAAATTTTTTATTTTAGTTTGGAATGGCAGATAAAAAATTTCATACCGTCTGCAGCATTAGTTCATTTTAAAATCAAAATGATATTGATATTTTATACTGCATTGTTGTTGTGACGCACACATTCAAAAGACCTCTGAATTTTACTAGCGCATATTTATTTCAGGAGCTTATGCAGTATATGTCTATGGGATGCTTTATAAATAAATATGCTTTTTACAAATATGGTTGAAAAATTCACAACTTGCCACCAAACACAAATGTTTGATATCAAATTGAGAGTGATTTGAAATCTTGTCCTTTTTCAAATGTCAAACGTTTGAGAATTATTTGAAAATGACTTTAAAAATAATAGTTTTATCAACAAAAAGTTGAATTAATTGTCAAATTGATAAATGCTATTATTATCAAATCATTGTTAAATGTTAATCTCAAACTTTTTTTTAAATGTGGGTTATGACTACATATGGAACATAAATAAAAGTAACTTACATTTTTAATTTTTTCGTAAAGTTTTCTTTTGTATTTACTTTTAATTTTGCCCTATCAATATACGTATTTATTATTAGAAAAATATTTGATTATATAATTTTATCTATTTATTATATAGTTAAAAATATATATTTAAATATTGTTCCAAATATCTTTAATAATAATTTGATAATAACATTTGATACCAAATTGAGAAAATACCATTTTTAAAATATTAGTTAACTTTTCGCGTTAGATTTATGAATGATTTGATAATAACATTAAATATCAAATTAAGAATATTATATTTTTAAAATGTTTTTAAAGTTATCTTTAGGTCTGAGAACGATTCAATAATAACATTTGATATCAATTTGAGAATCTACAGCTTTTTAAAACTTTTTTTCTCAAATAATTCTCAATTTGAAATAACACTTGAAATTCAAACCTGTACCTACATTTGAAACAAGTTTGATGTCAAACATTAAAGACATCATATTTCAAATGTTTAACATCGTGTTTGCTGGGATATTTGTTTTTGAATATATTTTGTTTTAAAACCTTTATTTTCCGCCTTCATAATAATTCTTTGTTATATTTGGTGTGATTCAAGCAATATAGTATATTGATTAACTACTATTAAAGGGATTAGCTAATAAAAAAATATCTTGTATCATCTTGCACAACATATGACGGCACAAATAAATAAAATTAATTAATGAACAAATAATATGTAAATAATTATTAATGCTTACTTAATAAACACTTTTTATCTATTATTTTCAAATAAGTGTAGTGGACTAAATAAGGAATTCATAAAAATAATAATTTTGAATTAATATATTTTATCTTAATACTATATATTTAATATAATATATTTAATATATTATGATAAGATGAAATTATGATATAATAAAATGAAATAATAATGGTAGTATGATGATGTAACAATATGGAAAACCCCAACAATAATTTGAAAAAATTAACCATAAAATCGGATATAATATGATGAAATAGAGTCAGAATAATTACACATATCCATAGTAACATAACATGAGATCGTTAGAAAAATTCACGCATTAATTTGTTATACATAGTATTATTGTGGGATAAACAAATTGTATATATTTTCCACCAAATTACTTAACTTTATAAAATAAAACTTAAAACGGAATAATTATTTTTCTTCAATTAACTAGTTACGCAATGCAAATTCATTTTCTACCAATTTTGCAAAATTAAAAAAAAAGACAGAAGTATTTTAGAAATCGAACTCTGGGCATATTTTTTTTTTATCCAAGTCGGCTATTAAGAGGAAAATATTATACCTTAGGGCAGTGCTATGGTATTTTAAGATCCAAAAAAAAAAAAGATTATAACTCTACTGTACTTATCAAAATTGCTTTTTAAACATTTCTTATAGTATAAGAAAATCGTATACAAAAAACATATTTAAAAAGTAATAATTAGATAAAATAATTCCTAATTTCCTATTTTTTAAGATAATATTTTTGGCTTAACATAAATCACAGCTGAAATTTTCTATAATATATTTGGGCTCTGTTTTCACTTACAAATACCTGTAAGAAGGATAACGATAACGCTTTTGTAATTGCGATCAAATATTTCCCAAATGTAGCTACAATATTGTTAGAATAATAAAATTTCGATTTTGAAAAATCTTATCTATTAAAAATAATAAAAAAAAAATAGAACAAAAATACATTTTAAATGAATTTGTAGAAATTATAAGCTTTTAAACATTTTAAGAAACAGAAGCAAAAGAAAGTAATATTTAATAAACCGATATTTGCAATAGTAATCAGTTAATTATAGATAAAGTTTAGTACTACGCAAAACTTAATGTTTTTTTTTTTTTTTTTTTTTTTTGCATTAATATTTTCGAAATGATAAAGTATAAGGAATTAAATCAAAACTCAAAATATAATTTTCATTAATTATTTAACAGGTGATCTTGTTTAATAAAACATCAGATGTATATTACTTTGAAAGTGTCACAATTGTATAATAGTAAAAGATTATATTTGTTTTAATGAAATAATCATATGTAATACACAATTCTATATCTATTTTTTGTATACATCAAGTCTTTATTTTTTATTTTTTTGATTTCGGACATGAGCTAATATTATAACAGTTTATATCGAATAGCACAAGGCTGTTGTTGTATATTTTACAAGATAAATAAATGAAAATAAAATATAAATAAAATTATAAACAAAAGTTTTCTATCCTTATTTGTGGCAACATGTATGATTTTATAAAAGAGAAAATTGCTCGTTATAAAGACAAATAAAGAGAAATTATTTTTTAGGACATACAATCCAGTTTGTTACATATAAATTTACAAATTGATGTATTAACCGGAAATACAACATTTATTTTGAAAATATTATTGTATTTGCTTTAAATTGCTTATTTTTTATTTATTTTAAATTAATCCTCTATTAAAATACTATTATTTTGCACACAATTGTTAAAGTACTAACGAGCAATATAAAGTATAAAATGTTTTATTGTTTTTTATCTTTTTTATTTTTTAATTTTATGCTTGCTTATTTCTATATGTATTTAGTATTAGCATCATCACTTGTATTTATATTTTTTAAAGCAAACAACATTTTCGTTTATAAAGAAAACTTCTATAAATTTTTTTAAAAGCACAAATTTTATGTTATAAAACATTAAAGCAAAATAAAAAAGGAAACAAAATTCGAAATGGGAAAAGATGTAAAATTTGAATGGCTTGATGTTGTTATTTTTGTGTGTAAAATGAGTAATAGGGAAACAACAAGAAGGAAAAAAAGAAAACACCAAGATTCTCTAATTGCTGTGAAGAAATGTTTGGTAAGATTGTAGATTTTATCTCGTTGTAATTGTGCTGTAAATTACAAGTGTAATGAAAACCAGAAATCCTTGATAGCGACAATACTTTTACTTTTCTTTTTATTTATTTCTTTCTTATTATTTTATTTGCCATAATTTGCTTTGAAAAGGAAGTTGTTAAGATTTTTTATTTTAAGATGTTTTAATATAAAAAGATTATTGGCTGTATTAATATTTTTATCATATTAATTCACTTTATTTTCTGTTGAATTTATATCTAATAAATTTTTAAACTTTTCTTTAAATTCATTTATAATTTAAAGCACATTTTTATAACATTTTATTAATTTTTGTAAATCACTTATTGGTACGTATTTTTTTCTTTTTACCAAAAATTTATTTAATTAATTCTTGTTTTATTTATTATTATTAAATTATATTACATTTGTCGTTAAGCCACATACGATACAGGCTTTACAAAGTAATTTAGGAAAAACTAATAAAACACAAACACACGCTCTCTGTTTTTACACTAGAGAAAATTTTTTATTATTATTATTATTTTTTTTTTCTTAAATTCACATCAGAAAATAGCATTTACAAGTTTAAAAGTTTCTGTGAGTTTTAAAAACACAAAAATTTTCTTGTGTATGAAAACGCGACCGTTACATTACACGTTCTAATAAGTACTAAAAGTATTTTAGAATTATAACGTTGTTTAAACCCCAAAACAAGAGTTTTTCTTGTCATTATTGTTATTTTTGTATGTATGTTGATTAAAGCATCAACAGACATATTCATATATACAGCCTCACACAGATACATACACCCGTTATACATAAACACACATATCACGCTTGGATTGTATTGTGTCGTAAAAGCCGAAATATGCTCACAACACCACGAATGTCCTTTTTGTTGTAGTTGTCTCTAGTATAAAAAACAGAGTCTCTTGCTGGCTTAAAATACATCGCATTAGCATCAGCTACTACAACTACAACTACAACAACAGCAGCAATAGCAGCAGCAGCCAAAACAAATGCTGTGTCATAATTTTTCTCCAACCTCGGCAGAAGTAATAAATGTTGCAGCATTTATTTCTCATCTGAGTTCATAAGTGTTCTAGTTACATTTACAACGCTGCTGAGCTACATTTTAAGATGATTGTCCTTTAAGACTGCTATAAAATCTCTCTCCATACAGCTCAATTCATGTAAACTATAAACAAGTACATTTTTAGTACATGTCATAAAGGATGCTGTTGGTACTAAAATGAGTAGATATCCTATATTTGTATAAAATAACATATTTCACACTCTCTATTTTGCTCCAGTTCCTGTACTAATTTTCTCTTTTGTACCTATTTCTTTATTAAAAAAAATCCCTTTCTCATTTTCTCTCTCACTCGGTAACCTTTTATCTCTAAAACTTTTTCTCTTTTATCTCTTGTTATGTTATTTTTGTTTTTCCTTTTAGATTTTATAAATTTATGCGTATGAACATGTATTTGCTACTGCTCGTTATGTTTGTGTATTTCGTTGAGTTTGGTCATGTAAATGTTACTGACCTAGTAACCGTTTTCAAGTTTACTCATTATATTCCAAAACATTTGCAGTGAGGCAGGCAGCTTTAAATTGCATTGCATTTTATTTTATTTAATTTATTTTTTTTCATTTGCTTTCTTGATTCTTTTTTGGCTCTTGACATGCAAACTTTCATTGTTTTTGACATGATATTTTGTTGTTTGTTTTGTTTATTTCCTTCGCAGAAAAAGGTGTAGCTTTTTATTGTACTTATTGTTGTTGTGTGTGTTTATTTCGTTCACATGATAAATGTCAAATTTATTTTTTAGTACACATTTGTTTTTGTTTTAATTCTTAGTACTTGAAGTTGACGTTAAATTATTCTATAATTAAACTAACTGACTTATAATTGACATTAAGTAAATGGGTAAGTAAAAGTTAACATTCGGTTGCATATACCATTGTTGAACGAGATATACATCAACCAGTGTTGCAAGAATTTTTGGAGAAAAGAAAATTTAAAATGAGATTATATGGGCAACTGAATATTAAAGAGAACTTTTAAAAACTATTTACTCTAAATTATAATCCCCGTATTCACAAACATCTTTTAAATTTAAATTTTGTGTCTAAAATATATTTTAAATTTAAAAAGACAGAGATCGTATTCACAAATATATATATATATATATATATATATATATTTCAGTTTTTAAATACAAGATAGTTACCAAACATTTCAGCATTTTAAACCATTATTAAAAGAATTGTATTCAGAAACCACTGCTAACAACATTTTAATTAATATCCTATTTTTTTTATTTTATGTTGGCAATCATTTTCAGTTTTTCTTAATTTTTTTTTTTTTTTTGTTAATGTTCGAATTATTGGAATAGATTATTCGTTAACTTTTTGATATCATTTTTATTTTTAAGGCTTTTTCAAGATAAAATAAATACCAAGGTACGCTTATTAGAGAGAATGCTCTCAATTTTGCTTCCCTGAATAAAAAAACATGTGAAAAAACAATCTTCAAAAAAAAAAAGAAAAAAAAAAATATATATATATATATTAAAAACGGAGTTTTTGTTAAGAAATCTAATATGTTAATAAATTGTTTATAGCGAAAAACATACATATTAAATTGTGCAAAATATCGAGAATTATTTTTATGTTTTTCTATTTGTATTTTTTCTTTCTCTTTTCAATGTTTTAATTATTTGACTTTACAAGACTGGAAAATGACAACTATCCCTAATAATCCTAGCTGCTTTAGTTGTATCATAAGTTTTTTGAATAAAAAATGGATTTATTGGGAAATAAATTTCAGTCTTTAGCTCAGCTATATGTATGGTCAGTTTAAATGTACAAATAATTAGCACTTTTTTAATTTTTGTTAGATAGAATAGGAAGTATTTGAATGTCGAATATTTTGTGATAAAATCAGCATCACTATTTTAAAAATTATTTTGTTAATTTATTTTTATTGTCATTTTGTTATTCTTACAAATTTTTGTAAATTTTTATGCAAGAACATGCATGAAACTATAAATTTTTAAAGCGGAACTGGTACATTGGATTAAAAGCAACACATTCTATAACGTAAATATATTTCATTTTAATTTGGCATAATGTAACAATGGTAAACGCGAAAAAAGACAAAAAAAAGTTATATTCATACCGTTATTGAAATCCCTCTGGACTGGAGCGGATAAGCTCCATGGAGGGTGTGCTATCTTCACGGATGGCTCGAAGGTGGAAGTAGGCACAGGAGAGTGTGTTTACTTCATGGGAACAGATATCAAACGATCCTTTAGATTGTCTGATAATTGCAGCGTTTTCCAGGCAGAAATTCTACGTATTTACAAGGTCCTAGGATTACAGTAGGAGAATGTTGAGAGGGACACTGAGGTATCTATCTATGTGGATAGTCAGGCAGCACTTATGGAAATTACAAGTTACTGTGTCAGGTCCAGCTTAGTGCTGAAGTGTAGAAGGCTAATGAATGCTTTCAGAATAAGTCTTTGTTGGGTTCCTGGTCACTGCGATATTCTCGGCAATGAGATAACCGATGAGCTATTTCGTAAGTGCTCGGAGATGGATTAGGACTTTTGTGGTTAGGATTCCAATTGGGTCATATTTCATGGTCATAAGGGAATGGAATAGTCTTAAACCAGCAGATTCGGAGCATCTTCTGGGCATGAGTCGTGGGAATCTAAGGATCATTGTTGGTATGATTACTGGTCACCCCGCAATGGGGAATATGATCAGTAAGTGGGACGATGGCGCGTCAAATTTTTTTCAGGACGTGCGAAGTTGACTGAGGTGATTTGAGAGCCATATTCTGCACGAACTGGTGGAGGTTGTGGGTAGAGAACTCAGCAACCTTATAGGGTTCGCAATTTGAATAATTTTGCTTAGAGATAGTCAGGGTTGATAGAGGAGTGTTAGTTTCCACACTTTTCTTATATTTCCTATATTTAGCTTTCTTTCTCTCCAATCTTGTGCTTTATTCTACTAGGATTTTTCTTTTTCTTCATCTATCGGCTTTCCCTGTTATTTATAAAGGGATCACAATGGACCAAATGGACCTTTTTAACCGAACCTCTCCTAAGTTATCTTATAAGCAATCGAATGGTCTTTTAATCCAAGAATACCAGAACACACCTATTTTAATTATGAGTGAATATCTGAAATAAATTGTAATTTAGAATTAACCATTCTGCGGGAGTGGGATATCCTCTTCTGGGTATATTTTACAGTTAAACAAAAAAAAAAAAAAAAAAAAATAGTTGGTTTTGTCCTAGAATTAAGAATAAGGTACAATTTTTGTTCTTTCCTAGATGAAATCTAAGACAAACACCTTTAAATAAGGTTTAAAGTGGGGGGGGGGGGGGGGGGCAAAGGTATTTTAAATTCTTTGTATTTAATAAAAGTTTACAAAATTTATTTTAAGCTAACAATTGTCCTTCAATATATTTTTATAAAATTTTGTCCCTTCAACAAAACTTGGCAAAAATTCAATACTGATTTTTTTTTTGCAAAAAAATTTACATGTCTTGAAAGCCAAGACTTTTTTCTAAGTAATTCCATAATTACTTTTTTATTTAATGCTGAATGTGCAAGGCATCAAAGTTTAGAATTTTTTTTATTAAATTTTGTTTGTATTTTTTTATTTAACATAATTATATTTAAAGTTAAAAATCACATTATTTAAAGTCTCGATTAGTTACAAATTTTTAATAATTATCAATATCATACCTTACGGTTTTGTAATAAATTAAAAAAAACAAAAAAAAAAAGACTTATTCAACTTTGAAAGAGTAAAACTATATTTTGGTCTCTGTTGACCTCTTAGTGGCCATATTAATTTAATATGGTTATGATAGTACCATTTATATAGTTATATAGTTTAGTTATTGCCAAGTTTTGTTCAGGGAGGCCCCAATATGCAATGCTTTGTAGATCTGCGTTTTTTTTTTAATACGGCCGTTAGTTTTTAAACAAAATTTGAAACGTATGATTAAAAATAATCTGAATAAAGCTCGGCTTAATAAAAATAAAAAAAAAAATATTCTTAAAAATATAAAAGTTAATATAATCATGATTAACTTTTTAATATTTTATAAATTTTGAGTTTATTTATTTCATTTATATTTTTTGTATCAAAACTCTCTGACCTACATATACATTATACATAGTTTCACGAAATGCGTCATGTGTTGATATTTTCTATATTTTCTCCTGGCAATAGCTCAGGAAATGTATTATATGTCTGAGGCTATTTGATAAAACTGCTTAGTTAAGTTTGACTACTTTTTGAGAAAGTTTTTAATTAAAATACCAAATTGTTTACATAAAACATCAGAAAAAATTTAATTGTTTTGACATAATTGACATAATGTGTAATAAAATGCAATAATTCTACATGATTTCAGATATGTAATTTTTCCTTGTGGCCACAAATATTTTTTTTCTGCAAAATTTTTTCTTTTTTAGTAAAAAAAACTGATTGAATACATTTTGTTTATAGAATAATTGACTATTTTAATCATTTGGTCCAACACTCAGTGTAAAGTGAATAACTTTATGCGCTGATTTATTGATTTCTGTAAGCTTGCCTATATGAAATTTGTGTATAAATTACGGGTTGTAGTTTTGAAGAATGAATTTTATTGGAAATTATTGAAGTAAAGCTATATATCTGTAAATTTTGTCACCTTTTGAGTATCACCTTAACGCACGTGTGAAATGTTGTTGGGTATAATTTATATTTTCCTACTTTTTTGTTTTATTAATTATATTCACGAAAGTATGAGTGATATTGCAGTTCAAGAATATATCGCTCATATTACCTTTGTACAGATGAGACGATCTCTACACAGATATTGTAAAAATACCTATTTTTAGGCGTTCGCGCAATCTGTTGGAAACATACACATATAAAACATTATAGGATAATATATTTATAACTTTTTAAAGGCAGTATATAAGCGGGCTTTTTAACTTATTCTTTTGATGATTAGTAAATGCGACTTTTTTATAATTTTCGCAATCTGTGATCTTATATTCATTTTACGAGAATGAAAACTAATTTCAAAAAATTATTTGTTGATTACGTACTAGTCGACATGTGTCTATTATATTTTGTATTTTGTTAGACAAAGACTTTGAAATTGTATACACTGTTTGTCGAAAAGTATACTTTTGGAAGTATTTTAAAAATGGTGCAGCTCTCGAGAAAGAACTAATCGAAACGAAATATTTTGGGGATTAGTTTGTAACATATCAATCTTTAATTTTAGGACAGTACATTTGCAGTATTTTTTGTTTTCATACAAATCGTTGGAAATTAAAGTTTTATTATAGATTAGCTATAAACTGTTTAGAAGTTTTAAGTGATTTTCTTCTATATTTTTCATCGAAATAATCTTTAGTGAGTCGGATCGTTACAAAATGTGATTATTTCTTAGACCCCAAGGAAGAGCGAATTTAAAAGATTCTAGTTTTGGTAAAAGGTTCCAATCTGCATAGCATATTTAATGCCTTTTAGTCTCCGGTGGTTTGTTATTTTAACCATCCAATTTTTTTTTTACCACTTAGTCATCCCAACTCTTTTGGAAGATATATTGCTGATGTCCACACAAGATCAACACTTTTGGAGCCATATAATAGTAGTTTTAAGATTAAGAAACTTATTGTAGAGCCTATAATTGCAGTAGACATATACAGAAAAAAAGTATTGCCTTATATGTTTCAATTAACACAGTTTTTTTTCATTTTACGCCAAAATTTAATTAATACATTCAAGCAAAAATAAAATAAAAAAAATAAAATTAAAGAAATCCACGTGAGATATTTTTTCATTTCACTTTTACTTTTACTTTCGCAGTTATTAGTAATTGATATAATCATTTTGGTGAGAGGTGCAAATTTAAAAATTTTCTATTGATTGAATTATTGTGACTTTTTTTATGTGTAACAAAACAACTAAAATCTTAAAATCTTAAAAAATTTTTATTACACAACTTGTTTAGGAAGCACTTCTTGATCTATGAGAGTACGCAGTAATGTAAATTTTGTATTGAAGTTACCTATGTATATGAAT
Organism: Protocalliphora azurea; assembly: GCA_932274085.1. Taxonomy (NCBI): domain Eukaryota; kingdom Metazoa; phylum Arthropoda; class Insecta; order Diptera; family Calliphoridae; genus Protocalliphora; species Protocalliphora azurea. The sequence goes on from OW026522.1 coordinate 150,359,925, forward strand.
TCCACTTAAAATTATTATACTCTAAGCCACCATTGTTAGTTGGGTTATTATGCGTTTGTGATAATGTTTGTAGCGCACAGAAAATAATCTTTGGATCCCCCACCTTAAACTAATCCGATCGACTCAGAATCAACTCCTAATTCAATTTAATCTATGAATCGAATCTTATGAAGATTGATCTATAATTGACCATAGATTCCATACAAATCTAATTTTCGAAAACTATTTTATCGTACATAAATCCCAAAGTAATGCTAGTATCAAGGTAATATTTGACACAAATAATTCTTATACAACTAGAAGCTACATTGCCAAATTTTATAAGTATCGGTTCATAATTAACCGTAGATCCCATATGAGGTTCATTTTCGGGAAACAACTTAAAGTGAACAAATCCCATAATATAATGCATACATATGTTTTATAGAAATAAACATAATATTTAATACAAATGTCGATCCACAATTGGCATATTGATTCCATAAAAATCCCTTCCGGAATTTTAGTGCACATGCACAGTAATGTGAGATATCATATGGTTTATATTTTTTTTAAGGTAGTTTGCTTTCTATTAAAATTTTGAAGGAAACCTAATTTTCATAAAATTTTTACAAAATATGTGTTCATCCAAAATTCATAATATAAATTCTTTATCATAAGTATTCTGTTTTTAACCTGCGCCGAAACTTTTGTTGTAATTTTATTCCGCATACGTTAAAGTATAAGAAAAACATAGTATTTTTTGAATATTGGCATTGGATTTTCTAATATTTCATTCTAGATAAATGGCACACATACTATCACCTTGGATTTTCATAATAAATATTTTATGGTCTTATGTACTTCATTACAAAAAAAAAAAAAACTCTTTTCCAAACAATACTTGATTCCGTTGAGATAATTTTACAAATTTTGCATTTGGTTTTTGTTTTTCTTTTTTTGTGATGATAAATTCAGAAGATTTGAATGTCTAAATATTCTTGATTCTGAAATTTCAAATATCGTACCAATTTTGAACCATGAAAATTTGTCTTAAAATTCTTTTTTAAATTTTTTGGCTCTAATTTAAAGCCACTCTCCTTTAAAACGTGCCCATAGCATGACAATTCTTTTTAAAAATGCAGATTTAAAAATAACGTCGAAATGACCATTGATGCGCTCTTGGAACACCAAATTTTTTGTTGATCCGAGTTGAATTTTTGGACAGACTTTACATAAAAATCTCGGCTTTTTCTCCTATATTTAAGTCAACACATTAGTCTAACAATAGCTGTGAAAAAATTAACTGAATAATTAAATAATTATATGATATTAAAATTACTAATGCGAAAACATAATAATGATCGCAAATTGGTTAAATAAAGTTGACATGTTCACTTTAAAAAATAGCAAATTTTGTTAGCGTTTGCTTCATCGCTGGGTAATGTGAAATTATTCATTAAAGTGTTCACTTTTACACTACGGTAAAAAGTTGTTGATTGTTCGATTTGAGTTTTGGCCAAAAAATTATGCCTTCAGACCTATGTGAGCTGGATTAGAATTTGAATTCATTTGTTCCCTACATATTAAAAGACACGAGCTACTTATTTTTACACAAAAATCAAAGACATAGTATTTCTCATAGTTGAGATTAAAAAAAAAAAAAACTTTATGCCGAGATTTTACGAAATATTTAGTACTCAACGATTTTAGAATTGCATAAATGTTCAGTTATTTCTAAAAATGAAAAGTCCTCAGATTGCAAGTGAATAAAAAGAAGTTGGTTGCGAATTATTGGAAGATTTCACCTCGCATATCAAATTATATTTAATTTTTTCAGCAAAACTTGTACGAGGCAGACCTTATCGAGTTTGCCCAAATTTATCGCATATATGAGTTAGTAGACAATAATGACGAATAATTTTGTGGAAATAAAATTTATAAATAATAGTAAATAAGAAAGTCTTTTTTTTTTATTTCGAAAATGATGAAATTTTAGTTTTCTAAAATTCAGAAAAAGCTAGAAAATTTCTAGCAAATAAAACAGAAACACTAACACTGAGTATAACTAATATAAGATTTCAGTAAAATTTTCTATGATTTCTTTAAATAATATTTTATTAAAGTTTGAATATTTCGAAAATTGTTTCTCGTAATTTAGATTTCAGAGAATCATTGGAATGGTATTATTCAGCACTATTGATATATGTATTCATTTAACCCTTTAGTAACAAAAGTAATGTTTTGGGATCACCGGTCCATAATAGGTTAAGTTAATTTTTATGGCAAATAAATGGTTTTTTATGAAAACAAATATCACAAAGAGCATAAAATTGTAAAAAAAAACTATAATTTAATGTAAAATAGCGACTAAACTTCAAAGATTTTCTTTTACTCGATTATTTAAGAGAATTTATTATATTTTTCAAAAATTAATTGATATTAAAGTATAATAAATAATTCCATGCAACTTACATTTGCAAGAATCTCTTATTTAACCTTTTAGAAACCAAATGTATAAAATTGTCCCGTTTGCTTTTAAAGGGTTAATTATCTTTAATATTTAACAGTATCGTTTTCCGATATATGTTAAAAATTTCCGAAATATATACAGTTACATGTTTAAATAATGAAAATTATAAAAATACGAATGAAAAAAGATGTAAGAATTAACAATGCTATATTTAAATGTAACATTTAAATTTTAATATGTCCTTGTAATATTTTGAAGTTAATTTTCTTACATCGAAAATATTTATAATACTATTGAAAGAAATCCGTATTTTTAGAGGTGTTTTTAAAATAGCTTATGTAAGTTAAAACATTCAGATGTAATATTTTTAGAATCATACAAGAATATACTAGTCGTCATTTCTATAGGGGTACATTTGCAACCGTTTTCTGTAAGGCACTTTAATATACATGTTTTTAGTTATTATTTTATCGTTAAATATGTAAAATTTATCACAACTTTCTCAAACGTCTTGTATCATCCTTGTATCAAATTTTAAGGATATTATGTCTTTTTCACCAAAAAATATTGGTGTAAAATCCATTTGTATATTTTACAAATTTTTAATAGTCATTTCTAAAAAGTTCATAGCTCAACGCTTTCAATTTGATATTCATAGCTTTGTAAAGTTTTTTTTTTTCTTAATACTCACTGATTTACATTTGAAACTTTAACGAATAGAGAAAATTCCTTTGACCCAATATATAATCATTCACTGAACATTACTTAACCATTTAAAATTAAAAAAAAAAAAAATGTTTTTTTCCATTTGTAAATTGACGTTTTTTTTATTCTTGTCCATGTTTTTTTTTTTTTTTTTGATAAATTTATTTTTGCCGTTCTTATTTTTTTGCAATCATTTTACAAACCACTTTATTTTCTGCTAATGTTTTTCATATTTTTTCCAATAATATTCTTCAAAGTTGTCAAAGAAAGTTTACGTTCATTCACATTTTTGGATGATGGTAGTCATGTATCTCCTGATGTTGTTGTTGTTGCTGCTGCTACTCTAGCTTTTATTATTGTAGTTGTTTTATTGCAAATTTGTGAACTACGAAGCTGTGTAACACTTTAATGGATTTCAAATCAAATTTATACATCGATTGGTAGTAGTTGAAAGGTATTTTTAATACTCTGGAGAATCCATTTACATACTTTGGTGTGCCAGCGTTACCACCACCATCATCATAGTTATTGTCATCATTATTATTATTATTTTTATGATCATCATAGCTACCACTACAACTAAAAAAAAACTCACACTTCCTTTACATAAAACTTCTCTTTAAAAGCTTTTTTTACATAATGTTTTTGTTTGTATTTCTGCTGTTTTTTGCTTGCATTTATTTTTTTTTTTTTTTTTTTGTTCTAATGTCACCAATGGAAAAAGAAAACGAAAATACAGCTGTATAAGCATGGAGTATAGAATATTTTGAAAGCTTAGTTGATTTTGTAGTAAAAAAAAAGGAAATCTATAGGGAAAATGCGTACAATTCTTAATACTATTCTTCACTTTATTTTTTATTTTAAATAAATATACATTACATTGAAGCAAATGTATAATGTATTACTATACATTATAGTAATGTACAATTATATAGCGGTCATAAGTGATCTTACCTAAAAAAAAAAAAAAAAAAAAAAATAGAATATTTTAAGCTCTTTTTCCTTTAAGAGAAATATTTTCATTAAAAATATTCTGGATATAAATAAAATGTAAAATTTAAATTTCACTATAAATTCCAGAGCATTAAAACTAAATTATTTTATATTCTTTAAAAAAATGTCTTTTCCCGCCACTGTCTGCTAGTATATGTATTTATGATATTATGAAAGTTATGATATTATGAATATGTTATATACATACATATAATTTTTTGCTAAACTACATATCCATATGTCCTTATATAAATAGATAAATTTCCATACTTATACATATATACATAATTCAATGAAGTGTGTGTGTTTTTTTTTATACTTACATACAAGTTGTCCATATTGTTATGAAAAAGTTAATGCATTTGTTAGAATAAAATACATAAAAAAAATATTGAAAAAACCAAGAAAAAATATTAAAGTGCTTTTTTTTCTTTATACACCACCTACGACCACTCGAATAACATCTTGGTTTTGAGAGCAGGTCACATGAATGACAATTGAAGTCAGAATAGAATTGAAAGCTATGAAATGCTTTTATCATGTCATTTAATACAATTTCCTTTATTTAACATCATTATCGGTTGAAAAGGACAAGTGTTTACGTAGTTGTTGTTTGTATTGTTGGTAGGGGTGGTATTATGTGTAGTATGTAAAAATGACTGGTCATTAATTGATAGTCATTTATAAATGGATGTTTAGTGTGTTCATAAGTATATTTGACTTTTAACCAGCAACAGTTCCATTAACTTTCTCATTAAATTAGACTTAGTAATTAGTATAAATTAAATATTATTGAGGTTATAAGAGGAAATATATAAGAAATAATATCTAAGAGGAAAGGTTGTTAAAAACAATCTAACAAATAGTTTAATTTTCCGACTGTCAGTAGGAAAGCTATAGCCAGTCAATCCCTACCATATAAGAACATACACTATTGCGTCGAAGCGAATTTTTAAGCGGGACTTAGAAGTTATATGTAGCCACTTAATTTATAGTTCCATAAAACATACATGCGCATAATATTAATACTTTAAAGTTATTTCCAAATGGAGGCATTGTATATGAATAGATGCTAAACTAATTTGGAATTATATTATATTTAGTACTTTAAATTTTAATCAAACTTATTTGTATCAAATATTATTTTGATTCCTACATTTGTATAGGATTTATGCACGTAACGGTGATTTTTGGAAGTGGGCTATGATTAATTGTGGACCGATCTTCAAAAAAAAAAAAAAAAAAAAAAAAAAATGGCATTTGGACTTATGCATATATAATGCCAAATTTTATTATAATATCTTTTCCGGGAGGATATTTCTGCAAGACGTAGGTGAACCAATTTCAATAGCCTTGGTCACATAAACCAAATTCCATTCAATTATCTTTCCAAATTGTGACCTATACATTGACTCATAAGCTGATTCTTAGCTGAACGATACATATATATATTGTCAACGTGGAGGTCCAAAAGTTTGTCTGTGCATTTTAAATGAAAATACCCGAAAAATGTAAAAATAAATCATTTGAAAACAAAAACCGAATTTTTTCCAATATTGATGACAAATTTATTATTTTTTGCTAAATTTTGCTTTTTGGCAAAAATAAAATTTTTGATGAAAAATAAAATTTTGTGAAAATTTTAGATTTTTGGTGGAATTACGAAAACTTAATAAAAGGTCAAATTTTTTATAAAATTTCGTATTTTGTTAGTGAAATTTTACATTTTTTCAGCGTTTTCACTTTTTTAAATAAAGCAGAAGAAGATCAACGCAATTAGCAGTGTTGCCAGGAGGTGAGAAAATAAGAAGTTAAATTGTACTTTAAAGAGGGCACAAAAAGACAAATGCACCCCCAAAAAAGACATATATATAGCGTTTTCACCCTTTCAAATAAAGCAACGCATTTTTTTTTCTTTTAGGTAAAAGATGAACGCTATAAGCAGTGTTTCCAGGAGGTGAGAAAAAAATTATATATATATATATATATATATATATATATATAATTTAAAAATTTGTTTTTTCTCGTTCTCATCAGACTATCTTTTTTAGATATTGTCATAAATTTATAAATAAAACTTAGAACGGTTGCCAGCAAAATGACCTAATGAAAAATCGCCCACAAAATTTCAATGCAAATTTGAGTTATATTTCGTATGTAAAATGAACCAATGTTTTGAATTAATTTTACGTTATTTTGTGAATTGTAATTTCCTTTTGATTATTAATTTCCAAGTTTTTAGGTGATTTTTCGTTTTTGTAAAAATTTTATAAGTTATGTTTATATAGTTTCTACTAAGTTTATAAAAAACAATTATACTAATTGATTAAGTAAGTCTATATAATGAACTAAGTTATATTTGATTCAGAAAATTATGTGTTTAGTATAAATAATCTAGAATTTTTTGTGAGAATTAATATACAAAATACTTAAATGAATGATACTGTAAAAATAAAATCGGTAAAAGTAAGTAAGTAATTATTTTCTTCTTTGCTGCAATTACTAAAATTTTAGACTTCTTAAGGCAATTTTAAAACTTTAATTTTGAGGCTAAAAGCAAAATAAAAAGCTAGATCTAGACTTAAAAATGCTAAACTGGCAACACTGCTGAGGAAATTAAGACTTATATTTAAAATGTCTGCAAATTAATTTCAAATAAGACTGAACGATTTCCGCTGACCTTGTAAATGTCGTTAACACTTTTTATTTGTTAGGTAATAAATTGTTTTAAAAATGCCTAAAGAAAGTAATATTTGTAACATTTTTCACTATAAGCTTCATTAAGACATCTAATTCTTTAGATATGAGATATCATAAAGTCGTGCGATGCAATTTTTCATCAATTAATGACTTGCACTGCAAGTCGTTCACAAGTGATTCTACGCATAAAGAGTTTAAACAAAAAGAAACTTATCAACTATTGTGAGGTTCTCTGCATTTCTTATAACTACTTTGAGTTACGCTTTAAATTAAATTAATATATACATGTTTTTGATAAAGAAACACTATAAATATAAAATAATTTGAATTCCTTTACTAATTCCTTCTTTATTTTTTCAGAGATTTCAATTATCCTCATATAATTTATAGAAGTTTTTTGTTTTAGATAAAATATAAACAAAATTTATTTATATTTTATTTTAAACTTTAAATATAAGTTAACAAGTATGCAGAATAATAACAAATATACCTAAAATACAAGTATCAGTTTAATATCATTAAATTTCTGACAAATTATTACTAAATATTTCCATGCACAAATACCGAGTTTCTCTCATATTCCTAAATACTTCAGAAAATAATTGGTGTTGCAAATAAGATTTTTGGAATTTTTGTTTTGTGTATTTAAACATACATATACACGCACATACACACACACACATATATATATATATATATGTATATATATATTCAACTGTAAATAATGAAATCTTAAAATATTGGAAAATGTAAATTTTATACGATATTTGTAAATGATGTAAAATATCCGATATCAATATGAGTATGAAAGAAAAAAAGTTGCACAAAAAACAAAAATTAGAAAAGGGTTGACATCAGCATGAGCATCATAAAAGCAAATACAACATTCAAATGTCATAAAACAAATTACTAATACAAATAGAAATATTCGTATTACATAGTGTGCGTGTGCAGAGAGAGGTTGTTAGATAATGGCAAAAACAACAACATTGAAATAAAAATAAAAATCATACGCATAGAAAAAAGATTGTTTGAAAAGTGTTTCTGGTTACTATAATTTTAATAAAAATTACTATTATTATATAAAAATTACTCAAGAAATATGTAAAAGTAAACAGTTTTTTATATTTGTAATACTTTAATTATAATTATGATGCAATTATGACTCCTGTAAAGAAAATTTAGTTAATAAAACCAATTTTTGTCCTAATAAAATTAATTGAAATAATTCAGGAATGAGAACTGAATTTAAGTTCTATATATTTTAGTTCTATATATTGGGCTTCAATCATTTATTTTATAAAAAAGCTAAAAATTTGGTTAATTTGGGGTTTGTAACCGAATATTTGGTAAAATTAGTTTTGACATTGTTTACATTATTTTTAAAATATAAATTGAGAAGAAAACGTTTAAAATTATAGTTTTTCTTCTGAAACACATCGTTTATATATATATATATATATATATATATATATGTTTTATCTTTTTCGATATTTACATTTAAGAGAAAAATATTCGAATAAAAAATATTCGAATATTTTTTAGAGAATCAATTTTCATATCGGATTGCTGTAAAGCTATAAGATTTTTTTAAGTGGCTACGCAGAACTAGCTGGTGTTATGAATATTTAGCAGATCATACTATTAATTCTCTTTTTGAGAAAAGATGCTTCCCAAAGCTTTTGTAAAGCTCAGTGTTGATATCATCTCCTATTGGGTAAGACTCGTAAAGACGTTTAGAAGTAAGTAAAACATATAGTGCGGCATCTCAACATATTTTGACTAAATTAAGTTATAAATTCAAATTAGAAGAAACTGCAAATCCCTATGTCTAGAAGATTTTAATCAATATGTCTGCAAATGTGCCTTAAATTCTTTATGCGTTATTAAGTTCTATTTGAAATATTCCAATATTCACAAATGTGTTTCTAAATATGTATATACATAGGTATATATATTCTAACATGTCAATATAAATGCATATAAAAAATTATAGAAAGTGATTTTTTTATTTGGACCCCTTTAATAATTATTGACATATTTCGTAAATATTTAATCGTCATCCGAACTGAATTGAATTTCATAAAACAATTCAATCAATAGTATATTCAATTATCCGAATCGAGTTACGAGTGGGTATATGCAACCGACAAAATTTGATTGGCTAAAAATTCTGTTGTTACAATAAAACTTTTTTTCTCTGTGTATACATTTATTTACATAATCATAATAATTTTATACTTGTGTTCACATTCGCATATACAATAATACCATAACGATACGATGACGTTTTGCTTATGGTAGTTACATACACATACATATGTATGAATGTATGTTCAAATATAAATATTATAATACACACAACTTATAGCAGTATAATAAATATAACATGTAAACCCGGAAAACATTTTGATTGAAAATAATTTTTAACTCAAAATTTAAGATCCAAATTTTGACCTTTCAAAACAATAGAATTACCAAGAATATTTCTAGGTAACATCTTGTGGAAAGGTTTGTTATTGTAGATTATTGTAGATCTTTTGACTTTGCGTTTGTTGGGATATACGTTTGCATGTGTCTGTATGTAAAAGTAGTTTTGTACATTTGCATTTATGTAAACAAAAATCAAAACAAATATTTTAATTTTTTCTACATCTGAGTGATACATCGAACAATGTATTTGTAAAATAGAGTATGGCATAAAAATGTGTTAATTATATAGTTATGGATTATTCAATTTGTTTCTAGCATAGATGTGCATAAAATTTATTAATTCTATTTTATTGTTTGTTTGGAGAGATCTACCTTTCTCATCATATTCCAACTTCCGATCAGAGTAACTACGCTCCGAATAAGAAGAATAAAGGCTATATTCGACAGTTTGAAGAGTATTAATAAGTTAGAAGTCTTTAAGTCTACAGATATGTTTTATACCTATTCCGATCTTTCAGAGAAATAATATATATTAATTTTTTATTCGGAATGCATTAAAAGCTTTGCTTATAAAATTGTTTTAGCTTCTGGATAACTAACTGTCTTTGTACACATCCTGGTAAATAAAAACACTTCTTGATATTACATCCAGTTTATGCAAGTATATATAATACTAGTTACATGAATAGTTACAGCATACATAAATATTTCCTCATATAACTTATACAAGAATATATGCTATAAGCAAATAAACCCAGCAAACATAATGTTGGTAATTAATATAAAAAACATCTTCAAAATAAATTAAAATAAGAATTGTAAATTAAAATAAAAATACTTTAAGCAAAAATTCTATTTTTTCATCTTTATTATACAAAAATTAACTGAATCCTTATATGGGCCATTACCAAAAATTTTTGATTTTATGTTTTCATAAATTCCATTTTCTTTTTTTTGATGGCACATTAGTACGTGCAGGGGGAGCGAAAGTTATAGCGGTTCTAAGTTGAATATATACGTATTTTTATAAACTAAAAGTTTTCAATTTCAAAATACTTTGAGCTATTCAATAAAATGTATGATATTTTTGATGTTTTGATTTTCCTAGTAAAATTAAAAAAAAAAAATCTTTATGCTAAAAATTTTTAAAATTTTGCGAAAAATCGAAAAATGGGATTCGAATCTAAGTTATTTCTGTATACATTACACGAAAATATAATTTATTAGAGTTTATTACAAAGAAATTATTTTTAATATTGTGATCTGTTTTTTAACCCAATAAAATTTTTTATTTTTTTGTTCCATAGCACTAAATTATGCCAATTATAGTCAGTTTCGTGCTTTCCATGCGATGCGCCTTAGCAAAATGTGTTTTGATAAAAGTGACGCTTTTTCAACTATCGTCGACATCTGACTTAAGTATGGAGTTCTGATCAATTATATTTATTGCCGCTTTTATATTTATATATCCAAGATTTTCACAAATTGCAATATGCTGTATAAAAATACAAAAACATAAAGTCCAATTTTTGCGTAATTTTCAAAAAGTCCACACAGTTTTCTATTAAATTTATTTTTAATGCTCCTTCGCAGTAACCCATGTTATTACATTAGAAATTATGAATGTACCTCGCGAAAAACTACCTTTCAAATATTTTCGTCTAGTTTTACAAAATTTGAGACTATCTAATGCATTGACTATATCGACCACATCGACAATATATATCACAAAATACTCACAATAACAATAAGTATCAGTTCTTATTTAGATATTTGTATTCTGTTGAGGAGCGCACAAATCCCGTCCAAAAAACCAAACAATTTAAAAAATTAAAAAATGTCATCAAAACTGGGGGATTCTTGTATGTAACTGTTAAAAGTCTGCCCAATAGCAAAGATAATTTAGAATTTATCCACCAAGTCCGATTGGTTTATAAAAGATCAAATGAGATCAAAAAAAAAAAAAAAAAAACAAAAGTGCGAATAAAAAGTGAAGAAGAACGTGGAAAAAGTTAATTAAATTTTAGCCCTTTTTCTAAGTTTTGAACATTGAACAAAAATCATAATTACAAAATGAAACCTTTCGTATTAAAATTTTTCACTTTACTAGCTTCACGTCTTGTGAGTTCAGATCTGCAACCTGTTTTTTTAAGGTAGTTTTAAGGATTTTAGTCAGTTTCAGCCAGGTTAATATAAAGTCTTTATATTGTTTTAAGTACATAACAATAATTCTTAAAAGTTATCTATTTGGTTTGCTGGTAACATTTATTGTGAATAAATATATGAATGTTTATTTTTCTTTGTATCCCAAATGAAGCCATTGGCTTTGGGTTACAAATGAAAATAGCAAACAAAAAAAAAAAAAATAATAAAAAATAACAAAACCACAGCTAAGAAAAACAAAACAGATAAAAATAATAAGGGTCCTCATGAAAGCGCGCAAAACAATCGCAAATTGTACAATGTGCGCAAGTTTGTACATTCATACATGAAACTGTCAGAACGCAAACTTGCGCTCTTTAATTGTGCATTTATAAATCAGCCGTCTTTTGCTTATATTTAAAAGTTGTTAATAATTGAGATGTAAAAAATTATAACTATATTAATTAAAATAAAATCATTGCATGTATCTTTAATTTCAACAAAATTTTTCAATTATTTACAATGATTTCTTATTTTATTATCCTTAACATTGCACAATATTTGAGAAGGAGGTTCACGAAACATGTTGCGCAAATATGCACAATTGCACAAATGGGATACTTAAATTAGTACCCTTAGTAATCAAGAATTTGAATTTATGTTGTTCAATTATAAATGTACTTGCTGTATCATATACAAATACTTATACATACATTCTGGGGTGAATTAAATAACGATATCTTAATATAAAAACTTTTGCTATAGTGTATTTTAACAAGAAATGCTAATATATGGTATTATGATTAATACTCGTATCTTAGGAGACTTTAGACTTTATGAATTTATATAAGCAACAAACAAATTGTTCTGATATAATTAAAAACATCAGTGTATCCTCAAACACTGAGATGTGTTACATTGGATATCATAAATTAATATGTTATACCTTAACAACTTATTCTTAATTCGATTTTTCTACAAAATTCTCAAATAGTTATGAACTAAAGGATTACAAAACAAATGTAAGGGTTCGTTGTAATCTACATTGTAGTTTAATTTGTCGAGTCTTACTGCCATTTAAATAGCATTTAACTTTATTTTATGATCGAATTTTTCATACTTATTCTCCTATTATTTTTATTGACAATAATTCCTTATCGAAAGTATTACTTGACAAATACAAACGAATGTATCATATTTACTACGACAATTTCCAAGAAAACTGAATCTTAAAAAAAGTCAGCTGCCAGCAATTTAAGTAGGAAAAATACTTGTGATCAATTACATATTGTTCGTAGTACTTATAGAAATTAGGGTGAACCAGATATTGTAAACAAATTCATTACTCATTTCTTTAGATTGTGTCTGCTGAAATCTCAATCTTATCTTATCTTATCAAATTGTTTGAAAATGAAATTTTTATAAAAATGACTAATTTTTTTTAGTAGTTTTCATAAAAATTATATTTTTACTTTAATATGACGAAAGAAAAGCTAGTGCAATAATGTTAAATCCACATTTATTGTATGTCTAGAAAAAGACGTTTATAAAGGATTTGGAACACATTAGGATTACTGAAAACGCATATTATTATAAGTTTTCCCTGAAATCAAGTTAAGTGTGAAGTAAATATATATATATGTAGAACACACTTCCGCATGTACACAATATACCTAGGGCCTATATGCAAAACCCTCTATTTCGAAAAACAAGAGAAAAAAAAACTGTTTATTTCTCTCATTTTGCAAGTATTCAACAAATTTGTTTTTGCAATATTTATATTTCAAAATCAAGAGAAATAGTGGGTTTTGTACTATTAAAATATTCAATATATATAAATAAAATAGCGATTGTAAAAAATATATTTAATTACCATTTAATATATGATTGGTAAAGTTTTGAAACTAGTTAGTAATTTAAAAAACTAACGTAATTAAAATAGACTAATTTATTTTGGGATCGGAGCGGAGGGAATGCTACGCATTATACAAAATGAGAAAGAAAGATATAGTCAGTCAAGACCGAATATATGATACCCTACAGCATTGTGTGCGAGCATAAAATTTGGGGAATGGGACTTGTATTACACCTGTGGCCAATTTTATTAAATGCAAAATAAAATATACAAATACAGAATAATGTCTTGGTATTAACATCTAGTTGATTTTTTGCACTTTAGGGCGATTCCTGGAGGTGGGTTTATATATGGATAGCTATGGTAAATTGTAGGCCGATTCTCATAAAATTTGGCAATGTTATTTTTACTTATATAAAATTTATTTGTGTCGAATATTATCTTGATGATAACATTCGTATGGGATTTATGCATCTTAAAGAGATTTTTAGAAGAGAGATTTATATGGGAGCTATGGTCCATTATGAACCGACTTTCATAAAATTAGGCAGAAAGATTAATACTTGTACAGAACTTCTTTGCACCGAATTTTATTTTAATATTCTAATTTTTAAGGCTTTTTTGAATGTTTAAACTCTATTCCAGTAGAACATTTGTATGGGGGCTAGGTAAAATAATGGTCCGATCACAACCAATTTCAATAAACTTCTTCCTTATATAATAAAAGTCCCACGTGAATTATCTTGAAAATTGTGACCTTTAAAAAATGATTCTGAACGATTTGTATATTTTAAGGTGGGCGTTGGATAACCTTTGCTATGCGTTACAAACACCAGTACAAACATATAATACCCTAACCACCTATGTTGGTGTAGGGTATAAAAATAATAATTAATATTGAATTAAAAATTATTTATCGCCTAAATTAAATGCTATTAAATTGAAAGTTTCAAAATTGTATGGGAATTTGCTTATTAAGAATCATAACTAATATGAAAATAACACAGGCTGCTCTAGTGTAAGTGTTAGCCCTCAAACAAGATAAATCTTAATTATCGCATATTTAAGAAACTATTACAGTGAAAGTCTCGAAATTTTATGGGAATAATTTTCTTATCAAGTTCCATAATTGATATGAAAATAGGTGGGATAGCTTTATAGAGGGTAGGTGCCATATAAAGTTTACAAATGTTAAACTAATTATATATATAATAAATTACATTATATTATATAAGTTTTCACATATTGCACTTTACCTATATTATAATTGTAAAACGGTTTTTATTTTATCATTTGTAATAAAGCAATAAATAATTTTGATAAAAATTGTCAATTATCATCATTTGCATTTCTGTGCAATTGTACAGATTTAATTAATTTTAGAAACAGATCCATAAATATTCTAGTTAGTTTTAGACAAAATTTTAATTATAGTTATTATTGGTTGAATTAAAAATTAATTAAAACTTTAATGAAAAGCAATTCTTTCAATTAATTAATACTATCATTTTGGAGTTTGGAGCAAAGCCGAATAAAAATTTTATTAATGTAAGAAAGCAATTGACGACCTTTTTTGTTTTATTCTGTGCACTTAATTAATACATATTATTATTATTATTATTATTATTATTACTTTGATGATAGAATTAAAATCAAATAAGTTTACATTAAAATCTCTTTTTTTTTGCGGTTTAATTATTTTTTTAAGTATCATGTTCAGAGTTTCCCTTTTACCGGTCTTTTTCCCACCAAAAATAAATAATTAAATTTTTTACATATTTATAAGACAATTCAGTTAAATTAATTATAAAAGCTTTTTATCATATAACAACTCATCCGAAAGTTGAATCATTACATTAGTTTTCTTACTGCCCTGTACCTAAAACTTCCCTCGATATTTTTACGGAAGTAAGCTTGTTGTTAAGAAAGCGCCAAAGAATTGTACAGGTTTCTGAAGGTTTGAAACACATTTCTATGAATAATGGCTTTTCCCATACAAAAAATATAATTAAGTTTCTTTTGTTTTTATGCCACGCTATTAATCTTCAGCTCTTGGACAATTGGACCTTTGAAATTGCATCATGATCTTTTTGTAACTTATCTGATAAAAAATTCGTATACAATTAATAGTTTTGATACTTTTGGGTCCTATGTTTTCACGGGTGCAATAAAAACGTAAATTCTTGTTTGAGAATTCCAAACATTTTAAGGAGATTCATCTTACAAATTACATCTTCAAATCGTTTAATAAATATAGAATTTTACTTTTTACTAGTAATTTTGAAACATATTACTTTTGACCATAATGAAAAAATTTACAGTATATATAATTTTCTTTTAATATTCCTATAAATGGAATTATTTTTCATTTATTATCAAATATATTTAACAACATAAATAAAAACAAATAAAAAATAATTATATAAGTCAGAAAATACAAGCATTTTGCATACACAAGAAATCCCGAGAATTCCCGTATGATTTCCCGTGAGAACGGAACTGAAGAATTTTCGGGATTCGCAGGAATTTTCGTACCACGATACTATTTCAATCACCTACTCAGGTCAACAATTTTATTCTATTTTTTTTTTTTTTTTGTAGAAATTTCAAAATAATAATTTAAGAGATTGCAAAAGTGATTGTATTTTATAAATGGTGGCAGACCAAGTAATCAAAAATATATATATAAAAAAATATGATATGGTAACGTTGATAGTCTGACAAGGTATTATAGTTGGTATCTTAATATTATTTTGAACATTTTTATTAAAATGGAGCTAGAATTATAAAAGCCATAGAATACAACTAGAAGTTAATGTGAGAGATAAAAACCTAATTCAGTTGTCAAAAATCTAATTTATGCAACAACAAAATACATGTAGTTACATATATTTTGTTTTTGTTGTGTGAAAAAAATAATACATTTTTTCAAAATATTATATAAGAGCTGTATTGCAATACCAGAAAAATATATAACTATGTTTTCTAATGTCAATTGCAGCCTAGGAGATCTATTTTAGGATCATTATTTTAAATTCTATATAATTCATTTATTTGTTATTATTTTTGAATTTTGTGTTCATATGGATTGTTTATCAAGGTAACCTGTAACTTTGAAAAACGAAAAGCTAGGTTTGGGCATGAACTTGCTCTAATGTAAAAACGTGAAAGTGTTCACCATAATGACGATTGCCTTTCAGTTAAATTTTGGTAAATCTGTGTTGAAATTTCTTGGCTTTCGCAAACAGGTAGGAGAAAATATTATGTTCTGACCTATTGGGTAGTTTTACTAATAAAGAAATATTTTAAAACTTACAAAATAATTAAAATAAAATCAAAAGCAGACAAGTAAATATCATATTTAAAGAATATATCTACTATAGTCAAATTATGTACGAGGGCGAATCAATAAGTCCGTGACTTTTCCAACTTCCCTCGTAGTTATATGAAATGCACCAATATTCCCATCTAGTATCACCTTTTAATAGACTACTGTCAAATTTTGGGCAAGTGTCGTCATTTGCTTTGCGTAAAAAATAGTATTTTTCGAGGTCCTAAAATAGGCATTTGTTTGGTCTATAATTTTGTTGTTGGAGCTGAATCTCTTTCCACCGAGCCATTTGTTTATCACAAAAAACTATTGCCATCACCTTATTGTCTTGTATAGGGGCTAACCTTCCCCCCAGCCCTATTCGTCCTATTTTTACTTTATCAGTGCAATATAATATGAAATTTTTAGATATGTCATTAAAATTTTATATTTTCGTTGTATGGATGGCAAAATTTCCTCTAACTATATCCGTCCCACTTTCGTCGTAAGTGTGAAAGTTGTTGAAAAAAGTATTCCAGTAAAATTTTAAGAAATTTGCTGCTGTAGCAGTATTCAACACATCCGTTAATAAATATTTTCTCTGTATGGGGCTACCATGAATTTGATAAATTTTAAAACTTTGTTATCTTAGTTATTTAGATATGCGATAATTATTATTTTGTTTGTATGATGGTACCCTTACCCCTGCCTTGTCGAAAAACAAAGTAGGCTATTTTATTGTCGGAACTGTGAAAATTTCAATAAATTCGGTTTAGCTTTAAACAAACCAACAAACAAACACAGATTTTTGATATAATAAATATTTACTTCATACGGGGGCTAATACTGCCACTCGACCAATCCCTCTAAATTTTTATATAAAATTTTTTTCTATAAATATTTTTAAAACTTTCACTGAATGACTACTTTAGATATTCGAAAAATTGGATTTGCTTTGTATAGGGACTACCCTTTCCCCTGACCCCATCCCACTTTTATTTCATGAATGCAATATATAATAGTTTTTAGATATGTCTTTAAGAGTATTTGCTTATTATGGGTTTTACTATTCTTCCTGGTCTTATCCGTTCCATTTTCGTCTTGAATATGGAGGTTGATCTGAAGATTATTCCTACAAAATATTTAGAATTTTGCTGTAATAGTTCTTAAGATATATGGTATTTTAATTTCGTCGCATAGTAGGTACCATTTCCATTTTGAGTTTGGATATTGATGAGAAATGTATTTCTGCAAAATCTTAAGACGTTTGCTGTAACAGTATTTAACTCACCCATTAATTCATTTATAATGGGGGCTAACATTCTCCCTGTTACTTTGGCTTTCAGAATGTTGAAGTGGAAATTTCAAATAAATCGGTACAGCGGTTATCTGTCTATAAAGAACAAACAAACACAGATTCATTTCTATATATATATATAGATAGAAGATAGATTGATAGGCAGATAAATAGATATATAGATAGGTAAATAGATAGATAAGTAGATAGATGGATAGATAGATAGATTGGTAGATAGATAGATAGATAGATGGGTAGATAGACAGGTAGATAGATAGATTGATAGACAGATAGATAGATAGATATATAGATAGGTAGGTAGATAAGTAGGTAGAAAGATATATAGATAGTTAAATAGATAGATAGATAGATAGATAGATAGATAGATAGATAGATAGGTAGGTAGATAAGTAGATAGAAAGATATATAGATAGTTAGATAGATAGATAGATAGATAGATAGATAGATGGGTAGATAGGTAGATAAGTAGATAAGTAGAAAGAAAGATAGATAGATAGATATATAGATAGATACATAGATAGATGGATTTATAGACAGGTAGATAGGTAGATAGATAGATAGATCGATATAAAGGATTTTTTCTTAATAGTTTGTGATGCAACATTTAAATAAGATATCTTGCTGTATCTTAGGGATCCTTGGCTTTCATCTGACATACATATTGGGTTGATATAGTTTTGGTAAATATTTTAAAATTTTTTTTAAACTTATGTATTTTTTGAAACTTTGAACTCCTTTTTTGCGAAAATTTGATGACCTGGGGAAAAAGTGAGTAAGTGGTGTCTGGGCTCTAGTTTGATACGTATACCGATTTTTTCATATGTGGAAAAATTTTTTGGAAAATTATTGCATGGTATTATTATTTCAACGATTATAAATTATGAATATATCCCACTATTTTATTGAGGTTGTGCTATCATAAAGATTCAGCTAAACAAATGGTTCTCTTGTTAATATTTAAGTATAAAATTCCTTTTGAATAAACACTACCTTATTACAAGTTTTTAGGTTGATATAAATGTAAATGTGTATGCACTTCACTCAGTAAAATAAATATTAAATTGTAAGTAAATATTAAAAAAGTAAAATTTTTGTATTTCTTACAAAAAAGTATGACATTTACATATTGAAAAACATATATACAAAAACAAAATGTAAATGTATTTTTTTGGTAAACGTACCCAACAGTTTTTTTGGTATCAATTGGCCTCCTTTTAGACATTAAAGTGCATTCGTGGCTACTTACCTAGCACAGTTACATTTTAAGTAAACTAAAAATTAAAAATGATTGTGTGTGCACAAAAGTGCCACTACAGAGCCGTGTAGGTGATTGTGTGTGCAAAAAATGTGGAGGTGACAATAAACTTTCTCCTTCGACATGCCCATGTTAAAGTGACTAGTCATGTTTTTATTAAAGTAACCAGTGATGCCCTATTGTAGTCAGCCAAATAACTAGTTCGGGACAGCCACCTAAAACCACTGGGTATTTATAAATACTACATTAAATATGTGACAATGATTGCATGTAGATATGCATACAACGAAACTGAACATACATATGTAAATAAATATATGTAGCAGATATTTAATTTACATATATTTTTTCGTTATTGTGTATATGGTGGGTTTTTTTCTTGTTGTACTCTTCCATTATATATTTTTTCAATGAAGTATTCAACCAATTTGCAACCTCATTGTGTTTGCTATAAATAATGACACCACTACCGGTGGAAATGTATATACTTAGTGAAACTGCCGTTTACGTGTGCAGTCGACGGTATAAAAAGCCGGCAAATGAAGTCATATTAAGTAGAGAAATACATATACAAATGTTTAAAATACATAGATATGTAAGTAAATATATAGGTAAATAAATTTGATATATAATTGTTTGTCTGTGCATCACTAGTAGTAATAAAAATAAAAGGTGTTGACGAAAAAAGTTTTCATAATGTGCTACCGTAAAATGATGAACGAAATTGCTGAAAATATTTTTATTGATTCAGTTTATGTCGAAGCAAATAAAACAAGATTTTTTTATTAAATAAAATTTACTTCAATATATATATATATATATATATATATATATATATATATTTGCTACAATTAACAATTATTTGAATACGTTTTTTTCAATTTTTGGTTTATATTAAATTTGCCAATTCATATCAGTGACATTTCATAAATATTTTATATTAACTTTTTTTCTATTTTCGCCTATCTCTATGTTATGCTGTTGATGTGACATAAAATTCTGGAAAAAGTGCTGAAAAAGAAGAAAATATTTAATTTAAATTAATATTTCAATCGTACATAATTGACTCATATAGACTATTGGTATCAGCAACCAACAAGTAGCATGATTGTTGAAACTTGATGCTTTTTTCTTCAGCATGCTGCACCAAATAGTCGTAGAGATTTAAAATTTTTTGTTGTCATTATTTGGAAATATAATTTATGAAACAAAAAAAATAAATAAAAACGGATTTCAATTACGAAATTGTTAATAACAATTAAGTTTTTAATTGAATTTACTTCAATCATCAAAATTATAGTATTAATTAATTGGAAATATGTTTTTGTTTTGAATTTCAATTAATTTTTTAATCTAGTCAATTAGTATTGTAATTGGAATTTTAATATAAACCAATTTTAGATTTGTTAAATTGATTCTAAGATTAACTAAATCTATATAATTGCATTAAAAAGTCTCCTTAATTAAAGCACCAAAAATTTAACCTTTAATTATTTAACTATTTATTGTGAAATAATATTTTTAATGAATGTAAATTAAGTAAAATGTGTGTCATTTGATGTAATGTACGACTAGAGTGTATTGTGGAAAATATTTTGTACGAAGTCCACTCTAATAATATATATTGAAGAGCTGAATGCAGGAAAAGTATTAAAACAATTTTTAAAATTCTGCTTCAACTCCCTACAAGCGATTGAGAATCCAGTGTCGTGCACATTTGAAAATGAATACGTAAATAAAAAATAATATTAGTGTTTTTCCTGCAGTAGAGTCCAATATTTTCAAAATTATGAGCTATTTGTATAAAAAAATATTTAGCTTTATTTTTGTACAAGTTTCTGTAGTAGAAGAAGACTTATTATTGGGTACATCTTTCGATATTTTTGAAAAAAGTATAAAAATTCATCATAGATTAAAAGAATATTCTTACAGTAAATTTTATTTATATTAATTGCGAAAAAACTAATCAGAATGCAGTAAAAATTATGGAAATAAAATTTTAAATATTTCTCTAATACCAAGCTCAAAGTTATAACATTTGCGAAACCTATTTCTAGTAATTTTTTTTGGACAAATATCAATCGCTGGTTAGAATCGAAGATTAATTTTAAGATTCTAAAAATATTTTTCTATTAGTCAGCTTATTTATACCTATCTTTTCTTCATAATTCAATATGTATTGTTGATAATTCGTAATTTTCGTAATTATCAGAAAACACAATAGGCCTTAATTTTGGGACATTCCAAAAATATTCTGAAGTATTCTAGCAAAGTAGATATAGACACACAAATTATAATCAATACATGCCTGCTTACTCTTTATATGAAAAAATTCTTTCAAAATCTATCCAGTTCAGTATAAACTCAGAACTTGATAACAACTTCCGTCATATAGCAAAAATAGTTCGAGAAACAATTCATCTTGCCTTCATAATTAAAAATTAAGCCAATTTAATGTCAACATTAATATTAATTGAAACAATTTGTAAATATGAAATAATATAATATCGAATAATTCTTTCTGTGTAAGTATTAGACATTGACAGACATACGTACCGACATCGTATAGTTTAATTAGGGTATGGTTTTGAGCCAATGAGCAAATGAGCGTTAATTTTATTTTATATAAAATTGAACAGAAATTAGGAAAGAAAATATCATTTCAAATTATATTATAATTCTCATATTGGTTTGGAATAGGGATTTACTTTGTTATCGAAAAATTGTGCATATTATTCTAAAAAAAATCCCAAAATCTTTCTATTTCTGACATTATAAATCCGCTCCCAAAAAATTTGGATATTAAAGTGTTTCAGAGAATGTGGTTGTGCAGTAGCAGAAATTTTTTTTCTAACTACAGAATCTTGCAGGATTTTATTTCTCTTAATCTTCTTCATTCAAAAATTCATGAAAGAAAATTCTCGATTAATTACACACATAAACATTTATGTACAACTTGTGTTTAAGAAATTTTCTTTGAATTGTTAATAACCTTCAATTTTTGTTTATTGCAGTAATTCGTTTTATATATAAAAAAAAAAAATCAAATGCTACATGCAGAGTCAGAGCCAGACCATTTAGACAATGAACTATAAACTTGAGTTTATATAATTTTACAATGTCATAAAAGCAAATGTTATGCTCTTCAAAATTGTGCGTCTTTATGGGCCATTTTTATTTGAAATGCATGTCAAAATGTCAATGTTTAAGATGACAACAGAAAGAACAGAAAAGCCTGAATAAATTTAAAAATCAGCTAATCGAAAAAGGGTTATAAAATGTTTACCATAAAAAAGCTAAATGTCGCTCAATGTTAAGAAAAATAAAGGAAAATGAAAGAAAAAAATAAAATAAATTAAATTAAAAAAATGAAGTGTTTAAATAAATTTGAAGATCTTGTATACAAATAAAAATGTTTGCTTATTTTTTAGCAATAAATATTTTTTACAAATTTATTACGAAATATTTGATTTTTATTGCATATTTAAATATTTTTATTTTTAAAGAAAATCAAATAAATGTTTTATTAAGTAATTTCAAATTTTGAAATTCTTAATAATAAATTTCATTTTCCTGAAAGTATACAGAGAAAACAGATTTGTTACAATCGAATTTTTTTTTCTGTTACGAGTACTATCACAAAATTCAATTAGGACTACTGTAAATTACGGTTGCTGCAACTGTTTCAAAAACGAAATTCGGTTGGAATTATATTATTTTTTTTTTATAAAATATACCCACATATATTAGGCCCGCCCAGTAAAAAAAAAATACTTTTATTTTTTAATTACACTTTTATTGAATAATATATATGTATACATAAATATTTACATATATGTTCATATGTATAATAAGTAAGAAAAGAAACATACGTGACCATAAATGTTATGCTTTAATATATTGGAATTGAAAAAAACGTTCCACTGAAATGCATACTTTTGAATGCAAAAACACTATTTGACTGCATAATTCCTTTTATCTGTCAGGTATTCTACAATGCTGCTGAATATTCCAAAAGAAACTTTACGATCATAGGTTGCAACCAAATTCGATCGACACCAAATGACGAAAATTTATGGTGATGGTGATATGTATTGATCAGATATGCAGGCAATATTTGTGTACGTTTTATATATCAGTAGGAATTTATTGTAAATAGTGGAAGATACAAAAAGTTAATGAATTTAAGGAATGTTTGACTTGCCCTTCTCCAGGGAAACTATCTGTCTACGTTAGAAATAGAACTAATAAAAATGTATAAACTACTCACCGCTTTCCCTACACCTCCTGAACAGCAGATGTTTAGCCTTAACAGCAAACTGGTTTTATGAAGATGATTTTTGCTGGAATAAGTGTAATTTCTTCATAAATATTCTGATTGAAATCGAAAGTTTATGACGGCAGCTTTACTTTAAGTATATTCTCTTGAAAGAAATAATAAAATAGTTACTTTTTTATAATACAGGTGGTCAACTGGAGATATTTTCTTCAGAGTAAATTTATAAATATAAATTATATATATTCTTTATTTCAAATTTTTTTATTGTGAATTTTATTTAAAAATGATTTGATTACCTTAAAATTCTGTTGGTTAGGAGAAACCAACTTTACTAAATTATATAACACAGTAACTGTAAAGATGCCCAAAGTTTTATAGATTCAAACACAATCGAATTTCTAGACAGAAAAAATTATGTTAGCAAAAATTTCAATTATATAATTGATCAGAATTTCAAAATGATTTTAAATATTTTTATAATTAAAAAAATTAATTAAATTCAAAATACTGTCATAAATTAAATTTAAATTTTTCATAGAAAAATCGAAGATCGAATTTCAATTACGAATAATACGTATTAAATTATTTTACGAGTTGAAATTCTACCCATTAAAAAAGTGTATATTCAATTAATCAATCTATCACTAATTTTTATTTATATTTCATTAATTTATTAATTGATACAATAAAAAATAATTGAAAGCCGATAAGTTATTTTATTTTTAGCAGAAAATATTGAAAGATTTGAATATTGATCAATTGAATAATTGATACAATTAAAAAATTAATTGGAATAGTTTTTAATTTTGATATATCGTTTAATAGATAAGATTGTTTTCTGTGTAATTACCATTACAAATATTTTTAGTAAAATTATAACTAAATTCAATTGTCTTTTTCCGGTTCATTTTATTTATTTTAAATAAGTATTAATTGATTATAGCAACTAATGTTTTACTTGTAGACATTATACTTTTAATATAACTATGTCTATATAGCAGTGAATAGAGAATATCAATTAAATTTACTTATTTTCATTAATTGTAATAAAATTTATAAAATTTTTAGTGAATATCATTTTCAAGTTAATATTTTTTCTATATGTAATAAGAATAAATTGGTAGAGAATTTCAATAACTTTTTAGGTCCCACTTGTCGTTTGATTGCAAATATTCATTACGATTATTTTTATTTGTTACTTTCTTTCATTTTTTTACTTAATATTAAATGTTATTTTTCTTTTTATTTCCTTTTCTTTTTAATGAATGTATTAGAAAATTTCTCACCAAAAAAAGCAATTGAAGTATAAAGAAAAAAAGTTCTATTAAATAAAATGAAACCCTGTGGACTCATTTTTTCATTTTCAGTTTAAATTCTCTATATATCACTTTCGTTTGTAATAAAGATTATGTTGTACTTTGTTGTAAGTTTGTGTTGGTAGTCAATTGATCTATCCTTTTTGACCTTAAAAATCCTTTGGGTATCCTTAATCATAAAACTTATTTCACACGCAGGCTTTCTCTCTATTAATCTGTCGTTTGACTTTAACTCAGAAAATCCCTCATTCTCTACTTTTAAGTTAAAGCTGTAAAAATAGTAGTATTTTTTCACACTCTTCTTTTACGTTCTTTATGTTACTTTTTGCAACAGCCACACAAAATGTATAAAACTGACGTAGAAGAAAAACGAAATATATAAACTTTGTATTTTCACCTGTTTTCTATTGCTGTGAAATTTACATGGAAAGGGTATCTTGAGTTTCTTAAGCCAGTCGTGACATAAAATGGGGTTCAAAATATGAATTGTATAGAATGTAACAATTGCAACCTCAACTTCCATGTTTAAGTTCTGGAAATGCGTCAAGTAATTTGTTAGGCAAAATATAAACCAATATAGTCTTCTCATCAAACTACTCCACAGCGTATAGTATATTTGATATATTCCTGTTAAAAATTTGGTATTTTACTACTGCTTTAGAATTCTAAATACAATCTTTTTTCTAATCAATAATCCATGTAGGGCCACCAGGTTGTTATGAGCAAATGATACTAATCTTCTCTTTAATATGATATAAAAAAAAAAAAATATGTGCACAATAAAGCCTACGGCCAAAAACCATAAAAGATAATAGACAGCGTTGACAGAATGATGATTTTATAATATTTTTGATGGTTTTTTTTATAAAAATATGATTTTTCAATCACTGACAAAACAATTGTTTTTAAAGCAGAACATTGTATTTAAAAATTGCAATGTTTTAGTATTTATATGGGAAATTGTATAATATTGAAGAACATATTTGCCCAATTCACGCATTCTATTGTATTGTTGTATTGATGCATGTCGTAAAAATTTTTACGTGAATTTGTTTTTGCTTTTAAAAATTTTGTTTAAAAATATTCATAAAAAAAAATAGGGAAATAGTTCAATCCCCAATTAAAACAGCATACCACAAGGGTTTCAAATTTAGATTTTAAATGATACATTATATGGTCCATAAGAAATATCGTAATTATCCCAACACTTTACTTTTTAACGATGCTTGTAATACTTATTTAGTAATATGAGTAATGAAATATTTATCTTGGATTGATGATTTTTTTTTGTGAACTTTAAACTGAAATATATATAACAAAAATTAAGCTGAAAACAGAACGAAGAGTTATTTCACTTCCTTAGGAAAATTGCTCGAATTTGTGCAATTAATGTCAATATTAAAACTCGAAAACCAGTATGTGCGAAATATTAAAAAAAATATTTTTGTATACTAAAATTATAATTTTTAATTATTTTTTCTTAATTAAATGATGATTTTGTTATACAAATTTCTGCCAATGCTAGTAATAGACCTTATAAAAATTATTCATCCAGTGCAAAATTCCATAGTAGCACTACAAAATTTCGACAATGCTGCTTGTATATTTTCCACTTGTAAATCCCCTTCAAGAATTAGTATTTGTCTAAATATATATAACATTCACATGTATATGTACATATTTTTGTGTGTATATACATATCTCTTTATATATATATATATATATGTGTTTAATACGTTTTTTTTTTCTCTTCCGTAACAACTAAATTAAGTTAAGTTATCCTTTGGGTAAAAACGTACACAATTTCTCATTAAGATAATGTGTATGAAAAAAGAACCAAAAGCACAAAGTCCACCAGGTCTTATAATAAAAAGATATAAAATTTTATGCTTCCTTTTTTGGTGTTGTTGCCTTCTCTATTACCTTTTGTATGTTATATTTAATAATTTAATAGGGTGTTAATTTGTGAACTTTTATCATTATATACTTAAATAATTGCCTGGATAAATATATTTATATACATTCGACAAAATTAAGCTTTAAACGTGTTCAACTAAATACAATAAAGTATAATGTAAAATATACATTTAACCCATTTTCGACTACTACCCCATCCCGTTAAGAGAAATTAAAAGAATTTGGTACGGAGTCTGTTTTAGTAACTACGATCATAAGAATTGTGTACTTAGCTAGTTTAGTTTCTGAGAAATCGGGTGTTGTGAAAACGCATCAATGGTCAATATGTTGATGCGCTCATATAGGAGAAATGAAGTAGAAACGAAGCAGGAAAATTAGAGGTAGACAATTTCAATTGAAATTTAAGGCATTTAAATAATGTAGTAAATGGTTTAAAAAATCTGACTGCGTAAGATCAAATAATTTCTTGTAATATATAAAAAATAATTATTCTTTCTAAAATATCGTACATATCAAAGCATTTGGGATACTAAAAATACTGAATTTGATTAACCGTTCGTTCATCATCTCGATTAAATACATTTTTGGTCTTTCGTACAGGCACACTAATTTGATGTAAAGTTTTTCTTTAGATAATTCACTTTTGATTTTCAGGTGACTCTTAAAATATTTATTTTCAGCTCTAATCTATATATTTTCCCCGTTCACTGAGGAATTGATGAAATTATTCCATAATGACCACCACCACGTTTTGTTTCAAACATAAATCGTACGTAAATCGATTCTGTTTACCTTGACTGAGTGAAATGAATTTTCATCCTGAATATTGTAAAATCGTAAATGCATCTGATGAATTCTAAGATTTTAAAATTCAAACATTACCAGAACAAAGAAAAAAAAAAATAATTTTCTTTCATTTATCGCGAGCACATCTCTTCCCAGATTATTTTCTTATTATTTCTTGAATTGAATAAATTTCAATTTTAAAAGCAACAGCTTCATTTATATAATCGCCACTCTCAACATTATCAATTAGTACTTATATAAGTAGTTTTTAGTACATATAAAAGGAAGTTGATTTTTGCGTAGCAAGTTATATGATTTTTGAGAAAAATGTATTATTGTTTTTTGAGATACTTGAGCAAATTTTCCAATAGATTACGCAATTTTAACGGTTTGTAGCATATTTCAGGTAATTCCATGAATATTGATGGTGATATTTAATATATTTTTACCCCTTTATAAAAAATATTATTTTTCTTA
Organism: Protocalliphora azurea; assembly: GCA_932274085.1. Classification (NCBI taxonomy): domain Eukaryota; kingdom Metazoa; phylum Arthropoda; class Insecta; order Diptera; family Calliphoridae; genus Protocalliphora; species Protocalliphora azurea. The sequence goes on from OW026522.1 coordinate 150,387,863, forward strand.
CATTAATTGAAAATTATTGTAAAAAATAAGCGCCCGTAATTTGCTGACAAGTGCGTATTTTTTACAGCAGAATTCACAAAAAAATCTAGAATACAAAATTTTTATAAGGCTACAGTAAGAAAAAATTCTACTACGCATGTAATCTTCATTCCAAAAATTCCTTATTTGTTCATCAGCAATAGTTTTCTTAAATACTTTAAATTTTATTTTGCATAATTTTAACATTATACTTTAAAAATTTCAGTGCTTGTGGTACAAAAATATAGTTAAAACACACTACACTTAATTGACCATTGATGTGTTTTCAAATAAAACCAACTTTTAGGTGCTTGGTGATTCTATCTTAATAAATAAAGTGTGTAATTTTTACCCTTTTTAAACTTTTTTATAAAATATACATTTGAGGGCTAGATGAATTGAAATAATAAAACAGTTTTCAGAGTGTTGTTTCGTAATATATTACATCCAGAGAAAAATCTAAATACATGTTTATAACGGCGCTACTCATTATTAATAGTGAATCAGCCTAGTATGTGTTTAAATGCAATACTACGTGTTCAAATCATTAATGAAAATTGATGCCAATTGACATAAAGTTGACACCATTTCAGCGTCGAGATACTAAATTGCAATTTGTTTATTTAGGCTCTATAAACGAACGGTATCAAAAAGCCGATACCATAAATTGTCAATGTAATCAAATTGCCGTGGACCTTAAATTGAATTTTCCCTTTAGTGTATAAATTACAAGACATTATAAAAACTGTTTCTCTCAAATACCTCAGGACTTTCAATTCATCCCGAGGTACTTATTATTATCTGTAAGAGATAACTTAGATGAGCAAGCATGCTTTTTTTATCTCGCAAAGCACTCTAGAATATAAAAATCTTCGCAATCGAACTTAATTTGTAGAAGGTATGATGAAGCTTTGACATACGGTAGCTTATCTCTTATTATTATAGAGTGACATGGTTATTTTTCTGAAGTTTTCAATACGTGTCCGCCAGTAGTTTAAGAGATACAGATTTATTTCCAAAAATTATACTATTGGCCCCACTGTGCAATGGCAAGCATTACAGAATTTCCTTTGAACACAACGAACATTTTTATCTTCGTGACGTTATTTGTCATTGCTACACTTTTTCTTGTGAGATTTTCTGATTTTCGGCTTTGCTGTATAACAGTTTTCGAAAAGAAATAAAATAAAAATAAAATAAACACCAACAACTAAATAAAAAAGAATAGAATTAATATATTGTCTGTTTAATTAACTTTTAATGTTGCCTTTTATGATTTTCCTTAAGTATCACACATTTTAATCAGTTTCTTTCAAATTAAGTTTAGGAGATTTGCAAGAGCTAATTACATGCTATTACAAAATGGCATTCTTTATTTCCACAGGAAAAACGATCTAATTTTGACTGCTGACTTTCCTGAGGACATTACAAAATGTCTAAACACCCCCTAAATTTCGAGATATTCTAAAGAAAAACGCCATTAGGTTAGTTCCTACACTATAAATCTCTTAGTTTCATAAATTTTAAGTTAATTTAAGATTTTTGAATTGATTTTGAAAGCAGAAGGATTTAGCTTTTTAACTATATTACCATCATATATATACATACTCAAACTAAATAGTGAATTATTTACTATTTTTAAATTTATTTTCTATTCTTTGTCGAAATTTTGATTTTGATGTAAAGTTTTCTTTTTTTTTTTTCCTCAAGGCTATACATATTTGTTTACAAAGTATGAAATGATATTTTGCTTAGAATAAAATCAAATATTCCTACATAAAATCCATAAAAAACTCAAAAAGTTATTAAACATTTTCCAAATTTTATTAAAAAATTCATCATATATTTTTAGACTAAATATTTTTGAATATTTTTTACTTGGTTTTTACGTTATGAGGAAAAATTCAAAATGTGTGGGAAGTGTTAATAAAAAACGTGTTTCATGCGCATAAAAAATGCTCTTAAAATTGGAAAATATTCACAAATATGCCATTTAAATTAAAATGTGCTCTCAAGTAAGGATTCTCTATGAAAATAAGACAAAATATGCTTTTAAGCACAAAATATGCAAAAATATATTGTTAGGAGCAAAATATGCAATAATATACTACAACAAATCGATGTCAAAATTACTTAAATTGCCTGATACGGATAGATAACTAACAGTTTGGTTTATTTGAAGCTCGGTTATCACAAATAAAATGAAACAAGTTCTTCAGCATTTGTCAAATTTTAAAATATAAAAATTTTGTTATGTTTAGAACATAAATGCCTTTGAAAGTTACTGCGCATGCTTTTATAGAAAAAATTTTAATAAATAGCAATTAAAATCGAAAAATTTTTGGGGGAAAAATTCTTTTTTCTAAATGTTGTTTAAAAAATAATTTTTAACATTTTTACAAAAACGTAACAAACGCATATGGCTGGCTGAAAAGCCTATTTCTTTTATTGTCCGAAGGAGTTTAAAAAGAAAAAATCAATAAAATAATGGCAGAATTAGAAACATATTCATACAAGAACGTACCCAAAAACAGTTTTTTGCATATAACTCGAAATTTTGAGGATGTATTGCAAATTTTTAAAATTGATTTATCGCTACAGAAAATTCTTCGAGTAATCGGATCTGTAATCGATCTTATGTATTTCAATTTGTGATGCTTACTAAAAGTATTATATGGAACTCACAAAAAATTTTAACATTTTTTAAATTTCTATTTTAACTTATATGTTAGTGTATAAAATTAAAATTTGCTATATTATGCTAAGAAAGTACAAATATATACTTCAAAATGTACTAGTATTTTATAAAAGAAGTAGATTGTGCATACTTTGTATTGTGCGTCATTTTAAGGCAGCCATACCCTGTTTAAAGTAAGTTAGGCTGTATGTATATTTCGAAGTACTTACGACTACTAAAGTATTAATTATGTGTAGCTTACTTAATACTCTTAATTACTTTGGAAGATTCATACAATCTAGCTTACTTTACTTAGGGTATGGTCACCTTAAAATGACACACAAATCGATATACTTAGTTTGTGGCAAAGTATGCACAATATACTTCTTTTGTAAATACTTGTCTATCGTGAAGTATCTATTTGTACTTTCTAAACAAAATACAGCAATTCTAATTTTATACATAAATGTGTAAGTTAAAATAGAAATCCAAAAAAAAAAAAAACTTTTTGTGAATTCTATTCAATATTTTACTCTACAGGTAAAATAATTCGTAAAATACACAATATCGATTGTAAATCGGAGTACTTGGAGAATTTTTTGTATGATATGTCATTTCTCGAATGATTATTTACTGTAGCAGCGTGTTATTCTTAAAATATAAATTGTATCATACCACTTTATCTTGGTAGGCAATAATTGCACTAAATAACGGCTGCGCTAATGTAATATCTTTCAAAATAAGCAAATTATAATTAACTGATTTTGTAGTCCTGTGTTTTCAATAAATATTATTAATACTTTTTCTTTTTTACGCCAAACCCCTCGCAACCTAAACCTTTGTGCACAAATTATATCAAATGCAGACTAATGCAATTTGTTTCTAAGATTCTTAGACGTTCATAAACATTCAATGTAAAATGATGACATTTAGATGTGAATAGAATTAAACGGTATTTCTGCTTAGATAGTCTTAGTATGTTTTTAGTATATTTATGTATGTGTTTGTCATTTCATTTCATACGTATATTTTTGTTGCCTTTGTATTGCATTTTGTTTACTTATGTTTGTAAAAGACATCATATATTTCTTTTGATGTGTATATCTCCATCTAAGTATAAAGATGTGAATTGCACTACTATTTCTATTTGAAGAGTTTTGCTGCTGTTTTAATATTTTATTTTTAACATGCATATATTACACTTGATACATTTAAATGTATTTCTTTATAATATAGGCAGGCGTACATTTATATTTTGTACAAGTTATATGTATGTGTGTACGTATGTGTGTGTGTAAATTTGCTTATGTATATTTAAAATATATTTGTGCTTGTTTTATGCTTGTTAATAATTAAATTACATTTGCCAGCATCTTTACTCAAGTGTATTTTGAACACTTACTGTTGCATGCATCAGTAATTTATGCGTGTGTTTGTATGTGCATATATATCTTTATGCCGATAATGAGTAAAATGCAAGTATCATACTGCTCATATTGTCGTTGTTATTGTCTATATATATGTTTACTTTATAGACCCATATAAGTGTTTTCCATTACCTTAAGATGTTGTAAATGATTGAAAGCATGCATGAGAGTGTTTAATTTAAAATAAATTTAATTAAAATTTACGTTGAAAAAGGAATAGCAAAGAAAAAGCCGTTAATTTCTTTAAAATCATATACACACGAGCAATGTATTAAAAGCCGGATTGATAAAATTACTTTTACATTAATTAAAAAAAAGTTTTAAATTTAATTTTTATAGTTCATTCACTTTTTTTAATAAGATAAGTGTACGAAATAATGCCAGAATGTTAATAATTTGCATAATGAAAAATTTCATATAGGAAATGAAAGCTTGACATGCAAAACTTTAAAACAAGAAACGTATATGACTTTTTCAGTATAAGCAAGCTTTCGTTGTTCCTATTAAGAATAAGAAGTTTCATATTTCTAAATTTTTATGTTGTTTATATTGTTCGTTAAAAATTGGCTTTGTAAGAGTTTAGTTCTGGTTTTTTATATAAAATTTTTCTTCAGATTTTAGCTTTCTCCTCATAAAAATTAACTGACCTCTTAAATATCAACCACCCACAATACTAACGAAGTATCCGAAAGTATCATTTAGAGATTTGTATTTTTTATAATTGGTGTGTTTGTATTTTACTGCTAAAGTATTATTATGCTAAATTCAGTGTCTGTTTTTTATGCTTAAATAAAAAAATGACAGCACCTGACTTTCTAAAGCCTTGACTTCTTTATGATTTTCCACGACTTTCAATTGGAAAATCCAAGTTGGCAGAGATTTTTCGCGTTTTTGTAAACGAAATAATAATAAACGACAAACAGTAAAGACAAAGAAATAACAGGCAGCAAGAAAAGGTGTTATAAAGTCTTAAAATTTTATTGTTTAAGGTAGAGTGTTGTGTGTACTCATTTTTGAATATAATTTGTATTATCTTTTAAATTTTTTGTTTTCATTTCTTCATTATTAAAGACAGACACTGAATAATAAAAAAAAGAACAAAATGTTTTTAAACATAAATAAAAACTCATATACACACAAACTGCAATAAAAAAGTCCAGATGTTTTTTTTTTACAAAATACTAAAGCAACAATTTAAAATGTACTAAACAGTTACAGGAATATTTGAACTCTAATACATACTTATATAAATACAGAAAACAGATCATAAAGCTAAACAAAAAAAGTTTAAAGTGTTATAAGTAACCTGGTTGAATGGCTGACTGAATGACTAAATGATTTGTAGTATGACTGACTTTGTTAAGTAACAAAATTAAAAAAAAAAGAATAATAATGAAAACACAACAACCATAGCGAGAAATAAAATAAATTGAAATAAATTTATTTTATGTTAATTTAACTTTTGTTGTTGCCTTGGAAAATTTTGCCAAAATATTTCATTCTCTTCCCAAAACAGTGTTATCAATATAAGCATTTTCTGCCTAAATTTAGCCATTTTTAATTCTATTTATCTATTGAATATTTTATTTAGCCATTATCGATATCTTTTAGCAATTTTCATATTTTATGCTAAAATATAAATAATTTTTAAGAATCTTCACTAAATAAACTATTTTTTGTACAAAGTATCATCAAAAAAGCACATTACTTTTTAAAAACTTATTTTTATAAAATGGTATATTTTGTTTAAAGATCTGTAATTCTCTACATCATCGCATGTTTGAAAATAAATTATTCTAAATAAAAATATAAAAAAATCATTTGATACAGAAAAGAAAAAAATAAATAAATAAATATGGATACAAAATTACTTATATTAATTAAAATTTTGTTTGATTTTGCTACAATCATTAAAATAATATTAATGAAGTGAAAATAATTCTGTCAGTTTCAATTCATTTTTTTAATCCAGTAAGTTATATATATGATTGGAACTTTGCATGAAATTAAAAAAAAAAAATATTAATTGATGCAAACGAAGAATTAACTAAATCTGCTGGCAAATAAAAATACTAAAATTATATATAAACTTTTTATTACAAAATTATACATATATTTTATTGAAATATTTTACAGTAATAAAAATAAATGTTTGTATGTAGTGTAATGAATAACAGTTAGTGTATATATTTTTTGTGGCATGTAGGGTTTGGGGTTTCCCGTGATATTTCTTTTCCCGGGAAACGGGAATGAAAAGTTCAATTTCATATTTAAAAGCTTAAAATATAAGAAAACAATCACTGATTTCTTATAAAGAATATTAAACAACATTACAAATCATAATTATTTAACGAAAAATACAATAATATTAAAGTATGATGCATTTTTCAAGAGTTAAACAATTTTAAATATTTCATAAAAAAAAAATAAATCCCATTCTACGGTACTATATTTAAGTTTCAATACAATTAGTTTTTTCTTATAGTTTTATTTCCATTTTATCCTCATCTTATATTATTAATTAATTCTTTTTAATTTATTTTTTTTAATTTATTAATTATTTTAAAATCCTCAGTTAAGTTTTGGGGCTTTAACTTCTTCTTCTTTTATTACAAATCCATTGCTGTATATAAGTGATCACATGCATATATTACAATAAATTGCTTATTAAATATCATTTATAATTTAAGTAATTAACAATATCACAAAATTCATCTCATTGTCTTGCTATATAAACTAATTCGCCTATAGTTCTCAAGCCCGTCCAATTTCCTACGTTACGCAGCCGTGACATTTGTTTTCAACCTATTCCTCGTCTGTCCTCTATTCTACCCACTAATATCAATTGCAATAACTCGTATTTATTTCCACGTATAATATGACCAAAGTAAGCAGTTTTCCTTTGTTTAATAGTGGGAAGTAGTTCACATTCACATCCCATTCTTCTTAAAATTTCATAGTTAGACACTCTATCTGCGCACGATATTTTCAAGTCTTCGGAAGCACCATATTTCAAACGCTTCTATTACATTCATAGTGTTGATTTTTAAAGTCCATTTTTCTAAACTATACATTAGTATCGACCAAACGTACCACTTTATGAAGCGGAACTGGAGGCCAATATTGATTTCTTTGAAGAATTTTCTATATTTAATGTTAGTTTTTCTGGCTAAGTCTATGCGTTTTTGTTTTATTTCTTCTTCAGAATCTCAATCCTCATGGAGCACACATCCAAGATAGACAAATCTGTTGACTCTTTCTATTTTTTGGTTATTTATGAATAATACCGCACTCGAGTAAGATGTATTGCTTCTACTTATTATCATACGTTTTCTTTATATTAACACTTAAACCATATGTGCTGCTTTTTGTGTAAAAATATGAAAAAATGTAAATTCTCCATAATTCAGCCAATATTGCCATATTATCTGCATATCGGATATTGTTGATAAATTGGCCATTTATCTTTATTCTGGCTTCAGCTCTATTGATTATCGATTATTAGAAAATAACTTCAGAGTATAAATTGAAAAGAAGGGGAGATAAAATACACCCTTAACGAACAGATCTATATATGGGCACGTTGTTTGTATTCATATCATTCATACGAACTTCTGCTACCTGACCCGAGTACAAATTTTAACATTTATATATATTTCTTTACAGTTTCATTGCTTGTATAAGACATGTATTTCTAAAGAACTGAAACACATTGTGTTTTCTCAACTTAATAGTTTTTTATAATAGCGAATATTTCCGAAGCGCAACTTATTTAATATTCATTTTCACAAACCAAAAATACAATTAAAAATACAAAATATTTAACTTAACCAAAAGTAAAATTGTTTTGAAGTTTCATTGAATTCTTAAGACATTCTATGACGAGCAGTATTAATACAATAGAATACAACTAGAAGCTTATGAGAATTTTCAAAAAAAAGTTACTAATTTTTTCCAAAACACAAAAACAAAATATATATTATGACTGCATGTATTTTGCTGTTGTATGAATTAGGTTTTCAACAGTTGACTCAGTTTTTTTCTCTGACATAAATATCTAGTTATAAATTAATTATGATTAATACTTTTGAAAAATAAAATATTTCGTATTTTATCTGTATGTCAAAAGCTTTGACAGGAAATAATTCAGACGGTAGTATAATGATTTTATATATAACTTAGCTTTTATTCTTCTTTCAATATTTTTTCTGCTTAATCATATAATCGTATTTTTGATAATGTAGAAAAAAATACCTTATTGATACATATGAAAATCAAATGTTTTTGAGTAATTTAAAATATCAGTTTTGTAGCGAATTTTTGACAAAACTTAATATTCAGTTTTAGCATCTAAAAATGCCTTTAGTAAATAGTGTGTGTGCAATAATATACATTTTTCATTGAGTAATAATTTTGCTATAGGATTTTAGAAGGACATATCAAATTAATATTAAATTTCTAAATTTCCCGGGAAAATTGAAAAACTCCGGGAATTTCCAACGACATTTTGCCGGGAAATCCGGGGATTTTCGGCCCGGAAAAATGTATATGATAAACCTAATGATGAAATTTGTTTTTAAAATTAAAAAAAATATATGTTTTTAAAATGACCTTTAATACAAGTAGGAAATGCATCTATTAAGATATTTACCATATATTACTGAAAATTAAGAAAAGGATAAAAACAATACTTCTTTACTTATCTTTATGCAGAAATGTTTTTCCAGAAGTATACCTTCTTTATACAAGTCCTCGAATTTTCTGTCTTCTGTCTGACTGGATCTTCTATAATAATGCTAGATTTGGAGAGAAGTTTCAATAGAAGAGATTAACGTTTTATAAACCTCTTTTACATTCTATAAGGTGACACAATATGAGAAACAATTAATAAAAGTTCTTGGAAAAATAAACGAAACGTTAACAATAATTACTTACATTGAATTATTTTTTATAAATCTGGCGAAGGTAGGGATGTTTTTAGGCAGGTCTTTAAATTAAGAACCACACCCAGAATTTTTGAACTTCTGACAATGAGAGAACATCTATAGTAATACAGTAACATTTGATAAAATAGGTTACCATACATACAAAGCGATTACTTACCATATATATATTTAACACAAGCTCTTCATATTTCAGAAAAAAAATACTATTTGGTTAAAGACGCACAAAAGCTTCTACAAAGTCAAAAAGTTGTTGTACTTAAATAAATGTAACTACGATTTGTATTTTTTAAACTTTTTATGTCTTTTTTCAAATGTACATATGTCAAAGTAAATTTTAAAAAATAATTATATTAATAAATAGTTTTTATTACATTCAAATTTGAAACAAAAAAAGAAATTCATTATCATTTTATATTATAATTTTATCTGTGCGAAAGTTACATTTACAAAACAAAGCAGACTTTTACATAATGTTGCTTTTATATGATTATAAAAAGTAAGTACTATTTAACAAGTTATTTCTGTTTTTTGTTTAGTTTTTATAGGTTTTTTTTTCTTAAAAATTTTTAGTCATTTTTGGTCACCAAGAATTGGCAATACTGTCACAAAATTACCTTCCTAAGACTGAGAAGAACTTAAGGGATGTTTTAAAAGTTACAAGTTTCTTTTGTCGAACTATATAAGTATCTTAAAAATTACATTGAAATAATGTTAACGATTTTCAAGGAAGCAAAAATCAAGCTAAAGTGTTTTTCTTTTTTGTAAGAAATTTATAATTAATTACACAGGAAAACATTTCAGCACTTATTGATGAGTGAGAAAAAGTGTCAAGAGACGTTTAATTAATGGTTTCTTGCGATAATAGAATTAAGACTGTAAGAAGTTTACCTTGATTGTTTTCTACAGTATGGAAGAATAAGTACTTTTTAAAAGAGAAAAAAAATAGTTAGCTAATTTTACTCTAAGTAAGAGCATTAGTTTTATGCTAAGAAATTTAATTTGCAAAAAAATTACTTCTTTTTTAAACGACCCTATTTTTCTAAACATTTATTTTCTTAGTTTTAGTTTCTGTTACATACCTTTAATTTCAAGTGCATTTTTATTATATTGAATCTACTTTTGTTGTGAAAGTCTCTTATCTCCATTTCAAAATAATACTGACTATCTTATCTTACATTTGAAGTTTATCTAAAACTCTTGACTCTCTTTTCTTGAAGCTATTACAGTATGACTTGTATTTGGAATAGCACATGCAACTGCTTAAAGGTATTTTTATTTTTTATTTTTATTTATTAATTTTTTTTTTTTTTTTTTTTTGAAATGAAAACACAACAAAAAACCGAAATATCAGAACAACCAGAATGACAGAAAAATTGAAGAAAATGGTTAAACAAAAGAGTTCAAGTGTCAATTGTTCTTTAAGAAGTCGGATACTTGAGCATCAATGGGAGCGATAGGATGTTGCTGCTTGTGTCATTTTTATATTTCCACAAGATGATTTTTATTTTATTGTTTGCTATCTTTGTTGTTATAGATCTTTTGCATGCTGCTATTTGCTGAAGCTTTGTACGAGTATGTACAATGAAAGCGCATGGAAGAAGAAATTGAATTAAATGTCTGTTTTCAATTGCATATTATATTACATATTTAATCTTAGGGTAAAAAATTGATTTAAAATTATTGTCAAAAAAAAAAAAAAAAAATGTTTACAACAGAGATTAACGCAGTGGTCGCAACTAAATGCTTTGTTACCAAAAATATTATGACTAATAAAAAAAAGTAAGAAAATAAAAAGCTCCAATTGGAATAATATTTCCTGACCACATTTTATTGTAGATTATTGTTTGTAAAGGTTTAAATTTCCATAACAAATCGTAGTTTGTGAATAATATTTCGTGTTTTACTTTAAACATCTTCATACATATAGAATTGACAACCGAAAGTTAAAATTTTATAAAGTTATAATTTTGTTGTGAAAGTTATAATTTTGCTTGTAATTAGGACACTATTAACTAATACAGCATAATATTTGTGTTTACAAAAGAAAAAGCAACGACTTGACTTTTCGTAGTACTTATTAAGCTTCATCTTGACATTACTGTTTAACAAATTGCACTCGATATAAAGATGAAGGTACCAAAAAACATAATTTTTTAAACTCAAAGTCAAAACATAAAAATTATAATATACATTATTTCAGTTAAAATCTACTTAAGATATTATTTAGAAAACGAAAAAAGTTAAAGAAAACAAGTGAAATCACCTGAGACTATTAATGTACTCCCTCTTACATGCTACTAGAAACTAGATGAAAGGGAGACATGAATAAATTTGTTATTCTTCATCATTTCTGAATTTTTCTGCACACTACATTTGGTTTTGAAGGTAGAAGAAGATTATGTGATACATAAAAATTGTTGCAAGGAAGCGAAAATAGGTCGGGGTTAGCTCTTAAACTATATTAAGTACAATAGATGATTGAATAGCTTTAGTCTATAGTTTAGTCTGATTTATTGCTTAGTATTTCTAGGTGATAATCCAATCTATAATATTTACTGATGTGTAGTAGTCTACAGCTTTATCTGTATTCTAATCTATAGTCTATTCTATAGTTTAATTTGTAGTCTAGAGTATAGTATAGTATAGTATAGTATAGTATAGTATAGTATAGTATAGTATAGTATAGTATAGTATAGTATAGTATAGTATAGTATAGTATAGTATAGTATAGTATAGTATAGTATAGTATAGTATAGTATAGTATAGTATAGTATAGTATAGTATAGTTGGTCATACAGCTTCTGGATGTAAAAGTACTAATGACTACTCTGGCTTGTGCATTCGCTGTGGAGAAAGTGGACACAAAATCAAATTCTGCACTAACAATGCAATGTGTCTTCTTTGTAGAGAAAATGGATCTGACACTAATCATATTACCGGAGCAACTGATACTATTACAACTGAACATGAACCATTGCGAAACTGCCCAAGACTTATTGGCACAAACCGTCCGTGAATTAAATGTAGATATATGTATTATTATTGAGCAATATAGAAACTTAACTCCACCATGTTGGTTCAGTGATACCTCTGGCACATGCGCAATTTGGTCTACAAATAGTCACATTTTGAGGAAAGTAAGATTTGAGTGTTGTTTTGTCCGTACTATGGTCTCTGGAATACACTTGTACAGCTGCTATATTCCCCCAAGATTTGACATTGGTGAATACAAGAAGATCATACATGCTTTAACAACTGATGCGATCGGAAAGAGCCCTATCCTTATAGCTGGGGATTTTAACGCCTGGGCTACGGAATGGGGCTGCCCAAAGACAAATGAAAGAGGCAGAATCTTGCTTGAAGCATTTGCGTTGCTTGATGTGGTTTTGATAAATAGTGGAAATGTGCAGACATTTAACAGAAATGGTAGAGGATCAATAATAGATATTGCGTTTGCTAGCTCTAATATCCATAACGGGATATATTGGCATATTTCCGACATATACACCCAAAGTGATCACACTGCAATCATTATGGACTTAGGCTTGTCTACATCGTCGTCCGAAGCAGGCTCCAGAAGAGAAATAAGCGGTTGGAAATCCAATACTTTTGATAGGCAATTGTTCTCTATATTTATGGAAGACGTAGAATTATGTGGCACTCCTGAATATATAGCTGAACAGTTTATAAGTCATATGACGCAAGCTTGTAATATGTCTATGAAGAGAAGGAAACGTGAATTTAAGAAAACTCCTGTATACTGGTGGAATGAAGAAATAGCTCAGCTGCGAAAGGATTGCATCAAAGCCAGAAGACGCTATGTAAGAACTCGATGTAGAATAGAAAATGAACTTTGTCACGAGATTTTTAAGCAAAAGAAAAAGGCCTTTAAGCTAGCAATACGTAAAAGTAAAAGACTACGATTCCTGGAGATATGCAATGATCTAGAGCATAACCCCTTTGGCTTAGCGTACAAACTTGTGAGAAAAAAGCTTAAATGTCTGAGCTCACCATCACCCAAGGAAGCTAAAATTCTTACTGAAATAGTGACTCATCTGTTTCCGGAGCAACGTACTGCAACATGGAATACTCAGAACATCCGAGAGATTTTCTACTTTCCAGAAATTACGTTATTGGAAATCCAAAAGGCTGTTACAAAATTCGAGGATAAAAAAGCCCCGGGACCAGATGGTATCCCAAACATCGTCCTAAATGAGGCTGTAAAGTGCTGTCCAAACCAAATGCTGCAGCTGATGAACTCATGCCTAAGGCATGGTTCATTCCCATCAATGTGGAAAAGGCAAAAACTTGTGCTCCTACCCAAGGATAAGAAGCCTTTAGAGGAACCGTCATCGTACAGACCACTGTGCATGATAGATACCAGCGGAAAGCTATTGGAGAGACTCATTTGCAATGAAACATTGGATGGTCTGTCAAAAATGCAATATGGTTTTAGAAAACAGAGGTCGACAATTGATGCAATTGCAACGGTTGTAAGCATTGCAAAAGATGCAATAGATGGTAGCAGCTGGAGAAAAGGATCCAAAGAATATTGTGTACTCGTGACTCTAGATGTCAAAAATGCATTTAACACGGCAAATTGGGAGAATATAGTCAATGCTCTTGTACGAATAAATGTTCCAGCTTATCTTGTGCCAATAATAAAGGATTACTTCCGGCAAAGGGTTCTTATATATGGAACAGACAAGGGAATGAAGGAATATAATGGCAAAGGCGGAGTACCACAAGGATCGGTGCTTGGACCATTGTTGTGTGATGTATGATGGTATCTTGAGATTAAATCTTCCAAGAAGAGCAAAAGTTATTGGCTTCGCTGATGATATAGCCCTGGTGATAGTGGCAAAAACTATTAACGAAGCTAAAACAGTTTCCGAGAGTAGTATCCATGTGGTACAGTCATGGATCATTGAAATGGGTCTATCGTTAGCTGAGCATAAGACGGAAGCGGTATTGATATCCAGTCATAGAATGATGGAATATATAAATCTTCAAGTTGGGGACTGTGAAATAGGTACAAAGGATTGTCTCAAATACCTGGGTGTGGTGATAGATAATCGTTTATCATTTAAACACCACCTAAATTACGTGAGAGATAAAGCCACAGGTATATGTACAGCGCTGTGCAGGGTAATGCCGAATACACGAGGTCCAAAATATTTAAGAAGGAAAGTGTTAGCTGTGGTTGTCACGAGTGTAATTCTCTATGCTGCTCCAATATGGGCAGAATCCACCAGGCTAAGGACCTACAGCGGTAAAATTAGATCTGTCTACAGACTAGCAGCACTGCGAGTATCTTCTGCATATAGAACTGTATCGGATGAAGCAGCCTTTGTAATTGCTTTGTAATGATACCAATCGATATATTGGCAAGAGACGTCAAATATGAATTCGAAGCACGGTCCATACTGGAAAATGGTAGAGATGTTAGTGTTATTAGAAGAGACAGCATGGCGGAGTGGCAAATGAAATGGTCATCAGCTTCGAAAGGTAGATGGACATATAAGCTTATCCCAAATGTAGAAGTATGGTGTGGAAGACGGCATGGTTATCTGAATTACTACCTGACCCAATTCCTTAGTGGACACGGTTGTTTCCGCTCATACCTATACCGTTTTGGACTTGATAGCTCTCAATATTGTCCGCGTTGCGTAGAGGATGAAGAGGATTCGAATCATGTGTTTTTTGTGTGTCCACGTTTTGAATATGAGAGAACGAACTTGGAAAGGCAAATAGGCGGTGAGATATGTTCAAGTAACATAGTACAAATTATGCTTGTATCACTCGAGAACTGGGAGAACGTTTGCAAATACGTGAAAACAGTCCTTTTAGAGTTGCGGAGGCAAGAGGAAGTTAGAAGAGGAAATTTTGATTAGTTAGGGTTTTGATACCTTTCCCCCCTGCGAGGAAATACTTTTGCGGTGGTTCCGCAGGGAATGGGGGTTGGAGAATACGAGGTTGTTTTAGCGTGTTAAAGTCTCGCACACCTGGTATCATTGAACGACCAGAGTCTTTCGATGATTTTTTCCTCGTAAAAAAAAAAAAAGTATAGTATAGTATAGTATAGTATAGTAACAATTTAGTCATAATCTAATCATAGTCTAGTCATAGCCTAGGCATAGTCTCGTCTGTATTTTAGTCTATAATATAGATAGAATTTTAATTTTTAGTCTGGTCTCTAGTCTACAACCTAGTCTGTAACCTAGTATATAGTCGAACCTATAGCCTAGTCTTGTCTATAATCTAGCATATGCTATAGTCTGTAGTCTAGTCTATATTACAATATATAGTCTAGTTTATAATCGGTTTATTCTGTCTATTTTCTTGTGTTTTAATTATTCTAATCTGTAGTCTAGTCAATAGCCTAGTCATAGTTTAATCGATACCCTAATCTATAGTTTAGTCTAGTTGAGTCATAATAAAGTATTTCAAAGTTTCGACTGCAACCATTTGAAAAACTTTGTCTAGTTTCTTTTGTTTTTTATTTAGCATCATATATCTTTTGTTCATTTTCAGCACTGTTTTAAGTGTAGCAGCATTGTTTATTATCAAGCACACACGCGTTCAAAAGAACTCCCCCTATTTAACACTTATCAAAAACAACAACATTAGTAGCAGCAGCACCATGAAGAACGGGGTACACAATAATAACAATGATATAATACTGATTTTTCGTGGCAATATTTTATACTCAACTCAAATTGCTTCGTTATTTTTTCTAAAAGAAAATATTAAAAAAAGAAAAATAAGCGAATGAAATATGAAACAAAGTAATGAGAGTAGGAAGGTGCATACTCGCACACACATAAAGTGGAAAACAGAAAAGAAGACATAAAATGCTGGCAGAAAGAAATTATAATTTACTCAGGTATGCCATCCTTAAAGGTGGTGACTTTTTTTTTTTTTTTTGTTGGGGGTTTTCTTCATGAACGAACATCTTTCGTACACATGTGTTTATGTATGTGTGTGCATGTTTGTTCATTTAAATATATTTATTTGGCATTCTTGGATGGATTCATTGTTTTGCCTTGAAATATGTTGCTCTTATTATTGTTGTTGCTGTTGCTGGTCTTTCTGCTGTTATTGTTTTTTTTTTGTTGGTATTGTCTGATGAGGTGATGCGTGCATGTTATCATGGTGTTGAACTGTTGTTGGCAGTTGTTTATCATTTCGTTACCTTTTCTTATACTGTAAAGATGCCTGCAACATTTACATCTATTTTTAAACATAGCATAGTGTATATTTAGATGTAGTTCTTGATGTGTATATGTGTGTCTCTACTAAAGGAGATGATGAAAAATGAAAATAGTAAAATAAAAGAAGAAATAGTCACAACAGTGGCTGATATAGTGAATGTGAATTTAGTGAATAAAAAGAAGTTAAAGCTAATTTATAACAACACGAACAAAAGTGACAAAACCGGAAATGTTAAAAGCACATGAAAAATAATGCGACAGGAGATAGATTCAACAACTAGTACATAAACTAAAGTTACTTAAACACATATACAACAACAGTGTATTGAAATTAGTATTACTTAGTGATAACTATTCACTTTACATTTGGGACCTTTAAGTTCAAGGTTTTTAATTTCATAATTGTTCCATATAATCTGTGTCATTCTGTACAAATTTATAAATACAAATTTATAGATACGAGCACACACTTTCATATATATACATATATATATATATACATATATATATATATATATATATATATATATATATATAAAGGAGTCTATCGAATTAAGTACTCACGCCGCTGTACGTTTTTTAAGCTGTAAAAATACAACTTATAGACTGCCATTATTATTATTATTTATTTTTTTTATTACGTTCTGTTATGTTTAGGTGTATTGTATCATGTCGTAGTAATAGTATCTGTAAAACAAAAGATGGAGTAGGAGTGATGTTTAAAAGGTAAAAATTGTAAATGAAACATGCACTAATGTTGACAAATTAATCAAAAGACCCATAAAATACACAAGCACCCAGTCTCAGCAAACACACATCTTATCTCAGCTCCTCTTCAACATGTTTCTATTTCTCTCTTTATTTTTTAAAGGTAAATATATATATATATATACACTCGCGTGTTTAGCATGAAATACTATTTTTTGGGAATTTAAAATTTGTATGTAAATGTTTATGTCTTTTTCATAATACATTTTAAGGAACTAAGTAATAAAAGGTTATAAAAAAAGTTTATTACGGAATATTAGGAAAAGTAGGAAGTAAATTCTGTGGAAATACATACAGTTCATCAAAAGAATTAAATTTAAATAAAAAAAAGTTATAATACAAATAAAAAATACTAAAGACTGTGAAATTTTATATCAGATTTCTTTCCTAATATTAATTTCATCAAATAAAAGAAGGTCTAAAGTTTGTTTATTGTTGTATAAAATTCATACAAACTTTTCAATGTTCAAATAAATATTCATAAAAATATATAAATAAGTGTACTTTAATATAAAATGTTTAAATGTGTTTTATATTATTTTGGCATATAGATGCATGTGTTCTCTTAATTTTTTCTACATGAAATAATCAAAATTTGTTACAATTGTATTGTATGAAAGATGCTTTGTGCATTGCATTATATTTGTTACAGTTATATGAGTTTTTTAGGGCTTTTCTCTGCAACTTTAAAGTTTTATTGAGATGCAGTCTTTCATTAAAATGGATTTCAAATAAAATTGTTCAACTGAGAAAAATGTTTTCTATACACAACCTCTATTAAGCTTATGCAGTCAGTTAGACATATAGCCGGACAGACAGACAAACCGAAAAAACGTCAGACATACATTTACAAGATGGACAGACAATATTCCACTTTTCGCATTGAATACTTGTTTATAACACAACAACTAAACTTTTTCTCATTTATATGTATATATATATATATATATATATATATATATATATATATATATATATATATATATTAATTAAAGTTTACTTCAACTTTTAGTAAATTAGTTGGTGCTTCTTTTTTTATTAACATTTTTTAATTTTCTAATTTTTGTTTAGAAATTATTTGATGCTTATTATACTTATGTATAAGTTACAACAATTACAAGACTTATTTAAATATTATGTATACGTTGGGATGAGCATTACATGAAAAGTTATTCATAGGGAAAGTTTACAAATTACATTTGATAGATTTAATTATACTTAAGTTAGTTAAAGTTCGAGTTTAAAAAATTTTAAAACTAGTGATTTTTAGAAGTATTATTTTTAAATAGTTAATTATTATATATATATATATATATATATATATATATATATATATACAAAACTATCTTATGCTTATGGTCTTTATGGTCATATAGATTTCTATCCTTTTAAGAAAAAGTATTGTAAACACTTTCATATAATTTTTGTTATTTTCCAATTCACGACTTCATTATTATGTTATTTGTTAAAGTATTATATGAAGATAAATAACATTTTTAAAAAAGTAATACACTTTGTGTATGAGTTTGCTATTTTCAAATTAATTCAAATATTATAAATATGTCAAATTTTTTTGTTATTTTATTTTTTCATATTCATTTTTCATCAAAAATATTTTTAATAAAAAATTTTGTAAAATTCTTATTTTTGAAAACTCGTACTTTTATGTATTGAAACACCCACCTTGAAGTACACCGATCGACTCAGAATCACTTTCTGAGTCGGTTTAACGATATCCGTCCGTCTGAAAGGCTAATTGGCTGGTCATCTTGGCTAGTTGTTTGTTCATGTAAAATTTTTACACAAAGAATAAGTAATAATTTTAAAGATAATTTGATGAAATTAGGAACACATGACTTTCTTGGTATAACGACGCAGCCCATTTCAAATCTTCCCAAGGAATGGGGTTTTAGTACTCTTAAATGCCAATTTATTGCTTAGCCGTCTATAACTTTATTGCTTTTTTTATTGATAAATCGATTTTTTTAATTTTTAGTGAAAATTCAGATTTTAAATGAGAAATTAGATTTCTAGTGAAAAATCAGTTTTCAAGTGAAAAATCAGATTTTTAGTAAAAAGTCGGATTTTTAGTGAAAAATCGAATTTGTAGTTAAAAATCGAATCTTTAGTGGAAAAATTGGAAAATTTTGTAAAAATTAAAATTTTTAGTAAATATTTGGATTTTTGATTAAAAATCGGTTTTTTTTTGTTGTTGAAAGATTTGAAACAAAAAAATAATGAAAAATTTATTTTTTATTTTTATTTATTTTTTTTTTTTTTTTTGTAAGAAATGAATAAATTACAAAAATAGTAATTTTTAACAAAATAGTTTTCACAATGTTATAATGGTTTTTTAAATTTCCATATAAAGTAAAAAAATTAAGAAATGTAAAATAATGTGATATTTCAAATAACGTATAACATAATAATAATAATAATAATAATAATAATAATACTTCAAATAATGTATTTTGTATATTAGGTAATTGTCTTTTTTTTTTTTTTTTTTGATAAATATTGCAGTATCAAACTATTTTCTATATTTCTTAGTTTATTTATTTTCTGACTGCTTAATTTGATAATATAATTGGTTACAAAAATTTTAATTATTGTAAGAAATAAATCAAATATGTAAAATTTTAAAAATATTTAGATAATAAAAGTTAATATTCTATAAAAACTACATAAAGCTACAGAATAGCGGACCGTAATGTATTTCAAGTATTAATATTGCTTAAAATACTTATTAGATTTTTCGATCATAGAATTTGGTTCAAATAATCCAAAAATTTAAAACATGATTTGGCATATATTGAGTGTTCTTTTTCCTTGTTGTCACGGATAAAATTAAATTATTTATATGAGCTGCTCTTTTATAGCATTAGAATGTGTGTATTTTATATGATTTAAAAGATAATAACACGTCTGTAATCCCAAAAGGCAACATTTTTTCTGTTGGTATGCTATCCGTAATTAGTGGTAAACTAAATCTCTATGAAATTCTTGAAAGCTGTAATAGAGAGAGATTTTTGATTTTTTCCAACTTGTCATTTTTTTTTTTTTTTTGCTTTTATAATTTTTTCTTTTTGGTTTTGGCGATTTGTTTAATTTGGGAAATTTTTTAAATTTTCTAAATTTTTTCGTTTTGGTGATTTTTTTCTGCAATGTGCTTACTATTTTCTAATTTTACGATATCAGCTTACCACAAATTAAAGAATTAGTAATAAAAGTAATATAAATAATGTACCAAAAAAGTCCTCGTTTATTGTATCTAGGTTGTTTTTCGACCAATTTAGATTTCGTATTCGAAAAAAAATTGTTGAAAATTTTTTTGAATAAAGTCACTAGTCTTTGTAGATATCTATGCCACTTTTTTGAAAACATATCGGGAGACTTCACATGTAATATTTTGACTGAGAGATGAACGGAAGGATAACTTTATTTCAATTAAATAATTCATTCTATCAAAAATAATTTAAATTTGCATCAGTCAACAAAATATGTAATATTTTGACTGAGAGATGAACGGAAGGATAACTTTATTTCAATTAAATAATTCATTCTATTAAAAAAAAGTTTAAATTTGCATCAGTCAACAAAATAATTAAATCAATTACTAACAACCGTAAAAAATTAAAAACAGAAAAATATATATACTAAATAATTAAGTATGTGATTGAATGTATTAAAGGCTTAAATGAGAAAAAAATCTTACATAAATTTAATTTTTATTATTTCATTGATTTTATTTTTGCTTGTATATATATATATATATATATATATATATATATATATATATATATATATATATATATATATATATATATATATATGTAAGATGATATAACTTTGTTATTAAAAAATATTGGATAGTAATTTCTTTAGTTAAAAATTTAGTTAAATTTTTACCTCTCATCAAAATGATTATATGAATTACTAATAACAATAAAAATGCAAAAATTTATTAAAACAATCAAGTAAATGATTGAATGAATTAAAAATTTAAATGAAAAAAAAAAACGTTTGCTTGTATATTTTAATTAAATTTTATGTGAAATGAAACAACTATATTGATTGAAAAATAATTTTGTATGTGTATATGTGAAAGTATAGGACTCAAAAATTACTTTTGTTATATTTCTGTTAAAAAATACGCCATTTGTGAAACGATTTTATAATTCTTCTTAGTAAATTTGGATACATATGGGTTCTGATATATTAGAATCATACACGACTCTCAGTTAAAAGGAGCCCTTGGAAGATTTTATCAACAGTTCTTATGGGGTTTAAAAAATATTTTAAAAATTACATAACCTATTCTTTAATATTTTTTCCATTTAAGAGCGTATCTTTACAAATACGCAGTTATTTTACAAAAATCAAGATTTAAGGGCGCACTTGTACGGCTAGAAACCTCAATACGACATCTATCTGATTTCAAAATAAAATTAAGAATAAAAAAACTTTTTGTACAGAAAGGGTGGTCCGAATTCCTTTCTTTATTTTTGAAAAGCTATTAAATAACAAGTTTTTTCACTACTGAGAAACAAATGATTTCGAATTAAAGTATATTATCCATGTATTTGCACCAAATGAATAGTAATGTTGAGTTTTTATCCGTTTTGGAATAATTTACGATTTTGTTTCATAACCTCACTTTTTTCATTTAGATACACATGTATCTATGTGCTATACTGAGGTTTCCACTTAAATTCAAAATGTTTGTATAATATTTTTAAGTATAGGGGATCTAATAAACTCGGATTTATTTGAAGCATAGAATATCCTAAAATGCTTTGATTATATCGAAAACATATTTCAACATCTTTATTATCAAAATTGCACTAATTGAAATTTGGGAATGTCTAATCCATTAACTACTATGACTGATCACCAGATATAGCCAAATAAATTAAGTACCCGACAATCTTCATTGACATATCATTTTAGTTAGTTCTTGCCATATTAATTGATACAAACTGGGGTGATATCCATAAATAGTATCATTTAGAAATTATTTGTAACATACCAGCAAATAACTAACCAAAAGGATACTAGCTTCTTAAGAAATTTAAAAAATGGTGTCAGTATATAACTTGAGACTTCAGTTGGTCTCAATAACATAAAAACTTGGGCTAACATGCTCAGAAGAATTTCATTGCATCAGATTTTACAGTACTTTATAATTTACTACTCAATTATGTTCAATATTTAGAAGGTATTCAGGTGATAATTTATTATTAAACAAATGTATATTTGTAATATAGTGATCTTATGATATGTTTCTGTATAGTTTTGTACAAAAAATATTTCACTACTCATAATTTTCTAATAATATCGGTGAAGAAATATAAGAAATACTACATAAATTCTATAATAAATTATTCCAATAATAATAATAAATTATTCCAATATATAATTTGTTAATATTAACTAATCTCTTCCATTTAATAGTGAAATTTGTTGTAAGTTTAAATTATATATTTTTTCTCCCAAATGCATACGTAAGAATTATAATTGGCCCCATTTTAAATTAAATCATAATTTTTAAACAAAATGTTCTAAATTTTCTCTCTCTTTTCTTTCTATTTTTGTAATAACTTAGTAAAGACGACTCCGACTAGTATAAAATTTTACATAGATATTATCTGGACTTATTTTAATAAAATTGTAAGGGAACTATGAAAATATATTTATTAGTTTCTGTGTTATCGTATTTTAAAAATGACAAAAAACACTTAACATCACCCTTTATAAACTTGAAATATTTGTATGGATTTCTATAAGACACAAAAGTAATTACAATTCTTTAAGCTCTAATTATCAATAATCCCAAACTCGCATTATAGGTTATTAATGAGAAAATATTTCTAAAAATTCCTTTATGAATATTCGACCATATACATTTATTTATTCACATTTCCCCTATTTGTCCTATACTTAACAAGCTTCTTCAATTTTCAATGTCTCTTTAATATTCTCTTAAACACAAAGTTCCTTTGAAAGATCATTACGATGGAACGTGCTATGCATTTTAAATATTTTTCAATCATGTATAACATAAAACTACAAATACTTTAGAGAAGCATGACTAATGGTTGTTCATTTCATTCATTTTATAGCCCAATACATACTAATTATACACACATACATATTTCCGGTAATCTTTATTTTCTTTATACGTATATGGGGAATTCTTTTTTTAAGTTTATCTTTTTATTTTTTTTTTAGTAACTTTTGATGCAATTACATTCACAACACTCGGTGGAGTAAAGCAACAAAAATTCAAGATCTTAAATGGTTATATGTAATATCGCAAGCACTCAAATTAAGAGAATAAAAAAAAAATTAAGAGTAACAAGTTTTTTTCTTTCTCTAGATTGCTGTAATCGCAAATTTTTAAATATGTGAACAATTCCTATAATTTAATCTACATGCACTTGTAGAAATAGGCCAACTTATGTTCAATGAAAATATCTTAGGCCAGTGTTGAATTATATTTTGGACAAGTGGTGAAACCAAAATTTTCAATATTTTATTATTATTATTATTATTATTTTAAAATTTTTCGATTAGAAAATTTGCACCGCTTCAAGTATTGCAAAATATAGAATGGGGGTTTATTGCTCTTATAATTACAAATCGTTTGCGATAAATTTCGTTAAAGTGCTTTCTATAGCAGCGCTATAGGTGACCAAACTTGAGGAGAAAAATCTTAATGGCTCTAAGAGGTGACTTTTTCACGAGGCACACTTAGAGCGTAATTTCAATGAAGCTGAAGTATTGCGTTGTCAAAAAATGTTTCGATATTACATTCTAAAATAGTTACAGCGCCCTTTAATATCGATCTAAAATGTTACGTACTCTATATAGTATTTTTTATATTTTATATGAAATTATATTTATAATAAGTACGTTCATTCATTTTGTATTATTTAAGCGAAAAACGGATTTCAACAAAAAATTGCATTCATAACCAGAGATGGCGGTGTCTTTAATATTTCATAAATCGTAGAGACACACCCAAGAAAAATTTTATTAAAATTAATTATTATTATTTTTTTTTTTTATTAATTTTTCAGTGTTTAGTTTTCATTTCTACTGCTGCGTAAGAACTAACTTTTACATTTTATTATAAGATCTTACTTAGCATAGATTGAACAAAAATAACTAGTTTAATGTAATTTAAGGAAATTGATAAGTTATGTTATTAAAAGAAAATATTTTACAATTGGATAATTAAAGAGTAAATGGAAATAATTTTTAAAAAATGAGAACATAAAAATAAGATAAAAATAAATAAGTTAAAAGCAAATATATTTAATTTATGAAGGGTATTCATAGAATATGTAACTCAAGGCGCTAATTGATCCAGCTGTTATTATAGCTTATATTGGAATGAAGTAACACTCAAAAATAATGATGCGATTGTATTTAAAGCAAAAAAAAAATCATTATGATCGTTGTTATCTTCGGTGATATCAACCATATCCCATAACTTTTAATTTGTATCTTAGATACATCAATGTAGGTAATATGCACTAATACAAAATGAATGTGCTTATTATAAATATAATTTCATATAAAATGTAAAAAATCCTATATAGAAAACATCAAATTTAATTATTTTATTGTACTACAATGAATTTAGAATATAATATAGAAACTCTTTTTGCTTTTAGCTTAGCTTCATTGAAACTGTTCAAACTCAGTTTGAACAATAAAACTTTATTCGAATAATACTTTTGAAACTTTAATTCATATTTATATTTGTAATTACTTTTGAATTATATTGAAATTAAAGTTTTGTATTACTTACATACTTATTTACACATAATGTAATTGATCACATTATAAAAATTATATTGTGAATC
The DNA here is from genome assembly GCA_932274085.1 of Protocalliphora azurea. Taxonomy (NCBI): domain Eukaryota; kingdom Metazoa; phylum Arthropoda; class Insecta; order Diptera; family Calliphoridae; genus Protocalliphora; species Protocalliphora azurea. The sequence continues at coordinate 150,412,787 of OW026522.1, forward strand.
TAAATAATAAATAAATAATAAATCTAAAATTAATTCTGAAATCCTTACAAATAATCTATTTATTTTATTTGTATAATTGAAATCAACCCATGTTCCAATTACCTAACAATTTCGTATTAAATTATATCCCAATTTATTCAGAAATTATTATGTGAATTTTTGCAATTTTGTTTTTTGACTTTTTGTCTTAAACACCAATAACATTGATTCCGTTCGCGAAAAGTCATCCACCCAAACAGATTTGTATTTCATTAAAGCCTTTTAATATTGGTAGAAAATATAGTTGAAGTGGCATTAAAAAATGTCAAATTTTCTTAAACCCTAAAAGTAAACGAATTTGAAGAAAACCCCATATATTTATATAATATTGTATTGTGCAGTAGTATTCTTAGTCACAAGTAAAATATTAAAATTTTATTTGGAAATTAAGGACTGCACATGAAGAAATGTATACATATAATTCATCTTATAAGAATTAAATGTATAGGTCAATCCTTTTGCCTGTTAAAGGCTTTTATAATCTAGTTACAAATTTAAAAAAACAACAAATATCCTTTATTTATTTTCAATAAAATATTTTACATTTTTTGGAACACAATAATAAAATCTTTATTTTGTTTTCGAATACTTTATTGTTGGAATGAGTTCACCTCTTTTCTAGTTTTATTTTTACTCAGTTTTAAGTGCTCTTTTAATATTTCTTTACTATAATCAAATACATTTCGAATGGAATAAGATCTGGACAGTTTAGTTGATTGGCCTCATTTGCCACACGCAGCATAATTTCTTTGATACTACTCAGTTGTTTTTTGTTGGAATAATGAGAAGATAGATGAAGCCAAACAAACAAAAAAAAAATCTTTTTGTTTTCTAAGAATAGAAAGGAATCTTTTCTGATGGCACTCGTTTGCGTACATAGTATCTCTGTTATGAATTTATTGTGAATGAAGTGCTTTTCCCCCGCATGTATAAATTTTTTTCCAAACCAAAAGTTTACTCGACAATCTCAATCTTTTTATATGATATTTATCTAAAAAATTTCTCACAAAAACTCTAGTATGAAATTCCTCACCGCAATGTTGTAAGAAGTTCGACAGTACGTACTTTTTTCACCCTTTGGCAGCATTCATTTTTATTTATTTTTTTGTCTCAGTAATTGCGACTTTTGTTTTGGTTTTACATTTTTTAACCGTTCCTATTAGTATCTAAAGGCTACATTTTTTAAACTTTTCTAATAAAAGATAAAGAACAGTTTAAACAACGAATTACATTCCATTCAGAGATGTAGAGATTTCTTTAAAGATTCATATTACTTTGTTTATGATCCTGCAGTTTGTAAATAAACTTTTTTCAGTTATCAGAGTTTTTTCGATGACCATGAAATCTTTTTACTTTTCATGACTCAAAAAACTGAGTTTCTTAACTCAACTGCACTTCAGGCAATTATTTTATATGGTTGACATATGTCTTGATTATAAATTTGAGTTATGCGTTTGCATGTGTTTTGTTAAATTTTCATTTTACTGGAAATAGTAGGAAATGTAAACAAGTAAACGGTACTAATTATGACTAACGCATTATAAAAATTATATAATGAAAATGTACACGGACTTTTTCGTGCGCAGTCCTTATGTTCAAAGAGTGTATATTCTTGTATTTTCATTATTTATATATAGATGAGTAAATCCGGAAGGGATTATATAAATTTTCATTGTAATAATATAGAGGCGGCCACAAAAAGAGAAACCAAATAAAAGGTAATGCCAACCAATTGGATACCAATAATGAAAACTTTTCCTTTTCTTACCACAGGAAGCACACAAACTCATGTACATTTCATTTGTAAGAAAATTAATTCGGTCCAAGTCTATTGGCATTGTGGTGATTACTATTTGAATAGAATATGAATTTGGATTAGAAGAATATTAAGAAGAAGATTTCTATATGCAAAAAGGTTTCACAGCTTATTTCTATCAGTAACATATTACAAAACCTATTTAATTTTCTTGCAAACACAAGAAATGTGAAAGTACTTTTAAGAGCATTAACCAGATAATAAAATATATTTTAAAATGTAATTTATATTTTTAAGGAATTTACACAAAAACTAGTCTAGACGAATTGGAAGAGATTTCATACACTAACAATGCTACTGAAGTAGAACTACCTAAACAGATATCTTTGCTATTGATTCGTATAAAATGATTTCTCACAAAAATATCAAAACAAATATGTCTAAATAAATTTCCAAATAAAATGAATTTTTCAAAGTAATTGACACATTATTTGCCTTAATAAAGTTAGTGTCAACTAATAAAATGATTTATTTATTGTAATATTCATATAATTCCCGGTATACTAATGTTATTTTATTTACTCTTTTCCGAAATCTAATATTTCCTCTGATTTAATTTGTAAAAGTTTTTCCCAAATCAAAATAGTTTCTTAATTCAATCACAGCAAATGTTTCAGTTAATTCAATAAATCTGATAGTAACATAAAGTAACTGACTGTAATATTACTCGAGTTCAAGTACCTGACGCAATCTTTCTATTTCCTTCTCTTTCTGAGGTGTGAGAAGCTATTTCCTTTTGTTTTAATAATTTAGCATCTAATAGTAATCTTGTTTATATGTAGTTGTTTTTGTTTTAATTTTTTTGGTAGTTGTTATTTTTAAGATATTGCTGAATATGTATTAGTATGTTTGTTTGGTGTTTCTTTAAGTCTTCTTTGCTTTTTTTTATTTCTAGTGGTGAAAAGTAAAACTTTTTTTGACAACTTTCTCCCTACATACACATGTTCATTTACAACTGTCAATTCCAAATGTTAATGACAACTTTGTAAAACTCTTTATTACACACCCTTACACATACTCATACATTTATATCTTCTAATGCCAACACTCTTACACACATTCAAAAAGTCTCAAACATTGTTTTACTATTAAGTTTTAAAAGTTTTTCTATATGTTGGAAAACAGTTTTGTGCTAGAGAATGTGTTTGTTTAACAACTAAATAAAAAGACGTTTAGAAATCACGAACAATTCTGTAACAAGTTTATTAAATAATAATCAACATAATATTATAAAAAATTTAAAATTGCTCTAAAAAGTAAATGAACTTTAAACAAGGAGTTAATTTATATGTTTCTTGGTATTTATCCCTTTACAGCAATTTATTCATTCCACGAGAGATTTATGTCGCGAATTTATTCACGATTTTAATTTTTATAAAAGTTAACAAGACCGACAAAGTACGTAATTTTAAATGTTAATATCGCCTTATGATATAGACGGATTTTAATGATTCAAGGCTCCAATGAAAGTCAAATGAAAACACAAAATATTTTTAATTTTTGCTTTGTGTGAAAAAATATTTATAATTTCATTTATTGTAAAATATCATTCATAATTTGTTTATAATAAATTTGTTAATGTAATGCAATATTTAATATTTCTATTGGGAAAACTATTTTTAAACAAACTTAGATATTTAGTTAACTTATTAATTTGGTTAGTTAATATTTTACTCGTAGTTATTTTAAGGCAAAAATTTAATAGTAAATATAATTCATTCAACTAAAAAAAATTAATTAAAATTATAAAAATATTCAATTAATTTCAATTAATTAGTATTAACACTTTGATGATTGGAGAAAAAAATAACTGATTTTTATTTTATTTTTTTTTTTTCTGTGTACCCAACTTCACAGTTGTTTGTGCAAAATGAAGTATTCAATATTGATTCACCCATATAAAGGTGATCTTGATTTGCATATCTTGCTCAGAAGCATCAGCAATTACAAAAACTTTTTCAGTGTATTTTATTTAGTTGTACTCGAAATCAGAGATTTCGTGAATCAAATATACATTAGAAATGTTGTGCATTTACCAGTACACACAGAAAAAAAGTTTGTGGGAATTCGGTATTTATTTATTAAATTTTAATAATTATTAAAAAACTAAAAAACTATTGGTTCCAACAGGTTTGTATAGTTACTAAACTTAACATAACTTATTTGAAAACAACAATCGAATTCAATTCAATTCAACTGATCACAAGCGAATAATTCAATATAAAAAACAAATTCTAAAAAAAATTCTAAAAACCAAATTGACAATCAAAAAAAATAAAATAAATTAGAATTAAAAAAATAATTTTATATTAATATTGTTCCAAATACAAAGGTGTGTGTATCTTTTCAATTTTGTATTCTGTGTACTTTAAGAGTTTTAATTTTATTTTGTTTTCCTTAGCGAAACCTTCAAAAATTTGTTGTCTTTCTATGGGCAAAAAATATTTAATAAAAACTTCTTTGTTAAGAAACCTATCTACTTATGTATGTACTATATATGGATGCTAATGTGCACAAAATGATAAGTGTAATTTACAAACAGAAATGTGTGAACTCATTATGTAAAATAAATATTCTACTCAACAGAAACAGTGTTTGGCTTTATATACACATATTATATCGCCAGATTGATCCTAATAAAAGCGAATTTCAGGCTGATTTTATGGTTTTATTACAAATTACTTCCGAACTAAAAATTTCTTTTTAATTTGTGTTTTTTTACCGTTGTATTTTTGTATAAATTTGAAATAATTAAAAAAAAAACAATAAATTTTAAAATAAAGATAAACTTTTTACTAATTAAAAACAAAAAAAAAAAAAAAAAAAAAGAATAGATCCAACTTATATTTTCTGTTTTTATCATGGTTTTGTATGAATCTGTTATGCGTAACATAAATTCAGCAATCGAATAGGATTTGTAATCGAATTTATTTTCTCTGTGTAGTCTTAAAAGAATTTTTTTTTATTTATAATTTTCTTAATTAATTCTTACCCTATGTATAGAAAAATTTATTTTTCTTAAATCTTACTTTCTAAAAAAAACCCTTTCTTTTACTTTAATTATGTTATAATTAATCAAATCATGAGATTAATACTAAGTAGCTTATCTTAAAAAAAATGTTAATACAATTATGTATTTAATTTGTATTTTTCCCCCTTAAATAACTGATTGGTTATATGTATGTATGAAGGTACGTTTGTAGAGATTTACGTGTCAACACCCTGTTGTAACCTGAACTACAACTATAAATAGAATGACTGTAACGAAATGGAAAAAAATTGTATTTTAATTCTACCATACATATATTTAGATCTATGTAATACTTATATGGAATTTTATTGTGTGAGGAAAGTTAAAATTTCTTTGCTTTTCATTCACGATTTAAAATTTTTAATTTTTTAATAAAAATTATAATAAACATTTTATATCCACCAACGATTCAGAAAAAAGGAGAAGTAATTCTAAAAAACATACATTTTAACCACTTCAAAAAAATGGAAATACGTAAGTGCGTTCTTTGAACTTTTTTGAAGGTTAACAATTCCCAGCAGTTTTTTCGGTTTTATTTAAGACAGTAAAGTTCATACGTGTCTACTCACCTAGCACATTTAAACGTAATCATTTTTATTCATTACCCTCTTTCGTATATTTTGTAAACGACCGTCAATCAAAACAAAACTTTACCGACTCTTTATAGGCGTTGAGGCAGGGATTGACACTTTACCGAGTTTATGGTAAGCAGGAAGTCGAAAAGAAGATAACAAAATAATTTTGCTGAAGGTTCAACTAGTTAACTTTACTACGCAACGTAGAAAGAAAAAACAATCAATAAAAGTAAACGTGTCATGTGTTTTCAAAATTTCATAGCATAAACAAAACTGTTCTTTGAATGTTTTGTAAACAAAATAACCAACCAAACCAAAAGGTGAACTGCTGTTTACAAAAAGATCATGTAGTTACGTAAAAATCTATTTTCTATAGATTTCTAAATTTCTAAAATTTTTGTGTCAATCGCCACTTGTACACATCTGCATAAAGCAGTTTGAAACAGCTGATTGATAAAATGAGTTCCTATTTACTGGTTGGGCCTTAAGTCATTTTAACCAATAAAATTATTGTGTGTGCACAAAAGTGCCACTTCGTTGCCGTGGAGGTGATTGTGTGTACAAAAATGTAACACCACGTAATCGTGGAAATGGCAATAGACCTTCTCCTATGATATGCCCATGTTAAAATGTCTAGTCACTTAGTTGATAAAGTAGCTAGTGGTGCCCTAATGTAGTCAGTTAAGTAACTAGTTCGGGAAAGCCGCCTGAAACTGCTGGGTTGTTTTTAAAAAAGTGAAAATAAATAACTTTTTAGTTGGAATAACACCGGAATGTTTAACGATCTTATCAAAAATTAAAAACTTATACTTACGGAATAATAAGCGTAGCTTAATTTTATTGTGAAAATCCACGAAAGTTTTTATAACCTGTATCCAATAACATTTTGAAAATCAAAATTGAGACTAGTTGATAAAAAATTATAATTTTCTAAATAAAATTCTCTTTATTTTTTTTTTTTGAGTTTTTTAATTGTAGTTCGAAAATTTCAGTTACACATTACATGTAATTGTAAAAGTATACGTAGAAGATTGCTGAATGTAAATGTAATTGTATCCCCTAAGCCTGGGAGCTTTAAGTAATATTAGCAAATTATGGTTTGTAAATAATGTGAATTGTGCATGATTTTTATGAAGTAATTGTATTAAGCAAAATTAGATAAAATACAGGGAAAATTTATATTATCGGCATTTTCTTTGCGATTTGGATGTGGTTATCTCTCTTCAAAAAAGACTAAATTGTTATCAAAATTTGAGAATTAAAACTGAATATAATATATCTTATCAAAAATAACTTAAATATGAAAAAGGTGAGAAACAAATGTATTTAAATAACCCACATTGTTTTATACATGGAATGTACATACATTATTTGATAGCCTCTTTTAAGCGATGTTTCAATGACTCAAAATATTCATACTTAAGTTCAGTGGTCATTTATTAATTTAAAGTTACAATTTTTGACACAAAATAAGTGGAAAAATATTTTGGGCAGATCTTAGATGTATGCGTGTTAGCCGATTATTTACTGAACTGTTGTATAAAAATTTGGTCAGAAAAAGTTTAATTATCGTTTGAGAAGGATGATTGTAAAATTGAGCAGTAACTGCGCATCACCTTTTCAGAAGTACAAGTATTATAAAATCCTAAAGAAGAAATATAGTATTATTAATTGCTTTTGAAAAATCTCCAATAAATTCAAGATTATTTACCTCCAAAGTTCTTAAAACCATAAAAAATATACAATTTATTTTTTATTTTTATTTATATTGTCAAAATTCAAAATAGTTTTTGCTATTTTTGTTTAATTTTCAGGCTCTTCAAAATCAATAAAATGAAATATTAATATCAAAAAATTTTTTATTAAATTTTAATTTAAACCAAAAAATAATTTTTTCAAAAAAATGCTAGTCATAATTTGTTCTGTGCACCAAAATTCCAAAATGCAAAATTAAAAAAAAAACAACAAAATAAAAGACTGAATTAATTTTGAACATTAGCAAATTTATCGATTTTCTTTAATATTATTTTTTTGATTTCGATATTATTTTTTGCATATACATATAAGAACTAATTGGAATTGTTTTTTATTAAATATTCCAACATATGCAATATTTCTTAGTAATGAACATTTGATAAAAAAAATATGGAAATTAAATTGAACATTCATTTTCGCTTACATGTGAAGTCAAATGACCTTTTAATATTTATAAAGAAACACATTTGCAAATTACAAATTCTTTCGCAATCAATCTTAAAAAAAAAGAAAAAACAATCACTAAAATATGTTGAAATTTTTATAATACAAATATTTGAAAAAAAAAAAACAAAGAAATAATAAAACAAAGAAACTTAATTAAATATAAATAAAAATAAACAAGGAAATTAGACAGACATACATACATATACACATACTTAGACAGACAAAAAAAATTATGTACTTTAGTCGAAAAATAAAAAAATAAATAATAAAAAATAAAAAGCAAATTGGCCAATCTGTGAACATAGATCTACAAATACTCGTTTTTAAAAAACAAAAAAAAAAAAAAAAAAACTAACCCACAAATATCATCAATCAAAGCGTCCGACACAATTAGAAAATCAATTTCTTTTACTTTAGACCAATGATAAAATATTGCTGGACATAAATTATGTTGCAAATGTTTATTAATTAAACAATAAATAAAGTAAGAGGAAGAGAGAAGCAATAGAAAAAGAGAAAAAGGAAAAAGAACTAAAAATGTAGACCTTACATTCTAAATAAATTCTTAATAAATATTATTTTCATATAAAAAAAAAGCAAAAAAATTAAAAAAAGATCCACAACAAAGTTATAGATTATATTTTCAAGGTTTTAGTTATAGAACAGAAATACAGAAAAAAATATTAATAATGTAATAAAAAAGAGAAACCACGCATTTTCTACATGAATCAATTTAACAAAAGGCCATTAAATATTCTGTAGCTCTAGGTTTTAACACTGAACTTTTAGCTAAAATTTAACGTTTTATTAGACACATTGTCCGCCAATGTTGGATATCCGATGGTAAGAGCAGTAAAATCAGCTTTCAGCATCAGCAACAAAAAGATAGTGAATGAATAAATGAATGGCCAAGTTGTAGGAGTAGAGGTGGAAAGTTAAAGTATTAATTTTATGTGTATATGTGTGTAATGAAATGAGCCAAAAATGTATATAAAAAGAAATATACTTACACTTATACATTTATAAAGAGTAGAGTCCCGCTTGATCACAAACTTCGATAGTGATATTGCCTTCGCATAATTCGCGAACATTTCTCTAAGAAAACCTTCAAGAACGACTATGTACTTGTATAACTCACCCATCGTTCAGTTTGTGGCAGCAAATCGATCGTTTGTGATATCTATATCGAATTATTAGCGAAATCGATAGCGAAATGAGAAAATTTTCATTAGAGATTCGTTTTCGATATTGAGAAAGATCTGTCGATAATTGTTCGATATCGATGTTATTAACGAATCGTTGACAATATTTCGAAAGCAATAGTATTTTACTTTGCTTCATTTTCACTTTGTTCTCAGTTTAAAACTTAATTTTTATTTCTAAGTTAATTAATAATATAAAAATTTAAAAACTTCAACTTATTACGACGATTAGAACACAGCGCTACATTTTGATGAACCCAGACGAAGTCATAAAAAATATTTTATTTCAGTGCTATTAGTTTATATGTTAATCTGCAAGAAAATAAATTAATCATTTAGATAAATATTCTATTTTGCAAATATCTTTAGAAAAGTAGAAAAATTACTTATCGTTTTTCTAAAACTAGAATATTAAACGTATTCATTTAAATGCTTAAGTTTCCTATTTGTGCAATTGTGTATATTTGAGCGATAAGAAAATAAGAAATCATTGTAAATAATTGAAAAATTTTTGTTCAAATCAAAGATACATGCCACGATTTTATTATAATTAATGTATCTATATATAATATATTAATAATTTTCAAACATAGACAAAAAATTAAATAACGCAAGTTTGCGAGACTAAATAATCGTGCAAATTTATAAGGGTTGTGCAAATGAATTTCTATACAATTTTTGACAGTTCATTTACCTGTGTGCAAACCTACAAACATTGCACAGTTTGCGAGGGTTTTCATGAGGACGTTTATTATTTTTTGCAAAAAAGTTCTTCAAATTATAAACTCTAAATAACACTAATGACTCAAGATTAATTAAAGACTTGAATAAAGTAACAAAATATCAAGAAATTATTGATCAATTTGCTGTGCTACGAATATTGACATTTTACTTAATTTTCGATAATCTCTCGAACATGTTTGTTTTGAAAATTACTCGTTTTAGCAAATATTCAATAACTTCTTATCTCAGGTCAAGCGGGGTATAAGTATACTAATACAATCACAGTATGAGGTATAGCCAGTGTCCTCCTGTCTAATTGTGTAAGTAGGTATATGTGTATGTGTATAAGTGTACGTGTGTCCTTAATTGGAACAAAGTAGATTCGTAGGATTATAAATGATAATAATTTTCATTTTCACAATGGCTTACAGCATAAATACCATAGATTACGGAATTATAATAAGGTTCTTGTTGCTGTATTATATGAAAATATATGTATAAAAGTATTTACCACTTTTATGTGTAGGTTTGTGTATGTACTTACACTCATATAACGTACTTATATTTATATGTATGCGAATATTGTACTATATTCTTAAACATCTATATTACTATTATTTTATATGCCTGTGTACATATATCTATATTTACCCATTGCTAAAGTAAACTTAGGTAGAAGCGAAGTAAAGTGAACTTGGCTTAAATTGTATTTAATACTTTAACAACATGAAAATTGTGAATACAACCATGTAGTAGATATAATATTTCTTCATTTAAACCATACACTTTATTTACAATGCACAGAGGGATCTTTCCGATAGAAAGTCCAATTTCAAAAGTTCACATTTTGAAAAACTAAATCTCACATTGATTAGGTAACTATGTGATGAACTTTAACCTAAACTTATTTTTTGGTATGCCATGAATAAAGTGAGCCAAAGTTTTTCATACATTATGTTGTTATATATATATATATATGTATATATATATAATGTTTTATCTAAAAAAGTTATGTAAATTCTAACTTTCAAAATACAAAATTTATAAGTTGTATAATGCACTGAAAAAAATGGTCTTTATGTTTCACAATTAACACAGTTTTTTAATTTTTCATTTAGTTAACATTGGATCTCAATTTTAGATTTGGAAACAAATCTGTAACTTTTAATCGGCTGGTTGAATTTGCATAAAATTTAGAAGGGGGCCGCACAAACCTCTCAGGAGAGAAGCACAGAAAAAAACAAAAATTTTTAAACAATTTAAACAAAACAATTTTTAACCGCCTACCAATATTTTGCTTCTTATCCAATTTCAAATATTTTTATATCTTCTTAATGCCCTCGCGACCTTCGAATGCCTACATATGCTATTTGTGTCTCAACTAAATCTTGGCTCAGTTTTTATAATATGTAGCCCAATACTTTTGAGCGATTTTGTAAAATTTTTAACCAATTAGTTAAAGAAAAAAATATATATTGAATAAAATAAATTTGAAATCGATATCTTTTCTGGGTATAAAATTAAAAGATTTCAAAAGATTTTCAATTTGATTATAACTTTTTGTGCTTTTTTGGCCCAAAAAGTATCTACACTCTTTTTTCTTAAAACTAATTTTTTCAAGTACATATACTTGTTTTGTACCCTTCTGAATGGTATCTTCAGAATAAATAATAATTTCAAATTAATAGAACTAAATAGAAACCCTCCAGAATTTTACCTATTTTATATCAAAATTTGTGCTTTAGCCTATGTATTCTAAAATCTCAAAGCATGAATCTGCAAAGAAAACACAGTTTCGGAAAATCTAATGCATTAAAAAAAAAAAAAATTGCCAACGGCTTTTTCCACACCTATAGCAAATGTGGACTTTATAGGAAAAATTGTGGGTTACCTTTTACAAAAACGTTTTTAATATTAACGTCTACAATCAATGAAACCTTTTTTTAATATATCGTAACTAACAAAGATTTTATTAGAGATAAAATGTTTACAGTTTCTCCAAAAATCAATTAAAAAAATTATTCGCAAAAAGTCTGAAGTCAATATCATTTACAGAACTAAAACTATGCTACATTAAAGTATGTCAATATGTCACAAAAAATTCTAAAAATATTGTACTATTGTGGATTTTATAAAGTGATATCTGAATAAATAATTTGTTTCCGCATTCAATGTTCAAAAGTTTGTTTGTGTTTGCCCCACTGTGTAATGATAGAAACAAAAATCACTAAAATAAAATTCTTATAATATTTTACTATAGTGTAACAAGTTAATACAGTTTACATCTAAATTTTATCTCGATATTAATATCTAAAATGATTTTAAATGGGAAGCCTTAAGTGGACGCTAATTTTAGCTGATCGTCCGAAAATTAGATATAATAATAGAAACAGGAAAAACGTATTTTGGGAAAACATTTTAATCACGATTTCCATGATATTCACTTAAGTTCACCTTGGAAATGAAGTAATGTGTCAAATTTCATTAGATGTCTTGTAAATTCTAAACCATAATTTGATCAGAAAGTTTAAATTAATAACGTGTGGACTGAGGGACTGACGATCATCGCTAATTTAGTATAGTAAATTATATAGTGGCAAATTAAGGTGACTAACATCTAATGACAACAGCTTTCAATGATTCAAGTTATAACTTAAAAATAAAAACATATCTTTGTATAGTATTTTTATTTTTTTTCGGGTTTTCAAATGTGACATTTAACATTATTTATTATTTATTTAACATTTTTTATAGGCTGAAAACTTTCTCTTTTGAACGATGCCAATTCCTTGTTATAAAATCATACGTTTTAGTTAATGTCGCAAAACCCCCTTTTTTGCCCCAATGTGCAATGTTGATCAGAAAATTATGAATTTAACTTTTTTCTATCGCAAACAAATTAATTGTGTGAAACTTATTGATCTATTCTCTTAAACATATTTTCTTCCAGAAATTATTTCACGTTATTTTATTTATTTTTTAATTATTACTATTATTATTATTATTATTATATATATATATATTTTTTTTTTTTGAATTAAAATTTTCAAAATTAGAACCCTTTAATTCCTAGTACCCACTTACAAAATTTTAAAGTTTTTAAAAGAAAATTATTTTAAATTACCACGTTAAACGTAGTTCAAGTGTGTTTATATTACAAGTAAATTCGTTTGGTCGGTTAAGATATGAAACCCAACACTTATAAAACAGACACTTTATATACACAAACTTTACATTTTATAAGTTATCGTAGGAATAATATAGAAATCTAAACGCTAGTATACACACATTTATACATACATATGTGGATGAAGAACCATAAACACTTATATATAAATATTGTAGTATGGTAGTGCATAATAATTGTACATACGAGTATCTATATGGTTAAAGTCTAGAAAAAAGATATTTCCTTCATATAAAATTTAAGAAAACAAATTAAATAAATTAAATTTTATACACAAAATTTTTATAGTACAATAGCTATAAATTTTAATTGTTTTCAATGTCTGCCGAGTTACAAAAGAATTTGTAAAAAAATAGGATATATATGTATATATATATACAAACTGCAGTTCAAAAATTTAAATATGTATTTAATACATGTGGGAGTGTATGTTATGTTTAAATTAAAAGACCTATTTCCTTTACTTTTTGTGGATTTAAAATGTTGTAAATAGACCAAGTTGTGTTTGAAAATGAAAAAAATTCTCATGCTGGTATTTATTATAATTTAAATCCTTCTGACATGTAATTAGATTTTACTTTTTATATTGTATTTTAAATGAAATATTTAGCTATTTTTAGTATTAAAATCAAATGATTTATAACAGAGTTTGTATAGACATAAATGTAGCTTAGAATTAAACATTATTATATGAACTATTTGTTTCTTTACATTTAATTAAATTATTTATTGGAATTGGAATTTAAGTTATAGGAGACAGAAGATGATTTTTGATTTTTTAATAGATAGAACAATTTAAAAAATGAATGTATTTTCTAATTATTTATTTGTATGATTTTTTATTTAATTTAATCCTTAAATTTTATAATACGTAGGTATTGTATTTAAAGAAAATTAAAAAAAAAAAAAAAAATTATCACAATAATTGAAGTATGGACACGTATAAGGGCATATTGACTTACTTTTTCAAAATGCGGGTTTTTACACAATATTATTTTAGTAACCATTTTACAGCCATTTATATAAAAATAATTGTAAATATATGCCAATATCACTGAAAAAAAATTACTTAAAAAAAAACGATTTTATGAAATTTTTATTATTTCATACTTTTTTTTTTTTTTGATTTTAGATATTTTTGAATAAACGATATACAATCCATTACTCGAATGAAACATAAACTTCAGAATAGTAAGAAATTATATCGAGTTTATGCAATAATTACTTATATGCATCAAACTAAGAACAAGTAAAAGGACGTATATTCGTCATTTAAATAATATAATATAATGATATTTTGATGTGGTTTTGTTATTAATTTTAGCAAATTTATTCGAAAAACCAAGTAAAAAGCATGTGGTCAGCGTTTTTATTTTCTCGAAGAGGGTCTTCCATGGGACCTATGGTCAATTATCAGTCTGTTCATATAAGATTTGATGATATAATTTGTATTTCTGTTAAACATATATACATGTACTATTATGATGAATTTTATTGAATTTATTATGTGGTTAATTTCCGAAAGTCAGAAGATATAGTCAATTATGGACCAACTGTGATAAAACTTTGCACTAGTTTTTCTTCTTATATAAAACTTATTTGCATCAAATATTATTGTTATGTTGACTTTTATATGGAACTTTTGCATTTTAAAATTATTTTAGGAAGATAGGCTTATATAGCGGGCATGGTCAGTTTTATACCGATTTTCGTGAATTTCACGAATTTTAATGAAATCGATATTAATATAAAGAAATCTTTCTTAATTTTTACCATTGTTCTATAAAAATATATGGATATAAGCCCTTATTGTATTTTGAGTTATTTTCTAATACACATTTTTTTAATGATACTTGGCATACAGATAGATGCTTACTATATCTATACCAAATATCGAAAAAAGATAAGAAAGTGATTGGGTTTTATGATTTTATGATGTTTTTGTTTTATTCTGCAAAATTTTCTATATGGTTAAACGCCCTTATATGCGCCCTTGCTTCAATTGTAAAAAAAGGTCAGATATCAATTTATTTTATATAAATTCTACATTTTTAATCGCTTCTAATAGAATACTGATCGTTTTGTATATAACGTGACCATCCTTGTGATGATAAAGAAAAAAAAAAAACACTTTTGAATTTTTTCGAAGCAATTGTTTTAATATTTCCGAAGCTATTGAGCAAATTTAAAAAAAGTTTGTACATATAACTTGAAGGTAATTTGAAATAGAATATTTTAATATTTTACTAAGCAAAGTCAGACAAATCTTATTCGAGATATGTAGCAATAAGAGGGGCAATGTAATTAGGTTTCTGTATAACGATTTATCTCAAGAAATAAAATCAATTTAAAAAAAATATTTATGTTGGTAAAGGTTATGATGTTCTCGATCGATTTGGGTTTACTTTGACGTACAAGTATTTGCAGTTTATCTGTTATACCGAAATCGTTGTACGAAAATCGAATTCGCTACGGTTTTACGGTTCACCGAGTATGCCATAAAATAAGTATAAAGCGAGCAATGTTCACACTAACTAGCACTCATTTTGAAAAGATTCCTATAACTTAACCTTGTGATTAACAAATAACTGAATAATCAATATTTTGACAGAAGCCACCAAAACAATTGCATATACGAATTCTAACATTGGCCTTCTCAGGAACAGTGAGATTTTTTAAAATTAAATTTTTTGCTAAAAATTTATTTTTGTTTGAAAAACTTTAAATTTCTTTAAAATTATAAGTCAAAAAAGAAGACAAATTACAGCGCTATATTCGACTGTACTAAATTTTATGTAAACTTCAACAGTATTGAAATGTATGTTACAATACTAAGTGAAAACTGGCGAGTTTTTTCGTTTTTGTGATTTTTTTCCTTTTATATTTTTTTAGTTTCGGCGTTTTTATGTTTGCGATCTTGTTTTGGCGATTTTTTTTCTCTTTGAACGTTCTTTTAATTTTGGCAATTTTTTTTGATTTTTTTTTTTCTGTACGGAGAGACTGATAGACATACATCGTTATTTTTAATATTAACACTGTTAAAATTGCGGTTATAACGACAAATTTCAAATTTATTTTTAGCTATTTTCGTTAAATGTGTATGCGTTATGTTGAAAAGGCCAACAACTATAAATATAAAATTCATATTTTATTTGTCCAATAATTTAAACTGAAATGAACAAAAGTTATTTCTGTTAGTTCATATATTTTGAAATGTGCAATTTTATTTAACTAAAACTAGTATTTTTAGGAGTTCCATATAAAAGTAGTTTTTTGTGCGAAATATACTTCTCGGGACCATAAAAATGTGTTTGTCTTAATAAAAGTTTGATATAATCGTTTTCGCTATAAACGTAGTTATTTGTATGTTTTTTATAAACGTGTTCGACTGTATTAGCAAAAATCTAACTTCATTATAAAAATCTAAGTTTGCTTATATTTGTTAAACTCAAAAGTCTATATTAATAATAAACGAACGCTTTCATCACTTCTTTTTTGCCAAAACAATTTCTTGTTATTTGAGCAAAACGAGATATATTCACATATAGACGAACCCATCAAAAACTTGGTAATGACATATAGTTAACGAATAATATGCTTTTTAGCGAAACGCCAACATTGGCATCCCGTCTGCAATATCTAGAAATTTTTTGTGTCAAGAGTTAAATTTTCTCTGCATTACATATAACTTGTTGTGTAACTATTGAGCAGATCTTATGAAGCTCTAATTTAGGCCACTTTCAAAAATTTTGCCTTATAAACTATATTTTTTTACTAGACTTGTTTAGAATTTTTTTTTTTTTTTTTTTCATAATAGAAAAATTTTTGAATTGAATTGTTGATAAAAAAAGAAGAATAAATTTGTGTCATATATACGTTAAATTTGTTTGTCATTGTAAAAAAAAAAAAGAATTACAATTATAACCAGAAGCTTTTCCTGTCAATTTTGTATTACAATTTCTACAATTTTAACTGTGTATTCCAAGGTTTCTTTCTTTGGGGTAAAAATTCCTATATATATGCAACTTTTGGATTTTAGGAATCTTATAATAATTTATTTTGTAGTTGTGTTGGCCATATTGAATCTAGTTGTGAAAAGGGAAATCTCATTGCTAATTGTGTCTAACGATTTTCCTTTGGTGAGCCAATTATTTTGAAAACACTATTTGGAGTATCAAATATTAATAGGGAGAACCTTTACGTATAACTATTAACGACTTTGCTTTGGATATTTCAATATTTCAAAATTGTTAAAACTTCTGGACAGAAAAGTACTAAAAACAGAAACGTATACGTCACCTCACTGGGCTTTATAATGGCTTATTGGCCTCGACTAACTAGGCAATCCGATTTGATAAGTTTGCTACTGAAGTCCTATGTTAAAGTTAGTGTACTGCTTATTGTTTGGCAGGATATTTGTTATGCAAATCTATGGGAAATTTTATTGAATAGTAGCATCAAGACTTACGCTCATTAAATTGCTAAATTTTTCATCTTTAAGAAATAAAACCATCAAAATCATCTATATTATTCGTATTATTCTGTGTTGGAATTCAGCTGGATTTTCAAATTCAACAAAGACTTCCATTTAGCGTATATTATGTAACTTTGTTGTTTAAAATACATACACATACATGTATATTTTAACTTAACTCTAATTTACTTAAATCTAACAAAACATTTTAAGTAAAAATTTAATAACATTAATCCAGAAACTCAAATTATCTTGGACAACAGGCCTGCTGACGGCGTGGGATAAAAGAATGGTGAGTTTAAGAATTTTATTTATATATATTTTTTCTTGTTAATAATTTTCACTCAAAAAGTTAAAACAAACAAGAAGCTAAAAACAATCGGAAATGTATATAAAAAATTACACCTAATTTTTTTCAAATATTACGTCTAACTAGAAAGTGAAAAGAACCACCCTAATTTCCACTAGCACGGCCGGTATATATAGGCAGCGCAACCACTCTATATTGAAAGCCTTTGTGGTTCGTTTCGTTACAACTATTTACATTTATATTAGGATATTAAAGTAATTATTTAGAACCCTATTTGGAAGAATATTTGGTAACTAGTTGCCTTTAATGATATCACCGTATTAAAATAATGAGTAAAATTTCTAAAGTGTTATGGCTAAAATGTGTAGCATTGACGCTGAATTTTGTAGGGTGCATTTATATGGGAAAATTTTGACTATTTCATAGTTTTTTTTATATTTGCTATTCTCTCTTCTTTGCTATTTAATGTAAAGGGACCGCAATTTAGTTACAATTATCCATCAAACAAGATAAAAATTAAAAGCGGTTAGAAAATGCTAAAGAAATTAAATTTAATTAAAGAAATTCCTCAGACCATAAACACTCTTTTCGAACACTTGTGTAAGCAACGTACAGACAAATTTTTATTTATTTTTTCCTAATATTATTACTTTTTTTAATATTGAAATAAAATGATATTTTAATTTAAATTTGAACCACAATTCCTTTATTAAAAATTATAGATTTTTATTATGAGTATTTCAAATCACCAATTTCAGTTTTTCAAAATTTTGTTAAACAAATTTCAAAAAAGTTAGTAAAAAACTACGCTGTTTCATAGACAAAACCATAAAAAATAAAACTAAACAAGTTAAATTGCTATATTCGACTGTGCCGAATCTTATATACCCTTCACCCGTGTTGAGATATGCTATATGCAAATGAAATACGTTATATTGGATGTAATTTCAAATATATTTACCTACATATTTTAAATAATTATATATATATTCGTATATTATAAAAATGAGGTGTAAATTTGTTTATTTATTTGTTTGTGTATCAATCACGTCTAAACTGCTCAACAGATTTTCTCCAAACTTGACACACAGATAGCACCAGTGTCATATGTAATGTGAGACTTTGTTAGATCTCAATTCGAAGTCATAGAACAGATAGGTCCATGTGGAGAGGTAGAACACATACAAAGAAAATATATATTTTCCCATCTAAATTACTTATATACTGAGCCTTGAAAAAATTTAAATATAATTTTCATATAAAATTTCGAATAGGCTGAATCGGTCCAAGGGGAGTAATAGCTTCCATATAAACAATATATTAGTTATCGCGTCAAATAAGGTAGCGAAGCACACCGGTAAAAGCTAGTAAATAACAAATTTAATACTTTAGAATTTTACAGAAGTTGGCACATATCTAAGGAAGATATAATCACTTCGGTGCAGAAACAATATTTTATAAATGTAAGACAATATTAAATTAAAAAAAAGGAATGATTGAAAATTTATGAACGGATTTGACTGATTTAAAAAGCCAGTATTCACCCATAACTTGGTGAATACTGGATCTACATAGTTCATTTTTACAACACAAAAATTCTTTAAAAATCTTCCGAATTTTTTGTGAAAGTACAAAGTCTTTAGCTTACAGAGGTACTTCAAAAATTGAAAAAATCACATATACCTTAGTTTATCGTTGTTACTGTTTTTCAGTTCAACTATAAGGAAAAATAAATAAGACATTAGATAAATAAAAAATAGATTTGCTAATAACTTGGTTGTCTGTTAACCGATTTGGTTGATTCAAAAAACCGAAAATCAAGAAAAATATTTGTGATCGATCTATATAAGAAACAAGTCCGTAGGTTATTTAGGACTTCGATATAAATATATATATATATATATATATATATATATATATATATATATAAACCGCTTTTTTAAATATCTCCGTTATTATTTTTAACCGGTTTTTTTCCGTTTCAATAGGAAAATATACATACATATACATATACATATATATATATATATATATATATATATATATATATATCTATATATATATATATAGATATATATATATATATATATATATATATATATATATGTATATATATATATCAAACGATCGGAAATACTTTCTAAATATTATACACTTCAACCGACAAACGGACGGACAGATATCGTCTTATCAATATCATTTCTTATAAGGTTCCAGAAAATATAAACTTTTTTGCTCTCCGACGAAAATTGTAGAAATTACAAGCAGAATGAAAAACGTATATATACCCTTTACACCTATAGTGAAGGGTATAAAAAAAATTAGGTTATTATCTCTTATAAATTCGCCGTACCTTAGATTTGAATTTTGCGAATTTCGGCAAAAAGGCATTTTTTGTATTTTTGTGTTGTGGAGCCAAATTTTTTGAACTCGTATACAGATTATTAAAAATTAAAATATAACAAGATAATATATATTATATAAGGTATATTTCTAAAGTCAAGATTTTCCCACGTGTAAGCGGTATCTGATCACTCTAATATTTTTTACATAAAAAGGAACAATCCTAGTAGGAGTTACGGTCGAAATTCGGTTTTTGGAGCAGTCTAGTCTGTATTTATTCTAGTTTTTATATGTAAATCATTAAGTATTTTTATGATAATATATGTGTATGTGCATGAGTATTTACGTACATATAAACAACATTTGTATAAGTAGTTATATCCAACTTAGCCTTTGTACACATTTATAATTATATTTATTATATGTCACTTTATTATACTAAATATTTTACTACTTTTCGCTACCACGACTACCAACGCATATTTTTATTTTTTGTCCTTCTGTCATTTTTTATACCCTGAGGTGAGAAAACATTCTACGACCGTCATTTTATGCTGTAGAGTTTCCTTTTGTGTTCCGTTAAATAACATGAAATACATGAAGATCCATTTACAGTTTCTTTGTGCTATGTACTCACAGAAAATGGGGAAAGAGAATTGAGGTACCACAGTAGTAGCAACTGAAAAAAATAAAACTAGTGAAACTAAAAAAAAATGTCAAAATGAAATGGGGTTTTTGCTGAAAAGGCAAAATATAATTTTTTTCAAAGATGTGTTATAAAATGTATCCCTTGGCACCCACTTGTTATCCTTTTCTGTTTTTTTTTTCACTCTCTCTGCTCGCATGCTGTTGTCACCACGGCCAACCTTGTGATTGTAATATAGTGGGGACTATTTAGCTGCTTTAAACTTAGCATACAGGAAAAAAATAAAAACAAAAAAATAACAAAAAACGAAGTCAACTCGCTTACATACATTCGTATGTATAAGGCTAGTTTTACGCTTGGCAAATTTACAGCAAAATACACACACACTTATGATCATAAATATAAATAGCTCTTGTTCATGTACACAAACGTTTAAATATATGTGAATTATTTATATTAGTCTTGGGCTAGACAAACGTCCCCATGGTTATATGAATTTTACAAACATTTTGTTAAAAAGAGCATTCATTAAAAAGCCTGCTTCTGTCAAACTCCTACTGACCGTTATCCTCCAACATCCAGATTTTTACATTGTTGCTGTATATTTTATTTTAATGAATATTAATATTGTAGTTATTTTAATTTTTACATACTTAATGTTGTAAAAACTATTTTAAATCCCTAATTATTGTCATATTTAAGCCACAAAACGTCTACCTTTTCCTTTATTCTCAAGGGACTTGATGTTTACTTAGTTTTGTAAAAAGATGATAAAAACAAGTAAGAATATAAGGAAATCCTTTTGATGTTAGAACTAATTACGGTCATTGGTTTAGTTGTGTAGCCTTTACAAAGAATGATATTTGAAAAAAATTAACATTTTTATGGACATTTTTAGAAGGTATGCAAACTATTATTAATAACGATTATATGTGAGACTAATTTATTATAATTAAGTATATTTTGGTAGTTTAATGATGAAAGTTATGTTTAGAAGTTGAATTGTTTTTTCGGCTTGTTATAATAACAGTATTAGTAGAATTAAAGAAATTTGCGTTTTTAATATTTTTTTATTTAGTTTGTGTACTTAAACAGGTAGAAACCGAACAGACAGAAAAAGCTTAAGCTCCAAAAGTTTGAAATGAATAAAAAGCCAAATTTAAAAACAAAGTCAACAAAAATTACATCGGGAATAATTTTGCTTAATACTTACTCCTTAGACCTAATATAGTGAAAAAAACGTTTACATCAAACTTTTAACCCATTGATGTCCAAAAGAAATATGTACCCCAAACAATATTTTAGTTTATATAATTTTCTGTGTAATAGGTAGAGCAAGTTAGGGATACAACATGCCATAGCCCCTAAAAGTCTTTGAAATGATCAAAATCCTTGAAAATATGTGAACAGTGGGCGATGAACACGGAAACGTTTTCAACAAGAAATAGCTGTTGTTAGGATATTGTATCAAGGCAAATGAAATATTACTATCCTGATAGATTATTGCTGATTCTTAGTATGATAAAAAATTAAAAATAGTGCTTTTTTATCGTAAATAAATAAATAAATTTTTCATTTCACTTTCTATACTATATATATTCAAAGCAATAGTAATTTCGTGGAATTATTCGGGATATTTGTTTTTACTCTTTTGCTAGCTTTGTAATACAAATTTGGATTATTTTTATTTTTTAAACTTGAAGGCCACGCACTTTCTGCCAATGCGATTTCTTTTACGGGCTATATGTGGCAAGTAGAAAACTTGACTTATGCTACATTTTTGTATAACCATTTATTGTCTATAAAACATGAGTTAATAATTTCCTCTACCTTTTACCAAGAAAATTATATAAAGTAAAAACTCCTTAGAGAATCGTATTTTCTTTGATATTCAATGCGTTAAAAATGTGTGTAATTATATCATATACTCTAATTATATATATTTTGACATTTAAAGATGCCTTTTTATTTGCTAATGAAACCCTTAAAAGTTTTGTCTATACTTCTAATTTTAAAGTACCTACTTACTTGCGTTTTAATTTGTTTGAAAAGTTTCACCTTCATGTAAAATTATTTTCTGTAAATGATAATTCTTTTATATACTTCATCACAGGTTTAAATGGTATATATAAGTTTGTCATTCCATTTGTAACTACCACAATTTTTATCGGAGAGGAAAAAGTTTACATAATCTGGATTCTTGTTGATAGGACGATGTCTGTCCGTTTGCCGGTTGAGATGGCGTTTGTGATTTAAATTCAGCAAATTCGATTCGTAAATGGCGGAAATATATCAGAAAACCGGTTTTTAAGCCGGTTTTCGATTTTCTGAAGCCTATATAAGATTGGGACTTCATTTTTTCAAAAACGGTTTGGACTTTTTTTCTCAATTTTTATACTAAAGAAATGAACTAAATCGGTCCAATAATAACCGAGATATTGAACAAAATGCAGTCTTCATTTTTTGAAGTCCTTGTTTAAGCTAATGATTTCGTTTTTATATAGATGGGTCATAAATAATTTTATAAAATGTCGGTTTTTTTAATTAACTATATCGGTCCATATACAACCGAGCTATAAGCAAAAATCTGATAAAATTATTAAAAATATACACACACAAAACAAGCAGTGGTTGTTGATTGTATATACATACACACAATAATTTTTTTTATGTTTGGACATATTTTTAGTTGGAAATAGAAGCATTGCAATGACTCTGTGTTGTTGTTTTTAGTATAAGCATGAATTGGCATACAAACACCCTGCCAGCAATTAGGTGATAGTTTTATCCACTATCAGAAAAATGACTCCTTCTAGTTATTTTTCTGTTAGCAAATAATTTTGCAAAGAGAAATAACATTAATTTCGATTTTTGATCTACTTACTCTACATTTCTTACTAACTAAAATGTCGAAAAAGTCACTTAAAAGTTAGTTTTTTGATAAATATAAAGTTACCAAAAACTGTCTCCCATTAGTGTTCTTAAGATGTTATTTTCCTGATAGTAAAAAATTTTACAAAAACAAATAACATTAATTTCGATTTTCGACCTTCTGAAAGTAAAAACCCATTACATTGTTTTTAAATTAAAAACAAAAAATGTGGAGAAAACGATGGTCCTTAGTTGGCGAGTTACTTTCAAAGGCAAGCAATCGATTTTTTAAAAATTTTAAGAAATTTTATATAAAGTGAATGTTGTTTAAAATGAAATAAAATGGAAACAAAATGAAATATTGTGAAAAAAATGTTGAAAGCAATTTTAAATTAAGTTAATTAAAAAATAAATGTTATTCCGTAAAACGAAGCGTAAAATTCACTTTGAAAATTTATTTTCAAAACAACAAATAAATTTTGATTTATTTCTTGTTTTTAATAATATAAAATTTCGAAATAAATTTGCATTTCGCTCATAAAAATATATATATTTTTTAGTGAAAGTGAATCCATATATTTATGTTCATCAAATCTTTCAACTAAATTTTTAAATTAGGCTTTTCGAAATTAAAAATATCCTGTTGCAATTTATCAATATATATTTATATTTTTTTTTTTTGTGCTAATTCTGCTCATCCACCACGTTTTTACACAATTCTTTTTCCTTTTTTTGATTTTTTTTTAATCTTTAACTTCTAATCGGCTGAATGGATTTATACAAGATTTCACATAGAATTAGCAAAGAAGCGTATAATTCTTAATTTAGATGGGGGCTTTATATGCCCTTCAGAAGTAAATGGGGAATATAGGGCTCAAAATAGGTTACCTCTGACTTAGAAAATATTTCATCGCTTGTCAATTTTTTGTTTTCTATCCGATTTCAAATATTTTACATCTTATTAAACTTTAAAGTAGCATAATGAAGAATTATGTTAGCTAAGTAAAGTAATTTATTTGAGAAAAAACATGGTTTTTGGACAAAATATAAATATTATATCTGTAATAAAATCTTTGTTAGTTAGGATATCTTAACGAAATTTTCGTCGGTTGTTTAAAATGAGAAATAAATTCACATTTTTCTGGAGATTTTGATTCAAAACCCTTAAAAACATATTATGGATTCCTATATTGCAAGAAAGCCTATATATGCTATGTCATTTCTCGAGTGATTTTCCGTTGTAGCAGAGTGTATTATTTCTTAAATATGAAAATTTTAGGTATAGGTTTATTGTGGTATGGTTTTTTGTGATAAATTTCCTATACCACCCCTTCCCCCGTGGATTTGCGCCAGAATTCAATATTTATTTCTTATCAGCAATTTGGTGTAATTTTATGTCTAAAAATTCTACTCTTAAATTGAATATTAAAATATGAATATTTTCCTAAGTAAAACTAAAACTGATTTTGAATAACCGTAAATGACTCCCATTCGTCACACAAAAAAAGAAAAAAACACTTAATAGTGTCATTAAAAAATTATCAAAATTGCGATACAGTTTTGCTCGAACGATGACTCTTCTTGGATAGGAATATAACTTCTTTTTCTTTTACTATTTTAAAATAAATATGGATACTATGTAGTCAAAGTTTGGATAGTAATATTGATAATTTTAAGCTAGAATTTCGACAGAAATAGTGACGTTTTCTGTTCCTCTAAATTACTCATTAAAAAAGTATTAGAACTGCTGCACACTTCTTCCCGCGCGGTGACTCTTCTTGGATAAGAAAATTATATCATATTCGACTGTTAAAAACAACTTGAGGTTAATCTTTATTGCAAATTTGGACAGAAAATTTTGGTGGGGTTGTTTTTTTTTAATATAACACTACCTTTTTTGTTGTTCGCACAAGAACAAAAAGTCGGCAGGGCAGCACATACGATTTTTTTCAATTTGTTTTAAGTGGGCACATTATTTTTCGAATAAGCGAGCGTTGTTTGTGGAACAAATGTAGGTATTTTTTAAGGCATGCTATTTTTTTTTATTTGTTGGTAAAGTGGTGAAGGGTACAAAAGATTCGGCTCAACCGAATATAGCGGTCTAACTTGTTTATAAGTCAGTCCTAATCTAAATTGAGTTATTTGGTTTACTTGTTAAGAACAATATTTTCTTATTTTTTTTTTTTGCCCGATTCTCCTTTGCCTAAATAGCTTTATGTAAAATTAAGATTTTCGTGTTGTTGTTTTACTGGTAATAAACCAATACTACAAGATGTTTTTGTTGAATAAAGTTTTTGTTTTTTTTTTCTGTTATTCTGGGTTTGAATACTTTTTGTTTGACACTTTGTGACAAGCCAAGTAAAAATTATGATTAGCTTGCAATATAAATATAAGTAAATTTTCATCACTGTAGTTGTTGTAACGGTAACTGTAAACAGCAAATAATAACTGTAATCTTGCCCGAAAGGGAAAATAAATCTGAAACAAAATATTATTTTCCTCCATCAAATGTTAAGCAAGTTGTTAATTGCTATTCAAAGTTTTTTTCTATACTTTTGTTTTTTTTTTTTTTTTACTCAAAGATCAAAAACAGCAACAACTTAAATGAAATGTTTCCCAGAAAAAAAGTTAATAAAAGTAACCTTTTTTTGTGTTGCCTCTACATATTATTTTTCGTTTTTGCCATCTACTTTGGCGTACTTATATATTTCTTTACTACTAGCAGCACTAACTACAGCTACTACAATAGGTATGAGTACAAATTATAAGCCGTAAAACTTTGTAATATTTTACAAGTACCCAACGGAAAAAGGCAAAAAATGAATCACAAAAAACGTGCACTAAGAAGAAACAAATTTTAAAGTTACTTTTGTGAAAATTAAAAAAAAAAAAATAAAATATAATATAAAAAATAATATTATTTAAAGAAACCACAATAGTATTTCTTATTTAAAAAGTTTTTGAGTTGGCTGCTCAATAATAAGAAATTTGTTTGTGAATTTTATTATTACATACTTGTTGTTTTACTTTAAAACATTAAAATTTTAATAAACTAAAGTACTATTTCTTGTAAAACAACTTAAATAAGAAAATTATTTCAAATATTTGTTATATGTATAAGTTTATCAAAATTTTTCTTCGGTTTTTTCTATGGAAAATGAAACAGCGTTATTTACCATTTTGTTCTATGAAGGGGATGTTATTAAAAAAAAAAAAGAAGAAAAAAAAAATATAAATAAACTGCTCCAATGTACTCTTACTGGTAAGAGTTGTGCAAAAGTACCTATTTAATTGTTTGTGGTTGTAGATGGTATGTGGATGTGAGTTCTTCTGTAATATGAATGTGGTTATATAATATATCCTATTTAATAAAATATTTTTTTTATATTTCATAAGTTAATAACCCTGCACAGTGAAACATAATCAATATATAACATATGTTATGTAACATTTTGTGGTAATTATATTAGAAATTTCCTGCTTTTTTGCAAATGTTTATAAAACACAATTGACCTAAAATCACTTTTTGAGTTGACATAACGATGACCGTCTGGCTAAACAGTTAGTTGGCTGTTCGGCCAAAAAAGTATTTTCAAATATTTACGAAAAATCACCTTCATCCAATGTCCGTTATGACTGTTTCTAGTATGAAAATTAATATATTATAGGATAACATTTTTGAAAAATCAACCATATTCAGAAGGCAAATACTTTTAGCTTTGCCCTGGGTAAAACTCTGGTTTTTATCCTTGGTAGCCGGTCTTCGGCCGGACGAAGGAGTTCTCAATTCTGGCATAAAATCAATTTAATAAGTCCATATTTTTGAAACCTTTTCACAAATCTGCATATAAAAAATGCAAAATTTTTTTACTTAACAATAGTGCTATTTTTTAGGGGTTTTTGTAGTTTTATTAACTAATCTGCATCAATTATTTTGTAAGTTTTTTTTTAATACTTCGTAAATAATTTTAAAGAAAAATTCATACGTATCATATATATCAAGGCATATATTTTGAACATATTTTTATAAAAAGAAAAATAGAAATCTCTCATAATCAGTGTTGTCAGTTTAGTCTTTTTTTATTTACTTTCAGACTTAAACTTTTCGCTTTAGCTTCTAACCTTTTTTCTAGCCTTTTTGATTTTTAAAATTGTCCTAAAAAGTCTAAAATGTCAGTATTTCAATAGCAAAGAAAAACATTTCTTATTAGCTATTACTAATTTTATTTTCACAGAATCATCCATTTACGCATTTTTGTGTATTTATACGCCAAACAAAAACTATATTATTTATAATTACCAACATTTTTCACCTGCGGCGCTTTCTTATACAAATCAAGAATAACAAATAATTTTATGGACTTACAAAATCAACTATTATAATTACTTTTCATTTACAATAGAAACTATTTTTAAACATAATTTTGATTATATAAAATTTTTATTTAAAATTCTTATAAAAGCAAAAAATCATTCACAAATTTAGAAATGCTAAATCAAAAATAAATTATAGTTTAAAAATTATGAAAATTTTTGTTATGAAATATAACCCAAATTTGTATGGGAAGAAATGATTTTAAGTAATAATTATTATGATTCCACTTTGTCATAATGTATAAGATTTTATGATTTGTTTTTTCATGTTATGATTATAGTTTTACATACAATAGAACAATCTTACTATATTATTACATCACATTGTCATATTATGATTCCATTTTATCATTTTATTGCCTCGTGTTATCATATATATGTCCAATCTTATCATATTATTATTTAATTTTTTCATATTATTATTTCATCTTATCATATATTAATAAAAATTGTTATTATTATTATAAAATTTTTATTAAAAATAAAGAAAAGTGTTCATTAGCCAAAAAAAAAAAAAAAAAATATATATATATATATATATATATATATATATATATATATATATATATAATAATAATAATAATAATAATAATAATAACAATAATAGTAATAATAATAATAATAACATTTACATATTACTAGTTATATTTGATTGTACCACCACATGTGATTCAAATGCAAAAAATATATCTTTTATTCCTTGAATCACACCGAGTATAACCAAAACTTTTCTAAATGAGAATTACATTGAAGTTAGAAAATAAATATTAAAAAAATATATATTTAAAAACAAACAAGTATTGCAGTTTTCCACTAAGTTTGTGAAAAGCACGAATATTATATTTATTTGTAACATTATATTGTTATAGGAATAATAATATTAATATGGTTTAAAAACTGAATGTCTTTTAAGAACAGGGAAAAAGACTAAAAATATTTAATGGCTGTTGAAGTATTGATATATTCCATACTAGCAAAATTTTGTTTCAAGTAAAAATATTTAAGAACATATAATTTTATTTTTTTTATTTTTATTGAGTGTAGACATTAAATGACAAAATTGAATCAAAATCATTATTATTATAAACTCAGAGTTATTAAAGTTTAATAAAATTAAAAACGAGAACATAATATTGGTTTAGTGATAATGCTATAACAATGTATTTTCTCTGCGTGTACTTTTACATATTTCTCTGTATTTTATGCTATTTTTTCCTGCATTTTCAAGTGCATGTTTTCATTTTTATCGTACATATTTAATCTTGTTCTGGTAAAAGCATATAAAAAACTTTTATCTCCGTTGTTAAAATAATAAAATTTTAGCCTTTCTAAGGTCAATTTAAAAACAAAAAAAAAAATCTAGAAAAAAAGGCAGAAGGTAAAACAACAATTTCCAGGACAAAAGAAAAATAAAAAAGCGAAATTTACCCTCCAAAAAGGCCAAACTGGCAACACTACTACCAAGATTCATTTAACCATTATTCTCAGTTATAGGAACATAAAAACGTAGAATATAGCATCAAGAAGGGTAATTTTAAAATAGTAAAACTATTTTATACCAATTTTAGATTTTAATTTTTATTTAGATAAGAATATTTTGAAAAATTTCAGAGTACAAAATAAAACTCCGTATTAAAGAACGATACTAAGAACTAAATTATTACAAAAGTATATTTGTAATAAAAAATTCTTTAGAATTCTAATAGCCAAAACAAAAAAATTATTTTAGGTTTGTTTAATTATATTTTGCAAATAAAGTAATTTATTGATTAAAGATATTTTCAATTAAATTCATTTCTTTATTTATTTCAGAGTTTTGTTTTTCTGGTTGCTTTAAAACAAAAACAAAACACTCAATTTTAATTCATTGCTCTCTGAGGCTTTTAGTGCCACAAAATATTTTTGTTATATTTTCTTTTTTATCTAGAATTCTTTTTTATTTCCCGGATCTTTTTTTGTTTTATTTCTTATTATTTCTAATAGTAGCAAGGGTTTTAAATTTCAATTAAGTAAAAGATTTAATTAAAGTTTATTAAGCGTGTTTAACCAAAAACTTTTTCAACTAAAAGAGAAAATTTTATATACAAAAATAAAAAGATGAAAATTCTAGACTACAACAGTAAAATAGAAACAAGTTTGAAGCAAACAAAGTAAAAAAAAAACAAGTTAGAGGACCACATTCTGCTGCGCCGAATCTTTTGTACCCTTCACCACATTACTAACAAATAAATAAATAAATAAATAAATATATATATATATATATATATATATATATATATATACAAACTATCTGCATATACAAAACACAACAGCGCAAATAGTCATTACATAGTGTCTATACTAGACAATTTTTTATCAAGAAAAACGTCAAAATTAACTCAAATTTATGGAAGATGGCATCAGTTTCATAAAAAAAATAAGGTGAATTATATTGAAATATATTGAAACACTATATGCTATTTGACAGCTTTAAAACCTGTTATATAAATTTGCCCTGATTTTGACGTTTGTCTTGACAAAAATTTGTCTAATACAGAAACGACGTTATAATACTGCTGTTGTCAAATAAACCGCTTTCTTATACAAAAAACAACAACATTGCAATGTTTCATATAAATGTTTGTCTGCATATGAAAATGTTTACTACTGTTTGCTTATACAAAATGCCAGCAAGAAAATGTGTTAGTGCTTCATCACTACAGGCCTTTATGAATGCCTTCACACCTCTATGAAAATTTCACAAAGAAAGCCTCGACTTCCTTTAAAAAATTCGGCGCCAATTCTTGTTTCCCTTGCATTAAATGCTAAATAGAAAGTGTATCACTCACTTATTAGTTTTCTCATAATAAACAGAAATATTTTTAATCGCTAGACTTGCGAAGCTCAAAATCATTTAGTCCTATTTTAAGTGTCGTTAATGAAGGTAGTCCGCATGTCTTTTTTAAATTCAATTTCAGACTCTTTGCAATAGCATATTGCAAATAAGAGAGCATATTAATTTATCTAAGAGTCCTTGCTTTTTCACTTTTTTTGGAAGGGAAAACCGAAATCCTGCAGTTAAAACCTACGTAAAAAAGAAATATTATTGGAATGCGAGCCTTGTGGATCTCAAATAAAGCATTTTAGAAGGTCTTTCAGCCCTTCTTTTTCCGGCTGGGTACAATCAACAACTAATGCTTGCTTATACAAAAAACTACTACACTGGAAGTCATCGCAATGCTTTTTATATATGTTTGTACGTGTATATTTTCAATAGTTTTTTTAGATTTTTGCCTATAACTCGGTTGTTTATAGATCGATATGGTTAATTAAATAAATCGAAGTTTTATAAAAATATTTATGACCGATCTATATAAAAACGAAATCCTCAGCTTAAGCAAGAGCTCCAAAAAGTTAAAAATGCATTTTGCCCGATATCTCAGTTATTATTTGACGAATTCAGCATAAAAATTCGGAAAAAAATCCAAATATTCTTTCCAAAAACGAAGTCCTTAGCTTAAGAAAATTGAAAACTGGTTTAAAAAACCGACATATTTTTGTCATTTATGAAACGATCGTTATATATATATATATATGGACAATATATATATATGGACAAATATTAACTTTTTCGTTCTCCGATGAAAATTGTGGAAATTACAAACGGAATGACAAACTCATATATATTCTTTACAAGGGTATAATAAGAGAAGAACTCAACTAAGTACAACACATGTGAGAAGCCATAAAAATGTTTAAGAGTGAAAAGTTTTTGGGGCAACAAGAAAACTGCAAATATATTTTGTTTTGCAACAATTTGCAGTTTTATGGTTTTAAATATACACTATTATATACACATATAACTAAACATGTATTTATATACGCGGACTTACAAGCTACAAAAAAAAAAAAAAAAAATCACAAAGCGTAAAATTCATACCATGGTGATTTAATAAAACATTACTTATTAATAAAAAATTTAGTTTTTCTTAAAATTATGAAGAATTTATTATAGAAATTATGGAAAATTTTTAAAAAAATGTGTTCTTTTAAGTTCAACTTTAATGGTTTTAATTTGAGGGAGTTCTTTTTATTTTTTTAACCATAATTTAAATTAAATTATATATTTATTATCATTGAATTTTGTAATTGTGTTAGTGAGTATAAGTGTCGCTGTCAGAGTTTCATTGTGTATGGGTAAATGTTATTAAGAGCCATAAGTAAAATTAAAATATAATCTTATGTGTTTTTAACGGAATTATTATTTTTTTTATATTTTTTTTTCTTCTTTTTTTTTTTTAATAATAATTTAATTTTCTTGAGTGACTTTTTATGTACATACGCGTTTTAACACCTGTGCCAAAAAGCTTTTCTATCAACTCTCACACTAACACAAATATATTCATATTTGTTACTTGTTTTTTCTTCGGCAAGTACAAAATACATTAAAGCTTACAAAAAGAAAAAATGCAAAAAAATGGAAAAAAGTACCAACTTCAGTAACGAAAATATAGAAGAACCAACACAAAAATATTAAAGCTATGAATGTTTTTTTTTACAGTTCGTGTGTAGACGATATTTGATATACCCAGCGAACCTTGAGATTAAACATTAAATTGTTGATATTTTTATATCATTGATTAATAATTTGATAAAAAAAAAAATAGGAAAATTAATCCATTAAATATACAAAGATTTTTTTTATTTGTTTTTGCTTTTTTATATGTTCTTTTATGATTCTATACCGTGGAGACAGGACAGACAATTCTTAACAGATTATGCCAATAATTTGATCTGATTGCTTCAAAAATATAGGAAAAAATTGCTCCAATAATTCCAATCCGAATTGAAAGTGTAGCAGTAGTTTAACAAAAAACCAAAGGGTTTTTTAAGCAATTTCGAATTTCGGTTTTACGTCCTCTTAAAATAGGCAGCGCTTTTTGCAATATTGTTGGAACTAAAGAACCTTTAATTTATCTAATCCAAATTTTATTATGTGTTTTTGTTATTTTATAGAGCAACACTACTATTATACAAGATTTTTGCTGGATGCCACACTCATTTCTGTGATTTGTCTTGACCTTATGTCTGAACTCCTGAACCAACTAAAATGAAGCATTGACTAGATTCCATGCCCACTTTTTTTAACGGGCTTCTTTGCTTCTTAGAAAACAAATTTCAAAATTCATTAACATTTTTATTGACAGTGTTAAAAAGATATCACAATACCAAATTTGATGTGAATTGTCTTAGTAGCATTAAGAAAATTTAAAAAATGATTTTTACTGAAAGTGGGCAAAAAACTGAGAGTGGAATCAAACGTATTTTTTAGTTCGTAGCTTTCTACAAAATATGCTTGATATAAGTGCTAAATTTAATTTGAAATTAAAGATAATAATTATTTACAAAAAGTGCACTTTTATTAGCATTATAACCTATATTAGTTTCATGGAATGTACGATATATATGGGCCATTATCAGAAATGTTTAATCTGTCTGAAATTGAAGCCAGTTTATGTGTCTAAATAGTAAACACAGTATATGTTACGAAGGTTTGGAAAACAGGAGTGAAAGTGGTACATTCACAGTTTCTAATGGAATAGCATGAGTTACTGCGTGAACTTACTTTTTTGTTATTTTACATAATAAAAACCAATTTAATAAGAAAATATTATGAACTTTTTAAAAATTTATGCAAAAATGCAATTTTTGTTTTCTATTTTTATGTAGCAAATTGCAATTTCTATAAATCTTGGATATTCAGATATAAGTAAATATATAATAAATATAAGTTGAATATGGTACACTTTTGTCAAAATACATTTCGCTAAGTCACATCGTATGGGTAGCACAAAATTAAATATTAGTGGTATATTTATTAGCTGTTTTTAATAATTAACCGAAATTTCGAAATTAAAAAATTTCGAAAGATAAAAATTTTAGTGAATAGAAATATTTACTTGGGTTAACAAAGAATCACAATATTAAATAGCATTTCTTTATATAAACTGAAAAAAAAATTTCATATAGTATATATATATTTGAACCCTATTTTTCGCAATATTTTTAAAAATCGCGTTTTTAGTATAAAGACGATTTTTTTTTTAAATTTTACTAGGAAACCTTAAAATGTGCTGCACTAATAATATAAAACCTTGGAAAATATAATAAATTTTACTTGAATAACTCAGTATGTTTTGATATTGTGTATAATTTTTATCAGAATTATACATAAACTTTATGTGTTCAACTTAAAACTGTGCCCCTGCACTAAATTATTAATGCGAACAGATTCTACATACATTCGACGACTTTAGTTGTCAATTGCCCCTTTTTCAACCACCTGCCACTTTTTTTGGCTCCCTAAATGGGGAATTTTTACGACTACACAGAAAAAAAACATATAAAGATAAATTTACTTCAATTATGAAATTGTTTATTTTAATTAAATTTTTAATTGATTTTGCTTCAATCACAAAAATGATAATATTAAATTACTGAGAAGAAATGATTTTGGTGTACATTTTAATTAATTTTCTTAATCAAATGAATTAAAATTATGACTGAATATTTGCCTAAAATCAACTAAAAATTTTATTAATTGAATTCTACAGTTAATTAAATCTTTCCATCAATAAAAACGCAAGCATTTTATTATACCCATTTATTAAATTATTAAAAATATTTAAATGATGAAAGAAAAATTAAACAAAAGAAATAATAAAACTCCAAATTTTATTTGGTAAAATGGACATTGTTTCATCTTCGCATCTTATACATCTTAAACTTAGTTGTAGAAGAACATACAACATGTTTGTATTTTATATTAAGTTTTTTTTTTTTTTTTTTAACGATAGAATGAGCCCAATAATAGTTGAAAATGGTTGAAAATTGATTTTAAATTATTTCATAGTTATATTTTTTTTCATTGACAAGCTTTTCTTTTTTCAGTGTATTTTTTAAAAACTGTAAAATTTTGTAAAAAACTAAATCAATTAGAAAATTAACTACACTAATTAAATATAAATATAAATTATATATAAATATAATATAAATTTCAATAGTAATTAATAATTAATAATTTTATTAAAAATTTATTTAGACTTACTTTTTCAATGTATATGCTAAATGACGAGAAACTAATTTGTTTGCTATATATCGATCCATCATATAGTAAATCCAACAAATAAAAAAACGCTGGAGAATTTGCGAATGAACTAAAGCTGTTAGAAACAAAAGCTAATGATGAAGTTTATGAACAACTATTTAAACTATTTTTGGACCGGATTGGAAAAAGTAAAAAGCAAGTTCGATGAATACTTATATCCTTATTTGTATATTTAATTTACCTCATAGCCACGGCGGAACGTCTTTTTTCTAAATTATAACTAATGCAAAATAAATTGTCCATTAATTATTTTTAATGAAAAAAATCTATTTTTGTAGTAATAAAAATTATTATAAATAAATTAATATTTTTTTTTTATTAAAATACAACGTTTTTAGTTTTTATCAAACAAACAAATTTTAAAGAATTTTTTGCAGTTGGATACCTTTTAAAAATTCTCAACGGTAGCGCTGATTCGAGTCACTTTATACTTTTAAAAATAAATTTAATGTGCCATCATTTTTTTATTTTTTTTTGTTAAATAAAAATTGTTTATAATAGTCATATATTTTTATAATAATCATATATATTTCAAATTACATATATTTTATCCGAAAGAGCAATAAAATTTTAATATTGTTGTGGGAATTCTTAATTTTCGACCATATAAATAAAAGCATTATTGTAGTTTATTTCATTTTACCCTATACCAGCGTAAGTGGTTGGGGTATTATATGTTTTTACACAAGTTGTAACGGCTAGCAGGCTGACTGCCCATATAACGCTTATGTGCAAAGTACAATTCGCAATTTTAAAGATAATATGGTGAAATTTGGTACATATGGATTTTTTATACAGGGATGAAGCCTATTGAATTTGGTAGCCCTCATAGAAATGTGTTACCGGAATAAGTTTTAGCACTCATAAATGCCTTAAAAAAAATAATTTAATGAAATTTGGCATAAATATGTTTTATATAAGTGTAAATCCGTTTGCCATATTTCATGAATTGATCATAACTCCCATATAAACCCCTCTTCTGAGAATCACTTTAAAGTGCATAAATACCACAGAAGTGATAGTATTATGTTAGTATTAAAAACAAATAAGGTTTACACAAGTTGGCATGGATCAGTCCATAAGACCTACATCCGGGAACTACCATAAATGTAGAAATACTATATAAAAGTAAGTTTGAAAATAGTATTATGTATACGTATGTTTTATAGAAATATACATTACCCCTAATACCAGTTTCTGTGCACAATTAGACACATGTCCCATATAACCAGTATTACCAGTATAGCCTTCTAAAACCTAAATCTAGCCTTTTTATTTTGATTTTACCTTCAAAATTTTCGTTTTAGCTTTTAGCTTTTTAAGTTACTTTGCTAGGTGTTGTTTATAAATGTGTTAAAATTTCTTTTAAAAAAATATCAAAAAACGAAATAAGTTTTAAAATTAAAAAATAACATTTTTCTGACTTTTTTTATGTGCATTTATCACTCTTTTTCCATCTCCTGGCCACACTGCATATAATATAACTATATATTTCTGACTTGTTTTATTTTATAGACGATAAAAAATTGTTTGCTGGATTTTATATAAAAGAAGTACTTTACCTTAACATGCACACTTTGATAAATTTTCAAAACGCTCAACCGTACAAACGTACACTCACACACACACACATTTCCTCTCATCAAAATATGAAAAAACACAACAAATTTACTCACAAACATACTTACACTCGCACGCACTCATAAAGAAATTGAATTGAATTTTCCCAATTCATGTTGCAAAAGTTTTTAATAACTTTTCAATAATAAAATTTCGTTGTTGTATAAAATTGTATGAGTGAATATGTAAGTGAGTGCGTGTGTATGTGTTACCTTGGTTATACATTTTTAAGTGCTTTTACTTGTATTGTTAAAAGAGAGAAGTGTTTAAAATTGTACCAGATCGAGTATTTGTAAGTCCATAGTTGTAGAAGAATATAGAAAACATTCGCAAAGTAATATTTTTTATTTTGCTTTTTTTTTCTATTTTAACATCTTCTACTTCTGCTCTTTATATATTACAAGAATATCTTTTTTTATACATATGAGACGTTTTTTTCATTTTTCTTATATATTTGTATTTTCATATTTTCACAGTTTCTTTTTCATACTTGTATTCCCTTGGGTTTTAGAAAAGAAAAGCATTATTCATTCTTTAAGTAGAAAGAAAAGTACGTAACCAAAGAATAAAGAAAATATTTTAACGTTTTTATTTTTATGATTGATTTTATGTTGATTCTTTTGTTTTTTTTTTTTTATTTCTCATATATTTATTTGTACATAAGTAATGGTGTGTAAAGTTTTCATTTTTTTCCAATGTGTTGTGTTGTCAAACAATAAGGATAGCAAAAGAATGAAATTTTTATAAATATTTTCATTATTATTTTATTTAATTAAGGTTATGAAAATTCAATCATTTAAAAGGAACATATTTGAGTGATTCATTCTTTTTTCTTTTTTTGGTGGATTAAAGCAACAGGGATGGTTGAAGGTCGTAAAGGAAAGAAAATATTATTCTGATATTTTTGCGTCATATTTCCTCTTAATATTATTACTTTAGTTTTTATAATTTTAGTTTGAATTGCGTCTTACTTGAGCTTATGTTATTCATAAAGAATCGACACATAAGTTACACAGTTTTCATTTTATTCCAAATGTACTGGTGCTTGAAAAGTGCTTAAAAGTTTAACATATTTTTTAAAACACAATTTTGTACTTGAAATTCTCTCGTATTGCTTCCACTTAATGTTAAAACTCAATGACTTTTTCATTCGTGGACTGATATGGAAGCGCAACAGTTTCTCAAGACAGCGCAAAAGCTGTATATAATTCATTAAAGGTTCATTAAAGGAAACGGATTAAAGGCCCAGCCAGTCAACGCAACGTAGAATGAAACATTTTGTAAAAACAGTCAACAGAGGTAAGCGTGTCATATATTTTTGAACATTCATTGTGTGGATTGTTCACACTTTGGTTATTTTGTAAAGAAAATAAACTACTTGATTGTCAAAAAATTACGTATCTACGTAAAAATCTATTTTTTAGATTTATGCGATATGCTATCTAGAAACATCTGCATAACAGCCCATTTAGACGTAACATAATATCAAAGATTTTTCTATCAGAGAGTATCAAAGTGACTCTGTGAGAAAATTAGCGTACTTGTAGATTCAATTATTAGTATTAAAAGAGGTATTATGAGACTGTTGTGATGAGATTTCTCTACACAACAATCTTAGAAGATGAACTGTCAAAAAATACATTTATACGAAAGTTTGTATATCTGCGTGCATGTGTATTTTGGAAATTACTTAAAAAATTCTTTTTAATAAAATTTTTTTATTTTAATGGTTATTTTACATTTAAAAATATATTCTTATAAAAATTTTGCTAAAAAAAGGTGCGATTATCTTAAATAAAAAGTACATGTTTACTCTGTGACTGATTGAAAATAATGATATATTATAAGATTTAGTAGAATTTATATTATTTCAGATTTAACATAATATAAACAAAATGGTTACACTTTTCTGCCGATCTCACATATTCTATCAGCGTTAATCTCAGTTGTAGACTGGGTTTAGCAATTTTCCAAATTCTTCCAAACACTTTTCTACATGCAAAAAAATTCATAGGTAATATTTTCTAAAAACTTGGTATAAAACTAACTAAGCAAAAGGGGGAATGACAGCTATAAAGTTTTATAGGTAATTTAACAATAAATTGAGTTGATTTCAATGTTCGAATGATTACCTAAAATTTTGGGTAAAACAGCTTAATCATTTTGAAATATTACTTATGATAGTAAAGTAAGTATACATATTATTTATTTATTTATTTTCATTATTTTATTTATTTATTTATTTATTTTTATTATTATTTTAATTATTTATTTATTTTTTGTAATATGAACTAAATTTTCATACATGACAATAAATAAAATCTAATTAAATGACAGCCATTAACTTTTTTATAAAGTAGTTATTATTAAAGGTATTTTTAGACAAGCACATAAAGTATTAATATTTTTCCAAAACAAAATATTACATATTTTATCAGTATGTCAAAGAAATTCTATAGAAAAATATTTAATTAATTCAGACGGTAATATTTAATTTTGCTATTATTTTTCTTTCAATATTTCTTCATTATTTTTAGTTTATTTTCTTTTTTAGGGAAAACAATTTTAATTTAATTTTCTAATGTATAAAAACATTATTGATACATGTGAAAATCAAATATTTTTAAATAATTTCAAAAAATTAAAATAACATTTTTATTTCGAAGAAATCATAAGTATTTTCTTGTATTATATGCTGTTTATACCATAACAAAAACTAATTGGTTTTCGAACCTTATTTCTTCCCAATGTAGTTGACATTCACATATCTTGCATATTTTTTTATTTCCATCCTATTTGCTATTTCTTCGATCCGAGAATACATAGATTCCATATTAAAACACATTTTAAAAATTGTAATAATTTCATAAACAAAACAAATAATTTCTATAAATTTTAAATTTTATTTTTATCTTTATATGTATATAAAAGTTACGGTTCTAAAATTTGCTAAACATGATGTATCATAAATAGTTATTTTAATGATCTTTATTTAGTTTTCAATAAAAACTAGTTAAAAATGGTTTTTGATTTGTATGGAAAAACCAAACAAATTTACGAAGTTTTTTTTATTCAAAAACGAAATAAATTCAAAAACTACTAGTTTTTGCTTGGTGTAAATAGCATATTATAATATTCGTATTTTTGACAAATCTTAATACAAAATATTGCCGTGTAGAATTACCTTAAACACATACATGTATTGGATTTAATTAATGTACATTTAATATTAATTGTAAAATACAAATTTGTTAAAAGGTTAAGTAAAGGTTTTGCAAAATTATGAATTAGCACTTTTTCCGTGAATTTCAGTCACTTTTTCTATTAACAAATTTCACCTTAAGCACTTCTGCAGTAAAATCCGAAACAGTAAATTTCATGCCGCATATAGACCTTTAACTGAGCTAGACTTTCATTGATATCGAAAGCATTTTTTTCCTTCAAACAAGATGCCACAATTGGAAATCCTGTATTTTAAGTCAAATGCTACATCGCCGGGATCGTACAGACATGATTTTGTTCATGTTGATGATCCATAATTTGCAGGTTTTTCAAATATTTAATATTTATTTTTTATCACTTAAAAATTTGTTTGTGTATTCGCCTTTTTGTTTTTGATAAAAATTCAATTTTCTAAATACTTATAAATATCTTTTTTTTATTAAATTAAATTTCAATAGTTACAAAAAAATATTTCCCTTTGACATTAAAATAAATACAAATAATTTCGAAAAATATGCCCAAATCCGCTGGGAATATTTACAAAGATTTTAGGTAAAAGGTAAATAAATATTACTATTTAATTTAGATAATAAAATATAGTATTTTATTTTCATATAAAAAGAAATTAACTAAGTCGATTACAGAAATATTACCTCGACTATTTTTTTTTTGAATTTGTTTTAGGAATTGACTTTTTTGAAAAAAAAAAATGTAGTGATTAAATCAAAAGTTTTGGTTTAAGGTTTAAAAAAAACCTAACTGAAGATAACAGTTTAATAAATTTATATCCCTTGAAAAAAAAAAATCTGTTATGAATCTACAATTTTAAATGTATATAAAATTTGACCACCAACACCAATTTAAAATTTTACTTGAAATATATTTCCTTAAAAAATAATAATAATAACAAATATGAACCTTGTAATGTTTAAGTTGTTACCCTTAACAAAAATCAAATTTCAATTTTAAAAGTAAGCTAAATTAATTACAAAATTTAACGCGTTTTTGATATTTTCCTTCGCGTTTTGGTTACAAATAGTTGAGAATTTTTTATCAAGACAAACGTCAAAATTAACGCGTATTTATGGTAGGTGGTAACAGTTGCAGAAAAACAACAATAAAGTGAATTCATTCATATTTTTTATACATGCAGTTTGACAGCTGTCATAACCGAACATAATAAGCAGCGGTTTAATTGATTTTACCTTTTATAGATACGCAATAATTTTGAGGTTTTTCTTAATAAAAATTTCTATTATGTTTCACAGATGAAAATATCTAGAGCCCATAAATAATAAAAATACGTACTCAGTTTTTCCCCAGGACGTAAAATTTTCTCTCGAAAAAGAAAACACACATCTTAAAAAAATAAATATAAATATTATTATTTACAAAAATTCGACCCAAAATGAATACCAAACGAAAGAAAAGAATACATGAAATATAATAAAAGGTTTTGCTTAAATTTTGCAGCACAAAATGTTAAGAAGAAAGTATAATATAATTCAATAATAAATATGAAAATGAAACTATCTTAACTTTTTGTACTACAACCTTTAAATTAAAGATATTATACTGCAGGAATCCGTAGCATTCATTCGATATCTAAATTGGGTCGATATAATCTTCGTAAATATTTTATAATATTCTTAAAAATTGCTTATCCTTCGAAAATTTGAAGTCCTTTTCAGATAAAATTTGACATTCGGGAGAGTAACTGGATACACAATTTTACCAAGTATGGTCTCTAGTTTTATACATATAACGACTTTTTCATGTGTGAGTGATTGCTGAAGTCTGATATATACATGAAAATAAATAGTAAAAGGATATTTTCTTAACTTTTTGT
Source organism: Protocalliphora azurea (assembly GCA_932274085.1). Classification (NCBI taxonomy): domain Eukaryota; kingdom Metazoa; phylum Arthropoda; class Insecta; order Diptera; family Calliphoridae; genus Protocalliphora; species Protocalliphora azurea. The sequence goes on from OW026522.1 coordinate 150,454,418, forward strand.
GTGGCACCATATGAGTAAAAAATATTATTATATTTATTCATTTGTCACCCATATTGGGTTGATATAATATTCATAAATTGTTTAAAGTTTTTTTTTTTTTTTTTTTTTTTTAATATGTATCCTTCGAAACTTTGAAATGCTTTTGACAGGAAATTTGATTTACTGGAGAAAAATTGAATTAAGTAGTTTTACTACGTTAGTGGCCAGTTTCATGCATGTTTATATCAATTTTCTTCATGTGTGAAAATGACAGTTGCAGGGTTTTATATTGCATGAAATACGCATATTAATGGAATTAGCTTTTTAGGTCTCTTATAACACTTGTGGTTATAATAATTCAATCAGGTAAATCGATCGTTTTCAAATCGAACGGTTTGAAAGGTAATTTTTGGAAGAATAATGCTTTATTTTTCCTTTCTAAGATACACCACTATTGAAACCCAAGGAAATAATTTTCGTGGAACACTTAAGATTTTATAATAAAATCTAATAAAAAGTGAGTTTACTGTAATTTTCATCAATAAAGGAAACGAAAAAATAAATATATCACACATTTTTCGATTTCAATTCATTTCGTTTTCGAAATCGAATTCCATCATATACCCAAATATTTTTAATGTTAAATTATTTCATTTTTTAAAGCAGTAGTATTTGAAGGAGACCTACCTGCAAAATAGATTTCGAAAAAAGTGAGACTCGATTTTTCCATATTCTGTACATATCATTTAAAACTTAATTTAATTTTCAGCGATAATTTTCTTACCTTAACTAATTTTTTTAAATTATATATATAACAAATATTACAAGATTTCCTGATTTTTTAGAGAATACGATCTTTTGATGGAAATAATTCCTTCTGAGAAAATAATAGGTTAACAGTTTTTTTTGCCTTTTTAAATCAGCAACCAGTTTTTTCAAAATTCCAACTATTCGAACTACTTGAATTCCGGTTTCTCCAAAAAGTTCAATAATCGAACACCCTACTTGGAAGGCTATGTTAAAAATAATTATGGTAAAATTTTATTTTTCAAATAAAGCATTTTTAATTAAAATTAATATATGTCCATTACATTTTATTTGGAAAAGGAGCTAGTTTATGGTATTATAATTTAAATATTAAATTCAAATAGGTAAAATTTCTTCAAATATATAGATGCTTATTTTACTACTTTTCTTTAAAAATATATTTTGTATTTTTTTTCTTTATTCACCCTGCTTTACATCCTCCATTTAAATTGTTAACTGTCGGCGTTGCTATTTTTTTCCATTCTTTTCCTACACTTCACTTTCATTTCCTTATTACGTTGAAGTTTTGCCCTAATTCCAGGTGTTATATAGGAATACAGAAGTCAGGAGAAAAAAGTGTTTCTGAGTTAAAAGAAAATATTTTAAAAGATAATAGTTTTTTTTTTGCGTAAAAATGGATTTTTATCTTAATTATTATATCGTTTGGTGAAAATCGACATTTTTTAATGTTTTATTTTTTTAAGTTTTAGGTAAAATTTCAATTCTTTACTGATTTTTATTTTGTGAAAAATCGTACATGACAAATAGCGATAAAGGTATTTTGACATAACTTATTGCTATCGTTGAATAGATAATTTTCTCTAGATTTTAAATATGTTTTAATATTATAATACACCAAGATTAATGAAAAAACGAGAAAGAAATATATAGTTGGTCAAGACCGTCTATATACCCTACACTATTATGTACGAACATAAAAATTTGGAAAGGGGACTTATATTACACTTATGGCCAATTTTACAAAATTTAAAATAAAATATACAAATACAGAATAATGCATTGATACTAACATGTAGGATGATTTTAAGCACTTTAGGGCGATTCCTGGAAATGGGTTTATATGCTAGGTTTATATGCTGTTTTTACTTACATAAAACTTATTTTTAGCGAATACTAACTTGATACTAATATTCATATGGGATTTATGCACGTTAAAGTCATTTTCGGAAGAGAGGTTTATATAGGAGCTATGGTCAATTGCACAACAATCTTCATAAAATTTGGCACAAGGATTGATACTTGTATAGAACACCATTGCATCGAATTTCTAGGTGAAGTAATGGAACGATCACAAACGATTTCAATAGGCTCCGTCCTTGTATCATAAAAGTCGTACGTTCCAAATTTTATTGAATTGTCTTAAAAAGTGCGACGCCTACTAAAGTAATCTACGGACTGACATCGTTAGATTACTTAAGAAAGCGATTCTGAGTTGATTCGGATAACTCTTTCTATGCGTTATAAACATATTACACCAACCAACTATGGTGGTGTAGGCTATAACAATGAAAATATACATATAGATTTTTTTCTATTTTCTTAAATTTTTCTTTGGTGAATATTAAATTTATAAATATTATTCTGTTATTCAATAATTAATAAAATAATAATAAGTATAAATTCGTGTAAAAAACTATGCTATTCTGGAGCTTATTCAAAATATTAGAAAATTATAAATTTGGCAAAAAATATTTTCCATACATAACTCTGTGTTCTCACCTTATTCGATACTACTAAATCTGTATAGTTTTATAAATAAAAGATAGTTTTGATAAATTTGAACCTGATATTAAGATTATTATGTGATTTATGCACTTAAAGTGAATTTCAGAAAGTGCTGTATGTGTATATTTGGTGAAATGTGTACTAATTTCTATGAAATTTTGTTGATTTTGTGGTTACCAAAAGTGTAGTATTGCAAAAATCATATATATATATATATATATATATATATATATATATATCATATATATATATATATATATATATATATATATATATGTATATAGTGGACTGGTTGGGTCTTTAGTAATAATTTTTAGTTATCTTCTTTTTGATTTATTCTCGCTTACCATAGGATCAGTATTCTATCGCCACTTTGACGCCTACAAAGGTTCGGTAAAGTTTTATTTTGACTAACGGTCATTCACAAAATATACGAAAGAGGGTAATGAATAAAAATGGACACAGTTGAGTATGTTAGCTGAGTAGACACGAATGAACTTTACTGTCTAAAATGTGGTCAATTGACATTGAAAAATCTGCTTTAAAAAGAAAATTTAAAGAAACCACTTCAGTATTTCCATTTTCGAAATGATTAAGGTGTTTGTTTTTTATAAGTACTTCCCCTTTTTTCCGGATTCCTGGTGAAAATTAATTTTTATTAAATAATAATAAAATTTTAAATCGCAAAGAAATGTACACTTTCCTCACACAATAAAATTCAATATAAGTACTACATAGATCTAAATATATGTATAGTGGAACTAAAATACAATTTTTTCCATTTCATTTTAGTCATTCTATTTATAGTTGTTGATGGTAAGTGTCTACTGAAATACTAAAAGCCGGAAAATTACTTCCGTTAACTTGAGTTGCGGTAATTCTGTGTAAGAAATAAATAAAATCAAAGCAAATTCAGGTTACAACAGGGTATTGACTTAAAAACTCTCTGCAAACATACCTTCATACATACATATAACAACAATCAATCAGTTATTTAAAAAAAGAAATTCAAATTAAATACATAATTGTGTTGATTGTTTTATGATAAGCTACTTAGTATTTTATTAATCTCGTAATTTGATTAATTATAAGAAAATTAAAGTAAAGGAATGTTATTTTGCTTTTTTATGAAATAAGATTTAAGAAAAATTATTTTTTGTGGAAAGTGGGGTGTTGTCGCATATAAGATAATTAAGAAAATTTTCCTTTTTTTATTTTTATTTTTTTTCAAAAAAGACTACTAGTAAATGTATACCATTATTGCACAACATTTCTAATTTATATTTTATTCCTGAAGTCTATGATTTCAAAAGCAAGTTAACAAAGTATACTTAAAAAGTTTTTTCCAGTTTTGATATTTCTAAGGATCCAGATCATTTTTATATATCTTTGAATCAATTCACTACTTTATTTTGCACATATTTAAACTGCAAAAATGTTTTGTCCCAAAAACATATTGCTTTTTAAAATCTCTACTTGACGTAAAAATTATCAAATGGAGTATTATGGCAAAAATATATTGAGGTAAAATGCGATGTATAATCTAATAGATTTCCCACCAATATCTTTCTTTTTTTTTTGCAATTTTGCTGAAAATGTAGTAAATAATTGGTTTAGTCACCAATGATTCAAAAATATTTTTAGGAAAATCTAATAAAGCAAATAAAAAATTTAATGCTTTAGTAAGTGGAATAGAAAATAAGAAAATTGAAAATAATTCAATAAACTCTATAAGGATAAGGTTAAAAATTCCTATAATCTACAGCGTATTCCTATAAAAATCGCAGAAATAGTAGATGCTGTAAAAATACACGTTAGGTGTGATAAAACTCATGCAAATGGTCTGTACACTTAAATATTTTTAAGTATTTTTAAATTTGCCATTTCTACTTTACCCCAATATTTCCCATTTTACCCCAAAAATAAATTAATCTTATAATTTTCAAGCAAAATCCATAAAACAATCCCAATGTAGGGTACAAAAGATTATTGGTTGGTATTTGATAGAAGCTAGTTTAGAGTATGCTCCACTATATCGAAATGTCCCATACAAATTTTAAAAGTTTAATTATTTATTTAACTTTAACAAGTAAACGGAGCACTATGTTTAAAACAATTTGTTGCTTTAAAATTGCTTTCAACTAGTCAACCCTTATTTTTACTCAATTCTATTATACATTTTTTTCTATTTTTTTTTGTCTTCATATTTTTTTGACATTTTATTTATTAAAATATTAAACTTGCATATTTTTGTTTTTAATATAAAAGTTAAAGGACAGACTTACACTCCCTACAAAAAGCATAAAGATTAAAATGTTTCTAAAAAAAGTAATTTTTCTCTTCAGTTTTTTTTTTATTTATTCCTTTCAGTTTATTTTTTTTATTCCTTTCAGTTTATTAATTTGCATATAAACGAATATGTCTGTTTAAGTTTCATCACAGTTTTGTACTTTACTTCGTTATTTTAGTAAAACTTTAAAAACAAATTGCAATGTTAAATATTTGTAATTTCTAATAGTAAAGCAGAGAAAAAAGGAGGAACTCATTAGTTTGTCAATATTTTGCTGACACATAAATTTAAGCTTGACTGCATTTTGTAATTCTTTTGCTTGATTTGTGAAATAGATTTTTCAACCGAAAAGAAATGAACTTTGCTTTACAGACTTTATAATTAAAATGTAAGAACTTTATTATAAAAGCAATATAAAAAATATATTTTTTCTGCTTACTAATTTTTTAATTTTAAGGGCTTATAAAACTACTTTTTCAAAATGCGTTTTTTTTTTGGTTTAATATTGCTTTAGTAACCAATTTACATCTATCAATACAAAAAAAAAGTAACCGAAAAAATTATTTATTTTTTTTTTTTATCAAAAAAGATGGGGGTATATTGGGTTTGCCATTCCATGTGTAATATGGCGAAAGAAGACCCTATAAAGTATATAAATTGTGGGTTCTCGTGAAAATCTAAGACGATTTAACGATGACCGTCTGTCTGTCTGTCTGTCTGCTGAAAGCAGGTTAGGGCTATGTGCGAACATGCTATATAAGGTTATATAAGATTTGTTTGGTATTTCTAATGAGAAATATCGGTTCCTAAGCAAAAAATCTATTTTTGTTGTTTTCATACTAATTTTTTTTCTTGGATTTATAAGTGTTTTTCGGCGGCAGCAATTTCGCTAACGTTTTTAAAGTTCTAGTTTTGAGTTCCCAAAATTTGCATTTCAGCGCAAATATATATATATATATATATATATATATATATATATATATATATATATATATATATTTTAAGCAAATGGGTCGAATCTAAATAAGGTAAAACATTGAATTTAAAGGCGATTCTTCGAGCAAAGAAAATTCATATTTTTTTAGAATACTTTATGTTATGAATTTCTTAATTTTTTAATAAAACATCAAGTGTTAACCAAAGTTTTATTAACAGCATCTCTTTCTGAAAAGTATCAAAAGTGTAGACTAGAATTACAAAAATAAATATGTAAACAATATCTACATATGATCCCAAAAGAACTACCTATTCAATATTACCAGTCTCAGTAGTAGATTTCTAATGACACGAACTTGTTAAATGTATATAGTAAAAAAGAATTACCAGGGGGTATAATAAGTCACTAATACTTGTGACACTGTCAACAGTGGGTCAGTATAGATTCACTACTGACATTTACACCATAAAAGTACCAAAAGTGTAGACTAGAATTACCAAAATTCACTAGTGAATCTCTGGTGACAATGTCTACATGTGGTCCCAAAAGAATTACCTACTCAATAGTACCAGTGTCAGTAGTAGATTTCCAATGACACGCATAGCTATAGTAAAAAAGCATAGTCGGTGATATAATAAGTCACTAGCACTGGTGACAGTGTCAATAGTGAATCAGTACTGATTCACTAGTGACATTTCCTACAGTGACATAAAACAAAAATATATTGAAAACAATTATAAATATATGTAGCTATACTACATCTATGCAAAAACTAAAAACTTTAAAGTTTATATTTTCATATAAAGTTTATGTAAAATCAAGATTTTATATAAAAAAAAACTATAAATTTAATACTTTGGAATTTTACGAAAGTTCGCATATCTTTAAAGAACATATAATCACTTCAGCGCAGAACAAATATTTTATAAATATAAGACAATATTAAATTAAAAAATGGCATGTTGGCAAGTCTATGGATTGATTTGGCTGATTAAACCGAAATTCGAAAAAATATTTTTGATAGATCTGTATAAGAAAGAGGTCCATAGCTTCTATTGGAGTTTCAAAAAATCTAATAACGTGCTTTAGCCTATAACTAATTTAATACTGGACCCACTTAAATCATTTTTGACAAAAAAATCTTTAAAACATTTCCGAATTTTCTGTGAAATAATGAAGTCTCTAGCTTACAGAGGTGCTTCAGAAATTAAAAAAAATTAAAGGTGCCTTAGTTTATTGTTGTTGTTGTTCAGTACCCGTGAAAATAACAACTATAACACCATACAACAAAACCATATTATATCCTAAATCATCATATATACGCGTTAAATTTATTTTTCGGAGATGCTTTATACAGAAACGAAAACTTGTTAAAATTTATACAAATATATACGGTTTAAACAAAACTTATTGATGCCAAATTTCGTTCAGAATCTAATATTTTTATGAAATTTATGAGCATTAAAGTGATTTTCTGGATTGTATCTTATATGGAAACTATGTTCAATTATGGACCGATTCTCTTAAAATTTGGTAATGCCATTTTTAGTTATACAAATTTTAATTGTTGCAAATAAAATCATAAAATGGATTATTTATATGTCATTTATGTGTCTTAAATTGACATTCTGGAAATGATGTTGTAGGCGAGACACGGTCAATAAGTGACGGATCTTTGCAAAATGTAATAGGATGATTTATACTTAAATATAAAACAATCGTGCCAAATTTTATTTGGATAATAATATTTTTATGGTATTTATACACCTTAAAATATTTCTCGATAGGGGGCGTCATATGGAAACTATGGTCAAATATGCAAACAATCTCTTGAAAATTTAACATACGAATAATACCGAAAGAAAACATTTCTTTTCCGATTTTCATAAAAATATGTGGATATTTAAGATAATTAGGGTCACTAGTGCAATATCGTGGGAAACAGTTATATGGGGTAAGGTAAAATAATGAACCGATTTGAACCACTTTCAACAGGCTAAATGACTGTGCTAATTATTATTAAATAATATTTAAAATTACAATATATATAACGAAATAAAAATTTGCATAAACACTGACAGCACATTTTTAAAATTTTAGAAAATTTTAATTGTTGAAGCTAAGTAGACGATACGTGAAATTAAGGAAACATATTGTGATATATTTAAATTATTGTGATTTCAGATATATTTGTTGAGAAATCTGAAAAATATTAAAGAATAAAGTACTTGAAGGATATTTTTGAAAAGTTTAAACAAATAATTTTACTGGAATTTCTAAATCCTATTCTATCATTTGATGCCCACCCATATCGATACTATTGAGCAAGTTGCATGTATTATATGATAAAAAAAATATTCATTTTGAAATTTTAAAAATTCTATTAAAAGGATTTTCGAACACGAAATGAAAAACTGAAAATTTTGTTCTACGGTGTAAAAGAAGCAGACATTAAATAAGTAAAGAAAGATTTGATTGATTCAAAAAGCCGAAATTAAGAAAAAAATATTAATGACCGATCTATATATACAACATCAGTAGTCTATTTTGTACATAAATAGAGGCAAAAAATGCGTTCTGGCCAATATCTCCGTTACTAATAAACTAATAGTTCATTTATTTAGCAAAAAAAATCAGAAACATTTGCCGATTTTTTTTCAAACATTAATTTTCTAGCTCATATAAGGGTTTCAATAAATTAGAAAATCGGTTTGAAATAACGTTTTTTAGAAATATTTCCGCCATTTTTGAACGAATATTTCTAAATTTCTGATCTTTTAATATATCATATATCTATGTTATCAGCAGGCTTCACAGATGCCATTTAAATCAATTTTAAGTCAAAAAAAAAAAAAAAATAAAAAAATAAAAAAAGTCCCAAAACAACGGTTTTTTTTAAGTATTTCCACCATTTAAGAACTGATCTTTCTGAATTTCAATAACAAAATTTTCGAAAGAATTTTCGATCGTTTGGTGTATATTATATATGGTAGTTATTAGTGGGGGTGAATACCGTCCTATACACAACCAGAAAATATAAAATTTTTTGCTCTTCGACAAAAATTGTGATAATTACAAACGGAACGATAAACTTGTGTATACACTTTACACCTATGGTAAAGAGTATAAAAAGTCAATTTTATATTATATTGATTTCCTTTCTTGTATTTTAAGCTAAAATAAATAAATGGAACTTAAATTAAAATTAAATTAAATTTTTAGCATTTTTTTGGTTGCTCGTGTTGCATGAGAAATATTTTTCATAATTTTCATACTTTTCATATGTTTTGAAGTGCAAAATAATTTTTTGCAATATAAACGAAACTTTAAATTAAAATGTTATTATTTTTTTCTTTATATATTCCTATTACCTACACGTTAATTTAAAAAAAATCAAACACAATATTTTCTCATAATTTGATAAGTAAATACGAAAATATTGATGTAAAATTATATATAGAAATCTGTGAATACAAATTCATAGGGTTTGTATTCATCATTTAAGATTGATTGTTTTACATTTGATTTGACTAATGCCAAGTTATATGTTTTGCTAAAAGTAACAAGATTTTCTTAACTTGAAAAAAATGAGAAAAAAATTTATCAAAATGAAACATATTGAATGTTTTGTAGGTATTTGCGATTCATGAACTCATTAATTTTGGTAATTTTTCTTCATGTACAACAGCCACCATTGAACATTTATTTGAAGTATTTTTTTTTTTTTTTAACATCAGCGGTGTATCAAAGAATAGTTGTATGGCTGTAGGTAGCTATTGCGGGAAAATTGATGTCATTATTCAATATCAATTGGTTACGCCTGTTCATGTAGATTTCTTTTTTTTTAACATTCTTATTTTTGTGTGAGCTTTGATTGATTAGTATAAATTTTAAGAACATTTTTCTTTTTATTATAAGCCAGAGATAAATATAAAATGCTTTTTTTTAATTTAAAATTTATTTTAATTTAAAAGCAATTGCGTTTTTATTTCGATTTAAATTAATATTTAAAGTGATTTCAAAACAGCTGTCTTAATTCAATTTTCCCTTTTTCAAAATTTAAAGAAAATAACAGCCATACAACAATCGCTTTTTTTATCCTTTTCATTACTATCAATTTCCTTGACACACTTGTTCATTTTGTTTTAACAATAGTAAGTAATATTAAGAATGCAATAATCTTGCATACTTTTCAAAATGCAAACATAAGTTAACAATGAGTTTTTATCAGTTAACGTTACAAGAAAAGTAAAAGAAAAAACAATAAATAGAGAATACAAAACTGATAATGACACATGAATTATAAATATGAAAAGGGGTGTTTTAAACACAGTAAATGTCTTGATAAAGACATCTAATATATATTTCCAAAATTCTCATAAATATGAAAATGTTTGAATTATTTGTTGTTCATAATAATAATTATTTTGTCATTGTTAAGATTTCATATAAATTTGTTGGCCAGAATTTAGCGAAATTTTAAAATTAACGATTGCAACAAGGATATGGTCCTTCGATCCGGATGCTAGTGGGCAATGCTGGAACCATATTTAACGTTGTTATTGACGTTGAAAATTAAGATTTTAACGAAACCGTAAAAGAATATAATAAATAATAAAAAATAAAAAACTTATGTAGTTTCATTCATCTTAGTTTTTTGTTTTGCTTGTAAGTTACAGGCAAAGTTTACGTATAATTAATCTTGAAATTGTCTTTCCCTAAAGGAAAAGCATTGATTTCATCTAAATTAAGAATAGAAGTTGTTATGAAACATAAGTTTTTTTTTTGCAATTTTTAATCTCAGATCACTTTGAAAACTTAGGGTAGAAGAGGTAAAGTTCACCAATTTTTTTTAAAAGTACTATTTTTTCATCACCACAAATTATATTAATAAAATTTCATTTGTTTTTTTTTTAATTTGTTGGTTTTCATTTAACTACTTTATCTGTGACAATCTTTTCTTTTTGCAATTTTTTTTTTAAACTTCTGAAGCGGTCATCACTCATAAGTTAAATTCTACAAATTTGCAAAGCAAAGTTATTAGAAATAAACTATAACATACGTGTGTGTTTATATAGTATTTTTTTATACTGTAATTAGGAAAGATATAATATTTTTCACTGTACTGATCAATAATGAAGCAATGATAGATATTGATTATTTATTTTATTTATTTATTGATAATGTTGAAGCAAGTTAAGGCCAATCGATTACAGTTTAAAAATATAACAGTAATTCATATATAATTTAACGCTAAGTAGCTAGTTATTAATAACTATAAATTTTTATATAATTTGGAAATGAACGTGTTTACAAAATTTTTCAGCGTTATTCCACCACGTATCTATCACTAAGATATAAAATAACTCCCTAAAAAAGGGGTCTAATGGTTACTGATATTAGATAAAATTAAGCTCTTAAAATTAGCAACTGTAAATGAAAAGTTTCTTTTGTCATATGGTACATAACTTTATGACACGAATCACGAAAGACGTTTGCATAATTATTATATTAAATCGCGGACAGACTAAGCAATGTGTTCTTGAAGAGTGTGCGCAAAACTAAATCTAGATACAAGGAATCATATTTATATGTTTTATAAAAAAGACAAAGTAATTTAATATTAATTAAAACCTCTAAAATTGCAGCCCAAAAAATCATAGACATATTCTGAAACATGATCGTGAATCTTAAGACCGTATACAAAACGTATCACTCTGTTGAAACATCTTTCTATTTTAGAGATATTTCCCACAGAAGTACCACTATATACTTCCAGTCCATATGTTATAAGAGGCATCAATAATAAATGGCCTATATGTTTCTTTACAGCTATGGATAGCCGACAAGAAGTAGCGAAAAACTCTCCTTAATGACGTGAACAATTTTGCTATAAGAAAATTAATATGTTGATTAAAAGATAATTTATCGTCTATATAAAAACCTAGAGCCTTAAAATATGAAAAAAACTGCAATGATGTATCATTTAACTTTATATTATATAAATTTTGTGATATATTATTAAAGAATATTGCTTTCGACTTGAAAGCTTTCAATGAAATATAATTTTCGTTACACCATATATCAATATTACGTAAATCATCATTGACTTTCCTACTAAAATCTTCCTTTGATTCAGCTACACATAAAATTTGCAAATCATCGGCATAGATATAGCTCTTAAGGGATTTTAGGCTAGAAAAAATATCATTGATGTACAATAAAAATAATAACAGTCCTAAGATTGTGCCCTACGGAACCCCACGATATGTAAATCTGCTGGACGAACTTTCATTAATAGTTTGTACAAATTGTGTCCTGTATGTACTAAAGGACTGAATTAATTTGCAAGCGTTACTAGAGAATCCAAATTGTGTAAAAAATTTATTTAGTAGCACTTCATGAGAAATGGATTCAAAACCTCTACCGAAATCTAGATTTATCATAGCAGATAACTTATGCTGATTTAATCTAACTCTCACCTCGTGTAGTATATCAATCATATGAGTAGTAGTGTTATGGTAAAGTTTGAAACCAGATTGGTATTCGGATAACAATTTTCTTTTGTTGATGTATTCTTTTGATTTGCACCGAATTTATATAGTTAAGTTTAATTCGAAATATATTGGTTAATTCAAAAATTATTAGAACTCTGATATCATTTTAATTATGCTTTTGCTGCGCTAAAAAGGAAAAATCTTTCAAAATATATTTTTTAATAATTACAATTAATTTTTATTCTATAATATCCACAATTTTTCTGAGTATAAAATGTAATTTATAGAAACTAGTGGGTCTCTAACATCACTAGGTATGGTGACAAATCCACATGTAGCAAGTACCTCATAACTAATTGTATTCTTTCTGTAGGGCATATTGTGTTCGATCCACTAGTAGTATTATGAATGGTTCGCAGAAAATTACATATTTTCTAATAATGATTTTTTTCATACTTTTAATGAATTTATTGCAACCGCTATTGTCAATTATTGTTCATAATGGAGTGCGTTTAAATAAAATGCAACATATATTTTCTTATAACAACTCCTACTGTAGATAACTTAAAATACATTTCTTGATTTCAACACTCTCCAAAGATAAGTCAGATTTTGGAACAAATTCCTCAAATTCCTTGATTTGTCCACTTACAGGGCAGAGTCAAAGAAATTTGTAAGAAAGGGAATAGTAGTTCTTATTTTAAACTTTAAAAACATCCCAATTTAGTAAATTTTGATCAAGAAGTTATATTTTTGAATAATACAAGTGCTTCAATGAGATGAAATTTATTTCAAATAAAGCAGATGTCTCAAAGTTATGGAAATGGGAAATCTTTAAAGTTGTATGTCGGGTGCGAAATAGTTAAGTTACACCAAACCACACTAGTTTCTTTGCGCATGTTGATGAGTACTTTTGTGTTTTTGCTATTAGTTGATATTGTTATTCTTTTTAGCAGATTAGGTGTGAATAAATAAAGAAAGAATAAGAGTAACATATTTGTTTTCCTATTATTCGTTGAGACAAATAAAGTAGAAGAGCTTGTACTATAAGTATTTATTGTATGTAAATAAAGGGCAGACATTAAAATTAAATTCATTTATTAAATTAAAACAATATTAAACATATTTCTATGTAGTAACATTTTCTTATTGATTTCAATACGCTTAAAGTTTTTTAGTTAAAAAAATAACTTAGTCTTCTATATTCTTAAAAATAATAAAAAACAAAACAGAAATTTAATCATTAGTATATAAAAAAAAGAATAAAACAACAAATTAAAATTTAAATATGAATACATTCATATGTTATTAATTCTGAAAATGCAGGCTCTTTAAAATCTATTAAAAATACATTAAAAAATACTAAAAGATATTAAAGATAATTCAGTCAGTTAAAAATATAATAAAAAAAAACTCAATTGGGATTTAATTCTTAAACTATGTTACCTCGTTGACATTACCAATAGCGATTTATCACGAAAACCAATATTAATTAAAAACAGTGATTTATGGATTCAATAATTAACACTAACATGTATCTAAATTGACAGATTTTGTTTAAAAACTGACTTTTTCCACTAACTCAAATCATTTGTAATAAAATTATTGTTGCCTGTGTAATCTATTATATATAAATATATAAATATCAATGTTTTGAATTTATGTTTATAAATAAAATTTCATTAAACGATTTTGTATTAGAGCCGATTTTAGATCTCTTATCTCTTATTAGTGCCTGAGCGATGAAAACTATCCTTTAAGTAGGGCCACTAGATGCTGGTATAGCGAATATACGGCAGTTTAATTTATACAATAATGGAAATTGAACTTTCCTATCATCCCACCATTTAAAAATTTAAAAATTATCTTGTGAAGGTACAATAATATATTTATATTTAATTACTTAATTTTCATTTCCTGATTCAGTTCAATAAGTTCATTTTCTTTTTCGTTTTTCACCTATGCACAGCACTTATATTTGTTTAACTTTGATAGCAAGTTTTGATTATATTTATATACATTTATAAAAATACGTTAATGCACTATGGGACAAAAAGTAGTCCCATATTTTGCCTCGTCCCTTTTCTTCACTAATTTTGTACACATTTCTGAAATTTTTTTCTTTCATGTAAATATTATTCATTATTAAATACAAATTTTATCAAAATATTTACATTCTCACACTGTAAAATAAAAGCTAATATGTTTACTTGTTTTACCAATAAAATACCAATAAAATACTTGTAGTACAACTGCTACTCGAAATAGAAAATCAAATAAATTTTTCACTCAATGCAAAACCAGAAATAACTATAACAATTTTTATGAGTATATTGAGTGTGTAAAAATAAAATTATACCACATCAGTTACACTCATATTTTCTCATTTATATCAATACTTACAAGTATTTATTTTTTATATATATTTTGAGCATACTTTCAGTTCTAAATACAAACACAGTGCGTCAAATTAATTAATTAAATAAAGAAGTACTTTAATCGTTTAATGCCAAAATGTGTTTAAATAATAATGCTGGGAAAAAGACTGAGATACATAAGGACCAGAACTCTTCAATGAAGGAAAAATGTTAAATTTTTTTTAGATTCTAAAATCCACGCGAAAACAATTCCTAGATATTATTAGTGTTATGAGCCATTATCAAAAAAAGTATTTTTTTTTACATTGTGTATAGGGAGCGTGAAAGTTGAACACATAAACATTTTTAAAAAATAGAAGTTTATGTATAATTTTTGTAAAAATTACGCGTAATGTCAAAACCTACTCAGTTATTTAAATAAAATTTATATTTTCTTTGTGTGGCATATCGTAGGGTTTCCTATTAAAATTTAAAAAATTTTCATTTTTAACAGTTTTGCGAAAAATGTGGATCGAATCTAAGTCATTTCTCTAAATATTGTATGGGTATTAGAGTTTATTACAAAGAAATGCTATTTAATATTCTGATCCTTCTTTAGTCCAAATGAATTTTTTTTTTTCATAAAATTTTTATCTTTCCAAATTTTTTGATAATCCTCCACATTTTTATTAAGTATTATAAACTCCAACTATGGTCAATATCGTACTGCCCATGAGATCTGCCTTAGAAAAATGTGTTTTGGCAAAAGTGTTCCGTTTTGAACTATCACCGACATTTGTCTTAAATTTGTGATACCAATCAATTATATTTATCGTAGTTCCTATATCTATAAGTGCAGGATTTGTAGATATTGCAATTTGTTATATAAAAATATAAAAAAAATTAGTTTACACAAGGTCATATGAGATCAAAAAGCATAAACGCGAGAACAAAGAGTGTAGAAGAATGGAAAAAAAGTTAAGTAATTTTTAGACCTATTTCTAAGTTTTTCAATTTTGAAGAACAATAATGATTATAAACTAAAAGGTGTGGGGATAAAATTTTGCGCTCTATTAGTTTTAGATCTTGTTAAATTCAAATCAGTAACACTTTTGTTTAAAATAGTATTATCCCAAAACTTATTAAAGTTGAAAGCCATATAATTGAAAAAATATATTTCTGTACTTCAAGTCTTCCCTGAATGCAACAAGGAGTGTAATTATTTTGTTAATTTATCCACAATAAACTCAAGTATTTATATTAAAGTTGATCACAAAATTACTTTATAAGATTTCCTGGTCCGACTGGAAGGTACGCTAGGGGTCTGATTTTTTAAAACTAAATAACAATTCTTTTAGAAATTAAGTATTGAAAACAATAAATAAATTTGAATTTATTTATTACGGAAACTAATTTTAGTTTCATTTTTTAAATTCGGCCCTAAAAATTAGGTTGTTTTTACCCCACAAAGTGAGTCATTGAAATTGCCTAGAATTACCGCAATTTGAAAAAGAAATACATGGAAAATGGAAGATTTTTTAGATAACCTTTCTAGTGTTTAGTTATAACTATACAATTTTTAATACTAATATACAGATGGCGTCAAATAATATTCAGTCAAATCAAATTACCAAATTACTCTCAGTACATATAGGAAATAAAATAAGAATCCCAAAAACTAAGAAAGTTATAGAGAAAAATAATTTAAGCAAAACAATTGATCACGTCTACTCTGATCCGATCATGTTAATTTCCAAAATGTAAAAATAAAAAATATTATTTCACAAATGTTCCCCCTTCTTCCCTAATCCTTTAATAAATTTTGATTTAGTCTAATTTATTGCATAATTGTGAATAATTTGTATTAGTAACAAACTGACTAATATTGTATGTTTAGAATACTATAATCAAATCTTACATGTTTTACAGCGGTATAATAGTATGTGCGTTCTAGAGCGTATGATTATTTTTAATGTAATTTTATACACAAAATATTAATCATACGTCATCAGTTCAAGATTTTTTTATATAAATACATAAATAACAATTTCTAAAAGCCTTTTTAGGTGTCGTAATAAAACCATACAATAGTTTTTAATACAAAACCTTTTAAAACAAAATTTAAAGTTTCAACTTTAATCTTTTAATTTTAAATAGTTTTGAAATGTAATATATTTTTTCTTTTTTTGCTGCTATAGATAATATATCGCACAAGTGTATTTAGCTGTGCATATTTTATTGTTTAGTAGATGCTTTTAATACAATATTTTTAGTATATTTTGCTGTAGCTGTAGCTGTAGCTGGAGCTGCAGTTGTTATTTTGTGTTGCCTATTAATCATATATTATACTCGTATTACAGTATTTTATACATAATTAATGATTATAAACAAATGCTATACAATGGCAATCTACCACTCATTTGTGGTTTCATCAACATTATCATCACAAGTATTTTTTTTTTTTGCTTTTTTGTTTGTTTTCTTTTTTGCTGTTATTGTTTTTGTATAGATTTCATAATAACCATTCTTCTGCTGCAAATAAATATGTAGCAGAGTATATCTGATTTTTATTTCTGCTGCAGCAGTTTTTGTTATTTTTCTGTACTTGTTGTTATTTTTTTTCTAGCTGTTGTGCAATATTAAATTTTTAATTAGCAATAATGATAAGCCATCAACAGAAACAACAATAACAATAACAAAAACTATATCAACATCAGCAACATCATCATTCTCTTGTTTAATTGTATAGTGTTGCATTTTCATAAAATAAAAAGAGTATAAAATTTCATGCGAATGTTTTCATGAGTAAGTATTTTAATATTTATATACGCTTATATGCACACATACGCCAATTTCATTACATAATTATACAAAGGTATACGTTAATGTTTTCTTGCTTGTTGATATGTACATATATGCGTTTGATACATGTGGTCATTAAATTGTTTCATTACATTCTTAATTTTGCACGGGTCATTCGGGGTCATTTAATAAGCATTAATAAAAAAGGTAATCTGTAATAATTAATAATAAAATAATCTTGTGGCTCTCTTTTGCTTCATATACCCTTGACCTGTCGATGAAAAAAATATGGATATATTATACATATATTACATTTGTCATTCTATATAAAAGATAATCTTATGATATAAATATGTATATGTAAAAATTTAATTCTAATCAAAATCTAGGGTTTTAATGGCTTATAATTAATATAATAGGACCATATTTATAAATTTGTTATATCCCATTTGTTTTAGGTTATTAATTAATTTGTTCATTAAAATTAATTAAAATTTAAGCCAAATTGAATTGTTCTAGTTAATATTGTCATTTTGGTGATTGTAGCAAATTCAAACAGAAGTGTAATTAATATAAGTAATTTCGTAATTGAATTAAATTTTTAGCTCTTTCTATGTATCATTTTAAATGACTTTACTAGAAAAAAAAGCCAAATATTTAACTTGGTTTAAATAAAATTATTTAAAAATGTGGGCGTGAAATTTTTATTAATTTAATATCCTATAGTTCCTTTCAGAGAATTCACGATATATATATATATATATATATATATATATATATATATACGTATATATATGTAAACTTTGTAACTATAAAAAAATAAATACCCATAAATATATTGAAACTTACATAAATCGTTTTTGTTTACATAAATTATAAAAAAAAGAAAATATCCGCAGTTTAGGACACCTAAAATCCTAAATTCGAATTGCCTTTGAAAAACCGTTTGGAGATTTAATCAACCGGCATACTTTCATTTCACGTTGGAATCATTCAGGCAGTATTTGATGATCCAAAATTTGTCGCATAATAAAAAACAGTCAAAAGAGACAAAAAATCGAGAAAATTTTTTATAAAATCGAAAAGTCCAATAAAGTCGAAAAAGGTCAAAAATGGTCGTAAATGTCAGAAAAAGTTCAATACATTCGGAAATGGGTGGAAAGGTCGACTATTTCGAAATTGTAAAATTTTAAAAATAGAATATTTAAAAATTTAAAATGTCAAAAAATTGAAAGATCGATTACTTAGAAATTAAAAAAAGTTGATATTTTGTTCTAACTTTATAGAGCCCAAGTTTTAATATATCGACTGTTAAATTACGGTTATATTTTGTTTATAATTTATTTTTTATTTTTTATATTTTATGACATTTTTAACAAAAAGTATTCATTCATAATATCATTTTGCAAATGTTTAAAGTAAATGAAATGAAAATTTGATTTTATTTTTTAAATGTCCGCAGCAATACTGACGAACAGACATACATCATTGCTTGCAATCTCTGAAAAAGTTATGATTCCAGCTATGGCTAATTCTCATTTTTTTCTAAAAACGCAGATCATAATTTTATCAAAAATGATATATTTCAGTTAAAAGACATAAATTAAAAATATATTAATTTTACAATATTTATATATTAAAATTACAATTAAAATCTAAGTATACAGCAAAACTTCATGGTTATTACATAAAAAAATTAAAACTTATTAATTGTTTCAGACATATACAACTTTCATTTAATAACTGCCATAATAACATACATATGTATATTCGCATTTCTTAGTATTTCCACATGTCTAGTTATATTGCAATTTTATTCAGTACATTTAATTTTTATTTCAATTAAAATGTCAAAACCACCAAATTCTAAATTTTATTCATTTCAAATGAAATTTCGATATAAAAATGATTTGTAAACTAATTTCTTTCCCAACTTTGAATTTTTATTACATTTGAGGCTGGAGGCAAATAAATTTTAAAATAATTAAACATATTTTATATTAAATGAATAATAGTTACATGAAGCTGTCTTTATTATTTACTAAAAAATACTTAAACAAATTTCAACGGCTTTAAGTGGATAATGACTATTTAGTGATAAATCTGCTTAAATATTTTTGGAATTTATTTCCAATATTACTAACAAAATTTAGTTTTAGACATATTCTTGAAATAATATTTAAAACCGTTTCTTTTTTCAATTAACAGAAACTTTCTTTCTTTTCAAGTTTTAAAATTAATATAAACATTTGTGGCTTTGGCTAATAAAAAATTTCGCCTCAAACAATTTTCTGATTTGTTCGTTACCAAAAGTACTTTTGGACTTAATTTAAATAAATGAAAATAAAATAAAAAAACTTTAAGACAAGAAATAAGATAAACTATTTTACAAGGTGAAGCTATTCTAATTAGACAAAGTAATAATAAAAAGAATTTGTTTTCCTAAAAAGTAATTATGATTTAATTAAATTCAGTAGTAGCAAAAAAAAAAGAAAAAAAAGCAAGTGTTAGCTGTAGAACTAATGAAAATACAACAACAAACAAAGAGAAAGAACAAAATTTAAATTAAAATGAAATGAGAAAAGTTGTCACAAATACTATTGGATTTAAGCTACACTCTCCAAATATCTATGTACATGAGTATATATGTGTGTGCGTATATAACAGTGGTGTTTATCTCTTTATCATTTAATAAATTCCCGTAAGTCTTATTTTCAAAAAAAAAAAAAATAAAATAAAAGATATTAGGAAGGATGACGAAATGTCGTCCTTTTTGTGTTTTGTGTGTGCGTTGGTTTTAACCAAAAGCAAAAAATATGTAAATTACATCACGTAAAATTTTATACCTCTAAAGAATGTTTCAGTTGATGGCTTTTCTTACAGATGCCAGTTAGTAGGTTTACCCTCTATTGTTTTTATTATTGCTTTTGTATAGGATATAATTTGGCGTATGTGTGTGCGTTTTTATAAGAAAGAGGGTAAGCGTCAAAGTGAATAAGTGTGTATGAGGTTAAAAATATTCACACATTTTTCTTTCTTCTTTTTTTTCTTTTGCTATTCTTACTCATTTTTTAAATTGCTCGCGGTTTGTTAAATAATTTTGCAACAAAGAACCTACAAAAATTATGAAAACTTATGCCACTGAGAGTTTTATTTTTTTTACTGAATTTTTAATTATTCAAATTGGGACCAATAAAAATATTAAGCTGAGAAATGAAGTGAAATTAGAATTCAAAGCTTAAACAGGGAAATTTAGATGGCAAAATTTTTTTATTTTAAGTAAAAATTCGAGTGAATAAGTGATAACTATACGTAATCTCTGGTCAGATGTGTTTTATCTCTTAATTAGAATCAGAAGTGTAAGTCCCCTCATATTCTTTGAGAAACTAAGGTATATTTGCACAGAGAAAACAAATTCATTGTCGCAACCGAATTTTTCGTCAATCGAATTCTGTCGGCTGCAAGTACAATCAACCAATTCAGCTCTAATAACTGTACGTATATAGGAGACACAACTGTTTTTTATAATATTTCGGTGAATTGGATTGAAGCTATCAGTGAATCTTTTGTGAATTAATATAAAAATATAATTTTTTTTATTTCTTGACAATTAATTTTATTTAGATTACATGAACATACTAAACAAACACTTTAACACATAAATAACCTCATCCTCCTCACTGATGTAATACGTTGGAAATACGCACCTCGAGTTTCCAACATAACAATCGCCAATAGACTTAATACATGCACTAACAACTTTCAATGATGTAGGTGGAATTTTAAGAAGGTGTTGGTTATCTGCAAGAAAATTATTGGTAATGCTATTTATATGCTTGTCTTTGTATTATTTCGAAAAATATTACGCACAATATATTTTTTGTATTTTACTTTATAATTTATTTTTAATATCAAAGTAAATTTCTGCCATCTTTTTGGTTAGGAATACCGAATCTAAATATTTTTCAATGCGACAAAATTTTTATAATGAATTTGTATATGCCCAGTTTAAATGTATGAGTCTGTTTTCAA
The DNA here is from genome assembly GCA_932274085.1 of Protocalliphora azurea. Classification (NCBI taxonomy): domain Eukaryota; kingdom Metazoa; phylum Arthropoda; class Insecta; order Diptera; family Calliphoridae; genus Protocalliphora; species Protocalliphora azurea. The sequence goes on from OW026522.1 coordinate 150,475,865, forward strand.
TTGCTATTTTAATTTTATTATAATTAAAATTTGAAAGACAGAAATTGATTTAACGAACAAAATATACTATTATGGGAATTATAATTTAATTACAATTATATTTTTAATGTTATAAATTTTGAAAATCATATTAAAATTCTATTGTTGGAAATGTTTTCCAAACATTTTTTTTTTTTTTTTTGTATGTGTGACTCCTGATCACTTAAATCTACATATCAAAAAATCTTATAAGACTTTCAAAATCAAATTATAACACAGGGCAACACTGACTCTGCGGCACAGAATTTCGCACATAAAGCACTAAAAATTAAGTTTTCGAGATAAAACTTATTGCAACTTACGTATATCGAGAACCAATTTATTTTTATTTATTTCAATTCACAGTAATATAAAAAGCCCTCTTAGGCCAATTGATTTAGTTTGAAGAAATACTCATAAATTATAATTTAAATTACCTTCAACAGCTTCGAATATATTATAATAGTGTTGAAAAAAAACTTAAAAATTTTCTTTAAAAAAATGTAAAACAACTAAAAATTGTCCTTTTTAGTTCTGTCACTTCAATAAGAATTTAAAGATAATGTCGACATTTTAGCATTATTTTTAATGAAATAAATATATTCAGCTTTATTATAAAAGAGTTGAATTTTTTATCGCTTTTGAGTTTTTAAGATTTTTTGAAAAATAAAATTTTTAATTTAATAAAACGTTTTCTTTTTTAAACAATAGCTGTTTTCTAGTACTTGTCAGAATTTACAGAAAGGCGTTCACGAACAAATAATTTATGTATATTTTGTTTTTTTTTTTTTTGACAATTCCTGATTAATTTTAATTAAAGCCAGTAAATTTGAAGAATACTGGAAAAGAGCTAATATTCTTGATATCTCTATGTAGGTACAGCTTGAAGATCATTCAAATTTTTGTATTTTATTAAACCAATTAGACAAATGATCATCGAAATATTTTGCAATACCTGGTGCAACGTTATTATTATTATTACTATTATTATTATTATTATTATTATTATTATTATTATTATTACTATTATTATTATTATTATTATTATTATTATTATTATTATTATTATTAATATTATTATTATTTTTAATTTCTTGTTCACACGAATGTGTAATCAATTTTATTTTACAAATTTAATCCGCACTTTGTATTCGAAAGTAAATTTTAATATAAAAATTAAACGATTAACACTACTATTTAAATATTCACCTGAACTTATCTATCATATGTTTAGTCATTATTTTTCTCCCATCATAAATAGCTTTTAAAACTAATTAGTAAAAGGAAACGTAAAAGTGTCAAAAGAAAAAAAGAACACTAATTTAAAAACTCTCACTTCCTTCTAGTCGTATTGTGTCATTTTATTTTAATTTATTTATAAATCTTGTGCCTGTGGGCTATAATCAAAATTAAATGAAGTTTGTTATTGAATAAATTGAAAATTTGTCACGTAACTTTCATTTGTCATTTTTTCACACATTTTTCAAAGCATTTCTCCTACATTTGCTTTTTATTTCAGGAAATTACTTCTATCTGCATCATATGCACATAAATCGCTCACTCTCTTTCTTGTAGCTACACAAACATCGGTATCATCATCACTCTCTCACTATCGTCTTCACAATGTGATGAAACAGCTAGCTACCTTGAAGTCGAAAATGACTTGAAGGAGAATTTTTTTGTTCGATGTGGTAAGAGAAATAGCCAAAGGCGATTTTAAATTGGATAAAAAATGGAAGAAAAAACAAACAAAATAAAATACATTTAGGCTGATACACATACATACATACATAAATGTGTATAAGTATATATGAGTATTAATATGAACGAGATTCAAATGGTAAGTCATGTGTAAATATTCTAATTTCCTTTTGACTATAACCAAAAAATACAGAAAAATCTAAAATAAAAAATGGTTTGTAGAAAACCTGATAAAAATAAATTAAGACAAACACGTTTCTTCATATTTTTAAATTTGTATGCCCTTTTTGAATCACATTAGTTACTATTTAGTTTTTGCTTTTTTGCTTAAAAATTTTAATTACTAACATTTAAACATTTGTTGCGGAGTGTTAATTTGTTGCTTGTTAACACATTTCAAACTCTTTCTACAATTGTAACTTTTAGTTTCTTTCAACACCTTAAAATTTTCTTTGCCACACATACACACACACTTTTTCTCCATTTTCTAGAATTTATAGCCTTTTATATTTAAATCTTTTTTACATATACAAAACTTAATAATGAAGAAAATACGCACACATTTATCCTGCATATCTCACCCAGCGGTAAAAATGTCAAGGCCTTCATAGTGCAGACCTTCTAGAACCTTCTTTAGGATGTAGTTGCTCATGCTAACTAGCCTTATTTACTAAGATCTTCAAGGACACTTCATCTTTGCCTTCTAAAATATCCATTAGCACTACCGGCTTTCCTTTCTTAGAAGGAGAAGCTATATTTGTTTAAATATATTGCATTTTAAGCAACAACAATTCTATGTATAAAAAATACAGAGTCATAATTCCCTTCACTTAGGAGGGGAAAAAAATGCAAATTTTTGCTTTAAGAAAAACAAAACCATTTGGATGGAAACCGTAACAAAAACAATATCAAAATTTAAAGCAAAAATTCCAAAAAAATAAAAATAGTAATAATAATAATAATAATAACAATAATAATAATAATAATAATAATAATAATAATAAAAATTCATTCAATAATTTTTGGCTTCATTCGGTCATTGCTTAAAAAGCTACATAAATTTCTTTAGTTTTTTCATACAAATCAAAAACCATTTTTATTATGTTTTTATTAAAAACCGAACAAAAGCTAATAAAATATATAATTTTGATACAGTCTGATTTAAGAAAAATTAGGTTTTGTATATGATAAAAAAAGGAAATTTTCAAATATCTTTAATTATTTTATTTATTTTATTAAATTTGTACATAAATTATTTTTAAAATATAGTTAAAAATGTTTTTAGCGACAAAAATAAGTTAAATTTTATTCAAATCCAAATATATGAACAAAAATGCATAAACAAAAACCACATAGAGAAAAAATATATCGTTTACACACCGATTTGGATTTGTAAGCTCAATTTTTCAAAAATCAAATAGTTTTTGTTTTGGTATAAATGGCAAACTTAATTTTTTTCAGAAGAGTCAAACACCATGAAAAAATTCAACAATTTCTATGAAAATATAAATTTTTGAATAAATTTTCTTATCTCGATTTAAGATGTTTTGTCAAAAATTCAGATATGTTCTTTAATACTATTTTATTTAAAGTTTTAAATTTTTTACAATAATTTAAAATAAAAAATTTTTATTTTATATAAATATTTAGAAAAAAAATTTTCTATCGGGTCGCGAATGTGTAAGACCTTGCTCTCAATGACATTGCGTGCAAAAAATACAGCAATATAGAATGCAGGTAGAAGCTCATCTAGCTATAAAAAAAGGGCTCCTAGAAGGGCTCTTTACCCCTTCTTTTTACCACAGGGTTAACCGCTTTGTTTTCATAAATCGTGTGTATGTGTGTGTGTATGTGAGGGTGTGTGTTTAAATCTTAACTTTTTTATTTCTTAATATTTTGGTTTAAATGAGTTCGCTTTTTCTTTTTTTTTACTTTTAAGTTGCAAAACTAAAGTTTTATTTAGCGAAACTTTATGTGAAGAAAACTACTTACATTTACTTTTAAAATAAAATACCTTTAAGTATTTAAGCATAAAAATGACTACATACCCCAAAGTTTTACAGACTTCAAACTACTTCTATTGTTTGTCTTTGGTTCAATTTAATTTGAGCTTTCTAGCGATAACAAAGTGATAATTTAACAATTTTTATAGTAGAAACATATAAGTTTCAAAAAGAGCTCAATATCACAAAAAATGTGCATATACCCATCAGAACTACAGGGTACCCATACATGTGTATGTATAAGTAGTTTATACATGAGGCTCTTGCATTACTTATATGCAAAGATGAAAAATAAGGACAACAAAAAAAAAATGGCAAATTAAAGCTAAAGCCAATTATTAAGAGCAAATAAAAGTTTTTAATTAATTTAATATAAAATAATGAGTAGTAAGTTAAAGAAGAATACAGAAGATTAACACATAGTGAATGCATTTTCTTTCTTTTTACGATATCGTGAAAATGGAAATAATGAGTTTAATTAATATTAACTTCAGCCATTTATTGACTTGAAAAGAATAAAAAGATAATATATTGAAAGAGAGCTGCTAATTAAATATGTCATATTGACAATGCAATTTCCAACAGTAGAGCAGAAAACTATACGTAAAATAATTTTGATAATTCATTAACCACATATCCTAATTGACTTATTAGTGTGGGTTTGGATCACAAAAGCTAAATATAAATCCTATATGAAACTTCATTTGATTAAGTTCGAAAAAATCTGTGCACACCTTTAGGCTTACAACTTTTATCATATATGAAAAATGTTAGTACCGTTCACTTATTAACTCTCATTAACTATGTGCTAAACTTTAAAATAAAATTTAAATAAAATATGTTAAAAAACGTAATTCAGATTTATTATTAAAGTATATATAGACCATATAAAATAATTGGTACCGTTTCTTTAGTCATAACAAATACAAGGAATTCACGATCAGAAATATATTTTAAGGGAAAATATCTACATTTCTGGATGGAATGCGACTCGCTTATTAAATTGCTTAGTATTTTTTGTCAGAGTAGTTTTAAAAAAGGTAGATCACAGAGTAAAAAGTAGTTCCTACGATCGGAGGAAAATTATTGAGATTAATTTTCTTCAAAATGAGTGCTTACGGTAAATATTCCTTTCTATCATTTAAAAGCAACGATTTCTAGTTTTTCTCGCATCTTGTCATTATAACAAAAAAGTGGGTAAGTGGTATCAAACAAATGGTGCCGATATGTATCAAAAAAGACCAATCCACTAAACTGTCGAAAACTTAGTCCATTTGAAATGTATTGTGTTATAGAAAAATTATATTTAAGAACAATTACAGCTGAATAAAAAAATTAAAAAAGAGTTTTAAAAGAATTGGAAATATTAAAAAAAAATCTGAAATACCTTAAAGTTCTTATGTAGGGTGTTCCGGAAAATATTTATTATTTTTTTTTTTAATTTTAGAACTTGAATATAATAGCATATAACAAAATTAAATTTTAATGACATTGATCCATTGGTTTAATTTTTATAAGCTGTATTGTATACACTAATTTTTTCGTGTACAGTCCTTACGAAAAATCATTTTAAGTCATTTTATTTGTAACATATACATTTTATTTGTAACATAAAAATTGGGATATTTTGTTGTTTTCGATTATTGAAAAGAAAAAAATTTGAGAAGTTGTATTTTTTTTATTTGTTAACTTTGATATAATTGAAATTAGATTTTATTTATGCTTTATTAAACCAAACCAGACTATTCATTCTCAAGATATGTTATAATATGTACTGAAGAATAATTAGTTTTCTGTGTAACGGATTTTACCAAGAACTAGAGTAAACTAAAAAATACTGATTTAGGTTTAAGATTCCCCTATCTGTACCTTAATTGACAAAGAAATCCCATGTCTTAGAATCAGTGTTGCCATGTATAATCATCCAAAGAAAATTAAAAAAAAAATAAATTAATCATCTTCAATCCATAAATATAATTAATAATCATAATAATTAGTAATGCAATGCTTTTACCGGCTAACAAACAATATATAAAATATCTAAATATGTATTCATCTATACATTATAATATAATAAATATCTTTGCAACAGAAAATGGATACAAAACAAAACAGCTAACCTGAAAATCAATAATGATGATGATACATACAGGTATAGAGTTAGCCATCATTAAATGAAATTAATGGTTTAACTGGGATAAATCACCTTCATAAAATGTAAACACAAGCTATTAAAGTCAATGGACTAAGAGGTGACTAAAGTAAATGACACCGAAGATAAATAATTACAAGTTAATTTTATACAGCAATAGTACATAAAACGATATTCAATTAAGGACTACGTACGAAAAATTACTGCACGTTTTAAGGATTACAACTCTTGTTGCACGTGAAAAATATTGGCACCTAGTTTTCATTTGATATCCATATTGGGTTGATATAATTTTAATAAATATTTTATATTTTTTTTTTAACTCGTGTAATTTTCAAAACTTTCAAGTCCTTTTAAAATTAAATTTGACGTCCTGGAGAAAAATTGAATGCGTAATTTTATTATGTATGGGCTCCAGTTTGATGGATATATCGATTTTTCGTGTATGAGAAAATTTTTGGGAAATTGTTATGCTCTGATAACCGAAGATAATTTTATTTTACATACAGTAGAATTGCAGGCAAAATTATATATATTTAAAAATCTCTACATCTTTGGAGGGAATATGATTCATTTATAAATCTGCTCTAAATATTTTATCAGAAATGTAAAAAAAAAAGCTGGCCCGAAAAGTTCCTACTAGGAGTGCTAGAAAAATATTGAAGTAAAGAGAGGACGAAAATTATTGAGATTATTTATTTATTTATTTTTTTCAAAATTATGAATACTGTCTAAAAGGCGATAAAAAATTCGTGCTGCAAACTGTTTGCAGCATCTTGGTCAATAATTCTATATCACAAATGTTATGGAAAATGTAGCAGATAATTATCGTGTAATCAAACGAGTGCCCTTTAAATAGATTCCTTCCTATCATTAGAAAACACAATAAATTCTAATTTTTCTGGCCCGATCTCGCTTCTCATCATTACAACAAAAAAGAAACTGAGTGGTATCAAGCAAATGGTACTGTTATATACTAAAGGATACAATCCACCAAACTCTTCAGAACTCAGTCCAATTGAAATGTATTGGATCATAGTAAAAAGATTTTAAAGCATACTTAAAGCCAATTAACAAATAAAAAAAGAGTTAAAAAAAAGTTAAGCCAATCATTTAAAAAGTAACCAAATTTCATGTAGCTCTTATTGAGGGTATTCCAGAAAATATTAAATATTTTATTAAAAACGAATAAAGAATTAATTTTTCTTTTAAATTTCAAAAAATAAAATTTTCTAAAAGATTGTTCCATTAGCTTCATTGTTATAAGCTGAATTGTACGCATTAGTTTTTTTGTGCGCAGTTCTTATTTTTTATATGTAACAGTAATATTTTGTATGAAATTTAAACAGACCTTAGTTTTTTTTTTATTTAAAATTAAACACAGCAAAAATACTAGTGTCATTTTTAATCATAGCTCATTTTATTTTATTTTTACAAGTCCAATCATATACCAAACATAATTATTTCAATACACTTTAATATAATGTTCTCACATTTACGTAGGCATATAAATATTAATTTTCATTATGTAATGAATATTTGCTTTTTTCTATGCTTGTTAGCGTTTTCTATTATAGATACATACACATGTCTGTATATTTTTAGTGTTTGTATATTTTTATATAAACTTTATATTTCCTCCTACAATTTGTTGAATCATTTTCTATATCCATTTTAATATTCTTTTACCACATCAACATACCATTTTGGTGTTGGTGGTTTTGTTATTTATGCCAATTAAAATTATTCTGCAAAATGTTTTCCTCTTATAACGGCTAAATTCAAATCAAACCTCAATTGAACTCTACGCACATAATTATAAATTGTTTGTGATGTACGGGTGTATAGACTCATTTGAGAGTGTAGTATATAGATGTGTGTTATTAGTATATTAAAGTGCCTCGACTTATCTGAAGTGAAAAAATCTTAAAAATGTATTTCACTAAAAATTAGAACTATTCCTACAATATTTCCTACTTAAAATACCTCAAATAAATTAATTTTTCTAATACAGTGAACACAATAATTAATATTAATGTTTTGAGAAAAGGGACAGATTTACTCGTAGCTTTATTCTAAAGGCAGTCTTATATACATTTATATGTAGGAAAAATGTAAATCTATTAAAAGTTTTGTTTATTTGATTATTACAAAATCAGAAAAAGATAATGAAAAGAACCCAATGATATTTTATTCATATATATTTATGTAATCGTTGCATATCGTCTTAAATTTTGGATATTCGATATAATTCTCAAAACTAAGAAAAAAAATTTTTGAAAAAGTTACAATTTTTATGACGAAGCAATTAAAAACAAACAAAACTATTGTATTAAAAAAAGAATACTACTTATTTTCAAAAACCAACACCAAACGCAAACACCAAACGCAAGCAAAAATATTATCAACTAATAAAAATTTGCTAATTTTAAGAAAATGATTAGTTTTCAAAATTATCTCAGATTTATAAAATAAAAGTTTCATTTTGCGAAAAAATAACTTTCAGAAAAGATAAATTTTTCCAAAAAAAATTTTGAAAATTGGTATTCTTTTCATTTTCTAAACTACATTCTGCTGCAAGACGGTATCTTTATTTTCACCCGAAAAGTGACATAATGTGGGCTGTAATCTTATTGAATAAATTACAAACCAATTTTGAAATAATTCGAAACACCTTCTAAATTTTGAAATTTTTATTCGATATTAGATCTCCTAGCTAATTTATAAAGCTGAAGAACCTAGGTTTTTACGTGTGTTATAAACATTTTAAAATTTTCATTTATCGTAATTTCCTTTATCCCTAGTCTATACGTATACATTTTTATGTTGGCATTTGTCAAATTCTATCTCTCTCTTTAAAATGACCAATAATCAATATTGCGTAATCTATTTCGTAATAAATGTTTAAACACAAAACTGGGCAATAATGTTTAACATAAGCTGTCAAATTTATGGTTCTCTTTTAAAATTGTGTCCTTTTTAATAAAAAGAAAGGTGCAAAATAATTAATTATGTTTTGGAAAGACCAATAAAGAATAAAAATGCGAAATAAATTAAAATTTTCGACAAAAAAAAGGACAATTTAATATATAAATTTCTCGTGTACGTTTTCTCCACCCCTTAACACAAAGTTGGAAGTAGAATTGTTTTTCCGTAATTCTGCTGACGTTATTTCTAATGTTGAAAAATAACGTAGATTTAAAGGAAAATTTGTAGTTTAAAGACAAAATGTATGCCATTAAAAAAATGACATTAAAGAAATAATAAATTATTTAAATTAAATTTTCATCAAAATTATTTTGTTAAAATTTTAAATGTTTTAAATCACTAATTTAATAAGATTATTTAAAAAATTTTAAAAATGTAAGAAAAATGTTTACTTCAAGGGACATTTTGGATATTTAATGAATTTTTTATTTAAAATTTTGAGTTACGTCGGCGTAGCTCGAACGACAAGTCCTATGTGAAATTTTCTGCAATATTTTTTTTTTTTTTTTTTTTTGCTGGACCATCCGAAAACTTTATTTTTCTTCAATTTTAATCCATTTTCTAATGTTTTGATTAGTTTCTTAGTTATAAAACCGATTAACATATAATTTTGTATGGTTTTCATATAAAACATAAATTATTTTTTCGCTTCCCTGAAAATTTGTTCAAAAACATATAGGATTTTTCATCTAACGATATGTTTGAAAAAGCTTAAAAGAAATTAAGAGTTTCATTTAAAATAAAATATTGTTAAAGCGAAATTTTTATTAAATGCAAATTTTAAAACTTTTTGTAATATTTTCATTATAAAATATAAAAAATGGAACATTTAAATTAAAATTTAATTTAAAGAGAAATTTTAGAATTTCTAGCAAAATATAAAAATTTCATATAATCTACTGTTTTTTTCTTTTAAAGAATCTTAGGAATTTTTAATATAATTTTATAAAAAAGCAATTATTGAAAAAAAAATTGATTTTCTTTAATAAAACTATAAGCTGAGTTTCGCTTCTCTCCCAAATTTGGTTGAACTATTATTTTACTGGCGTATAATTGGCTAAAAATTCAATATTTTAGAAAACGCAACTTTTGATTTTCACTCGGGAAACGACCTAATGTGAACTATAGACCTTCTTGTGGACATCACAAAACAATTTTAAAAATTTTCGAAAAAAAACGTTTTTAAGGTAGGTCCTGCACCCTAAATCTCATAGCCTCATAAATTTTAAGTCTATTTAAGATTTTTAAATTGATATTGAAAGCAGAAAATATAAATATATAACCGTTTTACACTCAAATAAAATAATGAATTATTCACCATTTTTAAATTTATTTCCATTTCCTTTTACTAAATTTTGTCTTTTATGTAAATTTTTCTGATTTTTTTCTAAAATACTATAAATATCGCTTTACATGATTTGCAATGTTATTTTATTTAGAATAAAACGAGATGCCCCCGTCTAAAATTGCTTAAAAACTCAAATAGTTATTAAGCCTTTTCTAAACTCTATTAAAAAATTCTTCGAATATTTTAAGACAAAATATTTTTTTCATATATTTTTTACTTGGTTTATACTTTTTAATGACAAAACTGAAAATGTATAAAAGTTTTAATTAGCTATTACAGATAAAAAGAAATGGCTTCTGCAGTTTTTTTTTTTTAATTTAAAAATATTAATAAATTTGGTTGTATTCATAACAAAAATACCCTTAAAAGTTATTGTATCACTGCAATGGCTCTTATACAAAAAATTTTAATAAATCGTAACTAAACTAGAAAAATTGTTGAAATTTCTTTTTCTTTACAGAAGTCTTTTGAAAATTTACTTTTAAGATTTGACCAAAACAAACCAAATGCATGCTGTTGAAAAGCCTGTTCCTTCTACTTTAAAAAAAAAAAGTCTAACAAGTAAAAATAAGAAAAGAATAGCAGAATTATAAATACATTTATACATACCAAAACTTATACCTACCCAAAAACTGTTTTTTGAGAATAACTCGAAATTTTGAGGGTATATTTCTAATTTTTAAAACTGATTTAAGATGTTTTAATTTTTTTATTTTGGCTATTTTAGAAAAAAAGGGTTACTTTACTTCGTGGTACACAAAATTTAAAATTAATTAAAATTTTGATGATAGTGGTAAAAAATAACACAATATAACAAAATAAGGCAGAAAAGGGGCGTGGTTCTCATACATATAAAATAATGTAATTTTTGTTCCTTGCGTATTTCAAATCTTATATGAATGGTCTTAGTATCAAGAAAGTAGCAAAATTGAATTTTACTAAAAGTGGAATAAAAACTGGTCGTGGCATCCAACTTATATTTTATACCATAGTTTTCTCTACAAAATACGTGATATATATGCTAAATATAATTGGGCGTGGCAATTTATTATTGTTATATCTCCTTTTGAATGACGCAAATTAAAAGTTAAATTTGTTGAATAATATAACTACAATCCTATTATGAAAAGTGGACCTAAAAAGGGATGGTAATTAAATAAAAATCTTACATAATATCTAAGAGAAACTCTGTATTCTATAAAATATACTTAGTGAAAAAAGTGCCACAATATATTCGAGGCTTAAAAGTCCATAACATTGATTTTCGGACTAACTTTGCGAAACCTATTTGAGATTTCATTAATCTGGTGATATAATTTCATTTTGCTTTGGAGTCATTGAGGCAATATTTGATGGCTCAAAATTTATTGCTTAGTGTTATTTAATATTGAACAAAATGAAAAAATTTAAAAGTCTTATAATTGTTAAGATTTCAATGGATTTGAGCCTGTTTGTATTTCTAATCTTTTAATCTATTCGAAAATTTCTAGGAAGTGAGATCGAGAATTTGGACAGCTTCTTTTCCTCCATATAAAAGATGGCCGTCCTACTAAACATATTCGCATATAAAGTTTTAATTGCTACATATCTTATTTAGAAAAAAACCAGACTCTTATTTAAGAAAACACTATTTCTCGAAACTTTAAGATAATTTCAATTCGAATTTTCTATAGTTAACCATATCGGATGAATAATAGTTCTTGTTCGAAATATGGTACATCTTAAATTTTTTTTTTAATTAAAAGTTCATTACCAAAAGCGAAAGAGTTCACACGGAGAAAATAATTTTATCGAATTATTTGCCTACCGAATTTTATCAGTTACAGGAACTATTTCAAATTCGTTTGCAAGTACTATTTTGCAGAATTTATGGTACACACAATTGATTTAAAAACACAATTCAATGAAATGTACTGAATATTTCGGTTTGGAAAACAGCTTTTTTTTTGTTTTTATTAAAAATTATTAAATTTAAATTTATTTGCTCTTTATTTTGAAGTACTGAAAAATAGTAAAAAGCATTTGCACATAAGATACATCTCTTATTATAATATAGTGGAACTATTTCTTGTAGCCACTAGGACAATTTGGGATTTGCTTTTAAAGATATTTTATGTATATATGTAAACTATCTATTGATACCAAATCATATATTATAAATATATGAACATTTTCAACGTTTTCACATATCAGTAAAATAAAATTGTATGCTTATATTTGTGTTGTGATTGACTTTTTTTTTTATAAATAAAATAATAAAAGCATGAATCCGTGACGACCTTGTTTAGCAATAAATCTATAAGATATAGAAACGGCATCACTAGTCGCATTTATCAACACATATAATATTGAATTATGGACAAACATACCTCTAATATTTTTTGCTTGACGCAATTCCACAAATTTTCCATTTAATTTACTCATAGATGTTTCCTAATTAATTTTGTATTGTGTTTTATTTTTTTGTAGAATTTGTTTTTGGTATAAATGTAAATTTTTTTCGTATATGGTACAGAGCAGAAAACTAAATTTTTTCATGTAATTTAATAAACAGGTTTAGTTTCTTTATAAACCTATTGAATTTATATTTACAGTTCTAAACAAAAAAAAAAAAAAAAAAAAAAACTATCACTTATAATTTTTTAATAATTATAATAAAATTTCTCTGCATTTGATCAACATTTTGTAATTCGGTACAATTTCCAGCCAATCTTTTTTCTGCGTATACTAAACTAAAACATTTGCATCCAGTAGAATTAATTCAGTTATTGTGTAACACATTTTATAAAATCTTGCATATTAAATCTTTATTTCCCCAGGGAATAATGGAATTCACATAATAAATAATACCTTAAAATTAAATGGCCACAAAAAACATTGAATCCAATAAATAACTTACAATTTTTTTTATTTATTGCAGCCAGTGCTTGTAATCCTACAACGACAAATTTGCAATCTTACAATTATACGTTTTTTGTTATTATTGCTTTTATTAAGCTTGTTGTTGCAGTAGTAAATTTTGTAAAAGCGCATGTTAGTGTAGTTGACTATGGTTTTGTGTGAGTGTGTGAGTAGAGCAAGTATATCTCAAATATTTTCGCTTTGACCGCTAATGCCACTGCAAATTCGTGTACGGTGTAAATCTCTGTTGTTATCAGTGGTTGATTGTCGCTTACCAAATACGTGTAATGACTGTAAATATGCACACTTACAAACAAACAATACATAAAAGCATTTACGTTCCAAACTTACACTAACGCACATATACACAAATACAGATAAGATACATGCACATTTAGTACATGTGGTTGTTTGAATTTTCAATGTTTCCCAAATACATGACATGACATTTGTTTCTATGATTTTGTAGAAATTTATATATTTTTTTTTTTTTTTTTATTATATTTAAAAAAAAAAAATCTTCTACTAAATTGTTTCAATTTTAATTTTGAAGAGATTATTATTAAAATTTTATTGAAACCATGATACTACTAAACTTTTTATTTACCCTGAAAAGCTAATCACATATAAGATAGAAGAAAATGTAAAAAATTTAAAACAAAATTTCAAATACAGAAAAAAAAAAATAATAATAAATAAATAAAAATATTTTCAAACAAAAATTTTCTTTAAACAAAAGTGTCCAACTAAATTTTATTAAAAACAAACATATATCCAGAAATATATTATGTGTAAATGTCCAGTTGTGCAAACATACGTATTAAATGTTCTTACAGCGTTCTCAAGATAGAGTTCTGCACTTTATCCACTTGATAAATATAAACAAAACATTTTATATTTTTTCATTCTTGATTTTTCTTTTTGGTTTTTCATTTTTCAGTTTATTAACTTAACAAGAATTAAAACTGACGACTCTCTCTAATGATTCTACCTTATGTTATTATATTAGGAATAAAACCAAAAAATAACCTAAATCATATTTTCTTCACACGCTCTCAAATCCCCAAGGAGTTCTGAAATTTGATATATTGTACTGATTTTTTTATATACATATATAAATACACGTATATGCTTTGTAAATTCCATTTTTCATTTTGACATTGCCTGACATGGATTGAGTTTGAAAACCTTTTAATGTATGCATAGACATCAAACACTATGCATAAAGTAGAAAGCTGAAAAATATTTATAAATAAGTTTACAATAATTTGTATCTCTGTTTTTATTGCGTTTGTCATTTCGTATACAACATGTCAAGATAATCTTCTAAACCCCATCAAGTCTATATATTCTGGGACCTCGTGAAAATCTAAGACGATCTAACGATGTCCGTCCACCTGTTCGTCTGTCTGTTGAAAGCGGGATAGGGCTCGTAGCGGACATCCTAGGGAAACGAATTTGGCTGAAATATTTTTCCTATATAAGGTCTATTTGGTATTAAAAATGAGAAAAGTCAGTTCATAAAGTAGAAAATTATGGACCAAATACTAGAACAAAAGGGTGTCCGTCGTAACTGCAGTTTATGCTTTTCGGCCGATAGCTTTTACAAAAAAGCATGTACATCAACAAAATTTTGAACTAATAGTTGAAAAACCAATGTATACTTGGAAACCAATAATGGGCACTTCACCACCCAGCTCCCATATAAGGTGAAACGTCAATGAAATTATGTACAAACAGTTCAAGGACCAATGTAAACTCGGAAACAAAAAATGAACATCGTCCACCCACCTCCCATATAAGGTGAAATTTTAAAAAGTTGTAGATGGTGAGTATATAGATTCTGCCTAGCCGAATATAACATTCTCACTTGTTTTTTTTTTTTCTCTTTTTCTAATTTAATTTGGTTTTTGGGTTTGATTTTTGTTTTTGTTTGTATGAATATTTATGGAAACATAGTTTTGAGAAATGTCTTATATATTTAATAACAGAAATTTCTTTATATTTAGAAATCAGTTTTAGTGGTTTAATAATAATTGTATTGTGATGAAAATATTTTGTAATATTTTGCGGTCTTATTTATACCCTTACTGTTTTGTGTATTTATATATGTGTGTACCTATATTCTTTTGATATATCCCAATAAGTAAAAACTTTTTTAAAGATTTTTAAATATACTTCAATTAAATATGGAAAATATTTTTTCTGAACAATTTTTAAATTGAAATTTTGCATGCATAAATAATAGACTGATATATTTTTTACATTAAATTAAAAAGAAATTTTGAATTCATCATTTTTCTTAGAGTATAATATTTACCTATTCTTGTCCATTTTATTACGGTACAATTGCGTACAAATATTTTACTTAATATAATGTTTGAAAAAAATGGAAAACTTACTTTAATGAGAAAAACATTTGAATATTATCTTAATAAAAATGAAAAAAAAAATACAAAATAAACTGAGTAAAAAAAAACCTAAATCTTATAGGAAATTTTTTAAAATTTCTTGTTTATTTCATAACACATAATTTTTAGCTTCGAATACGATTTGATAAATATGCTATTTATTAAAGGAAATTTTTCAAAAATATCCTAAGGTTTGAATCGATGTTTATTGGGTTATTTTTTACAAATAGTTATTTTTATAATAGTTATTTGTGTACGAGAGATTTATTACAAGGAGTGCGTTACAAAAGATAAATATTTCATATTTTTAAAATATATAACTTTGTTCAAATTCAGATAAAAATTCCTTTGAATGGTAAATTGAAATAGAGAAAAAGAGTTTCTTAATATTTAATTTTTGGTGTTAACTTTCTTAAATACAAATATTTTGAGATTAAATGAAACAAGAGTTGTTCATAATTCTTTCTATTGTTATATATAATTTTTTCAGCAATTACTTTATAACACCGTGCAATAGTTTCCCTAAACATTTTTCAATATAATATTAAAGATCTAAGTTTTCAAAAAGATATTTTCTCAGCTTTTTAACTTCAATATTTAAACACTAAATATAATTATATTGAACACTAAATATAATTATATATCGTTTAATATTCATATTGGGTCGATATAGTCCTCTTATTCTAGACTATTCGAAAACCTTTTAAATTTGGATCTGAAAACACGAAACAATTTATCATATAACGAACGTAAGTAATGTTGTTTTTTATACTCTATACCAATATAATCATCGCGGAATCGATTTGTCTGTGTCCGTTCGCATTCATAGCCGTTTGACTAAAAGAGCATCTTTCAAAGTTAGAAACTCTTTAGGACTGAGTTGCCACTTTCTAAATTCTTTGTAGCTTCTACGTTGTCCATTGAAAGGGAGACTAATTATATTTATACGTTCATTCACTGAGAAAAATTCATAAAAGGATCTGTGAAGTACGATTTTGTGGGAACCAACATAAGTAGTTGGTTTATTGTGTTTCAAAGTATACCGTAGCTATGTACTTCCATCTGATTGGCTGGCTCGCACTTTTAAAGATATTTTGGTTTATAATCAAACTGGTTCTGATAGATCCAGTTTTGACCCAGTCCCCACACATATATCCACTTGGAAATCCGGTTTAAATAATTTCCATATAATTAAAACTCTTTACCACAAATTACATTAAAATCGGTCTGTAATTGACCATACCTTCCATATAAAGCCGGAATCACATTATACATAGTGCATTAATCCCATTAAATATTATCTGCGTAACATTATGCATATGTCTATTTTATAGAAATATAACTTACATATTACACACATTATGTATACACTTGGTAAATTTAAAGTTCATATATCCTGGAATTCATGTATCCTAGAGTAGTCATATTTTCATTTAAAATATGCTTGGCCTGTTTACAGTAAATAATATTTAATAATAATTATTTAAATTTTAAGAAATATTGTAGGCTATATTGTGCAAGAATCACGTATTTTTCTTAAAATAGCTCTCATTTGCCCAATTCTCGAAGACGGGAACGCTTTTCGGTAACATTGGGATCCAACGTGCTCCCAATTTCGAGTGTGATAACAAAGCTATAATAACATTTGGATTAAATAATTTAAATGATTTTTATTTTCAATTATATTGAAAAAGGGCTTGGAAAAATTCCAACTTCAAGAAGCCATAAAATCAAAATTCGAACTAACTTTGAAACACCCTTTACTGCTTTACTAAACAACTGGTATGCTTTCTCTTTGCATTGGAATTCTTGAGGCAATTTTTCTTTTTGCAATATGTTATCACAAATTGATAGCGAAAGTTGCATTTGATAAATAATAAACAAGTAATTTGAGCCGATTTTAAAACCAAATATCTTTTCAACTAAAAGAGATACAATTAAAATAACATATTTAGAAAACTAATCTTGTTTTACAAGAAGATCAATATTAATGTTTCTTTTTGTTGAGTTGATTTGGCACAACAAATTTTATATTTCAAATTACTATATTACTTTTTTGCATGACTCACTCTTATATATATATAGATATAGATATATATATATATATATATATATATATATATATATAGATATATATATATATATATATATTTAATTAAATTCTCTTTAAATCTTTATTCATCTGCAGAAAAGTGTGATTGGGTTTGAATGCCTACATCCTCATACATCTATAAAAGACATAGATACATACATACACACATATAAAAATATAGTTTCCTGCACATACAGTTATGCTGAAAAATATTGAAGTGTCTACAACAATTTTTTTAGATGATATTCCAAAAAATTTTCACGATTTCAAACATTAGCCAAGTATAAAAAATGAACATCAATAAAACAGGTTTCCTAATAATTTTGAGGTAAAAGTCGACAAGGATAAATAAAGTACTTTGGTTGGATTTTAAAGCGTTGCTTAAGTGAAATCTATATTCTTAATTACCCAAAAAATATATATATAAATGGAGTGCGTCCTGAATATAAGATGCTAATGTTGGTAAAATAATATATGTGTGTCAGAAAAAATGTAGAAGTTTTAAAAAATAGACATCAAGTTCTTGATAAAAATATTTCCTAAATTATATAACTCTGAAAACATTTACAGTAAAACTATTTTTTTAAACAAACAGGTTACAGATCTGAACTCACAAGACTCGAAACTAATAGAATGTAAAATTTTAGTACCATAGGTTCCATTTTGTATTCAGGATTGTTGTTCAAAGATCAAAAACCTAGGGCTAAAAATTACATTACTTTACATTACTTTTTTTTGTTCGCGCGTTAACATTTTTTATCTTATTCGATCTTTTAAAAACTAAACGTATTTTATGGATAAATAACAGTTAAATACAGGGAAGCTGAATTTTGATGATATTTTTTTTTATTTTTAAACTTTTTTGACGGGATCTGTGCCAGTGTTACTGTTGGGAATTTTTAAAAAGTATCCAAGGGGATTTCAAAAACACACTCGCCAAGAAAGGGGATATTTTAAAAAAAAATGGGCCAAATGTTTCATTCAATACCAAAAAACTGCTTAAAAAAATTTGTTTACTTGATAACAACAAAAGCAAAAGTATTCTATTTTAGGAAAAACTACTAAATTCAATTTTAGAAATAACAAAATTATTTATAGTAATTTTTGTTATAACAAAAATAAAGATTTATTCATAAAAATAGTTGTATAAAATTCTCTTTTTATTAATAAAACTTATGTACTTATGATTAAGGTCTTTCCTGGGACTCCAGTTTTACAAATACTAAGAGAAAAAGTAAAAAAATAAAATTAAATCTACTTTTTAATTTTCCCATTCCAATTTTGTGTAAAAAGATTCGGTATTTTATGTTTTAAATAGTTGTTCATAAACATTATCACTAGCTTTAGTTTTTAACAGTTCCAGTTCAATTATAAATTCTTCATGGTCTGTTTTTACATCAATATATTGTGAAAGAATATAAATAAATAACTTTTTCTTTAGAATTAATATATAATTGGTCGAGATATTTCAAATAATTTAGTCTTAAAAGGTCGCAATTTATTTCCATTTTCAAAAAGGGGCAAAAAAAGTATCCAAGTGGTTGAAAAAGGAGAAACGATCTGCGCGTCCTTCAACGTAATAAAAATTTTGAAACTAGACTTGATACTTGTTGAAATCATGCGTACTTTGCGTTATATTTTGTTGATGTGCCCGAAACAGTGATTGCAGTAGATGGTCTCAAAGTTTGGAAAACAAGTGCGAAAATTTTTAAAAAAGTTAGTTTTTCGAAAGGCATATTAACAGTCTCTAATGGAGTAGCATGGATTACTGCGTGAACTTCATTTTTTTTTATTTTACACAATAAACTAAAAGGAACATTAAATATATTTTGTATAACATATGGAGAAATAACTTATATTTGATCCTCATTTTTCGCAAAATTGTTAAAAATCGCGATTTTTAGTTTAATGAAGGGTGCCCCGATGGCCTAGTTGGTAGTGAGCTAGTCTGTCAGTCTGGGAGTTGTGGGTTCGATTCCCACCAGATACTCTGATCTGTTTCACTACAACGAGCTATGGTCTTTGTTACTCCGCTCGGTTAAAATTAAAATATAATTTGTAATTGTATTGTAATTTTAAAATAAATAAATAAAAAATAAAAATTTTTTTAATGAAACTGTTTAAATTTTACTAGGAAACAATTAAATACGCCATACAAAAAACATCAAAAACTGAAAATATCATAAATTTTATTTAAACAACTCAGTAGGTTTTAGAATTATAAACTTCTTTTTTGTAAAAATTTTTACATGTTCAACTGTGTGACACCAAAAGTCAGATGACTAATGCTTAGACTTTTTTATTTATCTTATTTAATATAACTTTATTTTTATTTAATTAAATTTTATTTTAGTTTCTCTTTAAATTTGCTTTCGTTTAATTTTTATTTATATTTTTCAAGTTAAACTTAATTTTGTACTATTACTAAAATTAACGGATTGTAAACTAAACAACGCCATCTGTGTGTCAGCATTTCTATGTAGCATATATTACTGCAATATATTACAACTCTATGTTTTGTTGACAATGCAAAGTCCTAATTCGTTAGTAGCAATGATCGTAGGCATAAAAGGCGAGTAACTTCTTAGTAGGATGTTAGTCGGCCTCCAGTCAGCACAGTGGTAAGAACGGATTATGGTGAGGAGAGGTCCTCTCTAGAAATATTATTCTTAGCTTGGCTACACTAAAGCAATTAGTGGGAGATAGTAACACTTTTAGAAGTTATCCTTCTTGGTATTCACTAAATTATCGCCCAAATCACATTTGAAGTTAGTCTTCAAGGTGTAGGCATCTCTCAATAAGTGTTTCTATGTATTTCAGAATTTGGTTATTCGCTGAAGAAATTAGATTTCTTAAAGCGAAAAAGCAAGCCAGTTCTACCGCTCAGTAAGCAACAGTATTACGTTGATATATTGTGTATATTTTTTGTTGTTGAGTCGTAAAATTGTACATAAAGAAATACCAATTATAACGTTTTAAGAAAAATGTGTGAAATTTGTTTATTTAAATAGACTCTGGACTCCGCCGACCTTACCCAAACAACTAGCGGAAACTAGTTACAACTTATATATATATATATGGTGCACAAAATAATACTTATATGTATATTTTAGCGTGCTACTTAGACTTGTTAACTTCCGAATTAATTTACTTTTCCCTGCGTCACAGCGTTACCATTGAACATTTTCAAAATATGTTCAAAAAAGAATTTTTTTGGAATAAAAGAGCACAACTGCTTCAATATCAAAAAACCTTCTTAAAATTCTTTTATTTCATAAAAAAAGATATTATATTTTAAGAAAAACTACTAAATTAAATTTTGTTAATTGCAAAAACAAAGATTTATTCATAAAAATAGTTAACATGTTGAAACTAAGTGCTTCCCCTTCTTATTATTTACATTAAATCAAATTACTTATGTAGGAATACTTTTACACATTACTGTAAAGAAAACATAAATTTCATATTAACAAGTCAGTACCAAATCTGATTTTAATAACAATTTACAATGCTGCGGTTTTGTACAAAAATGAAATGAAACTAAAAAACACCAAACTAAATGCACTTTTTGGAATTTTATTATTTTGTACAAAAGTTGATTGTGTTTCTTTTTTGCGTTATTTTTATAACACAAAATATATTCTAATTACTTGCAACAGTTTTAGCCAGAACAGCTCATATAAATTATAATTTATACTGGTGTTATGAAAGAGTAATGTTACCAACTATAGAGTACAGGATTTAAATTAAAGACTTATTAGCAAAAACGATATAAATTTATATCGGGAATAATACGCTGCATTTAAAATGCTGAAAACATGAACATCTTACTACTTTGCGAACATTCTGAAACAAAGAATATTTTCATACGTCTAATTATGTGCGTTTAATAATATTAAAAAATAACTTAAAAAAGCTTCATGTTTGCACCTAGTACTATAAACTAACATTTAGTTGGTCCTTTTACATTTAATTTTTGCTTCTAATATTTGCTATTCTTTGTTTTTGCTAATTAACCACATATTTTAAAAGTATTTGTTATAATTTGTGCACAACGTGACTTTGACATTTTTGATGCCTTTATGTTTAGAAAAGTTAATCTAGATTTAACTTTTATTTTTACCCAGTATAAGTATTTATCTGTGTGTTTAAATTTTTTTCAAAAAAAAAAAAAAAAAAACAAAACACTAAATACACCTTAATTAGTAAACAAAGTTGTTTGAGAGCAAAAAAAGGAAAAAGTTAACTCAACTTAAATTGTATATCAGTTTCAACATGTTTGTTGACAAAGTAACTATAAATTTGAGTTGCAAAAAAAAGTAGTTTCAGAGAAAGAAGATTAATATAGCACTAAAAAAAAAAAATTATAGGTGAAGTATTTATCAACACATTTTTAATTTAAACTGAAATAAGATATTAAATGTGTTTTTCATTACTTCTTTATTTTTCTTCTGAGAAAACTTATAATTTGTCCTGCCTTATTCAACGAAAATAAAATAAATCTAGGCTAATCAATCCCAGCAATAAAAACAAAAAATATAAATTGCTAATAACCAAAAATAGGGGTTCTTTTGGCTTTAGCAAATAAAAATCGACAAACAAAAATAAACCATAAACCAATTTACATGCGCTCACACATATATATGTACATATTTTAATAATAAAATTCATTTTAAATCCGATTTAAGAAATTTTACCAAATTGACCAAAAATCCTCTTAAGTTTTTTCTACATTCCTTTATTTGTGCTTTGGGCCCTTCATATGTGTTAATATCTTCCCATTCTTTGCTGGTGTATGCCACGAATATATTTTGCTCCAGCCAACTACATTTTATTACCTTAAACTTTGTAGTCAAGTCACACTTTAAGATTTTTTTTTGTTTGTTTTTTTTTTTTCACTTTTTGTGACCTTCTATCTGCTTCCTTTTTTAAAGTCGTATTAACTTTAACTATCTCGGCTTGTCGAAGCGTTAAAAAAAGAGGCCAAGTAGTATAATGAAATTCAAAACCATTGTCCTTAACAAATTTTATGGTTACTTTATTGATACAAAAACAATGTTCTTGTTCGAGAACATTGTAAAGAGGCAAAAACTTTCTTAAGGGTGTTGATTTTTTTATCGCCCAAATGTATTAACCCATTAAGGGCCTGCATTGCGATTTCGCAACATTCACTTTAAACGCTTTTCAAGCTTACCCTAAATAATATAAATTTAAAATAAATGTAAAGAAGTAAAGAATGATTCAATATCTAATTGACCTGTTTCAGAATTTTTCCAATACATAGTGTTTTCATATTTTAAACATTAAAAAAGAAAAAATAAAATAAATTTTGTTCACTTTTTTTTTTGATTTTTTTACAAATTATTTAAAAAAAGTTAGTAAAACAAGATTTATAGGAATGAAACTTTTATGGAATATAGCTAAGATATGAGTGTTTGAATATCTATAATAATGTTAAACTTCACTATACATCTACTGTTCTTTTTGTGATTGACAATTCATGCGTTACGAAAACGCAACATTGGGCTTTAGCGATATATTTTTTGGGTAATCATACTATCAGTAGTAAATAATGTGCGATTGCAATCTGAATTTGTGATGTATGATGAGGATGAAATTAATTTTAAAGCTTATTGACAAAATAGTTGTAACACTTTTGCCACCATCATAACATAAATAATAAAATAAAACTAACTGGTGAAATCTTTCTGTACATATAATAGTAATGATTTGATTTGTCAGGTTCATTACCAGCGGAATAAAAGAAGCCAAACATAATGATAAAAAGGAATTATCCCGATCTCCGCTTGATCCTTTAAAACGAAATCAAAGAGAATTTATATATTGCTATGCAATACTCAACTTATGTAAACATTGGTCTGAAAGTTCTAAGTTCTTAAATATAATATAATTAAAAATATGAAACTCTAGAGATTCAAACGTAAGAAATCAAACACATTTGTGTGCAATAAGTCAAATTAGGTAAAACGGTAAAAAGTCTCAATATTCAATCTAAAAAAATTTGTGTTATTTAGCATCAACTATTTGTCGCCAAATAAACGTTGAATTGTTATGGTCGACATTCATGAAAAATTTTTATCACTCCATTAGATCAGACTATAAGTTCCGGTGTCTATATTAATTTATGTTATATGTTGGAGCCTTCACTAAATAAAGGTCTTGCTTTGTGAAATGTTGTATCTTTACTAACTGTTAAATCAGCTTAACGTTGCAACTATTAAAAGAGATCCAATTTTAAGCGGTATTTATTAAGAGTACAAAAAACGAGCGCAGTAGATTTATACGACATTGAGATGAACAACTACCACGTTCATGTTAGAAACTCGAGGTGGTGCTGTCTACATTGCGCACAGGGCATTGAAATTGAAATAGAACACACAGAAAAAATTGTTCTATAAATTTAGTCAAATAATTTGTTATTTAACTTTTGTAAACATTTCAACAATTTAAAAATTTTAATTGTATAAATTAATGGTTTATTTATACAATTAATATTTTTAAATTTTTTTATAAATTTAACAACTTTGAAATAAACTCAATCATAAAAGGAAACAATTTTTAAATATTATTTTTAAATTCTACAAATAAATGAAATTTATTATTAATTCTTTGGACTTAAATAAGGAATAATAATATGTAATGCAAGTTCGAAAGATGTCCTTATAATTGAAAGCAGATTTATAGATGTTCCCGCAACAAATGCTGGAAAAATCAATGTTCCTTCAAACATAAAGCTGGATAATATAGTTTATATCTCTATGGAAGACTATTTTTAATAAAAGTTTAGTATGTTTAAATCATATTTTACAATTCTTTAAGGAACCAATTAAACTAATAAAGAAATTTATTAATGTATCGTCCTCTGGATCAAATTGAAAATTTTGTATCCTCTAATGAGAGGTTCCGCCGTGAGAGCTTTTTGTGCAGTGAAATAAGTATAAGTAAATTTAATTTTAAGATAACATACTCACTGACAAATTACAAATATTCAATACATCACATACTACATTACACAAGTTTAAAAGGTCGAGAAATAGCCGGCAAAGTGCGATCATATGACACACTACACCATTACAAATTTTCATTATTGTGACTTTCATGAGTTTAATATTTTTTCATGAATTGGTCATTTATTGACTGAAATTTATTTTCTCTTAATGGTACTTAATAAAATATACAAATTTCATCTCATTATAGTGTAATTTGGTACGTTTAAGTGACTTTCAATTTATAGGAGTGGAATTTGATGTTTATTCTCATACAGAAGTTGTATGTCCAGAATATTGCAAAAATACGGACTTATATTGAAATCCTATTCCCATTGATCATTTGAATGGAGGCTTGGTCTATGACTGTACCCACCTCAACAATTTTTATAATTTTATCAAAGTACGTATCATCAAAATTTCTGCTTTGTTTACAAGGTCTCCATGTACAGCTAGGCAGAAGGAAATCACTAAATCAACGCAGAAAGTAATTCTGCGACTAATATATATATATATATATATATATATATATATATATATATATATATATATATATACATATATATATATAAATGCATAATACCTTTCATTACATTAATTACAAACTCTATACTATACATAATATATTCATGCACTATATTTACACAAATTAAGTTAACAACTATTAGAATAATGTTTGTAATTTTACTATAAATGAATGTTATGAAAAGGTAAAATTTTTATATTTTTACTGGGAGAAATGCATATATTTGAGAAAAGGCATAATCGATTAGTAACTTTAAAAATTAATTAAAATTTGTGAAAAAATCAATCACTTCCAGTTAATTAATATTATCATTTTTATAATTGGAGGAAAATCAAACAAAATATTAATTAATATAAGCAATTTCATAATTGAAATCCATTTTCTATTTTTTTTTTTTTTTATGTTGCTGCTATTAACATATAATATAGTAAGGATAAGAATCGCTAGTACTTCGTCCCTCATTCCAGTTTTTTCGAACTGATTAGGCAAAAGTTTGGGAAATCACTTTTGCAGCACCTAAACATTATTATATATAAATATAATATAAATATAATATAATATATACTATATAAATGGTTTTATGTTTTTACAATTAAAAATCTATTAGATTTATTCAAAATTTTGCTTTAATATCATATTAATTTATTTAGTATTTTGAAATTATTTACAAAAATTAATTTAAAAAAAATAAAAACATAACACTGGACAACTCGGCTTCCACCGATTTGATTTATTTAAAATTTTAACTCTGGCTTATTGAAGCCAAAACAATCATATTGCGAAAGTTTCCAATGGCGTCATGGTCTGGGCCTTAATGGGTTAATTAAGATAATATTAATATGAGAATACAATTTTATAAGATACATTTTTCGTTTGTTGTAATGTTTTTGCTATAACGCTTAGCTAGTTTTACTTTTATGAAGATGCACGTAAATGGTAATGGACTTGGATTGCCTGTAAAAGATAATTTTAGATAAACTTAAGTTAAACGGCTGCCTTAAGACGAAAAAACTAGTTTATAGTGTACAATTGGATTTTAACCAAATAATTTAATTCAGTTTAATTTGAACAAATTTTTTGTAATTTTATATATGTAGTACTGTTCTAGAACTGAACTGGAACTAAACTAAAACTGAAATAGAATTGAAGTAGAACCCAACTAGTACTGAACTAGTATTATACTAGAACTGAACTATAACTGAACTAGAACTTAACTAGAACTAAAGTAGAACTAAAACTGAAATAGAATTGAACTAGAACCCAACCAGAATTGAACTAGAATTCAGCCATATTTTATATAATTCACCCATTTGCAAATACCTTCATTATCTCTGTAGTAGATAAGTGTATATAATGTAGCTCCATGATAATTGTCCAAGCATAAAATTTTTCTTATTATAAACCTAAGTACCAGTAAACAAAAGCCCTAAATAAGTCTTAATAAAATCTTAATTAAATGTGGCTTAAGATTCTATTTTCTTAAAAAATATTTTAAAACTAAATCTAAATAATTTCGATTATTGAAGTTGACCAAAAAAAAAAAAGAAAACAGATATCAGATATCTTGTGATTTGTGAATGTGTTTTTTTTCTATCAGGTCTGGATTTTTTTATGGGTGTGTCTAATATTTCGCCCATAATAAGGCCATTATACGAGTATATTTTTGCATAACTTAAGAATGGTTTGTACTATTCATATAAGTGATATACCAAAAGATGTGGACTAAAAGTGTGTTCAAGATATCACAATTTTTTATACGCCAAATATTTTCGGAGTTATTTATTAATTAGTGCCCGAAAAAAATTTTCTTACAAAATTTAAGATTTTTTTTTCCTAAAAGTTCTCTTAAAAGCGTTTTCGCTAAAAAGTTTTTCTCTTTTATCTTTAATATAAAGCTGTTAGTGCTAATAATAAATAAATAACAAATTTTGATATAAAAACTCTTATAGATGCCGATCAAAATTATCTTCAAGTTATCTTAACATTATTTTTTACCCCGTCTAATTTTTCATGAAAAGTTTTTATATATTTTTTTTTCCTCTAATTTTCGTCTGCATCTTTTGGTGTTTCGGTTGCCAAAATTGGGCAAATCATTTTCGAGTTATAGCAAAATATACTCCTGTAATTGATTTATTAATGGGGAAATATTAGACAAATCCATAAAAAAATCAAGACCTGACAGAAAAACCCTGTAGGCATATTTGTTTTCAGCACATCAATTTCCTCCTACTTTTGTTTAAAAATTTTCGCCCACCGTGTGTTTCTACGCAGAAAAATATATATTTCAATTATATTATAATTTAGTCAAAAATTTTATACATTCAATCATTTTTTAATTGGTAATGAATGTTTTTGAAAATCTAGAAAAAAATGTTGACATTTGTTCTATAATTTCAAATAATATATACAAAAAAATATAGAAAAAATCTGTTAATTTCTGTTAAAAACAACAAATGTAATTAGTTTAGAAGTTTCATTGTGATGGTCTATTCCGCAGAAGTTGAGGGACTTACATACATTTTTATATATACCTTGCTTTAGGCAATATCAACATCTAAGAACTGTTTATATGTTTCGAATAAATGTATATACTTATTAATGAAACATTATGTGCTTCTATAAATAAACAAATCCGTGTTACTGATGACCATCTATTATGGAGATTAACAATTAAATGGCGCAGAATTTTTTGTAGGGCGCTGTACGTTTAATGTCACGTAATCCTAAGATGACCTTCAATATTATTTTGTCTTCAGGAAGAAAACCAGACACGAAGTTTTTTTCCTCTCACATTGAGAAGTGCAGGTAAATGTTGTGCTGTTCACGATAATGCGCAGCACATGTTTAATTTCATTTTTTTTTTTCTTTTCAGAAAACTAATGGATTTGGAAATGTTCGTCATCTCCACTAGCAGCTAAGTAGTATCTCATCTGTGAATTGTTAAAAAGTACGTCACAACAGAGACTCGACAAAAGAGCTTTCAGTTCTTAATGCTCTGGGGAGAATCAGTCCAAATATCAACAGAGTTACGAAAACAACAGCCTATGAAAAAGTAAAAAAAATAGTGTAGTAAAAATAATATGTATGTATTTATGTATGTATGTATGTATGTATGTATGTATGTATGTATGAATGTATATATGTATATATTTATGCATGTATGTATGTATGTACAGTTTTCGAGAAATAAAGAAACATAAAAATAAATATACAGAAGAAATAGTAAAAAATACATATTTCAATAAAAATTTTATTTCATTCAATCATCTATCAGGACCACCAAAAAATCCTTTTAAGTATTTACTATACCCAACGAATGCAGATGGATTGATTCCACCCCCAAAATACTGTTGCATAGGGTAATTTCTTAAATTAAATTATTTTGGTGAGAGGTGCAAATTTAAATTTTTTTCATTAAACGAATAATTAAAATCAATTTTTACCTTTTTCTGTCTACCTAATTGTAGTTATACATGAGTATTTTTACTTAATAGTGAATAAAATCAAGATTTGTATATCAATATTGATAATACATGGTTTATTTTATTCATATTAATACCAGATTTACGATAATGTATTAAAAAAAAGTTTCTTAAAAGTAATTTTAAAGAAAAAAATTCTTCAATTTTCTGCGTAACTCCGAAACTGGTGGACAGACAAAAATAATATTAATATGACTTAAATACAATTTTAGTTTAGTTGTTCGAATTGTCTAAATCGGACAACCCGTTATCGAATTATGGCAAAATATACTTGAGTATTCTTTTTATTAAGGGGAAAACATTAGACATGTCCATAAAAAAATCACGACTTGATGTAAAAAAAATTAAAGCAGATTCGTATTTAGCAGGTTAAATTCCATCTAGTCCGCATATTTTTTTTTTTTTTTTAAGAACAAAAATTTTTTTTTTTTTTTTTTTGCCAGCCAGCGTCATTATTAATTGCAACACCCCAAACCACAACTTTTTATATTCAACAATTTATGGTGAAATTTTTTTCTAATTATTGAAAACTGGTAGCTATGATAATTATGAAAAAATATATGGTTTGAAATAATGTTTGGTACAGGATTGAAACTAATTACACTTTTAATAAACTTGAAAACGTTTGAAGGATGGCAATTTATTTCGTATAGCATTCCTGAAAGCAGTTTTCGTTTTTATTATGAACACGATTTCATAAACACATATTTCAAATTGTTGTAAGACTTTTGTTGGTGAATTTATGTTATGTCCCAAAAGAAGTGAATGATAACTAAATCGTATGTTTAACGTTTTGTAAATTGCTTATTTAATTCATCGAAGTTTTCAGTTATACTAAGACAAATATAAGTACTTAAATATTTACCCATTATGCTAAAGGATATTTAATTAACATATTTTAAAATGCAGTAAATCAAAATAAAGAAAAAAATAAAAAAAAACGTTAGTTACAATAATATTGCACACAATAAAATTAGATTTGTTGCTAAAATTGCTGTTATTACCAAATAATTGACACGATTATCAACTCATATAGAATCGATTTAAAAAGTATTTGAATATAAATTTAAAAAACCACAACTAACTCTACCAAGTGAAAAGCAAAACGAACCAACGACATCCAACGAACCACACGTACAAAGAGAGAGAGAGAGAGACGAATAAAAGAAGCACATAAAAATTATATTATTTTAAAATTGTTGGCATAGATTTCTTTTTAGAGTCATAACTTATACGTTTCATAATAAAACTTGTTGCCAAAAAATGTTAAAGAAATAATGTTTGTATAGTTTGGAAAGTAGACTAAAAGGCACATGAGAACAGAACATTACTGCTATAAAAAAATATATATGCATAGATACTCAAGTATACATAAATTTACTTATACATGTATAAAATTCTTATACACATAACTACTGTATGCTATACAAATGTAATGTACATATGTACGTTGAAAAATCATGCATATATGCATACAATTCATACGGAATTCTAAAAAGCAAGAGTAAATATTAGTCTTTCCATGATTATAATAATAAGAACGACAATGGCGATAACTATGTATGAGTTGTTATATATTATGCTGAGGGCAATGTTGATGAGAAAATCAACTAAAGCTCAAATATCTAATAAAAAATAAAAAGCTTTAATGGATTTTTGTTTGTTTTTACACTCATCACACATTTACCCCGAAAGAACAAGAAAGAAAACAAAAATATATTAAAAGATATCTAGCTACTAAATTAGTAGATATATGAATGAAATGCATTATTTTATTGTTTTGTATGCTGCAAAAAAAAAAAAAAAAAATGAAATCATTGCTGAAGACATATAAATAAATATTTTTGGCAAAGTTTTCAGCTTTCTTTATAAATTGTTTTCTTTTATTTAATATAAAATTTAATTTAAACTAAATATAAAAAATGGGAAAAATATTTTTTGTTTAATTGAAAATGTATACGTACTATTCGATTATTAGGATCATAATTATACACGCAGCGAAAAAACATGATTACGGCACTGTCACTACAACAACATTATATTCTCATTGTTAATATACATTAACTTTAATAATACTGTGTTCATGATAGCAATGTCTTAGTTTCAATTTTATCATTCAATGTTTAGATTTAATCAAAATTTTAATATATTTAGCTACAAAAATTTTACGTTTTTGAATATTTTTGCCAGAAACAAAGTTTTATTAATACAACCATTAAATATCATCAATCTTTTTACTTATTCTTAAACCATATTTCGTTTTCAAACCATATTAATATTATTATTATTCCCATAACAATAAAATATTATAAATAAATATGCTTTTTACAAATATGGCTAAAGAAAGTCATAACTTGTTTGTTTTTGAATATATTTGCTTTTTAACGTTTGTTTTCAACTCTCATTTAGTTTATATATGAATTAATATAAGTAGACATATTTGGTGATATTCGAGCAATATAAGGTATTGATTAACTATTAGTAAAGTGTTTAGTTAATAAAAATATATACACTATATGACTCCATTAAAAAAATTTATAAAAATAATAATTTTTAATTACATTGTTTTATTTTAATATATGATAAGATGGGTTAATAATGTAATAAAATGGAGCACTAATATGACAAAATACAATAATAATGTTGTAAGATGGGATAATAATATGAAAAACTTGAATCATAACATGAAAAAAAAGAACCATAAAATGGGACAAAATATAATAAAATGGAATCATAACAATTGTTATTTATAATAATATCTATTTTCAGCTGTGATCATATATTCTCATCAAAATATGTTGCTGTTAGATTATGGTCACTATACCTATATCTTTTCTCTGCGTGCACATATACTATAGTTTAAGCTTTTAAGCTTTCAATTTCCATCATTAAGTTTTGTTGTGTACAACAAGCTTATTAAGTTGAATTGCAACTGGTTTTAATTCTCCATGAAACACGTGGAACAGTATTTTAATAAATTTATAAGAGAAATATCTTTTTTTTTTTTCTAATATTATTACGTTTTTACCATTGATCCGTAGCAGAAAATATTGTAGATTGGCGAAATAGAATCTAAACTTGACTGAACTAAAACTAAACTAAAGCTGGGGTAGAACTAAACTGGAACTGAACTAGAGTTGAACAAGTGCTTACTGGAACAATTAAGACTCTGACCACAGAATACAAATAGAAGTTATGTGAGAGGCATTTCGAACTAAATTTTCAAAAAAATTACTCATTTTTTTCAAAACACAAGAACAAAATATATGTGACTACATGTATTTTGTTGTTCATTGAATTAGCTTTTTGACAATTGATCAGCTTTTTTTTACCTATTAATCTATAGTTGTGACAATCAATCGAAAATCACTTCAGAAGCTATGATATACTCTAAATTAATCATAAAAAACTTTCATCATTTTGTGAAGAACTGGATAAAGTCAGAATTTCATAAGCGAACGAATAAAAAAAGAATGACAAAAATCGCATATTAGGAGCAATTTCAATCGCGTTTGTTAACAAATGCGAAAAAAAAATCCGAGAATTGCGCGTCAAAAATATTTTATTGTACATATAAAAATATGTCTGTCTGGCCGGGAGTGAACACGAAGTTTTATGTTTCTGGCTAATTTCCAAATGTATTTAAATTACAACTGAAACTGAAATAAGTGAAAAATGCTATATTCGCCATTTTACTGACTCTTAAATACGCTAAATCTATTTTTTTTTTCTTTATACCGAGATCTTAAATATAAAATTTTTATTCAAAAATATTTTGAATCGAACATGACCATTGTCATAATTTTTTTTTTTTTTTTTTCATAGATATTATTAAATTGTATGTAATTATAATTTTACAAATTTTGTAAAAATTTTACTAAAATTTTGATTTTGTTTTATTTGATTGCAAATGTAAAATAAAAATAGTTTTACTTTAAAAATATTGACTATAAATGCCTTAAAATGCCAGTTGTCCAAGGAAAGGATTTAAAAAATATTATTTTGGAAATTTGCATAAAATTGCTGCTATTCTACAGCACATGCATCATCACTATTGTTCTGTTCCCAACAGCAGCTAAAAATCATTAAAAGCTAAAAATTGTCAAAAGAGAATTTCAAACATTTTTTAACAAATTGAAAATATAAATGAAAATTTAAACAATTAGTTTAAGTCTGTATGATTTTTGATTCGTTTAAAAAAATAATAAAATAAGAAAGTATTCTTAAACATTATGAGCTAAATTCAATGAAACTAATTTTTATATGTATGTCGAAACATTTTTCTGTATCATTTGCTTTTTCTTGAAGTACTTCTCATTTGAAATATAATTAAAGCAAAAGAAGAGATGGTAAAATAAGGGATTTTTTTTGTGTAGTTGCGCATATTTCTGCATTTGTTTCTACTGATCCGATTTCGTTCGAATTTGAAAGTAATCAAAAATGGATTCGGTCAAATATCATGGATAAAAACTTTTTACATTATTTTCTACACACAGGCAGACTTAGGATTTTGTATGGTCAAAAAAATAAAAAATAAAATAAATAAATAAATTAAAAATGATTTGCATAAAAATTACGAATTGCATAAAAATATATATTACATATTTTGGGATACAGAGGTCCATATTCTAAATTTTAAATAAATGCTCAAAATACGCATTGTAGTCGTTCAATAGTCGAACTACAAATGACCTTATTAGCTATGAAATCACCAAAAATATGTTCAAATAAAGATAGAGCTTATTAAAGTTTTTAATGACAAAAATTTTACTTTTTTCAGTAATACTTATTAAAAAATGAGTGTATTGAGTTTATCGTGAAGCACTTATAAATATTAACAACTCCCCTTTTTATTATTTTTAGTTAGATTCTCGGGTATTATTTTAGATATATTAGTGGGGAAATAACTAATTATTTTGGTCATAGCATATAAAAATTTATTAAGAAATATCCAGCTTATATGGTATACCTGTTCTTTAAAAATAAATGTATTCATACAATTAATAAAACAGTAGATTAAATTCGTACATAATGTTCATGTATAACTTAGATATGTGTCATAAATTTTCTAGATCATTTTATATAATTTGTAGTTATAAATATCTTTGTTTATATTTTAACTATAAAATGCTAATAATATTTTTTTTATACGTTAATACTAACGATACGTAAATTTTATGAACACATGGACATCCTCTAAAACAATTTATTTGTTGTTGTTGTTTTATCAGCTAAATGTATTTTTATTATTTATTTGACTTTAAAAAGTTTTAAAGTGAAAAAATTCAATAAAAAACATTAAAAAGCACTTCAAATTATATTCAGATTTTATTTTAAAAGTCATGATGAATTATAATAAGGTATTCATCAGAGACTTCCGATGTTGATTAAATATGACAATATTTTAAAACTTTTTTTTTTTTTTTTTTGCTTAATGACTAGATTTTCAAGCCATCTTGTTTTCCTTTCTGTAGAAAGTTCTTAATATAGTAGGAACCTCAACAGTTCATAATTCTCTTTCAATTATTATTTACTACATCCAACAATTTAAGATTATTCGGCGAACATTACAATTTTTCAAATCACATTTCCAAATCTATATTCATATTTATACTAAAATACTAACGATACATAAATTTTTCGCAGTAATTTTTTTCATATTTTCATTCAGAATAGGTAAAAGTTTAGAAATTTATCATTTTCACTTTAATATATGTCTAAAAACACTTGACGAATGAACTTCTGGAATTTCATAATGTTAGGTTTCCACACACGAGACTAATAAGGATTTGAAAGAAGTGTAGCATTTTAGGGTTAACAAACATAAGTACATAAGCAAATACGTATGTATATTACGTATATTTTAATGTATTTATATGATTCAGTTTACATTTTGATATGTAGTACACTACATGTGTTTATTTACTTACTTATACATACAAACATATTAAAAAATATACGTACACATATATAATTTACAAATAAAATACTACTAGATACTTATAAAAATAAAACAAATACAGACTGTTAGTATTATTTAATTTTTTTTTCTTTTTTTCGGTTTTTTTTTGGTATCTTAAGAAATGACAATCATTTTTTTATACAATACAACATACAAAGTCTACACATTTGGTCGTTTTATTTAGGATGTTCATTTAAAGATGCCTATAAGAAATTTAGTCTTTTAGAAAAATGTCAAATGAGAGTTTTTTGAAAATATTTATAGCAGATCGAAAGATATAATTTATATACTACAGTGGCTCAAAGCTTTTTTCATGTGCTTAATTTAATGTACCGCGTAGATTTTGTGGATGCAATTCAAGAGCATATAGCTACATAATATACCGAGCTGTATAGATGCTTAAGTTAAAATTTTTGGCAATTTAGTTTTGTGTTTTTCCATTTTATAAATGCATAGAAACAAGTGAAAACTTTTCTATAGATGCTGTATGATCTATGCTAAGAATGCGACTGATAAACACTTTATATTTTCTAAGCATCATTAATAAATTGTCTATTACTTCATTGTATGCAAATTTTTATTTTTGTAATAAAAGTCTTTCAAATATTTTATTTCTTTATGCCATGATAATATTCTTAGTTTTGTTAGCTATTGAACCATTATGATGTTTTATTATTGTAACTATAAAAAATTACAATACTACTTAAAAATATATATATATTTAGTTGTATTTATTGCATTAAATAAGAACGATATTAACTCAAAATTCAAAACACGAAATATTTAAGCTGTGAGCCACTGTATATATAACTATTGAATATTTTTTAATGGTACTGATAAACTATTAATCTAAAATAGCTTTTGTAAAGGCAAAAGTCAAACAAGGCCATGAAAAGTCAATTATAATACTATAAGCATACAAATTTCCTACTGGGACCTAGTTGATACTTGTGTTACTTTTGCGTTTAAATGTGTACACAAGTTAAATGCGAATGAATGTTGATGATGACATTAGTAGTGGTGTTGGTCTGACAGTATCCCTGTAAACAAATGGAAGATATCTTCTTAGAGGACAAACTGGTAATATCCCCAGTTTATCACAAAAAAAAAAAAAAAAAAAACAAATTATCAATATTATAATAATTAACAGAAACTATGCGTTTCTGTTCTTTTTATTAAAGATAACAAGGAAATTGTGCTAACAAATTGTTCATAAAGGTTAATGAATGCACTAAGAATCTCCTACGTTTTCTCCCGAAGAAAGTTTTTCCGCAATACGTATTCTATTATTGTCGTAATAATATATTTCATCCAGGCAATACGTTTGTCGAATCTTCATATTGCTGTGTTTGAAGGGTTCCTTCCCTGCAAATAAATGGAAGATATCTTTTTAGGTGATAATATGACAATATTCCCAATTTATCATCCAAAAGAAAATGATCAAAGTAATATTTAGTATTTTCATTCCATTTTTATTTACGAGAAATTTCCGCAGTATAAAATAAGATAGAAATAATTTTTGTTTTTTGTTCAATTTTTATTATTTTATTTTATAAAAATGTGTTTAGATAGATTTAATGAATATATTAAAATAGGTAAGTATTTGTGTATTTGTGCAGAGATAACAGCGAAGTCCATTTGAAGCGAAAGATTTAATTCTGAGTTTAAAATGTCCTGATAAATAAACCAAAAACATTATATATTTATCAATTACAATAATGTAGATAAATGAAAAATATTTTATTTTATGCCACAAAAAATTAAAAATCACTATGATTTTTATTATGCAAAAAAAAAAAACAAGTAAGAAAGATATAGTCGATCAAGCGCGACCATATGATACCCCACACCATTGCAGGAGTTTTATATTTCGTGGAGATTGTGGACCGATACTTTTACTAAGTAAATATACGAATACAGAACATTACGTGATTCCCGAAAGTGGGCTTATATGGGAGCACTCCTCATAAAATTTGTCAGTATGATTTCTACTTATATAAAACTTATTTGTGTCGAATATAAACCTAATACTAATATTTGTATATGATTTATGCACGTTAAAGTGATTTTCGGAAGAGGGCTTTATATGGGATATATGGTTAATTATGGACCGATCTTCATGAAATTTGGCACAAAGATTGAAACTGATACAAAACTTCCTTACACCGAATTTCATTAAAATATTGCTATACTTAATACATTTATGATGGTTAAACCCATATTCCGGGAGGGCATTTGTATGGGGGCTAGGTGAAATAATGGACCAATCATCGCCAATTTCAATAGGCTTCGTTCCTGTATCATGAAATTCCTATGTGCCAAATTTTATTGAATTATTTTCAAAATTGCGACCTGTACTTTGTGTACAATGTTTACATGGACAGCCAGCCGTCCAACCAGCCAGACTGATGGACGGACATCATTAGATTGATTCCAAAAGTGATACTGGGTCGATTGGTATACTTTAAGGTGGATGTTGGATAATTTTTTCTGTACGTTACAAACATCAGCATAATACCCCAACCACCTTTGGTGGTGTGGGGTATAAAAAAATAAAAATAAAATAAAAGACTGATTTTAATTTTGTGTGAAAAAAAATAAAAATCACAACTTGAGATTTATTAAAAAAAAATATATATCAGTAATCGTTATTTGAAATTCATAAAATAAAAATCAGAAATAATTTTTGTTTCTGAGAAATAAATAAAATAAAAACCAAAAATAAAATTTTATTACACAATAGCTTAAATAGCGTTATAATACAAATGCAATAGTGTACTTAGAATATTTTTACCTAATTTTCTTCATATTGATTTTTTGATCCAAAATCACACAAGGAATAGTTATTTTTAGTCTTTGGTTTATCTATCAAGATTTTAAAATCTCTATCCGGGAGCGGAATTACGCCTATTTATATATAATTTCCTAAGCTTTTTTCTCTTTCCAGAGCTTTCTGACGTAAAAAGTTAAGCTTATTAACTGTTCGTCTTACAAGTCTTAACGGAGCCTGATTTTGAAATTTCTATTAGTGAGCGTAGATAGGCATTTTTATATATAATTTCCTAAGCATATAAGCTTTCCGAAGCTGCTAGAAAATTAAAATTCGTCTTGCCAGAAACTGATTTTGTATTTCGAACGGGGAGCTAATTTTCGCCGATTATTTTTTTTTTATTTTTAATTTCGATTATGGAGAAAAGTTGTTCATATATTTTTTTTGTATTTTTGATTTTTTTTTGTGCATTTATTTATTATTATAATATTGAAATTTTTCCTGGTATTGGCAGGCTTATATTATAGTAAGAATATAAAAGTGTATAATATTGTTTTTCTTCTATGTGGGTTCTTGGCAAAATCTTCTTTTTATCTTCCTAATATCATTTTAGCGATATCTTCCAATTTTCTTCCTTATGTAGTTGTGATGGTGTGGTATTTAAACCAGTATGTCAAGTGTATGATAAAAGTTGTGGTTTCTTGTCAACTAAACTGAACACTTAACCCAAAAAGGAAACAAATAAAAAAAAAACATAAAAATCTACAAAGAAATAATATCACCACACATTAACTCACTCTGTCACTTTGAGTGTGTGCATCTGTAAAGGCGTTTTTCTAATCTGCAGTTACTCTATTACTTACTTACGCCATTACAACTTTTCCTTCTGGCTTCCTTTTTTTTATTTACTGCATGAAATTTTATTTGTCATTAAAAATATTTCAAATACACACTAACCGACTCAAATGTTACTTAAAGAGGGTTTGAAGAAGCAAAATTACTGTGAATACTTCTACTAGTGCTATGCGTACGCATTCATTTGATTTATTTGTAAGTGTGTGTGTGGACAATAAACCTCGTAGGGAAAAAGTTGTTTAACTTAATTACTTTCGTGTGAAATTAAGTTGTTTTGGGTACACAATACGCCTTCCACTTAATTACAAACAAATACACTCTTGACGAAAAAGAAATTCATTTAATTTGCTTTTTATAAAATAAAATCAAAAAAGGGCGATTAAGTAAAACCAGTTAATTTTCACTTAGGACACACACAAATTTATTCATTCATTTGTTTTTTTTTTTTTTTAAGTAGATAAGATAAATTACATTTTGTATTTTATTTTTTTTTTTTTATTTTTTTATATATTTTTTTGCATTTAAAACCTGATTTCATTGACTGAACTTTTTCTAAATTTTCCGAAAATTTGGCCCAAAATAAGTTTTAATATACCTTAAGGTTCTGATTTTATGAAACGGTATGAAAATTCGTTTCAAATATTTATATAGAAAACAAAAACAAATCAAAATTATTTGCTGAATTTTTCATTACGTTCTGCATCCTGTTTAAGTTTTTGTGTACATAACCAATATATTGATATTCCTTTTTATTTATGAGTGTGTTCTTTAAATGTGATTTTAGCCAGTTAAATGCAAACGGTTATTGTTTACAATTGCATGGATAATAATGGTTAACACAATATTGCAAATAATGTTAATTATTGCTACGGATTTTGGATTTCATTGTCATTATTGACGATAATAATGAAACCTCTGCTGTTCCTTCTTATAACTTTTGCGCTCCTATGCGTATTAATGTCAGTATTTAAGTTTTTGTGTGCAAATAATAGTCATATCTTTTAAAAAATGTTTTTTTTTTAGTATATACAAATAATTTCTCGTATAAGAAACTCAACCATTTCTTTGATTTTATTGTTTTTTTATTTTCTATTTTAGATTTTCCCTCTTTGGCTTGCCTGATTCATACTCGCACATAATTTATTTTCATATAGTTAATTTTGTTAAAAGATTAATGGTATCACATTACATAAGCAATAATGAAGTACCTTGTACTTGAGCTACTTGATGAATATTGTACAAATTGTTAAGAGTAATGAAAAAAGAAAACAAAGAATAAGTAAATAAATATAATAAAAATAAATAAAGCAAATGCCGATTGCTCTATGTTTAAGTAAAATTGGAGATATGCAAATTTTTTTCCATTATTAGAATATATTATAGTAATAAATATAAACCCGAAATTCTATTTTCTAATTCTAAACTTATCCCGAAAACCTTTTTTTTATTATTTTATTTAAAGGAATAAAACAGTTTCACAAAAAAAAAAATAAATAAATAAATAAAAAATAATAAGAAAATAAAAAAATAAAAATAAAATAAAATAAAAAAATCCAAAATTTTCATAATGTTTATCCATAAATATCGATGGCTTAAAATAAGAAAAGCCTATATATTTTTTTCCTTTTTTTTTTTTTTTTTTTTTTGAAATTGCGTTTTTAATGTATTCTGCTAGACAACAATATAACATACGACTCCTAAAAAATTCAATTAGAAAAAAGCCCTAACTCATTTCAAATATATTTGAAAAATGTATTATTTTCATGGTTTTTAAGATATTTCCTAGAATTTATAATGAAAATAATTTTTGTGTAATATTCTCATACCAAAATATGAAAACGCGCTCACTCGCAAATAAACTGTCAAAAATTGTATAGAAAATCATTTTCCCAACACCTATAAGTTTGCGCGGCTATATAGTCTAGCAAACTTGTGCTGTTTAATTGTGCATTTATAAATCAGCTGTCTTTTGTTTATTTTTAAAAATTATCAATTTCTGCAATGCAAAAAATTATGGTTATATTATATGCTCGTAGTATAATAAAATCTTTGATTTTAACAAAATTGTTCAATTACTTGCAATGATTTCTTATTTTCTAATCGTTAATAAGGATAAGGTTCATGAAACATGTCGCTTAAAGTTGAACAATTGCATATATGAGAAACTTAAGCGTTTAAATGAGTACCCTTATTGTTTATTCTTGTGTTGGACAGTTCTTAAATTTAAGTTTTTAGTAAAAGGAATTATGCAAAAAAAGTTGAGGCTTAAATAACGTTCGAAGGAGAAAAAAATGTTCTTAACAAAGCCAAATGGAATCAAAAAGAAAATAAAACAAGTAAGAAAGATATAGTCGGTCAAGCCCAACCATATGGTACCCTACACCATTTTACAGGTGTTTTATATTTCGTGGAGAGGTCTTATATTAGACATGTGGAAAATTGTGGACAGC
This sequence comes from Protocalliphora azurea, assembly GCA_932274085.1. Taxonomy (NCBI): domain Eukaryota; kingdom Metazoa; phylum Arthropoda; class Insecta; order Diptera; family Calliphoridae; genus Protocalliphora; species Protocalliphora azurea. Next base: position 150,516,531 of record OW026522.1, read on the forward strand.
TACTTTTACTAAGTGTAAAATAAAATATACGAATACAGAATATTACGTTAATACTAACATTTATAATTTATGCACTTTAGGATGATTCCCATATGTAGGCTTATATGGGAGCTATGGTAAATTATGGAGCGATTCTCATAAAATTTGTCACTATGATTTCTACTTATATAAAACTTACTTATTTAATGCATTTATGATCATTAGAGCCCTATTCCATGAGGACATTTGTATGGGGGCTAGGTGAAATAATGGACCGATCATCACCAATTTAAATAGGCTTCGTCCTTGTATCATGAAATTCCTATGTGCCAAATTTTATTAAATTATCTTCAAAATTGCGACCTGTACTTTGTGCACAAATTTTATATGGACAGCCAGCCAGCCAACCAACCAGCCGTCCAGACAGATGGACGGACATCATTAGATCGATTCAAAAAGTGATTCTGAGTCGATTGGTATACTTTAAGGTGGGCAATGGATGAATTTTTCTGGGCGTTGCAAACATTAGTACAAACATCACCATAGGTGGTTGGGATATAAGTAGCGAATAAAATGAGTATTTCTAAAAATGGTCTTTGTAACAAGTCTTCTAAGTAACTAGAGAAGCCAGGTTCATCATTCTTCAAAAACATTATCTCAAATTTCCGTAAGAGCACTAGATATGCTATAGTAAACATTCTTCGAGCATTGGGATATTAGTCATCAGGAGTAATTTTTTTCACAACTAAAGACTAAATTATACTATTGATTATATGCCATATATATATTTTAAGAAAACATAGCCCTTTCTAAAAAAAATGGTCCAATTTGCAAAATCTAAAAACAATCCTGCCACCCGATTGCCACTATTTTTATGAAAATTTGCTATATAGAATATAATTTTTGTAGTTTTTTGCAGTATTCTATTGAAACATTCATTTCTGTTAACTATATATTAATTATAGTATTAGTTTATTCGAATTTAAAATTATTGAAAAATTTATTTTTCAATAATTTAATTTATAATTTACTTTATATTTATTTTCAAAAATTTTAATAACAATAAGCGCTATGTAAGACAAATCTATAATGATTAGGAAAAAAAATATAAAATAAAAGAAACTGCAAACTCACTTTTTATATCTAAATTTTCTTAATTTTTTATTCAGTTTTTTTCTTTTCCTGTAAATTTACGAAAAGTCAAAATACGCCTTTTCTATATTTAACTATTGATAAGATTGAATGTGAAAAATAGGGTGTGCGATTGAAAACAATTTGTGTACGAAGTAGGAGCCTCAAACGGTGCGTAATGATAAGCTAAACAGAGGAAAAATATTCGAATAATTTTAAAAATTTGTCTTCAGTTTCCTAGCAGCGATTTAAAATCATGAATCGAAATTCCTCTTCATTTTTGTGATTATATTGTAAAAAATACACAAACGATTTCAATATATATGTCCCTCTATCTGTGTCAAAAACTCGAGTTAAATGTTTTAGAACACAATCTGGTAAAAAATCTGAGAAACAAATTTAATGTAAATGACAAAAAATAAAATATATTGATATATTTTTATATAAAAGTTGGCTTATGAGCTGACTGAAGCAACCACCGAAATGTGCCTCAGATCTATAATATCCCCACAACAACAAATTTAAATTTTATTATATTTTAATGCATATAGTATTGCCAGATGAGGGAATGTGTTAAACTAGCAATACTGATTATTACAAGAAATTTGCAAAGAAAATTAAATACGCCCCTCGGTTTTATTGAACGAATACGGAAACTAAATGTTACTAAATTTATCAGCGAGAATATGGAAAAAGTCAGGGAAATTTTGATTAGGAACAGGTATCCGACATACATTATTAATAACTTAATACGACGATTAAATGACGTTGAGCAGGGAAGAAATACAGACAGAAACGACATATCTGGCAAACCACGAAGATACCACAGTCTCTCTTACATACCGAAACTTATGGGGAATGGGAAAATGAGAAAACGTCGCTAAGAGTTGTTCGGCCTTCCTCATCTTGCAATCTGGGGGTTATATGTTAGCGCTCTTTGGCATATCTTGTCATCTTCTCTTCTAAGTGTGTGCCATATCCAGCCAAGTTTGTGTCTTTGGATTTCACAATTTATGTCAATCATATTTGTTATGGCGAGCACTTTATTTAATTTCTTCAGCACATGATTTAATTGTTTTTATAAGAAATTCTCGATATCTTTTCTTATAAAATTTTCAATAAATATAAAATAACCCACAAAAAATGCTTTATTTATACAATTGTTTCCAGAATGCAAGAAAGTACCCTGTATTCATTCAATTTTGTCATTAAGAACAATGATTTTTTTGAAATTGTGACCTCCAGAACCACTTATGTGGAAGTTTTACTTAGCCAGTACCAAATTTATGGAACGGTTATGGAACTAGTTATTTAATTAATGATTTTTGTTCAGAACCAGTTCTATAGAAGCGTTAGGGATCTATTTTTTAATTTTTTATATTCTTTTATTCTAGTATCTTTTATTTTTTATACTCCTCACATAAAACGAAGAGTATATATATAAGTTTGTCATTTGATGAAAAAGTCTTTAAATATATAATCAGAGCTTTAAGTTGAAAAATATTGGTGATTGTCATGATTAAAAATAACTTTTGAAAATATATGTCTGCCCGTCTGAATGTCCGTCTGTATGTTGAAATAGATTTTTTTTAAGCCCATGGTTCAACAAAAAACATTTCTCTTTCAACATATATGTGGTATATAGTTTCGAAAATCTTGGTATTGAAATTCAGCAAAATCCTTTTAGTAATGACGGAGTTGCAAACGATTTCCTAGAATAGCCTCAAAATTTGTTCCACTTTTCTTTGCCCAAATTTGATAATATTTTCTATTTCACATATAATATATAAATGTTTTTCTATTGAGAAAACCGTTAAGCCTGAGTTCGTATCCCTGGACTCTTTGTAAATTTGTTTTTTTTTATATTAAAATTTTCGTTATCAAAAAAAAAAAAAAGAAAATAATAAATTGACAAAAATATCTAGACACGTTTTGATGTGTTTTTTATATAAGCAATTAAGATAGTTAATTTCAACATATCAATGTGATAAACCGATTGAGTTTGTGATTGAAAGACTTTAGGGCTTGAGTTCGATCCTTGTCCAATACTTCGAAAATAGATTTATAATTTCTCTTCAAATAAAAATAAAAACTTTGAAATATTAGATTAAGGAATTTTCAAATATCTTTTTAATTAATTAAAAACGTTTCTTTGAAATTTATTAAATAAAAATTACATTTCTGTTCGTCAGGATTAGTATCCATACGCACACTTTAAAACTCCAAACTTCTAATTCTTATCCCTAGGCAACATGGCATTTTGAAATTTCCTCTATTAATGTTTTTGGATATTTAGACCGGATTCTGACCCTGAGATTTCAAAATGAGTATTTTTTCTATTTCAGAGTTATTAAGAGCCTTACCACGGCCCATTTTTAATGAAAACTATTTGAAAACTATCAAATTAAAAATTCTCTAGCCGTTTATATTGATAGAAATTCAAATCAGAGCCTTCCTGATTAATATTAAAAGAATTCCTTATTCAAGTGACACACGAAAAAGTACCACAGAAATACATGTCTTTAAATAAATTATTTTTTTCTGAACTTTAGTTTAGGAGATATACTTAATTAAAGTTAAAAAAAATGTGATTCCTTATTCAAGTGGCAGGCAGTGTATTAAACTCAAACAATTTTTTTTTATAAAATTTTATTTAAAGTTAAATAATGATTTATTTACAAAAATTTTAGCCATATTTTTTTCTGTGTACAAACTCCGTTTAAAAATATCTGTTACGAAAAATTATTTTATGGCAAATTTTTAGCATTAAGTAAGCACAGTAAAAACTTATAAATTTTTTATAATCAAAATCAAATTGCTCTCCATTTTAAGGGGTTAGTTCATTTCATTACCAAAACCTCATCATATAAATAGATATAGGTAAACATTTTGGGTTCACTACTGGAGATTTGGTACGGTGGTCATAACAAATGTTATTACTATTATTTTTTTTAATCATTTTAACTTGAAGAATAATACGAAAATTTTATATTTTCTCATACTATTTTTTTCTCATTGTCATGATATTACTGTTATAATATAACAATGCATAAATTTATATCATTGAAGTAGAAATTATTTTTTTTTTTTTTTTGTTAGTAATTTAAAATACATATATATATATATATATATATATATATAAAATATATATGTATATATATATATATATATATATATAAAATATATATATATAAATATAAAATATATATATATATATATTATATATATATGTATATATATATATATATATATATATATATATATATATATATATATTAATTATAAAACTAACATTTAATCTATAGATAAAAAATAATAAATAGGCTGATATAAATCATGAATAAGGTGTTTAAATACATAAGATGAACTGATCTACAAGGTAATGATTGACTTTGGGGTTTCAGTAAATTATAACGTCCATGAAACATTAGGCAGGTGTGAGTAATGAGACGTAATTTCCATGTGATCTTGGGGATATCTTTATTAAACAAATTTGGTGATATTTTGTCTCTGTTAAATTTTTTCTATAGCGTCTAAAACGGGGCTTTTATTTTTTTCAGTTTCTAGTAATTCCGGACCTATGTAGTTTATTTAGATTACAAATAAAAAGGGAGTCTATAAATTAATATTGTAATAGGAAATGTTATGGTAGAGAAGCACACGGACCCCCCACCCGACTGATAGCTAGCAGAAAGAAAGGCTACCATAGTCCTATCTCTATGATAACTGGTGTTTATGAATTTCTATGATTTTTGTAAACAGTAGCAGCTAAAATCCTTGGTACATTACAGTTTTTCATTAAGTGGTGCTTTTTTTGCAGTTTTTGTCGGACTATGTATGAGCACGGCTTTAAAATACGATGCACTGTTCTTAGACTGGCACTGACTCCACTTTTTTCAGGTTTTTTTGATACCGACATGGCAGAATTTGATGCAATTCTAAGAATTTTTCATCTTTCTTTTGAAGTTGTTGCCATTTTCTTCCGCCATATCATGTTTTTTTCATATCTTTTTTTTCCATATCTTTAATTGTACACAACTGTCTTTCCTCTATTAATGTTTTTGGCTATTTGGACCAGATTCTGACCCTGAGATTTCAAAATCAGAATTCTTTCTTTTTCAGAGTTATTAAGCGCCTTACCACGTCCCATTTTGAATAAAAACTATTTAAAAACTATTAAATTAAAAATTCTCTAGCCGTTTATATTGAAAGAAATTCAAATCAGATCCCTCCTGATTAATATTAAAAGAATTCCTTATTCAAGTGACACACGAAATAGTACCACAGAAATACACGTCTTTAAATAAATGCATAATTTTAGTGTAACAAACTATATATATTTTTTATTTCTTCAGGAAACTAAAGCCAACACCTTGAAATTTGGTTGCGCAAAAAATTAATTTTTTCTGAACTTTAGTTCAGATTATTAATTAAAGTTAAAAAAATGTGATTCCTTATTCAAGTGGCAGGCAGTGTATAATTATTTTTCAACAAAATTTCTATGGATATAGATAGTCTAGTGGAAGCGTTTTATATTAAAAATCAGCAAGCAATGGTTCGTATCCTCGTAAAATGCATTTGATTTTTTTTGTGAAAAAATAATTTTGGGAAGGAAATCTGAGCATGTGTGATGTTTTTCTTAAAAAAAATATGACTTAACTGTTGTTGTGTTTTAAGTTTTTAAATGTAAATAATAAGATGTTATATAATGTTTGGTAGAAATATGTCTTAGAGCCGCAAAGCTAAAAATTCTTAGGTATCTTTTTGAAAAAAAATTGTACGTAGAAAACGGAAAAGAAATTTACAATTTTGCACATCTCTTCTTTATTTAGTTCATCAACACAGAACATTCTGAACCATAGATTAACATAGATACGAAGCTCCATTGTAAAAAACCTAAATCGGTTGTCAAAAAAAGAAAAAAAAACTAAGTCTAAGAATGTGTTAGTAAAAAGTTTCATTGAAAACAAAAACAATTGTGGTACGTGTGCTTTTTTGAGAATTTTTTTCAATTAAGTTAAAAACAAAAGATTCATATCTATGTTAATAAATTATGGTTTTAGCAATCTTCCTAATTCATATGCCCAAGGAGTTTTCGGTGACTCTTTATGTTACAAATTTTTGATGTCGTGGTTAACACCAATTTAAAAATATTAAGTATATTTCCACATTAAAGCAAAAATTTTGATAAAAGATAATTTAAATATATATACATATTTATGAAATATAGATTTGTTTGTTTTTTTTTTTTAATTTTTGAAATTTTTAAAATTATTTGTCCAAGCTTTTTAAACAGTTCTAGAAAGTCGTTTGGGAACCTGTAATAGAAGTTTTATAGAATTTGTTGTTAAGCACTAGTTCTCAAACATTCACTAAGACCAATTGAAATCACATTAAGGTTCTAATCCATGAGTGCCAGAATTGGTTGCGACAACACAATATACGAAATTGTATTTAATTTTTTGGTACGAAATGTTTGATAAATTTTCGATTTTTTTTTAAATTTTCGAAAAATTTTATTCTATGTAAAATTTCTGCAAATTTTGTTTTATAAAATGTATTTAAAAAATTATACTTTTATACGAGTGCAATATTAAAAATAAATTCTTTGTTAAAATATCTTGGGTATAAAACTAAAATTTTTCTGAGAACCTAAATTATGTATTACTTTAGTAATATATAGTGAATATATAGTGAGTAATTTAGCCGCCCAGAAAACGCTGCTTTTGTATGAAAAGGGAAGTAAACAGGTCTATCGCCCTTAAGCTCTTTAGTTTTTCTATTGACACCCGTGTTGCCATATGTGAAGCTTTATGTTATTTTTGAAGATTTTTAAGACATTGGAAAGATTTAAAGACTTTTAATCCGAAAATAAGACCTTTGAAAAGTTTTTATTTTACAATTTTTTCTCGATTAATAATAGTTTTCCAAATAAAAATACGGATTTGATTGATTTTATACAATTTATGTTGTTCTCAGTCTTTACTTTTTCCATTACATTCAACATTTCTCTTGATCAATATATGTATTTCTACTTTGTTGGTCCGCAACGAGAGTCTCAGAAAAGAGCATAAAAGCTATTTTTAGACTAAATTGTTTGATCCAAGTATAATAACAAAAAGTTGTATACAAAAAACTTAACTAGAATCTAAAAATTAAGTATAAACTTTAAATAAATATAAGAACTAATTTCGAGCAATAAAAATTGAAAAAAAACCCTCTGGAACGTCTATTGAAAATTAATAAGAATAAAACAATTTTATTTAAAGTGTTTCATGAAATGTATCAATGCAAAAAATTAATTAATTTAATTTCATAAAATTTTATCAAATTAATTCCACCGTTTTTCTTCTGTTAAATATAGTTTTTAAACTACATTTTTAATGCATAAATTGCGTGAAATTATGTACCTTTTTACAAAAAAGATTTTTCTTCCAAAAATAAGATTTTTTAAGATTTTTAAAAATAGTTTATGGTAACACTGATTAACGCATTGTTTGTGTCCAAAAATTGTCATCTGCCACTCTCTATATTAATCTTTCTTTAACTGACTTTACAACATATCCAAATTTCAACAACCATAATTTATTTAAATAATTACAACTGGTATCATTTTCATTTGAAAAAAAAAAAAAAACACTTTATTTATCATAAATCGAATCCGTTTTTGGTTTTTACTACACATAAATTAAATTAGACCCACTAAAAAATATTACAAAAGAACATACAAATACAAAAATAAAAACTAAAAAACTTTTTGACAACTCTTGTCAATTTGTCACACAATTATGTTGCCAATAAAAGTTATGCATTGCAGGTCATAAAAATGACAGATGATAAAATTTTATGGTGTAGAAAAAGAAGATGAAAAACTAAATACTTAAATAAATGTATAAAAGAAAGAACGTTAAGAAAAAAACAATTTAAACTTTTACCAAAGACTTTTAATAACAAATCAAAGTAATGAAAAATGTGAGCAAAGTAATATACATTAAATGACAAAACAGAAGATAAAGTTAAATAAAAAAAAAATATGTGATGATGTGGGTGAAATAAATTTTATTAGATTGAAATATAACTCAAAAAAAAAAAAAAAAACATGGTTGCGGCATTACTACTATAACAATATTATGTTCTCATTGTTCGTTTTCATTAATTTTCATAACACTGTCTTCATGATTTTGTTTCAGATTTATCATTCAATGTTTATTTTTAATCAAAATTTTAATATAGTTGACCATAAAAATTTTATAATTTTTAATGTTTCTACCAGAAATAAAAATTTTATTAATATAAAAAATATCATTATTTCTACAATCATTAAATTTTCCTTGTTCTTAAATCATATTTTATTTTCAAAACAAATTAACATTATTATTTCCGTAACAACAAAATGTTACAAATAAATATAATATGTATGCTTGAAAAATTCATAACTTGTTTATTTTTAAATATATTTTATTTTTAATATTTGTTTTTCAACTTAATTATAATTCTCATTTAGTTTATGAATGACTATATATAAATAGACAAGGTTTAGTTATATTCAGGGTGGTCTTTATTAACTACTATAAAATAGTTTAGTTAATAAAAAATATCTTAATATTATCTTGGACAACATGTAATTTATGTAAATTAATTAACAAGTAATGATTTATAATAATAAGATTAACGTGAAACATGTTATCAGTAATTCTAAACATGTTTTAAATTTTTCTTGTAGTAAATAATATGATAAAGCCGATTCATTTTATGATAAAATCGAGTCATAATATGAAAAAATTTTATCATAATGTAATAAAACTGAATCATAGCGTTATAAAATATTTAAATACGAAATGAAAAAACTCCAATCATAATATAAAAAGCTAGATTATTTCATATTTAAAATGTTCATATTTATTATTATTATTATTATTATTATTATTATTATTATTATTAGTATTATTATTATTATTATTATTATTATTATTATCATTATTATTATTATGATTTATGACTATAAAATATTTTAATGAAACTATGTGTATAATCAAATCATAATATATTGCTCTTCGATTATATTTACCATAATCATATTTTTTCTCTGCTTGTAATCTTTAAGTTATTCTCAGTTGAAAATATTGCATAAACAAAAAAAAAGGGATGAGTTTTATGATATTTTAGATATAAATGTGTTTATTCAGTTTAAAATTTATTAAATAATTATAAAGTGAATTTTATGTGGGATATTATTATCTAGTTGTTAAGATATATTTATAGATTTTATTACTAATAATGCTATAAAAGTTTTAACTATTTTATGAATTTTTTATAAGACATAGTCATAACTAAATCTTTTGTATACTACTCGTATAATTATTATTTCAAATGTAATATTTACGTACCACCCAGCGAACATATAGAATATTGAACTGTGACAGTCATGGTAACTAAGTTGACATTATTAAAAAATCATCAAAACCATTCCATATTATATACTCAATACACTCACACACACACACTAAAGGGCAACTACTACTACAACTTGCAATTTCATCCAGCCATCCATTGAACACACACACACTCAAATAATGATTCAAACAATTGCAGTTAGTCAAAATCAGCCAAACTTCAATATTTGAAATGGTTGTATGTCTGACAGACTGACTGAATGATGGAATGAATGGTTGAGTGACAAACCGACACATTGACAAACGGATTGTTTGATATGGCAGACAAGACATTGAATAAAAGACAAATCCAAATCGAAAACGAATCGAGATATTGTAAGTACATACTTTCTTTTTATGTTTAAACATTTTTATTTTAACGTCTCTTGCAACAACTGTTGAAATTTTATACTTACTATATTCTGAACATTTTGCAATAGAGAGCAGCAAAGAAAAGAAAATAAAAACTTATACAAAAGTTTAAATGAATCTTAAAAAGAACTAAAGAAAGAATAAAGAAAACAAATCGCAAATAGTTTGTCGAGTTAAGAAATAGACATTATTAAACAAATGTTGAAATTGACACACAAAAACAACAACTACTATTTGATAACGAAAAACTAAAAACCAATTCCTACACACTAGACAACTGACAATTTTATTAACCAGAATTTTGTAGTCGTAAAAACTGTAATTTTAGTTTTATTTCATTTTTTGTTCATTAAATTATTAAGATTATGGCAAAGAAAAAGTTTTTTTTTAGTTTTTTTTTTATCAAAAAAATAAAGTCATAAGAATGCTATCAACTTCGTAGATTACATTTTGATATATGGAGAGTGGATGATTGGGAAAGAGATAGAGAGAGAAGTATAAATACATATTAATTCTTGCAATTGATGTGTATATTTTAGTATTTGTGATTGAAGGAATTACTGTGTTTATAATAAATGAATACAAATGCTGTTTTAATTTATAAAATATACGAGGCTGGTTTGTTATTTGTAGCATTATTAACTCATTTAGCGCGAAAAAAAATTAATTTGGCACCTGACCCTTTTCAAATTATTATTGGCTTTATTTATTATTATTATTGGTTTTTATTAATTTATAGTTTTTTACTATAAAAATATTATCAGTTGTTTTTTCTAAAAATTTATTTTTAATGAGTGTGTTTAGCAAAATAAACTTTATAAAAACCAGTACAATTATAAACAGTTAATCTAAGTTTCAAATAAAATTTTGATAGTTAAGCAAACTATGATTTATTTTTATAATAAATAAAGCATGGACGCGTCTAAGCACGTATTAACCTATTTTTTCAGAATGCATATTTTGTCTTAATATTGTTATAGTAACCAATTTACACCTATTTATATAAAAATAATTTTAAGTATATGCCAATTTCACTGAAAAAAAAACTTTAAAGAGAGGATTTTATGAAATTCTTATTATTTCATACTAATTGTTTTCTAGGATTTTTATATGCCTTATAAAAAAGGGTGTACCTTTCATTATTCAAATAAAACATTAACTTCAGAATAGAAAGAAAGCATAACAAATTTACTTATAAAGTGTAGTTCACAGTGCTTTTTGCAATACATTATAAACTAATAAATATTTTCATAATTCTTCCACAATCTAACTAACATAAACCCAAATAATATGCCTGTAAAATATTATGCCAGTCGTAATCGGAGTCGAAATTAATAAGTTATAAAAAAAATAGGAAGTAAGGACAAACAATTTTAGGACAATTTGGGTGCAAATTATGGTTTAATTTAAAATGGAGCCAACTATAATTCTTACGAGTACATTTGGAAGAAAGAATTACATATTTTAAATTTTCAACAAACTTGAATATTAAACGGTAAAAAGTAGTTAGTTCTAACTATTTGTATATTTGACTAATTGATTACACAAGTTTATTTTTTTAAATTTTTTTCAGCGACATTTTAAGGAAATTAAGAGTTGCGAAATATTATTGCAAAAAATTGAACTAAAATATAACCACGAGATCACTATAATAAAATTAAGAGTAAATCATCGTAAAAACTGTATACATTTGTATAATAACAAATTATCATATGAATTTATTAAGAAGGCAAATATTGAACATAATTTAGCAATAAAGTATAGAGTATTGTAAACCTGGTGCACTTAAATTATTTTGAGTATGATAGTACAAACTTTTATGTTATTTAGTGCAATTCAAGTCGCAAGATATATTTGGACATTTTAAATTATTTAAAAAGCAAGTATCCTTTCGTTTTTTGATACTAAAGATATTGAGATATATTTTCGTTATAACTAATGCTCCTAATAAATCAGGGTTTCGTGGATCTACGTTAATTGAAAATGCTGTACAAACATTTAGAATTTAAATGAAAACCCCTTGGAAGCTATTGTATGTGTCCAAATTAAAAAGCGAGGTTATGAGACAAAATCGCAAAGGAATAAAAACTCAACATTATTTTTTATTGGGTTAAAAGTACAGATAATTATTTTTAATTGGCTATCATTGGTTTTTCCATAGTGCAAAAGGTAGTCATTTTATAACGTTTCAAAAAGACAAAAAAGCACTCCGGATCACCCTTTATTGCCAATGATTGTATTGTCTTGTGAGTTTTATTGTATCAAACTATGAACAAAATAATATAATAAGATGATCTTTTGATATTTGACTTTTAATCTCTGCAATTTTATTTAAAAAATAAAAGAAAAATCAAATAAGCAATATGTAGTCGGTCAAATCCAATCATTTTATACCCTACGCTATGCATATTTAATGCTTTCGGAGATGGTCTTTCATGGGACCTATGGTCAGTTATCGGCCTGTTCATATAAGATTTGATGGTATAATTTATATTTCTGTAAAACATATGTACATGTAATATTACGGTGATTTTTATGGAATTTATTCTGTGTTTGATTTCCTTTGCACTAGGTTTTTTCTCTCATAAAACTTATTTGTGTCAAATATTATTGCTATGTTGGAATTTATACGGGACTTATGTTTTTTAAAATTATTTTCGGAATATGGACTTATATGAAAGGCATGGTCAATTTTCTACCGATCTTTGTGAATTTTATCACATCGACTTAGGCACACAGATATCTTGGTCCAAATTTTATAATGAAAAAAGGTAAGAAAACGTTAAAGTTTTACAATCTTATGAAGCTTTTATCATTTTTTTTTTTTTTTGAATCATGAACGTCTTTGTATGCGATCATGCTTCAACTTATTTTTCAAATTTTTCAATGAGTAACAAATTATTTTTTTAATATTATTTGAATATTTTTTTCTTAGCTAAGAATTCAAATTTTGATAAAAATTTAATTTGAATCATTTGAAGAAAAATTTATTGGAAATTTAGGAATTTAAGTATAAACTCGATAATTGATAACAAATCGGTAATCCGGACGACATTTTCTAACTCATGCCATACTCTATAATTTGCGTTGAATAAAAAAAGTAATTTTGTATTAAATTTTAGTAAAATATACAATAAGAATTTACGTAGTTATAATGAAAGAGTTGATTGCAGTTGAATGCCTTAATTTTTAGTTAATTTTTGTTTCAAATTTTTTTCAGTAAAAGAAGTATAAATAAAACCGTTTGTTAGATAAACTGAAAATTATTGAAAATTTTTAAATATGGAATGATATTAGACGAAAAATTTGAACTTGATATCCCCAAGTGTAATAAATATTAAATAAATAATATATCTTAACATTTTAATCTTTTTTTACAAAAGTGGACCAGAAAAAAGCCAGATAATTCGAAAATCTAGATTAGGGTCTGCATTCCATTACCAGGATTTTAATGATAATGGTCTTTAACGACAAATTATATTTTAAAATTCAAATTTTCGGTAAAAGTATCGGATTGCAGTTCATCAAAGTATTATACTATGTGTTATTTGGAATAACATATAAGAGTATGATTCAGATAAAAATATACTTAAATAATTTATTAAAAAATTAGAATTTCACCTTTAATGTTTTTACTTCTTAATTTCAATTATTTTCTTTAATATTTTTTTTTTTGCTTTAAACCTGAAAATAAATAACATATCTTTTTTTTACCAATATAAACAATTTTTATTTGTAGCATTTTTCTTTGTAAATTCTAGCACTTTTTCCCACTTAGGTTTTTGGCAACACTGGATGTAACTCGTAAAGAAAATTTTTCAAAGATGGAAATAAATTTTATTCTTATACACAAATTTTAAGTCATGAAAATAACTGGAAAAAAATATATCTAAAATATCGGTTCATAGTTAATTTGTAGTATGATACTGCAACAGTATAATATTTCCAAACACTAGCTCTTAAACATATTTTAATTCTAATTCTTTTTACTTAAAAAAAATATTTAATATAATTTTCTCTTCATAAATTATAATTGTGATTATGTGACATTTTGATATTTTTTCTCTCATGCTTCCCCAGAGTGTTGCTACTAAAATTTCATTTGTCATAAATTCACACACATTTGAACACATTATTGTTATAAATTTGTACAAATGTCAAATTAAGTATATATGCTGTGACATCATAACATACAATTTGATTGATCTCCCCAATGGTCCGCCATACCAAATATTTCTAATCAAATTAAATAAACACATTAAGTGTTGTAGAATTTGCATACATTCATTTAATGGAGCACCAGTTTTTAAATTGATTTTGCGAATAAAACAAAGATTTATTGATAAAAAAAATAAAATAAAATCACCTAATAAACACAATTAAGGTTATTTAAATTATCAGAGGATTTTAAAAGACAGAATGTGTATTAAATATCAAAAGAAACGCTTCTTTATTAATTCGTGAATAAAATTATATTTTAAGGTATTTTGTTTTATTTTATTTTTTTAATTGTATATACTTCTTTATAAACCAACCATTAACTTTTAGACATTTTTTTTTTTAAATTTCAATTAATAAATTCACAATAATAATAAGATAAGATAAGATTGTGTGATATTTTGGACATTAATTAGCCTTTAACCCGTTTTAACAACATTGTGAAGTTAAACGAAAAAGGAATATATAGTCTGTCAAGACAGACTATGTGATACGCTACATCATTGTGTAGGAGGTTAATAATTCGTGAAGGGGACTTATATTGCACCAGTGTCCAATTTTATTAAATATAAAATAAAATATACAAATACAGAATAATGCGTTAAGACTAAAATCTAGATGATTTTATGCACTTTAGAGAGATTCCTGGAAGTGGGTTTATATTGGAGCTATGGCAAATTATGGACCGATTCTCATAAAATTTAGCAGTGTTGTTTTTACTTAGATAAAACTTATTTGTGTAGAATTTTGACTTGTTGATACTAACATTTGTATGGGACTGTGCATAAATCCCATACGAATGTTAAAGTGATCAAGTGATTTTCAGAAGAGGGCTTTTTATGGGAGCTATGGTCAATTGTGGATCTATGGTCAATGGCTGGTACAAAGATTGATACTTGTACAGAACTTCTTTGCACCGAATTTCATTAAAATATTATTGTTTTAACGCATTTTTGAGTGTTTAAACTCTATTCCGGAGGGACATTTGTATGGGAGCTAGGACAGATCACAACAAATTTCAATAGGATTCGTTCTTGTATCATAAAAATCCCACGTGCCAAATTTCATTTAATTATCTTTAAAATTTCGACCCCTATTTTGTGCACAAGGTTTACATGGACAGCCAGTCAGACGGACGGACGAACATCATCAAATCGATTTAAAAAGTGATTCTGAACCGATTGGTATACTTTATGATGGACTTTGGATAACTTCTACTATGCGTTACATACATCAGGACAAACGCATAATACCCCAACCATCTATGGTGGTATAGGGTATAAAAAACTCAAAATAAAATTGCCTTGGGCTGTGACTTATAAACTGTTTTGTATTGGTAAACATTTTATTAAATGCAAATTATCATAATCAACAACCCACCACTTTTACAAAATACTTTTGTTATAATTTACGTTTCCTATTAAAAGTATCTAGGGAGGAAGTATCTAGTATTTATTTGTGAATTATATTACAAAATGCTTTTAATTTTATCAACATTAGCTAGACTTTAATTCCGCTTGTATTTTTTGTCTCATTATGATACTGATAATATATGTGGAAATGAAACCATTAATGTTTTAATTATAAAACTTTTCATAAATAGTTTGTTAGTTTTATTTTGTCTGTCGTTTGTATTCAAATTGAGAATACAATTTAATAGAAGCTAAAGTAATTTTAATTATTGTTAAATATTATTTTCAAATTATGAACAAACACTAATATTACAGGAAAATTTTCGAACAATTCGTATTATTATCGTTTTAAATGTTTAACTCATAATTTTATTATGACCACTGGCAATATGAGGAGTTTGGTTGCGTCAATGCTAAGTAAATATTTTAAAGTGGGATTATTCAAAGGATATCTTATATCTTTTTCAGAAATTTCTAGAAAATATTATGGAAATGAAAAGAATTTCTTTCAGTTTAAATCAATCGTTTGGACGGGCCAAGGTTATGCGAATTGTACCTTAGAAAAAGTATTGTATTAGATATTTTAAGGAGGTAGACCTTTCATATTGAATTTGGAGTCGATTCCGCAAAAAACGAAATTAATACTCCTCACGTCCTACTTTTATGCTTCAGTGCCTGAATGGTACAGGATGTTCGACTGGATACTAAATGAGAGAGAGAGAGGAGAGATTAAAGAAGGCGTCTGTTGCACCCTATACTTGCAGGAACGCAGTCAACGAATATTGTTGTGTAGTCTGGTAGGCATTTTTAAGGAAAATTACCATTAGATGATAGCTCAGAGAAACAAGCCGATCGGTTCAAATTAGGCGAAATTTTTAAATATTGATTGAAATTCAACAAGAAACATATTATTCCATTTTATTAGAAGTCTATTAATTTTAATAGATTATATATATATATATATATATATATAATATTTATATATATATACATACTTTTCCACATTATGATGAAAAATTCTCAAATGGGCTATATTGTCCCGAGTATTTTTTACGAAACCGATGTAGCATGTTCCATCTAGAATAGGGGCTGCTAAACGAACAAAAATTTTGAATCTGGGACAAGATAAATTTCTTCCCTGATAGCTTTAAATTTGACACAAGCATCAGTGGTGGGGTTTAGTGTAGGAACCTTGAGTTTAGTTTATCGTAACACATATCCGACCTTTGGAGTATCTTCCAGGAGGAAGTGATGACTATACTTACGAAGACAAATATTAAAATCTATTCGGATTGCCAAACGGCTATTAAGGTCTTTACGGCCAATACTTTAACCCAGAGTGGTCCGTGACTGCCAATATCTGCCTGCAGTAAAATATACACTTAATTTGATTGCCAGGACACAGTGAGGCAGAGAGTAATAGCTTTGCAGATGAGCTTGCCAGAGAAGGTACTACTACAGAGATCCTTTCGGGTGAAAAAATGTAGGTATACCAACGACTCCATGCTGGCAAACGATTTTTGGAAAAGTTTGAATACTTGATAAGTTTCCAGAAGTCTCTGGCCAGAGTTAAGTTCAAATGCTCCACCTGCAGCTAGACAGCTACTAGAAAGTAATAAAACAAAAGCATATATATAACATAATATGTTTTACTGAAACCTATTTTTTTTTTTTTTTTTTGTTAATTGGCGGCTTTGTTGAAACCTAAACATGCCGCCTTGCACTGGGTGGAATTATAGGAAACTCAATTATAAGCACCAGGCGTTTAGGGCAAAAAGGGAATTGCTTAGTGATAATTTTAATAAAAATCTAATTTAACATTAAAGTTGCTTTAGAAATACTTGAAATAGCTTGTTAAAACAAGTTTTCTTTTCTTTGTAAAAAATTCTCTAAACCTAAATTTAGGATGGAATTCCAATTCTTATTTATTCAGCAAAGATTTTTCAAATTGTTCAAAAGCTTCTATTTCCTATTTAAATAATAATTGAGTACTTACTAAAACAATCTAAATAAGAGAAAATAGAAATAAAAAATAAATCTAACTGCTGTTAAATATTCTCCGACACTGTTATCTCGAATATTTATATTAAACATTTTTTACTAGTCTATAGCAACTAGTTAAACTTCCCCTAAATAAACACAAGTGAACGAAGCATAATGATGTTTTCATAGGTTGACTTGTACTCATTATCAGTGTTCGATAGATATAAACATTTCCTACAAAAAAAAAAAAAAAAAAAAAAAAAAGACAAACACACTTAAAACTCTACCAAGACTGCTACAGAACCAAAATACACACTCATCAATATACACACACGTACAAAGTACTTTTAAACAATAAAGTAAAACAACTTATACAATCAATCCTTGCTGGTTACACTCCTCATCACCATTATAATTATCATTGACATCATCATCATCATCTTCCTCATCCTCTTAGTATTTCATAGAGTTATTCAGAGTTATATGTCATAGACAATAACGAAACTTGTGAATCACTAACGAAGTATTACATGTGGAATACACTTGTTAGATTAAAATCCAGCTAAAAACTTCATCAACTGTGATGAATTTTCTTGTCGGCACTTTGGTAAATGTATTGACAATACAGAGATCACTTTGAAAATATATTGTATAAGTGTGTATGTACTTATATGTGTGAGTGTAAGAGTATGTAATGTATGTCTGTATGTATGGCTTAGAGCTGCTTATTTTAACCACAGAAAACCTTAGAAAATAAACATGTTGCACATTGCTGCTTACAAACGTTGACGTTGAGTTTTGATAGTTTCGTTCATTGTTATTGTTGTTTTAGGAATTGGCAAATACAAGTTGAACTTTTGCATTTGTATGAATATTTCTAACAAAGTTACACATACTTGCAGCATCCTACTAGTTTTTTTAGCCATCCATCAAAAAGTGTCTTTCTTGACACTCCTGGATGTTCAAAAGTAGAATACACACAAATTCGTAATAACAAAAAGCATTATTATCGAATTTTGATCTAAAAAACTTGACTTTGGAGATTGTTTACATTCCAGAGCAAAGAAGCAGAACAAGCATGACATAATTTCGCTCAGTAATGTATAACTTTTATATTGATAAATTTTGCTGTTTAAGTGTTGAATAAAAAATATATTAATACAAAAAATTTTAGGTTTTTAATTAGTCATTTTTGCCTTTAAATATTTCATATTTAATTTAAAGTTATAGTGAGTTATTATAGTATGTTTGAACATAAGGTAAGACTTCAGTTCAATTATAATTAAATATCTTCACGATAAATGTTCCTACTGCATTAAAAATATGTTTATTACACAAAAGCGATTATATTTCGATACTTTCTTGATGTATTTTTTTTTTACACTTCTAAATAATACTCGTAGTATTTCGGCACCTAAGTAATGCTCTAAATAGTGTCATCTAAAAAGTATTAGAACTGCTGTACTATTCTTCCTGCATGGTGACTCTTCTTCGATAAAAAAATGATATCATATTCGACTGTTATTAACTATATGAGGTGTAGCTTTAGTTCAAATTTGGATAGATAATGTTGGCAGGGATAAAGGTAGCTATACACATACATACATATGTAGTTAAAGGAAAATTTTGTTATCGGTGCAGTATTTGTATTATTTTTTCTATTATACTATTCTGTTTTTCTTGCTGTTGCATGTTGCATGCTGTTAAGCCACTGCTGATTTCTTATTGTGGAAAAAATGGTTTTGTGGCCAGATGAAAAACAAATGAGAAAAGGAAGTATTGTTTGTTTTCCTCTATCGATGTGTGGATGTGTTTGTGTGTGAGTGTTTATGTATTTATGTCTTGTCTTTTCTTTTTTCATTTTTTATTTTTTCATTTTGTAGCAATAAAGTAGAATGAAACAAACAGCTTTGTGGTTTCAATATTGACGAAATGTTTCAAAACCGTTTGTTAAGTTTTAAACTATCTCTTTTAAGAGAAGAATATTAGATGAAAAAAGCTAATAAATCTTTGTTAAACAATTTAAATTATATAAGGAACTATTTTTTGAAAAATAAAATTGATAATAACTCCTTTGAACAGCAAAAAACTATTTTATTAGTTGTGATAGATACAAATTGGATAGAAGAGCATTTTATTTTCATTATTGTAAAAATTATACTTTAAGCATTTTTATTATTTTTTTTTTTTTAAGTTTTATTATCATAATGTTAGGAAATTAAAAAAAATTATATTAAAAATTTATGTTTGTGTTTTTAACTTACTTTTTTAATATTGAAATGCATTAACGATGCTATTAATTAAAATCAAACAACAATAATGTAACAAAGTTGGTGGGTATTTTCAATTAATTTTTCATAATTAATTTCCACAATTTATTTACAAAAAAAAAAAAATATATATATATTTTTTTAGTAACTACTCGGGCATGGCATTAATAATAAAAATTCTGAATAGAATTTAATTTATTAAAACAAATTAAACTCTGCTACTACTGCTCAAAAACTACCAAATATAAATCGTAGCCGTAGATCCTTTCGAGGACACCACATAAAAATTTTTCAAAATATTAAAAAAATAAAAAAATGCATACACGCAGAGAAAAAATATAATATGAGAGCACCATATTATAATAAAAAAGAAATGTGGGGTATAAAAAGAAATGTTAACAAAAATAGATAGCAATATATAATTACAGTTAACAACTATAATGATTATAAATAAAAATTGTTATAATTCCACTTATCATATATTTGTCCGCCTTTAAAATTTATCTATAATATGTAGTTATTTTATCATATTTTATAATATAAAAGTGTGTTTTTATTGTATTCTGATTCAATTTTATAATTTTATAATAACATTTTATTATATTATGATGCATTTTTTCATATTTTGTTCCCTTTTTCTCATATTATTAATACATTTTATCATATTATAGTTCTCTTAAATTATATTACGTTTTTATTTTAAGATATTATTATCTCATTTTTTCCAAATATAATTTCATTGTATTATATTCTAATTCTATTTTATTATAATATGACCAAAAATTAAATATTACATAATTTACAAAATTATAAAAAAATCTTTAATAGATATTAAGTAATTTGTACATTAAATAGAATTTGTAATAATTAGTTATTATTTAGGTAAAAAATATTTATATATGAACTTACTGCGGCAATTTTATATTTTTCTTTGTAATACAATAAAATTAGATTTAATGGAAATCAAAACCTGGAAAGTATGCTATATATTATTTTTATTTTTGGTGTAGTACAGAATTCCACTTTTCCGATATTAAAACATTTTATAAGATATATCACTATTGAATAATATACCTCAATATTTCTTTTTATGAAATCCATAACCTCTCCATTACATAGCTTAATATGTTAGCAAAAAATGTAGTCAAATCAGAGTTTTGAAAAGTTAAAAATTCGCCACAAATTGACTTTAATTCGTAAAAGTTTTTCTTCGAAAAACAGTTGACTTTCATAGCCACTGTCAGCTGAATTAGAATATAAACCATTTAATGTGAGGAAAATATAAAAATAATCGAAAAAATTATAAATTTATTTTTCATGGTTCTATTTTTTGTTAACATTTTGAAGAAACTATAACTCCGATTGCGAATTTATATTTTATAATTAGAAAATATGTGGTCATATGAAATTAATTATAAAATGTCTTAATCGTAAGTACACCGTCATTAAAAAAAAATAAACTCAAATTAGATTTTAGAATTGTTCCAAAAAAATTTTCGACACTTTGACCCATAAACATATTTTTCCTCGAAGAAATTTTTTTTATCAATGTGTTTACATGTCTAGAAAAAAATCTTTTTGCCTTTTATTGTTGAGTTAAAATATAAATTATTTTGTGGTGGTGCACATAAGATGTGCGTTCGAATAAAACGTAACACACAAGTATTGATATAAATGTTGACTGGAATAAGTTTCAATTATGGATTTTCTTCTACAGATTTATTACTTGTAACAATAAAGTATAAGTTAATGATTAGATATATATTTTTTATTTTCTTTGAAACACCCTCCATTAGTAATTTGATTGTACTTTGCGTAACTTGTTCGTATAAAATTTGTCAATGTTTTGGGCGCAGCATTAGTCTTCTTTAATCCCTTTTTGACAAGAGCCTAATATCTTTCAATTACCCGAAGTCCTGGGCAGTTTATAATGTTACCAATTTTTTGAACAATGTTAACATTATGTTTACTGCATCATTCTAAAGTATTTTTATTGTAATGGCACGATGCCAAATGAGGCCAAAAGAATTTTGAGATTCTATGTTTTCTTATAAATGGAAGCAATCTTCTTGGTAAACACACCTTCATATAAATATCCAAGTTTAATTTGCCCGATATTAGAAGTCAGAAATGGTGTACATTTCGTCATATTTAAACTTTTTAAAAACCATTTTTTATGGGCTTCACTTTTTTTAGCTTCAGTATTCTTCTTTGCATTCCTATCTGATACTTTTTGCACCTTAAGTGTTTTAAATCCAATATTGACTTTAGCATTGCATACATAACGTCCACGTAGCCGCTTTGCTTCCGGAAATATTTGGAATACTTCTTTTGTTCATTTCATGTTCTTTTGTTGTTTCCTGTTTCAGGCTTCCGATCAATTTAAAGGCCATTGTTTAACTTTCTTACCACTCTAGAAACTAATTATGTGCTGATATGTACATCTTTTCTAATTTTTTTGTAAACTTAATGTGGACGACTTTTAATAGTTCCCAAAATTATTTAACGGGAGTATTTTCCAAAGATTTTTTCAAAGTAATTCGCCTTTTATTAACATTTTGAAGAAACTAGAGGTCTGATTTTCATAAAATGTTCACTTATTGTGAGAAAACATGTGATCATCCAGAATTGATGATAAGAAGTTCTTATCATAATTACATTGATTTTAACCAGCGCAGAAAGTTTTGTTTTAATTTTACTCCGCATACATTATGTGAAGTCTTGCTATCTGCAAATATTCCTTTAAAAAGAGTTAAATATCTGATTTTATTGAATCTCTTAAAGACCTACATAAATGAAAATATAACAGCCCTATCAACCAAGTGAAATAAAATCTTTAATGTTTAGTTTTTATCCACTTTTGAATAATTAACGATTTTGTTTCATAACCTTACTTTTGTTAAATTCAAAATGTTTGTAGAATAATTTTAAGTATCGAAGATCTACTAAGCTATAACATAACTTTTTTCTTAATGGCTTAGTTATAATAAAAACATATCAACATCTTTAGTATTAAAACTATACTAATTGAAATTTGGGAATGTATAACCAACCCAGCAAAAACTTTTTGGTTTTCGGTAATAACAACTACTTATTAAAGTAGTTTCCTGGTAATGAGGCGTCATTATTATTTGCCTACTCTGTATTACATTAATAAGTACTCAATAGTATAATAGCACAGTAATACTGTAATCACGTGGATGAGTTGGCTAGAGCGCCGGATTAACAACCAGAAGGTTCAACCCCATTCTGAAGCTGTTAGTTTTTTATAACAAAATGTCTAAAAAGATATTTTAAACTAAAAAGTATTTTTGTCGCTTAGGATGCTATGTGCGAGATGGTGTACTGAGTAAGACGTTAGTCATTAAATACGAATGGTTAGTTTGTGTCCAAGTTCGAGTCTCACTGACGGCAAAATTTTTTTATTTTTTTTTATTTTTGTTTTCGTTTCTGTACATATTTTTTAGTACCCCTAGAGTCAAAAAATAACTACATGAATTTGTGTACAACTCGAACAAAAATAACTAGTTATTCAGGCAAAAAATAAGTAGTTTATTTTTGTTTCCAATTATACCTGCTAGCTTACCAGGAAAGCAAAGTTTTTGCTGGGGATATACTACAATGACTGATCGGCAGGAATAGCCGAATAAATTAAGTATTTGACAATCTATACCACCGTATAATTTTAGTTAGTTCTGGCTATATTAATTGGAACAAATTAAGGGTGATATCTCTAAATTGCATCATTTAATTTAAAAAATTATGTCCAAATATATCTTGAAACCTGAATTGATCTAAATAATACAAAAACTTGGGCTATCATGTTCAGAATAATTTTTGTGAATCGGGTTTCGCAATACTTTGTAATTCATTGCTCAATTATGTTTAATATTTAGAAGGCATTCGTTCATTATTATACAAATGTATACACTTTTTAAGATGATTTCATGGTTATGTATTAGTTCAATTTTAAGCAAAAATATTTCGCAAATTCTTAATTTTCCAAAAATATTGGTGAAAAAGTATAAGAAATTCACATAAATTCTATAAATTTATATAATTAATTAGCCAAATATACAATTATTTAGAAGGTACTACTTTTTTCCATTTAATAGTTAAATTTATTCACTTATTTCTATCAAATTTAGGTGCACTTAAAAAAAAAGAATAATAATAAATAAAATTAAAAAAAATAAATAAATGCATAAAAATCCGCCCCCTAGTGATGACTTATTCAGCATTTTTAATTTTTTATTTTTCAGATTTTAAGTTTAATGTAATTTTTACTATATTTTTTCCTTAAAACTCAACCTGTTTGCTTAATAAAAGTTAAAAAGTTATTTAGAATATGTTGAAATTTCCTCAAAAAATTGTGAATATATTTTGAGACCTAGTATTTTTGTTCTATTTGGAGCATACCTTCTAGAGCGAAAATAAAAAATATAATCGGATAAACTCTACACTTTTCCAATTTCTTTAAAAACAAACCAAATTATGAATTAACTTTTAGCATTTTAGATTCTTCTAACATACTCTTCTATATCTATATCATTCGTCACTTACTTAATATTAATACACAAACATATTAATAATTAAAACAGTTTTGTTTCATATCAGATTACTTTTGAACGTAAAAGCTTATGTTTATTAAAAGGTTATTACTAAATTTATACTAAAGTAATTGGTAGCTCAACTAGATTACTAAATATGATTTTTAATATATATCGACATCTTTTGGTTTGTTAATACCTCAAGTAATTATTTTTGTTATTTCATAGTTTGCAAAATATCAATATTTTATATTTTTTATATGATGACTCCTTAATCTCAAACTATAATCAGTTTCTTCAAAGTATACATTTCAAAATTTAATTTCATAAATTATATTGTATTTCTAATATTATGCATATGAATAGAGGTATACTATACAGATATAGAATGTAAAGATTTAATATATTAAATATATTTGCAATTAATATTTCCTCTCTTCAACACTCACACACATATACATTTACACATGCGAATGAAATGTTTTAACAATTTAAATGTATTACAACTGCATATAAAATGTGTGAATATTGTAATAAATATAAATTATTATGACAATTTATCATTATGCCGAGCACACAAATTTACATATGAGAATATACATTAGATATGGAACATTTAAATTTATACATAAAATTGTATATTTGCAATAAAATACTTTAAATATTAGAATGGTGCAAATTTATAAAGGTTGTAATAATTAACCCTAATCGAGCGAACCAGGTTCAAATGTAACGTTTTCATTTTAAAATTTCTATAACTTTTTTTTATCATCACTATACTCCTGAAATTTTGTGATATCTACAAACTTTTAATATAGATAATTTTGTCGATATTAAGAAAATGACTTCTTCCCTAAGCAACAGGGTTTTTCATATTTTACATCCTTTAACGACTGTACAGGTACGATTGGTATACTTCATATAAATAGTAAGCGCAAAAATTGTCTGCATATGAATGAAGAAGAGATATTAAAAAATTATTTTAATTGAGTTTCTTTCCATGAAATAGATATATGCACTAAGTGTTCATCTCGGACAATTCTCAGGCAAAACATACTCGACTTTCTGTTCTAATGTTGTTTATGCTTTTAATATTTGCAAATACAATAACTTTGGACGATATTTGAAGTTCCATTCCTGTTATAAACCCTATGGGATCAGATTCTTGTGCTGCAATCATATATCACAAAATACTATTTCAATATTATAAAACAATGCAAGAGACCTGCACGATATTAGTTGTTTCGATATAATTATATACAACATATTTTCCATCGCATTAACTGCAATTTCGGTTACACTACATTCTATTATTGCTTTAATCTTTAATTTCCGTTTTCTCATATTTTTGTCAAAAATAATTCATTTACTGCAATATTAATGCAAAATTTTGAGTTTTGGGAAAATTTTAAAAATCAAATATTTGTAGAATAGAAACTGTTAAAAAGTTTCGTTCAACGAATATCCTTTAATTTAAGTCATGTACAGATTTATTATAAGCCAGTTTACTTGATTTATAATATATAAATTTATAGAAATTATATGAAGATACACAAAGGAAATTAAATTTCACATTCTAATGCTAAATGCTTAAACTAAATTATATTTTTTAAAGTAGTATTTGTTTTAAATAAATATTAAAAAAATTTTATTTTAAAACTAATAATAATAATAATAATAAGAAATTTAAATGTACTTAATAAATTTATAAATCCTTTATTAATGTTATTTGGTGATGTTTTGATATTTTGATAGCCCAAGATAATATTATAACATTATTAACTAAATTTAATGCATAAAGTGTACAATTTTGTATTTTTGGTATAATGCATAAAATGTAACGTAATGATGACTTTAATGTAATGTTGATATATATAGTTGATATATATTGTGTTGATCGATGCACTTGGTGAAACATCCTATGACAGAATATCTAAAAAACTATTTTTTTTTTATAAATGACACACATAATTAAAAAAAATTATCCAATTGATAACATTGAAACTAATCCAGATATTTGAAAATATATTAAAACTTTCATATATTATAATTATATAACATATTAAAGCTTACAGATGGTCCAATAAAATTATATGTACGATTTCACCAGCGCACCAACGATATACATATCGTATGTATTGCAGAGTAATATATAATATGTACATAGTGATTTAATACAAGGGAATATAAATGAAATACATGACATCAAAAAAAAAAAAAAAAATACAATGTCGACATATCGGTATCTTCAACATAACAGTTTCTTTAATATTCTAGCATCCATCCAATGTCCAAATAAACCTAAAAGATAGTTACAAAAAAAGTGATATGAATCTACATGAAAAAGGTTTTTACTTAAGTTTAAATCAGCCAACATCCCTACGTTAACGAAACGTATGATACATAGAAATATCATAACTGTATGTATAAACTCGAGGCACTTTGAGGAGTGTGTGTACCGATTTATTTTAGCCAATATTGACATATTTTTTCAAAGGACTATACGATGCAAATGACACAACGGCTCAACCCACAAGAGCATTTCGATTGTAAAAGAAAGATAACAATAATTTTTATTGCTTATTTTACTAATTTCAAAATCTTACCTCTGGCGTTCTTCAATTTGTGAGAAATTCTTCCAAAAATTTGTTTATAAATACATATTTAAAAATTTTTCATAATTATTATTATTACTTTTTTTTAATATTTTTATATATGCAGCTGTTAGCATGTGTATAAATTATTTTTTAGTTTTTGGAATTTTTTTTTCAAATTATTACAAACTAATAAACAAATATTAATATTAAATATTTGTTTTTATGAAATTTGAATTTGAATCCAGATAATGATTTAATAGAAAATTATTAGTCATAATTTTTTCTGTGTATGTAGTTTGCCTGTTTGTATGTAGTTTACCTGCAAATATTGCAGATTGAAGACTAATGTTAAAATATGTAACATATATGTGTAAATTTGGTGTAAAATTCATGAAAAGAGATGTCCGTATGAAATAAGAATAATTAAAGTGCGTTACGTAGTATATATAGTTGAAGTGTATTGTAGTTTCGTACATTTGCTCAAAATAATTCTTTAAAAATATTGCGTTTAAATATAGATGTCTATATAATAAAAAACAACAAAATATTGATGATGCATTATTACTTTTTTAACGTTAAATAACTAAACAAATGGACCTAAAAAAGAGGGAAGCAGTCATTATTAATATAAATAAAAAAAAAACTGAACACTACTTACAGGTTAAGGATATTTCAAAATGAAATTAAATATGACTCCATGTTTCCTTTAGTTAAGGACTCTGAAACTATCCAGCTTATATCGGTTCGGATGGATAAATAAATCTAAAAAATCAAAACTTTAATAAATATATAGCAAGATCTATGCTTGTATATATTAAAATTTAAAATGTTTAATAAATATCATAAATCTCTAACTTCTAATTCGAAATTGCAATTTCAAGATCTGAATAATGCTTTTTAAGTTATTTATAGAATATGAAAGCAGTGTACTGTTACGGACGATAAAAGGTGAATCCATTACGATAAGCCAAAGTGTAAAATATGCATTTGGTGTGGGCATAGTTTAAAACTGAGTATAACAATCATGGGAAATCTATATGGAACATAACCGATCCAGTTGAAAAGATTATTGAAGACAAAATGGTCACAATATGCTATCGAACACGATACCATAATTTTCTATTATTATAATCATGTTGCTATTTACTATTAAAAAATAAGAGAAGAGAAGCTTTATACCACTCGCTGTATAACTCATATATTTCTCTCTTTAAATATTATTTGTCTCATTTCATTCAGAATAACTTACCTGGATCTAGCTGTCGACAATATAATAATAAAATATAAAATATGTTATTAGGTACTTACTCCAAATTTATTTTGTCACTTAAAATACATTTCATCATATTTAAGTATTTCCGAATTATCTAAAAAACAAATAAATTTTAATCATTATTAGGAAAATCAATAAAAAAATAATGAGAACTTACCACCAATGGTCCTCAAATATTGGGTTATATCTTGGTGTTTTGGTTTTAAAATTATTTACAACCAATCAAACATATTTTAATTTATAAAATTTTATTTAAAGTCAAACAATGAAAATATTTTAGCCATAATTTTTTCTGTATACAATTGTACCAATACCGCATTTAAACGTTGTAAAATTCCTCCGCTCGACTATGTTTAAAATGTCATAAAAAAAAGATAAGTTATTTTAAAGTATTGAGGGACAAACTTTAAAATGTTGATTATAGTGAAAAAATTCACGATTTTAAGATTTAAAGATATCAGAAAATTCCTTGAAGTCTTAAGTTTTGCTTTATTATCTGCTAAAACCATGAAGCAGCCTATTAAAATATTTATACTTGAATATTAATTAGATTTATATTTTGTGCACCATAATATTATTACAATTGTAAAGGAAATAATAAATATATTTATACATGTGTTTTGTATGTAGTTTACCTGCAACTGGATGTGGAAATAATGTCTGTATATGTTTTGTCGTTGTCTTACAAATAGAATGAATGGTTTTTGTCTAAATGAACCATAAATGTCTAATAATAAAATTATTAGAAATATAAATATAGAAATGTATAAAAGTATATCAACATAAGTTTGAATTTGACTTTTATACAAGTACGGATGTGTATATTTAAAATTTATATTACATTTACAACATTCATATAAGAATTTCCTATTTAAAATTGAATAACAAAAACTCATTGAAAAATGTATCAAATTTTTTTGTTCACAATTATCATTGATGTCGTTTTCTATTTTTACTGATTTTTTTTTTTTTTTTTTTTGATATGGAATTTTTAGATTTTAGTCTTTGTATGACCGATGTAACAATGTGACATTATTATCGTTCATTTTACAAAGTATAACTTGTTGTTTACTTAAAATTAAAAAAAAATATCTACTAACAAGTGAGTACAATAATATTTAAAAGCACTATGGGCAGAATCAAAATATTTTAAAAATAAATATGTAATTTCTAAACGACTAGTCTGATTTATATAGAAGTTGACGTAATCGTAGCAGAGGAGTGTTAAGGGTTTAAGTTTAGAAGGAGGATCTAGTGCGCAGCCATGGGGTCTCAAAGTATGGCACCTATGTCTTAAATCAACATTGTTTTTTGTTTCTCATTCGATTTCAAAGATTTTTCTATTTTCTTAAAGTATGATATTATGATTTCACAAAACCTTGTTCTAGTTTTTTGATATATCGGACGCACTTTTTCAAATTAAAATTTATTATTTTAATTGAAAAAGAAATTTAATAATCACATAGAAAATCCTCTTAATCTTTTTCGAGTTCAAAAATAAAAACAATTTGGATATGATTAGGCAAAGGAGTATAAAAAATTGTATGGTTTGGTGTAAATGTTGTTTTTTTTTTGTTTGCTAGATACAGTATATACATTTAAATTAATTTAAATCAGATATAGTGTATATATCTGTGAGATAACGGATTTTAATTTTTACATTTTTTTTATCTTTCTTTTTCTTTCGTAATCTACAATTATGAATTGCTTATATCCTATGCAAATTCTTGCTCAATACCCTCTCTTTACCATTCACTTTGGTATGGTTGCGCGGGTTGAAAGGGTTATTTTTAATATGTCAGCATTAATGAGAGAGAAAGATATAGTCGGTCAAGACCGACTATATGATACCATACACCATAGTGTATGAGCATAAAAATTCAGGAAGGGAACATATGTGGCCAATTTTACTAAATTTTAAATAAAATATACACATATAGAATAATGGGTTGATGCTAACATCTAGATAATTTTATGCACTTTAGGGAGATTCCTAGAAGTGGGTTTATATGGGAGCTATGACAAATTATGGACCGACTCTAATAAAAATTTGGCAGTTTTGTTTTTACTTACATAAAACTTATTTGTGTCGAATATTAACTTGTTACTAACATTCGTATGTGATTTACGCACGTTAAGGTGTTTTTCAGAAGAGGGGTTTATATGGGAGCTATGGTCAATTGTGGAGCGATCTTCATAAAACTTGGTACAAAGATTGATACTTGTACAGGACTTCTTTTTACTAAATTTCATTAAAATATTCTTGTTTTTAAAGCATTTTTGAATGATTAAACTCTATTCTAGGATACATTTATTTGGGGCTAGGTGAAATTTTGGACCGATCACTACCAATTTCAATAGGCTTCGTCCTTATATCATAGAAGTCTCACGTGCCAAATTTCATTAAATTATCTTTGAAATTGCGACCTGTACTTTGTTCACAAGGTTTACATGGAAAGCCAGCCAGACGGACGGACGAACATCGTCAAATCGATTTAAAAAAATAATTCTGAGTCGATTGGTATATTTTAAGGTGGGTATTGTATAATTTCTTCTATACGTTGCAAATATCAACTGACATATATACTCCAGCTCATACTAACACAAAAACACAAACCTCAAGGACCCAAGTGAGCCGTAAACCCCTGTATATAACCTGTCATCTGTATATAATAAATATTATTAAATCTCTTGGGCAACAGTATTTTGTTTATGCGTCAATAGGTTAAATGTAAAATATGATGCAATGAAGTAAGATTTTTCTTGTGATTTAAATGATTATTCCTACGTAATGCACATTACCTTTATCGCGTTATTTTTTAGTGTTGACTTGTGTTATGAACTTTGGATTACTTTTCTTAAAAAAAGGACTTTGTCATTTATTCTCTTGTAAATAAAAGCACTTATTTAAGAATATAGAAAAACTTTATACTTTCCTGAAGTTTGTCTTTATGGAAATTAAATACCATTTTTTAAAAGGAGTCAAACAGTGTCCTCCACGAATTTTCCTAATTTAAATCAAAATTTTTATTTTTTTTTATTAAGTTCTAAAATTCCAAAGCTGTCTATCTTTTTTTTGAAATTGTGGCATTCCTTTATCTATATCATATTTTTTTTCCATTAACATTACTGCAATTAAATATAGAAAAATTCTGAATGCTAGTTCCAAATTTTATTTCAGTTTTATATTTTTATTGACACTTGCTTTGTGCTCAGTCACTAAGTGAGTATCGTTGTTAGCATTTATATTGCGATTCATACTATGCTGCTATCATCAAGGAACATTACAACAAAAATATGATATGTTGATTCAAAAATTATATCCAAAAAAGTCACATTTCTTTAGATTTTCCATATTTTGTTCTATAATTTCTTGTACTTTATCCAAAATTGTTGATTTTTGAAATTGCTTAGGAAACATACATACATATATAGGGAGACAGATAGTCAGACAGACACACCAACAGACATAGCTAAGAATCAATCATAATTAGTGTTGCCGTTATGGTGATTTTTAACCAAAATTTATTATTTATTATTTATTATTTATTATGAGATCATGACTTTTTTTCATTTTGAATAGATTTTTGTAAAACAAAAATTTTATTTTTAAATTATAAGGTTTAAAAATACTATTTACTCTGTTAATCTTCTTTATAATTGCCAAAAATTAAAAAGAAAGTATGATAAAAATTCCTCATAAATTTAAAAACTTAAATAGCATCTTTAAATGACGGCGAAGAAGAAGAAAACATTTTAAGTAAATGGAAAATCTTAAGATTTTCTTATATTGTCAGTTTTGTTTGTGCCGAATTTTCTAGAATTACTTTTATAAGTATTTTACATTTACGATCTTTAAGCACTACACCGAGAAAATATTTATATGGGGACTAGATCAAATAATGAAATGGAATAAATGAATTTCATCCAGTTAACGTGTTTCTGAGTTAATTTTTATACTTTAGCGGGTACCCTCCATACTATGTTGGTGTAGGGCACAAAAATGGATTGTGAAAGAAAAAATAATAAAATACGAAAATTTAAAAGGACGACATTATTTTACAAATAACTTTAATAGAAATGTACTGTTAGTCCCCATGTATTTGTAACTGGATATTAAGCCCGTTGCAGAGATATTACCATTGTGGGCATATTATTGTAAAAGTCTTCCTTATTTTCTATTACTATTTTCCATTACTGATCGACCCAGTTGTTTTGAAATTTTTAGTGTATATCTTAAAACGACATTTCAATAGTTACATTTTATTATTAAACTGTATAGATAAATACTTTTTTTCTAATAAACCAAGCTTTAAGATTAATATATAAATATATGTATAAATATTATGTTAATTTTTATATAATAATTTTGAATTTTTATAACTTATTATTTCTTTCCTAATTCGGTTATCTTATTTCAAAATTTAGGTAAGAAAAATATTCGAACTGGCAACACTGATAATACTGTAACGAAACTGACCAATCACATAACTATTTAGGGCTTAGCCTAATTCTCATGGTTTTTTTTTTCTTTCAGTGTTAAAAATTTAATTCATATCAAATTTTTTCCTTAGATTTGACATAAAAAATAAATAAAAATGCGTTTTAAAAATCTTAAATAGTAAACTACTTTATTTAAAGATACTAACTTAAGACATACTGCAACTCTTTTGTTTTTCCATTATATTTAAACATACTTCATCTTCATTTTCATCTTATGCCATTATAGTTTATTGACCAAATAATGAATTAAAAAAAAAATTTATATGAATAAATACAAGTTTTTTTTATATTTCGCTTTATTATTTTCTAGCAAACAAAAGCCAGCTTGTTCTTAATATTTAATAAAAGTAGTACAACATAAAACAGTACAGAAAAGGAGGGAGAGAGAGAGACAAAATATAATAAACATTACACTTGCTAAATGTTTTACAACAGATTCATAAATAGATATGACTGTAAGACAGGAAGAGAAAAAGTAGATAATATTACTACACACAACATTATATATTTAATAAATGCAGTTTTTAATCCTTATCTTAGTAAAATAACATAAGTATGAAATACAAGTCACATACGTCTCTTTTTTCCTCTTTTGCAATTTTATTTTTGTTTATTTTTGTTCATACAAATAAACACATTTATTCACGCAGGCAGTCTGGTAATGAATGAACATGAAAAATAATAAAATATATTTATATAAATGAAATGAGTAAAATATAAATTACGAAACTTGGTAGGAGTTACATACATTACATATATATACATACATACATACATTCTGTTGATACTAACTTATAAAAACATATGTATTGTTTTAAAACAAAAATTTACTTACTTGTGATTATATAGGGCAACCAGAAATACGATATACTTATATTAAGAGAACATTCTAGCATATTCAGGCTGTAAAATAATAAAGGATCTTTTTATTGATCTTCTGAACAAAGAGCTCAAAATCAAGCATTGTTTTATTAATAATTATTTTTTTTTTTTTTTATTTGAATCAATATCAAATGGTTTTTGTATTTCAATGGTCTTATATTAATAATCAAATTTGAAATTTAAATTAAAGACTAATCTTTAATAAAACAAATTTTTCATACAAATTTCAAGTTTATCAAACTTTAATAAATTTAAAATTTGATTGCGAATAAAACCTTAAATGTGTGTTTAACCGAATACCCTGTTTGGCTGCATAGTTGCATTACTAAAAAGAAATAAAGTAAAAAACTGTAAAAAAAACATGCACCCAATTGCAATTACCCTTAAGCATTACTTAATTACGAACTAAAACACTGACCACAATGTCTGTACAAAATGGTTTATGTATATGTATGTCTATGTACTACATATGATTGTATCTGTAATAACAAAATAACTTAAAACATGCTGTGTGTCGGAATGAGCATTAATGTAAAATTGTATAAGACTTCTGTTTAAATGAAAGATAGTTATAAAAGAGGGTGAGAAAAACAGTAAGGATTGGCTAATGGGTGTAATGATTGATTTCTTTTTATATTTAAGACACATAAATGAATTGTAGAACTTATTTAATATCTTGTCAAAACTTCTTTAACCTGCTATGGGAACAAAGTTTTATTAAATATTTTATAAAGCTAATATAGGCCTGCGCCTATATATCGGCAGAGTTTTAAAAATAGCTTTAAGACCTTTCAAATTTTTTAAATTTTAAAGTCTAAATTTTTTTTTTTTACTTTTTTAGAAAATGTTACTTCCTTTCGAAAGGTTCTATATCAATTTTACTTAAAATCATAAGTTAATTTCGTAACTTTTCCTTGCTACAATATTTAAATATATATTTTTCTGAAAACTTTTGCAAAATTTGTCAACATTTGGACATAAGCAATAAAACAATTTTTAATATTACTATTCTATTTCTTTTCCATTTCATTTTAGTTTTGCCAGCAAATCCTAAGGAGACACAGTTTTAAGACGTCTTATTTTTGTCAGTTTTCTTTTTTTTCTCTTCTTTTTGTTTCCAGCAAAAGTTTAGTGACACTGAGAAATCATGGTTGTTCATAATGAAAATGTAAATCCGAAAAAGGATGCTCAGCAAAAACATGTAGCTAAATACCGAATGGCAGCATGAAATCCAAAATAGTAAGATAAAAAAAATATAAGGAAGGAAATAAAAGACAAAAAGTTCAACACCCTAAACAATTTTAATATTTTACGCAGCTTAACTTTTAACTACCTTGCATATGATTTTACTTTCTCTTAGATTTGCATATATTCGCAAGCGTAAATGTTAACAAATAAAGATTTTCTTATGTGTGACTTCACTTTTTCTTAAACAGAAACAATATATATCCTAAAATAAAGGCTCTTTTTCTAATATAAAAAAAATTAAAATTTTTTAAAAATTAACTATAAAAATTGAGTATTTCATAAAACAAAAAAGTGTTCAAAATTGTTAGTTAGATATCAAAGTGTTCACAGTGCTATTTTCTCCAGATTTTTTCTAAATTCTCATATAAAAAATCGATTTTTGATTAGATATAAAAGTGATCGCAGATGACGCAAATTTGCTTATAAAATATCGATTTTTTGGCGAAGTTTATTTTTCAATTAAACGCTCATTTACTGAGATATCATAGTTTAAAGATCTATTTTCCAAACTTGCATATAAAAAAATTAATTTTTGGTCAGATAACAGACGAATTGTGTTTTCTTAAATAAACGCTTATTTAATAAATATAAATAAGATTTTTTCCAAGTCTTTATTTTTAAAATCTATTTTTGGTCAGATATAAAGTGATTAGAGAAGTATCTTTAGCGAAATATGAAGGTTTAAAGATTTTTCCAAATCTTCATATAAAAAGTCGATTTTTTTGTGAGATATAAAAGTGATCAGAGATGAATCTTTACTGAGGTATCAAGGTTTAAAGATTTTTCTCTAAATTTTCATATAAAAAATCGATTTTTGGTCAGATATAAAAGTGATCATAGATGAAGCTTATTTTCTAAATTAGATGCTTGTTTATCAAGATTTAAAGATTTTTTTCCAAACTATCAAGAGATATCAAGGTTTCTCAATTAAACGCTTATTTATTGTGCATAAACCATAGCTACCGTTCAAAATTTTCCTTCAGCATATAAATTAAAAAAATAAAATGTTGATTCTTGCAAAGTCTATAGCGCGTTATGTGGTTTTAAATTTAATTGAAGAAAAATAATAATTACAAAAATTTGTATATTAAAAAGTAACAATTTTTCTCTTTATCGTAACAATTTAATGATTTTTTACTTCCTTAAGCATTTTATAGCTGTCTACAATCTAGAGAGATTTTCATTTAACGTTTCCTTTTGCTTTTCCTATAAATCTTTTGGGAGTTGCTACAAAGTCATTATTTCTTTATTGTACACATGCAGATATAAAGTTATTTGAATATTATTACTTTATGCTAGTTGCTATTGCTACTGTTATTTTATTATTCCTTAAGTTTCTGCCATTAATATCTTTGGTCTAGAAACAAAAATTTTTTATAAATTTTATGAGTTGTAGTGGGTGGAGTTTTTTAATTTGTTGAAAAAGGATGTTTTATTTATATATTTTTATTTTTTGTCGTTTAAATTTTTCAATATTTTTGACCCAAATCATAGTCTGTTTTCTAATTGTGGGATGCCTTACTGTTGATGACGTGAAATTAGTTAAATAATTTTTTCTATGACAAAAACATAGAAAAATTTTATGGATTTTTTTAATTAAAATATAATCTTTTGTCATTAAAAAAAAGTAAAATAAAGCAATTAGTGTAATAATTACAAAACATTGGGATAAACATATTTATATCCATATTAACTTGAAACTGTATAAATTAAATTTAAATTAAATTATTTAAATCTAAATTAAATTTAAATTTCAATTATAATGTATTTGTAGTTCACCTTGATACTAACGGTCAAAAAATTCTTTTATAAGGAAGTTGATTTTCTTAGATGTGATATTTAACCACATATTTCAAAATATTTCCAAGCTAAAACCGTCTAAAAATCTCATTTTAACTATATAAAAAACTTCTATATTCTAAATATTGCTTCAGAATTAAATATTTAATAAATCTTTAACACACGGTGACAATTGGTAAATTGTTCAGTTTTCTTCATTTTATTAAGTCTTATTTTAATTTTTATGCACTAAAAATTGTAAATTTTCTAAATTTAGCTCTATTTTCTCAGACAAATGAAAAAAAAAATTTAATAAATTTTACAGGCCTTTTACAAGATAAAAGGAAAATGGAATTTATTATTACAGCAACAAATGCCAAATAACAATAGCAAACACTACTACAATAATATCAGCAACAATAGCAATAATAATATTATAATACAAAACAACAATGCACGTAGCAAACATATTCGCTATTAAATGGTGCGCGTAATTGAATTTTAAATTTATTGCAGAAGTATTTGAATTGGTAACGGTAACAATATTTGTATTTGTATTTATATTTGTATTTGTATTTGTATATATTTTTGTATTTGTAGTAGAATTTTTTATTTCTATTTATTTGTATGAGTATTATTTTCAATTTCCTACCGTTATAATAATAAAATAAATTATTATTCGTATAGATTTAGTGTAAGAGAGAGATAGAGACTAAAAGACAAAAAAAAAATCTACAAAGAAAATTTTAAAAATAAACAAAATAATACTTATTACTGGTACAAATAGCTTAGGAAATAAAATAAAAGAAAAAATAAAGAATATTGAATGAAAATTCTTTTGCAATTTCATTAAGTTTATAAACATCTATGATTACGTACTTTTTTCTGTTTTCCTTAAACTTACTTTGCTTAGTTTAGACTTTGAAATAAGAAAGTTTTTTTATTTTTTATTTTTTGCTTAGTTTTCTTTGCTTTTTGATCACTTTTCCCTGATTTCTAACTTAAAGGAAAGAAAAAGAAGAAAATAGTAAAAATAAATAGAAATTTACTACAGAATCTCATCCAACTTGTAAAGACTAAAGAAAACATATATGACATCTTCAATTGCAATGAAATATTTTAACGATGGACTTGGATACCCACACACATACATACACATTCTAAAACCAACCAGTCATTCTTTTGCTGAATTTCTTGCTGGTTTTATTTACTTTGTTTTTATAAGCTTCACTACAGGTGTAAGGGGTATATACAAGTTTGTCATTGCGTTTGTAATTTCCTCAATTTTCGTCGGAGAGCAAAAAAGTTTATATTTTCTTTATCCTTTTAAGAAATGATGTCGATAGGACGATGTCCCTATGTCCCTTGAAATGGCATTTATGAAGTCTACCGAGAATAGGTAAATATATTTGTAATCACATTCAATACAACGTATTTCATTGTAATACAAAACATTTCAGCACGGGTGAAGGGTATATAAGTTTAGGCACAGCCGAGTTTTTATTTCTACATTATGAGAAATGCATGTGTGTAAGAATATGCGAAGAAGTTTCTTGATATCCAAAGTAAATATCAATGATTTTCAAAAAATGAAAAAGAAATTTAAACTACAAATATAATTGAACTCAAAACACAGAAAAAGAAATGCATCTAATACTCAATAGGGACTGTAGGGTGTTCGAAATGCAGAGAAAGATTAATGAAAACCCAAGTGGGAAGTTTCAAATTTTCACTTAAATAGAGTGTTTCTTTTGAAGTCGATAAGTTACCCTTAAATTTGCTCATCAGAAAAACGTTAATTTCAACTTAAATATATTTCTCTTTACCCTTTTGAAAATAATTTATTTCCACTTTATGGGAAACCCTTTTCTATTGAACAGTATATAGTTTATCTTAGTTCGAATAGTTTTTTGCTGGAAGCAAAACAACAACAAAATAAAATATATTAAATCATCTAATGGATCACTTTGTTTTTAAAACAAAGTCTTACGAACATTCTTTTTTATATATTTTTTCTTTTCATTGGTTATCATGATTGTCAATATATAGTGTGGTATGTAAACGAAATCTTTGCGTTTTTTGTAATATTAATTAAAACAGATTTTTGAATTGAAAATTTAAATAAATAAAACAATATGGGAGCAAAACTAGAAGCAATCAGTAGTAGTAGTTTATGAAAAGCTATATAAATTTAATCCATTATTGAAGTATGCTTTTGCATTTTTTAAACCATGATGAAGTCTATTTTAAAATTGGCAAAAGTTTAGTTTTATCAAAAGTTTAAATTAAGTAAAGTAAATCCATAAATTGGACAAGTTATCAAGGCCATGAGAAATTGAAATATTTTTAAATAAAGGATTTTTTTAAACTAAATAAAAACGGAAAAGAAATTCTCATCATTATATTAAAGTTTGTTGTCTACTTACTGTAGATCTTTCTGTAATTTCAGTAAACATTACTCGGATAGCTTAGCTCCTATATAGATGATCTAATTGTCACCAAGCATCCTCTTTTTTATTAAATGCAGTTTTTTTTAATCGTACTTCTAAAAAAATTGTTTATTTGCTTTAAATATTTCGGAAATATAATGCACTATTTTAAAAAATTTTACTTTTCTAACAAAAACAAAGCTTTCTGAAAAAATTGTAGGTACTTTAAAGAATTTAGTAGTTTCTTTTAACGGAATATCCAAGTAAATGAAAATCAACATGATCATGGAGTTTTAGCAATCCAAATCAATTTTTTTTGGACTTGCATATATTGCAACATATCCATCGAGAAAGATGGGGTATACTAGATCTGTCCAGATTCTTTTAAGGACTGCTTCCTTTGACTGTTCCATAGATCTTCCTTGCTCCTTGTTAAAATAATCAGGTTAAAAAATGATGTCTTCTCTACCCAGATAATTATTTGCCTACAAATGCTACCAAATACAATTCGACATGGTAAATAAGTACTTCCACTATCGATCGGCTAACTATAATGTTAAGGGCTAAAATATCTACTAATAAGCTACTACAAATAAGTTAATATCCGGAGCATGATACAGAGAAATGGAGGAAAAGTCGTCCTCTCTTTTCGTCGCCATAATATGTTTCTGACGTTTGAGCAATTTATTATTTTATTATGCTACCATATCGTTTCCAAAAACTCCGAGTTTTTTTACTTTTTAGTTTAGTTAAATTTTAAGAGAATTATATCTTTCAATCAGTTGGTACATTAATTGAATTATAAGAAAGAAAACATATTAAAATTTAGTGTTTATGTTCATAAATAAATTATGTTTTATAATCTATAACTTCCTTCTCCATTACACACTGTGTGAGTAACTTAGTAGTTATTATTTTCAAATATCAGTTAATGACAGAAAAATACTTCTATGTATATTACATTAAATACAGTTAATTATATATATATACTAAGAAGATATTTTTTTAAGCAAATTACACAAATCCCGGTAAAAATTTCCTAAACATAATTTTCCCTTGTTTGAATGTGGCAGTGACCCCTTCATTTGTTTGCAGAAAAATATATTTCAAAAAATCGCTCATACTTCAAAAAAAAAAAATCTCTGAGAGAGAATGTGTCTCACCATGTACTTCATATCCGATGTGATAAATGTTTCAGCTCTCTTTTGGCTAACTACGGGTTTTGAACACAAAATACCATTCAAATAAATAAACTCTTCGGCTCTTAATTGGCTAACTACGTTAACTTCAGAATATAATCCAATCCAATAATATAAATTCTCGACTCTCAATCGCATAACTGTGATAACTATAAGTAGTTTACACCCAGTAACCTTCTTTTTTGAACTTTTTACTAACAAATAGACAATTTTTTAAAATACTGCATATTTTTTATTGCAAAAAATTTCTGAATAACTTGAAGGTAATTTTAGTCGTCATCTTTTATTTATCTAAATTGGACACACTTTTCTCGAGTTATACTAATGTGACCGCCTTATTATTATATTATTTATGCCCACAAAAAATCTACATACTGGTCTTTTAGAAAACTCAAAGTAGATTCTTATTTTAGCACGTCATATTCCATCCACTCCATCCATTTTTATTTAAAAATGAAAATGAAATATATTTCGTACAAAATTTACCTTTAATAGTAAAAAATCGAAAACGGTGAAAAATGTCTTTTTTTTACTATAAAGCGAGATATGTAACGTAATAACGAGTGATGTTCTATTAAATTTCGGCACATTATTATTTTAAAAGAAAGT
Organism: Protocalliphora azurea; assembly: GCA_932274085.1. Lineage (NCBI taxonomy): Eukaryota > Metazoa > Arthropoda > Insecta > Diptera > Calliphoridae > Protocalliphora > Protocalliphora azurea. The sequence continues at coordinate 150,557,397 of OW026522.1, forward strand.
CATTCTTGTTTTGAAAGATGGTATGAAATTTTAAATATTATCATTATTATTATTGAAAATAGAACTTTGTTGAATGCCTTAATTTAAATAGCCTGGAAAAATTTTAGAACATGTTCTAAAATCGTTAGTTCTAGAACTGGTGTAATCAAAACCACTTCAGATTCTTTAAACAAACAAAAATTTTATATAAGTAGTTTTTATCTAGAGTGTCCAACACAAAAAATGAGTAATAAAATCCAAAAGGATTTAACTGCCAACTGAGGCAAATACATTTTTTTATAAATAATGGTGATTTATAACTCTATATGAAAACCAATTTTTAATGCATAAAGTCGATTTTGATGTAGGTTAGATGGCAGACTAGCAAACATAAATGGTGCAGTGACGTGAGTTCAAATCTCAACTGAGGCAAATATTTTTTCTTATGCGTAAAAAAATAATCAGCATCCAAAATAATTGCTTTGTTACAAAAATAAAAACTGGTGAAACTTTGGACAACACGAACAAAATTCATCACTTATAAGACCAAAAGAGGAAGCTGTTATCAAATTGTTTTCGCTTACGAAAACGTTATTTAGCTGGCGAAGTTTTTGCTGAGTAATAGCGCTTAAGAACTAATTATATATTACTTCTATATCACTTATATGAATAAATTATTGATTCCCAAATAACTTATGGAACTGTTCAAAAGCTAGAATAAAAAAAATTCCAAAATTTAAAAGAAAAAACCAAACAGGTTTAATAAAATGAAATTGATTTAAAAAGTAGTCTTTAGGAAATGACTCATTAGAATAAAAAAAAGAAAAAATAGGTTCGTTCCCCAATTCTAACTAATTCTGAATATGACAATTTCGAACAAAATTCATTAATAGGAGACTTAGTTCTAGAACTGTTCCATTGAATTGGTACTATCTAGGTAACGCTTCTACATGAAACAAATAAAACATAACATAATTTTTTACGTAAAAGATGAACAGAATATAAGTTCGTATTAAAACTAAATAAACTGCTTATAGCATTTCTTCTCCAAATTTTGCTGATATATCATTTTTTATAAAAGTTAATTGCTAACTAGATTATTTTTAATTTCTTTTTTTTTTTTGTGACCTGAAAAAAATTTTTAAGTAATTTTACAAAAATTTTCACGGTATCTCTCTATAAGAATTTAAAATTGAAAATCACAATTGAGCACTTCTAGGGCCTTCTCAAATTCGCTTTTAACTGGGATCTAATTCCTTTACAATTATCAAAATTCCGGATAGTTTAAATAACTAATACTCTGTGGGACTAAAATAACATTCCTAATTCTGGGTGCTTTTACTGTAACGACAAAATTCTAAATCTGATCAGAAAATTATAAAAACGCTGTTGCATGTCATGAGTGTCATCAATGTCTTTTTATGACACTCTTTGTTATGATTATTCGAGTTTATTCAGACTAAAGAAGCAAAACAATCACACATCTTATCGCATTTTATCGCATTGTTATACAAAAAATTATTTTGTAAATTTTGATTGTTTTTAGTTCAATACTATTCATGAGTATTTACTAGATTATTAGGGATACAAAACTTTTACCTTGAAATGTCAACAATAACGTGTGTTTTACAGTCTAATACAAAATATTGAAAATATTTTTATTTTGATGGTTCTTTGCTTCAGAGTTCTTCTCAGCTTTGCCACTTAAATTTTTTTAGCTTTGATTGATAAAGCTTAAGCATAGCTGTAACATTGCTCATATTTGATTTTGAAGAAGCTAAGGCAACGTGCCATTACACGATCGAACATGTTTGGCATAGTTCTTAGGAGTTTCTCTATTTTTTTGGCTTGGAATTTATTCTTATGACTTTTTCTGAACCAAGTTTCATCTCATTCTTTAGGTTGTTATTAAGCTTATTTATTACCCTGAAATATAATACTTTTTTCAAAATTTACTCAATCAACATTCTCGTAAATGTTTAAAAAAAAACTAATTTTATTTTATAAATTGACTGCCACATGCGTGCAGACAAACAACCGATTTCAAGTATTTGATCTGCTGTTAAATGTGAAATGTCTCTGGAAGATATTGTAATTAAGAAAGATATTTAATATTAACGGCAGTGAAAGTTATTACGAAAATTTTGAGCTATGTTTTATTCGAACGCACATTTTAGTTTCAATTTCAAACAAAAATCATTGATCTTAACGCCAGAGTAGAAAGAGTATAGGTTATTTTCATGTGCTTTGGAACTAGTTATAGAAACAATACATTTTTTCTTCTAAGAAACAGAAAACTAGTTTTTACTAAATTTATATAACTTTATCTTTCAGATATGTGTAAGCATGAAAGGTAGCAAAATTTTCTTTTATAAATGAATTTAATAAGTTACTAATTTGACGCATTTACAAGAATCACATTTCTAAATCATTAGCAATAAACACCTTGCATAATATTCATACAAAATGTTTCAAAGTATTTCATCTTTTACATATATGTATGTGTTCAACATTTCAAAATAATTCTTATCATCATATAACATAAACACATGAGCATGTATGTATGTGAGTAATATAATGCTTGTGTATGTCTATAGTGAAAGGATTATTTTAACTAATTAACAACTTTCAATTTTCTTACAAGCTAATAAAGATAAACATCATTTCTAGAAAAAAAAAAGAAACAAATTCAAGCACATACATACATACATACAATCATACATACATACACTATGTATGTGTGTATGTATGTACATACATACATACATACGTACGTACATACATACGTATATACATACATATAAACACAAATCTATATACACTCTCCCTTATGCAAAAAAAATGTTTCACTTTTATTCTCATAAATATGATATAAAATAACAAATCTCTCTCTATCTCTCTCCTTCACACACTTCAACTTTTAGCTCGTTTTTTCTTTGTTCTACTTAACTTAAGGATATTTTAAATATTTAATTTTATTTTATTTCCTTCCGTTTTGACACACGTCTTAGAGGAAATTTATAAAATATTTAACACATACAAAACATATTTAAATATGTATGTTTGTATAAATTTAAGTTTATAATATTTTGTATAAACAAAATTTTTGAACATTAAAAGAGCAAGCACAAGATTTCTGTTATCTGTAAATGTATGTGTTAGTGGTTTGTTGTATAAAAGAAATTATGCTAATTTAATGGTTTAATTTGCCTAACAATTTCTGCTAAACCTTTATCTCAGAAGATAAAACGAAAATTTCTTATTCGCTTTTTATTTATAAATAATAATAATAATAATATTTACATACACTCACTCATTCAAACAACTTTCCAGCACCCATGATATAAATAAACGACACAAAAAAGCGCAGAGCAAACAACAAACATACAAATATCTGTAAGAAATATGAAGCAACAACGTTTCTTAGTTGTTCGTATTAAGTTAAACATTTTGCACCCTCTAGTCAAGTATTTCGTTACTTAAAACCAAAACGAAGAACAATTGACACTTGAGAACCCTTTTTATTAAAGTGCCGAATGGGTGGTGATGGTGGTTTGCTTAAATAGCGGCAGTCTATGTTTACTTTGCTTTTTAACTTTCTAAACGCGTTTCATGGCATGGCTTAAAGCAAACAAAACCAAGCGAGAACACTTGAGTAGAGTTTTTCTGATAAAAAAAAACTGTTTCTATTACTTTATGCTGCTTTGCTATACCACACTTCCATTATGCTTTTACTATTGCTGACACTACTAAAGCTGCTGTTGTTTGCTTGTGTATTGGGTTTGTTATTGCATCTTCTTTTCTCTTTACTTTAGTTATTCTATTTACTTAATGTTGGTTTTTGGCTTTAGAAAAACTCACAAACTCACGAGTATAAAAAAGCGAAAATCTTAAGAAAAACAAAGAACATTTCACTGTGATGCATGTTGCATAGTAAAAACATCACACCACCAGTAACTTTGTATGTTTGCGCTAGCTGAAAGGAGTTTAGTTTAAAAATTTAAAAAAAAAAAATAGTAAAAGAAAATGAAAAAAAAAAACAAAATGCATATGTTAGTTTATGAGTAATAAATGCATATAAAAATGATTCAAATAACCTTAAAAAATATTGTAAATTAAATATAAAATTTTCAAATATTTTCTTTATTCAAATTAATTCACATAAATCAAATTGAAAATTCTTTAATATTTTTGCTGGATATGATATAAGGATTCGCTGATACATTTCTTAGTATATATAGTAAATATTACTCACACGCCAATAAAAGAGACATATTTTCTCAATTCTTGTCCTTTTGTGCGCTGTATCGAAATGAAAAAAGGTCCTTTTTTGGTTTCTGGATTTTTTTCATATTTCCATCAAGGAACAATATAAAAATTCAGTACCATAAGAAAACAAAAAATTACACAATCGATTTTTCTCAATAGATTTTTGTTTTCGAAAGAGAAAATAATACAATATTATCGACTTTTAGATTTACCGTTTTTTGAATTTCCAAATTCTTCGAAAATATAAAACAGATTAAAGAAGAGAATTTTAGATGTTTGAAAATTGATCAAATTGGTAACTTTATATCATATCTTTCTAACAAGGGGATAAAAAATGGGCATATAAATATCATATAAACTGTCAGACGTAGAAGAAGAATTTTAATTGTATCATTTCCTACCCGACAAAAAGAATAAATAACTATTTAGCACATGGTACCTTTTGGGATCATTTGTATCTTCTACATCCATAATCATAGGAAAATATAATTAAGTATGTCCTTCTCTACTTAAAAAATGTAACAACAGGTGTTTTTTACTTTTTCAAAATTCGAACGTTTAAGGGGCACAAACGGGTAAGACAACTCTTTTTTGAGATTTTTTTATTTTATTTTATTTTATTTTATTTTATTTATTTATTTCTTTTAAATAAATAGGATTTATAATGTTATTTATTATTCTTATGTAACTCTCAAACTGTGGTATACAAACAAACATATGAAAAAACTAGTTATATTCTTCTCTACTAAAAATAAAAATAATAATAGAAGCAAGTTGGTACTTTTTAATATTCGAAAATTGTATTTTAGTACTCTTTTGGAACCCTATGTAGTTTCTAAACCAAAAACATAGAAGTAAATTGTAAACCGTAGTCTTTCCTTTCACAAATGTTTGTACTATTTGAAAATCCTAACATTTGTGGCTTAAAAATGGCTTAAAAAAAAGTTGGTACTTTTTGAGTGTTCGAATATTTCAGTGTAAAAAGTTATTTTAGTACTCTTTTGGAATCCTATGTAGTTTTTAAATCAAAAAACATAGAAGTAAATTTTAATCCTTAGTCCTTCCTTTCACAAATATTGATACTATTTGAAAATCTTAACATTTGTGACTTAAAAATTTTACTTTATGGTATTTTTTAACTAAGACGTTTTAGAAGTTTATTGTGGTTAATACCGATATAATGATCTATAAAAATTGTGCGGTTGATATCTCCTCTCTAATATGTTTGGATATTTAAAGACTTACGAAAGCGAAATTTAATTAAAAAAAAAAAAAAAAAATAGAAAATTTCTTTGGAAATTAAAACGTTTAACGAATGAAAAGGGGTAACTTCTTAGGCCAATAAATATTAAATATATTTTGTAAATTCATTGTTTTCTTCACAGAGGTATCAAACATTTTGTAAATGTCAACATTCAAGTGGTAAAAACTGTACCTTTCTCCTATCAAGATATAAAATAGGCAAATTTTCGAAACATGAAATTTAGACTATTGGTCTCATATATTTAAAAGAAAAAAATAAAGGCTTTTCATTTTCCTCTCAAAAGATTTCAGAAATGGATTGGGACATTTATAAAATTATTTTTCTTAAATGGAAACTTTAGGGGCGTTGCCGAAGACATAATATTGTTAATGTTTCACATTTTTGTCCACATGGGAGTTAAGAGTGAGAATTTAACTTTTCGGCGTTTTTCATCTTTTTCAGTTCATGTTATTTTTTTATAAGTGAGTTAATAAATCAAAATCAAATACGTCTCATAAGGTTCAAGGAAAGCCTGATATTTGGTATAATTTTTTCAGTGCGGTATATTTCGATTTTTCTCAATAAAATATTTAACTGTAACAAGATTAATGCTACCAAGATTATCTCTGGTCTGTATATGAATCCCAGATACAATACCTGGTTAAAATATAGTTAATATACAAATTTTATTCTATAGCTTGAGAAGAAAGTACGTTTCGAAATTTCATAATCAAACTTTAACAAAAACAATAAATACCAAAGATTTATAGTCAATCGTTTCCTTTTATAACAACGTGTAAATGGAAATGCAAAAATTCATATATATTAATCCATGAATGTGACCAATTCAGCATTTTAATTGAGGAAAATTCTTCACAGGTTATCAGTATTTGGGCTTTTCAAATTTGCATCAGTGATGTGCGGAATTCCTGGAAATTTTTTTATTTTGCCGGGAAAATCAGAAATTTAATATTAATTTTATATGTTTTTTTAAAACCCTATAGCAAAAGTATTATTGCTATAGGAGTCTTAGATGGTAACACTGAATATTAAGATTTGTCAAAAATTCTATACAAAAGTAATACTTTAAATTATTTAAAAATATTTGATTTCCCTATGTATCAATAAGGTACTTTTTCTACATTATCACAAATAAGATTACCAAAAAGTTTTCTAAAAATATTAAGAAGACAAAATATTGAAAGAAAAATAAAAACTAAATTAAATATAAAATCATTGTATTAACATCTGAAGTATTCTCTATCGAATAAGTCGATATTTATGTGAGAGTAGATATTTATGATTCAATTGTCAAAAACCTAATTCACGCAACTACACATTTATTTTGTTTTTGTGTTTTGAAAAAAATGAGTAATTTTTTTGGAAAATTTAGTTCGGAGTGCTTCTCACATAAATTTCTAGGTGTATTCTATGATAAGAAGTATTTGAGTTTTCAAAAGTATTAATACTTCTCATCATAGAACGTCTTAAGAATTTAATGAAATTTCCAAACAATTTTACTTTTGGCAAGTTAAATTTTTGATTTTTCAATTGTATTATTTGTTTGTGGAAATAAATATTAAATAATTTTCGCTTCGAAAATATTCACCATTATTATGAAAAAAAAAAATCAATTTTGCACTAAAAACAAAATATGTCCAATTATTTCGAGACACATGTCTTATACAAGCAATGAAACCGTAGTATATATAAATGTTAAAGCCTCAAAACATAACTAAAGATTTCAAAACGATTAATAGAGCCAATTTTAAATATTTTCCAGAATTGTGTTTTACATCCTTAAATTAAAAAGAATTTATTAATAATGGAAGATGAAGTTAAAATTTAAATAAAACAGTAAGAAAAACCATTTGTATTCAAACTTAAACATAGTACCATGGATTGGAGTTTATTTGTTTATTTATTTTTTATTTTTTTTTTTTGGAATGCAAATCTAATGAGCCTAAAAATATGAAATATGCAGTTTTTAACACAACTTACAATAGGTGATTATTTCATTTTTATGAAATATTTAAAATTGTTAAAATCTTTAAAGATGAATCATACTTTAATATAACTTTATTATTTGCTAAATAATTATAATTTTTAATGTTGTTTATTATTTTTTTTAAGAAATCAGTGATATTTTCTTATAATTTAAGCTTTTAGATATGAAAAATTCAATATCACGGGAAATCCCAAACCCTAGTTGTACCGCTTTCTTCGTAATGTTTTATTATATGTACATATGTATTAAAAAAAAAAAAATCTATTGTTGAGGATACTTGTAAATGAAACCTTTTTCTAAGAATTCAAGGTTCTTCCAAGATAATTAGTAAATAAATCCAACAAAAAGTAGGTTATTTTGATATGTATACAATTTATTAACGTATTTAAGAATATAAAATAAAACATAGCTGTCAAAAGAATATTGTTTACATTATAGAAAACAACAAGAACTCGCTGTGAAAAAACGTAACTCAGCTGTCAAAAAAACCTAACTCTTTGTATGTGTTAGTAGAATTTTCTTCAGAACTCTCTCACTCCCTCTAAAATTTATACGTGTGAAGAGAGTATTTTGTTTTTTTTCTGCTGAGAGAACTAAATTTAAAATAGTTGGGCTTTCAGTTATTTTCCATGGTTTACATAACGAATTGTCTTTAGAATGTGTGCAGAATATACTTACGGTTGTGTCAATCGAGTTGAGTGATAGTGCTTAGAACCGAACGAATTCGATTGACTAAAAATTCGGTTGCTGCAATGAAACTGTTTTCTTTGTGTAATATTAAAGGGTTAAATTTTTAAAAATATATTTTCTTATCTTTTTGTACTGCAATTTTTAAACAAAAGATACTACAATGTTTCAGTGATTTGTAGCTTTCATTTTACATCCATATATATATATATATAAATTTTTTTCATGTGTGAGAATGATTGCTACAGGCTGACATACATGTGAAAATAAAATAAAATTTTCAAAATTACATTTTCTTAAGTTTTTGGCCTGCAACGTTTAAATAAAAAAATATTATTGGGTCAATATAGTATTTGTAAATATTTAAAATTTTTTTTAAATGTGTATCCTTCGAAACTTGCAAGTCCTTTTAAGAGAAAATTTAACGTCCCTAAGAAAAACAACACATGATCCCTAGTTTCATGAATATATCAATTTTTTATGTGTGAAAATGACTATCGCACTATGTAATTTGTTTTATAAAATTTGTATAGAATTTAAATATGTCTTCAAGTAAGGTTGAACATTTTTATTAATATTCAAAGTTATGGACATTTTTATACCAATTTCGAAAAAACACATATTTTTTCCTGGAAAATATTACATTTTCAAATTCATTGGTAAGAATATTTCTGTTAATTTGATTTTTTCTTCATATAAGCAAACATTAACCTACAGATTATAATATATAAAAAATATTATAAAATAGATATCTATTTGTAATTTTTTGTAAATATAAAACAAAAATGACTACCCATAAGTTTGTTAAGTAATCAAGTACAAAATTCAAGTAGTTTTCATAACCACATTAAATCTTTCAAAGTAAAGAGGATTTATCTATTTTAAAATTTTTTTGATTTTATGCAAACAAAAAATTCTTAAAAAAAATGTGTCACAAAGTTCAACAAACAACAACTTGACCCGTGCGTGACGTTGAATTGTTGGGTGGCAGTGTATTGTTTGTATTCCATTTTTACTTGAGTATTATTTGTATTTTGAATTAGACCCACTCAACAATAAATACAAGTAAATATATATTTTGTGGTTTTTTATTATTTTTTTCCATAAAATTTCTTTATTGTTTTGTATTTATAAACATTCACGAATTTTGCCATAAAACAATGACAGTCTCTAGCATTTATACTTACTATGCAAAAATATTACTTATACGTGGGCTGTATGTTGAGTTTTAAATATATTTAAGAAAATTATAAAAAAAAAATATTAATAATACACATATTAGTATTTTATTTTGCCTTTTCCCATAAATAAAGAAATTAAAAACTCGAAAAAGAAAGGCTTTGCAAAATTTATAATGCTTCTTTTTTAAACAATAGTAAATTTAAAATTTTATTATTTTTTTTTTTCAAAGGAATTTTAACCCATATAATTAATCGACATATTCAAGATAAATGGCTACTTGTTTACATCTCTTAAAAATCTTCCTCGTATCTCCGATAATAATAACAATTTCAAAAGATTACATAAACTATTTGCAGAAAGAAAAAATAAAATATAACAGATTGAAATTCATAGTAGTCAACGATAACTATTTCCTGCAGATCTTACTCACATACTTTCATTCCTATTTATACTCAAAGTGAATTTTTTTCAAAAAGAACCAAAAATATATTATAAATAGAATAGAAAAATAAAAATCCAACACTAAACTCGAATTTGTTGCAGTTGCTTTGTCTGGCAATATATAAAATTGTCAACAGCGAAAAAAAAGAAAATTAAAATTTATAATATGAAATATACAGAAGGGAACCGTACATACTTAACTATACGAGTAGTTATAGAGAATGCTGTGTAAAGTGAAGTGGTAGTAGTTATAGCAAAAGTCCTTTACAGTAAAACAATTTAGCTAGCCATACAACCAAGCATTCAAGCCAGCCAGCCAGCCAACAGTTGTATCAAAATTTATGGTTTAATATACACCTACTGTTGTTGGTCATAACTCCGTAACAAAAACAAGAAATACACCATAAAAATGAAACTTAAGAGTTGGCCAATTGTGACAAGCCAAAGGAAGTAAAAATATTTGTACAAATTATTGCCATTATGTTTGTGTTAAATTTTCGTTTCTATTGTTTTTTATTCTTTATTTTCTGTTCTTAGTTTTCTTTTCTTTGCTCTGTTGTTTATTTGTGGTTGCAGCCAAATTGCATTGTAATTCATAACTTTTGTGTTGGATTTTTCATTTTTGTATTTGTGTTTCGTTCTTTTAAGTTTTGATTATTTATGATTCGTGATTACAAAGTGATTAGTAAATAAATAAAACCAAAAGCGTAAAGTTTTCCATTAGTTGTAATTATTTAAATTTGATAAAAAAAAAAAAACAGAAACAGGAAAAGAAAGTCAAATATTTGTTAACGGTTGATATGCAGACATATTCTTATTATTATTAATTTAGTAACCGAAATTAATAACAAAAATAATTTGGATTCAAAATTGTCAAAAACATAACATATATATATATATATATATATATATATATATATACAATATTTATATATATAATATTTATATGTGTGTGTATAGATTATTGTTACGAATGTCCAAAAACGTGATTAGTACCTGCCGAAAAGCCCTTCATCATCATAGGTGAAAGTATTACGTTCGACTTAGAATCACTTTCTATCTGGCTGGGTGGTTGTCTATCAATTGTGAATAAAACACGCACAAACAAATTTTTGTTTAATTGTGCTCCAATCACTAAAATGATAATTTAATTAATTAGAACTTTGGCTTAAATTTTAAATAATTTTTTTAATCAAATTAATTATCAACTAAAAATTTTTTTGATTCAGTTCTATAATTAATTAAATGCTTCCTTCAGTAAAAAGGCATGGATGTTGAAATTACTGATCACGTATAAATCAAATTTTGTTACCTTTGAACTCAAGTATTTTATGATGCTTACATGTGATTATCGGTGACCTTTAAAAGGATTTAGAAGACTCCAAGACGAAACTGTATATCAAGTTTCATTTCCCTCCACAAAATTTTGGTGTTCTACACTTATTTAACTAGATTTTACAATAATATATATATTTTACTATATACATTATACATAGTACAAATCTATGTTACAAAATTCACTATAATGTATGGTTTATACTATTATCTAACTACCGATACTATTATCTAACTACCGAAACTTAGCATACGTTAATATATTAATAATATATCTCTGCGGTACGTTTCTGTAAAGATCATATTACCCTATATAAGTGCCCTTGCAAGCTGGGACGAGATACAAATAACAATATTACAGATGTCTGAACCAATCAAAAACAATCAAAATAAACTGATCTTATACGCATATATAAATAATCTTTAACAGAATAGCTATGAGACAAACTGGAATCTTTAAATTGAATATAACCTCCGGTAATAATATAGGGAGCATCGAAAGATTAATAATCTCACCAAATATTTGAAATTCATATTTACCAAATATTTATACATTAAACACGTCACCTAAGGCTGAAGAAATCACGTAAGTATTTGGTATTACTACCTCTTCAACGATAGATTGAGTCCAAATAGTTGAAAGTGGTAGGTAATTGAAACAAACCTATTTTTATTTTTATTTTTATTTTTATATTTTTTATTGACTCATTTTTCCTTTTCTTTTTTTTAAGAGTTGTCGATTTATGTCAAAAATTTTTAAACCAATTATAAAGTTTAAATTAATAATTAATTATATAAATAAATTTCAATATAAATTTAATTAATAATTTTATTAAAGAACTACTTGGGAAAATCTTTCTGTGTATGTAACAATTTTGATTTTATAGAGTTTTAAAAACACCGTTAATTAATTATTAGGAATGCCTTTTAAAGTACATATCAAATAAGATATAATATATTTATTATTCTATTCATCCATATTTTAGAATATAATTTGGGTCTTATTACAATCTAGATATTTAAAAAAGGTTAAGTAATTTCACTTCTGCTACAAATACTTACGTTAGAACTGTCAATGGTGTGAGTGAGCTCTAGTTATGATGAAAGACTGGTGTTTTTTGAAAAATTACATCTTGAGCCTTTACGAGTTTAGCTGGGGCGGAAACTTAGCTCACGTTAAATTGATGGACAATAACTATATTCGTTTCATCAATGGATGGTAGATATCGTGGTATTAAGGTACACATATAATCAATTGTTCTACAAATCAGTGTTATCACTATAAAGTCATTGCTCAATATATTATTCGAAGAACCTAAAGCTAAAATTAACTGACAAAAATATTATATACTAGCTAGACTAGAAGTGAACAGTGCCTCTCTATTATATTTCCAAAGGATCAATGTCCATTATCACCTAATTTCCAGGAACTCATTGAATTTTGAACTTTTTATCGACTGAAAATATTCTTCAATTTCTCAGAAAAAATAAATAACATTTTGGCAAATAATATTTTCAAAAAACTTTATATTTGCGAGCATTTTATTTTACTAGAAACAATTTTCTATATTAAAGAAGTAAGAAATAAATTAAGACCGACCATATGATATGCAACATCATGGGGTATGTGCGATGAGTGTAATAAGTGTAAAATGAACCTTGGTAATACATATTTCTATAAAACATACTTATGTTTACACTATATTGATACATTCATATGGGATTTATGTACTTTAAAACAATTTCTAGATGTGGGTCCTAATAAAATTTAGCAATGAAGTTTCTGCTTGAACTAACAAACATTTTATTGTATAATTAAAAATAAATAATATGCACAAAATCTCAAGTCAATCCTGGTATCTTTTTGCAAAAAGAATTTTCCCATTATAAATATTTATTATACATTTGAAAAGCAAACAATATTTCATAAACAACGATATATATAACATATATTTCTTATCTTTCTGAGAGATATAACTAAAGTTTATGAATTTAGCACTATGCTGAAAAAAAATATTGAGCTTTATTAAAATATTTCTTGTTACGGCATTATTAGCAATGGCATACCAGTCATATAAAAATGAAGCAAAAAATAACCAAAATGAATTAAAACGACGATGTAGATGTCGTTTTGACTTCTTTCTATACAAGATTTTTCTATTTATTGTTAATAAAACTAATAAAATTAAAAAAAAAAATCAGGTGAAATTTAGACCTACTATATCGAAAAAACTCAACCCAAGTACGTGAAAAAAAAAATAATCTTTGAATCCCAATATATCCAATAGAGAGCAGCGGATTCCTACCATATAAATATATTTCAAATCGCTTCAGATATAATGAATCAGGATCATTGTAAAAAGTTTTAACACCCAAGGTGTCCAATTTTGGGGCTCTGCGGACCCACTTTCGTTAGGTGTATATTATTCCAACTATAAACCTAAACTCTGAAATTTAATTTAAATCCAGCCATTCCGAAACTGAATAATTATTTTCATTTCATTTTTTGGATCGAACACTATGCTATGGTGGTGTAGGGTATAAAAAGACATATTCATTACAATTTCTCTAAAATAGGTGAAAGTATTAAAATCCACCTTAAATTACAATAAATTTAATATTTAATGCAAAAGTCAAATCATTGCAAATGAAATTAAAATTGTAATAAGCAAAAAACCAAAAAAAAAGAAAGAAATAAAAACTATAAAAAATCGAACATGTAGCATAGATACACCTGTGTTCATTTCATGCTACTCCCATACATATGCTAGTAAACACACAATTGGAATGTTGTAGAAAGTTTAGAAGTTGCAAATATTTTACGGTACAGCACTTTTCAACAGCAACTCAAATCGAAAACAACAACAGTTGGCGTTTTTTTTTTTTATTTATATTTTAACTTCATGTTTTTGTTAAGGCTTTGTTGTGAAAACAACTAGAGATTGTATTACTAAATGAATATAAACTACATAAAAGGGATATGGAAAGCAAAATAGCAACAAGAAACTAAAATCAAGTTGAAAACTTATTTTCCCCCAGTTTGGTTTTTGATTTTTCACACAAAAGCATAAAAAAATAATAATAAATCTTTTGAAAAGCTCTTACTTTTGATGAATAATTTCTGTTCAAGTGTATTGCAATAAACTCAAATAGATGATGTGTATAAAAGCACTAAAGTACTCTATAAATAATTTCCAATAATTGCATTAATTTGCAACAATCACTACAACTATTGTTAGCTACTGATGATTGTTGAATGTAAGCAAAAATGTATATAGGAATATTTGATTGTAGAATAGTTAGTTGGTTGGTTGGTTGTTTTGATGGCTGACTGACTAACCGACTGATTATATGAAATGATTGTTTGCTTGCCTGCTTGCCTGCTTGCTTATTTGTGGTTCATTGGATTTTTCCATTATAGATTAAACATTATGTTAGCATTTTTCATTTACATTCGTACAATATTCCTATTATTATAACAAAATAATTACAGAGTTTATGGGAATATTTGAAATATTATTAGATTTAATCTTGACTTTATAACTACAACTTGTAGTTCTTAGTGAATATTACTTTAGGAAATTTAGGCCAACAGTCACTAAACGTTTATTATTGTAAGCTTTTGGTAAAATTTTGCATCTACTTAGCAGTACTCAAATTATTTACAAAATATGTGTAATCACTTACAGGTATATATAATTAGTGGTTGATTGTTAAATCATTTGGTCGTATGCAAATATTATAATTATTGTACTCTAATAACTCTTATAAGATTAAACTTTAACATACAGTCAAAAGCAAAATTATACGTTAGGTTTAAAGACTCAATATTTTTAGTTTACTTTAGTTCCTATTTCATATTAAGCAATCAAATTATATTCCCATTTCATATTAATTGGAAATTTTACATACTACGTGATAGTGAGTGTGTTTTTGCTGTTATATTTACGAATATATGTTCGATTGTTTATCATTATGATTTGTTTCTTTTTATTTTACTGCAGCATTCCTCCCTGTACTCTTTTAAAAGTGATATTTTCCCAATAAAACATGCATTTACATAAATTTTCTTGTGATTTTATATTTTTACTAGACTAGATAATGGCAAGACCAAAAGGAAATATGTAAGAGTAAAGGAGAAAGAAAATCACTAAAACTTGAACTTATGTATGCATGTATTCCCACACTGCAGCCATTAAATGGGTGGAAAAAAACACACAACTGCAGTTGTAACTTTTGAAATTTACGACAATTCTTTTTTACTACTTTTTTACTTTGGCTGGTAATAAAAAATAAAACAAAGCAAAGAAAAATGTCGAAATGAAAAGATGACTAAAGGAAGGAAATACAGAAAAATAATTCAAACTCAAGTCAATATTATCTATAGTTCATTGTTATGTACTCTACTCGACTTGGCTCAGCTCCAGAGGTACCAGATTTGTGGTTTTGACCACAAATTTAGGGAATTTTTGTTGTAGATAAAAAGGATGAAAATTTAGCTTCAGTGATTGGGGAATTTGTTGGGGATATAAAAATATTTTGGGGGCTTTTTTGAGGAAATTATGTAGTAATTGCATCTTGTTTATTTAATAAAAATGGAATTTTGTGCAAAGGATGCTGCAGATATTTGTCATTATAAAGAACTTGCTAAAGAAGTCTTTAATATACTACAGGCAACGCATGTATTGAACGCGTATTTTCGGTTACGATCTTAGAAAAAAAAAAAACAAAATGCGAGTTTTTTCTTTTCTTATTTAAATAATAATGAAACAGAGATGTAATGGTGATATCAGAACATTGATTGTAAATTTTTATACTTTCAGAAAAAGAAAACACAACATGTTTTATGCCAATCTCTTAAGATTTAACTTTCACTATGTTTGTTTTGAAATTGCATTTTTTAGAAATATGATGATTTATTTCTAAAATATTTCTAAAATATATACAAAGAGATCCTCATATATATTATCTTGTTTAATTTTACGTATAAACAAAATCTCGGCGCAAATATATCTGCTAGATAATTTCTTGATAATTAATATGTTAACCCATTAACGCCCACTGTTGGATATATGTAACGTGGTGAAGTCTAATTTTTAAACTAAATTGCAAAAAAACGGAATAACGGAATAATATAAACTTCAATTTTGTCATAAATTATGTAGTTCAATATTCGACCTGCGCCCTTAAATGGTTTCACTCCTGTTGTTGTGCCAAAAAGTAATTATGTAAATCTCATTATTCGACAACTTGCAAAAATCCGATTTTAATGGCAGGAAGATTGCAAGAAGTCTTATTATTTATATTCAACATATTTTAGCTAACAACTTTTATTGTATAATAAAAGAAAACAAATCAAATATGTTCATTTAATTGTTTAAAAATAAACAAATAACCAAATTTAATTTGTTTTCTTATATGGTGTGTCCGATGAAAATCCTCACTACTTTTTAGCTCCCTCTATTTTTAATACAAAACGGACTAAATGACAATATTTTCAATATTTGTTTAAACAAGTGACTATAGAGACGTATTTGTTAATTATTTGCAGTTTAATGAAGATTGTGGATATGAATAAGTAGAGGGCATACGAGAAAATTAGCCTGGTCAGATTTTTTTTTAATATTTATTCTTGTGCCAATTACCAGTATGAAAACACACAAACGCGATCCTAAATCAAGCACTGGAAGGCATTGTAGATCCTGATAATTAATGATCCTGATTGTAGAAACTTAGCCACACATGAATTTAGAAAAGTTTTTTTATTAATAATAAATTAGTACAAATTTTATAAGATTTATGAAATAAGTCAATTTATGTGCTTTTTATTAAAAAAAATTTAACTTTTTTTATGTGTTAATATATAATGTTTGATTTTTTCTACGTCAGTGGATTTATATGCCTAAGTTAATATGTTCAAAATTTCCAGCCTCTATCTAGGCTAAATTGCCGTGGGCATTAATGGGTTAATATTTAAGAATCTGTTGACAAAATTATAATCGACAATTGGAATAATAATCTCAATAAAAACAAGCAAATAATTGTTAAAAACAAAAAAAGGATTTATTTGGAATAATAAAACGTCATTTTTTACTCAGTGGGTTTTTTGGGATTTTTTTTTTAAATTTTGCGATTGACCAAAAAAAAAATATCCTGCAGCCTTGCTTAATTCAACTTTGGCAAGAGTAGTTATGTTCTCTTGCAGTATATAAGTACATAGAAAGCTTCTACAAATTCAGCTAGTAGTTATTGCTGTTTCTTTTAATATTAGGAACTATATTTGTATCTAATGTTTACTTAATACTTCTTCCTTACTGTTGTTGCATTTTTACACCGTTGGTATGGTATTGAAAAAAAAAGACTTCGAATACTCCAACCGTAACTTTGGTAATGTCATGTTGCTCTAGTGTTGACTTTATTGTCTTTACAAGTTTCATGTTGTATTTATGCTTGTATGTTTGTAAGTGTTTATTAGTGTGTGTATGTAACTGCATATGTGTACGTGTTTAATAAATTTGTATCCCCTGTCTAAGATGTGATAAAAATTGATTGTAAATCACAGTTTCTTGTGACTGCAAAATATAGAACTTGTTTATGTTTACACAGTGCAAATACAAGGAATGCACATGAATTTGATTTTGTGGCATAAAAAGTATATCATACCTCAAATTAT
Organism: Protocalliphora azurea; assembly: GCA_932274085.1. NCBI lineage: Eukaryota > Metazoa > Arthropoda > Insecta > Diptera > Calliphoridae > Protocalliphora > Protocalliphora azurea. Next base: position 150,575,214 of record OW026522.1, read on the forward strand.
TTTAATTTTTTTTTCTATTAATTAGAATATATCTATAATTTTTATTAATGATTTAGATTTAGTCTCAATACAATGATCACATTTAATGTTTAATTGAAATATATTTTCGAAGCTAGGAAGCAAATGAAATTAAAATTCCCGTTAGCTTTACAAACAGTTTCAGAATGCATGAAAATAGCCTATACTAGTTCTAGTTTGGGAATATATATATATATATATATATATATATATATATATTATAATATTGAAAGAAAAAATACTGATATATATACATATATATATATATATATATATATGTTTACGCGCACAGTGTAAACAGTCACTAATTATTGTTCAGTGGCTGTTTTCTATGGTTTAGCCTTTGGCGGCATTATTTGACATTTTTCCATCTCCTTATTGTTTTTTGTAATACTCACTTACGGTAGGTACAAATTACGAAAAAAACCCGAGCTAAATAAAAACGCCAAGAAAAAATTCTAATAACCGTTTTTTTTATTTTTCTATATATATTTTCTATAAAAATATTTCAAGCAAAACAATATATATATATACATATATATATATATATATATATATATATATATATATATAAAGTTTCAGTTAAAAAAAAAATAAACTATATTTTATTTTTTTTTGGGAAATTGTGATATTGTAGTATATGGGATAATGTAGAAAATTTTAATCTTTTTGGGAAAGAGAAGAAAATTAGGTTTCATCCATGACAACTCTGATTTAATTGCTTTTCGAACGCAAAAAAAATAAAATATAAAAAGTTTTTTTTAAGTGGTGATGTTTCTGAGGAAGATATAAAAATTAAGATCATTTTTAAATTTAATACCTTACTTTGCACATATTTGAATTAAAATATATTCTTAAAAAACCTTTTTATATTTTATTTGCTTGCTTTCGAAAAGCAATAAAATGCAATAATGGAAAACATTTACCGGTAATCTCTTTACTTTACAATATTACGACATCATTATTCTATTTTGATTTTATTATATTATTATTCTATTTTATTATATTATTATACCACATTGCCATATTGTTATTCCATCTTATCACATATTAAAATAAAACGTATTAATAAAAAAATATTTCTTTTATAAATTTTTTATTGAAAGTAATAGAGAGAAAAAATATTTATATATTATTTATTCATTAATTATATACATTTGTTCACATTCAAGATATATTTTTTTTTTTTAACTTAACCCTTTAATGGTAGTTAATCAATATCATATATTGGTTGTATCACAACGAGTATAACCAAATCTCCTCTATTTATATTTACTCATATATAAACTAAATAAGGATTACAATGAAGTCTGAAATAAACATTAAAAACAACATTTTTTCACTAAGTTCATGAAAAGGATAAGCAATATATTTATTTGAAACATTTTATTGTTATGGGAATAATAATATTAATATGGTTTAAAAACAGAATATGGTTTAAGAACAAAGAAAAAGACTGAAAATATTTAATGGTTGTAGAAATAATTACATTTTTCATATTAATAATGAGTGTAAACATTAAATGACAAAATTTAAACAAAAACATTATTATCAGGAACATATGGTTATTAAAATTCAAGAAAATTAATAATGAGAACATAATGTTGTTGTAGGGATAACGCTATAATCATGTTTTTTCTATGCATATAGGAAAATTAAAAATAACTCAATAAACTCTAGAGCGATGAGACTAAAAATTTCTGGAACCAACATTTATCATTACATTAGCTTATTAAAGAAGAAAATCTAAACTTAAAATCACAAAAATACATACTTATTATGATAGAACTCATGTGAATGGTCTGTGCAATTAAGGTGTGCAAAATTATAGCCATTTATTACACTTATAAATTAGATTATTCCAAATACGAGAAACAACTGACTATTTTTCAAAATTATAAGTTATGGTTTGCCATTGGTTTTACCAGCTGTTTCCTGTCTGTTTCAATCAATTGTAGGAATTTTGATATTGTTATTTGATAAACACTAAATATTTAAAATTTACCATATTTAATAATTTCCATTTTAACCCAAAAACAGTTGATTAAAAATAAATACCGAAAAATAATACCAAAAGATAAAACAACCTTATTATTTTTACGCACAATGTTAGACAATAATCCATTCCATATAACAGTTCCATTAGAGGGTTCAAAAGTTAATGGGTTGGTATTTTATTATAATAAGATTGAATAATGCTTTACTTTTGTCTTTAATACAAGTTGTCGAAACAAATATTCGTTTCATTTTACAAAATTAGGCCATTAGATTTCTTTAAAAATTTTAAAAACAAACAGCACTTGTAAAGATGTTTTAAAATATATTTCTTTTATAAAATATTTCTTACAGTATTTTAATTACAAAATTAAGTTTAAAAAATCTTTTGATATTGTGTTCGAGTTCATTATCTCTTCCTTCTTATGGTGTTCGTTGCACTGCCTTATAGAACAATATAATTTGAGATGAAAAAATAAGAAAAGAAAGGAAAAATAAACATAAAGATATAAAAGAGAAAACTATATTTTATACACAATTTATAAGAAAGTTTTTGCTTTTGCTATGATACAGAGAAGAACTTATAATATACTCGTACAAGATTAAATTGAACTGGTACAAGAATTTTGCCACAAACAACACACAATTGTTTCCATTTCATTTCATTTGTTATTCCTTAATAAATACTATAATAAACATTAAGAAATACATGTTTATACCAGCCTGACCTGAGTTTCAATATTAGCGAATGTTCGCTAAAAACGAAGAATTTTCGAAACATATATATACGAGAAAATATCGAGGATTATATTAAATATAAATGTAAGTAGCATTGTACTTCTCTCGATAATTTCTCGGTAGTAAACTTTCGCGTAATTTTCAATAATGTCAAAAGTGTCGATATCGTAATATTAAACTTTTCTAAATAAAAAATCGAAACTAAATGTTTCAAGAAATTGTTTAGTCTTCTAATTTTTTTGAGGAATTCTTATGTAAATAAAAAAACCAACATATTTTCTTGTTTGTGCAAGCAAAGGACTAAAACAAAGAAAATGTAGTATCACTCTTGAGTGATAGTTCACATCGGTCGATTGTAAAAAATTGTGCTTTAAAATTTAAGATGTTAATTAAATTTTCAGCAATTTTTACAAAAAAAATTATATAATACAATTTTACAAAAAAAAAAAAAAAAAAAAAAAAATGTTAAGTAATATCGCTACTTATCTAAATTGATTTGTAAAATAGTGTATTTATTAATTATTAATTAATTAATTCAGACATTTTTTCACTAAAAGATGTTGATTTGAGCAACAAAAAAATGTATAATATTGAAAGAAAAAATACTGATGACTCCTCTGGGCGACAAATGCTTCAAATTTGGACAAAATGCTTCAAATATTACCACTCTTATGTACACAGAAAAAATTATGGCTAACATTTTTCTAAATAAATCATTATTTGGATTTAAATTAAATTCAATAAAAAATAATATTTGGTTTAAATATTCTATTTTATAGCACAGAAACAATTATGACTAGAATTTTTAAAATAAATCATTATTTAACTTTAAATAAAATTTTATAAAAAAATTGTTTGATTTCATTTTGCTAATACGAAAAATAATAACATTTTATTGCTTTTTGACAATTAAAACTAAATAATATAAATAAATAAAATTATAAAGTGTTGACACAAAAAAATATAAGATCCATCATTTGCAGGATTCCAGAGGTAAGTTACCTTAATTTTCGTATATATTTCATTACCAAATATGTAAAAAAATATCTATAAGATATTTTTGTGTATCTTTCAAAGCACATGAAATATGCATGTATGTAGCAATATATCGCATAAATGATGGGTTCTATCGTATATTGCTGTATAATCCTCAAGTCTCCCTCTCGTGATATAATTATGCGAAAGTAATTGGACTTCTTGAAGATATTTTAATGTGTTATAATTTTTGTATTTCAAATCATTTAAAAGTATTTTGCGGAAATGGCCTTTAGCGAAAGTGGTCCTTAAGAAAATGATACATTTTTGCAATCAGAAATTGCTCTGTTGTACGGTTTTGCCGTTACCAAAGCAGAGTTTGTTTGCGCATTTGTTATATCCTTTCTATTTTGGTTTCATTAAAACTTAGATATTTCTCTCCGTTAAAAGGTATGTAAGTTGAATTCATTTAGAAAATGCTTCAATTGATAACGATTGCGTTTCTGTTTTAGATGATGTTGGACAAAAATAAAAATTTGGAAATAGTGTCGTTACTTCTTTTATTTCATATATATCTTTTTATTCATATATGAATATTTTATATACTACTATACATGAATACGTAAACTATTACTTATGGCACGATTATTTTTACCAGCATAATTACATATTATCTACATACTACACACTGTGTATTACCGTTAAACTATATTTCGTCTAAATTAGTTAATATTATATGAAAGTTTCGCTTCTCTACATCAAATTTTTATACATGCATTTACATGATAAAATACAATACTAATATTCAATCCGAATTATTGTATATATTATAGAAAATGTAAAAAAAAAATATTAAATAAAAAATAAAAATTGTTTGAAAATCTGCAAAAAATTTTAATTGAATTTCTTAAGAATTTTCAAATATTCAAATTTATAAATAGTAAAAATATTTTAATAAGAAAAAAATTAAAATTTTTTCAATAAAATATTTACGATTTTGATTATTTGATTTTACTAATTCAGTGATAGATCCGATTTCACAAAAAAATATAATTGGTTTTATGAATTTAGTAATAGAATACCAAATATAATTTTTTCTGCGTAAATAACTTTATTAGTTTTATTATTCAATATATGAATTATACTCTTTGATATATAATTTATAATCATGTAGTATATTTTTTTAATATCTGATTATTGTGTTAAGTTTGAAATAAAGCATAACTTTAAAAATGAAATCAGCTTTTACTTTTAAATTGGAAACAAAGTGGAAATAAAACAAACTCGAAAACTATCATTTTCAAACTATTACCAATGGTAATAATTACAATTCGTTAGTAATATCAATATCGAATAATTTTAATAATTTTTGATATCGAAAACGAATCGCTAACGAATATATTTATGTTTCGCTAAAGGTTCACTATTAATACCATAGACGAACCTACGAGATCGAAAGATTTGTGCGCCACAAAGTGAGCGACGGGTGAGCTCTAGAAACTCATATTTTTATTGCCAACGATAGTCGTTCTCGAATGTTTATCAGAGAAATGTTCACGAAATCTTCAAACGAGATATCATTATCGATGTTTGTGATCAGTTAGGTATGTGTATATAATATTTATGTGCACATATTGATTTTTATAGATTTGTCTGTATTTAGATATTTTAACAATACTTGTTCTACTCATTGTTCGATATTTATATAGTTAAAATTACTAGTTATTTTGTCATATTTATGTTTGTATTTTACATACAATTTAACACATTCAGATAAAAACATACATATATATGCATTTATTTTAATATGTATGTATGTGTGTGTGTGTGTGTGTGTTTTTGTGAGAACATAGAAATCGAACCAACATCTTTGTTATTATTTTAAGTAGTTAACAAAGTATTTATTTGAAAAGGTTTTAATATTAATTTTTATTTATATTTTATCTCTGTGGTTGAATAATTTGATTAGATTCAACCCTGCAAACATTTTCTATCGAAATCGTAACTATATTGACACACCGGGAAGTTGATATGCGTCGTTTTTACTATCGAATTCTGATCTACTTAGTAACACCGTTCGGGAAGAACTGTGACACTAACCGATAGTTCCTTTTGAGTAACCCTTTAGTCAGTATTGAATGTCACGTAAAACGCGTATAATGAAAGGTGATAGTTCGAATCTTCAAATCCCCACTAAAGCGTTACTCGAAAGGAACTATCTCTTAGTGGCACATTTCTTCCCAAACGGTGTTACTAAGTAGATCAGTATTCGTAACGCTTTAATGAATTTTGTACGTCGCGTATTATGATCTACTATAACGCAGTAAAATGTGTCTAATAAAAAATCCTAAGTCGAATCTTAAAATCTCCACTAAAGCGTTACTCAAAAGATGCTATCTCTAACTATATCAGAATTTGACAGTAAAAGCGATACATATCAACTTCCCAGTGTTCCGATGTAATTACACTTTCGATAGAGAATACTTGCAGAATTTTGAAACTATTTTGCATAAAATTTTTAAAATAATAATGCCAATAATACTTACATTTTAAATTGAAGGAATAGGTATGAACAAAATTATCAAAAGTAAAAATATTAAAATTTTTTAAATCACAAAATTAAATCTTTCAGATATTTATTACGGAAAGCAATGAAATTAATTGCACAACAATATTTTCAATTTAAATTAACATTAAAAAAAAGAATACTTAGAAATATTTTAAGTACAAAATTAGAAAAGAATATTTGTTTATTTCAAATTTAATAAAATGTATAATAAAATAATAATAATTATTAATATTCTAATTTATTTTTTAAATAACAAAAATAACACTTCCTTGTATTTATTACAGAAAACAATGAAATTCATTGCACAAAAAGATTTTGAATTCAAATGAACATTTAATATCTAATAGATGTTAAATCGGCGACAATATATGATTTTTAGAAAGGTTATGATGTTCGCATTATAAAAAGTGTAATTGAATATTTCCACAACATTTTTCAGTAATATAATATATGATTTCTAAATATTACAAGACTATATTGTTATTTATTTTAATTTTGTATTGAATTTGCTATGTAATTAAAATAAATAAAATATTTTTAGTTAATTTTTTTCTAAAATCGCCAGTTTTGCTACAGAAAAACAATTAAAGAATAAATGTATTACACTTTTTACAAGTCGAACACCATATACTTTCTTAAAATCATACTCTCTCGCTGAAAAATAGCTCACTATTAAGAATTTTTGAAATATATGAAACAATATTTATAAAAAAATTTCTCTAATTTTTCTTTCAAATGTTTCCATTTTATAAAGGGGATAAAGGGAATCCCCTTTAAGATTACATGGTCTTTCAACCATGTCCAAACTGTATTACAAATTTTAATGATGATGTAACATTTTCAATCATTGTTTAAATCGCATCTTGGCCCTGAAAATTTTTCCAATCATTTTGGCGAATGTTTAAGATTTTTGAAACTCAGAAATAAATACCACTACTTAAACAGAAATAACGACAATCTACTCTATACATTTCAAGCATTACAACAACAAAACAATTTCTTCAAAATATTTAATAACAACAATATTTGAATTCTTTTCACACTTTAAAAAAAATTAATTTAAAAATTTTAAAATTATAAATAAAATGTTTTTAAATTATAAATTCCTTTTCAAATTTAAAATGCAAAAATTCAGCTCTGCTAAAATATTTTTCGGATGCTCTAATACGTTGCATTTACAAAAGTTTGATTGCCGTATGTACAAATTTTAATCTTCCGCAGAATAGACTTGTAAAATCGAATTTTTAATATATTCTTAATTTTTTGTCCTATAGAAAATTATTCTGAAAATTAGCGACTTTTGCAGCGGGCATGTCATACATAAGTTGAAGTCTCACACTTTTAAAAAATGTTGTTTAAGTTATTAAAAATTTTATATAAAAGAAAATTTTCTGTCCATGTTTAGGCCCTAAAATTGTTAATAACATATTTTAATTATATAGAAAATGAAAATCTTTTCCTCTTTTCCTAAATTTATTGAAATATTGACAATTTCTTTTAAATTATGATAAACGCTTACCTTATTTTCTTCATTTTACTTTTATAAGTAAAACTCATGAATTTTTTTTATCACTATCAGCTTACATAAATAATTTTAGTTAATATCAATATTTTTTCTAATCACTTCAAAATTTATATTTTTACTAAGCAAAATTATATTGTTTCTGCTTGTTCTTTTCTCCAAAAGCATGACTTTATGATAAAATTTCGTAAGGTTTTTACATTCTATTATTAATCATCTTAGAGTGCGCAATTCGACAGATTATGTGGATTGATAAAAGAAAATCTTCCAAATGCTAGCAAAGGTATTGAAAAATAGTGTTTTCGTTTTTGGATAATTGTAACTGTTGTCCAAACAACGTCTAATAGTGATAAAATAAGTTACGTTTAGAAGATTCAATTCGTATACTAATATATTTTGTTGTTGGAAAATTGAGAGAAATCTTCTATTGCACTTCTAAGAGTGGCGAAGAAGTCAGCTATTTCGAAAAAGACTTCAATGAAATTTTTTATGTGAGTATGTATACAAGTATGTGTAAATGCGTTGATTGATTATTATGGTGATATTAGATTAAGGAAAGGGCTATTTATAGACTATTTTCTAAAGTTCTTTATCTAGTAATACTTTTCAAAGCTTTTTATTTATTTAAAACGTAACTTAGTTTTCCATTAGCCGGAAAGTTTTATTTAAGTCATATCAATAACGAATAATCTGTGCTAATCGATGACCTTATTTTATAGCAAATTGTTTACATATTAATCAACAATTCCACATACTCATACTTAAATACATAAGAAGGTATGTATTTAACTTAATAATGTGTGTAATTGTAGGCTAAAATGTAGAAAAAAAATCTCATTTACAAATAATATTTTATCTGACACTTAATATTCACTCACTCATTCCTACCACTTCCCTACTTACCACTTTTTTTGTTGTGTTTTTCTTTTCTTATTTTGTTTTGTTTTTTTTTCACATCATAAAACTTTAACAATATTTGTTGTTTCCTTTTTTGTTTGTATCTCTGCTCTCCTCTCCACATCACTTTTTTTCATTAAAAAGAGAAAATTTTTTTAAAAAGTTTTCAACCACTTGTTTAAAACAATAATGTTTTGGTAACTGATATTTTAATAACTGTTGGCTAAGATGACTTTGAAAAGTTTTTATACTTCCTTATTTAAAATGATTTGCATAATTTACAACAGAAAAATATTCAGCTGTGTTGCGTTGGAGATAAAATGAAAAATTTACATACAGATTAAAATTTTGCCCCAGGACATTTTCTTTAAACACACATACATACAAACAAAAAGTTTATATTAAAAATTGAAAATGTCTAAAGGAGAAAAAAAAAAAGAAAAGCATAAAACGCTTTAATGTTTGTTGCTTAAAAGCAAAAATACAACATATTAATAATTCTTTGTTTTTGCAAAATGTTCAAAAGGGTTTTTAAAGAAATGTATTTTATTTGCTGTTGTTGCTTCTGCTTTTATTTAATGTTTATTATGATATATTTTGGGGGCTTTTAAAATTTTTGGTTTTTAGCAGCTGGTTCAGTGACACTACAATTGTTTAGTTTGTTTTAAGTGAAAAAATTAAACGAGACGATTTCTAAGAATGGCCATTAGAAAATTGTATAACAAATTTATTTATTTCAAATATATGTATTTTGAATTCTTAAGTCTGTAGTATTGTTTGAATAATATTTTTTAATTCGTATTTCAGTTGAAAAGTTTTCCCTTTTAAGTAAATAAGTAATAAAAAAGTTTATTTATAAATATATCCAATTCGATCAACAGTGTAAATAATTTGAGTTTCCATCGAAGCATTGCAGATAAATAAGTCCCTTACTTTAAAAAATATGCTTACGAGTATATAGATGCACTAAAGTAAGGGATTGAACGGTAAATTTTAAGCGAGTGAATTCTGGCGAGTTCCCACTTGGAAGCATTACATTTTTGAACTAAAACGTTATTTTTGTAATCCTAAGAGATAATCGAACTATTGTCGGATTTCATTGTCTTACAATTTACCGTTTACTCCCTTACTTTGGTGCATCTATATAAATACGTTTTTTAAAGTTTGACAGAAAGGATGTATTAATCTGCAATGCTTCTATACAGCGTTATCGTAAAGAATTTTTAGAAAGTGTCCACAAAAATTTTTTTTAAAAAAGGTCCAACTGCTTCAATACCTAAAAAAGCTCCTTAAAATTTGTTTATTTGATAAAAGCAAAGATTTTGCAAAAACTACTAAATTAAATTCTGTTGATAACAAAATAATTTATTTATAATAATTTTCATTATTGCAAAAATAAAAACTTATTCATAAAAAGAGTTAACATAATAATCTCTTGCTACTGATTAATATTCTGCACTTTTTACGAGTCTTTGATTCGGACTCCAGTCTTCAAAACCCCCGTCTAAAAAAAATATAGTTTCAACCTCATATTTTTTATGGATTCATTATAAGACTATTTCAAATTTCTTTTTATATGTGATAATTTAGAAAAAGAAAAACGATCCGCGAAGGCACTGCTGTGAAGCAAATAAAAACATAAATTGGTATATAAGTACTCGTCGAATCTGTTTTTTTTTTTTTTTTAAATTTTCGCAATCCGGATAAAAATTGTTCGCCATTTGATGTTTAAAATAGTTTTAAATAAGCTTAATCATTAGCTTTTGCTTCTAATGCTGTGTTCACATATAGAGTTTTTTTTTTTTTTTTTTTTTTTTTTTTTTTGAAAAACGAGTCGTTTTCTCAAATAGCACAAACAAATTGATTTGTTTTTTTCATATATTTCAAAACCAAAAAAAAAAAACAACTCGATTCAAATTGTTTAATTATTTAGCACACAAAAATATACAACATTTAAAAAACAAAAAATTAAAAATTATGAATGAAATTTATAATCGTTCATAAATTTTATTTGTTTAAAAATTGTATTTTTGGAATTGGAAAGTGTTTTGTATGTGAAATTTTTATTTAAATCAAAAAATTGGGAAAATATATTGGCAAACGATAAACAGGCCAAAAGGTAAAACACAATAAAATGATATGTGAACAGTGATGTTTAAACTTATTGTGATTTTCAAAAGACAAGTAAAAAACTTATGTGTGTGAACATAATATAATAGTTTCAGTTCACATGTAAATTCTTCGGGGTTTTTTAAAACATTACTATATTGTGAAAATAATTTATTTGTTGGAATTAATATATAATGAGTCGAAATATTTCAAACAACTAAGTTTCTCGTCATTTAACACATAGTTTTAAAAGGCCGCCATTTAGTTCCATTTTAAAAAAGGGGTCCAAAAAAATTTACCAGGTGGTTGAAAAAGGATAAATATCCCAAATTTTTACTGCGTATTTATATACACTTTCAATAGAGACCATATTCAAAGTATTTCTTAAATAGTTGGGTCAGTTTGTTATTAAGACTTTTATTTTCCCGTAGATCTAAATCAACTATGACTTTATTTTTAGCCAACAGTCACTGATACTTTATATCTTTGCTAATTATCTAAACTGTGCAACATACGTTAAATCTGAAACCGGAATTCTAAAATTCTATGTTTGAATTGTCCTAATTTCTCAGAAAGTTTTTTGAAAAGAGTGATACTTTTGTCTCTTAGAAAATTGACTTTGTAAAAAAGTGGGATTTAAAGTTTGAACAATTTCGTACAGTGATTTTCTATGATTTGGATTAAATTAAGAACAATAAATCAGTTTAATTTAATCAACTTTTGGAAATAAAACTTCATAAGTGAACACCTTGTATCCCTGATAGGTTAAAAGAAAGAATTTTGTGAAGGCCGTCGTCAATGTTTTGTTACAAAACATTGATAATTTACGTGAAACGACTGTGCAATACAGATATACGAGATATCAAAATATTGAGGCATTTCTGGTCTAAAATATATAAGGATGATTAATTTAAACAAAGAAATGATCAATAAATTGAATCAATATCCTTCAGAAGCTGTCTATCGGATTGTTATAAGTGACGGAATATATAAAAGTGCATTGATTTGTATGGAGACAAAACATGTGGCATATGCATCACTCAAAATTAAAGATTGATACGTTTTGAACTAATATCCAAAATACACTGCCTGCCACTTGAATAAGGAATCAAATGTTTTAACTTTAATTAAGTATATCTCCTAAACTAAAGTACGGAAAAAAATAATTTTTTGCACAACCAAATTTCAAAGTATTGGCTTTAGTTTCGTGAAGAAATAAAAAATATACATATTTTTTATACTAAAATTATGCATTTATTTAAAGACATGTATTTCTGTGGTACTGTTTCGTGTTTCACTTGAGAAAAAGGGATATGTTAAAACTAAGCAAACTGTAATTTATTTTTAAATTTTAGGTTATAAGAATGAAATTTATTATTCAATTAGTAATGCGTATTGCCACCATTTTTAGAAATAACCTCAAAAATGGGATTTGGCATCGACTTGTATAACTAAGTAAACTGTAATTTATTTTTAAATTTTAGGTTATAAGAATGAAATTTATTATTCAATTAGTAATGCGTACTGCCACCATTTTTAGAAATAACCTCAAAAATTTGATTTGGCATCGACTTGTATAATGACTTTAAGTAATTTAGCGAAATTGAACTCCATGCTTCCGTTATTGCATCCTTTAAGGATTCTATCGTCTCAAATTGTTTTCCTCCTTCATAAAATTTTCTTGCAAGCCAACCCCAGACATTTTCCAATGGATTCAGGTCTGGTGAATATGGGGGTCAATCCAAAAGTTAAACACCTTGCTGATTAATCCATTGTTTTACTGCTCTGGTGGTATGAATCGGAGCATTGTCGTGTTGGTACGTCCAAAGTATGGGTCCAAAGAAATCATTAGATTTTGTAAATGCTTCATCCAGAAAGTTTTTGTAAGTCGTTGCAGTCATTTTTTTGGATACAAAAACCAATTATATGGTACTATAATACGAAATGGCACCCCATACCATTATTTCGCCCTCTCGGCTGTGCGGCTCAAGAATAATTCTTCCTTATTTAGGTCATGGAAGTAATAGTTATACCCGTCGGGAACATCAACATTAAACTCTTTTTCATCGGAAAACACAACTTTAAACCATTTATCGGACCATTTCATTGTATTTTTGGCAAATTGTAGACGTAGTGATTTAGGTTTTTCATTAAGTGGTGTTTTTTTTTGCAGCTTTCGTCGGACTATATATGGGCACGACTTTATAATATGGTGCACTATTCTTAGACTGCCACTGACTCCACTTTTTTTTACGTATTTTTGATACCGACATGGCAGAATTTGATGCAATTCTAAGAATTTTTCGTCTTTCTTTTGGAGTTGTTGCCATTTTCTTCCGCCCTTTCATGTTTTTTCCATATTTTTGCACGTTATTTATAGAATTGTATACAACTATCTTTCCTCTATTAAAGTTTTTGGCTATTTTAACCGGATTCTGATCCTGAGATTTCAAAATCAGAATTTTTTCTTTTTCAGAGTTATTACTATTTAAAAACTATCAAATTAAAATTCTCTAGCCGTTTATATTGAAAGAAATTCAAATCATAGCCTTCCTGATTAATATTTAAAGAATTCCTTATTCAAGTGACACGAAAAGTACCACAGAAATACATGTCTTTAAATGAATGCATAATTTTAGTATAACAAAATATGTATATTTTTTATTTCTTCAGGAAACTAAAACCAACATTTTTAAATTTGTTTGCGCAAAATTTATTTTTTATGAACTTTACTTTAGGAGATATACTTAATTAAATTAAAAAAATGTGATTCGTTATTCAAGTGGCAGGCAGTATTTCGTTTTAATTATTTCATTCACGTAAGTTGGATCATTATTAAAATACTTCTAAAGCTATGATTTTCGATCAACAGTGTACATAAATTTTAACTTTTTGTTAAAAAAAAATACAACATAAGAGACAAAGGACGTTTAGTACATAACGGGTACAAAAAATTTGAAATCAGTTTTCATTCTCGCGAAATTAAAATTATAGCAAAATTTTCTATGATTTTATTTTAAATACAATTTTATAAAATTTTGAATATTTTGGACATTTTCCATCGTAATATATATTTTAGGGTATCATTGGAAAGGCCTAATTCAATACTATTGATTTAAGTATTCATTTAGCTGAACGAATAAAATTTAGGGTTTTACAGTTAATAATTGTTTAAGTTAATTTTTATGTCAAATAAATGGTTAGTTAAGAAAATTAATGTCACTAAAAGCGTATATTTATCATAAAAACTATAAATTTCTGTAAAAATAATGACTGAGTTTCAAAGATCTCTATAATTCGATTATTATCGCGGGTTTAAAGGAAGTAATTATATTTTTCATAAATTCGTCAAATAAATCACATGGAAATATTTATTATACTTAAAATAAATAGATGTGATTTATCTGCAAAAATTAAATTAGCAATTTTTGCAAATAAATGGAAACAAAATGAATAAAATTGGCCTTCCTGCAGTTAAAGGGTTAATTACGTGTAATCTTCAATAGTATGCATAGGATAAACTATTCCAATGGTACATTAAAAAACAATATATATTGAATGATGTCCGAGCATTAACATTATATGATTGAATAAAGAAAATATAAGAAAAACGTTAGTAAACTCTTAATATTCCGTGACTAAAAAGAGACATAATAATCATTTAAATAAATATTACAGGCCTTGGTATGCCTCTATTATGGGCCATTTAAAAATGGTGCAGCTCACTTAAATGAAAATATATACATGTAATATTTTGAGAATGCGATAATAATAGAATATTCTTTTTTTCTGGTGAACATTTGCAACTTTTTTTCGTAAGGCTCTTTAATATACGTATGTATCTATACATATGAGTTCAAAAAAAAAAGTATCAGTCTTTCATAATGTGCTCAGCTAGAAAAATGTTGCACTTCAACACGGTGGGGCAGAATCGAAAATTTTTGGAAATGAATCTGTATTCTCTAATCAGCTAATTGGATTTATATAAAATTTTACACAGCCGTAGCAGAGTTGTGTGCGATTTTAAATTTGGAAAAAATGTCAAACAGCCCTGCAGGAAAGAAAATATTTGGTCTCAAAATTAAGAATTTTTAAACTTTTGCCAAATTTTTGTTTCTTATCCAACTTTAAATATTTTTACATCTTAAACTCTTGATAAAACCTACAGAAAAGTTTTCAAGTTATTTCCATTTGAAATTTTGGCAAATCTTGGTCCAGTTTTTTTCAATGTATATTTCCTTCCGATTTTGGAAATTACTTTTTCCATTAGTTAAAAAGTAAAATTATCTCTCAAATAGAGACAAAAAAATGTAAATATTTATGTCTTTTTCGTGCTCAAAAATAAATCATTTGAAAATTGCAAAATTATGTTTTTTTTTTTTTTTTGGTCGAAAAAGTGTTTACACTATTTTCTCTCTAAAATTAAATTTTCTTCAAGAACATATAACAATTGTATACTACTCTAAAAGGCATCTTCACAAAGATGATTTTAAAATAAAAAAAACCAGCCCAATCACCCCATTGAGTACGTATAGATTCTCCCGAATTTGACTTATTTTGAATTTTAAATTGTGAAATTAATTACCATTGATAAGTAGCATTCATCTTTGAGCAATTAATGTTTTCGTTTTTAAAAAATTACGACCAATAATAATAATAATAATAATAATAATAATAATAATAACAATAATAATAATAATAATAATAATAACAATAACAATAATAATAATAATAATAATAATAATACCGGTTCATTATGATGGATCTCGCCTCTCATAATTGCGCCCAATGCAAGGCCAGATACGTCTTTAGGTTTCAATAGAACCGAAGTGGATTATACAACGGGAATACCGATGAAGTCTGAAACGGCAGAGTAAATACGTATTCTATTTTGTTGGTGTCATACTCTGCTTTCGTACCACCAAACAGAGACAAGAAGGCAAACTTATTTAATCGTTGAAATTTATGTTTTTCTTAAATGGCATTCGTTTCTAACTTCTTCAAGGCCAATATTGCAAATATTTTCTATTATAATAAATAAAAAAAGTATAAGAAATTGGTCTTAAGGTTTTAGCAAAAGAAAAAAAGTGTAGCAATTTTAGCAGAGAACCTAATCTTTCAGGAAATCGATATTATAGTCACCTTGTTATAATACGGGATGACGTTTAGAGTATTAAAGTTGACCATTTCAAGCTTGAAAAATTTTTCCACGGTAAAAAACAGACGATGATGTTTATTAAAACAGTCGACATCAGTTTGTCTACCTAACGGCGAATGTGCCGGGAATGATGACAATTGATATTGTATGCAAAATAAACACATTGTTAGTTATCACCTAGTTTAAAACAAAATCTCAACTCAGTATCTTGCCTTTATATTTTACAACTGAAAAATTAACATAATTAAAAAACTTAATTGAAAATTTAAGAAAAAACTTTTATATGAAATAGTATAAGTCTTATAGAAAGGTTTACTTAAGGCAAAAATTCATTATTTTAGATCTTAATTGTTTCACATGTTTTAATTTCATAAAAATTTTATTCATTAAATATGTATGGATAATCTTTTTTATAAAACTTTGATAAATATAATCATTTTATTAAGAATAAAGCAGTTTTTGAAAACTAAAACAATAGTATATTTTAAAGTGAATACAAATGTTATATTTGGCAACTTGTTGTATTTTTATTGTTCATTGTTTTTTTTTAACTACAAGCAGATTTAAATATTGAAGATCCTTTAAGTTTTATAATATTCTTTCCTTAAAACTTTATTTATTAAACTCTAAAATACGACAAATTAAATACACTTTTGATTTATTTGAAATTTTATTATTTTCCCAGCTCATCCTTATTAAGAATAAAAATAATAAAAGAAAATATTGATTTGATTTTTAAAAATTCTATGACTTCTTAAGTCTTCTACTTTGAAGTACTTTGTCAGAAAAATTTATGGCTAAATTATAATCTCTAGGGATTTAAAGTCTGGTATACAAGTATTGGTAAAAGTAAGTGCTTGAGCCAGTTGCATATAAATTGTATAGAGTTGTGTGTGTATGATAGATTTTTTTGTCTTTACAAAAGTTTTCCTTAAGACTCTTTACTTCAAAAGTGACAAATGTATAAAAGGAAAAAAATGTTGTTATATCTCGATGAAGAGAAAGAGACAGTTAGATATGAAAGTAGAGAGCTTTACTATAAATGCATTTTATTTTTTCCTTTTTTTTTCAAATAAAATGCATTTGGAGCAACCAAACCAGATGCACACAGATGACATGTTAAATTTATACATCTTTCAACTTCTTCATGTTTTTCAAACTTAAAATTGTAAACGCACATGAGAAGTAGACCAAGTCAACCACAAATCAAGGATGTATAACAAACCAAATGTAACCACAGAGAGAAAAATTGAATTGAAAAATTCAATATAAAACGTTGTTCAGTATTTAATGTTCAATTTAATCATTAAATTACTTACATTTTATTCGCTTTAACTATTTAGGCATGACAATAAATTTAGCTTAGTTTTAGTCACATTTGATAAATTTATTTATTTTAGTGCTAGAAATTTCTCATCTACATTTTAGTATTTAGTTAAGTTTTTTTTTCTTTATTTTGATTTATAATCATTTTGGTAGTTGGTCTTAAATTACTTTTAAATTTCTGGGCATTTATTTATTGTTGTCTTTCACTAAAAAAAAAGAACAGATGAGAATAATGAAAGACTGTAAACCAAGGAAATACACTGCTTTAGATTGACTTTGGTCACAGTGTTGTTGTCCTTTGTTGGCCTGTTGATGTTCTTATTGTTGTTATGTTATATTGCTGTTGATATCCTTTTGGGTAACATTATTATGTTATTGTTGGGTTTTTTTGCTTTATTGTTGCGCAACTGTAGCTTTACTTTCAATTTTGCACTGTTATCTTTTGTTGTTGTATTGTTTGTATGCCGCTTGCCACTCTTTCTCGACTACTTGAATTGTTGCTATTGTGGCTCGTAACTTATTCAAAAACTCTAGGGAGTGTCAAAAGCCTTTGTTTACATTGTTGTTTGAGATTTACGAGCTGCACTACATCAACTTTTTTTTCATTCTTCTGTCTTTATATATATTTTTTTTTTCACCCTTTCTCTCTTTCTGTGCCTCCCGATCTTTGCTTCTGTCTTCTACTGTATGGTAATTTACTGCACTAAAACCATATTTTCATCTCTAAACAACAGGACATAAAAACAACTTATACTTGCATACTTCTATATACATCTATACACTTAAGCTAACATACGATATACTTATAATAGATTTACTTGTGTTTAATTATACATGAAACTTAAGAAATACACACAAATGTATGTACATTTGTATACTTGTAGGCCTTCTTGAGGATATTATAAATCATTTTTAAAAATTTTCAATACACCCTCAAAACTTTGAATTATTCACAAAAACTGTCTTTGGACAGGTATTGTTTCCTTCTTATACACTTTTCTCTTTTAAACTCCTTTGGAAAGTAGAAAAAATAGGCTTTTCAACCGTAAATATAGAAATATAAAAAACGATTTCAGTTACCAAATTGTTTATATCAATCAAAATTTTTGCTTGATCTTGCTCCAATCATCAAAATAAAATAATTAATATTTTGTATAAATATTTTGTATAAATATATATATATATATATATATATATATATATATATATATATATATATATCATCAGGTCTGCTTTATTCTTTCCGAATTATCCAAAAAGAGTCGAGCGACGTAACTTTTAGGATCTACACAATGAAAAGAAGAATAAGCGATATGTAACATAAATTCAAAGTGACTGATATAAAAAATCGTAGTTTAAGATCTTTATTGTATTGTTTAAAAAATTTAAAATAGTCCAAAAATTTTCAACATAAGCATGACATATATTTTAAATTTATTGCTGTTAAATTAAATTAATTAATTATAATTAAATAAGAGATTAATTAAAAATATTTTTCGAATATGTTTTTTCTGTGTTTGGTTTATTCTGATCAAATATTAATTTTTTCTATAAAAGCTACTGTAACGATAGAACAATTTTTAAATGCATTTTTCTTATGAACATAACCAACTTTAATATTTTTAAATTTTCCAAAATCTATAGAACTTATTAGTTTTAATCTGTAATAACTTACTTGTACTTTTCATACTATAATATAAAAAAGAAAAATATATTTTTTGTCTTAAAATATATGAAGAATTTTTTAATGAAGTTTAGAAAATGCTTAAAAACTTTTTGAATTTATTAGCGATTTTATCACATTTTATTTTAAACATTTTATTTAAACAAAAGTCTTTTCGAAAAAAAAAAATCAGTAAAATTTACATCAACCTCAAAATTTCAACAAATAAAATGGAAATAAATTTAAAAATTTATTTGTGTCAAAATTAATTTAAAAATCTTAAATTGACTTAAAATTTGTAAAGCTATGAGATTTATAGTGCTACAGTAATACTCTAAAAGCAGTTTTTTTCGCAATTAATCGAAATTTAGGGGGTGTTCCGAAATTTTTTGAATTGTTTTTTGATATCCTCAATAAGGTCTACAACTAAAATTTTTCTTTTCTTGGTCCTTTTTCGCTCCCGGAAAATCTTGATTGATTTTTAAAGAATTCCCCTCAAAAGTAAATAACTAAAAAAAATTTTAATATTTAGAAGATAATTCATTTAAATAAAAGTTAAAAAAATATATATATAAAATAATCTAATTAATCATACAACGATGAACTAATTTAGTTCTTTTTGAAATATTAAGATTTAGAAAATTAAATTAAAATTTTTTGTTGTAGCGAAACTTATCGGAAAGTCTAACCAATACTTTGGTTTTCATATTGCTCTGTGGGTAAAACTTTTCTAGATATTTTTATGGAAGTAAAACCCAAAGACTTTTACAGATTTCTGAATAATGGTTTTTCTCATACAAAAATATAATTAAGTTCCTTCTATTATTATGCTACACTATTAATCTGCAGCTAAGAAAAACCTGAGCTCAAAATTAATTAGCCCTTTAATAGCATCGTTTAGTTTGGATATTTTTAGGTTTTAGGTTTATTGTTTGAGAATTTCAAACATTTTAAGGATTTCTCTTACAATTTTCACATGCTTTTAAATTATGTCTTCAACACAATTTAGACATATACTTTTTTAAATATCGAATTTTAATTTTATTTGCAACATATTATTTTTGATCACAATGAAAAAATTGCAGAATATATTTTTTCTATTTAAAAAATACCCATAAGTAGAATTGTCTTATTTTTCACATATTACACAAAAATAAATGGAGGACTCAGAAACTATCAAATATATTCAGATATTTTCTTAGAGATATTTTAACTCATATTAAAATCAAATAAAATAGATAAAAACAAATTTAAAAACAAACTTATATGAATTAGAAAATATAAAAATTTTGCATACACAAGAAATCCCGGGAATTCCCACATGATCCCAAGCAATTAAGGGACTGAAAATTTTGCGAAATTCCCTTCCCGGAATTTCCCATGTAAAACTCTTTGTAACAGCGTGTTATTATTGCATATCAAGATCAGTATTGAAAAAAGCATAAAAATTTAATTTTTAGAAACACTTAAAATATTTTATTTAACTGAATTTAATTTTAATGGTTTTTTGTCGCTCTTAATATTTCAATTCATTTATTTTATATTTTTAGGGACAATAACCTAAAAAGTAACTTCAAATTTGAATAAAAAAATAAATGCAAATTTAATTTAAATCAAAGCCACAAATTAGTTTTTCAATTTAATTGAAAAACCTTAACTGAAATTAAGAAAATTATATGCTAAATTTAATTAAATTACAATACTAAACTTAATGCATAAAAAATTCTACACTTCATCAAACATACACAAATAAATTTAGATTTTTTTAATACGACAAAAATAAAACGTTTTTAAGAAAATAAACTTAATTGTTTGTAGCACTAATGACATTAATTTTACTTCAACTAATTTAATAAAAAAAGCTTTTAGCATCTATGAAATAGCGAGACAACAACAACAACAACCATAGTATAATAGCTAATGGAAATTAAATAGAAAAATATAATAACGCCAACAATAACAAGAACAATATTATTTTGTATAAGAGGGTAAATGGCAGAAATACTTACACACAAATGGTAAATAGTGAAAGAAAAATAAAGCGTGTAAACGAAGAATTTTTTAAATCATCAATTGCAAATATTTTATTGGAAAAATCTAAAAAGTTTCGGATTCTGTAATGTGTTGAGAAAATACATACATATACTGTTTTACGTTCGAGAGATCAAGGAACGAAATATTATAAAAAGTATTAAACATTGGAAATAAAAAATGATGGACAAAATTCTTTTAAAAATGTGTATTCGAAATATTTTTCACATTTTAAAAAGGTAAATATTTCAGTTCCTATAAGCATTATGATATAGATCAGATACTTTTCTGATATATATATATATATATATATATATATATATAAAAGAAATTTGGAATATAACACAAAATTGATTTTAGGCGAATTTTTGAATCATGCATCAACCAACTTTAAGTCAAAAAAAAGTTGGTTGACCAATGATAATTTCGGTAAATGATACACTAAAGAAAGGACAATGTTATAATCTACCAACAAATAATGCACAAATAAATATTCTGACTAGAATGGTTCACATTAAAAACTATAATACACACTGTCCTAAAAAAAAAAATAGGGACGAACCCACTTGCAAATATTTATTATTTGTGATAAGAAATTTACAAAAGTAAAAAATAAAATTGTCCAAATTTTCTTTTTTCAGAATTTAAAATTTTTTTTTTAACCTTTCTGTGGGTAATAACTTTAAACAAAAGCAAAAATCATATTTTTATTCTTTGGAGTCTCTAGTTTTATAAAAAGTGTAAACTTTTTTTGATATCCCTATATGTACTTAAATATTTATATTTAAAAATTGTAAAAAATTTTTCGTTTACATGCTCTAATACACATACACGCAAATACTATTTATCTAAAGGGAAACATAAGTAGTACACGAGGGTTATGTAGAAATTATTGTTTATTTATTTTTTAAAGCTAGCAAACATTTCAGTAAACATACACACTTTTAATTGAAACATATATGAACCATTCACAACCTTCACAACATATTTTTCCATAACTTTGCTTACGTCCCTATTCCCAGTTTCTTCTTTTGTTTACTTGGTGGAGACTTTTCTTTAATGTCTCACTACCCTCAATAATAGCGTTTTTTCCTTGTCCATGATTCGTTAAAATTTTTTCCGAGCGATTTCTTTTTCATCTCATAGATCTCAAACTTTATATAAACTACGTCCTTATTTATAAGTTTTAAAATCTGTGTTTTCTTGCCCTTCAAACGTTTCGTTTTATTTTTATTTTCAGACATATGTAGTTTCTTTTATTAGAGTACCAATCAGCATATTGTGAAGAACCACTTTAGACTTTGTGATCAGGGTAATTTCTTAGAAGATGTAACATAACATAATCAATATTTTGAACCAATCTACGCACAATTGCTCCTTCCTAAAAATTAAACTAATCGAGACAGAACGAACGCTTCGTTCCATTTCCCATGCATATATGGCTTTTGCCATTCGCCTTGGGATCCTGAAGTTAAAATCATTTCTATATCAAGGCTTTAGGTAGAGGAAAGAGAGTATTAATAATATTGGGTGATTCAAGTAGAGATACTTTAATAGTCTTTTTTGACAGATCACGTGTGAATCGTGTAATGCTGTCATGTTATTTTTGTTTAATATTGTTTGTCATTTCATAAAGGAAAGAATTTCGCATGAACAACGTTTACAAATCGTTCAACTTTATTACGAAAATTCACGTTCTGTGAGGAATGTGTTTTGTGAACTTCGCTCACCGTATGGTTAACATAATCGGCCTACTGAGCGTACGATTCGCAACGCCATCACCCATTTTGAGACCCAGCATTTATTATTGGTTAATATTCGACCGAATAGATCACGTCCAGTACGCTGTGAAGAAAATATAGCGGCCGTAGCTGAGAGTGTACACGAAGACCGTGGAGAGTCGATTCGGCGCCGTTCGCAGCAACTCGTACTGACGTATGGAAAAACTTGGCGCATTTTACGTCGAGATCTTAAATTTAAAATACAAAATACAGCTTGTGCAACAACTGAAGTCGCTCGACCTTCCCAAGCGACATCGCTTCGCTCTATGGGCTCTTGAACAGTTCCAAGAAGATCCGACGTTTTCAAGGCAAATTTTGTTCAGCGATGAGGCCCATATCTTGCTCAATGGGTATGTAAACAAATAAAATTGCCACCTTTGGGACGAAGAACAACCTGAAGAGATTCAAGAACTGCCACTTCATCCAGAAAAAACAACGGTTTTGTGTGGTATGTGGGCCGGTGGAATAATCGGTCCATATTTCTTTAAAAATTATGTCGTTGCGAACGTAACCGTCAATGGCTACCGTTATCGTGCCATGATAACCGACTATTTGATGCCTGAAATTGAAGCTCAATCAATGGATTTATTGAGAGAACACTTCAGTGAGCACATAATTTCACGTTTTGGGCCGGTCGATTGGCCATCAAGATCGTGTGATATTACACCGTTAGACTTTGTCCTGTGGAGATATGTAAAGTCTAAAGTTTATGCGGACAAACCCGCATTTGATAGACATAATCTTCAAATAATAAATGCCAAGGAATATTCTTTCAAATGATAATAAACGTTCCCCATTAAATTTGAATTTTCTGTGTTTTTTTCTTTAAAAAATTAGGGAACCTCGAAATGGATCACGCTTTATATAGCTCTCTTCTACTGAATGATTTCCGTTGTTTTAAATGAAATCCTTAAACGAACTTCAACACCAGACACGGTGTAAAGTGTTAATTGATTTCCCTGTTAAATATTTCTAAAAATAGAAAACAAACAGAAGGGATAAATGAAATTACAACAAAATTGTTCATTGCTACTTAATAAGTGGCTAAATAATAACAATTATACATTGCTTCATTTGCTACCTAACTGGTAGCTTTAAGCATATAAAACAATAATAATTGAAAAAGGAGAATTCAAAATAATTGTAGAAAAAGTTTTATCGTAAATCATTTGTCTTATTTAATTTCTAAAAAAAATTTAAGTTAAATAGATGATGTTTACAGAGAACACAACGGTGGGACTCTGAAGAGTGCTGATGACTGTCTTGGCTGACTAAAAAATGCATTCCATTCTGCCAAGTGTCCAATAAAACCTTTACAATGTATTTTTCTACAATTATTCAATGAACTTAAACCGAAATATAAAAATTCTAAAAAAATTAAAATAATATTATTTGATTTTGTATGTTTATTTATTTTTGATTATTTTCAATAAATATTTTTTATACTTCAGACAATATACATACTTAAGATAAACTTAAGAGATGGACAAATTATACTAAGGTTTTCAACCAACAATAAAACAATTTTGAGAACTTAAGTACGATTTTGCCACTAAGTGAGCAGTATATTATATAAAAAAAGAAAATACGCCAAAAAATACTTAGTCAAAAAGGAGTTATAGTTCAAAAGTTGCGAAAACGTTCTTTTTCATATGAAATATAACCCAAATTTGTATGGACATTTTTTGAGATATTTTACTTTGGGTCGTTTTTCTGGCAGCCGTTTTATATTTCATTTACAACACTGCTAGGATGTGAGAAAAAAAGATAATAAATTGTACATCAAGAAAGGTCAGAAAAGGCTAAATGATCCAAAAGTAATAAAATAAGATAGAATAAGATGAGACAAGATATTGTTGAAAATGACCGAATGAAAAATCGGGCACAAATTTCCATTAAAATTTGAGTTATATTTCATATGAAAAATGTCCCAATATTTTTAAGCAATTCGTCATTTTTGATTCATAATTCCTTATTGATTAATAATTTTTAAATTTTTGGCTGATTTTTTGCTTTTATAATTTGAAAACAAATAATCTCGACTTTTTTCGTATTAATAAACAATAATTCGTAAATTCATGATTCAGTAAAAATAAAATTAGCAGGAGCAAGTAAGAAATGTTCTTATTTGTTAAGATACTAAAATTTTAGTCTTTTAAGGTAATTTTAAGAATCAGAAACTGGCAATACGGACCAACAGTATATGCAAGCCAATCACAAAGTATTACACGTAACCCAAATCGATCTACTTTCCGGGTACTTACTTGAGCTGTTTGTTCAAAAGTGGTTTTAAAGGCAACAGGTACGCCAAGAAAATGTGCAAAAATTTTGAGGAAAACATTTTACTATTTCAATGCAAGACCAAATGAAGAGAATTTTCAAGATTTGAATTTTCGATTTTCTCTACCATTTTACTTCTATTAGTCGCCCTGTAAAAGGAAGGCCGGATGAGGCATCTTTCAAAGGTGTAGAGTATATGAAGGTTGTCAAAACTATCAACTACAGAAATAAATTTCTCAAGAACAGAGTTGCTAAGTGTGACACTTTTTATACGGAGGTGAAACTTGAGGCGATACTGGCGTCTTAGTTTCCCCTGCATTCAATAGTAACAGCATGGTTTCCTCCACCCATTTCAGAGGTTGGAACTACGGTATTGGAAAACTAGAATGATGGTCTTCTTACAGGTCAATGGAAGCTTGTGAACTCCATGACTTGTAAGGAAACTAAGGCAGAGATTTCAAATTCGCAGTGGATCAGGAGTTTCTGAAGAAGTTCCGGTCACTTGGAGGGTTGTCAATTCTTGATAAACCCAAAGGGTGCAAATTAATTTGCATCACTGTGAAGCAGCCTCATCCAAATTGGCAAAGCTTCTTATTGACTCCAAAGTGAACATGGCCCTTATTTAGGAACCTTGGATTAACCTCACCAGGGTATGTGGTTTAAGGGTTACGGGGTATAACTTATGCATATCATCCACACTGGAGAAAGTATGAACAAGTATACTGGCTAGGAATGATTTTAATATTAATTTTCTTCATTCTTTTAGTAGCGGGGATCTTACGGTGGTCCAACTGTCATACTGGTATCTGTATACATGCCATAAGAGGCGGCCGATCTACAGGGCATCGCTCTGCAGCATTTGGCAGAGCACACCAGGAGTATAGGAGTGTACATGGTCTTCGGATGAGATGCGAATGCTCACCACTATCTATGGGGAAGCAGGGGCATTAACAAAAGAGGTGAGCTAGTATTTTAGTTTATAAACAGTTATAATCTCCACACCTGTAATAGAGGTAATGGTCCTACATTCAGAACGCAACATAGGGAAACAATTATAGACATAAGGCTAGCGAACCAAGGGGGTGATTTTATTAACGACTGAAGGGTAGCTATAGATTGTTCCTTCTTGTATGATATCCTTCAGTCTTGACTTTGTAAATACAAGGGAAAAGAGAAATTCAACTGAGGGTATCGAGGAAGTCATGAATAATTACATGGATGTAATTAGGAATAGCTTTGAGCTCAGTTACCCGTGGATTTATTTTGGCAAACGCAACAAAAATGGTGGACCAGGGAACTTGGAGACCAACGGTCTACACTCTGTGAACGAGTTGTCTAGATTCAAGCGGGTATTATACAAGGACTCTCAGGCACCTGAATATATATAACGTGCGGACAACTCGCCTACAAAGTCTGGCTCAGATATGATATGATAGATATGAAAGGAGCCTTTAATAACATTTGGATAGAAGCGATCAGTGAACCACTTGCTTTGTTAGATACAAGTGAATTCCTAATTCAGTGGATTACCCTGATGCTAATCATAGGAGGTACTTGTATAAGGAAGTTCGTAACAATGGACATACCACAAGTGGGGGTTATCTCTCCATTATTGTGTATCTTGGCTGTGAATGTCATATTGAGACAGTTCGATGTTATGGGATGGAAGATCGTAGCCTACGCTGACGACGTAGTAATGATGGTATCGTGTAAATTTTTACCTGGGATCAGCTAGGTCATTCAGTCAGGTCTACGAGAACTGTCCCTTTGGGCCAACATTAATGGATTGGGGGTCAATCCAGAAAAGCCTTAACTAGTTCTGTTCACCAGGAGATATAAGGTTGGTCTACTGGTATTGAATGGGATAAAACTCAGATTGTCAAGGAGGCCAAGTACCTGGGTGTTTACTTAGACAGTAAATTGTCTTGGAGGATAAATACTCAGAAAAGGGCCATGAAGACGCTTAATGCCTACTACAGGAACTCTATAGGGAAGAACTGGGGCCTTTAGTCGATAGATATATATATCGGTTGTGAGGCCTATCCTCACTGCTGGATGTTCGGTCTGGTGGGAGATATTAGGGAAACGAACTTATAAGAACCTTCTCTCTAAAGTTGAGAGATATGCTTCAATTAGAGATATGAGAAAATACCTCAGGCACACTGGACACCATTCTCCACCATCTTCCAATTGAGGAGTTCGTGAGAGGAATGGCTGTACGGATCTTATTTGGACTGAGGGAATTATGATTATTATGCAGTTTCAGAGCGGGGCATGCTAGCATACTTGACGAAATCGAATTTGATGGTTGGACATTATTCATGGTCGCCCCTTGTATTCTTGGTCATTGCGACAATCTCGGTAATGAAATAGCCCATGAGCTAGCTCGCAGAGGCTTAGAGCTAGACAAGTCCTTTTTGTAGGCATTAATATTCCAATATATATATATATATATATATATATATATATATATATTTTTATTATGTACAGCACACTTATAGCATAATTTCGGTGAAGCTAAAATATTGCGTCATAAAAACGATTTCCATATTACATTTTAAAATCGTATTATTATAATATTAATTTAAAAAAAATCTTGTAACTCTTTAAGATCGATATAAAATTCTGCGTACTTTATATTAGCATTTTTTACATTTTATATGAAATTATATTTATAATATGAGTAAGTACATCTATTCGGCTTTAGTTAAGTGAGAAATGGATTTAAAAAAAATACTGCATAAAAAGTATTCATGACCTGAGATCGCGGGGTATTTAATATTTCATAAATCTTCAAGGCACAAATAAAGCTCTAATTTAAAATTGTTGAAAATGTATATAAATGCAATTAAAAAAACACGAAAATCTATGTACACTAAACTGCCCATGAACACAAAATTTGTGAGTTTGTTTGCTCCACCTGCAGACTCTGGTACATAGGGCAAAAAAACATTATATGTACAAAAATTGAGTCAACCTTGACTTTTATTCCAAAAAAAGTCTTAGAAGTAACTAAAATTTTTATTATGCTATGACTCTTTAATTTAACATTTCGTGAAAAAAAAACTATTGAAGTTTTTTTATTCAGAATAAAAAGCAGAAATTTTTGACATATAACTTTTCAACTTCTTATAAGCTGTTGTGATGTTTTTGAAAAAGGCTCTCTTTTTAATATGGATCTAGCCTTTTAGGAACTGCTTTTATTATTTTGTAGTGCAAGATTTGTAGTTTTCATAAATCATTAAATTTTGCAAAATATACTTAGTATTTTAGAGTATATGGACCAAAATCTGAACTTGGGGTATTGATTTTTTATTTGTTATACAAATATTGGTATTAAATGCAGAGTTTAGCATGAAATTTTCATCATTACAGCCAGAATTTTTATACTGCTATTGGATTAAATGGTTACACGAAATTTAGGTGTTGTCGATTAACCAAAAATTATAAAGCTTGACATGTGGATATTATTTTTTATTTCTTCTTCCTTAAAAATCGGAAAGATTCTTGGAAAGATTGGAAATACACAACAACAGCTCGCAAATAGATAAATAATTATGTGTACTATTAATAACAACTCTCTTTAATATTCGTAAAAATCTAAAACTAAAAGAGCAAGTGTATGGCGAAGAAGTACTGAATATGAAATAGATGTAACTTGGTTGATGACTCTGCTATTTAAGTAAATATTGCTTCGCGATAAAGAAAAATACTTCTTGATATATACTGAAGCTGAGATGAACAAAATTTATTTTTAGTGTTCAAACCAAGAAGTTACGGAAATAAAATTGTTTACTTTTGATTGACCTCTATAATGTCATATACTCTCAATAGAGGTATATGAAGAAATAAACAGCAGAGAAAATATATTTCAGAGCGAAACAAAACTAAATTCCGTCATTCTTTAATTTTATTAATATAAACCAATTTGCTAGTTATTTTGAAAATATATTTTTATTTATTTGCAAGTTATTGTGAAAAATGATATTTATTTTTAATATATATATCACCGATTTTTAAGATAAAAGAAAGAAAAAAATAACGTGTAAAAATATTAACATGTCAACTTAAATTTCGAATGACTCTTCAATCTAATAACAATCTAAAAATACTCGATATATTGTTTCACTAATTCGCGCTGTACTCTGCATTTTATGCTAATGTTTGTGTAACAATTAGAAAATCTGTGCTGGGTTAGTTTGCATATATGGCAAATTATATTGATTTATAAAAACTGCGTATCTTACTCTACAAAATAATAAAACCATTGTTAACAGACTATATCCATATTAAAACGAGGGCGTATTTAAAAAAAAAAAGTCAATTTTTAAATTTTTACTTTGATTGTTTATAACATCATAACAAGTTATAGTAAGTTGAAAATTATATGTCAAAAATATTTGATTTTTATTCTGAATAAAAAAATTTTTTCGCTAAATGTTAAATTGAATAGTTATAGCGCAATAAATATTTTAGTTACTTTTAAGACCTTTTTAGGACAAAAGTTAAAATCGATGGCCGGTTTACGATCGATCAACCCAATTTTTGCACATATATTATTTGTTAGCCATATCTACCAGAAACCACCTGTCGTGGGTGGTCTAATGTACCTTTGCTTTTTTACTCGATATTCTAAAGGTAAGTTAAATCAGAATTAAGGTCCCGATTATGTTCACCATTATAAAACATATTGATCCCTCTTTTAATTTATATTTTGTGTACCTTATGTTGGTTACATATCGTCGTCTCAAATGCGACTGCCGTCACCAATGAAAAACCAGGTGTTGGTTTTTTTACTTGATTGTAATATACTGACACAAACTACATCTACGAAAAAACTTCATATTCATATCTTTAAAAATTATGTCAATATTAACAAAAGTCGAAAGACCGCAACATTAACTGCACAAAGTAACCATAATATAAACGCTCATTACTTGTGCATTAATATCATAAAAAAAAATAGTTTGGTTATAAAAGTAAAAAAAAAGCAAAAAATCTATTCATACTTTCTCAGCAAAAATTTGTTCAAGTAGTTCTAACGGATGTAATATTTTCATGTTTTTCTTTAGAACTTATGTATTCAAATGCCTTCTTAATTTTTTCTTAAATCTAACAAATTTATCATTTGTTAACTTTTAACATTTACTGGTATATAAATATGCAAATGCATATTAATTTGCTCATTAATGAAAAAACGTGTTAGAATCATTAAACTATCATTGATTTTAAGCACGTATTGTTTCCCTAAAGTGAACACATGTATTCTAATGATACGCCAATGTTAAAATCAAGCAGGTTTCGCATAAAAATGAACCAGCGAATAAGTTCTTCAATATCGATTTTTAAATACCTGAGATATCGTTATTTTATTGACTTTTTGAAGCTCTTTTAAACTTTTTTTCTTCACCCGATCATATGATACCCTACCCCATAATGTATGTGCATCAAAATTCAGGGAGGGCTCTTATATGGGACCTGTGGCCAATTGTGGACAGATACTTGTCTTAATGTAATGTATTATTTTATTAAACAAACATATCCATTATATTATGTTGATATTATATGGGATTTCTGTACTTATGGGTGATTCCCAGATGTGGGCCTTATATGGGAGCTATAGTCAACTGTGGTCCGATTCTTATTAAATCTCGCACAGAAATTTATAGTTATATAAAACATACTTCTGATGAATTTCATAAAAATATCGCTATGACGTAAATCATTTATGATTGTTAAACCCCTTTTCCGGGAGACATTTGTATGGGGGTTAGATGAAAAAAATGCACTGCTCATAAGCAATTGCAATAGACCTTTTACCAAAATAAAAATTAAACAATATATCTTTAAAATTGGTATAAAAAATCGACGAAGTGGTTGTGGTCAATAACTTTTATGTCAACCCACATATAGTTATATACGTCCTTATATCTAACTGTATGTGTGTTTAATAACGATAATTTTACCACTAGAATGGTATGTATGTATATATGTATATATGTATGTATGTATGTATGTGTGTGCAGTAATATTGTAAATATACAAAAGTATACTTAATAGCAATTTAAAATTCATTTAAATAATTAATTTACTTTTCATAAGTATTAAAATTTTTCTTAAAAAAATCATAGAAATAAAAAAAACTAAATAAATGAAATCACATTACAAAACAATTTTCGCTAGTAATGAGTTTTTCTTGTACAATGTTTTTTAATATGAAAAGTATTTTTTTTTTTTATTAAAATTTATAATATTAAAAAAAATTATAATATTTAGTTTGTCGCTTACTTTACAGAAAAGTAATTATAAATAAATAAATAAATGTGAAAAAACATAACAGAGAAAAAATTTCCTCAAAAGATTTTTTTTATTAAATAGGTAGTTGAAAAAAGTAAATAACCGTATGATTTTTAATTTGCAGTCGCCCACAAAAAATAAAAACAATTTCAATTGGTTTTAATTTGAACCAAAGTTGTCCACATTTAAATAAATTTTTTCTTTACGTCTTAACTGCAGTCTTTTATATTGTTTTTTTTTTTTTTGCGCAACTTTAGTTGACTATTTTTTCCTACTCTATCTTAATACGAAATAAAATATGAGCAAAAAAGAAAAAAAAAGTCAAACATAATGTTGAGAAAAAAAGTTATAATAAGAGCTCTCATTAGAGATGATGTTAAATACCACAAGAAAAAGTTTTATGAAACTATAACTGCTTATAGAAAAGTTTAACAACCCAGGTTAGATGGTCCATGACAGAAAAAAGACATGTGCAAGTTTGTGGTTAATAATGTTAAAAACATTCATAGATTTTATTTGTTTTATAACTGTTTCATTAAGCAGGGATAATACGGAGGTTTACAGTAAAAACCGTTAATTAGCTACAAAAACAAAAAAAATGACTTAGAAAAGTGTACACTCTTCTACTGAGACAATTGAGTAACAAACATTAAATAATTCAAAAGTGGAAACTAGACTCTTTTAAGCGAAAAAATAAAATATTTTCTAAATATGTATCTATTTTTTTTTTTTTTTTCATAAATCCATCTTTATTTATATTTTATGATATATCATCATGGAAACAAGCTCATATCCAAAAACTAATAATAAATAAATAAAATTCACCTGAAATGTTTATCATTGTCATAAGCAAATTGTTATTACAAATTCGCGAGAGTGATTTCAGTAGAAAACAAGTTATGAATAAAAAAATAAAAATAAACCTTAAACCAATTTAATATTTTTAGCAAAAAAAAAAAAAAACTTGAGGCCTATGTATAAATATATGTAAGTGTACATTATGTTGAGCATTTGGTGGGTGTTGTTTAAATTATTAGTAAAATATATTAAAGATTCTAAGCAGCTAACAATAATATTCTAATATTTTCTAGATTTGTGCAAAATTAACGCCATAATGCATTATTTGCCATAATGATACCTTTTTGAATATTTACCATTTTAATATTTAAATACGATTTATTACAAAAATGCGATTATCATTTGCAACAGCGTGTATTTTATCCAAACAAATAAATTACAATATGCTTAGTGTGACCACTTTTATCGTAATCTAAATATAATTTCTGCTGGTACATTAAAATAGAAGGGATTTTACTAAAATTAAAAGTTTAGCTTAAAGTCAATTGCCGAGTCCTTTATCAGTTAAATAAATTTCATAAAACAATCGGTCAAGTTTTAAATATATTTTAAATATTTTTGTTTGCCATGGCAACTTTTTAGTTTAACGTTTATTTATAATTTATTTCAATTGGTCAAATTCACAATACACAATTTGTAATTGTGGCTTTTTAGTTTTCATTTACAAAATACTATTTTTACTAAAACCATGGAAAA
Organism: Protocalliphora azurea; assembly: GCA_932274085.1. Lineage (NCBI taxonomy): Eukaryota > Metazoa > Arthropoda > Insecta > Diptera > Calliphoridae > Protocalliphora > Protocalliphora azurea. Next base: position 150,608,127 of record OW026522.1, read on the forward strand.
CGTAAACGTTTTTCTATAAACAACAAACATTTTTATACAAAGCAAACAAACAAATAAAAAAAGTTCCAAAACAAAAAACCAGTCAGTTTTTATTACACAACTTGGTCGTGGTTAGTTTGGTGGTGGTTAAGTATCAGGTGTAAACCGAAACAAATCCAAAGAATTAAAAATATTTATAAAACTAAATAATCAAACAAGTGAACAAAGACAAAGAGTGAATATTGCCAAAAAATAAAAAAAGTTAAACTATTTTGGCATAACTACAAACAAATTTATAAATCGAAGTACAAATAATAGTATTTTTATAAACAACTAAAATAAAAACATTTAATTTTAATAAAGGTTATAATAAAAAAATAATTGAATTAGTTGAACTGTTTATTCGGTGTATATGTATCCTCTACCTGCAATTTCAATTAAAGTAATTATGCGCGTCTCAACATGATGTCATTAACTTAAAAAATTTTCGTATTTAAAGTGTAGACACTGATATCCCTCAAGATTAGGGAGATTTATCATTTCTACATAACACAATTTAAAACGTCTACGCTGGTCTTGCTGCTCCGCAAGTACACAGTTACAATAAACTTATTTACACTGTAATTGTTTGGATTATTATATTTTTTCTATTCAACTTATTTTATTTTCAATAAGAAATTAAGTAGAATTTTATTTATCTTAATGTAAAACCAAATAAGAAAGATACAGTCGGTCAAGCCCGACCATATGACATCCTGCATCATTGTATATTGTGCATCAAAATTCGAGGAGGGGTTAATCCTCATCAAAGGCCGATCCTTATATAATTTAGTACTGCAATTTCTAATAATACTGATTGGTGACAAATATTAACGTTATATTGTATGGGATTTGTGCCTTTTAAATTGATTTTATGAAGAGGAATTATATGAGAGTTATGGTCAATTATAAACCGATCATTCACATATAGCACATAAATTTATGCTTACATTTATATATGCCAAATTTCATTAAAATATTGATATATTTAAGGGGGACATTCGTATGGGGCTAGGTAAAATAATGGACCGATCAAAACATTCCTGAACCATGAAAAACTGTGTAACAAATTTCATTAAATTATTTTCAAAATTGCGATCTACAGTTTGAATAAACAAAAAAAAATAAATTTCGTATTGTGTTACTAAATTAATAAAACCAATTATATCTTTTACTGAAATCGGACCTATCACTGAATTATTCAAATTTGTAAATATTTTATTGAAAAAATTTTAATATTTTTTTTTTTAATTAAAATATTTTTAGTATTTATAAATTTGAATATTTGAAAATTCTTAAGAAATTCAATAATATAATTTATTAAAATCAATAAATAAATAACTAACTAATTAATGGAGACTTTTTTTTAGATGAAATATAGTTTATAGTTTAGTTTAATGCGCAAACAAACTCTGCTCTGGTACCGACAAAACCGTACAAGAGAGCAATTTACGATTGCAAACATGTATCATTTTGTTAAGGACCACTTCCGCTAAAGACCATTTCCACAAAATACTTTTAAATGATTTGAAATATAAAAATTAAAACACTTTAAATTATCATCAAGAAGTCCAGTTACTTTCGCATAATTATATCACGAGAAAGAGCTACACGTTCAGGCACACAATTGAATGGACATATTTTAATCGACTTGGGGATTATACAACAATATACAATAGACCCCATCATTCATGCGATATATTGCTACATATACGCATATTTCATATGCTTTTGATTCATCTAGAAGATACGTAAAAATAAATCACTATAAATATTTGGTAATGAAATATATTCGAAAATTAAGGTAACTTACCTTTGGAATTCTGCAGATGATAGATTTTATATAATTATTTTTGTGTCAACATTTTTATAATTTTATTTATTTTTATATTTTTAATTGTCAAAAACCAAGAAATTGTTATTGTTTTTTGTATTAGTTTAGAATGAATAATATATAATAAAATCAAACAAATTTTTTTATTAAAGTTTATTTAAAGTTAAGCAATGATTTATTTAAATAAATCAAGTCATAATTTTTTCTGTGCAATAAAATAGAATGTTAATAGAATATTAAAACCAAATATTACTTTTTATTAAATTTAATTTAAATCCAAATAATGATTTATTTGGAAAAATTTTAGCGATAACTTTTTCTGTGTACAGGGTTTACATAGATGGACGGACACAGTTAAATCGACTCAGAAAGTGATTGTGATAATGAATGTCAAATTTGTATTCGAGAATATTTTCTAAGGACAAAAGGGTGGACATATTTAGTTAAAACGATTTCGAATATCGTTAAGAATAAAATGCTTTTTGTACTCTATTACGATATATGTGAGTTTGTTTTTACTTATTTTAAATTTTTGGAAATTTAATATTGAAGACTGTATAAAGGCTTAAAATGATTATAAGTCAAAAAGTTGATAAATATATACATATATATATATATATATATATATATATATATATATATATCAACTTTTTGACTTATAATCATTTTATTTGCCTACTCTGTATTAAAATACTTAATAGTATAATAGCACAGTAATATTGCAATAACTTAGATGAGATTGCTAGAGCGCTAGATTAGCAATCATAAGGTTGTTGGTTCAACCCCACAAAATGTTTAAAAAGATATTTTATACTAAAAACTGTTTTGTCACCTAAAGAACTAAGTGCGCGATGGTGTACTCATTAAAAACGAATGGTTAATTTGTGTCCAAGTTCAAATATCAATGACGGCAAAATTTTTTTGTCTTTTTATTTTTATTTTCATATAGGTATATATTTTTAAGTATTCATAGAGTCAAAAAATAATTACATGAATTTGTGAACAACTCGAACAAAAATAATTAGTTATTCAATAAGTAGTTTATTTTTGTTTCCAATTATAGCAGCTACATTACCAAGAAAGTAAGGTTTTTGCAGGGTTTCTTCTACTACATTTGAAAAACAAATAACATTACCAGATATTTTTGTTAAACTTTTAATAGGGATAATAAAATTCTTACTTAGAGCAGCTACATATTTTTATTTATTCAAAACTTTAACATTTTCTGTTAAATTATTTCAGTGTAATCTTAAAAGACTCAGTCTTGATATTTTTTGAAGTCTTAAATTTGTGGGGATACAAATGAGAATAATTAATAATTTTGCATTAAGATTGTCGTCGCATATATGTTTATTATTACATATACATATACATAATACATACATATGTACGTACACAGAGAAACCGAATTTTTTGCCAATAGATTTTTTTTCCGTTACAAGTACTATCACAAATTCGATTCCAAGCACTATTCGGTTGCTGAATTAATAGAGTGTACAACCGACTTAAAAAAGCAATTCGATGACCGTTTTGTTATATACTGCAAATCAGGCAATATCGTATGGTAAATGGAAAGAAATTGAATTTTCCTTTTATACAATGGTATATCTTAAGCTGGGAAATAATATAGAATTTGATCAACATTCTTTTGACATCATGTTCAAAATTTTAAGAAGAAAATTATCTTGCATGTTTGTTATATATAATTAGCAATTCATTTACACTTACTATTTTGTGTTATTAGCCACTAGTGGTTGGATTTGCTAGATTTCTAAAGAGAGAGTTATAAAAGACCACATTGATAATTGATGCAAAAACTTGGGTTTTTCTTTATACATACGCCGATGATGAAATTTTAACTGATTGAAGAATAAACCTAAAATATTCTTTATTAGAAACACACAATATTGAAAAAGTGGACCTACATACATTTTATATTTCTTTAATAACTTTTTTTGTTTTTTTGTTTTTATATGGGTATTTTATAAATCATGTATTTTTAATTTATTTTTCAATTTATTATTATTATTATTATTATTATTATGTCATTTTTGTAGGATTCTGACTCAGAGAACCGAATTTATTTTTTTTTTGGTAACTATGACTAATATTTCAGATTTAAAACATATAATGCTGAATTTAATTGGGTTGTTATTTTCGAATTCATTAAGCAAGTTTAGTTTCGACACAAACCTATTACAATTTTTTTTCAAATCGTAGGAACCTTAACGCATTCCCAATTATATATAGTTACATAAACAGTTATAAACGAAGAAAAGCTTTTTAATGTCTAATTTTTTAACAATTATAATAAAATTTCGCTGTATTTTGTCAAAATTTTAAATTACGGACCGATTTCCTACCAGTATTTTTTCTGTGTGTACATGCATACATACATATATATATATATATATATATATATATATATATATATATATATATATATACATATGTATATATATACATACATATATACATACATACATCCTAACAGCAACTGGAACTGATTTTTTTTTTTGATTCATTTATTGAAAAGTGTCTTTTTAGGCACTTATAGATGTTCAAATAAAAAAATACACAAATTTACAATAACTTGCATTAGGCGACTGTTTGCATTCCTGAATAAAGAAAAGAGAGCGAGCACGATATTTTTTGTTTAGTTTAGAAGTGATAGTGACTTTAAAAAAATTGTAAAATATTATTGTTATGTTTATAAAAATAAGATAAGTGTTTAGCTTTAGTATATTTAAAAGTCTAGAAATATTCGAAACACAGTGTTCTCTATTTTTTCCATTTCAGGCACTTTTATCAAAAAAGCGATTATTTTTCAATATTTGTCTACTGTACTCTCTTACACTTCTAAATAACACTAATTCGACACTATAAAAAATCACTGAAAAGTGTCATCTTAAACTATTAAAACTGAGACAAGAAAATTATATAAAATTCGATTGTTAAGAAGTAGAAAATTTTGGCAGGTAATATATACATACGCATGTATATACATATACAAATAATACGCTGCTGCAAAGTATTTCCACATATACCTTTGTAATAAAGAGGTGACAAAACATCTATGTTACTGTATAATTATATACAAATATGTAAATAAATATGTATGTATGTGAGTAAATCTTGCGAAAATTTTGTTAATACTGTTAACAGCAAATGTATTCATACTTCTAACTTCGCACCCTACATCATTTTCATTACAGTAACAAAATGAATTCAAAAGAAAACTATGCTAAAAAGTGAAAGAATTTTAGACTTAAACTGTATTTTTATTTTTTTGAAATTTTTTGTAAATGATCGAAAATTTTCACATTAACATGTTAATAAGTAAAAATGTGGATTATATCGTAGTCTGACAATATTTATTTAGTTTAATTTCAATAAATATACGTTATAAAATACATATAAAAAAAGTGTTGTACAACCTATTTCGAATTTTAATGGCATCGTGGTTATTATAAAGCATTAATAAAAATTCATTATTACCATTTTTCTACAAAAATATATGTATGTAGGCTATTTTCAACGGCAAAATTTTGAATATTCTAATCTGAATTTTTTAGCTGCACTTTGCATGTTGATAAATGCTAACATATTATTGAAAAAAGTAAGAAAACGATTAAGTTTTATGATTTTATGAAGTTTTTATCGTCTCTTGTAAAATTTTCTATGGTTTATATGGCCTTTTGGTCTTCTATACATAATATGTTCAACTTTGACCTCTGAACTTTTGATATAAAAAATACGTTATAAATATTGTTATAAAGGTAATATCTTTGTCTTCAATATGAAACACATTTGTGAAGTTTTTAGCATTTTTGCGTTTTTCAGAACGTTATATTTTGGACCAAAAAGAACCCTGAGCCTAAAAGTTTACGATTTAAAAGACAATTCCAATAGTCAATATTTGCAATGAATTTAATTGAAATCAGAAATGTCAAATCCGAAAATTATTGCTTTCTGTTCGTTGTGATTACTTCATATATTTCATGCCGTTTAAGCGCTTTGTAAATATGCTTTTTACAAGTATATAATGCAATTGAAATCCTTGTTGATTGATAGAATTAATACATATTGTAAGCACGTTGTTCAGTAGCAGAATAGAAAGACGAAGTCTAGTTTGTGCAGTTTCCTTCATCATTCATTTACATGTGTCTTATGACTGCGACAATTTAAAAAGTTATAAATTAGAACAAATGAAGCATGTATATATATATATATATATATATATATATATATATGTATGTATGTATGTATATATATGTATGTAGTATGTGGTACAGTTCCCTACAAGCAAAATAATACGAAAGTGATTCGAATTCGTATTGCTTCGAAGAAAAATTTTGTTAAAATGACCATATTCGTATTGCGGAAGCTTCCCCCACCGGTAGGGATTGTGCGTCAAAGGCGATTAGAGTTTGGATTCCGGGAATTCGCGTGTGGGAAATCCCCGGATTAATCTCGGGAATTCCCGGAATTTTTTTAATTTTCCCGGGAAAATTCTCGCAGTTTTAAAATCCCATAACAAACATTTTGCTAATTTTAACACCTTACATCAATGAAATATTGACATTACTCTAAACATTTTACTAGTAAGAGTTTAACACATATAATGCAACTAGAAAGTTATCTAAGAGGAACGTTATTGTTACATAAATTAGGTTTTTGACAACTGAGTTAGGTTTTTTCCTATCAGATATTTATGTATTTATTTATCTATGGTTTAACGGAATTACTTACAAGTTGTCCTACATGAAATTTTAAATTAAGTTTATTTTTCTCATGTTAAAAGTTTTTGGTAATTTAGTTATTTATAATATAGTTATGTTATAGATTTGTTGAAATGAATATTAAAAAAGTAGAACTTCGAAAATACTCATTATGATGAAAAAAAAAATACTTGACTCACAGAAACAATTATAACTAGAAAATTTTTAAATAAATTATTTATTGGATTTAAATTCTCATCCAATATAAAGAAGTATTTGGTTTTGTTATTTCATGTTATAAAATGTAAATAATTTAAAAGCTAAATGTTAAAGCAAAAACAATTTTAATTTCGAAAAATTGAAAAATAAATAAAAACAAAGTATACATAAATTATATATTTTTTCAATTGAAAGTGTAAGACAATCCATCGTTGTCTTCTTTTAAGCCAGTTACAGGTAAAATACAATTAATATATTGCAATATTCATATCTTACATCCGACTGCAAGAATGATTAGCTCCTAGTCTGCCAATGTCAACCTGAAGGATAAAGTAAATATAGCAATTTTGAAGAAAATTTTATGAATTTTGTCATAAGATATATATAGTTCAAGGACGAAGATTATTCATAATTTCTCCTAGCCTCCATGCATGTATTGTCCGGCTTTGGTTTTATATAGTCCTAAGTGTTTCAAATATTAGTTCCTTAAAAATTAGTAAAATAACCTTTGCATTAATAGCAGTTCCCTTATACGACAATCTGTTGGAAATCACTAATTATCCTTTAACATAAATGTTGATATTGAGATATAGTTATTTTTTAACAAATAAGTTTTACAGAAGTCTAAATCGTACAAAATTCGCAAAAATTGACTTAAGTCCCCTTATAACTTATTTGAAAAATGTTTATAATGCTTAGAAAATGTTGTAATGTATTTTATGATTGAAATTTACCTACTATAATTTTCTTAATTTATTCATTGTTATATTTTTTCTAGGCAAGGATATAAATACCTATATTGTATACAAATGAAGAATATTTCTCAATGATTAGCAGTATATTGGAATAAGGTAAGTATCAGTGTCGGCTATTGAATTTTAATTAACTTCAATTATTTAAATTTTGTATTTTTATAGGCAAATTCTGTACAGTGAAGAAGATGTATGGAGTTAGGTATAAATAAATATTTATATATAAATATAAATATATTCCATGAGAAAGATGAATGTCAAACTTTTAGAATTATACACTTACTAATATTATGTAACATTCTTAATTGTAAAAAAGCAAAAAAAAAAACTTTTTGATCTTGAAATTTTTTTTTTTTTAATTTCATAATAAATATTGTTTGAATTTCTATTCAAAATCAAAAATTATTTTAATTCTTTTATTAAAGAAAATTATTGATTATTTAGAATTTTTTTAATGTTTTGTTTAATAAGTAACATAATTATTTTAATAAAGAAAAAAGTTTTTTTTTTATTAAATATTTACGAATTCAAATATTAGAACTTACATATTTTATAATAGGTAAGATTTCATTTAAAAAAAATTGAGTTTAAGAATTTAATAATAGAATATAAAATCCAATTTTTTCTGTGTTGGGAGATTTTTCATTCCAACACAACATTTGCTTTTGAAAAAGCACCTCTTAAATGTTATAACTTCCACATTCTTATAAAAAAAAACTAATTTCATGATTTATTCATAACCATATGAGATTATTTTCATTGGATTTGTGAACACTATGATTGACTGAAAAACATTGCGGCGAACTGATTTTTAGTATTTTCCAAATTTATAAGTAATTTAATAAGAATTAGTAAAAAAAATTCAGTTAGAGACATAAAGTGGAAATAAACAGCAAGTTATATATATAGAAATTTATGCAATAAATTACTATATATTTTTAAAAAGTTTTAGCATCAAAAACACAATAACATAAATATATGAGACACAGTTTTTAACATAAATTACGAAAGGCACTAATTTTATTTGTACAAAATATTTAAAATTTTCTTAACCTTAGAAATAACTTTATACTTTTACGTTATTTTATTTTCGTTAATTCAGTATGATTTATAATATATGGTTTTGTTTCATTAAAATAATAATAATAATAACAATAATAACACCTAAGCAATAACAAGTCAATATGTCTGGAGGAAAAATAGTCAATATTGCTAGATAGTCATCTAGGTTAAAAAAAGGATATCGCCAGATAATCTTCTGGAAGATGTTATAAGCATATAGCAAATCTATCAATAAAACAATTTAGATATATTATAATGAAGATCATTTTTACAACATGTATAACATGCAAATAAATGTCAACATTATAAAGCACGTAAAACTAAAACGCTTACAAAAAATATCCATTTTATTGCCGATAGACTAACAATTTTCTTTAGCTTTTTTTTAATTTTTAAATAATTTTTACACATTAGGAAAAATTGTGACTGAAAAATAAAAGTATTGCGTTAATTTCTTCCAAACGATTTAAATAGGATATTATTTTGAAGATTAAATATACTATGTAAATTACAAAAAATTAAAAATTTATATATATATATATATATATATATATAAATTTATATATATATATATATATATATATATATATATATATATATATATTTATTTATGTATATATATAGACATATTTTTTGTGTATTGCTTATTTTTATAAAAGTATAGTTTTACTTGCTTTAAATAATATACAATTATAATTGTATTTAAATATACTTAGAATGTTTTCTTAACTGTCGTTATTTTACTGAATTATGGATACCCCTTTTCATAACGCTGATGAAGATATATGTATACCTATTGTTCTGTGGAAAAGAGTAATTTACTGTTTATCTCTTTTCCGTTACTGTATTTACAATAGAGAATAAGCAGTGACAGTAGTAATTCTTTTATTTGTAGTACCATCTCTTTTGATAAATGACAGTGCTGTATATTTTTATATACACATTTTTTATGTTACCTTTATACTTCTTACGTTCACCTATATGTATATGTAAAAGTACACAGGACCATATATCAATATATTTGTAGACATTAGGGGGGTTCAATTTAAAAAATGGGAAACTAATTTCATGTTTTATTTCTGAAAAAAATTTTAATTTACTAATAAAAAAGATTTTAATGCTTTGTTATTAAGTGTTTTTAGTACGATGTTACGGGACAGTTATAATATACTTTTATTTAAAATTAAATAAATTAAAGTTATAATATTGTAGTTATGTATCACCTTAATGTACTATTACAACTACTCTTATACAGACGTATATATATTTTATCATTGAATATTAAAAAAAAAATACGAAATTTCAAAAAAAAAAAAAGAAATCATAAATTGTTATGTGTGCATAAATATTAAATCATAAATCTTTATCGAAAACTTTATTTTGCACTCAAACTCGTATGAGTTTACTTTTCTGTGCATAATTTTTAAGTTTTATTCATTACATTTTAAAATTGTATTGTTTGTGTATTAAATGAAAATAAAATTGTAAAGAAGATCATTTAAATTCTTTCAACTGGAAAATAATATAAAGCAACAACCGGCATGATATAGTTTATATAAAATATAAACGATACAGATTATTAAATATATATATATATATATTTAGGGTAAAAATAAAATTAAACATTAACAAAGTAAAGATCGTGTTTCCTATATAACCTAGATTTTCTTTTTTATTTCAGATTTTGTTATAATTATTTACATATGTTTAAACATACTTTAATAACTTGCTACTTATTAAATCATTTTAAAAATTTTTGAATATTACAAAAGCAAAAATAGTGATAATTATTATAACAAGAATGATTTTTATTAATCGACTTAAACCATTTATAGACTAATTAATTCAATTTGAAATATTTTCCACTTTAATGGTTTCTTTATTTAGTTTTTTTTACTACGATTGTGAATATTAAGTAATTAATTTGATTTTTTATTAATATCCCAACTTAGAAAAAATTACGCTATTTATTTACACATTTTAATATTACTCAGAACATTTTCATTTTACGAACATAAATTATTAATTTTTACAAACTTTCTTCGGCTCCTTCTGAACGTTTATAAATGTTAGTTAGGGTAGGTTGCATTTAAGGTGTCAATAAATAAGATTAGGCTTAAGTTTTTTTATTATGTCCAAAATAACAGATATATGGGAAAATAGTTTGTTGAGTAAACAGTTAATTACGTAAATTGCAAATAAGATCAGCAAAGAACATATTCTATTCATTGCTTTTAAATCTGTGTTCTGATAGTAATTTATATTTAATTTTTATATGAAATTTATTTATTAATTTCTTTAAAAATATTAATCAATTTTTTCATTTTTTAAATAATCGTAATATTAATAATAACAGTACAAATTTGGACAAAAAACTTCTTTCTTAATTAAATTTCTTTCAAAACAGAATAAATGTAACCATATACTTGTTATAAATATTGCTTATACAAATATAAATATATACAATATGTGTGACACAAATAAATCAAAGTTTCACAGAGAGTCTTAAAAATACTCAAATATGCTCGATATCATAACTGGTGACTAGGATTACCAGATTCTAATTGTGATCTAACTTGACATTCCTGAAAAACGAGCTTGATTTCCAAAAAAGAAAAAAAAAACTTAACAATCGACTTCCGCCAAAAATCTTTTATTTTTTATATGATACTTATATGGAAGTATACATATAAACATATCAGTACATATCTTTTAAGAAATGCGGTATTAGATTTTTGCAACTATTGTTTGAAAAATAAATAAAATATATAGAAATATATAGGAAATATATAGAAATATATATCTTTTTATATTGACTTAATACAAATATTTCAATATCGATTAATATTGCTTTTGATCATTTATTCACGACTAAAATAAATTAGTACATCGTATAAACAAATGTGTTTTGGAAGTTTTCAAATAAATCTCAAGGAAATAGCGTTAACACATAATATGCAGTAATCAGTTTGATCTGAAAAATATTTTTTTTTAATTTAGAATAGTTCTTCTTTGTAAGGCGTTTCGTATGTCTCCCATATGGGGAATTCTCATTTTGCGTTTACCTTCAACAACATCTTGTGAAGTAAAATAACAAAAAATCAAGGTCTAAAATGATTCCATGTAGTACAGATAAGCACTCAAAGTTGAAAGGTCCAAAAAAAGTATTTGAAAATAACATTTTTTTTTTTTTTTTTTTGTTCTTTTGATTTCTGATATCGCGGATTTTAGCTTATATGTCCAATTTCTCTAATATAAACTACAAACATTTTCAGAAATAGGACAACTAGTCTTCAATCAATGTGTCGTTGACCAGTGTTAAATTATATTGTAAACAAGTGATGAAATCAAAATTTTCAAAATTTTAATTTTTTACAGTTTTTTGATTAGAAAATTTTCACCTTATAATTACGAATCGTTCGAGATACATCTCGCTAAGGTCCCCTCAATAGAAGCGCTATGGCTCCAAGATGTTTCTTTTTCGCGAAGCATACTTACAGCGTAATTTCCCTAAAACTAAAGTATTGCGTGATCAAAAAAGCTTTCCATATTATATTTTAAAATCATTGTGGCGCGATAAGATATTAATTTGAAAAAAACGTTATAACTCTTTAATATCTATCTAAAATTTTGCATACTTTATATTATCATTTTTTTACTTTTTATATGAAACTATTTCTTTAATATTTCATAAATTGTAGAGGCACACTCTACAGGCTTATTGAAAGTGGTTAAAATGAATACCAATCTGCAACTTTTATTATAACTTATATCGGAATCAAGTGGCACTCAAAAATAATTATGCTTTTGAATTTAATGCAACTTTTAACATTTTTGGGTGTGTATTTTTGTCATTGAAAATTTTATTTTATGTATTTATGAAATTAACATATGTAACTTTGTATTTGTTAACATCACTTAAAGACCTTTTTTGTTTTGCAATTTAAAAAATATATTAAAAATCTATGCACACTTTGTTTTTTGCTCTAAAGTGAGGTCTTAATATAAAACTTACTGAACCTCCTTTAACTTTTATTTTATATACATTTGTATAGGTAACATATGTGCATTTATTATTGATATCGGACTTAAAGTAGAATTTGTACGGTATTTGTAAAATTCTAAATTTTAATTACGATAACATAAATGGTCATTACTTGTCCATTAATATCATTTTAGAAAATTTCTTGGTTGTCAAAAAGAATATTACAAAAAAAAAAAAAAAAAAAAAATGTATATTTATATAAAATGAAAAAACGAAAAAATCTCTGCACACTTTGTTGATTCAAATTTGTTTAATGAAATGTTAAAAACTCATTATGACTGCGATTATCTTCGGTGTCATCACCAATATTGTATCATTATTAATTTGTATTTTAGACATGTTGACAACATTACCGTTGAGAATTTTTAAAAGGCGTCCAAAAAGAAGATTTCAAAAAATAAACTCGACAAAAAAGTGGATTTTTTTTTTTTTTTTAAAGGACCAAATGCTTTAATACCTAAAAGAACTTCTTAAAATTTGTTTATTTGATAAATACAGAAAATATTGTATTTCGAGAAAAACTACTAAACTCAATTTTATTAATAATAAAATAATTTAGTTACAATCATTTTTATTATTGCAAAAATAAAGATTTTGCAATAATAAAATTTCTTCATATAAATGACTTTTATTAAAATTGCCTTAGTAGCATCAAGAAAGTAACTATTTTTTTTACTGAAATTGGGCATAGAACTAGACGTGGCATCCCACTTATATTTTTGTTAATAATTTTTATATTAACAAAAATACTTGTTAAGTGTATTAAATTTCATTCGACCTTTCAAAACAGAATAGTTTACAAAAAGTGGGCGTGGCATTTATATTAATATGATATACTATATTTCCTCTCAGGGAATGCACGATATATAAATATACAAAATATTGGTTGAATAATATATCATTTCATATATTGCATACTATCTAATTATTAAAGGTGGGCTTAAAAGTGATGCGTCATTCAATAAAAATCTTACATAATATTTTATATTTAAGAGCCTATAAAATTTAAATTCGTCTAACTTTGAGAAACACTTTGGATATTTTATTAACCTGATGGAACCCAAATTTTGTTACATAGTATAACTTAAAATTATTATTAAAATTATTATGTAAGGATTATAATATAAAGTTTAGAATTGTATACAAAATATTTTATGTAAAATAGAAATATTCAGTCGTGTAGTTGGAAATAATGACTATAAACACTGCCTTTTATAAATATTTTTATTTAGTATGAGTATGAATATAATTTTTAATAATTGCAACATTTATTTTAAGTATTTTAAATAAATAATGAAAATAACAAAAGCACACATACATTGAGAATAAGTAAATGCATACGCATACATACGGAAATGAAACTAGGTTATCTTATACGAATTTGTTAGTAACTAAAAAAGAAATAGTATTGGTTAATATTCTTTACCAAGCTACTTAAATACTGGTGGGCACAAAGGTAGCTAAATTATTGCATAAGTTCTGGCTTAATAAATTCACCGTTGATACTTCTTGAGCTATAAGTCAGTGCTAGGCGTTCATATTGTTCAGAATACGAAGCTGATCAGATATTTACGAAGTTAGTAACAAACAACGTAGAGAACCAAGAATTTCATTAAGTCGCTTGTTAGCTTTCAACAAAGTAGGTACTTAGTACACTTTGAAGATTTAAGCAAAAACAGAAGCCATGTATTTGCTTATATTTATTTGTTTTAGTTCATAAAAAAACAATTATTACACATACAAGCTTTAAATTTATGTTTTTAATAAAAATATTTTATATCAAATATTTTTTTTTTTTTTTTTTGAATGTTTTTATGTTTATGTTTGTTCATAAATACAAACGAGCTCGTTTATTAATTTATTCTCTTTTAATTTTTCAACTCAATTGTTAGAAAACAATTAGATTTTTTTTTAATGCAAACGCATGTAAAAAGTAAAAACTCAAAAATACTGTACGTATAAAATGTGTTATCAATTCGCTTAGCTCTATTGTAGGGTATTCAAGCATTTAACTCACAAACACATGTAACTATAACAACAGACATGGAGAGACACTGAAGTGACAAAATTGCATTGCATTCAATAATATGTTATAATATAAAAATTAAATATGTTTGATTGTTTGTTTGTTTGCACCTTATAGAAAGTTAAATCGCTGCACCGATTTTCTTGAAATTTGCGGTGTCATTCTATGAACTCCAGAATTAAAATAAGCTATTTTATTTTTCGATAAGAGCGTTAGGAGAATTAGAAGAAAATATAAATTATCGAATAACTTAAATACTGTTACATCAAAAGTCTTAACATTTTACGGATATACATTTCTCATTAATCACCAAACTTCGAATGAAAATGGGACGAATAGGACCAGGGAAAATGTTACCCCACTATAATGAAAATATTAAATATGGTATTTCGTAAGAACTCTAACAACAAGTCTTTGTAGAAATTATTTTCTCATAAACTTCCATAATTTAAGATGAAAATGTTAGAAATAGAACCAGGGGGAATGGTACCCACCATATAAAGCAAATATTCTTAATGGTATAGAACTAAAGAACTATTATAGTGGCAGCTCTAAAATTTTGTGGTTATATAGCAGCGATGAAATGAATAAGGACGTATAGGGCCAGGGCGAGGGTAGACCCTATAAAAAGCAAACATTAATTTTCGAATATCGAAAGTAGTAAATTTGTAAAAGGCTTAAAAATTTGCAGAAAATATTTTCATATTAAATTTTGAATATGATGGATAGGTCGAGGGAGAGTAATAAGTTTTAGTTATCTCATCAAAAGAGGAAGCGAAGCGCACCGAGATAAGGTAGCATGTTATGAAATTAAATTAAATTAAATTATGATAAAAATAAATTAAATGTACATACACATGCACAGAAAAAAACCTATGAAAGGAATGCACACTTTTTATAATGAATACTTAGTTTAATGTATATTATGATTTATGTGGAAAATTTTCATTTTAAAAACCAACAACTGAAATAAATAAATAATCAGATGAAATTAAATATTTAAACATATAAAACAAAACAAATCAAATATGCTTTTAACACATGTTTTTTTCTTGTTTTTGTATTTTTATGTAATAAATATATTACGATTACTTAAAATATTGTAAATATTCATATTCTTACACACGTACACACTCACACACACACATGATTTATACAATAATTTAATTCATTTAAAAATTTATACTTAATGAGCAGACATGCTCCAAGTTTATTTAATAAAGATTTAATTGAAATTATTTTAAATACTTGCATCTAAAAAAAAAACAATAAGACATTGTATAAATTTAAAATCAAATTGTCATTTATTATAAATGATAAATAGTTTATGATATATTCTGCATACAACTGCAATGAAATTTTTATGAAGTAAAATTAAATTTTGCTAAAAAAAAAAAAAAATAGATTTAAAACTGTTACTTAGAATAATACAAAATTTCATATATCACAATTTAACTTTCAAGACATGACTTACCTGCTAAGCGATTTTCATTGTCTCAATATAAGTTAAAAAAATTTTTAATTTGATTTGAGACAGAATTTAGTTTAATTTTCTATATAGATTTTTTTAGTTGCATATTGCAGCCATTTAGTTTTTGAAGCTATACAAAGTAATGTAGAAAATGGAAATAATTAATGTACTGAATATTTTCAAAATTAAAATCAAAATTGTAGATTATGTGTAAAGACTGTGCCATTAATAATTATGAATATTAGAAACTGATATTTTAACACCCGAGCTTAAAACTAAATTATGCTAACTTTAATCGCTGAATATTATATTTTCTCCCCTTTTTTTTTCTAATCTATATTATTATTTTTATATTAAAAATTTTAAGCGATTTCAAATAATATCAACTTAAAACATAGTCAATAACTGAAATTTAAATGTTTTTATCTTATATTAATACATCTGAATTAATAATATAAATTAATTATATTTCCGCCTCTTAAAGTGTTAAATAAATAAATTTATTTCATTAATTTTTTTTCTATAATATAGCGTCATAATAACAATTTAGAAGCTCTGCAAGGCATAATTACGGTTTTAAATAGCAATTTTATATTAAATGAAGAAAAAAAACAATAAATAAATATTTACATAATTGAAATAATGATTTAATTATAATATAAATTTTTCTAAGCAAAAAAGTGATTTTAATAATATTCTCAAAAAAGAAAAAAAAATTATTTTTTGTACAATAATTTACAAAAAATGTGGTTTTATTTATTACAAAATAGATTGTCTTGTTTTAAACAAATTTAATAATATATATTAAAAGCAAAAAAAGTCATTGTGAATTAATTGTATAAAACAATCGATTTGTTTGTATTGGTTAACAAAATTAATTAAATAAGTTTAAACATTGTAAGCATAATTTACAAAATTTTACGAACATTTACAAATGAGGGGAGGAAAAAATAAATCACTAGGGTTGGACAATTTTAACAATTAATTCCTGCAACCCACTTAACACAAATAAAAAGGACATGAACATGGAAACAATAGCTGATTCGATGAGTGAATGAATAGACGAATGAATGAATGAATGGTTGGTTAAATGTAATGATGACTGTATTTATTAAATACTGGTTTGAATTCCTTTGGTTTGACTTTTTAATAATGGTTTATTAATGGTTCACTGACAAAGGCATACACATAAATATATTTTAAATATATTTATGTGTTTGGAAATGGAAACTGAATTTTTATAGAATTTTTGAGTTAAGTTTGAAAAATATTCCATATCCAAATATTAAATTAAGATAATATATAATATTGAGAGAACATTTTATGGTTAACATGAAATAAATTTTGGGCATAATAATAAATAAGCATGTACTACTTTTTTATGTTATTAAACATTATTTCCAAATAATTACAGGGCGAAATCGTGCAAAGGAATATTCTTTTAAAAATGTTTTATTTTATTTTAAGCGAAATTGTAATTTAAATAATAAAGTAAAAGTTGTATACCAGTATGAAAACTGAAAAATATTTTAGTTTAAGATTTAATTTTTAAAAGCGCTACCTTGTAACCAATATTTTATTGATTATAAAAAAGCAGTTGGGAGAAAAAACTTCATACACCGCGGTGCACCGTTTCCAATTTCTAAAATGCTTTTGAATATTTTTTTAATATTTTCATATCGTATCGTAACTAATTTATCTCATTTGTTCTGTGACAAATTAGTTAGAAATGATTTTGCATTTTTTTCAGTTGCATCATAAAATGTTTAGGCATTTAATAGTCGAAGGAAAATACCATTAAAAATTAACAAAAATTAAAATAATTTCGATCTTAAATTAGTATATGTTGAAGTCTAATTCATTTTGTATATAACTTCCAAAATTTAAACTGCAGAAGTGATCAAGGGATAAGAACATTGACATTTGTACGTACATAATTACTTATATCATCAAAGGGATTCCCAATGACATAACTGAAAGCTACGTGTCGTTTACTATAATAAATACTGCACTTTGCTAAATTTACATTGTGATTGTTCGACTAATTTTGAAGTTATTAATAAAAGTGAAATAAAATACTAGCATTTAAACCGCAACTGTTTTAGCGGACTTGCGGGCTGCCTACATAGACACGATATAAAATTGGTAGTTTTTTTTTTCTTTAGAAAAAAACAAAATGTAATACCAAAAGTGAAAAAACAGAAAAAATTAAACTATGAACCTTAACTCTCATGGTAACATTTATAATATCGGTCCCTTCAGAAAATGAATAACATACGTCTTTATAGCACCTTTTAATGATTCCCATTTTATGTTTTCAGCTTTATATTGAAATAAAGAACATACAAGAAGTATGACATCATGATACCAAAAGCTACCAAAGTATAAAACACCGAATTAAATAATTGGGTTTCATAAAAACTTGGGTTTGGATTTCATAGAAAGAAATAAACTATTTAAATTTTGTTCTTACATTTCATAAAATAGAATCAGAACGCTTTTTGAAATATCTCAGAAATCATTTGAACCATTGACAAAAAAAATTTGTGAGGTATTGAATCATGAATTACTAAATAAGATACTATTTATTATGCTTTATTATTAGGACAACCAAAATTATGTAATATAATATTTTTTCCTGTGCTTCAAATAAACTGAACTGTTAGTTATTTATTTAACAGCATATCGTACCATATTTTCATAAAAATTCTTATTTAACAGCATATTTTAGCAACTTAAATGGCATATTTTTGTATATATTATGCTTAATAGCATAATTGTGCTTATATTACTCTAAAGAGTATAATTGTGCATATTTTAAACTTAAGAGCAAAATTTTATAAATATTGCACTCAAGATAAGCTTTTCCTGATGCAGTCAATCAAAATTAAGTTAATTTTGGTATGGAGAAATTAATAAATTTTGCATCAATCTTTAATTACGCAAAGTGCTCTATTACCATTGTTCAAATTAAATTATATCTACTGAAACTTTAAGCCAAATGCTAAAATTTTCTAATTGGTATTTCTCAAAAATTTGATAAATTTTTAAAACAGTAAAATTTTCTTAATATAGCAGCGTAAAATTTCGAATTCAATAACAGATTTTCGAACAATATGCGAATGGATTTAGCTCATATTGAGCAATATTATGGAAAATATTCTTAAATCTACTGGTGTTTTTTTTATATAATCAGAGGATAAAAATTTATAGACTTATAATCAAAAAATTAAAAAATGTTCCACATTGTTTAAATCTTGCGAAAATATATTGACCACCGTTAATTTGTTTTTGTACAAGGCGAGAATTCGACTGTCTTGGGTTATTCAGCACACTTTATCGACAAAGACGAAGTTTTAGACCGAAATTCATATGGGTGTTGGCTGATTGTTTAACGAACTGGTAGTCTCAAATATCATTACTATTTAATCGTGTAATGGTCGACTTTGAAAGACCATTGCATTTGCAGTTAATAATTTTCAACTTTATCATTTGAAAGTCCACTCAGTCGTGTAATTTGCTATAAAGTTTATAAATACACGTCGTTTTTGGCTTCAGCCCAGCAGAATATATCACTAAAAATAAATATTTTCGATTTTAAATTATAATCTTATCTTTAAGTATATGTTTTAGTATACTAAAAAATTATTTTGTTTTTGCTTTTTGTAGAAATACTTGTGACACAGTTGCCAAAATATATGTACATTCATTCATCAGTTTTGACATTTGTTTGCAGTTATTTTTTTAAACAAATTTCACGCAACAACTTTTGAGCAAATGATTGACACACATACATACATAAAAAATATGAAAAATCGTATTTTATACAAACTAAAGTGCGAACACGAGAAATAATTTTACGATATTGTCCTGTTATTTAAAGGGATTGGACATATTATGAGCTTTTTAAGGAGTTCCCTTTGAACCTGGGGAAAGGGCGCTTACGTGGTACTAACAGGTGAAAACAAGTTTGTTTTATTTCGTGAAAATAGTAATATTTTTTTTCGTATTTTGATTTTGAATGCTTCAACTTTTTGTGTATATACAACAAAATTTTCAAAACAAATCCTTATATAAAATTAATTTTAAAAACTGAATAAAACAACATAAAAATATATCGTCCGTACGCTGACGAAACGTCCTATGTGTTTTTTTTTTACTACTTTTTAGGTACCAAAAAAAAAACATTTATTTTGCAAATTTTTAATTTTTGATTTTTGTTAAGATATTTGAAAATTTTATGCATTGAAACAATTGTTATCTTTTGGCTTTCGCAAATGCCAAAAGAAGATTTTTTTGTTTTTGTTTCTAAAAAAGTCCTATGTGAAGTAAAAAACAAAATGGAGTTTTTTTTCACATATACATATAGGACTTTTTGCAACTTCGAAACCCGTTGATATAATGGAAAATGCATTATAGGGTGAAGGTATGACTAGTTGTAATACAAGATACGATAATACAAAGAAATTTAAAAAATTACACATAAGATTCTTCTTTATATTCTGACATATAAAAACTTAAATGGAGATATACACAAACATATACATTAGGGTAGTCCAATATTATTTTTTGCGAAATACATTTAAACGTACCTAAAATTATGAATGAAGGTATCGTTTATAATATCTCGACCAAATTTCAACTATCTGCTATGATTGATGCCGTGTACATTTATATTCATGATAGCAGAAAAAATCCTAAAATTTTATCCCACTAATATTAATATAACAAACGATAGCCAAATAAAAATAATTATACTATATTTTGTAACTTTATAAAAATACTTAGTTAATATTTAGTGGGGTATTCAATTATTCGGATTTATTCAATAAATAATTATTCGAAGTTAAAAGTAGATCACTTAATAACCGATTAATGGCAAACTATTCGATTAAACGAATAGAATTAGTAATACATATAAAACATATAAATATTACTAACTATAGTACTTAATCTATTGATATAGATATATAGAAACATAATGTAGATCACATGGGGCTTATCTTATTAGTTCTTTCTCCATTTTGTTTGAGAAAAATTACATTTTTCGATTTAATACTAAAAAATATTCTCCTAAATTAGCTTTGTTTAATAAACCAATGTTTTTATTTTCTATGCAAGAATTATTTTTTTATTGTACATTTTGTTGATGAAAATTAAAATTTTTATGATTTACATAACTTTAAATTTACTCTATTCAAGACTATATTTTCAGAATTTTTATTGTCATAAGTTCAAGTATTTATGAAATTACAATATTATAAACTTCTCATGTGGCATTTTTAGATCGATTCAAAAAATGATTCTGAGTCGATTGGTATACTTTAAGGTGGATGTTGGATGATTTTTTCTGTGCTTTTCAAACATTATCACAAACGCCTAATACCCCAACCACCATTGGTGGTGTGGGATATAAAGAATATCCCACAATATCAATAAGGTACTAAACTTGTGATCTAGAAGTAGTACGAATTCGGATAATTTTCAATGAATGAACATAGTATTTTTATTGGAAGATGTTCCCTTTTTTGATGCCTTTTCACTGAGAAGGAAGTATTCACCATTTCGTGTAAAATTGCAATGAATATCCAAATTCTTTTTACAGGCGCAAGGAAATTAGTTTTAGTTTTTATATAAACCAATATATTTTTTAGTAAAAGAAAATATGCATAACATGATTTTCCATTTGTTTAACAGTTTTTTTTTTAAGTAACAAGTATTTGAAAAAATAAAAATCGAATCTCAACATTTTATAGAGTTTTCTAATATTATCTTTATATGTGGTTAGTGTTATTTCTTAAGCACAAGAAAACGTGCACTAATCAATACTTTGGAAATAATGAAAAAGTGTTTCCCTAAAAATTACTTTTATTTATTTTTTCAGGGATTTATATAAGATATGGCTGACATAAATTTATCTTAAATTTTTAATTTTTTAAATCCAAAAAAACAAATTTCGATTAATCGGTTATTCAACACAAATTATTCGGTTTATTCGTTATTCAAAAATAGACAATTTAAAATTATTATGTGTTCAATCGATCAAAATTAATCGAATAACCGAACGATGGTTAATCGATTTGATACACTAATATTTAGTAAGGATAAAACGTCATTTTAATAAAAAGAATTTAAATAAAAAAATTTGTAGGAGCATATTTTATTAAAGAATTTTAAATAGTGTACTTTATTCATTGATGAAAATTTTTTTCTTGGAAAAATTACGAAATATGGGTATAATAATTTCTCATTACTTATCGTTTGATGTATATATATTAGTAAGAACCAGCTTTACCGCTGCGAATTTTTAAAAAGTATTCAAAAAATGGAATTTAAAAAAATGTCGGCAAAAAAAGGGATCTCCATAAAATTTTTTTATTTGATAAAAATAGAAGATGAAAAATGTGCTATTATAAGAAGAGCTACTAAATTCAATTTTATTAATAACAAATTTATTTTTCATTAGTGATAATTTAGAAAATAGGAAAAGTAAAAATATAAATTAATTCGGACCTAAAGGATCCGGCATTTGATGTTTTAAATAGATGTTCCTAAAATTTAAAATTGACTTTAGTTTTTAACAATTTCAGTTCATTTATAAATTCTCTGGGTTTTTTATTACATTACTGTATTGTGAAACAATCTCAAAATAATTAATTTCATTTTTGGAATTAATATTTGTATAATGGGTGGAAATATTTCCAACAGCACAGTTTTTCGTCACTTAAGAAGTCGTCATTTAATTCCATTAAAAAAAAAATGAACCAAAAAAGTGTCCAGGTGGTTGAAAAAAGGGCAACGGTAACGCTGGTAAGAACAAATTTTAGAAAACCTATTCTGGTATCATCAACATAAATGGCCAATCGATTTAGGGAGTTAAAATTTCAAAAATATGTTCATTGATGCACGTTTAAATGTACGATCCTCTTTATTTTTGTTTTTCTTTTTTTTCGTAAAATGTTGGACAACTCTAATATACATACATATATAAACGATGTATTATGTTGTCTTTTTTAAATTCAAATAATTCCCAGAAAATTCATTTAGAAGCATGTAAATAATCATTGGTCAAATATGTCAACGTGATGAACGAAAACATATAAAAATACAACATAGATGACTTTCGAATTTTATTGTCGAAAAATGTCCTAAAGTGTTTTTTCTTAAAAAAAAAATATATGTATATATTTTAAGAATTGTGGAAATATAATCAATTTTAAGAAAATTTATCAAATTTTACTTTTAACATTAATATAAAAAAGCTTGTTATTTTTATAAAAAACAAAATATTTTTAAAGCTTTTTTAGTTAAGTCCTTTTTTAAAACATCAATTCAGTCAAAACATTCTATTCGAATATAAATCATAAATTTATTTGTCCTGTTTCATTTAAATTTTACCCAAAAGACCCTTATCTCTGATTTTTCCAATAGATTTTTGTCATACACATGCTAAACATACACCCAAACAAATTAAGTTCTTTTCAATACCTTTTCAAATGTTTGATGTAAAAATACTAAATGTTAATTATTCTTTTGAACAATTTCCATAACAACTACTTTTATGTACATTTGGTACAAACAAGGTTGAAACGTAAATGTCAGTTTAGGAGTATGAATTTGATTTTATTAGGTTTATGATAACAAACTTATATTATGTGTAATAAATGTTTTTGTGTGTGTGATAGTGGATTTAAAAAAAAATTTCACACAATTTTCTTTTACTCACAATAGTAAGCGTGATAATAAAAATGGCAAATCAATTTTTGAGATTATTACATTTTGTGCAAGTTTTGAACATCATCGTCATCATTTAAATGTCTTTAGTTACACCCAGAGGTGTTGTAAAACGTTTAATATCATTATCAATTGCATTTAATGTTATTTATTTATCTATTTTTCTTGTATGTTTTGTATTGTTTCTATTATTATTGTTTTATGTTATTGTTTCTTGTTTTTGATATTGCTGTTGTTATTATTGTTGTAAGATATTCTGATAAAAAGCGTTTTAACACTTGACACGTTCACAATACGAATAGAACTACAAAAGTTAAAGTTAAAGTTTTTTGTGTTGTTTTTCCAACAAATCTTTTTTTGTTAAAATCGTGTAATTAACTTAAGTGATTGTAGAAAAAAGTGAGAGCACAACATCTTAAGTGTTTTATTAAGAAAACTAATTGTATTAAATGTTTATCATTTACCTACTAAAAGTTAAATAAATATTTTCATAGTAAATTTTGGTAAAAGGAAGTCAAAAGCCAGAGGGTCAAATTAAGTTCATGGGTAATTCCATTTTAAATCTAAAAAATTGGTTACCGATTTACATAAAATTTGGTGCATGTGTGGAGAAGGATACAGAGGCATGTAAAGTTAACATTTTTTTTTTTTTTTTTGTTATGTGAAAGATATATATGGGGATTTGTCAAAGCTTGTATTTTAAGATGCCATATAAAAATTTTGAAAATATTTTTAACATTTTTTTTTTGTTTTTGTAAGAATTTTCTTTAGTTTTTTATATATTTTTGGTAAGAAGCCTTATCGGTAAACTTGCTACAGAGAAAATTTCAGAGAGTTCAATATTTTGAAATTTAAAATGGAATCACTTTTTTTGTAAAATTTAAATTAAAGAAAAAAATTGTTTAGGATGTATTGAATTATGACTAAATTTATTGCAAAGTTAAATAAATATTTAATAAAATAATAAATATTAAATGTTTTTTTTTTTTAATAAAAAAATCTTATTTATATGTATGTCAAAGTTTTATAATTAAATATTTTTTAATTAACTTGATAGACCATGGCAAAAAAAAAAAAAAAAAAAAAATCTGAAATTTAACATAAAATGTGAAGAGAATTAGTTATATAATCATTGTTATATGTGCAAAAATACAAAATTTTAAAATCAATGAAACCGAGTTAATGTTATAATACTTTTAAAAATGGTTTTGTTTTTGGAAAAATGGCTAATTAAATTGTTTTAGTAACATTATAAATAATAAAATTACAAAGTTTGCGATCCAAGTTCTTTATTTTTATTAGTTGCAGTGTTTCAAAGTAAAAAAATAAAAAAAAAAAAATATATGATTAAAACGAACTAAGTTTTTTTTCCACAAGTTCACATTTTTGGTATTGAGTTGTATAAGAAAAGTGTTCTCTGAACATAAATGAACAATATTACTTTAAATTTTATGACTGTATCGTAATTTGAAATCAGAATTTTAGCTATTTTAATATTTTTGTATTTTTGATTATTATATGTGCGCCCCTACATAAAGAGGCGATTTGACATCATATATTTATAAAAGAAGTAATTCTGCTTCGTTTGTCTCTTATACCATTAATGTGTCCTTGTGAAGATAGTTGAGGCTTTCCAAAAAGTAAGAGTGAATTTTAAAAAGTGTACAATTTTTCACTTGCACACTCTCAGGACTAGCTTCAGAAAATCCGTGTATTGCCTAAATTAAAATTTTTTATTTTAACATAATATAGTCGTAGGAGCCCATAAAATATTTAATTGCAATAATTTTAGAGATTATTTTAAAATAAAGCAAAATTTTTAGACTTTACTTAATTTTCGGTTTCACAAAATGTAGAGCATATTGGGGACTTGTTGATCTTTATTTTAATGATTATTTTTTAAATGAGTTTTTGTGGAAAACCATATATTTGTATTTAAACGTATTTTGTTTGCGCACATCCAAGACCCGGTGTGGAAACTGACAAAGTCTAATTCAACAATAAAGTTTTGTCAATTATATAAAATAAAAAAAAATTATAAAAAAGTTATCTTAAAAGATTAAATCGACCGTAAAATATCGATTTAATAAATAAGAATTGCTGCCTTCAATTTTAACTTCCAAATAAGTATTTCTTGAATTTAATTTAAACTTTATTTTTATTGTTGTTGTTTCTTATTTTTTGTTACAAATTTCTGCATCCTTCCAATTTATATAATATAATTTAATCGAAAAACTTCGTAAATACAAACTCTGCTTAAATGTTAACTAAAGTTTTCCCGCTTTTTTTAACTTTCATATTTCCTCCCCTTGAGGTATGCAAATAATAATAGACTTATTTATTTTGTTATAATTGTTGTTCTTGTTATTATTGTAGTTTATTTACTTAATTTTTCGGTTTATTTTATCTTTTGTAGTCAAAAACATAGAAAAAGTAGGTATTATAAAACAAAGTTGTATAATAATTAAAATTTTCACTTTAATATGATGTTACATAAGTTCATAGACAGTCAAATAAAAAAAAGGTTGAATATTTATTAATAGGGCAATCATTAAATAAAATTAATCATTTAATAGATTTTATATTGGTAAATTGTAAAAGATATTAAAGTTTTGTTGAACTGATAACATTTAGTTGCATTTGAGATTAAAAAAAAATCAGATACTCAGTTTAAATTGTTTTCTTCGTATGTTAAAAGTCACAAATTAAACAAATATTTACACATGTTATTAATTTAAAAAGTAAACTGATTTTTATAATTATTTATTATTGAATTGGCAAATAATCTCATTTTAACAATAACTAATGCACATGAAAGTATTTAACAATGTCAATAACATCTATCCTGTGCGTTTTTAAATAATGTTAAACAAATATGTAGACAATGAGGCGTAAAAAATATAGGTCTATTTATACGCATGTAATTTTATATTTACTTATTTATATATTTATCTACTGTTTATTTATTTTTTTTTTCACTTTTTTTTATTTATTTTAGTCCAACACTAAATGTGTCAAAAAGAAACAACCATACAATCATCATATGTTACCATTAACCCCTACTTAAAAATGTATTTATGGCAAAAAAAATAATAATAATAATAATAAATAAGATAAATAAATGAATGAAAATCATTTAGACAAAGATACTTTCATCATGACATGATTACTTATAAATACATAAACCATTAACATTGGCACAGAAAAGTTTAGAGAAAACAAAAAAGAAAACTGTGACGAAAAAGGAAAGTTAAAAAATGACTCAATAAATGTAACATTATACTTAATGAAGTGGAAACCAATTGCAAGAATAATGGCTGTTAGTAACAGATATAAAACCACATTTTATAAAATGTTAACAAAATTTAATGCGGCTTATACTCATACTCGTTTTACTCCGCAATGATATAGAGATAGAGAAAAAATAATAGAGAAGGTAAGAATAAAAAATTAATGGTTTATATGAAATGTTCCTAATATGTTAGTGTGAAAACAGTGAAGTGTGTTTAAATAGCATTATTTTAAAATAGATAATGTCATTTTATCTTTTAACGTATACAAAATATATTTATCATTTATGTATGCGCGAAATAGGGAATTTTGAACTGAAATATGCCAGTTATTGTTAAAGCCCATCTACACGTAGAATTATCTCACGTGTAGATTCAAATATTAGTATTATAAGAAATATTATGAGACTATTGTGAAGAGATTTCTCTACACAACTATCTTATAAGATGAACTGTCAAAAAAATACACATATATGAAAGTTTGTTTGTGTGTGTGCGTGTGTATTTTGAAAATTACTAAAATTACTCTGTGACTGATTGAAAATAATAATATCTAACAGGATTTATTAGAATATGTGTATTCCTTATTTAAGATTTAACATATATAAATTAAATGGTTACTCTCTTCTGCCGGCGTTACACATTATATCAGAGTTAATCTCAGTTGTAGACCTGGGGTTAACTATGCATAGTGCTTCCAAAGCACATGGAAATTAGTGCTGTGCAAGTATTGAGTATTAAGTATCGAGTACTGAGTACTTACCACTTTTTTGGGTACTCAATTCTTTAAAGTAGTTACTCTATGCTTTAAACGTTTAATTTTTTAATGATAACGTATTTAAAAAATAACGAATAAAATAAAACTCTGTGTGCATAAACTTAACTGGGAAAAGATAAGAATTCACTAAAAAAACATGCATAAACTTAACTGGAGCTAAGTTTCCGTAAAATATATAAAGTTATAAATATGGAATATAGAAATAAAAGAAATAAGTTTTAGTGAGTAACTCAAGGAGAGTAGGAAATTATTTTCTTTTATTGATGCTTACCGCTCAAAAGTTATAATGCATGTAAAATATTTTTCAGTTGCTGAACATATTGTAGCATTATATCAAATTCTATCATAGTTTTATGTTGCATCATTTTTATAATTCAATCACAATTGATACTCAAAACTAGCGAATGAAATACATTACTTAGGGCATTCAAATTACAAAAATTCATAAATTCAATTAGCGTTAGAAATATAAAGTTTAAGATCATGAGATTTTAGAAACTGCATAAAGAAAAATATCAATTTTTTAATATATGAAAATAATTTTACTGAATTTGTTAACGTTGAATTTAAATTTATAAAATTTCAAGCTAATCGGTTAAATATGTTTGTTTTATTAAAAAAAAGGATTTTAATTTGACAGTATATTTCAAATTGAAAAATCCGTTAAGTATCGAGTACCCAAATGAAAAATATTGAGTATTGAGTACAGTAAATCAGCGTACGTTTTGTTGTAAACTTGTAAAAGTTTAAAACTATTAAAAATGCTCCTTTCGAACATGTTTTCTTTAATTTTTTTAATTGTCTTAATTTCAGTCATTTTTAATAATTTGAAATAATTCGAAATTTAAAAAAGGTTACAACATTTTGGAAAAATTTTCTAAAAATATGATATTTTTATTGGAATTTTTATATATTTTCTTTTCTGTACCACGTTATTATTTAAAATTTGGTAAAGTATCGAATGGATATTTTTAAATTTTAGAGCCTAAATCGAGTCTGCCGTGTTTAAAAATTATTGAATTAAGACAAGGCAAAAAAGTAAAGAAAACCATGTTTGAAAGGAGCATTTTTGATAGTTTTAAACTTTTACAACTTTTAAAGTCAAAATCTCCGAAATATTAATTGTGATCGGACTAAAGTAGATTTGCAAGATTTTTTTGTAATCAAATCAGATAAAACGTTCTCAAGATTTCCTGTAAAATACAAAATTGCGGTTTATTTCGAGAACTAGAGTCAATTTAAAAATATTAAAGACCGTGCACGAAAAAATTAGTGTATGTAGCTCAGCTTATAAAATAGGAAAAAAAATAGGCCAATCTTTTTGAAATTTTGTTTTTGCTAAGGAATGTTATATTTAAGTTTTAAATTTAAAAGAAAAATTAATTTTTTATTCGATTTTAATAAAAAAATTAATATTTTATGGAATACCTGAAATAAGAGCTTCATTGTGTTTTCGGTTCTTATTTTGTTGGAATGGATAAACTTATTTCTAAACTCTGTTTTACTCTTTAATCAGCTTTAAGTGTTTGATACCAATCACTTACTTTTTTGCTGTAATAATGAGAAGAGAGATGAGGCCAAACAAATTATAATTCATTGTGTTTCTTAATGCGTACATTTATCTGTT
The DNA here is from genome assembly GCA_932274085.1 of Protocalliphora azurea. Lineage (NCBI taxonomy): Eukaryota > Metazoa > Arthropoda > Insecta > Diptera > Calliphoridae > Protocalliphora > Protocalliphora azurea. The sequence goes on from OW026522.1 coordinate 150,637,704, forward strand.
AAAAGTGCCATTTGTTATGCATGAATTGTTTTCTCCACATATGCAAATGTCTTTTCAGACCCAAAAAGTTTATTTGAAAATTTAAGCCTTGTTCAGACCGGCGCGCAATTACGAAATTTCATGCCGAAATTACGAATGAAATCTAGAGTGTTCATACTGGCTAGATGACATTTGATGTAATTTCGTAAACAGCTGATACTTATTGTTTACATTTGAAATTTTTATAGGGGCAAATTAAGTATTTTGAAATGGAAAGAAACAATTACTCACTAAATTGGAAATTATTAATGAAAAACTTGCTAATAAGAAATTGTTATTTGAACAATTAGAAATAGTTAGACATTATTAAGATCCGAAATTTTAAAGTAAAAAATGGTACTGGAATTGCTGAATCATATTCCATCATTTAATGCCGACATTGTTGAGAAACTAACTTTATAAAAAAATATTAAATTTGAAATTTCAAAGTCCTGTTAAAGGACATTCGAACACGAAATTAAAAACTAAATACGCAATCCTATTATAAAATGTTTCTACTTCCATATGTATATAGTTTGTTTCACGTGTGAAAAATTCTGTTGTATGGAGTAATAGAGGCATACGAAGGTCTGGAATATTCTTTTAAATAATTTTTATGTCTCTCTTCAGCCGCGGAATATTAAGATTTTACAAACGATTTTTGTCATATTTTCTTCATTCAAACATATAATTTTATATATTTCGGATAGTTTTCAACATATGCTGGGTTCTAATGTACCATTGGAATGGTCTATCCTGATAGAGTTGCAGTTTATATGTAATTAACCCTTTAAACGCAAGAGGGTAAATTTTATGCATTTAGTTCTCAAAAGATTAAATTAGCAATTTTTGCAAATAAGTCTCATGGATGTATTCATTATACTTGAATGTAGATGAATTTATGAAAAATATAATAAGTTCTTTTAAAACCGCAATAATAATCGAATTAAAGAAAGAAATTTAGTTAGAATTTATAGTTTTTATTATAAATGTATGCATTACTTGTACAACTAAAGGGTTAAATGAGTATATTTATCAAAAATATAGAATTTCGAAATATTCAAACATTAATAAAATAATATTAAAAAAAATTTTATAAAATTTTACTAAAATCTTCATTTCATGAGAAAGAAAACTAATATTATTTTTTTTATTACGTATTAATCGACATGAGTCTATAACATATTGTTTTTTTCTTTTTTTTTTTAAAGTTAAAAATTGTGTAAACTGTTTATCGACAACTAGATTTTTGGAGGTATTTTAAAAATGGTCCAGCTCACGAGAAAAAAATAATTGAACCGAAATATTTTGGGGATCATTTTAAAACATATAAGTCTTTAATTTTAGGGGGTTACATTTGTAAATTGTTTGTCTTCATACTAGGGTGATCGACAAGTTTTTTTACCGGTTTTGAAACTGATTTTTTCAGTTCCGAAATTTTCATCTTCCGAATTATTTTATATTTTTTAAACACAAAACACCGGTCTTAAAGATAATATAAAAAAAAAACATATGTATTATAAATACTAATATATAAATAGAAATTTACGAAAAATTATTAACTAATTAATATTCATATAGTTAATTTCTAGTTATGTTTTTTTAATATAGTTAAGGTTAAATTGAAATTAATTCTATAAGTTTAACTAAATATTAAAGTAATAATTATCTTGGTTGAAATTCACATATCAATGAATTTAGTTTTTTTTTCTTGTAACTGCTGTAACATTTTTATAAACAACGAAAATATTTTGTGGTTTTTATTCATTCAAAATATTTGGAAAAATACATTACTTCACTTCTTAAAGAAGTAATATTTTGAAGAGGTCTATATGCAAAATCGGTTCCGAAAAAATTAAGAATCAATTTTTCCATATTAAGCTATAGCACAGAGCTAGATTTTGCAAAATTATCTTGTCAAAAGAAACTGGTTAACCAGTTTTTTCGGAATTTTAAAAACAGTAACCGATTTTTTTAAAATTTCAACTATTCGAAAACCGGTTTCGAATAGTCGATCACCTTACTTTACCAGATAAGTTCACTATCAATAAGCTACAGAAGTGGCTTTAGCTCTAGACTTGGGATCCTTCTCTCTTTCCCTTAGTGAATGATCTCTAATTAAACAAATTAATATATATATATATATATATATATATATATATATATATATATATATATATATTCCAAAGTAAATTTTGGATTTCCTTGAAGTTCCTTAGATTATTAGTATTTATAAAGTATAATTTATTGTTCCTAAATTTAGGCGAGAAATTTGTTTTTTCATAAAAAAAACATTTATTCTAAAGTTTAACCATTTTAATGTCTATTCACAAATAACTCGATGGCAGAAAAAAACCAACAGCAATACTAACAACTTTTTTACGAGTTGCTTTTTCTTAATATTTTGTAATTTTAAATTAAGCAATATAATTCTAGACTATATACTTGTTTACAACTTTAAGGTATAAATGTAATAAAAATAAAAAATAAAAAAAATATCGACAATTCCATGAAATAATGCCAAAAATTTACTTACTGTCTTTCAATTTTCATAAAATTTTGCTCGCAAATAATTCACGGATATCTAAATCGATTTCTGTTTTCAGTTTCGCGACATTTCGAAAATTTCCGATTTTATTACATTTTTTCACTTCCTAGAAAACCTAAAAATTCTGAAAAATATATAATTTTAAATAACAATATTTTTGGAAACATTTTGGAAATTACATGGTATAAACGGTGTCTGAATTGTGATTATATCAGCTTCAATAAGAATGATTCACAAGTGAAAAAATTTTTAAAAATGCATTTTAGTGTAACTGCGTTTTTAAATGCACATTTAGAAAGTAGAGAGTATTTAAATGAAAATAAAACTCTAAATTTTTGGGACGCACGTATCTACTGCGCATAATTTGGCTTTTTCTAAAACCTACACATTTTTTCACATATGCATTTTTTTTTTTTTTTGTATTATTTTTAAAATATGAATAGGATTAAGTATTTTATTTAAAAGATATTTTGGGTTAATTTTTAAAAATTTATTAATTATATGTACTAGATAAATTGCAGTTTATAGTGAGGAAATTAATTTTAAATGCACTTAAAGCAAAATTTAATTTCAATGAATTCGCACTTGTCAAACATACATCTATAAATTGCATATTTAATTTGCAAATATTTTTTAACGAAAATGATATTTTGGAAATGCTGATTGAATTACGCAAAAAGAAGAAAATATCCTTTTATAAACTTTTAAAATTACACTAATCCGCCAGTAACTTAAAGAGATATGAATATTTAAAATTGCAATCTTTCTCTATTTTGTTAACTTTTATAGAAATTAGTTGAAAAATGTGGAACATGTTTTTTGAAAAGTTTTATTATATGTAGTAGATTTGCATGCCCAAAAATTTGAGATTTACATTTCAATGTAAAGATTCCATACTTTCCAAATATGTTAAAAAATCAAAAATTTTAAAATAGCATGTTTAAAGAAAAATGCATCTAAAAAATGAAATTGCATTAAAATTAATTTTCAAAAAAAAAAAAAAATTACTTGTTTTTGAAATGTTCGACAAAAGCTAAATTCAAGAGCTGTTTATATCATTAAAACTCACAAAGCCTTCCCAGAGATATTTTTAAAGTTACATATTTTTGGGTTTTTGAGAAGTTTCGCAAAAAGATAATTTTCGCAATTTCATAAAACTGAAAACTTATAAATGGATTAAAGAAGTTTGTGTATATAAATCTTTATAGAAATTGACAGACATCAGGTAAAAAAATGTCCTTTTTCGGGTGTTCTGTCATGGAATTGACGATATTTTTCCTTTTAAATAAGGCAACATAAAAAGCAGCATGTGGCTCTCAGCATTAATATTATATTTGCTGGCAAAAATTTTCTTTTTTTTTCATAATTTTTTGTGGAAAATGAAAAAACTTTGTATATTAAATTTTGTATATTCCTGCTGCTCTTTGTCTTCGTTTCTACAATTTTAATTTTACTTTCAACAAGTCCGCTTTGTTATGAAAGTTCAATGTGAAATACCAAATGTACTTGAAAAAAGAAATTTATATTTTAAACAAACAATCAATTCTAATTTTCATTTAATAAAAATCTATAGTAAGGGGAAAAAATGTTGTCTACTTAACCGCCAAAAAAGACTAAAGGATATTTTTAAAGGAATAATTTGGGGGTGGAAGTGGGTTGGTAATAATTTAATTTGTTTAAAAAAATTGTATGCTTAGCATAAAATAACAAAATGGGGAAAAAATATATTTTTTATTAGTTGTACCTATTTTATTTATTATTACAATAATAGCCTTCATAAATGAAATAAATTTAATAATTTAAGTTTATTAAAAATGTTAATTTAAAAATATAAATTAAAGATATCAAAATACTATTTTATTAATATTCGAAAACTTTAAAGGTTTCTTTGTTCCAATAAATATTTGTTTCTAAAGAAACGTATTACATTGTAACTTTTTAAATAGCAAAGTTAATATTTCTTTGTTGAAAGTATTATTAAGAGCATACATAATTACTTAAATCCTATTTATTTAAATCCGATTAATTTACTTTAGTTTCTTAACTTTAAATTTATAAAACATAAATAAATACATTATTTAATATTTTGCTTTATTTCTTATTTATTTATTGTTTAATTTAAATTCATAAAATACAATAAATTTAAATTTACAGTGTTTATGAATAATGAACACACAAATTCATATTTATGCTCTTGAAACTAGGTTATATATCTCTACCTCCCACTCCAACAACCACACTGAAAGTCATTCTTTTGTAGCTTTGAATAGTAACCACAGCTAAAGTGGCTATTCTATATATTTAAGGTTTAAACTGAATAAGAGTAATAAAAAGAAGAAGAGCAGTAACAATACTCTTGTAATAATGTATAAGTATGAATAAGAATAAGTTTATTCCATGCTAAATTCACCATAAATACAAATTAGTAATACATGAATATTTGTGGGACAGCCAGTGTATGCTTGAACTCACTTAAACTAAAGTTTGAGGTGGTAAGAAAAAAATTTGCGTTTTGGAATAAAACGTAAAATTATAAATTATTCACATGTAAATTTCGCACAAACAAAGCAGCAAATACATTTGAATGCAAAACCACACTCACATACACAATTAAATTTATATACACAAATTCTGTTAAGTATAAGTTCTTAAAATATACATAAATAAATTTATAATGTTGAGATATTCACTAAACATATTGAGAATAACTAAATCGACAAGTAAATAAGTTTCTTAACATTAGTCCCCTTAGGGGAAAGAAAATCTGTTCAAAACTAGTCGTTCAAAACTAGTCACGTGACAGGTTATCAGGGTTAGTGAATGGTTCCAGTTCCGGAACATAATATGGAGGAACCTGTCACTTTTACATGGGGATGTCATTGGATATGGCTAATTATAGCTAATTGGCCTATCAATAAAATAAAAAGTCGATGACTTCATAAACAATTGAGCACAGGTTCCATATTAGATCCTTTCCGAAAATCGCTCAAGCCCGACTATAACTTTATTACAATGCTAAATAATGTTGTCAGTGGTGGCACAGCGTCCTGTCAAGTTTAGGGCTAGTTTTCTTGACCTGGTACGAATAGCGGAAATAATATCAAGAACTTGGGCCTTTGCATGATATTTTAAAGTAGAAACATTGAACAGTTTAATATGACACACAAAAAACTCTAAAAAGAATAATGGCTGAAATGTGCGCTACATTGTCATAATGATAAAGATCGTCTTTCTAAAGATTGTCTTTCTGAAGCTCCTAAACAACCTAGAAGGTTCAAAATTAGTTTACTTATGAAACCAGTTTTCCTTCAAATTCTAACGGAGCCAGATTTCATACAATGACAGGCTTAAACCAAAAGCTTTTACATTTTAACTTTAGATGAACAAAAAGGCAATGAAAATAATAAGTACTTCAAAGAAAAGTTAACTATAGTGCAAAATACATAAAAATTACATACATAAAAATTAAATACATAAGAATTACTTAGGGGTACCGGGGTACTCAGGGTATTAACTCTCGTAATTGTCAAATTTAAAGCCAATTTATATATAGACCAAGTTAACAAACTTTGGGTTTCTAAAGCTTAGAAACTGAAGAAACATTGGGATATAAAAAATTTAATTTATTGGTACACATAATTAAAATCATCGCAATAAGCAGTAAGAAGCAGCTGGTAGTTTACTCTTTTAATATTTCGTAAAATTTTTATCCTTCCTTAAAAACATGTCTTTTTGAAGCTTTGAACTTAAAGCATGAAAACTGTTTTCTATAAAAACATTAGTTTACAAATTAAATCAAAGAAAATTTAACTTTCATTTGTGGTAGGTTTTATGACTATTTGAAGTACTGGTAAGTGAAATTACTTTTTTGGCAATAATGGGTTAAATGGAACTTATTTGCGACTTTTTAAGAGTATGTGCTACGTGACGAAAAACTAAATTGTTTGAAATATCTCGACCCACTATGTATTAATTCCAATGAAGAAATTAATTGTTTTGAGATTACTTTACAGTACACTAACATAATAAGAAACCTTGGAAAATTTATAAATAAACTAAAGGTTTTTGAAGAAAAAGCTAATGATAAAGTTTATGAATACTTATATCCTAATTTAATTCAATTTATTGTTTACATTTTCACCTTAGCTCATAGCAGTGCCTCGGCGGAACGTCTTTATTCTAAACTATCACTAATAAAAATAAATGCTTTCAGCCCTAGATTTGTTAGATGGGGATTTTGAAGTCTAAAGTCCGAGTAAAGACCTCGTACAAAAGTACAGATGTACAATTTCTAAAAAGAAAAAAAAAATGAAAATTCATGAATTTAGTTAACCTAAAATTGAATTACTTTTGGTTAATTCTTTAATACTTACAACATACAAAACTCATATTTGAAACATTATTATATGGAAATTTATAGAGTATAATTATTATTTTTGCAAAATTGTTTGTCTTTTCTTTTTATGAAGTAAACAAATTTTAAAAATCCACTTTTGGCTGCATTAAAGATTTAGTAGCTCCCTAAATTTTAAGTTAATTTTAGATTTCTAAAGAGAAGAAAAGTACTTCTATTTATAGAATATTGTTAAAAATATACGAAGTATATGGGTTTAAATGTTCATAACTTTTTAAGTTGCAATGCGATTTTAGTCTCAATGTCCTTTAACACATTTAAAGTAAGTTAGTCAAAAATGCATTACACGCATTAATGCATTTGGATAATTTGAAGTGCATTTTTTCGTCAAAAATTTTAATATATTTATGATATTAAAATTTGACAGTTTTTCTAATTACGCATATATATTTTCGTTTCGGCACACATGTTCACTAGAACTTTCCGTCTCATAAGAACTTGAACTGAATTTACAGTCAGTTTACAAATTTTTAATAATATAAAAATATTATATCTTAATAATATCATAAAGTAAAACTTCTAACAGGAGGATTTAGATTAGCAAGAATACTCCGTAAATCAAATTTAGGATGTCAAAAAAAAAAAAAAAATAATAATAATAAAAAATAAAACAAAAATACGGCTAAATGCCAGAAAAGAAAAGACCTGTCGTAATCAAGTAAAAATAAGTTAGAGCGTTATATTCAGCTGTGCCGAATCTTTCATACCCTTCACCATCTTACCGACAAATAGTAAAATATATGCTTTAAAGTATACTTTCATATTTTCACATTTATACACAGAAAAAAATTTGTACATAAATATAAAAATTTACTTTCATTGATTTCAGTTCATAATATTTAAGCACTAGTTTAAATTTTCATTTATATTTTCAACTTGTAAAAAAATGTTTGAAATTTTCTTTGGAAAGTTTTAGGTTTTTAATGATTTTTAGCTACATTTTGGAAACAGAATAGAAGTGCTTTTTATTAAAATGATGTGCCGCAGAATGCGAGCAAAATTATGCAAATTATAAAACATTATTTTTTCACAGATTTTCCTTGGAATTTTGATATTTTAAGACATTTGTTGCTAATATTTTCATATATAACTATTCTCTTTTACGATTTGCAATCAAATCTGATAAAACTAAATCAAAGATTTAACAAAATTCCTAAAATTTTCATTATGAACAATCTAATAATATCTGTGAACAAAATTTTATTTTTTGCTCACAGATATTATTGGATTTTTTAAAAAAGGCCATGCATTTTTTTCTCTTTGTACTTAAGAAACTACTCTACACTTTTTCCGAACTACAAAAATTTAAACACAAAATTAAATTATCATAGCAAGAGTCAGGGTTCCCAGAATTTTTTTGAGCCTTATCCCCAAATAGCAAAATCTTCCCCAAAAATACCTAAATAACTGCCAATTAAATAATACCCTTATTTTAGCGATTAGTATATATTACTTTTTATTTATACTGGAGATATGTAGTTTACATAGATAAATTGCCAAAGTAGTCAATTATATTGAAAAAGAAACTTTCCTATAGGTTTTCAAAAAAAGAGATTATATGTTCTTAAGCTATTAAAAAATAATTGAAAATAATTTATTAGACAAAAAAAAATATATATTAATAATTTTTCTTTTTTTTTGCATATGGTGATATTTTTCACAAAATTTATTAATATGTGTAATAATAATGTAAATAAGTGAAATTGGAAAATTTTTTTCTACTTTTTTCAAATTTTAAACTTTAAAACGCGATGACGGATTTTAAAAGTTGAAGTATTGCTTTTTGTTTGTTTAAAGCGCAGTCAATGTGCTGAGAAAAAAGGGTCCGAAAAATTTTTTAGTCGAATTTTAAAAGTTTTGTGTTCTTGCCCATATTTATTCAAAAATATTCACTCAGCAAATGACTAATTTGTTCTCAAAGAAATGTGAATGATAATATTTAATTTGTTCCTTCTTTACTCCAATTTTTAGTTGTGCTTTGTAAAAAGATAAAACATTTAAAAAATTCCCTTTATCCTAACAAAAGTTAAAATTCGATCTCTTTTACCTTCGCTTTAAATTTCCTTAAAAAATTCTTTTAAAAAGCAAAGTTTCCTCCGTCTGATATCACTGTAGCAGATTGACATAACTTGGTCACTTCCGTCGCAGGTTCGCTTTCTTTTATACTTCTGCTTGGCTTTAGGAATGTTTTAATAAATCTACGTTATATCACCGATACAAAAGTGTATTTGTTCGTTTTGCGTTTGAACAATACCAAAGATAGAATACGGTTGCATTAATGATTAGTTGTGCGAAATCAAGACACTTAATTGGAAGACTGCTTTTTGAAACACAAATAACGATATATGATTATTAATACGTACTTTTCGGTTTATTGATTCGTTATCATTATTTTAGTGAATTATAAAAGCATAGAATACAACTAGAAGTTTGTGTGAGAGACAAAAACCTTATTCAGTTGTGAAAAACACAATTGATGCAACAACAAAATACATGTAGTCATATATATATTTCGCTTTTGTGTTTTAAAAAATAAAATACTAAATTTTTTGAAAATTTAGTTTGAACTGCCTCTCACATAAATTTCTAGTTGTATTCACTACGTACTTTTCGGTTTATTGATTCGTTATCATTATTTTAGTGAATTATAAAAGCATAGAATACAACTAGAAGTTTGTGTGAGAGACAAAAACCTTATTCAGTTGTGAAAAACACAATTGATGCAACAACAAAATACATGTAGTCATATATATATTTCGCTTTTGTGTTTTAAAAAATAAAATACTAAATTTTTTTAAAATTTAGTTTGAACTGCCTCTCACATAAATTTCTAGTCGTATTCTATAGCCTGCTTATACAAAAAAAAGGACATAAATTTGTAAATATTGTTTATTAGCTATCATTGTATAGAAAAAAGTCAACAATCACCAAATATATTAGTAAATAATTGATACAATAAAACTTTTTTTAACTTTACACTTCTCACTAAAATAATTACTCGTATATCAATTACTAAAAACTGCAAAAAATTAAAAACAGAAAATTCTTTTTAATTAAAAAATTTATCAAATCAATTAAGTAGATGATTGAATAAATTAAAATTTTAAGTGAGAAATAAAATTTTACATAAATGTTTTTTTAACTTTATATGTACTTGAATATAGTTATTAAATTTACTGTGTTCATTGAAAAATATATGACAATAACTTTTTTCGTGTAAAAATGAAAAGTGAAAATTAATGTTATATTTTGTTAAAATTATTCAAAATTTATCCCACTCATATTCATCCAAAATTTAAATTATTATTTCTGTATATTAACATGAATTAAAATACTTGGCCAGATTTATTTCTTAAACAATTTTTGCTACGTAGCTCCTCAAATGCGTTAATTGTTGCAATTTACACAATTTTACATAATTAGTATTTTCTCTGGTGGAGCTGCATGTTTTCTTTATAAAATTAACCGTGTGCATTATTATATTTCATTTACTTTGTTATGTATTCCGACCTTTATTGTCGAACACACATGCTTAAATACATATACCCAGGTTGTATAAAATCCAACGTATAATGTTGCATGTTTATTGTATCATGAACAATTTCTTTTGCATCGTGTTTGTTATTACTGGTAATTAAATTACTTAAATTATTATTTTTCGCAATGATGTTGTGGTGTTCTCTCAGTTTGTATAGTCGATCCTGTGCTAGACTTTTCTTACAAAAGAATTTGTTTAAAATACCAGAGTGCAGAAAATTACTGCTAAAATGAATACAATATAATACATTTACAGCACGTGAGAGTGTATTGGAGCATACATGCACACGCATTTGCTAGTGAAGAATACACATGTGCTTTTATAGCACATACACACACATCTCCTGCTAAAAAGATTCAAATGTGTCTCATTAACTTAAGATGTTAAAAGGCATGTTTTAATTAAATTTCAAAAAGGAAGAAGCAAAAATATAAAACAAAGAAAACTGAAATGTTTAAAATCATATCGAGCATAAAATCAAAGAATTTGTATTTTAATAGTATACCCAAACAGACATTTAAACAAATTTATTTGCTACACACATAGAAACTTTTATCATACATACAGAATTAGTTGCTTATTATGTAACCAAAATATTTAAAGAAAAATCCTTTCCCTTAATTTATTTAAAATAATATATAAAAATCGTAAAATTAGAATTTGTTTGAGTTAAGGATGTCTCAATGTTAATATAGTTGTTAGTGAGTTTTCTAAGAAAGGTTATAAGTTTTGTAAGCATCAACAATAACAAAGATTTATATTACCCTCTTTACGGTAGGGTAAAATCATTATTTTGTCTTTGATTTAATATAACTTTTGATACATTTTGTAAATATTTATTACAATTAAAATTGTTTGTTTTTAAGAAAACATTAAAAATTAAAGACTAAATGAAAAATAAATCTAAGAAGGGACACATAAATTTGCCTAAATTTTAAAATTTAGTACTCCTATATACATTTTTAAATTATAATTTAAATATACAGACATAGAAGGCAGGACACCTGTCTCTGTAATAAATTTTCAAATTGTTTGAGTTTTATTATTTTTAAAATCGTTATTTGCTAAAATTATGTTTGTTGCATATATATGTAAATGGACAAGAAATACTAATTGGATAATTTTGATGTCTGACTATGAAACATGTGCAATTTATGAAGACAAAATTTACATTAAAATTAAATGTTAATATGAATTACAAGAAATCATAATCGTACACAAATTTATTACAAAACAAAATTTACAGTGAAGTGATTAAAGAAATTGAATTGAATAAATTTTATTTAGTGAAAAAAAGAAGAAGTCCTCAACTTATCTGGGAGCTTAAAGATGTCTACTTTTTTTTCTTATTTAACACCCATCTTCAAATACTTCAATACTTTATTAATTCATGAATACTATTAATGGAGGCTACTATCAGTTTTTTTTCTAGTTCAACAAGCTAAATAACTGTTACATATTAAGCTACATTTAAGGATAACTAACAAAAATATAGGCGAATATTTACTACACAAAAAAAGTTATTACTGTATATTTTTTTCAATTAACTCAGTTATTTAATTTTGAATGTAAATTTAATAAATATATTCAAGTAAATATAAAACAAAAATAAAATTTATGTAAAATTTTATTTACCACTTAAATTTTGAATTCATTAAGTCATTAAATCATCTACAGCAAAATTTTAAACATACACCTTATTTAATGACTAGTATTACATTGGAAATAGTTTTAATATTTTAAAATCCAACATATAAAACGATATATGAAAGTATATTTTTTAGGTTACGAAATTGTTTTTGATCCATAAAATTATAAATTCTTAAAATATTTTGACGCTCACGGGATTTTAGTATTAACCAAAGGTTTTCATTTGACATCAATAATAACGTAATTTATACTTCGCGGTTTAAAGCGAAATGTGTTTTGGGGATGAATGATGCTGTAGTCAATGTAAATATTGCTTTTTTAATTTTTTTTTTTTGTTCTCATTTCCAGTTTAAATTTTTTTATTTTCTTAATCGTCTAAAGTCATATCTCATATTAAAAAATGTGGAATAAGATTTGGAAATTTAGAGAAAATTAAAAAAAAAAAAAATTCATAAAGTTTGTGTTAATTTAAAAATTTTATAAATATAAATACTTTGCCGACATACTAGTTCACCCTGTATTTAATTAAATCCTATCATTTTATAAATTAAAAAGCAGTAAACAATATTTTCCAATTTTAAACAAGAATAAATTTATTTTGGCTTTCTACACAAAATATTTCATGCAAGATATATGAAACATAACACATTAAGAATACGAAGTTTCTTTTCATATAAACAGAAATCATACATGGCTGCATGAATCTCTGTATTGCACAATGAAGTATATTAAATGTAAATTTTATTTTACTCCATAGAACATATTACATACGAAACATTTGTTATGAAATACGCATATAAAAATAGGAAAAAAAAAAAATGAAATATTTATGCACAAAAGTAGAAAAATATAAGCGGAGATTCTCTGTTTTATTTTTGCATAAATCATTCAACATTTTATTTCATAGAAATTATAGCAATAAATTCTATTTTAGAGTACTGCTATTTAAATTACATAATAATAATAATAATAATAATTTTGTGTTAAAATTAAAATCTTAATAGAAAATAATTTAAGATACACAATAAATAAATATTCTGAAAAAGTCCAGTGAAAACGTCAGATATTACCTCACAACATAGATTTTTTATTACCACATTGATATTTTTTATTTTTTTGTTTGTTTTATGTCACCTTATCATTTATTAATTTAATAATCAAATGATATACTTTATACAACATTCAATCAATTTTTTTCATAAATATTATTTAAATAACTATAAAAATCACTAAAATTGAAAAATACAGTTACTATTTTTACTTTAGACTGTGTATAAGGATTATAAACAGGACAACCAAAAATATGCTGTAAAAAATGCGCATAAAAAATGCTCTTAAAAATGAAAAATATACCCTTAAAATTGACAAATATGCTCTTCATTTATTAAGTTTTCTGGCTACATTTAAGTTGCAAAAAATATGTTCTTTACACTTAAAACACTCAAATCTTATACATTTTATCAGGAAATTACAAAATTTCTATAAATATGTTAGATAAAAATTGTTTGACATTTGTTTTGAAAAAAGTATTTGAAAGTAAAGAGAAAATTTCATTAACGGCAAAATGTGTAAAAAATTCTATTTGGTACAAAATAAGCAAAATTTTTCCTCAACTGAAAATTATGCATAATTATTCTATTAGGTGTAAAAAGTTTAAAATATGCCATTTAAATTGCTAAAATATGCTCCAAAATAATAATTTTTTTATAAAAATATAACAAAATAACAGCTAAGTTCAAAATATGCAAAAATATGCTGTAATGAAAAAAATATGCAAAAATGTGCTGTAAAAACCGATGTTAGATTTCTTAAAATTTTCTTAAAATTAAATAAATAACTAAGGTAAAAATATGATTTTAAAATTTTTGGTTGTCCTGATTATGAATTATTTAAATCAAACAATTATTTATAATAAAAAATATGTTATATTTGTATTTATTGCCATTCTGGTTCGTTTTCGTATTAAATATAATTTAAATTAACACATTTTTCATTTCATATCACTTTGTTTCATATATATATTTTTTGTGTTCATAATTAAATATTTGCTTTTCTTGTTAGCTACTTTAGTATAATAAGTTGAAGGAGAAAATTGTAACGCTTGTAACCTCTAACTCATTCGATAACTGTTATAGCATTGGTGTCTTCAGAAATTAATAATATACATCTCAATCGCGCATCCTAATGATTCTTATTCTTTGCATCCAGTTTAATATTTAAAAATGGTATAACCAAAGACTAGAAAATCGTAAAACTTTTTTGAATTGGAAATAAAATTATCTGAAGTTTACTCTTACATTTCACAGTCTAGAATATATAAAAAATACCACTTAACCTCCAAGATTCCAAATTTATAACAAATTTTGAGGGAGATAGCGCTGTAAATATTTAATTTCACATTTCTAGGATTTTACAAAAAATTCAAAAAGTGCCGTTAGAAGAACGAAAAGGTACTACAAAATTCCATATACAGATGTGTAGTTTCACGTTTATAGGTCCAATATTCTATAAAATTCAAAAAGTACCATTGAAAGAACGCAAAAATACCACAAAGTTCCCACTTGTGGATTGTCGTACATTTATTTTCATGTTTCTAGATAAATTATTAAAAAAAAAAAATAATATAGTATAATTAGAAGAACGAAAAAGTACCACAAATACCCGCAGTGAATTCTTACGCACTTCGAATCATATATCTTTAATTTCATATATATACTCGTATGTTTAACATTATAAAAGATTCAAAAAATACCATTTGAAGTATAAAAAAAAAAAAACCAAAATATATCATTTTTTAGATTCTAATTTATTTAGGAACACGTATCTTTAATTTCGTGTTAACTTCATGTTGCTTGGTTCAATGTTATAGAAAATACGAAAGTACCATTAGAATAAAAAAGTACCACTTAGTCCTGCTTTTGTGGATTCCAACTCAAAAATATATTAGATTTTCTTTTTTGGTACCATTAGAGGGAAAAAAACTAACCATTAAGCACCACTTTTATACCGGTAAACTTATTTATTGAAAATATTAAAAAAAGTAATATAAGCAAAAAGCAGCAAGTTCCATTTTATTTTAGCCCTAGTACAAATCTGATGAACTTAAATTTTCAAAATGCTCAATGTGTTCCAATTTGTATGCCATAGATATGTCTTAAATAATACATACTGATTTTATTTACTTAAAAAAAAACAATTACCAAACCATGTACCCGAATTTGAACCTATGTACGTCTTGGTACCCGATTTTCAAATAACTTCCCGTTACCCTATTTTTTGTGACTAAATGAACGATTAAATTCTATTTTTTTTTTTCAAAATTGTCCCAATGAGTTTGAATAAGAGGTTATTTCCCATTGTTATCACTTTTTTGGTACTTTTTTCCCCATGAAAATTGTATTTCATTGAATCTCAAAATTTTAGTAGAGTCCTACATTCATATGTATGTATGTGTATGTCAATATATAGGAAAATATGCTTATGAAAAAATGTTTATGAAAAGTAAAAGCAGGTATGGTTTTTACCCTACAGTTGTTCGAAGTTCCAAAAAGTACCCAAATTGTATTCATTATTTTTCGATTAGATACAAATATAAAAGATACATAGAATGTCAAAAAAAGTACCAAAATGAAGCTTTTACCCCTTTTCTCTCTTATTTTTTCTCTTATTTTTTAAATGATTACACTGGCCAACAAAACAAAACAAAAATGTCTGTTTCCTGTGATTTTCTTTTTTTGTTTCTATCTCCAATTGACGCGTATTTTTTAAATACGACAACAATTTTTCCGTAACAGCTTTTGTTTTTTAGTTATAACTAACTAAACTAATTTACTATTTTTACTTAGATTTTCGCTTTTTATTGGACACTGAAATATATTTTGTTGTTGTTTTCGATACGAATTTATTAAGATGTTGTGTGCATAATCCATATTGTTATTGCTATATTGCTATATTTGAGTTGAATATATATTTGGAAATTATCGAAAACCTATATTGGACTTTGAAAACTGTGTATCATCAATAATTTAAAATAAAATTTTGTAATCAGGACAAGCCTCATATTGTATGCCAGAAATGTGTGGTATATTTACGGTCATCGTCCAATGGAAAAAGAGATTTAATAATGTTCGTAACACCCAATAACTTCGAAACCATCATGACGACTGCTACTTCTGCGTTGTTAAAAAGAAACGGAATTAACCCTGGAAAACAAAGGGAGAGCTAAAAGTTGATGCAGAAAATGTTATAAACGTTAGCCGAGACCGCATCATACTTCCATCACTTTTATTAAAATCGGCATAGTGAAACAGTTTGTAAAGGCGCTTGACAAAAGTGGCGAATATTTCAATTTTCTTTCATGCAAGTTTCCAGGATTAAGTACAGAAAAATTGAAAGCTGGTATTTTTGAAGTGCCACAGATTAGGCAACCTGTGAAAGATCTTAGTTTTATCAAATCAATGACTGTAGTCGAATCCAAAGCATGGAATTCATTTGGAATTCATTTTAAGTAATTTCCTAGGCAAAAAGAAATTTGACGATCGTGTTGAACTTGTTAAGTGCATGCTAGCGAATTTACAATATCCAGGATTTAACATGAGAATAAAAATCCACTTTCTGCACACACATTTAGACCGATTTCTACAAAATATGGGTGATTTTAGTGAAGAAAGGGTGAAATATTTCATAAGGGTCTACGAACAATGGAAGAGCGTTATCAGATAAAGTGGGACTCGTATATGATGGCTGGAGTTTGCAACAAGATCTAACTAAATTCGTTCATTCAAGGAAATCTTATAAAAGATTATTTGATAGTGTTCTCCATGTATTAATTTTATGTCAAAATAATAAAACTGTATATTTCAAAAAGTAAAACTGTTAGCAATCTCCCAGTATTTTTTTTTTTTTCATAGTCAGAGGCATAGAAATACCAAATAATAGAAAAAAATATATAAAGAAAGCAAGAATTATGTTTACCAGTGTTATCGATAGGTAATTTTATTACTATTATTATTATTATTATTATTATTATTATTAATATTAATATTATTATTATTATTATTATTATTATTGAAATGTTTATTTAGGAAATTTAAGGTACCCGATTTTAAACTATTTTTACTCCCTAAACATTCGAATTTCCAAAAGTACTGCCTCAGTGGATCTATACGGCAGTAGGCCAACCTACTGTCGAAATTTTATTTTTAGCTTTTTTTGTTTAGGCTCTGCGATGATGAATCAGTCAGTGACTCAGTAACGTTACTCATTTATATATATATATATATATATATATATATATATATATATATATATATATATATATATATATATATATATAGATTAGTAAAATTCTCAAGTTTTAATACCATATCTTTTTAAAAAGTTTTACTGAAAAATATTATAAAAAATGCACTTGAATAAATGTGAATGTGAATTAGTGAACATGAGGAAAACTCAAAAAAAAAAAAAAAACATAAGGTCAAAAATTGTACTTTCGTTGTATTCATGATAGATATTTTAATAAAATAATTTTAAAAGCAAATCAATAATTTAAAATTGGCATTTTTAAAGTACTTAAGTTTTCTGTTTATAAAATTATATGCATTATCATTAAATGTAGCGTTACTTCTTATTCGTTTAAACGTTTTTCGATAGTTAATATTAATAATATCACTGTATGAGTAAGTTTTGTGTAAAAAAAAATATATAATTTAAAACTTCTGATTTGTTATATCGTACGTACAAATATTTAATTTAATTTTTATACAAAAGGTTTTATTCATCACACCGACACACTCACACACACGTTTACATACTTAGGTAATTGTTAGTATACTAACTTAAACACATACCGATGCTGTTACAGAAATAAAAGGAGAGCAAGAGAACGTTATACAAACGTGGCATATAAATACAGTATTTTTTCACACTTTATCCACATGTGAAATAATTGAAAAATAATCCTTATAATAAAATTTTATTTGCATACATTTTATTAAAATATAAAATTCAATTAAATTTAATTGATTTGAGTATTAAAACAGAACGTGGACAAAATGCAGCTGAACAGGAGTTTTTAGGTAAATAATATAATAGAGACAAAATTAAGCGTTGGAATAATAGGAGTATAATTTGCAATTATCATTCAAAGATTATATAAATAAATAAATAAATATATATATATATATATATATATATATATATATATATATATGTATTATATATATTATTATATATATATATTATATTATATATATATATATTATATATATATTATATATATATATATATATATATATATATATATATATATATATATATATATATATATAATATTATTTATATATTATATTTAAAGGTCCAGACATTAAAATTTTAAAGTTTTATTCTATGAAGATTTTTGTCACACTGAATAAAAATATTCATTTGTTTTTATTTAAATGTCAATCAAAAGATATCATATTGATTAAGAGAAATTAACTGAAGTATTATTGTCTTTCCCTCTAAGTTTTTTATGAAACTAAATATTCATACATAGAAAAATATAATTTGAATGATTGTCGAAGATAAAAAAAATTTCAGTTACTTTCTTAATTGCCACAATTACTCAAGTGCTAAAAATTTTAATTTTCTAATTATATTACTAAAAATAAATCAATTTATTGGTTCTCAATTATTCTTTTTACTGAGTTAATTAGTGAATAATCAAAACTAAATAAAAATAAGTGATAACTTGAGTTATTGAATATTGAATTTTTAATAAGTTGAATTTCAATTAATAAAATAATTGAACATGAATTTTTCATAATTGAAATTGTATTTTAGATTTTTCTGTATACAATTTGAACTTAATTAATATACATATTAGAAAAATTCGTTTTTGAATAATTTATTTAATTATAAAAAATAATTGTAAACAATTTAAAGTTCTTATTAATATTTTGTATTAATTTTGTGGAATAAAAAGTATTATTTAACAAAATGATATCTTAATTTGATTATAATATTTGTAAGATAAAAAAAAAGCTTGATAAGAAATTTTATCAAAAAAACAAATTTTTATTAAGTTTTGTGCTGTTCTCAATAAATACGAACATTTATTTGATTAAACTTTTTATTCATTTTGACAACAATTTTTATCGGCAATTATACTTGTTGGATTTTATGCTATTTTCAGTTAATGTTTTATTACAAAATATAATTACACAAGCTTATAAATTTGGGCCAACTTTTAGACCTAAACAAATGAGAACTAATTTTAATATAATTTGGGGCGTTAAATTTGTTTGTCAAGAATGGTTCTAGTTTTCCAGTGCTAGCATATTGGTAGCAATTCGCTGTCATAACGACAGATGTTGACGTTAATGAAAACTTAGTTTTAGTCGTATTCATAAGGTTGGATTTTATTCCATATTTCAAGCGTTTTTATTCTAGATATTGTATACTCGAAAATTTTGCAAATTACTGTCTAATCCTCAGTTGTGAGTATTTTCATTACATTGGTTTATTTGTCTCACTATCTGAACAAAATGCATTGATTAGTGATTTGGCTTTGTTGAAACAAATGATAGACTTTCTAACAAAAGTTAGTGTAACAAAAGACTACACTATTCCTTATTTTTAAGAGAAAGGTATATACTTCTATGAGAAATAAGTTAATTATTTCATTTGACTCAACTCCTTTTATTTGTAATCTCGCATAATATTTTTCGCTGTTCTCAACACATGTTCTTATCAAGAACTTTTTTAAAAAGCTTAACCTTTATGTTACCAAGAAAAAAACATACATGTAAAAAATCTATTGTAGCAAATTCGGAAGGCTCTGAACTGGCCAATACCTAAAACTTCGAACATCTTTTTTTCACCCAGAATAATCTCTTCTTTCAGAAAATTATAAAATCTTTATATATATATATATATATATATATACTTAACGATTCTTTTTAGTTCTAATAGCATGAAAATAGAAGTCAAAATATATTTAAAAATAACACACCGGGGTATACTGGATTCCAATGCAATATGGTTTCTAGTATTATTAAAGTGAAAACTATATTTTTTCTCGTTTTAAATCTGGTTTGGATGAAAATTTTGTTCATTCTAAGGGTAGTTAGCACATGTCTGAATTATATCTGCACCCAGATATCAGATATCACACAGATATCACTCTATTTGTTTTAAATGATTTTTTGATTACCAATTTTCACCGAAAATTTGCAGATCTATTGAAAATTAAAATTTCTTATGAATCTCATTTTTTCCTGGAAACACACGTTTTTCTCCATAATGCCAAGTAGTTCTTACCATATTGATAAATATTTTTTAAATATATTTTACACTCGCTTACCAAATTCAAATTTGATCTCTTGTACTATGACTAGTGTTGCCCGCAGGTCAGAAAAAATTTAGGTTATATTTCCTCATATCGAGGGCTTATATTCAAAAAGGACAATCTGCAAGATTTCAATTGTTCAGGAGAACATAAAGCTCTTTCTTTTACTAAATTTTCATAATTTCATATAGAAATAAATCTTTTGAGTTCATTATTCGCGAAGTTGTGGTAGATAGCATTTTTTCCTAATATTTTAACAATATATGTTATTAAATGTTCAGATAGCCCTTTTCGTTAATCAAAAATTATAGGGGTAATATATGTATATATATATATTTTCCTTTCAAAAATTGAACCATATATTAAATTGATGATATCTTACAAAAGATGTAAAATCGATGTTTAGTTACAATTGTAATATAAAAAGTGTGGGTACTAACAAAACGGAAATATGTTCATAATACAAATTATAAATAAATATTGCAAAAAAAAAAAAAATTAACTGATTAAAATTGTATTAAATTACTTATCAATAACGGATTTGTTACTAAAATATCTAAAAACGATGTTTATAGAGCTTTAATATAACAATCTTTTGAAAATCAAACAAAAACATGTAGATAGCACTTTCGTTCTTAATTAAAGATATATGTCTTGTAGATAGCCTACAAATATAAATGCACAAAAATTTTTTTTCTTTTCAAAATTGATACCAGTAGTAAAGAACAATGTATTTGATGTAAAAAAAATATTTTTGGAAATATTCAGACAACCCTTTTTGAATATAAGCCCTTGATATGAAAAAATTACTTAATATGTTGAATATTTTTTTCGCCGTTTTTTTACTATAACTCTATTTTGATTAAGCATTTTCAAACTTTTGTGTAATTTTTTACCTTTATAAGACTTTTAAATTCTATTTGTATATAGTTGCTATGGTTAATGAAGTATATTAGAAAATGGTTACAATCGAGGCTAAATTTAGCCCTAAAAAAGCTAAACTGGCAACATTGATTATGACTGCAAATAAGTAATAATAAAAAAAAATTTATTTTCTGGAGTTTTAGGGTGTGCTATTAAATTCCGACCAGAAAAACACAAAAATAAAATATGAAAAAGATTAAATTTCGGCCAAGAGAAAAATTCGATGAATATATATATATATATATATATATATATATATATATATATAGATAACCCGCCAAACGATGTTTTGCCATATAACTTATTTCTAGTAATTATTTTGGTTTTTAATTAAAAAACAACGAATGTATTTTAAGTGTGTGGAGATGGGTGGGCGTCCTTTTTCCCTTTTTGCTTTATTTTATGCCCTAAATGTTAAAATTTATAGCCTTTAGTTCCTTCAAGACTTAAATATCATCAGATAATTAATTCAGAAGACATGACTAGGGGAAGCTTTTACCCGTTTTGCCCTATTTTATGCCCTAAATGTTAGAATTTCCAAAAAATATATAACTTTAAATTCCTTCCACATGTTATAGTGTCTGCATGCTAAATTTTAAGAAAACTAGTTGGTAAGTTAAGAAGATATAGGGCGAGGGAGCTTTTACCCCACTTGCCCTATTTCCCGTCCTAAATACAAAAAATTATAGGCTAAAATTGTTTTCAGATGTTACACTATTTGCCTGCCAAATTTCGAGAAAAACGGTTTATTAGTTAAGAAGATATAGGGTGGCCTATTTTACGCCCTCTAGCGATATGAAATATACTTTACGGGCTATTCTCATACCTAACAAATTCACATACAAAATTTCATAAAAATCGGTCAAGCCGTCAAAAGCAATACTGTCGACCAATATATGAATTTTGAAGTTAATATGAAAACTACAACTCAAACAAGAAAGAAAGATATATAGTTGATCAAGATCTACTGTATAATACCCTACACCATTGTGTATGAGCTTAAAAATTCGGGAAAGGGACTTATATTACACCTGTGGCCAATTTTACTAAATGTAAAATAAAATATACAGATATAGAATAAAATTATTATATAAAATTCTATAAAAATTAAAATTGCAACCCGTACATCGTGCACAAAATTTACACGGACAGCCAGAAGTACAGCCAGCGGTCGATTCAAAAAGTTATTCTGAGTCGATTGGTATACTTTAAGGTGGGTGTTGGATAACTTTTTCTATGCGCTATAAACGTCAGCACAAACGTATAATGCCTCAACCACCTATGGTGGTGTAGGGTATAAATATTATATTTCAAAAATTAATTACATACCCTGGTATGATGGTTATAAATGTGAAGGGTATCCAAAAGATTTTTTGATTTTTTTTTCTTCGAAATATTATACTAACCAATATTATTGGCGAATTTGTGAATTTTCAAGTTAATATGCTAACTACAAGTCAAAATATTATATTTCAAGACTGAAATAAATTACCGGGTATGAGGTTGTAAACATAATTGTTTCAAAAATGGTTGACGTCCAAAGAACCGGAAGCCAACAAATTTGTTTAAAATATGTTAGGTAGCCGAAAATATTTATAATATCCACGTTTCGACTTTTTTCTCTTGAAAAATAAAACCACGCATTTTGAGGCGAGGCTACGAAACATTATCACTGTTGGACTCCAATGCGTGAAACAGATCTGCTCTTCATTTCCGATTTATCACTTTTTTTGAATATTTTCTGAAGTATAATAAAAATTGTTATTTTTAGTATACCAAGTTCATCCCAAATGAACTTAGAAACAAATTTTTGTTACTCAGATTGAAAACTATGTATACTTGTGTTATTAAGATAACTCTAACTGTTCGAAAATAATTGATTGGAAGTACTTATTCAAGAATTATTACGTATATTACGCTCTTCTACAAAATGATAACTTTTATTTTTTTATTTTTATTTTACAAAATAAAAAATTAATAGAGTATTTAAGTCATTAGAGACGAAATTTAATAAGTTCTATTTTTTTTTTTTTTTTTTTTTTGTTAAATTTGAAATTAAATTTGTTATATTTACTACAAAAATTTCTCTAAAAATTATTGCACCGTCTTTAACTAATCGCATTTAAAATCTAAAAAATTAAAAAAAAAATATAAATAAATGTTTAAAAATTTTCGAGTATTTGATGAAGACAATACAATACAATACAGTTTGAAAGCCTAATTTTTATACTTGTCAAACGAATTTAAAGATAAAATGATTTCAGGAAAACTTGTTATAATTTTGTTGTTTTACTTAAGAATATTGTAATTTTATCGTTATTATTATTTTCAATTTTTAATTTTTGTTAAGAAATTAAATTTAAAATGCTTTATTTTATTTTACTTTCTAATAATATTGACCTTTTTATAATCTTATGTCTTAAACCGACTGATTTTCTATATATATTGTCCCTAATAAATTGACCACTAACTGTTTACTTTATAAACCGAAGGGCGACTAAATAAAATAATATGACTAAATGTTTTACTTTTTTTTTAGTCTAACAACAATATTTTAATATGAATTGATTTATTTTTTAATGGTAATAAGTAAAAGCATTTTTCATATATTTTATTTTTCTAAAGTTAATTAATAATTTTCAAAATAAATAAAAGCTTAATATTATGAGTCATTCATAAGTGTACATATTTTCATTATATTGCTGCGCATTTAATGGCTTTGTGTTTTTGAACTTTATTAAATATTTTACTATTTATTTAAATTTTAATTTGGCAAAAGGAACCAAATGCATTTAAAAGGTTACACTCCCGCTGAGATACTAAATCTACAGTACACAAATGTAGTAAGAAAATTTTTAATATTTAACGCTGCCCCCCGTAGCCCTGCAATTATGTGTCGTGTGGTTTTTTGTTGGGATTTTCTACTAAGAAGTGAAGGCATGGGATTTAGAGGTCAGTTTAAATTTTAAGAAAAATTATTACTAAGTAATACAAAGTAAATTAAAGAATTATAATTAAAAGGAACTTTATAGGGGGGAAAGGGTATTTAAATAATCTCAACTTATATTTGCGGAAAATAGTTATAATAACCCTTTCCATTGCTAAAAAAAAAAAAAAAAAATAGAATTAATCATGGGAGACTTTAAAAGGTCTGTTTTACTGTAATTTCTAGATTGTTACTAAAGAGTTTAACTAAATAATATTAAAGATATAATTCCAATTAAAAAAAGTTTTTCTTTTTAAGTTGGAAATCATAATTTTCCTGTAAGTCATTTACTTATCTATTTTTCGCTATCTATTTTATGTTATAATTTTTATAACTCTTTGGTTCCAGCAATTACCATGTCTCTAATTATATCATTACTGTTAAGTCACTATGAAATAAAAGTCGCATTAAACGCAATCATATTATATTTCATCTTTCGTTTAAAGCCAATAGGGGAAAAAGCATATTTTCAAAAGACTGATTAAGAACAAGCATAAGAAAAAAAAAAAGAAAAATTTTTATTTGCCTTGAAAATATTTTTTTTAAGTATTTCCAACACGTTTCATTCATTCGTGTGTTGGTACTTTTTTCTACAATGTTTGTTTAAATATTTTTACATTTTAAATGCATTTCTAGCTTATATTTTTTTACACTTCTAGATCAAACTTGCATATCTCTTGTATTTTTATATAAACGAATGTGTTTGTCTGTTTTATATTTTCTAATAATTTTTTTCAACTCGTCTAAAGCCCTTTAAGTTAAATGCATTAAAATATATACATTTGTGTAAAAAAAAAGAAATGTTCTTGTTTGTGTATTTCTATAAGTGTTTGTGTGTATGTCATTTTCTATTTAAGCTGTTTTAAAATGCAAATAACGTTTGTTGTTGACTCAAGAGTGTACACTTTGCTTTTTTGCCACTTTTGACTGTGTGTTACCTGCTGGCGACATAAAGTAATCTTCAGCTTAAAATGTTGCTACTACTGTTCTTCTGTGCTTTTCTGTCATTTCCTTTGAATGTATATTTGAGTTTTTTTCTTTTTATTTATTTTTAAACATTTTTTTGCTCTACAATAGATCATAGAGGTGAGGGATGTGTGAATACAAAGACAATTCACAAAATGAGCAGACAACTTTTATACAAAGGAAAAGTGCTTATTTCACTAGAGTAGCCCCTGTTTAAACAAAGAGTTCAAAAAGGATGAATACATTGTCTTTGTAAATGTAAAAACATATATATCGTCACCAAAAATGCAGAAGGCTGATGAAAAATCAAATTAATTATAATATACAGGGCCAAACTAAATCTATACTAAAAATTTCATATTCATTTCTTCAAAAATGACATTAATATTAACAAAAATCAAAAGGCCTTAACATGAACTTCTTAAACATAAGAGTCATAAAATTTGTTCTATTTAAGAAAACATTGATTTGAAGATAGTTTTATGCTCTTTTAAAAAATTTACCTTAATTGCTTATTTTTAAAGCAAAAAATTAAAAATTTTTAAATTTTGCATTTAATAATTTTTAAATTTTGCATTTAATAGTTTTTGCTTCTGCTTTATATGTATTTATAACTTTGAACTGGTTTTAGTTTTAGAAGGCATAAATGTTTTCTTCCTCAAAAGATCTTCAATTTTATGGTAAAAAAAGAAATAGTTAAACGAATTTACTTCAGACATTTAGGTCTGTAAAAATAGATTTTCGTATCTAATATTTCCAACATATAATAATTATTAATCCTCAATCATGTGGATTTTAAATAGGTTTTAACTTTAATAAAAAGAAAATTTGGTTTGTTTAAGTTTTTAGTTTTTAAATTGCCTATATTATCATCAGCACAAAAAATCTCTTTACAGGATAATTATCATCAACATTTAGGTTTCAGCAAACTGTGTTATTTCAACAAACAATGTATTTTTTCTCATTATAACAAATACTATGATGCTACATAAGCACTTTTTGTTGTTATTTTTGAAAAATTCATATATAAAGATAATAAAATAATAAAAAATAAAATAATTTTATCAAAAAATTTTGCAATATATAAAAAAATATTGGTTCAAACACTACATTTTAAATGAATCATTAAAGCATACTTTTAGAACGATTGCAACCGCATTAAATAAAATATAGTCGAAAATAATCATTCCAATAATTGTCAAACATTTTAAATATTTGAATTTAAACCGAGAACTGTAAAAGGAAAAATCAACAACAAAAATGTTTAATATTGGTTTTAAGTTCTGTTGTACAAAAAAAATAAAAAATAAAAATTAAATGCCCTCAATAAAGGTGTTTCAAATTCGTGTTAGTCTTGTACTTATTTTTAAATTAGTATAATTTCAGCAACATTTTTTGGAGGTTGAAATATTAGTTTTACTTCATAATTTAGCCCGTGGTATTCAGTTGTTTTCACAAGTATTTTTTACCCTAAAGCATAACATTTTTAAAGCCATTTATGCTAAACTTGCAAAGGAATAATTATAACAACAGCAGCGAAGATGGCTAGTAAAAATCATAGGAAAAATCCTCCAAAATTAAATTGTTTACATTAAGGTGATAATAAAAGCTAATATAGCAGCTAGACTTATAAGAATTAGAAAAAAAAGCAGATTTATCTTAATCCCAAAATTAACAATATTTACTCGTACATCAGCGTTTGCTAAGAAAAAACGACAGACTTTTTTATATGTATAAGTATAAGTAATGATGAGGATTTTTATAAGAATTTTGTTATGGTATAATAAAATGCTTAAGTAAATGGCTTAAAAAAATTTTATAAAATTAAAATTTATTTATAAATACACAGAAAAAAATATTCAAAAAAAAAAAAACTTTTCAATAAATTTTATGATTAATATCATATCATTTAATTAAATTTAAAATTGGTTGTATTTTTTTCTCATGTAATTTGACAGTTCTCAAAAAATTAAATTGAAAAATAAAAACATTTGGAAAAACAAATTAATAAAATATGTGTTTTATAAAAGAACAAATTTATAAATTTGGATGATTTTTGTCTTCCCTTGGGACTTCAGTATTAGTTTTTAGTTTTAGATGATATCATTCAATGTTTCGATAAAATTTCAGATTGTCAATGGAAGAAAAATAAGTTTATGAAAGTCTCCTTTGAAAAAATTTTTCTGTAGCATACATTGATGGCACAGTGCAACAGCAAACTTGATGATCCCAACGGCAATTGTTTATATTGGTTTGTTATATTGAATTCTTCAGATGATATGGCGCTCATAGTCAACTTTTTATTTTAAAGTTTTAAGAGAAGTTTAAAAAAAAAATATTGTAAATTACATGCAATCATGCTAAATTTAAAATTTTATTAAAGCTTTCCAATAGTTTGTATCTCATTATGAATATCGCTCTAGTCCAATAATTATAAAATGGCACGGGAATCGGTTAAAACCTGAGATTAAATGCTAAAATATTTAACATTTAAAAAACTTACAAACAGACATTAATTAACCCTTAAATTGTGGGATAGACCATTAGTAAGTTTTAAGGAAATGTTCCCAACAAAATTCTTTAAAAATCTCTTATATAAAAATACTTTGGTGGAAAAGCCTTTGAAAATAAATAAAATAACCCAATTGTAACTGTTACCAGCCCTATGCAATACCGTCTATTTTTAGCATAATATTAAACAAGTTATCACATATCTCTTAATATTCTCCCTATTGTTCCCTTCCCTAGGCCTGAACGCTACCTAAATGACATTTTCAATCCCACTCATTACAGCAGTAAAGCAAACTGATTGTTTTCATCTAGTAAACTAAGTATAAGTGATTTTAGAATATGTATCCCTACGATACGTATTCTAAAACCACTACCGATATTTCTTTATTATTTATTTATTATTGTGAAATAATTGTTTATATGTATGTGTAAATAAAAAATGTCTAATAAAATTATTAGATAAAAATGTATATTTTATTTAAGGGATTTTTTAAATTAATGGTACCGATTTAATTAATATTTTAGTAGATTTTTTATAAAATTTCAATAAACAATTTAATCAAACAAATTGTTTGAAATGAAAAAATCAAATATTCTTACTTAATTAATATTATCATTTTGTTGATTGAAGTAAAATCAAACAAAATTTTAATTGATATTATTAATTTCGTGATTGAAATTTATTTTTATTTTTTACATGCCTGTGAAGCTATTTTATCAATTTTAACAATAAATATTTTTACAATGTAATTGATAATTTTTTATTGGTTAAGTTTATCGTTCTGTTTATAGATTCTAAAATATTCGTCTAAGACCCCAAAGAGTATATATTGATATGGAATTCGATATAACAATGTGCGTTTGTCCTTCTGTCTGTTGAAGTCAGTTTTAGGGAAGCCCCAGTTATCGGATATATATGTTTTGTACATAAAATTATAGCGAATATTCTTTAGAATGACAGTAGTAAAAATCAACAAAATCGGTCTATCAATGATCGTGATATCGCTAAAATACCGAAAAAGCCTCTAAAAACGTATTTGTTTTCGACTTTTCTAAGCCCCTATATAAGCTAGCTTTCTTGCACAGCAAATTCGGAGTCTTTTTTGGAATGTTTTTGCATAAAAAATAAACAAAGTCAGTTCATTAGTAATTGAAATATCGGTCAAAACTCATTTTTGCTTCAGAATTCTTTTTTACACAAATCTGCTGTAAATATTTTTTCAAAACTTTGGTTTTTTGATTTAACCATATGGTTGATAAACAACCGAGTTATATGCAAAAGCCTGAAAAAATATTAAAAATATACACACACGAACTTATATAAAAAGCATTGCAATGATTTCTGGCTGGCTGGACGGCTGGTTGGCTGGCTGTCCATGTAAACATTATGTACAAAGTACGGGTTGCAATTTTAAAGATAATTCAATGAAATTTTCACTTTCTTGACTTTTATAATACAAGAACGAAGTCTACTGAAATTGGTTGTCATCGGTCCATTATTTCACCTAGTCCCCATATAAATGTTCCCCCCCCCCCGGAGTGTTTAAACTCTATACACTCAAAAATGCCTTCAAATTAAGAATATTTTAATAGAATTCAGTGCAAAGAAGTTCTTTAAAAGTATCAATCTTCGTACCAAATTTTATGATCAGTCCAAAATTGACCATAGCTCTCATATAAACCCCTCTTCCGAAAATCACTTTAACGTACATAAATCCCATATGAATATTAGTTTCAAGTTAATATTTGACACAAATAAGTTTTATGTATGTAGAAATAACATTGCCAAATTTTATGGGAATCGGTTCATATTTTACCATAGCTCCCATATAAACCTACTTCCAGGAATATATTTGTATGTATATTTTATTTTACATTTAGTAAAATTGGCCAAAAGTGTAATATAAGTCGCCTTCCCGAATTTTTATGCTTGTACACAATGGTGTAGGGTATCATATTGTCGGTCTTGACCAACTATATCTTGCATTCTTAATTTTTATATATGTTTGGACGTTTTTTAGTTAGAATAGAAGTATTGAAATTAGTCAGTGTTTTTGTTTTCTGTATAAGAATGTATCTACATAAAAACATAAGTATATAAATTTAGTAGTTATCAGAATCTATCAGTGTAGTGTTTTTTTATAGTTCGAAAAAACTTTGACTATTTTTGTAAGTATGTGAAAATATGAACGCATACTTTAAAGAGTAAATTCTATTGTTTGTCGGTAAGGTGGTAAAGGGTATAAAGGATTCGGTACAGCCAAATAATCCTTTAATTTTCGATAAAATCTGACTTAAAAAATAACAAGAAGGAGTAAATACAGTTAAACCTCGTTTTAACAAGTACCAATACAATGAATAAGCAAATGCTTACATTAGGAAATTCATATAGTGAATGCAAAATATGTTTTATTTATCATATATCTATTTCTTCAAATGACGCTAAATGATAAATGAGTAGAAGAGATTTTGATTTTTTAGAAAATTTACTATATATATATATATATATATATATATATATATATATATGTAAAAAATTATATTAGGCTTGCTTGAATATGATATATCTGCCATCAATAAAAAATTTTCTATGGAATAAAAATTTACTATATTGATCACCTCATTTTACTCTCATTTATAGATAATATATATAAACGATAAATAGTATTTACTTTTTGTAATAGATACTACTTCCTCTAAATCTATCCATTCTATTTTCATCTCAATTTAAATGATTAAAAAATTCAATCATTATTTTTTTCTGAACTAATTTATGGCATAAATTTAATTAAATTATTTGTGCTTATTCAAGAATAAAAAAGCTTTAAATTTAACTAAATCTTTTAATGAAATATTTTAAAGAAATTTATTATTATACTTAAGTTTTCAAGAGAATATAACAATTTCATTTTCATTCATTTCTTATAATCAAAGATATTAAAAATTAAATATACATGAGGAAAGTTTAATTATGTACATTTTTTTGGTTCACTAAATTCGAATTAAATTCTAATTTATTTTTTATAATAAACAAATCATATTAACACAATTTACTATACATTTATGAATAATAAAAATCATTAGGCATTAGTATTGAACCATGTAAAAATCCTTTGTTTATGTATTGTATTTAAAGATATTAAAAAATTCCATGTATAGACTAGAAGGCAACCAGCCTCCCACAAAGAACTTTACTTACTTGGTAAGTCAGCAATTTACATTGTGGACAGCATTACCGTTTGACGACATTAGACGCCAATTGTCCCTTTTTCAACCACCTGGCAACTTTTTTGGCCCCTTTTTTAAACTGGAACTAAATGGCTACTTTTTGAGACTATATGCTAAATGATGAGAAACTAAGTTGTTTGAAATATCTTTAACCATTACACAGAAAAAATTATAACAAAAAATTTTTTTAATAAATTGTTATTTGAATTTAGATTTAATTTAATAAATAAAATTATTTGATTTTATTATTTTGTTTTATTGATTTAAAAAACGAAGACTTTGGTAAGCTTATTGGTTATTACTTTTTAAATGCATTGGCTATCTTTTCCTTTTCTAGAGGAATAAGTGAGGATATGAAATAACGTTTAATGGAGATTAAGCACAAGAATGTGTGTGTTTATAGCCAACGGGTGCATGGATTTGCGTCCATAGACTTTATCATGCACTAAAAAGCGTCATAGTGCCCACGGAAAAGAAGAAAGATGTCATAAAATCAGCGGAATTTAATTAGTCGTCCTACTCAGGATAATATACAAAAAAATATAAAACTTTTTAATCCAGACCAGAATCCTATCCAGTCCAGAGACGGAACCATTTTCATCCTGGAGAAAGGTGATTGTGTCCACAAATTGGATCACGTTAGTAATAATTTTCATAACAGAATGTCTCATTTTGTCATTTTAAAAAGGTACATAAAATCTGTGGATCTTAAGTATGAAACATTTTATTGTGTCCATTGACATTATGAGATTGGACATTATGAAATGCACCATAATTGACCATAGTTGCTAAATAAAGTCACTTCTTGAGCATAAATTTAAATTTTATGCAAAATGGTGAATCTTATAATGCGGGTAACTACGTATAGCTTTCACGTTTTTAATTTTAATTTTATACATATTTATTTTTTCATTTTTCTAGACATATGTCGAAGGAATCAATAAATAGGTACACATGGAATTGTACACAAAGTAGTTAAAATATCTCTAAATTCCAAAAGGTAAATTTAATATAAATTCCCTTAACATTAATACAAATTTTGTGCCATTTTTAATTTTCTTATGATCAATTGAACAAGGTCCAATGACGGATTTGAAAGAAGTAGTGTTTTCTATTATTTTATTTTTATTGTAAATACACAACTCTAGTTTACACAACATTACACACTAACACTAGCTCTATTCCGATTCCAGAAAATTTAAGTAGGTGAATACTTTACAGTAATTTCTGGCTAAAATTGTGAAGAAGACTAGCATTGAAAGAGAGCTACTTTGAAACCACTACTTAGACCAGTTTTGCAACTTACATTGCACCAGCAATAAGATACAAAACAAAAGATAAGCATAAATTTAGATTAAATATATCAACTTATCTTACACTTATATTACATTAGCATTATTTTATATCGCATCTAAAGCTGTACCTTTTGTTTATAATGTTATAAAATATAAAATATATAATACATAAAATTTCTAAAATATTTTTTATTAATGCTGTTATAGATTCAAATATAACTATTATTTGAAAATATAAACAGAAGTTGAATGTTTATCACGTTATTTTATGAATAGAGTCATATTTTAATAAAGAAAAAAAAGTTTTTTTTCAATAACGAATTTCCGAAATTTTATATTTGAAATTATAAATTCTGTGGTAGGTCCGATTTCAGTATATATTTCTTTAAATTATTAATTATCTTGAGATTGTTTCACAATATAATGATATAAAAAGACTCCGTAGAATTTATAAATGAACTGAAACTTTTAAAAACTAAAGCTAATAATAAATTTAATGAACAACAATTTCAAACATCAAATGCAGAATTTGTTTGGACCGGATTATGAGAATCAAAAAATAGATTTAATAACTTATATTTAACAAATTTTAGGTCAAAACTTGTATATTCATGCTTTCAGTCCTGAATTTGAACAAATTACAGTAGTTTAATTTATAAAAAGAGAATTTTATATTAACTATTTTTATGAATAAGTCCTTTTATTTTTTTTTTTTTTTTTGCAATAACAAAAAGAACAAAAAATTAGCTTGTTATTAATAAAACCTAATTTAGAAGTTTTTCTTAAAATGCAAATGAAATCCCTTTTTTGTATACTTTTCAAAAATTCTCAACGGTAACGCTGATTGCGGGTAACTACTTATAATACTGATGAAAACTCATTATTTTTGTATTGCAAACTTGAAGAATTCATGAGTCTTATATACACATAATCTAATTACTTACTAGAAGTCAAATAAGAGTAAAGAGATTTGAAAATAAGTACTAATTTTTGAACATGTTCCAAAGTCTTTACTTACTACATTACATCTAATTCAACCGACAACATTTTTGCCATTTACGGGTAATGAGTTGTTCCACTATTCAAAGTAATGAAACTAAATACTCATTAGTAAGTAATTAGTGTAGTAAGTAGTAGTCGTAAACGAAGGCCAAAAGGGGTTTTCTGGGGTATAACATTAATTTAAAATTAATTTGAAATCTAAAGAATTTAGATGTAAACCGTTATTTTAAGAACAGTTTACTCACAATTGTTAATTATCTTCCAATTACTCATGTTTCAAACTATTCTAAGTACTTGTTTCGAACTACAAAAATCTCAAAGAAAGCAATTATTTGCCATTATTATTGTCCATTTGACTATCTGTCTGTATGTCCTTTTTTCTAACTGATTATTTGTTAGTAAACATTTGCCATTTTAGTTAAGATGCTTTAATAAACAAACACTAAAACCCTAAAATTAAAACCAAATCCAATAAAACATAAAAAAATAAATAAATATATGTATATAGTAAATATAAACCGCGCCCTATTTGCTGCATGTAAAATATCCTCAAGCGTTATTTAATAGCATAAAAATAAAACAAGCAAATATAAAAGAGAACAACATAAAACTCAACAGTAACTGAACAACATGACAACAGTAACAACAACGACATAAATGGCCAACAAATATTGTCTGGAATAAATATTTTTGCCAAACGTCTCTTCATACGTGAACGTATGTATGTGTGTATATATGAATGTATGTATGTATGTAACGTTTTGTAATATCCAGTACATAGCCGGAAACAATGTCCTGACAAGCTTTTCTATTTTATTTTTATTTTATTTTGTTCATTTTGTTTCATTTTTATTTTATTTAATTTCAACTTATAAACGATTTTTTAATGCAATTTCGTTATGAAGGATTTTTGTAACCAAAACGGAAAAGACTAAAAAAAGGGAGAAGGAGAGATAGTAATTCAATTTTGAAAATAAAAATCATAAATTATTTATTTACTATTAACTTAGTTTAAAAAATTCTCAAAATTAATTTTTGTAAAATTTATACTATTAAGTGGTTTTCTATAAAATATTTAAAATTTTTCAGTACAGGGTAATTTTATTAAACCAGTCATCGTGCTTTGTTTCGCTTATGAATCAGTTTTATATCGTTTCATGTTTTATGGATTTCTAAATTAGGAAATCTCGGACAGTTTTGGCCTAAGTGAACAATGTTTAAGGTTAAATAACTTGTTTGTGCTTTGACGTATTTTAACAAAATTAATATCAATGGAAAGGATTGATATTCTCCTTTATTATAAAATCATAAAAGCTACACATTTTCCTGGCGCAAGGACCTCTAAAATGAAAAAATATCTTTATTCTAAGATATCCTGAAAAAGGGTCCTTTAATTTTAATTATTTTTTTTTACATAATTTCTAAAATTAATTTTTCGTTATGCCGTAAAAATTTCAAAATTGGATCCCAATGGGATCAGAAGTTTGCCTCTTGCAGTTATTATAATTTTACTAACAAATGAATATCTTTTTAAGTGTTCTGATTTTCTTTTATTTAAAATCAAAACAAACAGGAAAGGATAAAAGCAAGCAGTACTGGTCAATATCGACCATATATTACCCCACATGCTTCTATATAGGTCCTTATATGGGACCTATGGTCAATTGTGGAATGATCCTTATGAAATAATTACAATAAGTTATGCGTATATACAACTTATTTGTGCATTTTTTTTCAATATTGCCATTTTTGTGAGATATATGTACGTTAAGTATTTTTTTGCGAATGTGACTTAGTTGTGTTAAATTTTATCTCGATATTGATATTTATGTCAGATTTGAAAAAGCTTAATTGATTTTTGGGAATGAGGATATATGGGAAACATGTTCAATTATGGACTTATTATGTTGAAATTGTGTGATGATTTATACTTATATACAACTCAGGTATATAAAATTTTATATTGATGTTAATAATAAGGTGGGATTTAAGCGTATTCATGTAATTTATAGACATCGGAACCTACATAAAAATTATAATCAATTATCTATACTTGTATAAAACTATATATAAGCTATATATATACTTGCATAAAACTAAAGTGCTGAAATAACATATATGCGACATATTTTAAATATTCTATATGCGTTAAACCACTATTTCGAGGAAAAAATTTATCAATTTCAGCAGAATTTGTCTTTTTAACACCCTGTATCAAATTTAAGTAAATAATCTTTAAAGTCGTAACAAATAATTATGCGGTTTCTGTAAATTGGGTTACAGTGTGTTCAAGGTCTGTTAATGTATTCCTGAAACTTCTAAAGTAATATCAAATAATTTTTTCGGGATTAGGAGTTTCTTATATAGACAACGCATTTCAATAATGATCTGTTATATTAAAATTGGAATAAGTTTATCAATATACCTAAGAATATCGAATAGAAAATGTGTTAGTTAGTGAAGAAAAATTTTTGTAACTTTTGATTACATTTTGAAATTTTTGCGTAATAAAGACAAATTAATTGTAAATTTCGTGTAAAAAGGCAATTAAACTTTAAAGGCCCCTTTTCGGGATATCCAAGGATGAAATATATTTTTCATTTTAGGTTTCTTGCGGCACGAAGATGTTTAATTGATATGACTTTATGATAAAGAAGAATACATATAAAAGGTTGAAATTTTGCCCATTTTTCACAAAAAGGCTCGAGGTGTCCAAATGAAGAGTTTCATAGAATATGAACCATTAGCAATATGGTGAACGTTAATACGTCATATGAAGCACATAGAGGAGCAGGTTATGCGCTTAATTTTATTAAAATCGGCAATGTTAAAAATCCGGTTTGGATAGAAATTTTTTGGAATTTCCCTACAAAAACATTGAAATTTTTAACTGACATAAATATAATAAATTAAAAAAATAAATTAACTTTTTTTTAGATTTTGAATTTAATGTTTGAAATTAAATTTTACATCTTCAACGATATTTAATTTTATTTTGGATGCTCTTGAACTATGCTTATTAAATGCTTATTACTTTGTTTAAATTTATTTGAAATAAAAAGTTTTCCTATAATATTTATTATTGTTTCAGCGCTAATAAATTAATGTTCACAATTGTTTGCAAAAGACAAGATTTACTTACATTTACTTACAGGCTTAAATATTTTATTTGCAAATTTATAAGGTCATTGCCTGATAATCGCTTTACATTTTTGTTGATTTTTATATTTTGTATTATAAATACTAGTAGCAATTAACCCGCTACTGCATTAGCGGACTTTTGGGACTCCCGCATAGACCAGATATAAACTTGGTAGCTTTTTTATTTAGAAGAAACATAATGTAATATAAAAATTGGAAAAAATCCGTAAATTAAACTAAGACTCCTAACTCCCGTGGGAATAATTATAATATTGGTGTCTTGAGAAAATGAATAACAAACATCTCAATAGCATATTCCAATGATTCCAATTTCTTGCCTTCAGCTTTATATTTAAATAAGGTACGTCCAAGGAGTAGTATTCGTAACCACTTATAAGTTCATAATTAAATAAAACAGAGTAATAAGAAACTACCCTAGTATATATATAACACAATTAAAAAATCGAATCTCATGAAAATTGAAACTATTTTCTTGAGTTGAAAGAAAAAAATATTTAAAATTTGTTCTTTTACAGTCTAGGAGTTGTATGAAATATCTTATAATTTCTAAAAATGTTTCTATACGACATTGTGTCAATATTAATTACAATAAAATTTTAAATATTTTATTTAAAAAATACAAAAAGTAAAATATATAATTAAATGATTTTCAAAAAATACCATATTTGATATATTTCTGATAAAGAAAGCATACTATTTAAATTTATTTATATGTTTTTGGTTAGAATATTCGTAGATTCAAAAATTACCAAATTATTTATATTATTCTTTAGTAGGAAAGAATGTGAATAACAGAGCTTATGGATTCTCACCCATATAGAACCATATATCTTTAACTTTATGCTTCTAAATGAATTATTCCAAAAATTCAAAGATTTATATTAGAATAACGTATCACAAAATCCCTTTTGAGGATTCTCATTCACTTAGGACCATACATCTTCAAGTATATGTTTCTAGGTTTAATATAAAAGAAGGTTCACAAAGTACCTAAGAGTAACGAAAAAGTACCAAAAAGTGCTTTCATATAGGATCTTATTCCCTCAGAATTGTTCATATTTAATTCCATGCTTCTACGTTGAATGTAGTAGGAAATTCAAAAAATATCATCAGAAAAACAAAAGGGCGCCACAAAGTTCTATCTTGTGGATTCTATTTATCTCTCCCTTTTGAATTATTACCCACATCGGACCATGTGTAATTAATTTCATGTTTGTAGGTTCAGTATTACAGAAAATTTAAGAAGTATTATTAGAAAAACAAAAAGTACTACAAAATCCTCTCTTATGGACTCTCATTCATTTAAGACACATACATATCTTTTAATTTCATGTTTGTAGGTTCAATATTAAAGAAAATTCAGAAACTACCATTAGAAGAATTAATCTTTCTTCGTTCAATATCATAAAAAATTCGAGAAGTACCATTAGAACAAAAAAAAAAAAAATACCACAAATATGTTATGGATTTTCATTGACTGAAAAATATATCTATCTTTAATTCCAATATTCAATATTATAGAAAATTTAAAAAGTACCATTAGAAGAACGAAAAAGTCCTCCTCGTGAATTCTTACCAACATAGGACAATATATCTTTAATTTTTTTGCTTCTAAGTTAATTATTACAAAAAATTCAAAAAGTACCATCAGAAAAACCACAAAGTCTCTCTTATTGAATCTCATTAATTTACTACTATATATATTTAATTTTATGTGCTTAAGTTCAATATTATAGAAAATTCAAAAAGTACCATTACATGGACAAAAAATATATTAATGTTTCATGTTTTTAGGTATAGTATCACAGAAAATTCAAAAAGTACCGTTAAAAAACGAAAAATACCACAAAATCCCCTTTTATAAATCCTCATTCATTTAGGATTCTAGGTTCAATATTATAGAAAATTAAAAAGTACGACAAAATCCCCTTGTAAATTCTTATCCACATAGGACCATGTATCTATAATTTCATGCTTCTGAGTCAATTATTAAAAAAAATAATAATAATAAAAAGTACCATTAGAAGAACGAAAATTACCACAAATTTGCCTCTTCTGAATTCTCACTCATTTAGGACTACATATATTTAAGTTCCTAGAAACCTGGGTTAGTATAATATAAAAGTCATTATTGAGCGTGAATATCCCCTTTTTGATATCTTTTTCATTATGGATGTAAAAAAGACTTTGTCCAATGAATTTTTAAATTGTAATGGGATCATATATTAAAAGACTCATATGTATATGTCAATAAATAGAACATAATATTTTATGAAAAAAGTACAAAAAATAAGTACAACTTTTATCCCCTTAAACTTTCGAATTTTCAGAAGATACCAAAGTCGTGTTAGACATTTTTCGATAAGTTAAGAATATGATATAAATTTTGGTTTTATGTTGACTATTATGGAAGATAAATATGTTGCAAAAAAGCCCATTTTTCAAAAGAAGGATTAGACACCTGTCAATTTATTTTTCAAATGGAAAACGATACGTTTTAAATTTTTCTTTTACCTACATTAGTTTAGAAGATATAAGGTTACCGATTTTATCCGTTTTTACCCTTTTTTTATTTAAAGAATATATAAGAGCTTTGCAAATAGCGGTCATTCTTGCAATTAAATTTTTCAAAGAGGAATTTTGTTATATACAAACTTATGCTTTCTTTTGGGAATTTTTATGAAATGCCATTAACTTTAGGCATCATTCACCGAGTGTAAGCTATGATAATTTGGTAATTCTACGATATTGCTAAAACTTCATTTTAGTCATATTAATTTTTTTTAATAATAACTTTCTCAAATCAATACATTAATTTGAGTATTTGTATGATATTGTTAAATTTATTTTTTATGGATAACTAAACTCTAATTTCTCAAATTCGAGTGAGTATCACAATATTTTCAATTCGGCTTAAAATCAATGACATACAAAACATACAAAAAATTATACCAGTTTCTTCAGACTAAAATTTGTATATCATTCATTCCTTGAAAGAACATTCAAAAGGTGTCCATAGTCTTTGGCCATTTATATATCTCCATTTTTAATTTAGTCATTTATGAAAAGTCAAAAAAATCGAAAAAATATCAAAATCTCGATAAGCAGTAAATGGATTTTAAAGATTTAAATTGCATAGATGTTTATTTTTGACAAATTTGTAAACTTTGATTTTTTTCACCCTTATAAAAGCTAAAATGTGTATTAAAAATTGTAATATAAATTGTTCAAAAAAATTAAATAATTCAGACACAGACTTTTGTGGCAAAAAGGAAAAACTACATAATTGATATTTATTGCTTGTGTTGTTTTTCCTTTTATAAAATTAATATTTCAAATAATATCCCAATTAATACATTTTTTCAAAACGGTATTTTAAAATATATCTTTTTAAAACTATTTTTGTATCAATAGTTGTATATTGGTTACTAAAGCTATATTATCCAAAAAAAAAAAAAAGAAATTTGAAAAAGTGGGTTTATACGACCTTGTACGCTTCCATGCTTCATATTATGAACAAACTAATTTTTGTATGAAAAAATTGTGGTAATTTTTCTAAAAAAAATATTAAAAATAGTAGATTATCCTGTTTCAGAAAAATTATTATTGCATTTTGTAGCAAAGATTTTGCTTCAATATTAAAAGAAAATTAATATCGAAGGGGAAGAAATTTTCCAAAAATTCATTGCAAATTGCAATTGCATTACGAGTGCATTTTTAAATAAACAATTAACTTTTCGGAATTTTTAAATTTAATAAAAATTTAGGTCGTGAATAAATTAGTGATTTTTTTTTAATTGTAAAAAATAACAGCGAGAAACCCCAAATGGCTCCGTAAGCTATATGCGAACCACATATGAACAAAATCTGATGACTCTCCGTCAAAAAACTACTATTTTTTTATAAATCTGTAATGGAATGAACGATATATTTATACATGTTTTAAGTGTACCCTATATAAAAATTAGTAGAATATTTTAGGTTTAAAAGAAAATTATGTCGGAGTTTTATATAATAGCCATATTTTAGATATTTGTTAGTCCCTCTATTCCGGGAATGTGTATGGACC
Organism: Protocalliphora azurea; assembly: GCA_932274085.1. NCBI lineage: Eukaryota > Metazoa > Arthropoda > Insecta > Diptera > Calliphoridae > Protocalliphora > Protocalliphora azurea. The sequence goes on from OW026522.1 coordinate 150,678,344, forward strand.
TAAGAGATAAACAGATTCAGATAAATAATTTGCAATTTCAATAGGTTTTATCCAAATTTAATAAAATTTATAAATGTGACCTGTATGTTTGAAAAAAAAACAACATTTTAGAAAGATCTCTTAATCGATAATAATATTTGAGACCTACTTCGGGAAGAATCTCGAACCTTTTAATTTTTATTTTTATAATAATAATAATAATAATAATAATAATATAATAATAATAATAATAATAATAATATTATTAATATTATTAATAATAATAATAATAATAATAATAATAATAATTATTAATAATAATAATAATAATAATAATATTAATAATAATAATAATAATAATATTATTATTATTATTATTATTATTATTATTATTATTATTATTTTTTTGGCAAAATGTACTTGACCCTTATTTTTTATTACTTTTCCTGTATTCAGCTCAGTATTATGCAATATATGAGAGAGTTCATATATCAGAATCACGGAAAAACAATTTCTCAGGACATCATTAAGATGACTAAAAAATAAAAAATACGTCAAGTAGTAACTCTAAATTCAATCATCACAAAATCGTTTTATCCTCGCCACCTACACAGAAGAAATTATTACCTTATATCCTGCTTATAAATATATTAAAGCAAAAGTAAAATAAAATAAGACTAAACAAAAGAAATAGTAAAAAAAATATCAAGTAAGATTTTTTTCATTTAAATTTTTAATTCATTCAATCATCTACTTGATTAAATTAAAAAATTTTTTAATTGGAAAAATTTTTCTGTTTTTTATTTTCTATTAGTAATTGATATAATCATTTTGTACTGTTTGATTGCTAATAATTTCTAAATTGTGGTAGATATCTAGCAGCGTTACCGTTGAGAATTTTTAAAAGGTATCCATAAAATCGGATTTCAAAACTAAAAAAAAAATTTATTTGATTAAAAAAAAAAACAAAAAATATTGTATTTTAAGATAAACTACTAAATTCAATGTTACAAAAAACAAACTAATTTATTTATAATAATTTTTATTATTGCAAAAATAAAGATTAGTTAACAAAAATTATTAACATAAAATTATATTTTTACTACTTAAACTTCTTTTGTACAAGGTCTTTACATGGACTCTAGTCTTACAAATATTCGTCTAGCAAATTTAGAATTGAAAGCATGGATTCACAAGTGTTGACCTTAAGTCTGTTGGACAATTTATTTTTCATTAAAAATAATTTATTAAAAAAATCTTCCGCCGAAGCACTGCTATGAGCCAAAGTAAAAATATCTAGAAAAAATCAGCATTTGGTGCTGTAAATAGTTCATAAACTTTATCATTATCTTTAGTTTTAACAGTCTCAACTCATTTATAAATTCTTCGGGTTTTTTTTTACATCAATATGTTGTGAAATAATCTCAAAATAATTAAATTCTTCGTTGGAATTAATATATAATGGATCGAGATATTTAAAAAAAAAACTTAGTTTCTCGTCATTAACACAGAGATTTAAAAAGTCGCCATTTAGTTCCATTTAAAAAAAAAAGACCAAAAAAGTGGTCAGGTGGTTGAAAAGGATTACGCTGGTCTGTAATTTCAGTTTCATATTAAAGACAAGTATATTATCCTTATCATGGCATGTATTTATTTATATCAAAAGTTCAAAGTTGGACCCATACATCTCAAAAAACAATATTTTATTAATAGCATAATTATATATAATTACAACTAATAAATATTATCTATATCTTTTTTCTTGTTCCTTAAACATATTTTGTTTTCAAACCATTTTAGTATCATTATTCCCATTACAATAAAATGCTACAAATAAATATGCTTTTTACAAATATGGTTTATGCATTCAAAACTTGTTTGTTTTTGAATATATTTTATTTTTTAACTTTATTCTCCACCTTGATTATAATTCTCATTTAGTTCGTAAATGAATTAATATAACTAGACGAGGTTTTGTTATATTTGGTGATTTTGTGATTCAAACAATATAAAATATTGATTATTATATTATCTTGTAGAAAAATAATATGTAAATAATTTATGTATTATTTGGTAAAAGGTGGACTCAATAAACAATTTATAAAAATAATAATTTTTAATTAATGTGTTTTATTTTAATATATGATAAGATGTAATAATAATATGATAAAATGTTACCATTATATGATAAGATGAGAAAATAATACGAAAAAAGTGGAAAATAATATAACAATATGGGATAATAATATGGCAAAATAGAATAATAATAAAATGAAATAATAATCTGATAGAATGAGATAATAACATAATAAGATGGTATTATTGTACCAGAAAACTCGAAATACAATAAGAAAAAAAGAATCATAAAATCGGACACAATATGATTAAATGGAATCGTAGCAATTATTATTTATTATCATATTTATTTGTAGCTGCGACCATGTGTTCCAATCATAATATATTGCTCTGCAACTACAAATATATTTTTTCTCTGCGTGTACTCGTGCAAAATTTTAAGATAAAAATTCATTTAGTTTAGAAGTAATTTTCCAATGTATTTTTTTTATGAGCACATATTAAAAAATAATATTTTACATACAAAATTCGGCTTTAGATTATATATAGAAAAGACATCTATTAACATTATATGGAGACATGTGTTTCTTTTTAGCTTTTAAAATTTTCAAAACGTAAAGTAGCTTATAGAAGTTATCATTTCCGAATAAATGTGATTGTGACCGCTATCTCAGAAAAGATTTTGAATTATTATAAGAAAAAATTCCCTATTTTCTAGAATTAAAAATGCCTATACATTAATATCAAACTTATGCTAAAAGAACTGATATTTTAATGCATTTAATAGTTCATATAATTTTCAAAAAAAAGTTGTAGACAAACAAAATGTGGAAGAGTGTACTCTTTAAATCATATTGTATATTAACAAAATGCACTTTTCAAAATTTTTATTATTGATTTATTGTCATTTCTCTCTTTTTAGGTGAGTTTGTTAAATTTTTTTAAGACCTCCGATTATCTAAGACTTAAAGAAATTAATATAGTTTTCATTAGCAAATGTTTTGATGAAAGAAACAAGTTCTTTTCGCAAGAAAATAATTTTCCTTTTTTTAATAAAAAATTGTTTCTCCACTAACCGATTTTTAAGTAAAAAATTCCTAATCATTATTGATGAAAATAAACAAAATAAAATAAAAAAAAACTATTCTTTTTTGTTCAAAAATTCTTAGCTTTATTTTGTGTAATGGGTAACATGAATATTTTTCCAGAAATTTTTGATATTTATGATTTAGTTAGTGGCTTAACAAATTGGTATTTAATGTGTCATGTAACTATTATATAAATTAAAAAAGAAAAAAAAATCGGGCTTTCTCTGAAAAGCTTAAAGATTTTAATACATTAAAAGACCTGTAATAAACATCAAATATATTTTTTTAATATAAATAAATTCTACAAAATTTTAATTACAAGAAATTAAACGTTTATTTAACCTTAATATATGACTACTGACTAATGTAAATAATATAAAATAAAATTATTAAAATTGTGCATCATATAGATTATGTGAAATCAAAGTATATTCATATTCATTCATTTTCAAGTATTTTTCTTATTTTTGTTTTTAATTTAAACTCATTCATTTCGTATTGTTCTATGAGCTCTTTTCATTTTTTTTTTTTTTTTATAGTTGAGGTTGTATTTCGCTTTTTTTATTATTATAACTTTTTTCGTTTGGTTTCCATTAAATGTCCATTGTTCATAAATTATTTTCTCGTTATCTCAGTTGCCAACCCATAGTAATTTTTTAGTAATGTTTATTCTTTGGTTGGGTTTCGTTTGGTTTGGTTTCGTCTTCTTTGATGTAGTCAGAAACTCCTCGGAGAATTTTATATGAGTTTGTACTTTATTTATTAAGGGAGTCTCTGTTTAATTTATAAAACAAAAATTTTTTGCATAATTTTTTATAATTTTACTTTTCTATATTATATTTTACTACTTTTATTTTTGTTCGAAATGATTTCTTCTTTTAGTTTAGTTTAATGTTTTTGTTTTAAATATTTTATCAAGAAGAACAAAAAGAACCTGATATAACTCTATACTGTTTACAATAAACTCTCGGTGGATTTTTGTATTTAAATCAAAACTAAATCTTAAGAAAAATATATTATCATTATAGATAAAGGAAAAGTAAAAGAGAAGTGAAATGGGTAGGGATTTTAAAAACTTTATAAGGTACAAAGTAGGAACAGAAAAAATAATAAAAAACTTAAATAAAAAACATATTTATGAAATAATTTCTAAATTTAATATAATAATTCCAATGGGATGTAATTACAATTATTCTTATTTTAATTATTCCTTGGTTGGTATATAAATTTCTTCTGAACCACTGTTTTGCTAGGCCATTTTATTCATTTATAATAATTTTTCAAATATATGTAAGATAGTGATATTTTTACCTTTTTTTTGCTTTTGTTATTTTCTGTCTCTGATTTTTATTATTTAATTTTTTTTGTTGCTATTATTTTTTAATATCAAACAATATACAATGTATTTAATTTAATTAAAAATGCCAACAAAATTGTATATGATGCTATGAGTATATGTGTGAGTGTACGATTAAGTTTGTTTGTGTATTTACGAGTCTTTTATTATTTTGTTGTTGCTGCCGTTATTTTTTCTACTTTCATCATAAAAAAAGATTGTTTTAATTAGTGAGATTCAGAATCCTTTGCTTTCACACTTCTACAAAAATAAAAAGAACTAGGACTATGAACAGTACGATAGCGATGACTACTACTACTTTAGCAACTACGGCAATTGTTGCCACATACTACTACAACTACAACTACAACTACAACTACGTTTATTATTAAGTATACGTTTTGTTGTTACAGTGTTGTTGATGATTCGACGGTTGTTGCGTTGCTTGTTCACACTGTTGTTGATAATTTTTCAAAAAGTATTTTTGTTTTATTTAAGGGTGACAATTGTTCTTGGCATATTTTGTTTTTAACGCTTTTTTTTTTGCTGTTCTAGTAATAAAGAATGAAATGAGAGATGAGTTGAATTGAATTGAGGAAAAACAAATGCTACAAGCATTTCACAGCATGAATTTCATTTCATTACAATATTCATTCGTTTCAATCTTTTATTATTTTCATTTTAGTTTTTTTTATTTTTTTTAATATTTCTCTGCCGTTTGCTGTGTTGTGCCTCTATTGAAAACTCCGAGTGGATTTTAATTTTGTATTTAATCAGACTCTCATCAGAATATGATAAATGACATTGAATATAATGAAAAAATAATATTTAATAATTTCAAAAATAACAAACAAATATTTTTCTCATAAAAAAAAACGAAAATTAAATTTTATACAAAATCAAACTAAACTACTTAAATAACTCAATGAAATAATTAACTCTGACTTTGTTTGTGGTAGCCATAAATATATTTACCTAAATAAAGACAAGCTGATATGTGGTAGCATTGTTGTACAGTTAATATTGCTATTGTTATTAGTGGTCGCTTCTGTGGTAAATAATAAATCGATTTGTGCAAACATTCTTCATATGTTCATCTGTATATGAAACAGAATATTCTTACATACATAATAAGTATTTATGTCTGTGTATTATGTGCTTACAATTCTAAAAGGAAATTAAGCTTATTACAAAGTATCACATCTTTAACAAGCCAATATCATCAATTTAAGCCAAAGATTACTTACACACATATATGTATATGATTTTTATATTTAGAAATATTATAAAGATTACGTCTAGTAAATGATACAAAAAAGACATGATCACACTCAATTTGTATTTTATTTTATTTTTTTTATTTCTATTTATATTTGTATATACAGCAACAACACAATAAATAAAATGATAAAATACTTGAAAACGAAGACCATTATAATCATCGTTTGAAATTTCTGATGTGTATCGTGTATTGTATGTTGTCATCTGATTTCTGTTTTATTGGCTGGCAATCTTGTGGAGAACTAACATATTGAAATCATAAATTAAATGGCTTAATTACATTCAATGACTATTGATGGTTAACTAAAATAAACGGATTTCTATAAAAGAGTCAATAAGAGTCATTGTTAACAAAAAACCTTTTTATATTGTGTGCAATTTATTGAAGTCAAACGAAATGGATTTTAATGAAAAAAAATTATTAGCTGAATTTTAAATGTACCTTCATTTCTTGAACTTTTTATATGTTTATAATGTTATAAAGTGCGACCAATAAACTGCTGTCCAATTGAAATATGATGTATAGAAAAGTAAAACATAAGACTTTAGAAAAAATATCTTTTAATTTCCCTGTTATAATACGGTATAAATTACAAAGTGTACATTGTGACTAAAAATATTTAGGATCTCATACTTAACTTTTACGAAAAGGCCGATTCCAATCATTTCATTATTATTATTTTTTTTTTTTTCTAGAATTTTATAATAAGTACGCAAAAATCCCAATTTTAAACCAATGTTAATTTTGAATATTTTACATCTTTTTGGCTTTATAGGTTAAAAATATATTTAGTTTTGTATATTTTAAAAGATAAGACATCGGAAGTGGGTAATAATAAAATTTTGAATTGAGAAAGTTTTGCACCTTAAATCCAATATTTAACGAAAATGGTAAATTATTTAACAAAATTTCAAGTTTATTAGACTAAAATATTGCACGAAATTTATATCCATATCGTACATTGTTGGTTATCATCAATCGGTATCATTATTTTTGAAAAACTACATAATCTCGTGGATATTCTTAAATCCATCAATTTCATTTGTTTAAATACCTTTCCGTTCATAAAAAAAATCCACGTTATTGAGGATAAATTTTATACCTAAAATACAAAAAAACTGTATTCTCATTAAAAAAAATTAATAAAATAAAAAATTAATAATTTACTTAAAAGGGGAAATCGAAAAAAACGATGTCAGACCGTCCTTGCTTTGGTATATTTGGCTTTATGCTTGCTCCCTATAACATAGATATTAGATATCATAATATCGGCACAGACCAATGCTAAATATTTTGCTATTTAAAATGGATTAAATCGATCCATAAATGATGGGGATGTTTTCAAAAAAGTTTTTTATGTTCCTTTATAGACTACGAAATGTGCTCTTGTATAAATCGTTCTATTACGATTTTTTTATTGTTTATTATTATGTTATTTTTATAGTCAGACTTTAATGTTGAGTAAAAAAAAATAATAAACTACGCATTGAGAAAAAATCACTCAACGGTGAAAAATAGCTAAAACGTTAAAAAATAATCACAAAAAGTCTCTGAATAGGTGACATAAGCTAAATAGTAAAACTCAGAAAAATGTATTTATTACTTCTGAAATAAAGTACACATAGATATTTTATGGTTATTTTTATAAGTGATAGACAAAGTTTAAGCTGTAATTTAAATTAATTATAATCTTCATTGTACCCGAGTGTGTCACGAGCACCATTTGTTTCTATTATCCTGGGCAATTATCACTTGTGTAACGGTGTCATTAAAAGATTAATATGAGCTGGCATGCAATGTTTTACTTATAAAACATTATCATCAACATCCTCATCATCATTATTATAATCATCATAAGGTAACTTGTCGTGCACTTTCTATATGTATTAAAAACATTTACTAAATATAATAATCATTACTGACATCATCATCACCATCATCATAATCATGCATACATTTTAGTTATAACAAACAAAATGACATTAAAATTTTAGCATGTAATTAAGTGTGAAAACATTAATCTTAAACATAATAAAAACCTTTAATGCATATACATCTATACACTAACAAATTTTAGAAATATTTAACAATACTATTAAGTACAATACTTTCAGATAAGCATTTACTTACTTAAAAATGTATTTAGTAACTTTTACTTATAAAACAATTTTATTTTAATTAAATTAAATTGAAAACAAAAGATTTTAAGATTTTAGTTTTATTTAATTAATCATTTTCAAAATCAGCAAAAAAATCTGTAGAGAAAAAAAACTGAGCACTTGATAAGTTATCAAAAGCAAGAAACTGTCAACAAAAATAAACTAACTAATTTTACCATTTACCTGGGGGACTTAAATCTGAAAAATAAAATCAAGCAAACAGAGGGGGAGAAAAAAAAAACATAGACAAACTAAACAATTTCCTTAAAGTGAAAGAGACTAAAGTCTAAATAAAGATTGTTGCCTCATGTTTAAAAAGATTAACAAAATATCTTTCTAAGGGAAACAAAATATGTATAAAAAATTACAAAAATACAAAAAATCCCTAAATTAGCGAAGCATTAATTTGATATGGGTTCATAGTAGCAGTGGCAAGAGCAAAAATATTATACCGGTAACATTATCAGCAACAACAACAACACAAGCTGTAGCAGTAGCAATAGACAACGACAGATATTAACAATAATGACAGTAACAATATGTAACAACGTAACAATTTTCCTGAACTGAACAAAAATAGAAAAAATATACACCCGTAACGGAAAAAATATATAATACGACTACGAGTATGTACAGGAACATAATATGGCGTAACGGAAACAAATTGTGTTATACATGGTAGTTAAATTTTTGTTAAACTTGACATGACACTAAACAGAAAAAAATAAAAAAGAAATCAAATACACCAGGGGTGTTTCATATCGTGTATCGTTAATGTTTGTTGAATATATTGTATAGTTTGTTTCGAAATGTGGGCTCAAAAAAAAAAAAAAAATAGCTCCAAATAGAAAAACGATGACAAATCCCCGTTTCTAAAATTTTCAAATATGAGTACCTTACAAATTTTAAATACAAAAAAAAAAAAAAATGTTTCAATCATCTCAAATTTTTCATTAAAAAAAAAAATATGGACAATATAGAATAAAGGAGTAATTTATAGAAAACTTATAAAAAAAAACTACCGCAAGAGAAAATTTATTAAAAATTTTCTATAAAAAAAATTGATTGAAAATTTTCTATAAAAAGAGAATGGATCGAAAATTTTCTATAAAAAGAAATTCGATCGAAAATTTTCTATAAAAGGAAAATTGATTGAAAATTTTCTGTGGAAAAAAAATCAATTGAAAATTTTCTGTAAAAGGAAAATTGATTGAAAATTTTCTATGAAAAAAAAAATTAGCGCAAGTTTTCCATAAAGAAAATTTATCGCAAATTTTCTATAAAAAGATAATTTATCGAAAATTTTCTCTAAAAAGAAAATTTATCGCAAATTTTCTATAAAAAGAAAATTTATCGCAAATTTTCTATAAAAAGATTTTCTATAAAATTAAAATTTATTAAAAACTTTCGGTAGAATTTGATCGAAATTTATCAATATTTATATAAAGTAATGAAAAAAACACCCACATTTTACTTAAATCCTCTAAATCTGTCCCAAAAATAAAAACATTTCAAAAATTATAATCCTTTATCGTGAGATTTATTTGTTTTTGATTTTTCGGGATATAATTTTGCTTTTAAACTAAATAAAATCATGAATTAGGAATTGTTTATAAATGAAACCTCAGTTTTAGCTAAAATTCATACTATAAAAAGGTAATCCACAAACTAACTAACCGAAGCAGTTGAAAACAAACAATCAAAATGAAAGAAAGACTATATCATTAGATATAGTTATAATCAAATAAGATATAGTCATAATAAAATAAATAATGCCAATCATCCCCTAGAATGAATAAATAGTTCATGAGGTTTCTAAAACGTAAAAATTATTTTTTTGCTATTCCCCAAAACACAGCACTTTTTTGTATATAGCGTCGCCATTTTAATTCTCATTGTTGAATGTGATATGTCGTTGTTAATGGTTTAACAACTGTTTAAAATTTCCCTTTTGTGATTTTTGAATCTGACATCAAATTCTAGATGTCACTATTTTGACACATAATGAAAGCCTTTTGTAAACCTACTATATTTAGTTTTTAAAAAATTTCATTGCAATAAAATTGCAAAGGTTAAAAAACTGTGAAAGCTTAAGTTTATTTCACTTAACAAAATTGTTGAAATAGCAAAGTTATATTAAAAAAATATTTCTTCATTTTATGAAAAATATTAATTATATGTGGTTATGCCTTCACTTTGACTAATAATTGTAAAAGTATGGAATTAAATTTAAAATTTTTTTACATGAAATTGCTTTAAAGTTAAACAGTTTTTGAAACCTTTGTAATTTTATTATTTATGCATAAAATGAAATACTTTAAAAACTAAATATAATAGGTTAACAAAGTGCTTTTATTACATATGAAAATAGTTGGATATTAGGAAGAATGTATCCGAGATACCAGAAGTGACTTTGAGAATTTGATGTCGGATACAAATATCATCAAAGAGAAAATTTATGCGGTTATCAAACCATTAAAAATGACATACCACATTTTACAATCGGACTTATAATGGTGACACTGTATAAAAAACAAAAAGGGCGGTATTTTGTGACGTTGCAAAACAAATATTTTTTGCATTCTTGGAAACCTCATTCTATTCTATTCTTTCATTCCAGGGGATGAGTGGTACAACTTTTTTTCGACCCATATTACCATATCATCCTAAGGAAATTTTAAAAATTATAAGTGTATAAGGAATTTAAAAAATTTTTGAAACTATTTGAAACCGACTTTATGTGTCTTGCATTTCTCAATGATATACCATCATTTATACCTAAAAAAATATAAAAAATTGAGTTGAAACTTTCGAATATTTTTTTAATTTATTTTAGTTTTGCACTGGCAATTTACATCTTTTAGATTCAAGCTATTAACTAAAGAACTCTTAGGAAATTTATATGTTGTACAACAAGTAACCGTTTTAGTATCTGCTAAAAAGTTATACGGTGATAAAGAACAACAAAAATTTAAGATTTTTATAATTTTTCAATTTTTTGATAGAAAATTTGTTCGCATAAATGAATTTTAAAGAGGAAGTGATTTTCTACAACTTGAGCTATATCTCGTTGATGTCACGAAACTAGACATGGGATATCATCGGCACAAACTTCTACATAATTGGCTTAAATGTTTGTAAAATGCATATTTTTCGCTACTGGCAAATACTGTTTTTATAGAAGTTTCTCAAGATATCGCATAAACAGGTCTTTTTAATAAATGATACCTCTGAGTCAAGGGGCGTTAAAAAATTTTAAGAAACATTATTTATACCAGCTACAGTGGCATACTTCTCCAAACACATTTCGCTTGCTGACAACCGACGAGAAGTAAAAATTACATCAGCATTAACGTCAAATAAAAGCATTTTACTTGTTTGATACTGAAATTCAGGGGGCGCCAGAATATTTTAAGGACTTATACTTGTATGAACCAAAAAATATGTTCTTAACCCTAAAAATCAGCTCCACATATTTGGCATTATATTTTGGGACTTGAAAATGATAAAAACTATCTTCAGTGTAAAACTTATCACGTTACATGTTTAAAATTTTGTGAAAATTCACATTTAAAAGTTCACATAAAAAATTGTGCTTTTTGTAGGGAATATTATCATGAATTATAAAGTTTGAACGACTGTATTTTTCAAACCAGTACTAATATTCATTTGATTTTTTCAACAAAATATCCCAAAGTATATTTGTTATAACTCATGATTTTTTTAAGATTTTTAACTAATAATAATGTATTGCTTTTTATGAAATCGTGCAAAAAGTTAAAATAAAAATTTTCTTTTCGCTGTGTTTCGATAAATATTAAAGAAAGCACTTTAGATGTTTTATGAAATTGCGATATTTTCATTTCGATAAACTAAGACCTCCATTTTTAATATTTTTTGAAAGTTTCAATTTTAAACTTCCATTAACTCGAAACCTCCATTAACTTGAAAAAATTTTTGAAATATTTTTACTCGAAATTTAAAAATTTTTTGAAATTCCTCATACACATATATATTTTCTTGTAGGTATAAAATTCTCCTCACATACCATATAAACACTTTGTAAAGAACAAAAATTCATAAAAAAAAATCACAAAACGATGACAACAATACAAGTGGGACTAACAACAAGAACAAAAAAGTAGAAAAAATGTATATAAAAAGTTGAAAGCAACAGAGGTTTAGATATAATTTAAAACTTAATGTGTGTATGAATATGAAAATATTTGGTTTCTTATTATTAGTATTATTATTATAATTTTTTTTTTCTACATTCTTCATATAAACATATTCGTGATTTTTTTGTTTTTATGTTTTTTTTTTATATTCTTTCGTACATGATGTACTTGAACAATTTAAAATACCTGGAACCAAAAAAAGTGGCAACAACAACCAAACTCAGGGTCTATGACTGAAAAGAAAATAGTTAATAAGCATACAAATATGTTTATATAACAATATAAACTTAAATAGGCAAATATATAATATGTGTAAACAAATACATATAGTATTTATGTATGTATATGTTCTAGAAATGAAATAAATATTTAAACAGTTTTACACACACGGAAAATTACAATGTATTTATTCATAGATGTAAATTGTTTATATGTATTTGGTATATATTATAATCCTACATATACCAACTTAAATAAAATTAAATACAACAAAGTCTTCTTTCTTGCATACCACTCTCCCTCCTCCATATCTTTTGACAAAGTTCTACTAATAACAATAAGAAAATGGAAAATATTTTAACTCAAAAGCTTCATTGGTATGTGTAAAATATTCAAATAATAGAACGTAATGTGAGATAAAACTGCTCATTTAATTTTTAACAAAATTCTTGTTATCTACTAATAAGTATATGTATGTATACAAATTTTCTATAAATGTGTCAAAATTAAAAGTTATCTAGCCATATAGGTTTAATTAAAAAAAAAAATATGTGAGGAAGTCTTAGATTAAAACAATTAAGATTTAAATTTTTTTTTTTTTTTAATATAAGTATCTTAAACATGCCATCATTTAATATTAATGAAATTGCATAACGTTTTGGTGTTTGTTAAATATTTGTAGAAAGTTTTATATTGTTTATTCCTTCAGAGAAGTAAATCTGTATGTGTTCCATTGTTATAATATCATGTATGTATTATATTGTTATATTTATTTATATCAGTATAAAAAATATACTTCGAGTATTGTGAGATTGAGCACTATGAACAAATATATTGATATGATCTTAAAACTCAAAACTGTATCTTTAAATTTAACCAGTCTTAAAAAAATGTCTTACCAAAATTATAGACAGAATTTTTATTTAAATTAAAAATTATATCGTTAACGCAATTTTTTACATAATTACACAACTTTTAAAATTCCGGTAAATTTTTCTATCCACGAATATGAGAATGAAAGCTTTTTTTAAATATTGTTCACAGCTTTCAGCCAATCAATTTCAGTTTGCAGAATTCATGAAAACTACCGAAGGCTTGTTGCGAAAATATTGCAAGATTAAATCTCGTATCTCTCTCAGAGTATGTTAGGCTAAGTTGAAACGACTATTGGATCGAAATCCAAATTCACTTAGGCCAAGAATTGGCCTTTTGTGATATAGCTAAAACACCAAATTTATGCCACGAACCATCCTGAACTTTTAATATAGTCCAATAATCGCTTAATATCTAGACTGCCAAATTGTCAAGACCGTGAAAGAAGTATTCAACTAGGAAACTTTTTCTTCTCTCCAAAAGAGCCGGACATGAGCAAAGAAGTGTCAGTCGTTATAGATGACCTCAGTAAGGCAATAACCCGGCAGTATTGCAGTTAGATATAGTTCAGAGATCTGCGGAAGTCTCGAACCATTTTGAATAACAGATTATTGTCTGTAAAGGACTTGATAGCTGCTTTGTTATCCGAGTAGATGTTAATATCTCAGTAAGGAATTTCGAAAATTTCACACATAGCTTTTAAAATTATCACTATTTTTAGGATTTAGAGTCATATTTGTAACGTTAGATCGTTATTAAACTCTTTGATAATAATGAGTATATTCATATGTAACCGATCTAACTTTTTCCTAAATAGTAAGATGACATCTGTTGAGTAGGCTTGGTCACTAAATATATATCGTAGCCATTTGAAGAAAATAAATTTATGTATTAAAATCAAAAAAGTTTACTACTAACTCTAATTTCAGACGTAATGATGTCGTTTAATATTGCTTATAATTTTAAAAAATATTTTGCTGTTGTCATTTTCGTAGCACTAGGATGGTTTCACGAGAAAAAAATGGGAGAGATATCTACCACGCCCACTGGTCCTATAATTTAATGCAATTTCGCTAAAAAATTTTATGTATGTATTTTTAAATCCAATAACAAAGTTAATATGACATCTACACAAATCTTATTCATTTGATATATTCATACTTCTCGGCTGAGTGATTATACTAATATTTGGATTGTCATTGGAACAGAAATTATTCGATTATTCGAGGAACAAATTTGTTTTTCTTTTCGAATGAACAAAATATTTCAATTTCGAACAAAAGATTATTCTATCAATTTTTAACGATTAATCGAATAATTTTATAAAACGAATTTTTCTTAAATATTTATGTTTTATACAAAAAATAAATAAAAATTAAAATAATAAAAATTTCATTACGTTATATAAATTTCCTATTACCAATCTTAAACATAGCATTGAAACCTCCAGGTATAAATATTAAAGAGTTAGAGATAAACTAAAGTATCACTAATTGAACTGGATTCTTTTATTTTATTATTTTATTTTTTTATTAAAAATTTGAAAATAATAATAGCATTTCTAATAACTTAAGAAATTTTAACGGTTAGAGCACGATATAATACCAACGTATTTGTATTTTAGCTGCCGTCAATACCTTATAGGGATTAGTAGCTTTAAGAAGATCTCTAACTTTTCATTTTCCTGATGCAACTGAAAAACCTTCCACAAGTGTGGACTGGAGAAGAAAATTTTTTTCAGTAATAAACATTGACTAATTAATGTATTCAATCAACCAATTTCTGAACTGATTTTATTAATTATTTAGTTTGAAAATGATTTTATTGATTCGATATCAATAGTTTTGATTAAACTTGTACTAATATTTCCAAAAATAAGCTCAAAGACAAATTTTTCTAATTCTTTTTTTGGCGAGGAATACACTGACATATGATTAAATAAAAATAATTAGAATTCAAAAAACGGTATTTTTAAATTCTTAAAAAATCATATAATGTTGACATATATATCTCTCCCTCTCTGCTATTGTAAAAGTTATGGACTAAAACTTAATTTAATTACAATAAAAAGGATCAGGCGCAATATGTATGGAAATACTAGGCAAATTTCAATTCAATAAGACCTGGTAAGAGTTCTGCAGAGCGCAGTTTGAATAGTATAATTTAGAGGAATTTTATATAAAGAAAATGTGGTAATATACAGGGTTTGACACCCGGATGACTGGAGACTATTACCACAAAACAGAAATAAAAAAAATCTTCAAAGTAAAATTGTAATTTAGTCAGAAGTAAAATCCAAAATAGAGGAAATAAAATGCAATAGTGTACATTCTTAAAAAAATTCATGCATAAAGATTTTCATGAAAATTTAAATCATTAACTTATTTATTTTTAATTAATATGTATTAACTTAAAAAAAATTATTAAATTATTTAATTTTTATATAATGATCTTTCTAATTTATATATTAGCACCTTTAATAAAAAAGCTCTCTTCATAGGAATAAATCGGATTAAAAAAAAGAACCATACACCAATAGTCTTTCATACAACAATTTATATTTCAGCTGATTATATTATCCTTATAATATCCTTAACTTATTTCTGCTGCTTTACACTTATTAATATTAAGAACATCATTAAAGAAAACGCAACAGTTGGCAGAAAAAATTAATTAATCCTTAAGAAACCATATCCACATTAAATAAGTTATTTCTTGGAAAATGTATAAAATTTTATAAAGTAAAGTTTTACGAACTAAAACAGTTATGTGCAAAAAAAATCTAAATAAAAAAATAATTTTATTAAAAATGATCCAGCAAAATTAGTAGTTCTTTGAAAGATTTTATTATTGCTCTCCTGTATTTAATAAGCTCGATTTTTGTTTTTGTAATACCTATAGTAATTGTACTAAGGTTTTACCTAACCGTATATGTTTCAAAGAAATTTATGCAATTACAAAATAGAGCAGTTTTTGCACTCTCCTGAAAACTGTGTAGATGAGCTGTTGTAACGGTTAACATTAACATTTAAATCATTTTATATTTTTCGGTTACTAGGAAGGTTTTTAATCAGTATATTATTATTATTATTATTATTATTATTATTGTTATTATTATTATTATTATTTATTTTTTAAAAACTCGAAAAAAAATTTTAAGGGTTTTGATAAGCTAAATTGCTACAATCACACACTGTGGAATGGTAACTTTTCACCTAGTTAAAAATGTTATTAAAATTTACCAACTTCTGAATATAAATATATGTATAAAGTTAATCAACATGTCCACATTAGAATTGCAATTTAAAGTTATGATCCTTAAATTAATAATACTTGAAATTATATTAAGTACAACGCCAAATAAACATCGACACACAAACCAACACACTCGCTCACTACCCTGTGTGAAAAATAAATAAAATGACTGACAAACCCAATAAAAATACATAATAAAAATAGCAAAAAACTCTTGCACGTTTACACAAATATGATCATGGTTTTGCCTTTTTAAATACGTTCAAATACAAGCATTTATAAACAGACGCATATATTCCCATTTATATTTCAATGAATACACTTAAACATACAGTAAAATAAATGTATTTTTCTACATTTAAACCACTAATACCAACACTTTGAATATTTATAAAATAATAATATTGTATGTGTGCATATTTATAACAGTAAATATTTTTATATGAATATGTGTGGGTATTTTTTAAATGTTCACTTTTTTTCCTCGGTTAAGTACTCATACTCGGCAAAATTGTTATAAAAAAAATTTAAAAAATGTTTTACAAAAAGCGAAAAAAAAAGAAATGTCTTCTTTTATTATCGAAGCCTGATGTTTGTATTGTTTGGTACTTGTACGACGACTACACTTGCATCACAATCAAGCTGTGTGAAGTTGTTATTTTCAATATTTTAAGCACAAATATAAATACGTTTGTGGTTTGTTTTTTGCTTTAGCGTGTATTTGTTTACTTGCACTGAGAGAAAATATTCCAGTAATTATTTACTTAATATTATTTTTTGGGAAAATATCTCAAGACAACGTACGTTCTTTCAACTCGGGTCTGAAAGCCTATAATTTATAAAAAAAATCTAGAGTTTTGAAATATCTTATATGCTTGCATTTCGAAACCCTCGTTTTGAATTTTTGTACATGTGTGCATTAATGTTCATATTTGCATGCGTGTGTATTTGTATTAAATACATTTACACTTAATGTTTGTTAGTTATTCATGTATCATTTCATGCATTTAACTTAAGCCTGCTTACTTGTTTCTCATTCACTGTTTATTTTTATTATTGATGTATTTACGCTCAATAATTTTTACATTCTTACGATTCATTTAACATCATATTTTATGCCACTTTTTTCACTTACTTCTCTAAACGTCTTTTCCTGCTTTTACTACAAATTCATCACCCCAGTGCCACAAATAACAATATGCGTACAATTTATTTGAAATTATTAATAGACAAGACTTACTAATATACTCGTACAATAGAATGTAAGTCATGAATTAAACTGATTTGTTGCATTAATAAACAAAAGAATAGAACAAATGCAAATGTTTTATATTTTGTGTCAATTTTAATACAACTAATGATTATTGTTTTTCATTGTTGCATTTATTCTATTAAATAAGATAAATGAAACTTTTTCTATTATCTTGTAAGGCTTTTAATAAAAGGTTAAAGTTTATGTTTTAAATTAGATCATGACATAAATCATTTTATTTTATACTATTTATAAATGATGAAGTAAGCAGATACACAGAAAAAGCAATAAAAACATTGAAAATAATATAAGGAGCTATTTTCTTCTATTGCGTCAACAATGCTTCTAGCATTACTATCTGGAACATTCTAAACTTTTAATACTTTAAGCCAAAATTTAGCTTTAAAGCGGCTCATATAAGGCTTCCCAAATTTGGATGTATTCTTGGTGTGCCATAATAAAGCTATTTAGCAACGACTTAACGTCGTTCTTATTTTTTTTTATCAAACTTAAACTAATAATCTAGTTACATGTTAGCATTTTTAATAGAGATGAGTTTGAATAATTTGTACTACGAATGAGGGATGAGGGATCTATTAATCAGATTTCAGATTAATTCAACAATTCGGTTGATTTAAATTATTCAGAATTTTAAAGATTTAAAATCTTACATAATTGAGTAATTTTAAACTTTTTAACTTTCCTTCTATTTTTTTTTTAATTTCCTTTACAATTTAAACAATTTGAAAAGTTATGTTATGGTATATCATTGGAAGATGTGAAATGTGAGGTCTTAGAATACCAAACAGCATACATTTTACTCTATACATTTGTTTAATTGAATAAAATTATTCAAATTTGATAAATAAAAATTTTAGTTTAAATAATTAATTAGTCATAATTTATAATAATTAAAATTATTGATTAATCATTTAACTCATTAATATGTATACAGATTAATCAAAATTTCAAATACTTCCCAAATTTTCCAATCACATGTCTTTGATTTTCCACTGCAAATTAAGTAGTCCAACTATTCTTAAATATGAAACTTTTTTCAAAAAAGGACTTAAAAGCTATTTGCCTTAACAATAATAGTGACAAATATATACTGTTTAATTTAATTGTATACATTATTTATTATTTAAGCATAAATATAACTATGTCTCGCAATCGCAAAAAAAAGAAGGAATTTGTCTATTTATTATCTAACAGTGCAAAATGAATAAAAATTATTCGATTAATGGAAGAAAAAATTCGAATATTTATTTGAGCGAAAATTGAAAAAGTCATTCACTCAATATTTTTATAATAATCGAATACCTGAATAAAAACTGACACTAATTATTTCGAATTATATTCTCAGAAAAACAATTTTCAGTTTCCAAACCAAAATGTTCTTTTATTCTTGAAATTATGTTAATTTCTAAATTTTTCAGTTACTACATTTCAATATTTTATCTTAGTCGTCTGTTTTTAATATTTATTATAATGACTCACATTTATTCGATAGAATAATCGAAAATCTCTGGAATAATAATAAAATTATGAAACTTTATAAAATAAACTAGTATAACAAAGACATAGTTAGTACCACAGTGATTATACATTGGAAATATCGAGTGTGAAAAATATTTGGAAGTAAATAACTATTACAATTATGAACCAGTTTGAAAATTTTCACAGTTGCGAATTTCAAACAGGCGGCGAAAAATCAACCATAAATTAAAGTATATTCAAATCAGAAAAAAAATTTTAAATTTTGTCCTATATTTTTTTAAACATAGTAAAATTTCAAAGAATATCTTAAGTAATATCCGGAATAAAAACGTCCGATTTTTTTTTTTAAATAAATGGTAATTCTTGCAAAAAAGAGTTAAGATTTTGTTAAAATATTAAATTTTTTTTGAGGATTAACCGGTTTTTAGAAACTTCCTCTGGAGTAAAAAAAATGCCTATATAATATATACATAGGAGAATCCAAAACTTTCTGTAAACCTTCTTTGATTATTCACAAATTTTTAAAAAACGTAAAATAGTTAATTTTTTACTGTAATTAAATTAAATTTTTATTTAATTTTTTATGCATTTAGAGTTTATATTCAAAAAGGGATATTTGCAAATTTCAAAAATATTCCTTTGACGTCAAACACTTTGTTTTTGAATCCTTTATTAGTGGTACCAATTTTGAAAAGCAAACTAAATTCTGCTTGTGTCATTTTTGTTTTCGGGCTATCTATAACACATATAATTTTTTTATAGAAAAATGGTCTATCTGTATGCTTGTATTTATTTAATTTTCAAAGAAATGTGTTATTGAAATACTATAAACATAAATGCAAACTTTTGTTTGCAATATTTATGTATAATTTGAATTATGAACACATTTCCATTTTTGTTTTTTTTAATTTTTATTTTTTTTATTACTTGTTATTTTACAGCTTTAACTTTAGAAAATGGTCCTTCTTATAATCAAACACCGCTTTTTGTCTCCTTATTATAGGATATAATAAATATAATATATTGTCTAATTTTTACCAAAAATGTTTTCTTTTACACCTTTAATTTTAGAAAAGGACTTTTATGTGTAAGGTTTAAAAGGCATATTATGAATAAATCGTAGAAGATCGGATTACAAAATATTCAAAAATGAGTGATAGAAACAGTTTTTATGCTATCCTGAACAATTGGGATTTTGTAGATAGCACTTTTTGAATACAAGTCTTTGATATGTTAAAAGTAAAATTAGAATTATCTAAAAAATAAGGCCATATGTCCCTTTGTAGATAGACTTTTTCTACACATTTCATTATATAATTCCATTTATGTATATAGGAATATGTATGATCAAAAATTACTGAAAAATTATATCATCAGTAGTTCAATTTGTTGATCCTTTTCTTCTCCCCACAATAGTGGTATTAAGCGTTTCTACTTATATCCAAAAATATATATCTAAGACCTACCTTCTAATATAACAATCTACTTAGAATGATTAGTGGAATTGATCCGTCAGTCTGATCGTGTATGTAAAA
This sequence comes from Protocalliphora azurea, assembly GCA_932274085.1. Lineage (NCBI taxonomy): Eukaryota > Metazoa > Arthropoda > Insecta > Diptera > Calliphoridae > Protocalliphora > Protocalliphora azurea. The sequence goes on from OW026522.1 coordinate 150,699,076, forward strand.
TTTTTAGAAATCTTGCATATAGGAAGCTAATTGAAATAGGTTAAAGTTGACCCATTATTTCACTCAGCCACCACTCTGTCCACAATGCTTTTTCGGGAAAAAGTTTTGAAAATTATGAGATACTTTTAACTTCCCGGCATAAATCGTGTAAATTTAGACAAATTGGTGTAAATCAATATGCCGAATTTCCAAAGTATAATATTTTAAAATTATCACTATTATTATTTTTTTCTCTTAAAATATTTACAAATTTTGCTATTTTTATGTGCTCAGAAACGGTTTTCAAGAAAAATAGTTTTAAAATTTTTAAACTAGTGAAAATATGGAGAGACGAACAAAGCGATTAATTCTGTCGTCTAGACTTTAAAAATATACCTGTTTATAATAATGAAAGGGATCACAGAACTTCATATTCTTGATTTTTATACAAGTTTGAAATAAAAAAACAAAAATGGTTACTACTGATGCCAAAAATATCTATATTTATATACGAGGGCGGATCAATAAGTCCGTGACTTTTCGAACTTCCCTTGTATGAAATACAACACTATACCCATCTATTGAAAAAACAAATGCCTATTTTAAGGACCTCGAAAAATCCTATTTTTTACGCAAAGTAACTGACGATATTTGCTCAAAATTTTACGGTAATCTATTAACAGGTGGAACTTGATGGGAATAGTGTTGCATATAACTACAAGAGAATTTCGAAAAGTCATGGACTTATTGATCCGCTCTCGCAATTAAATTTTTTTTCATGACTCTCGTAAACAAAAGCTATAAATGCAAATACAAATTATATATTGTTTTATTATTTTTTATGCAAATACAAAACTATAAGATATTCATAGCTATGCTACAAAAAAAAAAAAAAAAAAATACCAGTAGATATTGTAGGATTTTATTTGTTGCTACACTTATAGATGGATTTTGTAAGAAAAACCATGAACTACTATAAGTTGTAAATACTTTCGATGACATTTGTGTATTTTCACCTGTTTTACAAGTATTATTGAATACAGCAGTATGTGATGTTTTTACAATGAAACATTCATATGTAAGTGCATATGAATATGTAAATAAGGATAACTCAGAAAAAAGTCTTTTAAAGTTATACAAATCTGAAAGTTTGCAGCAAGTGTCAAGGTTACCTCAAGAGGATAAAAACAATATAAGTACATACATAAAAATACAAAAAATATAAGAAAGATACATAAAAATAAAAAGAAAAAAATTTTTTCTTAAAATAAATTAATATAAACTTTAAGAACAAATATTTTAAATGATAAATAAACTATATGCATTAAATTAATTTTTTCAGTTATTTATTAATTTCTCTGTTTTATATCTTTAAGTATAATATTTTTAATCTTATTACTGCATCAATAAACGTTTGCTATCTTACTGAAATTATAAACAGCAATAAAACATTTTCATTTTATACTTTATTTCTAAAGACGAAATTATTATTGCTCGCAAATTTTAAAATTCTATAGCTTTTAGTATTTTATTTTTAGTACAAAATAAATTAAAGTTTTTTTTTCTATTTAAACTGCGCATGATTCTTTCTTTTATACAATTTATTTCAATTTTATTTCACTGTATTGTTTCTGTTATGTCTCTTCAAATATTTCCCTCTCTCTTTCTCATTTGAGTATAGTTTGTTATAGTACAGAATACTTACATCGCTCACTGATAATAAATATAAAATATTATTACAGTTTATGTTACGATTATTATAGAGTTCGCAGAGTATGAAGATATAATTGTAACTGACCTAGTACTCATTTTTCTTCATAAATACTCGAAATATTTAAGTATGTGTGTGCATGTGTAATAAGCACAGATTTCTTTAAACACCCTCCATACATTTTAGTAGCACAAATCTGTTTGTATGGGAAACGGAAAATAATTTTAAGATTTTTATAGTCTCAGATGTTGTAAAAGATGAAGCAAAAGATACATAATGAGTTTGTAATACTGTTTGTCACAGAACAAAAAAGAAATATAGAAATAAACTCTTTAAGTTGCTTTAATATTTTTAGGTACAATCAACATTTTTACTTGGCTAAAATAAAAGCACAAAAGGAATAAAAATAACACAAGAGCAATTTATGAAATGATTTTTTAATGCTTTTGTTTATAATTTATTGGTCTATAATAAGTACATGTTTATATTTTAGTGCACAATTTGACTTTTTAGGACCGGTAAGATTATAAAGAATATAGGATAATTTGAGTGTCTGCTGTTTTGGATTTTAATAGGAATTTAAGCCACTGGCATATAATTTGGATAATGTCGTTAAATTTGTTTAATATGTGAAATAATGGTATTAGCTGCTATGAGACAACTTAGCTACTAGCCACAGCATTAAGACTGATGGAACTGATGTACTGATCGGTAAGTATAGAAGTAGATTTGTCTTCCCTTTGAGTAGTAATAAGTTAGGTTATTTTTCTCATTTCAGTTTTGCATTTGGAATATCATAATGTTTTCTCTAAACAGCCGTATATAAAATATTGAGTTCCAAGCAAAAATCTGGTAATGACTATAGTTACTGGACGATATGCTTTTCAACGCTACTCCAACATTGGCAATCTGTTTATATTACCTAGTAGTTCTTTTATTTCAACAGTTAATTCTGTGGCCAGAAGGAAAAACTACATTACTTAAGTTATATCGTTTTCCATTTTATTAATTTTTAGAATTGTTGTACTTCATGATAAAAAATAAAACCATTACTTTAGGAGGTAGCCGTTTGCATAACAACATAGTTCGTTCGATTTTACATTTTTTCGAAATTAAAAAAAAATCTATAAATTAACATGTAGTTTCTTTCTATAGTTAATATATGAAACTTCATGATTGAATTTAATATACTTAAACGAAATACTTTTTTTCTGAGCCATAAATTTAATTTTCGTATAATTTTGGAAATGGAGTAAGTACATAATTCAACATATTCAATATATATTTTAAAATTCCATTTTGGTAAAAATGTATAACTTTAGATATTATTTAAACAAAATATTAATTTTATAAAGGGGAAAACAACACCACTACCACCATTTTGCTATATTTTTCGATAGCCTGTATACATATAGGTTTCAAGAATATATCAAATATATATATTTATTAGGTAGTTGATTCAAAATTGTATACTTAAAACCTTTATTTTCAATTTAAAATCAAAAAAACTGCCTCCTGAAAAGCAATAAAAATAATTTATGTAATTTTCTCCTTTTACCATAAAACTTTTCTCTGCATTACATGTAACTAGTTGTGTAAATATAGAGCAGCTTAATATGAATTTATATTAGAAAAATTAGTTATTTAAAACCCTATTTGGAAGCATATCTGGTGACTAGTTTAGTTTAATAACGCCAGAAGGCACTTAATTTAGGGAAAGGTGAGAACAATTTTCCAATATATATAATTGTTTTATATATTTTTTTATACTAATTACAAAAAATATAATAAACTAGGTCGAAAATGTTATGATATATATGGAAGGACCTTTACCAAGGTCTTGCAAAATAAATTGCACATAACTCGAAAAATATATTGTGAGATAAATAGTACATGCAAGCATAATTTTCAAAGGTCGTGTTAAGAGCTATCAGGTGATATAACAATTTTTAAAATCAGATATGGAAAAACAATTTTTCCAGTGGTTTAAAATTTTTCATGTCAAAAGTACCCTAGTTTGAGCCCCCATAACTCTGCTCCTGAGATGTATGTAGAGTCCTCCTTCGAAACTTAAAATTTTACTTTTGTCTGCTACGACTAAGTAAAATTTTATGTAAATTTAACTAACCGTTTAGAAGTCACAGATTTATTTCCAAAAAATTTCTGATTCTGTACCACTGTGTAATGTTGATAGAGTAATAAAAAAAAGGCTGCGTTTAAGGTGTTTTTTGTACGAGAGCAACTAGAGTTTCTTCACAAATATTTTAATTTTTCAAATTGAATTATATATGTATACGCACAATTTATTTACTTATTTATTTTTTTATATATTATTATATTTTTCAGAATAATATAATTTTCAGAAAAATATGAGATCAAACAACTATAAGATTTTCAATATAAAAATTAGTGTATTTTAGGACAAACTAAAAAAATAATATTAATTAAAATATTTATAAAGAACTCAGTTTTTAAAAACCTAAGGAAAAACACGCTAAAATAAAAGTCGATGGCTTCGACTCAAGTTTATGAAATTTGTCTTTTTCTTTTTCTGTTTTTTTTTTTTCTAATATCTAAAAAAAAATTTAACTTTGATAGATTTGTACAAGAAAAATAACGTTTCTCAGTTCAATAATTGTTATAGCTATTTATACATAATTTTATCTACTTTTATTCAGTATATATCCTTATTACGAAAAGTTAATTTTCAGAATGCAATTAATCAGCATTTTTGACATAGTTTACCCCAACGTTCACCGTGTTAAAATAATGAGTTAAGTTGCTAAAATATAAATAGTGCAATGTTATTATAATAGCATTTTAACTCATTATTTAGCAATGGAAGTTTTTGTTGGGCTTGTCTTACGATACTTTATTCATATAAAAATCTTACTTCAATAAATATAGTTATCAAACAACTTAAACAAAAATTTTTCTTCGAAATATAACTTGTTATCAATATTTCCATCTTATTGATATTAAAGCAGAAAAACAAACAAAATCTCTTTTCAACTATTGTGAGTTTAAAAAAAAAAAAAAAAAACATTACCCACACACAGAGAAAAAATATATGACCATAATATAAGAGCAATATTTGATCACAGCGAAAAATAGAAGTGATTATAAATAATAATTATTATGATACCATTTTGTCACATTCTGTCCGATTTTATGGTTTGTTTTTGTATGTTATGATTTTAGCTTTAAATATAATTGAACAATCTTACCACATTATTATCCAATCCTACCAGATTATGATTTAATGTTATTATATTATCATTATTATATCTTATTATGTTATTATACCACATATTCATATTATTATTCCATTTTATCTATATTAAAATAAAACGAATTAATAAAAATTTATTATTTTTATAAATTGTTCATTAGCCAGAAAAAAAATATTTACATATTATTTGTTCAATAATTATATTTATTACCTTAAATCATATTATGTATAATCAAACCTTGTCTGTTTATATTTATTCATATATAAACTAAATGAGAATTATAATGAAGTTGGAAAACAAACAAGTTTATGAAAAGGATAAGTATTATATTTATTTGAAATATTTTATTGTCATAATATTAATATGGTTTAAAAACAGAATATGTTTTATTGAGTGTAAATATTAAATGACAACATTTAAAGAAAAACATTGTTATCATGAACATAGAGTTATTAAAATTCCAGAACATTAACAATGAGAACATAATACTGTTTTAATGATAATGCTATAATCATGTTTTTTCTCTGTGTGCTTCCTTTCATAACTTCAGCATATTCTATTTATATAACTTTAAATACCCTAGAGCTTAAAACAGGGGCATCATTTGCTGTGTCTCTTTACCCAAAACGCTTATTTTGAAATATAGTGTTGATGTGTTTGCCAACTTTAAACAAAACTTTAAAATCAAATAGAGAATTATGGCATAGTAAATTATGCAAAATATTAAAAATTATATAGACTTCCCATTTCCTAGACATGAAAATTATAACAAGAGTAAAAGCACTTCTTTTAGTTCATAAAATAATTTTGACTGTTTGCCAAGCACAAACACACAGAAATGTAGACTTAAACACGTACTATTCTATATAGAGGCAGACAAAGTAAAAGTTTTGCAAAACTTTTATATTGTCTCTGAATTTTGTGTGTAAATATTTCTACTGTTTTAGAGCAACAACACTTATAAGCGGCACCAACACCAGCAACATAGCATTCACAAAAATAGTTATTGTCATACATATATGACTAAAAATTAAAGTATTATTATCGTTTGTTAAAAAAAAAAAAAATCCTAAAATTCTACAATTAAATAATCAAATGCAATAACTTGATTGTGTAGCATATGCAATATATGTGTTAACCGAATAAAATCCATAAAATTCGCAAAAAATTGGGCCAAATTTTTTTTACTAAAAAAAACATTTAAAGACTGTATTTAAGCAGCAATATAATTGATCATTGTCTTTATATTTCCATACACCCAGACATACATGCTCATATATATTTATATAAACAAACTCACACAGAAAAACAGTTGTCAATATTTGAAGGATTTGAAATATTGTATTATATAAAATTTTTATATAGGAAACAAACGGAAAAAATATTATGTAAATTCAACAATAAATCACTTTCAATTACTCTCCTGCCAAAAGTGTATGGTTAAAAACACTTTTCTTATTTTTTTCTTTCTTTTCCGCTTTTTTTTTTCTTGTGTATTATAAATAAATAATACGCTTCGTTTTTCTTTTCGGATGGTGTATCATTTTCATTTATTTATTTTTTTTTATTTTTTTGTAGTACAAGAAATATGGTTTAAGTAAAAACAAAAATATTTGGTAATTTTGTAAGAAGCTAAAGAGGGATCGTCTATAAACCCCTATTCGTTCAATCTTCGATGCTTAGCAAAGACAACCAAGCGGAATAAAAAATTAAAAAGACAAAGACACATTCACACAAAAACAGTCACACTGTGTTGGAGTTAAAGGGAGTTCCCTTAAAATAATATTTAGTTGAAAACTAAAAAACGTGAACTATCTTAACGCGTATCCTCATCATTAATTATTTTGGATTTTTATTAATGTGAACTAAACCAATCATTGGCTGTCGCACAGTGACTGTCGACAGTGGTAACAATTCTGTAACTTTAGAACTACTGGATGCATTCGAAAGAAATTGAACGTGGCCAATCCTGAGGTGCATTCCAATTGATTTGGAGGACCACAGATTTTTAGCTGGCCTGGGGGGTGGATTTCTAAGGTTGGTCAACTCGTGTGTGAAAATTTTTTAAAAAATTGACAAAACTTCATTTGTGATTTGATTGAAAAAAATTTAAACATACATAGTTCTTATAATTCTCTACAAAAAATACTCTTAAATGTGTGGAATATCTTATTTACTTCAAAAGATATTTAGAACGAAGTAATATTTTGATCCTTTTTTTGACATGTTTTTTTTCAGTTTTAATTTGGCGAGCTTAATTCGAGTTCCAATATTCTTCCACATTCTGGATTATTTACAAAATTCCAAATAATTTTCATGCAAGAACCGCATACCTATATGTTTCGGATAAAAAATTCTATTATTTTGAAGTAGAAAATTAAAAAAATTGTAATTTTTTTTAAAAAAAGGTGGTGATATTTTTCACTTTAAAATCCATTATATTCCTCTGTGCCATACTTTTTTTATATTTCTAAAAAAGTGCCTAACGTAAATGCACGGTAAGTAAACCAGAGGGCATTTCGGGTAACAGTCTCCCTGCTAGCCCCATCAGAATTTCGATAATTTATTTTTTTATTTTTATTTATTTATTTGTGGAGCAAACAAATGTCAAAAAAAAAACCTTGAATTCATACCTACATATGTTCGTTAAACGCACTAAAATATCTAATAAGCCACGCCTCTGATAACGACAGTTTGACCATTTTATTGAAAGAAGTCAATTTTTAAAATAAGTTTTTCCCGAAATGGATTTTTGTTATTTCAAAATAAAAAAGTAAAAATCATATTTATGCTTTTGTTTTAAGGACAACTTTTTTATATTATGCAGAAATTTTATAATTATATATTATAGAAAAATTTTGGGACTAGAATTGAGCCCGCCAAGTTGAAAATTAAAACCAACTAAAAAAAGTCCAAAATGGGTCAAAACTTTACTTCGATCTAAATATCTCTTAAAGTAAAAAAGTTATTCCATGAATGTAAGCGCATTTTTTGTAGAGAATTATAAGGACTATGTATAAATTTTTTTTTTTTCAATTTGGCGATTTTTTTTTTTTAATTTCATACTATTTCCGGGAAACACCCAAAAGAGCATAAATTCATATAAATGTTAGTATCAATGTAATATTCAGTTTTTGTATGTTTCACTTTGTACTTAATGCAAGTAATTGGCCACAAGTTTAATATAAGAGCCCTCTCCGAATTTTGGTATACATACACAATGTTGTAGAGTATCATCCAAGTAAAAAACTTTGCTTTTCTGGAAACAAAAATAAACTACTTATTTTTTGCCTGAATAACTAGTTATTTTTGTTCGACTTGCCACAAATTCATGTAGTTATTTTTTGACTTTAGGGGTACTCAAAAATATGTACCTAAACGAAAACAAAAATAAAAAAAAAACAAAAAAAATTTTGCCGTCAGTGAGACTCGAACTTGGACACACACTAACCATTCGTTTTTACTGACTAACGTCTTACTCAGTACACCATCTCGAACATAGTATCCTGGGTGACAAAAACTCTATTTAGTTTAAAATATCTTTTTAGACATTTTGTTATAAAAAACTAACAGCTTCAGAATGGGGTTGAACCAACAACCTTCTGGTTGTTAATTCGGCGCTCTAGCCAACTCATCCAAGTGATTGCAGTATTACTGTGCTATTATACTATTGAGTACTTATTAATGTAATACAGAGTAGGCAAATAATAATGACGCCTCATTACCAAGACACTACTTTAATAAGTAGTTGCTATTACCGAAAACCAAAAAGTTTTTGCAGGGATGTGGTCTCTGACTTGCTTTTTATTATTAGAACATACCGCCTATATTACATAGGAATGGTTTAGCAATAACTTATTTATAATCAGATTTTAGAAAATTCAACTTTTTTGATGTTTTAATTCAAATTCATACATTTAAAGAATGTACAAAATTTACGATTGCAACTTTAACATTTTATTTGGTAAACCAAAAAAGCTATGTTAATGTTAAATTTTTTTAAATTTGTAATTCAAATTTACAAAACCTTTTTACGTTTAAAATAAAAGTACTAATAAGAAACTGCTTTTTATATCATGACTTTTTGTAGTTATTTATAACCTAAAATGTAGCTAGTTTCTATTGTTTTTACTAATACTGACTTCAGTAATATTTTAAAAGCAATGAGTTATTGAACAGTTTGGAAGTAATTAGTTCTTCTAATGACATTTTAAAATGCCTACTCTTAATAGTATTAGGCAAGTAGTTGTCTCCAATATCATCAATATGCTAAAATAATGGGTTATGCAGCTAACGTATAGGTTATTAATATTAATTAATTATTATTATTATTATTTTTATTATTATATTAGGATAAATAAAAGATTTTCCACATTCTTGAAAATGTTTTGAATGCTAACATGTTCAAAATCTATTTGTTTTGCAGGTGAAATAAAACATCTTGACTTAAAGTCATTTAATATTTGTCCTCTATGCTCTTTCTCTCTGCTTTTATTTTTATTATTTTTTTAATTAAACTTTTTATTTCAAGCAGGTCCATGGTAACACTCACACTTTCTAAGTATTGTAACACCGTGCAACAGCATTTTTCATACAAACCACCAAACCATATACATATGAATGTACCGACATTTTATGGTAGGACAGCGTACTCAGTTTTTCATTTCATGTTCAAATAACCTTTTAAAATGATTTCGAAACTAATATTTTTTACGCACTATTTTAAAATCTTTTAGCTGCTCAAAAATGCTGATATGGGTATCAAATGGTAGAATATGATTTAAAAAATCCAAAATTTTTTGTTTTAACCCTTTGATCCTTTATAAAGTCAGAAATGTCTGTCAAATTTTTTTATTATTAAATAAATTTGAGAATTTCTAACAAACTATTCTGAAATTTCATTAATTTTAGAAACATCATAATTACATTTCTGAGTACCATATTTTGTTCCTTTAGCTTCAACTGTTGCTTTTATAAAATTTTAAAAATGTGCTGTCCCTTTAAGGCCTAAAAATTATTTAAACGTGTATAAATACAATAAAAATAACGAAATTAAATTTATCATGATTATTTCATATTTACCTAAAATCATATCTTTCATACAACACCAATTAGAGAAAGTTACTTTAGCAGGCATAAATTCTATATATATAAAATTCTCGTGTCACGGTATTCGTAATTGAACTGCTCCGAAACGGCTTGACCGATTTTTATGATTTTTTTATATTGTTTAGGTATGAGTATATTTCATATCGCTAGAGGGCGTAAAATTGGGCATAAGGTTTAAAGACTCAACCTCCCTATATCTTTTTAACTAATCAACTCATTTTCTTGAAATTTGGCAGGTAAACAATGGAACATCTGGAAGGAACTATAGCCTAAAATTTTTATTATTTATTTAGGGCGTAAAATAGGGCAAAAGCAGTAAAAGCTCCCCTTTCCTATATCTTCTTAACTAATCAACCGGATTACTTAAAATTTGGTATGCAGACACTGTAATATTTGAAAGGAATTTAAAGATTTACATCTTTTTGAAATTCCAAAAAGACGAGTAAAAGCTCCCCCAGCACATGTCTTCTTAATTAATTATCCAATGATAGTTTCAAGTCTTGAAGGAACTAAAGGCTATAAATTTTAAATTTTATTTAAGGCGTAAAGTAAAGCAAAAAGGGTAAAAGCACGCCCTCCTATCTCCACAAAATTAAAATAAATTTCTTATTTTTTAATTAAAAATCAAAAATATTCATTAGGAGTAAGTTATATTGAAAAAAAAAAACGTTTGCCGGGTGAGCTAGTTTAATATAAATAATTTAGTTTGTGATTTTATTTTCTACAATTAAAAAATTTGTATAACAATAAATCGTATCACCAAATTTCAAAAGGACCGGTCCATAATTGGACATAGTTCCCACATAAATTCCACTCCAGAAAATCACTTTATAAATGCCAGATTTTGAATTAAATTTGGCAATAATAAATTTTGTGTAAGCACATAAACATCAGTATAATATATAACAAGGATCGCTCAAAATGTGTTTATATTTTCTATATAAGGACATCACCCGAAAATCTTTTTAACGCGCGTACATAATGGTGTAGGGTATTACTACACCTCTTTTTCTTATTAGTTATTCATAAAATTTAATAAATTATAAAAATCATAGCCAACTGTCCTTTCACAGAATAAAAATACAAGTAATGAACTTAAAATTAAATAAATAGAAATACTCAACTTATTGTCGTTTAAGCTTCCAAAATTTACAAACGATGTTGTCATACTACACTTAGGGCAGTTATTATAATCTACCTATAAGGTGTCAGATAGTTAAAGGTAAAATAATCTAAAGTGAGCTATATATTTTTGGTTATTCAACTTGGTTTTAAAGTAAACTTTATAATTTTTATAACACAGCAAAATAAATGAGTTAAAACAAACTAAATATAGACGGAAAAATTATTAAAAATTACGGAATAAATATGATTTTGTTTACTTCTTCTATAAAGCTGAAAATATGGTAGCTCTGCATAAACTTTGCGATAAAATTTAATTGGAAACTTTTGGCTTAATTTATACATAAAGTACCAAAAATAGTTAAAGTGACCGGTAATATCCTAATTTTATTTATTGGAAATTTATAATAACGGGACTTAAAATAAGAATTACTTAAAATTTAAATACAATGGCTTCAAAAATGGCTGTATTGGTTTTGCATGTTCAAAGTCTCAATAAATCGAAAATTAAATTTGTACTTTTATGCTTAGGAATAATTTTCAAATCATTGAATGGATTAAAGTAATAAAATTAAAACCATAAAATTTTAGTACTTGAAACTGGATATTAAAGTAATAAAATTAAAACCATAAAACTTTAGTACTTGAAACTGGATATTTAACATATCATTTTTTCTTTAACATATCATATTTTGGAAACCATTTGTTGGATATTCGAAGGAAATCTTTGAAACTTTTACTTGAACTAATTGGACTAATTTAACAAAAGGTAATCCAATATACACGAACACGAAACGAAAAAACAGAAAACGCAGTTGTACTATACTAAGTGTACATATTCACGTGTATATGGAATTTGTCATGTATAAGAAAAAAAGTGATTTTTGTTGTATGGTATAATAAGACCTATGATTTCTGGAACTATTTATGTCAAAGTCTTCAAAAAAGCCATTTTAGTTACACTAGAATTGCTCAGTTTAAAGTTAATTTGGAATTATATTGTACAATTTAACTAAATTAACTTGGGACTACATAAATGCCAGCCACTAAATCCAATTATGAATTATGTTAAGACCTTTGTTTAGACTGATATTTTATTATTTTATTAAATTTAACTTCACTACTTAAAGATAATTTTAGTCGACTATATATGTGTGTGCTTTTTTTTAAGACCCACTAATAAAAACTGACAAAAAAAATACGGGTTTGTCATTCCGAATTTCGGAATAATAATCTAAGATATGGACATATATATCTACAAGTCCATGAGAAAACGCCCAAAAATTTACCGGGTATCTTTAGATTTTCATAAAATTTTTCACGTAAATAACTCACGGATATCTATATCGATTTCAACTTTCACTTTAGCGAAATTTTTAAAATTCTCGATTTTATTACTTTTTTTCACTTCCGAAAAAGAATAAAAAATCTCAAGAGTATAAGTTTAAATAACAATATTTTTGGGAACATTTTGTGGAATTCAATGATATAAATGGCATCTAAATTGTGATTACATTAGCTTCAATACGAATATTTCACAAAATGAAAAAGATTTTCGAAAAATGCATTTTAATGCAACTGCGTTTTTTAAATGCCTTTTCCGTTGAATGTGCTATTTCCAATTTTTGATTTTTTATCGCATTTAGAAAGTAAAACAAAATTCCAAACTATTTGGGATGCACACATCTGCTATGCACAATTTCGCTTTTTCCAAACCCTATTCACATTTTTTCGTATAAAATTCTTTTTTTTTTTTTTTTTTTTGTATTATTTTTAAAATATGAATAAGATTACATATTTTATTTAACAAATGTATTGGGTTGCTTTCTAAAAATTTATTAAAAATAGTAAACATATATGTAGTAGATAAACTAATATTGCCATTTATAGTAAACAAAGCAATTTTAAATGCACTTAAAGAAAAATAAAAATTCAAAGAATTCGCACTTGTCAAAAATGTATCTATAAATTTCATTTTTATTTTGCAAATATTTTTTAACGAAAATGATATTTTGGAAATGCTGACTGAACTTTTAATGTTATACAATAACCGTCAACTTAAAGAAATAGGAATATTTAGGGTTGCAAACTTTCTATATTTTGTTAACTTTTATACAAATTTAAATAATTTTTTCAAAAAATAAGAAAGAATTATTATATTATATATATTATGCTTTTCCGCCAATATCATTTACAAAAAAGCCTGTATATCAATGAAATTTTGCACAAATGGGTGAAGAACAAAAGTAAACATTGAAAACAAAAATGGGCGTGGCCCGCCCATTTTACCGCCCACCTCCCATATAAGGTAAAATATTAAAAAGTTACAAAAATGGTGGGTATATAGATTCGGCAGAATATAACATTCTCATTTGTTTTGTCTTTTTTTTCTTTTTTTGTGGGACTCCCTATTTCATTTTACAATAAGCGGAAATTATTTTATCAAGTAAATAAAGAAAATAAAAATGACTATGACAACGAAAAAAAGTAAATAAGAAAAAAGACAGTATAAAAAATTAAAGGGTTTAAAGCAAAAGAGGTGCTTGCAAACGCTCCTTTTTTAATATTCTTCTGTTTAATGTGTAATATTGTAAGTGTTTTATATATAAATTGTATTTTTTCCCCATTTGGTTTTTTGTTCAGCTTTTTGTAAGATATTTTCATACCACTAATGGCTCTTGAGGAAAAACGGAAACAATCACAGCAAATTTCTATATAACTGTTTTTCTATAATATGAGCTGTTTTCTATTATGAAAAGGCAGAGATAAAGAGAAGAACAAGTTAAAAGAGTTTTAATGGTAGTAAAAAGAGATGAGGCTGTTAATAGTGTTGATGGTGTGGCGTTGTGGCAGTAGGTTATGGTTGTGTAGGTTTACGCGGTTTAAAACAATTTCAATATATTTTCATAGCTAAAAGAATGAGCAAAAAAGTAAAATGAACAACTTTAACAAGGAGCTGAAAAATATAAACGATTCAACTAACGAACATGACGCTATTTATATAAGCATCAAAAAAGACAATCTCAATGAAGTATGAAGTAAAGAAAAGCGAATGAAGAAAAAACTAAAACAAAAGCACCAACACATAGAAAAAAAAAAGATGTAGAAATCTCTTACAACCATAAAAATCAAGTGCATTCGGGGTTTACCACAAATGCCAGTCAAAGTAATATATTTTTCAAATAGTGTTGTTGCTATTACACAAAGATTTTTCAATGTGCAGAAAAAATAGCTCTAGAACACACCCACACGTACAAAAGCACTACTGACACTTTGAATAAATGAACATGAAGTGAGGAACAGTTGCAAGAGCAGCTGCTGGTAAAATGCCACCAATACTTTTATGAACACAGAAATATATACACTCTCTCACAGCTGGCGCCATTAGCTCATTGTTGTTGCCTTGCAAAATAATAGTAGTTTGGTGGCAAATGTATTTGTTTTGCATATTGAAATAGTTTGTCACACTGCGGCTAATATTGCTGTCGCTGCTGCCACTGCCATTCCTACTGCTGATGGTTGCAGCTTGTGTTGCAATTGTGTTGTGATATTGCCACTTTTTTATATGGATTTAAGGCGATTGTGTAGGTGACAAATATGAATGGGATTTCACAGTTACACCACAATTAGTCTCTTTTATTAAACTAATTAATTCTGTCTTTTATTCCTTGTTCTAAATATAGTTTAAATACTGAGAAAAAATCAGTTTTTTGTGCATTGACATTAGTTACAGCAATCAGAATAAATGGATTAAGAAAAAAAAAAGAGAAATTAATTCAAAAAGAAAAATTCATTTATCTTGCATCCACATTAAATTAATACATGAACAAGTTGGTGAGAAATGTGCTGGTTAGAATATAATTATATGACTTTTTTAAGATTTTTTAGCTAGAATTTTAGTTTTAGTAGTTTGTTAATGAAAGTGTTTACTGAAAAACTTTAAAGTAACAGAAACTAGTTGAAAACGTAAATATAATAAAGTGTGTGGGAATAAAATTAGGAAAATATGAAGTAAGTTGGCATTGTAACAGAAGTTGTTTGCAAAAAAAAAATAACTAAGAATGTTGTATTCGGATTGGCTGAATCTACCCACTATCTGCAACTTTTTGTACCAGCCAAATGTTAAATTTGACCTTACATGAGTGGTGGGTGGATTACTCCATTTGCGGTTTCTGATTTTACATGTCTCCTTGAGCTATTTCTTCAAAATTTAATTTGAGTACATGCTCCTTTATAATATGTCATTTATACCAAAACAAAAACCAGCAAGTTTTTAAAAACCTAAATTTACAAAATCAAATCGTTTACATACCTTGTTTTCTCTCCATGTGGTTTTTTCAATTATTTTTTATAAAACATATCCTTCTGAATACAGTTTGACTTATTTTTGTTTTAAATAATTCCTTTTTTAACATTTTAAAAATAATTTATTTACAAAATGTAAAAATGATATATAATTAACTAAGAAATTTGACAATTGTATTTTTTCGTTATATATATAAGCTTACTGTTCTGGAATCCATTGAATAGTCTGTATCATAAATAATTATTTTAGTAGCTTTTATTTGGTTTTCATTAAAAAAAAAAGATGAAAATAGTTTTAGATTTTGCACTTTTTTTAATAAAAACCAAATGAAACCATGATTGGAGACACGCCGCCACTGCTGATAAAAACAATTATTAGTAATCTGTAAATTTTGTTTTATTCAACCATCCAAAAGATCGTTCGTTAACCCACCAAACTACTTTCAAAAATCTTTACTAGTTTAGAAGAAATTAAGCAGTATTGAGAGTAGCTTTGATTGGCTTTTATACTGAAATTAAACTTTATTTTTGCTCTCCTGAAAAGTTATTTAAAAACACATAACTATTTTTATCGGAGCAGCTACGATATAAGAGATATTGGAGGAAAAATACGAACTGGATTTACAAAGAATACTCTTTTTTTTTAGTATTTAGCACATATTTTTTTTTTTTGAACCAATTTTGCATTTTCAATACCAAACAAACCTTATATAAGACAAATAAATATTCGTCCACTAAGATGATCCGCACCGAGCCCTATTTTGCTTTCAACAGACGAACGGACATAAGTAGGCCGTCTTAGATTTTCACGAGAACCCAGAATATATATACTTTGTGGGATCTTAGATAATTCCTTCGACATGTTAAATATGGAATAACAAACCCAATATACCCCCTATCTTCTCTGATGGGTATAAAAAAGTCTCATTGCTCATAATTATTAGAATTTTGAATAAAACGAGCTAAGCTCAAGTTATATTTGTAAGATATCATCTTCTTTTAGACTGGCTAATTGTGGACAGCTCGAATCCAATGAGCAACTGATATCGTTTGGTTCTATTTAATCCATTATAAACTTTGCACACAGTAGGTTTTTGGTCTAGCTATGATATGTTTTTAGTTTAGAGTAAATGGAACGATTGGTTACTGAGTCCTGAGGAGGTAAATATACTTTCCAGTGGGGCGAAACGTAAAGCATTTCTGAAATAAAATAAGAAGTAGGCTCAAACTAAAAATCTTAATTTTCGTTATAAATATGTATTAAAAATCAAAATATTTTGTTTAAAAAACCTTCCAATTAAAAGTTTTTAGTTTTAGAGTTTATAAACTTTTACATTATTTATCTATTTATTCATTCATTCATTTTTCTTTGCTATTAACTTGCAAATTTGTCCTTCATTCGAAATACCCAAAGTCTTGGTTTTCCAGAAAGCTCTATAAAATAGAGGTTTAGAAATTTCGACGAACACACTACTGATGATGGTATTGACGTTAAAACTTACTCACTAGCAGATGATAATGTAAAGATGATGTAAATATCAGTAGCTAAATGCAATAGCTGCAGGAAAATGTAAGTGCTGTATAGGCTTAATTAGTTATTTTTTGGGCATCAGAAATTTGGATATTCTGTACATAAACAGTCATCTTACCATTTTTTGGTCAGGTATAAATCCAATAATTAAACAGGGCGATATTTTTAGTATATAATTTCTCTTTGCCTATTATAACGCGCTATTGTATCAGGAAGTTTTACGTTGATAGGAATTTTCACTTTGAAATCATAAAATTTTTCATTTAATTTATTACCGTGATTTGTAAGAATGCCAACATCTTATTAGTATGATCCAATGATACGCATCTGGCAGTATCACTTTTTGCCCTTAGGAATTTTTAAATTTTATCAAAAGAATTTATATCAAGCTCAAATTGTTCTCAATCTCCACTTCAAGTGAACCATTTTAGTCCATATTTTATTATATGAGTTTCATCTGAAAACTTTTTACATTGTCCTATATTAGTGAAAAATTTTCAGATCATCGTCCAATGCAATGTATGTATGATGATGCAACAACAGTAATTTCTCCATACTCATTTTTCTTTTTAATTCATCACGTATTCAAGTCATAAATACTTTTTTGATACGAGTAGCATATCAGTTTTGAATATTCAATTTAATAAATTATTTCAGATATTGACTAAAATATATTAGCAACTAACAGTTGTTAGGCGTGATGAGAGAAGTAATTTAAAATCAAATATTCTTGAAAAAATATCGAATATTAATAATCAATTATAAATTAAAATTAAATTGCCTGCATTACAGGTAGATTAAAGTAAGAAAAAACCAATTATAGCAAGTCAAAAATCAATGTAATATAATCAATTTATACGATTATGTCCAATGGTAAGTAAAATCAAAAAGTTTTGGTTATAATAAATTAAACTTATAAGTACACATAATTAAAATCATCACAATGAAAGGTAAAAAAGTTGGTAATTTACACATTTCATGTTTCATATAACTTTAATCATTCCTTAAAAACGTATCTTTTTTTAGAGCTTTGCAAACAAACTTCTAAAATTCGAATAAATAATAGAAGATCAAAAACATTAAAATCGTTTTCTTAAAAGAAAAAATCAAACAAAGATTAAATTTATCACATATGGTAGATTTTATGCTGGATTAAAGTGCTGGTAAGTGAAATTGCCGTTCGAGCATTAATGGGTTAAAAGAAAATACAAATAAAATTTTTTAGCAGCATATCCAGCAATCTGATTTGGCTTAAATCTTAATCTTATAATCCTTGATTTTAATGTATAGAGGGAATAAAATTTTAATGTAATCGAAAAAAAAAGTATTTGATCAAGGGTCAATTTTAGCATTTCGTATTGTTTCGTTTTATTTTTATTATAAGTGCTTAAGATAACATTTTATTTTTGTTATCTAAAAAAAATATAAATAAAAGATTTTCCACACTCTCGAAATTGTTTTGATTGGAAACATTTTCAAAATCTATTTGTTTTGCAGGTCATAAATAAAACATCTTGATTTAAAGTCATCTTTTTATTTATTGTCCCTAATAATTCAAGCCAGACATCTAATGTTTCTCCTCTATGCTCTCTTTCCCACTCTCTACCCAGCCATCGAACGAATATCTCAATTTCGTTTTTTATTTTTTGTGAAGTAAAACTTTATTCTTCTTGTTTTTTATGTTGCTGATAAAAATTAGAAAGCTGTTTTGTTGTTGTTGTAGTCATTGGTGTTTTTATCAAAGGCTCTTTGCTTTATAACAATTAGCATTATAATTTTGTTTTATTTGAGGCCATTGTTCAAAAGAAAATTTTCACTTAAAAATCACAAGATGAAAACTACAAAATTTTATTATTTTTGTTTTTCATTTTTTCGGTAGAGTGTCATAAAGAAATCTAAGCAAATCACACAAATCTATTTTTTTTTTTAGGGGTCTTTATTATTTTTTTCCATTCTTTTGCTCAGTCACGTTGTTGTTATTTCCTTTTTGACCTTCTTTATTTTAAAGTTGTATTCTTTTCATTCTTTTATTTCCAAAAAAATAAAATATATTTATTGTTTATCTTTAAGTATTTGCCACTTGAAGAAAACAACAGCATCGGAGAAGAGAAAAAATCCAATAGCTGAAAAGTATCAAATAATAAAATAAAAATACAAGATAAAAACCAATAATGTTGAAATGAAAACTTTGGCAGCTTAAAAACTTGTTTTGAAATAATTTGGAATTTAATGATTCTTTATTTTTTTTTTCTTCCTCTTCAAGACAAATTCATTGAATTATTTGCCAGATTAAATAAAATTATTATAAAAACACAACAAATCAAATGATCAAGAAAAAAAAGCATAAAATTTAAAATATTTTAAACTAAATTGTTATCAAAATTGAAAAACGTTTAAATTTAAATCTAATATATAGATATTTAAATTTATTTATTACTACAATTATATATATTTCTAAAAAAAAAAATTATATATTTGCTAAAACAAAATTTATTAGTTACGTCAAACAAAAAGCCGAAGCAATAAAATAAATTTAAATAATTTTCTTTTGCTTTTCAGTTTTTCGTTTTTCATCTTTTGCACAATATTTATTTTTCAAATAAATTTTCTATAGATTTTAAATTAATTTTATTTAAGTTATTGCTACTGTTGCTGATATTCTTTTTTTTTTCTGTGGATATTTTGTAGTTATTGGGTGAATTGTTAGATTTACCAGTGGTCATAATGGCAACATAAATATGGCTAAATTTAGTTGTTATTCAACTAGATAAATAACAGGCTTAGATTTGTACCAACAGTAGTAGTATTAACTATAAAAATATGTTGACTCATAAATAAATAAACATGATTAAAAAAAAGATAAAAAAACTGGAAAGTATAAAAATATTTTTAGCAACATAATCGTTATGAAAACAAATATTTATGTGTATGTTTGTGAATAAATAAATAAGAATGGTTAAAAAATTTATAAATATTACAAAATGTTTACAGATCATATTTTCTGTCAAAAAGAGTTACGTTTTTATAAATATTTAGAGTTTGAAAAAAAATATTTATGAAAAATATGTTAACAAATAGAGAATAAATCAATTTAATATTCAGAAAAATAAAATTAAGAACAAAAAAAAATTGACTATAGAATGTATGGACTCATGGACTATGTATTTATGTATGTATGTATGTATGTATGTATGTATGTATGAATGTATGTATATATATATATTAGGGAGATCGACTCGGTTTATCAACCACTTTAGAAACCAGGTTTTCTGCCTAAGTCATGTCAATTTTCTGTTTTTTTTTTTTAATGTCAATTTTTTAAACGTCGAAGAAATCGGTTTTTAAAAACAAAAAATCTGCTATAAAAATAGCATTTTATATCCAAAAATACATGTGCAAAATACTAACCCTCGTATTCACAAACAACTTTTAAATTTAAAATGCATTTTAAATCAAATTTTTCTTATAAATTTTGTCTTTATTTTCAATTCAAAATGTGTTTGTAAATAAAATTTGTGAATAAAATTTGAATAGAAATATAGGAAAAAATTGTTAGCTGATTAATATTCACAAAATACAATTTCTTGTTGTGTTAAAGGTTAAATTGAAAT
Organism: Protocalliphora azurea; assembly: GCA_932274085.1. Classification (NCBI taxonomy): domain Eukaryota; kingdom Metazoa; phylum Arthropoda; class Insecta; order Diptera; family Calliphoridae; genus Protocalliphora; species Protocalliphora azurea. The sequence continues at coordinate 150,719,677 of OW026522.1, forward strand.
TAATTCTATAAGTTTAAACAAATATTAAAGTAATAATTATCTTAAGTGAAATACGCATATCAGTGGAATTAGTTTTTTCTGCAAATATCTTTTTTTTATTCAATATTTGCAATAATAGCTTACTTCATTTTTTAAAGGGGTAGTATTTGAAGAACTCTTTTAAACATATGAAAAATCGATTTCAAAATAATTGAGACACGCTTTTTCATATTAAGCTATATAGTTACTATACATATTACATAACACTTAAGTTATGTTCACATTTGGTAAATATTTAATCAAAATTGCGTACGCACTAGTTTAAAAAAAAAAATATTGTTCGATCTTGCAAATGTTTTGTAATGGAAAACAGCCAAACATGTTTTCCCATTAAAAATATGAAATACTTTTTATAGTGGTGACGCCATTTTTGTATAACCTTCACCACAGGTGTAAAGGGTATATATAATTATGTTATTCCATTTGTAATAACTACAATTTTCATCGGAAAGCAAAAAAGTTTATATATTTTGAATAGGACGATGCCCGTCCGTCCGTTTGTTGGTTGAAATAACGTTTATGAAGCTCACTTGTAACTGCCATATATTTTATTATATACATATACATCTACATATATATATATATATATATATATATATATATATATACATCAATACTTTCCAATTTTTTTTTTATTGAAATTCAGCAAGATCGGTTCATAAATATATAGATATGTAAAAAAACGGTTTTTTAAACGGGTTTTCGATTTTCTGAAGCCCCTATATAATTTAGGGACTTCGTTTTTGTAAAGAAGACTTAGATTTTTTTAATTTTGTAAATATAAATGTGAAAATATAAAAGCATACTTTGAGGCGTAAATTCTAAAACTTTTCATTAAGGTGGTGGAGGGTATAAAAAATGCGACACAGCCGAAGAAAGCGCTCTTACTTGTTATATTTATTATTAATAAATTTTATCTTGAATATTACGGGATTTGTTGGGTTTTTTGTTTTTTTTTAAGAAATATAGCGTTTTGATAGAATATTTACTTCTGAAAAATTTAAAAAATTTTTTTTAGGAATTTTTTAGGAAGCCGAAAACCGGTTTCTCTAAAATTTTAATAATCGATCACCCTAGTATGTATGTCTGTATGTATGTATGTATGTATTTATGTATGTATGTATGTATGTATGTATATCTGTATGTATGTATGTATATCTGTATGTATGCGTATGTATGTGTTGTTGAAATTTACAATTATTTATTAATCATACGCTACTATGGTTATTTAGATGCAGAGCTTTAAATTTACTGCTTTTTAATTAAAATCTACTTAAAATCTTATATCATTAAAAACGTGTTGCAAAAAATAGAATATTATACAAAGATAAAATAATCCGGTTCGACAAAAAAAAGTTCTTCCTTTTTAAAAAAATAGGTGTATTAATAGGTCGATTATATAAGGCAACCGCACTGAAGTTGTGTTGTCAGTTGCCGAAATTATATTACAGATGGCAACAAGTAACTGAGAGCTCTTTACTTCATTAAAAACTAAATATTTTTTATTTTTTGTTTTTATTCTTTTTATAAAGTGTTAATTATTTGAGGAATTTAAAGAAAGAGTAGAACGAATAACACAAAACTTCACTTTTATTTTTATTTTTTACATTATTTGCTTATTTACATTTATTTCAGTTCCTGAACTTCTGTTCTGTTTTCTATAACATAAGTTGCTATTAATGATATAAATTTACTTGTAGATTGCGTTGTCAGTAGGCAACACTACTAAAGTTCGGTTGCCGTATATACTCCACCTATAAATTTATCTTCAAGTTTGAAAAAAATCTAAAAAAAAATTCAAGTTCACATTTTTTTAGATTTTTGTATTTAAAGTAAAATTTGTGTAAAAAATTGTTTTTTGGATAAGCTATGAATATTTTATCTTTAATAAATTCTTTATTAGTTAAGATATCTAAACGAAATTTTTGGCAATGGTAGATTTTATTATTTGAAATGATAAGGTGCAAAAAAAAAAAATTAAAACTTCTGCAAAAGGCATTCCACAATTCCCAAAAAATAGTGAAAATAGGATTTTTTTTGGAATTTTTGCCCATAATGTCCACATTTGTTGCATTTCAGATATTTCGAAACTGTATCTGTTTGTACATTTAAGCTTTCGGATTCTAAAACATACACATAGCCTAAAAATAAAATTTCGAAACAAAATAGGTGAAATTTGGGAGTTTCTGTACTTAGCCCTATTCGGTGGGTTGGTTTTCAATTTTATAATGATCTCCCTGAAGATACCTTTTGGAAAAAAAGTGTAGACATTTTTTGGGCCAAAAAAACATAAAAAATCATAATGTATGGTATTTTCAAAATCACATATTTTTCGAATCGGAAAAGATATGGACTTCAAATTTCTGTTATTCGATAGATAATTTTGCGTTTTATTTAAATTGGCAAAATTGGATGAAAACAAATTATATAACAATTGCATATTTAACAAATTGACAAAGATTTGGCAAAATTGAGATAGTTGAAATTTCAAATGGAAATTTGATAATTTGAAAACCATAAGAAACAAGTAGCACATACAAATTTTTCCTTCATATCTGAGAAGGAGAAGCATTGCCACTTTTTCTGTAAACTTTGTTTTATACTAGAGACTTAGATATGTTAGCTTTAAATGCTTTTCATCCTCACTATCACCCTAAGTAACCACCTCGTATGATTCCCCAAGTGACTGAGGCAGAATCGTTTTTATAAATATGTTGATTTTTATTTTATATATATATATATATATATATATATATATATTTCTGAAAAACTTTCTGATATTGCAATATATATATATATGTATATATATTAAAAAATATAAAAAAAATAAAAGCGTTCTTTATATTTTTTAAACATTTTCAAAAATAGCGTTACCGTTTTTAGTACCAATTTGAAAAAAAAATGATAAATTAAAAAAACTTAGGAAAAAAACATAATATATCCAAGTATCAAAAAGCTCTTCATACAAAAAAATAAGTTATGCCAGTCACCCCCTAACAGAAAAAATAGTTCATGGGGTTTCCAAAAATGTAAAAATTACTTTTATGCCACGACTCAAAATACTGTCCTTTTTGTTTTTTGTGTATAACGTCGCCATTTTTAGTCCCATTGTTGAATGTAATATATAGTTGTTAATGGTCTAACAACTGCTTAAAATTTCTCTGTGGTGATTTTTGAATCCAACATCAAATTCTCGATATCACTTTTGTTATCTCGGATACATACCCCATAATGTCCAATTATTTTCATATGAAATTACGGCCGTATGTAAACCTACTATTTTTAATTTTTAAGCATTTCTTTTTATGTATAAGTAATGAAATTGCGGTAATGCTTTAACTTTGGTTAATAATTGTAGAAGTTATGGAATGAAGTAAAAAATAGACAATTTTTTTAAGATATTTTAACTCCACTATGTATTAAATTTTGTGAAATAAAATTGCTTTAAATTTAAACAGTTAAAGTCTTTGCAATTTTATTATTTATGAATAGAATAAAATACTTTAAAAATCAAATATACTAATTTAACAAAAGGCTTTCATTACGTATAAAAATAATTAGACAATATAGGGGATATATTCGAGATATTGGGAGTGACATCGAGGATTTTATGTCGGATTCAAAAATCAGTAAAAGGAACCATTAACAATGACATACCACATTCTATAATCGGACTAAAAATGGCTACGTTATACGCTTAAAGCAAAAAGAGCGGTATCATTCTAGGGGTGACTGGCACAATTTTTTTCGACTTACCCTATTGTAGTACCAATTTCTGAACTGTACAAATTACCAGAAAAGATATCATAAAGGAAAAGTCCCATAAAAATAAAAATTTTGCAAAAATGCTAATTTTGAAAACAGCGACTATATTTTATATTAATTAAAAGCAAAATATATATATATATATATATATATATATATAAATTTTTTCAAAAGAATGAGAATTGGATGAATATTCATAAAAAATTATATAGGATTCGGAACAGATTATAGCTTTAACGAAAATAATAAAATTTCTTAAAAAATAAATAAAAAATTAAAAAAATTAAATCGCAAAACAATTTCAAAAGAGATAAAGAATTTCTCTTATTTTGTAATTCTGTAAGCCCCAAACTATTTTTGAGAGCTTTCCCTAATATTCCAAACCAACCATAGTAAACTAAAATTTTTAACTTGATTTATTTCAGTTTCAATACCCTCATGTCCATTTTAATCATTTAACTCATGATTTATTTTGTTTTTAGTTTTTTCTTTTTCTGTGCTTTAATAAAGTTCGAGATAATATTTAATCAATAAGCCATACAGAATTAATGATATTATAATGTGATAAATAATTCTTTTGCTCTTTGCTCTTCTTTCCTATAGAAAAAATAAGCTTACACATACTTACCCTTATTTTCTGTTTTAATGACAAAATTATTAATATGTTTAAAATTCATATAAAGTATTACTTTATTTATATTTGAATGTGAATGAGAATAGCAAAAAAAAATGAAAGAAGAAGAAATAAATAAATACTTTATTATAATACTTAAAGAAACTTGTTTGGTATTTGTGCTTATTTTTATGATACCATAAACTCACATTTTTTATTACCATTTTACCTATTTAATATAAAGACATACAAACGCATACACTCACACCGACAGACAAATTTGCTGATAGAAATCCTGCCCCTTTTTATTTTTGTTCGTTTTTATTAACTTTTTTCCATATTTTTCAGTCGTTTTTCTTAATGGCTGATCATTAAAAATGCATGACAAGATGTCAATAATAAAAACCAAATAAATAAAAAATAAAGCTAATCAAAAAAGCAGCAAAAGAAAAAAAAAACAGCTTATACATACAAAAAAAGGGTTATAAATTTATAAATACACAATTATATATATACATACAAACATACATATTAGCCAGACTCAATTTCAGAGACCTTTTTTATTTCATTTAACGCTATCATAAAAAACGATAAAGGTAATTTCTCAACTCACTCGACTCTCAGCACAATTCGAAAGCTAAAATGCGTTGAGCGACGGGAAATAGAGACGAAATACATTAAATTGCAACACAGTCACGTTCATAATTTCTTTTTACAACCTAACAGTAGCAGTAGCAACAACAACTACAAAAATAATAATCAACTGAATACGAAAAAAACGTATTGGATACAAATTTATAAAACGTGTTTTAAAAGTAAAAATTATTTTAAATTTTTAATATGTATCTTGATATAAAACTGATGTGAGAGATAGTTAAACGAAATGGTCAAAAAAGGACCAAAAATATATCAAGTTAATGGAAAATAAAAAGAAATAATTTGTTTTCGCAAGCAGCAATAAAATAGAGAAAACCAATGGCTAGTCCTATAATCAACTAAAATAACAAATTATCTACATTAGTTTACATACAAATTAAGAACATAGCACGAAAAAAATTAAATAAACTTTATATGAAACAAAACAAAAATTGAACGTTCTAACATCATTAGCTTATTTACAAACAAATTACCAAACAATTTGAATATTTTAGAACCTTAATTAGCATTTTTTTCCTTACTAGTACTTTATTTCCTAGCAGGAATATATTGTATGTGCTTTGATTTATGTAAATGAAATGAGTTTGAGACAAGATTCCTGTCCACGTTAATGATATTTTCAAGATTTCTTTACAGTATTTTTCTCGAAATACTTTTTTTATTTTCATTTTTTTTTATTTTATTTTATTTTTTTTTTTTTTGATTAAATGAAATTTTAGCCTAAATTAACAACAGAATGTAAAAGAAAAAATGGAGCTAAATATTTGGCAATAAACTTTAACAGCAAATATTTTATCATACAAAGCCATCATTCGTATAAGTATTATGTAAATTGGAAAATTTTCTTATCTTACACATACTTACTTGCACTTTTGAAATTCCATCTTGATAATCTCATTTGCATTTTGCAATGAAACGTGTACAAGTTTTCAATAAAGCGGGTAAGTGCGTGTGAGAGTACTTTTGTATCTCGCAACTGTAAGAAATTTAATAACCTGCCAGGTGTCCTCATTTGAAAACTTATTTTATACTTGTAAGAGTATACATTTCTATACATACTCACAAAACTATACAAATACACGTAAACCCATATACATATACATACATATTCATCTTGTAGGAGATGGGTATTTTGTACGTGGGCTGGCTGATTTATACAATTACATATTCCCAGTCATAAAATAGTTCCAGAGGGCTTTAGGAATATTTGTATATGACCTTCGTAGCATATTATACTAATTCAACAAATTGTTTTACATTTCATTTATGCGCTACATTTTCATGTTATTTTTAGAAAAAAAAGTCTCTTTGCCATTTACTTGCCATCTTTATACCTGTAAAAAATTTTGTTTTTCCAAGGATGTTCAATAATCCACTATAAGATGATTTTTTAACTCTTTTTTTCTCCTGACTTGTCTTGCTTATCGCATGTTTGTTGTATTTGTAGATGGAGGTTTATTTATACATAATATGTAGGGGAAAGTGGGGCATTGTGTAGTATGGGGTAATGCAGAAAATTTAACTTTTTATTATTATATTTTTTATTTATTTTATTTTATTTTTATATTATATTTTTTTTTTTCTTTTTGAAAAGAAGGGTACTAGTATATGTTTGCCATTATTGATATTATTGATTATCGAGAGGAAACAAATAAAATACATTAAACATTTTTTAAGTACTGATATTTATGTGGAAGATATCCAAATCAAGTGGAATTATGGAATTGGGATAATGTGATAAAAATATATCGGGATAAAGTTAGATGTATAATTTTATAGATTTTCCACCCATTTCTTGAAGTTTGCTGAAAATATAATAAATAATTTTATTTCTTATTGTTTTTAATTCAACTATATGAACATACACACAAAAAATAATTCTCCTAAAATCTTCAATTCATTTATTAATTGTTTTTATTTTAAAATTTAATTAATATATTAACTGAATTAATTAACTTTTTTATAAATTAATTAAAATTAAAAATTCTCAAAAAATAAATTAAATGGAAAGGAATATCGTTTTAGAAAAAAATAGTAATTTTATGTAAATTATCCACAATTTATAATTCATTGGGCTTCAATTTATATTGAGATAAATTAAGCATAATTTCTTATGTTTCTTGAAAATTTTAAATGCTGCAATATTATTGCTGATATACCCGTAATTTATTCCAATCCAATTCTGTTCTCGTCTTCAAATTTCAAATTTATTCTCGTTTACTCTTCTCTTAAGTACTGCTGCAGAGTTAGCAACATCTTCAGTATTCGTTGTCGTACCAATGGATTTATGTGACAACCAAATGATGCCATCAAAATAAATAAGGTATGCTTGTTATGGAGGCACACCCCACATTATACCGCATTCTAATCCCTATATCCAAGACAATATATCAGACAACAATATTTTAAACCCATTTTAACTGATACGGTTCTGCTGAGATGGCTTTCGTGTAGAATACGACAATTTACAAAAACTTTATATGTAAATTACATATCAAATAATTTTTTTTATTTTTTATATATGTTTATAAAATTTTCCAATAAAATATTTAATTAAAATTTTTATATTTTATCTTTGTAAGTACTATTAAAGATTCCATTATTTCATAAATCGTATCAATAATTGCAATGTTTGGATTTCAGCAAAATTTCAATCATATATATAACTGACGTAATAAAAAAATAAATTAATATTAGTTAATATTATAATTTTAGTAATATTAGTTAAATCAAATAAAAATTTAATTAATGTAAGCAATTCCGTAATTAAAATCCATTTTTATATCGAAATCCATTTTGATACGAAAAGTAGAAATAATCTAAACCGATAAGGCTAAAAATTTCTCCAACCAACATATATCATTACTTATTAAAGAAAGAAAATCTGGACTTAAAAATAGTAAAAATACGCATTTAGTATGACGAAACTCACGCAAGTTGTTTGTGCACGTAGTGTGCGAAAATTATAGCAATTTATTACACCTTTGAGTTAGACTATTCCAAATATTTTAATAAATTTTGTTTTATTATTTTTTATTAGTTTTATCACTTATTACCAATCTTTTTTCATCATATCATTGAATTTTGATATTCGAGTGGTCTCGTAAATAAAAAAATAATAAAATCATTAAGAAATATTTAATAAACACTAAGTAAGTAAATTTAAATTTGCCATTTCTACTATTTCTCACTTTACCTAAAATATTCACAATTTTATCCAAAATTAATTGATTTGAAAAAAATTCCGAAAAGAGTACCAAAAGACAAATGAATCTTATCATTTTTATACAAAACGTCAGATAATAATCCATTCTATATAACAGATCCGTTGCAGGATTTAAAAGATTGTTTGTTGGTATTTTCTTGAAGTTACATTAAACTATGCTCCAGTTTACCCCAATCTCCCCTACGTATTATTTACTACAATATTTTGCTCGTGTGTTTTATGGTAGAAGACATATGTACGTTGTACAAATGTATATTTATATTGTATATTGAACATGTGTGTGTGTGGTAATAGGATATCAAAAACCTTGAATCCTTTTCCATGTAAAGTATTTATTTTACTTTAAAGGTATCTACAGAGGGCAACAAATAATTAACAAACTAAGAGTAAAGTAAGTTAAAATACCTTTTACTTATTTAAACTTGTGTCTAGTGATCTGCGATATCTATAATGTACAGAGTATGTTCATGTGAAAGGCTTAATCTTTTGATCTTAGACACTTTTTAGTTTTCTATAAACTAACCTATTTCTATATATAACTTTCATGAGTTATAAAACATTTATAGTTTTGGAGATATTTAAAACTTTTCTAGAAAAAAAATTTAATTGATATTATGGTTATAATGATTAATTACAAAACGATATTTACGATACATTGAATAAATAAAACACTTAAAATAGAATTTTATGTTGGAATCTTTATTATGGCCCAAAAGAGCATTTGTGTAGGAGGAACTGAAGTGAAAGAGAGGAGATGATAAACGAGTTTTGTTAAACAAAGACTTTAGATTTTAAAGGTTGGGTTTAGACAGAACGGGATGCAATGGACTAGGAGCATGGGTATATAAGACCGACAGTTTGGACAAGTAACTCAGAGCAAGTTGAGAAGAACAGAGTTGAGATTTCATTCGACAGACGTGTTTTATTATTTTATGTTAATAAGTACAAATGTGCGTATAAATGTAAATATAATGAATTTTTAAATAGAATTATGTTTTTGTTGCAGAGAAAAGCAACAAAAATTTAAAGTAGCTACAAAGTTTTCATAAAAATACTTTTAAAACTACAATTGAGGGCTCGATCTGAATGTTCTCATTAACCAAAGAGAGAAAATAATTATGTAAATTATATTAAATGGGTACAATATGCGAGAGTGAGATGACTGGAAGGTTATTAGAAGATAAAAATAGCTGAGAGAATATACAAAACGAACATATATGAGGAATTACAACAACAGTGTTAGTAATTATCAGATAATGCATAAAAAATCCTTTAAGTAGTTTAGCGAGTGTATTTGAGTGATATATGCTCGCACTTGGTTACAAAAAGTTTTTTTTTTTTTTTTTTGAAATAGTTCCGTAACTTGCGAACCGTTGGAAATATCTCAATAAAATTTATCTGGTAAGAGACGAGGTGAGAACAAATTCCTAGTGGATCACTAGAGGAGTGGGTAGACCTCCAAAATTGTTCATCATGGTTATGCAATTTTTAAAATATCATCAAAAATTCATTTGTGGTTTCACAGAAAAAAAAAAAAAACATATAGATATTACTTCTATATGTACCAAAAAAAAAAAAAAAACTCCATAGAGTTGGTTTATTTGATAAAAAACAAAAGCAAGAAATTTATTTTTGGGTGTATTAAATAGATTTTAATAGTATTAGTATATTTAAAATTCCCCTTGTTTTTTTTTATAACAACACTATATTTTAAAGGAATTTCAAAATAATTAATTTATTTGTTAAAATTAACAAATGGGTCGAAATAGTTCAAAACTTAGTTCTTCGCCATTTAACACAAGAACTTTGAATGTCGCCATTTAGTTTCATTTTAAAAAAGGGACCCAAAAAGGTGGATGAAAAAAAGGAAATTTTTTTGGTAAAACATTACGATAATTTCGCGGTAATCACCAATCATTCATGCTAATATATTTTTTAGACCTTTATTTTTGATAGATATTCGTATTAGATTCGAATATGTTATATACCACGCGTCACTCTTTCAATCACTGTAGAGAGAAATTTTGTTAAATTATAAGTTTTCTTCCCGAATGACGGCACTTAACTTGAAGGTTCTAATAAAAATATAGGCACACATTATATAAATCGGTTTAAAGATGAAAAAAATTAGGCATAAAAAAAATTTTAAATATTATATGTTTTTGTTCCGTTAAATTCAATTAAATAAGTTTTACAGATTCCACATTATTAATATCTATTTATTTATATACGATTGCAATAAAAAAATATTTGATTTGATTTAACTTTTTGGAGCACATGGAATTTAGAAAAAAATGTCATTTAATTTTGAATTAGAAATAAAAAAATAAAAAACACAAATTCAAGCAAATATTAAAATATTAAATATATTGAACACGAGAAGCTTTCACTCGCAATTATATAGATCTTCTGTGAACCATGGACGAATATTAAAGGTAAGTAAGCAGTATGTAATTATCCTTATAAACACTATTCGTCTATTCGATATTAAAGGGAAACTAGTAGTTGCCTTTTGAAAAATATAATTATCTCCATTGATTATAACCTTTCTAAAAATCATGCATACTCGTTGAAGAAATAGATAACTACTGAGAAGTTTTAAATATTTTAAATGATGTTAAATTGTTATGACAGATTTTTGCTCATTTCTCTTTCAAATGTTTCTATTTTGATTTAAGGGATTCTTTTGATTAAAGATTGCATGATTTTTTAACCCTATGCGAACACTTCTACAAATTTTAATGATGATGTACCACTTTTGCCATTTATTAAAGTTGTGTTTATAACACAATATTTCATATTCATAAAAAATTTAAACTTGAAGCTATATAAATAATTTTGAAATATATAAAATATATTTACTTTGAAATAAAAAAAAATCTTAATAGCTTTTCCATTAATATCAGAAATAAATACCGCAATTTTTCAAGAAATTACCACAATCTACAGATTTTAGTCATTACAGCAAAAACATTTTTTTTTTCAAAATATTTAATATTCTTATTTGACTTCTTTACCAAAATTTAAAAAAATTTAAAAAGTGTAAATATATATGACTATGTGTAAATATATATTAGAAAATATAATTCTTAAAATACATAAAATAGATATATATATAGAAAATTTTTGTTAATTTCTCTATAAAATAATGCTAATTTTGTTGAAATTTTTGAAATAAAGTCAAATAAAGATGTATTTTATATTTTTATTTATTATGAAAGGGGAAACAAGAAAAGGATAAATACCTATTATAAGATTTAGCATTATTTTATAGAGAAATTAACAAAAATTTTCTTTTATCATTTAATGGGAACCCTACAACAAAGACTTGGAAATTCAGTATTAATAATAGCCTTGTTTGTTGAAAATTTTGTAAAAGGACGTTAAGTAACAAAAATTTAATTGAAATTTTGACATTTCGGTCGGTGTTTAAATTACATATCTGTAATTTTTATAAGTGAAAGCTATTATTACCTAAATTTTCAAAAAAAAAATATATATATATCTATGTATATATATATATATATATATATATATATATATATATTAAATCCAAGTTAATTACACAATTTTAGAATTACAATTTTAAAATGAACCAAAATATAAAAGTTAAATATCTAATTTATCTTAAGTCTCCCAGAAACATTAATTATATTTATCTATGAAATAATTAAATGAAATCTATGAACCTAAATTTTTTTTTAATCAATCTTAAATCTAACTCATCGCTCTTAAATTTAATGTAAATTTTAACCTAATTTTCTTAGCCTAGTTTGAATTGTAAATTAATTTTTTCTTAAAACTTATTTTGCAAAAAATTTAACTTTTCTAAATTAATTTATATTAAAACTACCTTAATCTAACTTAACTTATATTTTGATATCAAATTTTAATTTAAATTAATGAAAATTAAAAAAGAGAAAAGAGAAGAGATATTTTTACAATTATTACACTTCTACACCTAAATACATACTACAAAATTACAATTACACTCGTATAAATTTGTTATAAATACTATGAAAGAATAAAGGATTTAATCTAAGATGCTGATATCAAGATATGGGAGAATATCAGGCCTGCTGTTACTTTCAACATATTTTCGGTAAGCTTTAACTATAAGAATTTTATAAATTCCTTACTGCTAATTATTTTATGACCATTTTTTATAACAAGAAAGACCACTCAGATTCAAAAAAATACATTTAAAATAGTTTAGTATAGTAATTCGATTTTGTTAATAACATTTCCGATCCTATTTGAAATTTGTTACAAATTTGATTATTAATTAAAAAATAAAAAAATTAAACATACACTAAAATTATATACACTGTGAAACAAAATTTTTCTAACAACTATTTTTTTTTTTTTTTTTTTTTTTTTTTTTGTTAAATAAGCAAAATTTTATTATTTTGTTGGTATTTAATTTCAATATGTCCTTTTCATTTCTTTATTTTTTACGAATAGTTAAATAGTTATAGTTGGGGAAAAAGGACAAGAAGAAATGTCACCGACATCTTTTGGCCATAAAATTCAAACAATTTTACTTTTTTGCTGGTATTGAAAATTACCAGCATTTTTGGCAAATATCAAAATAAAAAGAAAGAAGATATAATTGTAATTATAATAGTGAATATTAAGGTAACACGCTATATGATTAAAAGAGGAAAGAAAAAGTAAAAATTAAAACAAAAAGGACGTGAATAACTTCTTCAGAATGAAAGGAAAATCGTTTACATTTTCTATCTAAATTTTCTTATGTTACTGTATAGTATATGCTGTGATTTTATGTTTTGTAAACATTGTTAAAAAAAGTGTATAATAAAGTTGAGAGAATGTTTTTTTTTTTTTTAATTAGATGATAGAGTGTGACAGAGAAAAGTCACAAAAAACAAATTACTTATCAAAATACTTTTAAATCTACATTTATTTTTTAAAGACAATTTCATTTAAATGTAAGATGCGATCACACTTGAGGTAGCCCATTCGGAAGGTCCAAGGAAATACGCGAGTAATGTTGGCTTCCAATTCTTCAATTGCAGCTGGATCACCCACTATATGTCAAAGATTATTAGGAAATATTTTTCTTTTTTTTTCAATAAATACCACTGTGATACCATGTCTCCGATACTCCTAAAATTTTCAAATATTATGAATAAAAATTGTTTTACCAGATTTTAACCTCATATTAAAATTGTCATGTGTTTGGTGCACTTTTAAATGAATTTCGAGAAGGTAGTATGGTACCAATTCCTATGAAATTTGTTAGAGTAATTTATGGTTACAAAAAAAAAAAAAAAAAGAATTTGCACATATTGATAAATTTTACCGAAATATATGTCTATTTGAAACACCTGTATAAGGCGCATAACCTTCATAAAATCATAAAACTTAATCATTTCCTTAACTATTTTATATTTATTAAACATCTATTTGTATGGAAAATATTGCTAAAAAATTCAAGTCAGAACATACAAACTTTTGCAGTTACAAATAGCTTAAAATTGAATGGGGATTTATTTTTTATTTATTTAGTAGACCAGTAGTAATATTTAATGTTTATATTTCATTAAAATTTGGATCAATTGAGCTGCATATATGATTAACTAAATGTGCCAAATTTCATGAAAATTAATAGAAAACTCATCATGACTTTCATATAAGCCCATCTTCCTAAAATCACTTTAAAGTACATAATTCCAATATAATTGCTAGCATAACAGTAATATTTGATGATTTATATGGGAAGAAAACATAGTGCAAAGTTTTGCCATAATTGATCTTGCTCCCATATAAAAGCTACTTTCGGAAATCGGGCGCATAAAAAAAGTATTTTAAATGGTGATATTGTTACATATACATATGTTTTACAGAATTATAATTTACATCATCAAATCTTATAATAACCGGTCGACAAAAGTTATGAGAGACACCCTCTACAAATATTAAAAACGCATGGTGTAGACTATCAAATGATCGGATTTGACCAACTACATGTTTTATACTTGTGTTTTTTTTTTTTTTTTTTTTTCTTCAAATATATTTTTTATTTTATTAATGAAATCACATCATTTTATTACATTATTCAAAATATGGATATACGCCCTTTTAATTGTTCTTACTTTGATATATTAAAACTTATAAGATAATATATTTTTTTTTTTTTTTTGCAATATAAGTAAACATGACATGAATTTTAAGTTTATCGGTCTAATACTAGATTATACTCTACTTATAAAAACCTAAGAAAAAATTTTGTATGAAAAACAAAAATTCCATTAAATCGCGCCTTTAAAGTAATAAAAAGTAGTCTTCCGTGAAGTTGAAAGATTTTTAAAATTATTTTTATATCAATAGATGTAAATTGGTTACTAAAGCAATCTTACGAAAAAAACACAATTCGAAAAAGTAGGTTTATATGTCCCTATGCTCATCCATCCGTTTAACCCTTTTGTTCGGAAAAACCGTTTTATGGGGGATATGTGAAATAAAGGAAATATTTTCAAAATTTAATTATTTTCAAAGTTGTATATATATATATATATATATATATATATAATTGTAATATGTATATTGTATGTATATGTATATGTAAATTGTAATATGTATATACCTTATAAAAAAAAAAAAAAAATACTCATTTGAAAGTATATAAGTAAGTTTTCTTTCACTATACTTCATTAGCAAAATTGTTGAAACAAATGTTGTGAGCAAATAATGTGTAAAAATGTCCTTTAAAGTGATATAACAATTGCATCAGTAAACGCATTTATAATTTATTATACATTGCCAATGATCTTTACATAGTTGCCCCCTATATGCAACGTTCAAAGCGCCATTTGTGTAATTTGATGCAATCCCTTAAATGGTCTAGTATAATGTGGTAATAATAAATTCTCAAACATGTTATAAATTTAAACAAGAGTATCGAAACATTCACAGAACTTTAAATTTTAAAAAGTTCCCACATATTTGGGGAAGATATAATCACTTCTGTGCGGAACAAATATTTTATAAAGGTAAGTCAATATTAAATTAAAAAGGGTATGGAGGAGAATTTATGAACCGTTTGACTGATTTAAAAAACCGAAATTCGAAAATATATTTATGATAGATTTATGCAAAAATGGTGTCAATATCTTATATAGGAACTCCAAAAGATCTAATAATGCATTTAGGCCTAGAACTCAGCTAATGCTGGATCTACTTAGTTCATTAAAAAATGTCCGATTTTTCTACAGGTTGAAAAAATCAAATATTAATTGGTTTGTTGTTGTTGTGTTCTTCAGTACTGATGAAAACAATAACTATAAGAGAAACAAACATTAAATAAATCAAAAAAAAAAAACTGATTTGTCAATAACACAGTTACTTATGAACCGATTTGGTTGATTCAGAAAACAGAAATCGATCTATATAAGAACCAGGTCCGTAGCTTATTTTGGACTTGCATATGGATTAAAAATGCGTTTTGGCCGATATGTATGTAATTAATAAGCCTACTTAGTTCATTCCTTCAGTATATATATATATATATATATACCTGTGCTGAAGGGATATAAGAATTTTCTTAACGATTCCTAAATATTTGTTTGATTTGTTTCTGACTATATTGACCTTACAATCTTTTTCTCTTGTATGGTAGTTAATCAGTAAATGTTTTTCTTAAGTTTTCTAAACTCTATTAATCTTTAGTTTGTCTTAATTTGTTTTTACCGTCAATATTGCTAGTAAAGGTACAGCACGATATACAATAACTTATTATCAGACATAGACACATGTGTATACAAGCAAAGTAGAAGAAAACTTAACACATACATATGTACATTTTGTGCTCAAGTCATTTAAAATGCTATGGGTCTTCTTTGATGCAAAACAAAAACAAATGTTAAAATACGTGAGTGGTTATATGTATCACGTTTTTATTTTGTTACCACTTTCTTTTACTTTAACAAAAATAGTAGTAACTAAATTAAGTTAATTTATCCTTTGGGTATACATTTTACCATTAAATCAAAGTACGATACAACACACATTTTGTATATAAAATATACATCTATGCTAACACTCTTGCACTATCTAATACTTTAATTAAGAAATACAAAACTTTGTTATAACTTTAAAATGTGGTAGCTTTATTGTTAATATTCCGAATGAGTCAGGAAGAGAACTGTTAAGTAAGGTAATGAGAATTATGGTTGTTGTTGCTTACATTTCATTTTTGCTGGCTTGTTTGAATAATTTAGTAAAAATGCTAATTTGTGAACTTTCTGATCAGTGCAATTTTTACGTAACAATAAAGTCTAAATAAAATAAATATTTTCGAAAAACCAAGAAGTATCAAGTTGTTTTCTTATTAAGTTTCTTTTTAATTCATAAATGAAGATTAAGCACATACACATAAATGTATTATATATTTGTATAAAATGTATTTTATATATTTGTATATTTCATTTAATATATAACCCACGGAAGCAAAGAAGGCTCAGCAATATTTATTATAGAAGTACCACACATTGACAATTACTACTGTTTAAAATAAACACATGTGTATACACAATGATATTTAGGTGTAAATAACTAATAAATTGATTACATTGTGCATGTTATACAATTAAATATATAAACTTATTTATTAGGCAAATAATAAAATATAATATGAGAGTATAATACAGGTAATTATGTGTGTTTATACAAAAATATATAAATATATTTCGAAATGATTATAAGAGTTTCTTGTAAATATATGCATCTATATACATATATAACAACAACACTTAAAAAATATCATGGAAAATGCTTTGCAGATTTTGTAAGCATACACATTTCAAATATAAGAAAAATTTTCGTTTCATTCCATCGCGTTTCGAATTTAACCCATTGTCGACAAAAGAAAATATGCCTCTCCAAAGATTTTTTAGGTTACACAATTTTCTATGTAAGAGTTAGAGTAAAAATGTCAATTACGTTTTGTAGAGGTAAAATAGCGCTGAAAAAAGAAACACCAATTAGGTCCCTAATTTGCCCCATTTACCCAAGGAATTTTTAATGGCCTTTTAACCCGCCCTAATCATTCCAAAATGAATTACAAGGAGAACAGCAAAAGGTTGAATTTCCAAAATTATCGTTTATAGTTATTACTAAATTAATTTCAAAGTAATTGTTATTTAGCAAATAAATGTTTTTTTTCTTTTTGTGGTAAAAAAAATATTTCTAATACTTTTGAACTAAAGGCAAATTAAATAATAATAATGTATAATTAATTTACTAGAAATTTCATAGAAAAAAAACTATATAATCTCCTAAAGTGGATATATGAGGTAATTTGCAAACAGAATTGCCAAGAAATACAAAGTAAATTTTTTATTAAAAACCTTAAAAATTTTAAGGAAATTATTTATTATTATTTTTTTCAACACAAATTATAAAACTGGATTTTGGAATACTTATTAAAGTTAATAAAGAGCAGCCTACTGCTACAGATACTTTCTTACGACTGAACATACAAATAATAATATTTCTTTTTTATTTTTTTGAAAGTCAGAAAAAAAAGAAAAAAAATACCAAAAATAAAATCACAGGGCATTGCGTATAAATATGTAACGAAGGAATTACAAAGTCAGGTGTTTTTTGAGCTTAAGCTATAAACAACTTTTATACACACATATTCTTTACTCATATCCCTAAATTGCTCCACTGCTACCCCGGAAAACAAGTCACAATAATAATGTGGTAAATTATGTGAATTTATGCAATAAAATTTCAAATTTATGCTTATTCCTACAAAAAATAACATAATGCCAACAGCAAAAGCTGAACAAACTTTCTGAGTGAATATACATGCAATATCAACACACAAAGCCATGTTTACATACATAGTTCTATGTGTATGCGAGTGTGTTTCCCAAACGTACATATATATCTACTATGAAAATTATTGCAAAATTTTAAGGATATTCACAAGATTACAGAGAGGAAAGGCACAAAAAGTAGAATTTAGTCTAGGTCTTAAGTAGTTACAGTAACTTTTGTTATTGGTAGAGATTGTGTTAAGTTGGTTAGAAACTGGTGCAAAAATAACTTTCAAAAAAAGCTACAATTTCATTTTGTGTTAAAGCCCAATCAGTCAGCTTTTTGACGCAACGCAGAATAAAGAAAAGTAATGTAAAACATTTTGTACAAACAGTCGTAAAAGAAAAATAAACGTATCATATGATTTTGAACATTCATTGTGTGAACAAAATAAACTACAGGGTTATCAAAAAGTCAAGCAGCTACGTAAAAATCAATTTTCTTCAGATTTCTACGAAACAAGCCGAAGTAAAGTTTTCAGCGGCTGTGGTGCGCATAATAAAATAAATTATTAAAAGCACTAACAGATGGAGCCACTACATTCATTACTTTTTGCATTGAAAGTTCAATGAAAATTTAAAAATTTCAGCGACTGATCTTAAGCCGTTGTGAGCTTACCGAATTAGCGGCAGCTGATAAAGTAGATAATTGATCGGCGGCCCCGCGCCGTCGATTTTGAGCCGGTTAGCGACTAGCTACTAACACACGTCTGCATAAACAGGTGATTACGATACGATGATTTTTTTATTCAGTGGTTGGGCTTTTAATCTTTCCAAAAAAAAAAAAATAATAATAATAATAATAATAAAAAAATAACAAATACAAACAGAAGTAGAAAGAAAAATACACTTTGTGACAGAGTGTGTGTGAAAATGACTTTTGAGTAGATTAAATATTTTACAATATTTTGATATTGTTTTTTCTTTTCCACACTCGTTTTTTTTTTTTTTTTAATAAATAGGCATGTATACGATTTGCCAGAAGGCAGGATAAATTTAATGAGGTTCTTTTGAAAGTGTATTTTTTTCTTTTGGTGATGAAAAAAAAATAATAATAATAACAAAAAAGAAAATTTGATTGCAAGGTTCTTACATTAAAGTGGTTAAATTTAATAAACCTTAAGTAATTGTGTATAAAATAATATTATTATTTGAAAAATAAATTTTACATATAAAATATTAACGCTTTAGCCAGCAATAGACCTTTAAGATTTTGTAAAAACTACCTTATTTTGGTAATTACATTTGAATTTCCTAGAGGAGCAGTCCAGACAAAATTTAACAAAATCTGTTAAAAAACAATTAATAAAGTTGACAAAAACACAATATTGTTTTCATTATAAATAACACAAATATCACACAATTAAGCAGTTACCTTCCTGCTAGTAAAAAAACATAAAAGTAGTAAAACTAATTTAAAAGCAAACATCATTTTACAATCAGAACAGAAAAAAATCGTTCTCAATATGCTATTTTTTCCCCTTTAAATTATTCTTTATATTAACCTTTATATATTTTTTTCTCTTCTTCTAATGTTAATACTCGATTTAATTCCTTCACAATTTTCTTTGTTACTTTTATCCTTCAAGTTTTTGTTTACAATTCAGTACTTCTCTTAGACTCAATTTAATCATAATTTACTTCTTTATTGTTTCATTCTGTTTCTAGCACTCTACATACATACACATACATGAATATACTCCTTTTAATAGATACAAACGCAGTTCCGTATACTATAGATTTGTTATACGAAATCTACTACATGCATGGTGGAAATGAATATGCGTGTCATCTGCAATACAGCTTGGCTAGGGAAAAAAGAATGTGAAAAAAGTACAGAAATAGAAAAATACTGTCAGTTTACAGTATCACTAATGATAGCGTTACTCTTTAATAGGTTATCAACTATGTATGAATGTATGTTTGCATGAGTATAACTATTAAAGTATACCTATACATATCAACAGAAGGGTGAGCCCAAAAATAAAAATATTTTCCAGATGTTTATTTTTTTTTAATTTTCTTGGTTTTCATTAATTAAATTTCTTTAACCCTTTTTAATAAAAATTTATAGTGACGTTTTCTTCCAATAAAATCTCATACATAAAATGTTTAAGGGTCATCCTATAACTTTCATCTAAATATTTACATCCGTTTTCGTAAGTATATATATATATATATATATGTATGTGTAACAGGGCTTTAGTAAATAGTGTGTGGTTATAGTAGCTGAAGTTGCAACATAAACTTGAATAATGATAAACATAAGCATGCAACAAATGTTGCTGACATTAGCACAAGAAATTATTATGCTCTTATCAAACAGTTGTTGGATGCGAAAAATACACAAACACTTTTTCATACATACACATAAAGAAGAAAAGATAAATGTTTATATGTTGGTATATGAGCAGAAGATTTAAAATGATGATGCTAAACTTTTTGTGGTAAGAAAATCTAAGCTTTATTACAAAATTTAAATCAAAATAATGATGCAGCATGAAAAATTGTTTAATAGGTCTTTTGTGAAATTTAAGATTATAAACTTAAATTAAAATTTAAATTTTGTAAAGGATTTTTAAGTTTTAAAGCAACTGTCGTTTGTGAGAAAACATAAATTTTAGCTAATAAAATTAATACTTGAAATAAAGATCATTATTTTTATTTAAAGGTTTGTAATGAGTGGACGAAACAAAAATAAAACAGCTGGCTGTTTACCAGCATAAGAAGTGGCCAGACTGACGGCGGCGCTGGTATGCTCGCTTATGCCGGGCTGGAGCTCGCCGGATGGGGTGGTTCTTGCCGCCAGAGCTGGGTAGCTGTCCACAAAAAAAAAAAATCATACCAGCTAAAAAGGAAGTTTTTAAAAGAATTAAAAGTATGCTGAGACCCGAAGTGAACCTTACCTTGCCTGTACATCCACAACCAAAGGAAAATGAAAACCATCTTCGGAGTGTAGCACACCTTCCGGTTGGCGGCTGTTATGCCAACTTTTGGGCCCTCCCTCTAGGAATCCAGTAGGATCCCACCTTGATGATTCTATGTCCCTTTTTTTTCTTTTCTGAATCATCCCAAACTCACCTGGGCTTCACCCCCTTACCCTCCTATCATCTTACCCTAAAATGAGTTAGTCACTCATAATGAGAACGCACGGAAGAATTTCTTTAAAACATTATAAAAGTGTAAATTTATTGAAAAAAATAAAGGTAAGTTAACTCGTATTACATGATAAGCAGTTTATGAAATTAATAATTTAATATCAAAAGAACAACAAAAATATGCAATTATAAAAAAAATTAACAAAATTAATTAATTTTAAAATAAATCAACTCAAATTTAACATGAAAGTTAATATCTCCTATTGGCATTTGCAGGTGATCCTCTGGGGAAGCTGCCGTCCGTCCGTTTCGTGTCCTAAAGTCCTAAATGTGGTCCTGTTCAGGTAGGTAATACACTTGTTTACAAATATATATATCCCCTTTCTTTTTCTTTTTTTTTTCTATTTTCTCAGGTAAGGAAAACACTAACACCAGTGGGCAAACTACCCTATCTAATGAAACCTAGGCCTGAGCTCAACCCTTCTATCCTTACTCTTAATTTTGTAAGGGACTGGCTAAAAAAAAACTTAATGTTTTCCCTACTAAAACAAAAAAAGCAACAGAAATATATATTAACAGATTCGTCCGTTTCGGTCGTGGGTTGGTTTTCTGTCCGGGTCTATGGCAAAATACCTGGCGCCTCTCGGGGATGGAGGCGCTATAGCTGCTGGCCCAAATGGAGGATCCCTCGTTGGATGTGGCAGTGGTGGCTGATGGCTGATGGTTATTATTTTTTTTTTTTATTATTTTCGTTTTTATAAAAGCTTTATTTTAGTTTTAAGTTTCTTCTTAAATCAAAAATTTTATTTTTATTTTATTTCTTTTCAGGTGTTTATTTTGTTTTATTTCTTTTCAGTTCTTATTTTGTTTTATTTCTTTTCCCTTTTTTTTTTTATTTTAAATTTTAGATTTTCATTAAAACATTTTTTTTTCAGATTTTCTTCATTGGTTTTTCTCCTTTTATACTTTTAGATCTTTTTTTTTTTTTGTTTAGATAAGTATATATATATTAGTTTTATTTATTTATTTATTTTTCTTCTCTTTCACTTTAAATTTTAATTTTAATAAGTTTTCCTTTTTTTTTTTGTATCTTTTAAATTTAAGTTAACTTTTAAGTTTTTGAATATTAATCTTAAGTTTTTTTTTTTTTTTTTTTTAACCTTTAAGTTTTAGATTTCGTTTTTTTTCTTCTTTTTTTTTTTAGTTTTAACTTTTATGATTTCGTTTTTATTTGTTTTTAAATTCTCGTTTTTTAAAATTTTTGTTTTAATAAAGTTATTATTTCTTTTATTTTTTTTGCACAAAACAACTTTAGTTTTTTCTTTTCTCTTTTTTTTTCAAAACAATTTCAGTTTTTCACTTTAGGTTTATTTTGTTCAATTTTTCTATTTTTGCTGCTGCTGCGGTTGCGCCACTTGCCACATCTTACCTTTCGCTTCAGGAAAATCAAAAAAAAGAGACCGACATTTTTCATCCGACTCTTTATATTACCTCGCCCACGCCACAAGATGTCCTCCCCTGCATTTTTTCCAAAAACTTTTCAGCCATAAACGGCTGTGTAATTTACCTACTTTTTGTTGTTATTTATTTATTTATTTTTTTATACAAGTTGACAATTGTCAACCTGATATGTTGCCAACTGTTTCTTTTTTTTTTTTTTTTTTTCGCACACAGGGTGCACACGACAGGTTATTCGTTATAAAAACATAGTTTTGAATGCAACATAAATAATGTAATTTAAAATTAAATAAAAAAAATTAAATTTTTTCTATTCAATTCATATCTGTAGAATTTGTAGAAATACTCTTATGTCGCTACAAGGCAATTTTAATGTTTTTAATCATATTTTTAAGGCACATCATAGCTTTGAATATAAAGTTCATTAAAAATTAACTTATGAATAATATTTCTTTTTGAGTTTTTTTTAAGTGTTTTTTTTTTAGCTATACGGAAGAATTTGACAAACATAAATAAATATTGATAAATACTTTAAAGTAATAGTTTTTTTTCCGAGGATCTCGTATGGGATCAGTGTTAACCAAAATTTTATATTAAGCTCTTTATTGCAGTAGGCAATAACTTTCAATATATAGCCGGGTAATGAGTCTTTAATATTTAATTTTAATCGAAGCAATATATATTTTATCTTCTTAATCATTAAACTTTCCAATTAATTCGAATATAATTTTGTGTTAGATTTGAACCATAAAGATACTAATTCTTTAAGTAAGCAGATTGGAATATTCTAATAGAATTTTATAAAAAACTTGTGATATATTAACGTCTAGTACTGTTGTTACTCTATTATTTCAATATTTCGTTTTTTGAAAAAAGAAAATAAATTGAAATTTAATTTTGCCTTTTCAAACATTTTATTTTCTTTGAAAAATTGTAATTTTTGTAAAACTTTTAATTTTTGTAGTTACTTTTTGAAAATCATTGATATTATTTTTAATTGGAATATTTTTTTTTTTAATAAAATTTTTTTTATACCTACCAACAAAAAAGATGAAAGGTATATTGGGTTTGTTATTCTTTGTGTAATATGTCGAAATAATCGTCTAAGGCAACATAAAGTATATATGTTCTGGATCCTTGTGTAATTCTAAAACGATGTAGCAATGTCCGTCCATCTCTCCATCTAAGAATCTATTGCAAGAATGATAGGTCTCAGGGCGGGAGAACAAAATTTGCTTCAAATATTTCTGTTATATAAGATTTTTTTTTTGTATTTAAGATCCGTTTATAAACAAAAAAGTATGGGTCGAATGCTAGAAAAACAGAGTCGTATATCCAGTTCATACTTTTCGCTGACATTTCTTTCAAAACGCTGATAATTCTTACACGTAGTTCAAGTAACCATATAAACTTGGAAACCACAAAATAGGCATAATCCATTCACTTCACCGCCCACCTCCCATATAAGGTGGCATTTTAAATTAGGGTAGCACAAAAAGTTGCAGATGATGATCATCGTTATTCGACTTTTTGGAGAAACCTGCATTTCTAATAGTTCGAATAGTTGGTATTTTGAAAAAGCCGGTTGCAAACAAAAACGGTTAAGCTTTTTTTGGTAGAAGTTAATTTTCTATCAAAATACTATACTTTAAAAAAAATTCAATAAATCTTTAATATTCAAGTTAAAAATTATTAAATGTAATTATTTTTGGAAACAACTATCAATTTAGGCGGGAAAATAATCATCAGAAATGAGACTAAGTTTTATATAGTAAAAAACACAAACTATGGATTAAACCTACGGTACATACCAGGGTACCTTTTTTTGCTACAATTAACTTTTTTGTAGTATTTTTATTGTCTTTTGATTCATCGCCCGTGAGGGCGATTGTTGAATGTTTGTGTGTGAACTGTGTCCCTTTGTGTTTTATGTCGATGTATGTTTTGTGTTTGGCAGCTGTGGCAGTTGTGGGTCACCAGTTCCGAACTATTTGGAGTTCAACTGGTAGTAGTCAATTTTGGCTACGAAGTCCGAACGGTGACTTAATACTGGTACCACGGGTGTCAGGAGCCCCTGGAACTTCGGT
The DNA here is from genome assembly GCA_932274085.1 of Protocalliphora azurea. Taxonomy (NCBI): domain Eukaryota; kingdom Metazoa; phylum Arthropoda; class Insecta; order Diptera; family Calliphoridae; genus Protocalliphora; species Protocalliphora azurea. Next base: position 150,744,468 of record OW026522.1, read on the forward strand.
TCCAGGTAGAGCGTGAGCTCGGTGTGGAGTTGCATTGCAACCGGGTGCCGTGACCCATAGATCGGAAGGAGTTTAGATAGGCTCCCCTCCTAACCAAGGGGGAAGTCATGTCCAAATACATGGCTTCAATTTGGTACTCAAGAGTGGCATCTGTCACACTTAGAGGCGTTGGTGGACGCATTGTATCTTCCCGGTGTTAGGAGCACCGTGGGGTTAGACCGTCATGGCAGGTACCCACGACAATCTGTAACACATCTGTCTTTTGATTCATTTAAAATTTGTTTTTTTATTATTTTTTTATTTTATTTTTTTAACTTTTGTGAATCTGGATTCGTTAGGATTCGAAAGAAAATTAATCCAATAAGTAAGCTAATTCTGAACTTTCTAGATTACTTGGGAACTCCAGAAAGAGGAATAAAAGATAATGTATGACAACTTTCAAATCTTTCTCATTATCACTATTTTACGCCAGTCTTCAGGATTATGATAATGATGTCGCATATTTCAATCATTTTTACCTCCTGTGGTTTTTGTGAATTCTATTTATTTTTTTGTATGTCATGTAAAAATGTTCAGCATTTCTACCCTAAAATATTGTGCAAAAGCTCAAGCTGTTGATATTATTTCCCGTTATTCGTGCCAGGTCACGTAAACTTTCAATATTGTAGCTCCAAACTTGACAGCACGCCGTGCCATCACTGACACGATTATTTATTACTTTTAATTATCTTAAAAATTGCGACTTGCACGAACAAATAGATGGACGAATGTCGTGAAAATACTCAAACATGTTTTCTCGACGTATATTTACGAATTTGCTTTTAGTTTTAGTTTACTAATTAAATTGTCTTAATAAATAGTTATATACTTATACTCCGGAACTCAGGGTAATAACTAATTTTAATTTTTTGGATACGTACCTTAGAGTTTTAATATAGAAAAGGAGTGCTTCAATTTTTTAGAAATTAGTTTTGCAGATAGACCTGTTTCAAATATAAGTCCTTTAAAAAATTAAAAAAAAGAAACTAAAATAATTAAATTGTTCATAAAAATGTTACAGGTGTTACAAGAGAAAAAACTAAAGGAATTGGTTTTTTTCTCTTTGGAGATATATGTATTTCATCCAAGATAATTATTACTTAATTCTTTGTTCAAACTTGCATAATTAATTTCAAGTAATATTTATGAGATAAAATAAAAAAATTTATATTGTGAATATTAATTAGTTAAAAAAGATATTTTTAAATTTCCATTTAATTGTGAGGATTTAGTTCATGTTTTTTGAAATAAAAAGTTATTTTTAAAACCGGATTTTTGTGCTTAAAAAAATACCATTAAAAAAAAACCGGCAGTACATCAAGCAAAAAAAACCGGGTTTTAAACCGGTTGGAAAAGCGTGTCGATCACTCTAGATGAATATTACACTCATACAGGTTTTTTTTTAATAGGTACTTTACATAGAAAAATGTCATCATTCATCAAAATAATTAAATTAAAAATTGTCTAAAAGCCTCACCAAAAAATGGAATACCGACAAATATCCCTAATAGCAAAATTTATTAAATCAATCAAGTAGATGTTTGGATTAATTAAAAATTTAAATAAAAAAAACACTTGAATTTATTAATTAAATTTTGATGTAAAATGAAACATTTGTGTTAATTGAAAAATATATGGTAACATATATATATATATATATATATATATATATATATATATATATATATATATATATTGTAATATTCGACATATTTTATTGAAGTTTATTCATGTTAGGGCTGATGTCTGTAACGCACAGAAAAAATCCTCGGACATGCACCTTAAAGTATACCATTCGACTCAGAATCACTTTCTGAGCCGATTTACCAATGTCTGTGATTTTTTTAATCAAGAACCAAACCTACTATTATTGGGATATAGTTTCAACGTTCATATGCATAAGTGCTTAAGTTTTGTATAAGTAAATTGTAACAAAGTTTAACAGCTAGTTAAATTTGTACATAAGTATAATATTTATATTCATTACATTATTTTACACTTCTGTATTCCATTAACATTTCACTCTTTTACTCTTCTGTAACTACATCATTTCACACTTCTACGTCAACGTACAAACCATCATATTTATATTATGATTATAAAGAAGTAATAATTCTCATTCAGTTTATGGAATTTTCAAGACGTCGGTCGTCTTTTTTAGCACTACAACTTCAGTTGGTAGTTTTGGCACAGCAACTTCGGTTGATTGTTTCTCTTTAGATTAAGTCTAAATTTTGTAATCTAGTTTTAAGGAATTGTATTATTTAAATCTGTATTCTTAAGATATTTCTAAATGTCATAAACGATTCGACTTGTTGCATAATACCCGAAGAAACCTAATCTTCAATACGGTATCAACCAGTAATAAAATCCGAATTACCAGGGAAGTACCCGACTGAATCCTTACGTAGAATCGTGCTGCTAGTAATAAAGTATACAGAGTATATTTGAACATCAGAAAGGGTAAACCAATTCTGTTCTCACTTAAAGTTCTTGGATCCCGTAACTCGACCCTGGATATAACTAAACCACCTCAGCCGATGACAAAACTACGTGCAAAATTCTACAAAAGTCGGTTTATAATTTATCATAGCTCCCATATATCCCCTTTAGTATCAAGATATGAAGAAAAAAAAAACAATAACTGTATGCCATATTTCGTTGTGAACTGATCTTAATAAGTAATTTATTCAATGAAAAAAATAAAAAGAACTTATCTGAAAGCTTCAGAAATAAAACTTTTGAAAAAACAGAAAAGATTTTGATCATAAGTTTCTGAGAACATTTGAAAAGTTAATTTGAACATTAGTCTAGAAGATGGACGTAAGTTATGCTATGCCACTGTAAAATATCTTTTATTATATATAACATCTATATAAATGTATTGAAATATTCTGAGAAATTTAATTACAAAAATTCAATGTACTTGGTTTATATTCGTTTCCACCCTCATATTTAAATTAATTTCAATTAACTACAGATGTTACATGAATTAGTGTAAAAGTCATTATGTCGCCAAATATAAAACCAAAATATTGCCAAATACTAATATAAAGTCAATTACAAATGAATAGTAGTTGTAAACGAAATGTTTGTAACAAATGTGTTTTAAATTTTGAATAAATTATAGATTTAAAGCGAACATTTCAATGTACTTACGCCTTCAAAGTTAGTACTTGATCATATTCAACTACTTTTACTTATATCATGTATGTATACAAAATGTATTATTGTATGCAAAATATTCAGACACATAAATACTCACATATATATCCATGCATGTTAGTTTATCTATTATATACAGATTCTTATGTTGGTAATTTAAACATATGAGAATACAGTATTCAAATGAATTAAACTGTTGGCTTTGACTACCTGTTGCAAAATAATATATCTACAATTTATATATGATTATACATATGGATATTTAAACATATAGTATAGTCAGTTTTTTCAAGATTTGAATTTCTATAAAACTATTCATTTAGCTTAAAAGCTTTTAAAAATCATTATCCTTCACAGTATTTTTGGTATATAAAAATATTACTTTTCATTATTATTAATTTTTAATTAAACTCACTCCAAATTAGAGACACTATTTCTACCATATTTCTTATTTAACTAACAAACACTCAACCACTTTTGGCCATCAACACTTTTCTTCATTATTACACCGTACAACAGCATTTTTAACACATGAACTAAACCATATAAATATGAAAGTGAAGACATTTTATAATAGGACTACGTACTCAGTTTTTCATTTCCTATTCAAATATCCTTTTAAAATTATTTTGGAATTTAAAAATTAATATTTGCTTCTGAATTGTTTTAAAAACTTTTAGTTGCTCAAAAATGCCGACATGGATATCAAATGATAGAATATGATTTAGAAATTCCAGCATTATTTTTTATTTTAACTCTTCGGGCCAGTGTAGTATGACCTTCAAATATTTTATTTTTAAATATCTTTCAGGTTTTCCAAAAAATTATCCTGTAATTCTATTAATCAACAGTTCGAATTAAGTAAAATTTTAAAAATGTCCTGTCAGTGTTAATGTAAATTTTGTATTCGAAATATTTTCTGTAATTTTAAAAATTATTTAATGGTAATTGGCATAGTCGTTTTTTTAGTCTTAGAAACGAATTTTATAAAAAATGGTTAAAATCAATCCATTATTTTGCATATCTCCCTCGTAAATGTGCTTAAGTGATCAGAATTGTCTTGAATCTGCATCTAGTTATGTGAAATTCGAGGTATATAGGATTTTTATCGGCATCAGATGTACTATCAAATTCCAAAAGTTTGTTTGCATAATTAACTAGTTTCCATATGGGGTCACTTCTCGAAAATTATCTAAAAAATGTATAAATACCATAAAAATATTAGTATCGAAATATAATTTATCATGATTATTTTGTAGTTGAGTGTAAGTTATGCTAGTAAATTTCACAAAGATCAACCTTTAATTGACCATGTCTCCCATACAACACCAATTTTAGAACGTAAACTTTAAAACGCAAAATTGTATATAAATAATTCAGTTTGTGATTTTATTTTCAACAATTAAAATTTATATAACTAAAAATCGAATTACCAAATTTCAAGACGATGGATCCATAATTGAACATATTTCTCAAATATTTCATATAAATGCCAAGTTTCGAATTAAATTTGATATTAATAAGTTTTACGTTAATTATTCCTAAAACAAAATTAAATATAATATAAAAATCCTACTTTCCTTTCGTAAATTAAAAATATAAATAATGAATTCAAAATTAAGCTTTCAATTCATTTAATGTTTTCATACCACTAAAGTTAGAATTATTAAATTTAAATGAAATGGCTTAAAAAGTGTTCTTAGGGATAATTTTCATAACGTTGTATATATTAAAGTAATAAAGCTAAAATCGTAAAACTTTGGTAAAAGAAATGGATGTTAATATCTTTAACATAAATTATTTTGGAAATTACTTGTTGGAAATTTTCAATTATATTAGGGATTAAATGTTTGAAGGAAATTTTGTCAACTTTAATTTGGATTATTTTAACAAAATGTAATCCAATATAATGCCATAATTCTCCTCTTTTATTTGAGGCTCATATCATTCTAGGATAGCAATTAGAAAGTAGCATAATAAAAACTTAACTTCGCGTATTTTTCAAAACTTTAAAGTCCTTTAAAGAGGAAAAACGAACACGAAATGAAAACGCAGTTATACTATATTATGTCTATATTTTCAAATGCCTATTGAATTTATCATTTGTGAGAAAAATTATTGTTGTACGGTGTTATATCTCAACCAACAATCTGTGTATATGTTTGTACTTTTAAGTAATTAAGACCTCACGTTTTGTTAAAACTACAATTGTGATCTCTGTCTAGGATTTGGGAAATACCGGGATTTCCCATCAAAATATTTTCGGAAATTCCCGGGATTTTTTTAATTATTCCGGGAATTTAAATATTCTCGTAGTTATGAAATTATACAGCAAACATTTTTCTATTTTTGACACCTTATATTAGCGAATTATTATTATCAGATGCCTATGAAATTGTTTATCTATGGTCACATTCAAATTTTAGATACTTTAGTTTTATTATAGATTTGTGGAAATGAATACTAAGAGAGTTGAACTTCGAATATGCTCGCTATTATAAAAAAAAATTGGTTGGGAGATTCTTCATTCTAACATAACACTTTCTTTTGAAACGGCATCTCTTATCCAATCAATGGACCTGAAAATCTTAGGTGTAAATCTTATGACTTCAAAATACTTCATACGTATATGGGATTATTTTCATCAGATTTCTGAACACTATGATTGACCCAAAAAACGTTGTTGCGAAGCAATTTTTAATATTTTCCAAATTTATGTTTAATTTGGTAAGAATTAGTCAAGCAAAAAAAAAAAAAAAATAATAATGTAAATTAGATAAATAAAGTTTAAATAAAAGGCAAAGCCACTTATAATAAAATTTATCCAATATATTAGGGTATATTTTTAAAAAGTTTTAGCATCAAAAACACAATAACTTAAAAATCTGAGACACCGTTTTTAACATAAATTACGAAAAGTACTAATTTTATTTGTATGAAATAATTAAAATTTGTTTAATCTTAGAAATGGCGTTATACTTTTATATTATTTCATTATTCGTTAATTCAGAATGATTTATAATATTTTGTTTTGTTTTATTTAATAAACAAAAAATTTTTTTAAAAGAAATCATTGTCTTTTTTTCTTATAACTAAAGTTTTTAAAAATTCACAGGAATAAAGAGAATTTCCGGAAAATGGAATTTTTCTTTCCCGTTTCGCGGGAAAAGAAATATTGCGGGAAACCCCCAACCTTACCACTGTCTAATAACAATGGTGCATGTATGAATATATAAACACACACCAACAGACGATTACACTAGGCTGCACAAATTTACACACAAGCACACAACGATGGCTCCCGGTTTAGTGTTATAATGAAAATTATGCCATAAAAAGTACCAACATCCAACAGTTTGTAGGTCTTGTTCTCAAACAAATGGAACTAAATTTGTTAAATTGATTCATTTGGACTATGCGTATGTATGTATGATTTTCATTAACAAATAGACAGTCGTCGGATAGCATACAATATAACATTGTCTATTGGTTTAATAGTGTCACAGTTTATATGTGTCTATATAGAACTTTATTACGTGGCTTATTAAATTTTTCCCTTTAATTTTTTAATTAAGAAAATTGTGGGGAAAGTAGAGTGTGTGATCAAAATAAATTGCATATGTTTAAAAGGAAAATTTTATTTTAGATTTTAGTATTTGGATTACTAAATACACATTTATTTCAATTAAAGATTGTAAGACACTTTTTTGCTAAAAATGCTTATCTAAGATTTTGTGTTAGTCGTATTTTATAAACAACTAAACATGTAGATGTTCCAATTTACTTGAATCCTTGGGATAGACGAACATTGTAGAACAAAAAATTTGAGATGATGTCACCTTTTGTCTAGTGAAATCTTAACTACAGCACAATTTGCTAAAATATTATTTAAGGGAAGTCATGTTTGTTTTACTAGATTTTTTTCATGCCAACAATATATATGCATGCTATTCATAACATCATACAGTCATTTACCTAAATGCCTTTTTATTGAATTTTTATTAAAAAAGTTCTTAATTTATATATATTCTATTTTCCTCATATTAACTTTAATACTTCTTTAATATCTAACTCTCCAGCTTACCATTATAAAGACCTCTACTTACTTTTAAACAAGAAATTTATAGTCGGTCAAGCCCGTGCCAATGATTTTTTGAGAGGGAACTGTATGCACCTTTTGGTCGATTTTTGTAAAAACTCTATATGAGACTTATACTTATTTATATTAAATATTATCTTGATATTATCATTTAATTGAGAATTATGCTCATTAAATTCATTTTCAGAAGTAAGTCTTATATTACAATTATGGCCAATTGATTTACTCTTACCTTGATTTCCTCTTACCAGATTACACCTGGAGTGCTTCTCTACCCCTATCATATCGAAATAAAAAGTTTAGTGTAAATAACATTGATTTTTGTTATAGAATATTTTTTTTATTATTAGCAATTTAATAAGAAACGTTTTACGATTTAATTGAATACAGAAAATATAATCTATATTTAATATAGATTCTGGTTTATTTAGAAAAAAAGATGCAAAACTTCGTAGAAAAATAAGCCTTGTTAGGTTTAAAAATTCAATTATTTTTTCGCTCTTCTAAAATTCTTTAAAGAAGAGAGGGCAAATACAACATAGACTAACTGTAATAACTCTCTTACATTTTGGGGATTTTTTCATATTGATTGTTTCTTTTTTTAATTTTGGCGATTTTTTCTTTTCGACATTTTTTTTTTTTTTTTCATTTTTAATTTTTTTATTTCGGCGATTTTTTATTTTGGTGATTTTGGTTCTTTATGGCATTTTTTATTTCTTTTTGGTGCCCTTTTTTTATTTTTGCGATTTTTCAATTTTTGGCAATTTCTTTTATTGTTTTTCCGGCTTTTTTTATATGCGATTTTTTATTTTGTTCTTTCAGCGATTTTTTCATATTGCAGATTATTTTATTTTGACGTTTTTATTCTTTTTCTATTTTCCGTTTTTTTTTTTTACTATAGCGTTATTTTCGATTTGTCGTTTTTTTTCGTTTTTCTACTTTTTTTATTTTAGCTTTTTTTCATTTTGGCGACAATAAGGGACAATAAATTATTTCTGCTGAATTTCACCTAAATCGTAATAATTTACGTAAATCTATTCCGGTGGGATACAATGTCAATAGGGTTTTTGCTTCGGTCACATAAGGATCGACCTGTAGCTTTATTAAAAGGTTTCAGCTGATGGATGGACAGACGGATAGACATTGTTAAATCAATTCAAAAGATGATTCTGAGCCGACTTATATACATTAACGTTGGTTTTGGATCAATATTTTTGGTTGTTATACACATAAACACTAACACATAATACCCTCTCTATCCAATTCGTTTATTATAACATGTGTTACACTATAGTTGATTTCAATTAACAGACTGGTTAGGAAATCAACAAATAATCTGAGTGAATTTAATTTAATTTTGGATATTAATTTATTCTTGAGAATATTTCCTACAGACAGTTGGACATACTGACGTACTATACTTAATGACGTTTTAAATTATGTTTTCTTAATGTTACATTTAGAATTATAAACCTATGTCCGCAGCCTATCATCACTAGAAATGTTAGAGAGTATAAAAAATATATAACAAAATATACAAAAATAGATATTTGTGTGTGTTAACTTCATGCTGTGTACCAAACATTTTTCTTCTAATTCTTTGTTAAAAAAGTATGACGACTATGACAGGTATTTTCTTGTATACATCTACCAATGCTCATCCGTTTTTACCCAGTTTTTTCCCATTGCTTTTATTTCTTATATTTTTTCGGCTTAAAACTTTTATTAATGCACTTACTTATTTGTTGTAACTAAACAGAAATCATATGGAAAAATATACCAAATATTTCTTTACTTTTACAGGAAATAATACTAAAATTGGCGAAATATTTTCCAAATTCGAGAGAAAAAGAATAGTAAGAAATAAACATTCTACATTCTCAGTAACATGCCAAAGTCATAGGATAGAATTTTATGAAGAATGTTGTGATATAAACTCACGCAAACAATATTTTACGTGGTATTGTCAACAATAAAAACAATTCTTTTGCTTTGCTTTTTGTTTACATCTTCGCTTTTGGCCCAGGTTCCTTTGTACGAGTATGTATGCATATGTTTGCATGTATGGAAATGCTAGAGTATACGAGTGAGTAGATGCGTGCGTTTGTTTGCATATGTGACACCAGCATACATATTCATTTCATTTATTTAGCTACTGTTGCTGTCATTTATATTTTGACATTTGATAACTTAAATTTTTATTATTATTTTTTTTTTTTATATAAAATTTTACTTTTTAATAAACACGTTTTATTTTATGACTAAAGGGAAAACTAATAAAAACTAAATTTTAATTAAACGTTACAAAATTAAATACACTCAAAAATTATGTAAATAAATATAACAGAAAAATCAATAAAAACAATTATAACTTCATTTAAAAAATCTCAGAAAGAAAACAACCACATACATGTTGAAGTCGACACTATTCAGTGTCACCAGAGAATCTGCCCCTTATGTGTTAAAATTTTAATTAAAATCGATGTATAATTGACGTCGTGTTGAAATAATTTCGGTATCAAATTGTTAAATTGCATTATTCTATTAAATTTGTTAAAGAACTTTATCAAACAACTTTGCATCGATTTTTTTTTCGCCCAGTGTACCTTTCATTTAAACGAAATGAAAATTTCAATTATTTTTGAATGTTGATTTTTTAGCATTAAAAATTACTTATTTTTTCAGTTATTTTAAGTAACATTATAACTTACCAAAACAGTAGTATAGTATAAAAATATGAAAATTGCAGACAAGTATAGCAAATGTTTGGAAGAACGTTGTTAAACTCAGGTCTTACCAAATCAAAAATATAAACCATTTTCTGACATTCATTCCACTTGTCTGAAACATTGCTGGCCACGAATTAATGCTAAACTGAAAAGAAAAATATATTTTGTTACAACTGCATAATAAAATTTGCAATAACTACTAACCATTTTGTGTTTATTTATTCCATTTTCTTCAAAAGATTTATTATTATAAAATATAAGAATTTAAAAAAAAAAAAAATTTAAATTCTGAAAATATAACTCTAACTAAGGGTCATGATAGTTACTTTTTAAACAACATATAAAAAGTTTAAAAAAATCATTTTTTTTTTTTTTAATAACTGAAAATTTAATATATAAAAATTTTTTGAGTGTAGGAAACTATTTTTAATAAATACTCGTATACAATATGCATTTAAAATTCTTCAAAATCTCCAATCTTTCAAGTTATAATTGAGAAATGCTTCCTTAGAAAAAATTTGTTTTTTATACTAAAAAAGAAAATATTCTAAGAAATAATAATTAAATTTTAACTTAAATAATAAAGAACATCAACATTATTCCTAGAACTCTATGCAATTAAGATATTAATGTATAAAGTAATTAATTTTTAATTGATACATGAAACTCAAATGTTTTGTTTCAATAAGTAAACAGAATATTTTACTTTGTTTTAGACCAAAAAATTTTAAAAATCATAAATTTAATTAAATTGTACATTTAAATGTTTCATTATTTACCCAAGGTCAACAAAATTGCAAAAAATTATATCGTGAATAATTCTGCGAAATTCTTATTTTTTAAATTTGATATACATTATTTAGAAAGTTAAAAGAAATTTTTCCATAATGTCACACTTTTAAACCATTGAGGACCGAAGAAAATATTCTTCTCTGAGGAGCTTTTAGGTTATATAATTTTCTAGGTAACAGGTAGAGCAAATTATTTACTCAAGCTTTATAGACAAGAAATGACGCTACAAAAATTTTTTATAAGTCAAGTCTCCAACTTGCCACATATAGCCCATAGAAGTCGCTAAAATTGTAAAAGTCAATAATTTAATTGAGAAATTCTCAAACCATGGAAAAATGAGATGTATGAAAGGGGTGCAGAGAGGTGGATCTCCAAAAAAAATATTAAAATTTTAAATAAATGTGTAAATACCAAAAGTTTAAAAAAATTAAAATCGAAATTTAAATAAGAATTTCAACAAAAGATTAGAAAAAAATTACATCGTGAAAAATTCCGCGTAAGTATTTTTCCTTGGACTAAATATAGATAGAAAGAGAAATGAAATAATTCCATCACGTCACAATTTTAAGTGATTATAATGTTTTTTATTAAAAAATTTTAAATAAATATTATATTAAAATTTTTTAATCAACTTACCAACAATGGGAATAAAAAATAATTAAGGTTCTACAAATTAATTTTTTAAATTATTTATTAACTTCACTTAAATTAGTAATGAAAAACTTAATTTACATTTTTTTCATTGCCATTTTTATGGCATTTTATGCCACATATGAACCAATTTCTCATTATTAATAATGAACCTTTGTTTTGGATAACTTTAAAAATTCGATCGAAATCACTGTCAATTTCTTCTCAGCTTTGCTAAATTATTAATTTTAATACTATTATTGTCATCATGTAATATAGACCCCACAGATTCTATATTAGATTTAAATCCTGAATAGAGGAATACTATGTTCATTAAACCATTATTTTGATTTGTTCGAGACATGGATTGCAGCGTTATCCTATTGGAATATAAAAGCTTTATCTATCTTTTCATCCATAAATAAAAGACTAGCATCTTAAAATAGTTTATTATAAATTGCACTGTTCATTTAAATTGGAACAAGTCATATTTTTGATTTTCCCGCAGCAGAATAGGCTGCCTAAACTATAGTACTGCCCCCACCGAAACTGCCTTTCGACATAAGAATTTCGTTCGATCTAAAATTATGCCAATAGCAAGAATATAAATCGAGACCGTTCAAGTTGAATTTCTTGTCATCAGAAAAGATTACTTTATTCCACTCATCTGTCCATTTCATGTATTTGAGCGCAAATTTTAAACGATTTTCCTTACAATGCAGTTTTCACATTGGCTTACATTTCGGTCTCTTCCATTTTATGTTCGCAAACTGTGTACAACATATTTGGAAGTGACAGGATAGTCAAGTTTATTTTAAATTTGTGTAGCACTTAATTTATTAAGGGTGGTTTTCTTTTTATTTTATTAATTTGCTTTTTTGTTACTTTTTGATTACCTTTTATTGATTTCCGCACTCCTTATTTCTGTCCTTTCTTAAGAAAGCCTCGAATAACTCATTCCGAACGATTAATTTTACATACAGTTTCTCTGTCAGAACAGCTTTGATCACGAAAAAATTTAATTTTAATTTTTTTCTGGTCTGTAAGAAAAGTTGCTTTGGGCATCCTTTAAGCGGATGAAATTTTCCAATTAAAATTAAAATATTTCCAGTAACCAGAGATGTTGTCATCAGAAACTTTCCATAAGTTAAACAAATAAATAAGAGTGTTAAAATTTTTTAATATTTCTTTTTTTGCAATAACTTGGTAAAAAATTTTTTCTCGGCTGCATTTATAGGAATATTCCAGTGAAATCACTAAGATCAGTTCTGATTGCTAAATTAAAGAAAACAACAAAAGCAAAAAATAAATATGTCTTACACAAATAGATACAAAAAGTTACCTATATATATATATATATATATATATATATATATATATATATATATATATATATATATAGATATATATATATATATATTATTTCTTAATATATTATTTCTTAATTTAGGATCAAAGAAAAAACACTCCATATGAATAATTTGCTGCTCTGCCTATTACCCAGAAAATTATATAATCTAACAAATTTTTACAGGTACGTATTTATTTGATCGTCAATGGTTTAAAATTGTGAATTGATGGAAATATTTCATTTCCATTTATCCACTATATTTAGTCTAAGTAGTAAGAATTACATGAAATTATTCACAATGTATTTTTTTCTAATTGCTTGTTGATTTTGTTATTTAAATTTGGATTTTTATTTTTTCAAACTTTTTATGTTTACGCTTTTTTTGTCAGTGCGATTTTAATAATTTTATCCTTTTTGAGATATACGGTCATGTGTTAGTTATATCAAATACAAACTTCCCGACTACAACCACTTCTTGCCTCTCATTTTTCCATGGTTTTTTGAAGGTAAATTGAAAAGTCCTTGATTTTTATAACTTTAAAAACTTATTTTTACAACTTTAAATACTTCTGTGTGGCAAGTTTTAGACTTGACTTTGTTGCATAATTTCTTATCTATAAAACATGAATGACTACCTATTACCTAGAAAATTACATAACACAAAAACTTCTCAGCGAAGCATATCTTCTTTGGTCGTCAAGATGTGAGGTGATGAAGAAAAACCGAAATGTTTCTGGTGATTGGAATATCCATACCTACAATATCTGCAACATATTTTTCACGATACTTTTTTAGTGTTGATCTGTGTTATTTACGGAATTTATTTATTTAATTATTTATTTATTTATTTATTTATTCAGTAATAAAAAAGTAATTTTGACACTTTTAATGGACAGTTTAAATAATATATTTACAATAATTCATTCAATAGGAAAACATTAATAATAAGCCAGCAGACTGACGAACATGTGGACAAACATAAATAAATTATTTTTCTCTGTATAAAAGAAATTTATTCATGACTTTTGTCTCCTAGTTTTATTTTTACTTACAAAATACATAATTTATCTTTCGAAATATTCTCAGACGTTAGACATTTTAATATTGTCATTTAATAATATCATCCCTACACTCACACAATCATACATACACATTTGAATATTTATAAATTTATAATAGACTCGTGTGAGACAACAGCCAGATTGTTATTTCTATTGTCAGTTACCGATTCATTAATCCATTAGTAAAGGCTCCGAAGGGTAGCAAAAGCAATGGTCATACTTTATGCTTTATGTCAATATTTTTTTTTTCTCTAGATACTATTCATCTCCTGTGTCCATTTAGTAAGAAATATAGAGATAATTAATTACATTAAATGCCTGTCTGCATGTAAAAATATGAAAATATTTTCTCTATCAAATAATTATACAATAATAATGTATGTTAAAAGAATGTTGCAAATATTTATGAACATTTGAAATGATAAATATTTTTAGAAATATTTTCAAAATGTTCGCAGATAGATGAAATTAATTAAATTATTTTAAATAACTTGTTTAAGGTGTTTAATAAATGACTAAAAGTAATTACATAAAAAAATAGTTTTAATAACAGAGTTACGAGTAATATGTAAATACTTAGAAAATTCAAATGTTATCTGTTATCATTTTAATATAGCCTGAGCGTTAGTAAATTAATATTTTTTTATTATTTTAGTTTCACCTTAATATGTAAAAAATATTATTTTCTCATTAAAATCATTTTTTTCTTTTTAATTTATAAGTTTTACTGAACAATTAATACATTAAGAAGTATCTAAATTACCCCCTCATTCAAGATTTTTATCCCTATTTTATATATAATTAGTAATTTTTGTTACGTTAATTAACATTGTAATATTTAACTTTTGCAAATGTATTATAAATTTGAAAGTGATTCTCTACAGTAAATATATTTTTTTTCACACCCTTGTAACCATTTTTATTATTTTATTTTTTCCCCTCGCTTTTGTTTTGTAAAGTGTAAAAAGGCTAGAAAAAAGGGCTTTTAAAAATTTCATTAATGTAACATTAACCTAATGAAAATTTTATCTTTTTTAACAATATCACACTACCTAGCTATAATATTAGGCAAAAAAAAGAAGGAAAAACGACAAACACCTTTCATTAAAAAATGAGAAAATAAAAAAAACCTTCATCCTTTTGAATAAAGAAAAATACAAAAACGAACTAACTGAATTAAATTGAATAGAATTGAGAAAAAAATGAAAGCGAAATTTCAATGGAAGATTGTTTAATTAAAAATATTTTTGTATAGTTTCAAATTTCAAAGAAATTTTTGCATAAGATAACAATGTTTTAAAATACTTAAACTTGTAATTAATAAGACATATGTATATATGGACTTTTATTGCCCTAATAAGAATCTGTTTTTAGATTTTTTAATATAACGTACAGATTCTTTTTAAGGACATTATTAATATGGCCCATTAATACATCAGCTATACAAGTATAACTCCAGAACGATGTTCGATTTAGATAAATAAGACATATAAAATATAAGTTGTCTTAATATAATTTTTTAATTTTATTTCTTAATAATTTCAGTTTTCTTAGAAATGAGTAACTATGAAATTAACCACTTTTTCAGTTGTATTTGTTTACTTTCTTTTTCAATTCTAATTGTTTACTTACAATATATATATATATATATATATATATATATATATATATATATATATATATATATATATATATATATATTATTTCTTAGAAGTAAAAAATACGGCTTATGGCCCTTAAGCCGCCGCTGATTTTTTTTAAAAGGCTTGGTTCTTTGCCCTGTACCTTATATCTTGTTATCACAGGGTAACTATAAGATAATTCATCTGAAAGTCTAAGTCTTCCATAGATTTCAATTCGATTTGACGAGTAGTTTAGGAGATACAGATTTATTACCAAAAATTTTACCTTTGGCTCACTTAGGCTTTTACAGCAAAAATTGTACTAAATAGTAGATAAGCTACATTAAAATTTTTTTTTTAGTTGCTTAAAAATTAGCATACAGTTGAAAGGTCTGTGACTTCTACTTTCAAAAGAAATTTAAAAAAGAAGGAATAACAGAATTAGAAATATATTTGTACAAGAACCTATCCAAAGACGGTTTTTTACAAAGAGCAGAACATTTTGAGGGTGTGTTGCAGATTTTTAAAACTGATTTATGATGTCCTCAAAAAGGCCTATAACCTACACTATGTCATTTCTCGAGTGATTTTTCACTATTATTATTATTATTGTTATTATTATTATTATTATTATTATTATTATTATTACTTGATCACGATAGGCTCTTTTGTTCATTTAGTAGTGATATTTTTAACATCCTAAATTTGATTTAGATTAGTGCTAACTTGCCAACAAAAACTTTCGTTAAGAATTTTATTCTATTTTTGGATGGCTTATATGTGCCTCCCCCTTTCTCGCTTTTCGCAAAACTTATTTATTTTGAGAGATTAAAAAAATATTTTACTGGGCCTTTTCAACCTTGCCATGTTATATTCAAAAAACTCAATTCGCGCAGGAAACTGATTTTCTGCATGTGGTCCTGAAAATGTGCCTAGTGAAAAACTGTATACTTTTTCAATATTCACGCTTATTTTTAAGATTTGGAGAGCACAAACTCAATTATTCACGAGGACCTATTAATGGGAACTATAATTATCTCGTTTTTAAACGTATGACATGAAATTGCATCTTCATTATTATAGCTTAAATAATTAAAAAAAAAAAAGAATAAAAAAATTTACCACCGTATAACTTTTGTGGGAAAAAAGTCAAAAATATGAAAAAGATCTCTAGCACATTTTTTTTTTTAATTTTTCTGATTTGAAGAACTGTCCATCAAACTTTGCAATTGATTGCTTGTATCGTTACTGATACTATATTATTAGCAAAGTTTTATAACGCTAACTAAGTTTTATTGATTTTAAAATTTTTGTGTTTTGCCCATATATAGTTTTTTGTTAACTATAATTCAACTTCACTATAACTTAATAAAATTATTTAACTAAGACCGAATCTTATGTGAGTTTTATGTAAAATTTGTTTACCAAAAAAAAAAAAAAAAAAGAAAAAAATCAATATGATAGAGCACAATTAGGAACATGTTGAACACTTTATTATTTTTGTAACCCCCTTTTAAAATATTGTTACGAAATTGTACTTGAATTCAAATATAAAGGTTTTAACAGCTGGTTTAAAATCAAATAATGCTTCTCAACCTACCTTAATCTTTCTCAATGCTTCTCGATCTCCCTGTTTATGTTAACATATCTGTAGAAATTATGAACATAGCTATAAACATATAACATTGAATGAAAAGCTTTCACCATTGTTTGTAAGTATGTCCGTTAAGAACATTATAGAAAGAAGTGGAGCTTTCAAGAAACATCTAGAAGGTAATGCAGTGTATATAAATTGGCCGTTAGAACACCATGGAATCAGTCTAATTAGAAGCATCGTTAAGTAAAGACAAATTAACTGCCTTGGCTATATATTCTTGTACATTATTAAAGTGAGCTTTATAAAGTGTGTGATTGTATTAGAACACATAGTGACTATTTAAACTGTTATTGTTGTACATTTTTAAATAAAATAAAGAGTTGTTATAATATTTAAACAAATAAACTGCTTTTACTTGCAATTAAAGTATCCGGTTTATTTAAAAGAAAATAAACCACAGTTTTCACAAGGTAAAACGTACCAATACGTTGAGGTATGTAATTTTTTATAGTTTATAGTATATTACAGGATGATTGAAATAGCATTTAAAGACGCATGGGTTTTTTGATTTTCTAACAACCAACAATTTCAGTTTGTCTGTGCCATTCGCATTTGAAGAGGGCAAAAAAAATTATTTGCTCTTTACATATTTTTCTTCCGGGAGCCGTTTTCTCTGAAAAGAGAGTGAATACTTGCATCCCATAACATGGGATAATAATATGATAAAGTGGTATAATAATATAAGAAGATAGAATATTAATATAGTAATATCAAATAATAATCTGATAGAATGGGATAACGATGTAGTAAGATTGTTCAATTATATTATATGTAAAACTAGAATCATAACATGAAAAAACAAACCATAAAATCGTACACAATATGGCAAAATGGAATCATAATAGTATTTACTTATAATCACTTCTATTTTTCGCTGTGATAATATATTCCAATCATAATATGTTGCTCTTAGATTATGATCACTACAACTATATTTTTTCCCTACGTATACAGACAAGTACTGATCATAAAATAAATGTTTTCAATATAGAAATTCTAAACCGGGGATCCGATTTTTGTGAAATTTTGAACATCAATTAATGTTTGCTACTCTACTGTGGAACAAAAATAATATTACAGAATTTATTCCAAAATAATAAAACAAAACTACTACATATGGAATTCGTAGAGGGTATTTAAAATTCGGTACATTTTTCATTTATTTTAAAATTCCTTTTCAATTAATAAAAAAAAAAATAATAATAAATTCGAAATCCTTTTATGAAATTTTCAATAGTCATGTTAATTGCCTTCTCTTTAAAATTTAAATAATATTTTATTTAAAAAAGATTTAATAATATTAAAATTTCAAATTTAAAGAAACTCTTCCTTAACATAAAGTATTAAAAATCCTGTAAACTACTTGACTATAAATCAACACAGCTATTTAACCCTTAAATATTTCTGGTACTTAAAGCGACTCAACTTTTGGAATAAATACTTTAGAACTTAATTATTACTCTTAATCCTTTTCATCAGCATTACTACTGTAATCAGCAAGAGCACTAAAAGAAGGATTCTTGCTTTTTTATGATTTACTAATTGAAATTATGCCTATTGACGAATACTCTACATAAAATTTATACAATAATAACGACTCTTTTGCAAAGAAAAAATAAAAAACGTAAATGTAATCAAACAGACTGACTGACAGTTTTACAAATATAGAGACAATGACACACTTCAAAACACAACTGTTGCATCTACTTGCTGTCATTCATGCCATACTACTTTTATCCTCATCTCATCATTTATGTTGTATCTTTCTCGGCTCTTTTTTTTTGCAAAGACATTGCTTTTACTTAAATTAATGTCCTCTTTATGCCTACTTAAGTGATAAAGGCAAAGAAAAACAGTATAAAATTTAACATGAGGTAAAAACAGAGGGGAAGAAAATTTAAATAAAAACAAATTTAAATCCTAACAGCTTGTTATATGTATTTGTTTGTTGTATGTATGTATATGTAGACGCTACTACTGCAACTACTAAACAACTTCAACTACTCTTAAAGTATTTGTAAAGAATGCATAAAGTAAAATTTGATCGCAAAAAAAAACATCAAGAGTGTTATCAAATTTAATTTTAAAGTGACATTAATATTTTGTTACAAAGCTAAAATCTCAACCCTTCACTTCTCAATTTTTTTTTTTTTTTTTTTTCATAAAAAGTATTTTTGCTAGAGAACAAATTATTTTAATAACATACTTTTGATATATACAATTTACAAGTATAGGTAACCGGCGATTTACGTGGTACTTAATTTATGCCTTTTCTTTATAACACGAATTAATAAGTTAATATTTTTTGAAATACGAGTTTTTATTTAATGCAACAAACCTTGAATTACGCGAAATACAGTAATGCAAATGTATACCAAACATGACATTAAATAAACCGCTGTATTTTAACACAAGTGATTGATATCGTTGAAAAGATCATATTCTCTATATTTTAAATATGTTTAAATATTATAACCCACCGAACAAAATGAATGAAAAAGCAATGAAAACATACATATAGAGTTTTATTTTCTTAATTTTTTTCTTTGGTGTATATGAAATCTATAAATATTATTTTATTATTTAATAATTAAATATGTATATAAATACTTTCCAAAAGTTCTACTATTCTGAAGTTTATTCAACATATTAGGACTTTATAAAATTGGAAAATAAATTTTTTCCATACATACCGATACCCTTAAATCTGTAGAAAACAAATGAGAAAATGAAGAAGAGTAAATAAACGCGCAAAATATATTGTATACGAATGTTCATAATATATTTTTATAATTAATAAAAACACGAGTTGTTTTATTCTTCATTACTGCAATTGCCTCTCTTTTATTATCGTCTTTCTTTATTACAATAGTTCATTATACATCTTTTACTTAATTGAAATAATATTATCAGTTGTATATTAAAGTAGTAACCAGGGTTTGAATTATTAAACCAGGACTGGCAGTACAATGAGGTCACTTTCTTATTACACTATGTGTATTCTATAAGAAAACAAAAAAATTATTAATTTAAAAGTATTTAATTTCTCTTTCACTTTTGACAGAAATGTTTGATTTATTGCCAATGGTCTTCATATAGTTACACTTATATGTAGTATGGGAATTTATATAAAAAAATAATTATTTTAAGAAAGTGTTTGAAAATAGCTCATAATTGCTAGATAAAATTAATGTTTTGGATATATTAATACATGGTGCAATAAATAAGGTAAAGATAAATCCACAACCACTATAACACAAAAAAAAAAAAAAAAAATCTATCTATTTTTTTTTTTTTTTTTTGCATTGAAACGTCTTATGTTAACTATAATTTTGATATTTCACATATTTTTTACAAAAAAACAAAAATACATTTGGCATTTCACGTAATAAAAGAAGCGGCTTGGCAAAAGAATACATTTTATTTTAATTTATATTTTCATTAATTTTTTTCTAAAACAATAAACAAATAAAATAAATTGAATATAATTTTTAACTTAAAAATAATTCTGTCCTTTTTTTATTAAATTTTTGTTTAAGAACAAAATTAAGAAAAATAAATAAATTGAATTATCTATGTAATTTAAATAAAATATAACACAAGTCAACAAATTAAAAAAACTTAAATGGTGCCGAGAAACCTTTAGTGGTTCTGTAACATGCTGACACTGGTAATACTAAAAATGTGAAAAAATTTTTTCCTAGGTGTAGTTTTGAATATAATGTCAATTTTTAATAGTAGCTATCCAATGTAATTTTTTCGGCCCGGCTTGAAACCTTATCGGTAATTTTGTTTAATAAATTCATTTTAATAACATGTCGTCATTGCGAAGAAGTTGTCTCAATGATCCAAACGTGTTTTGTTACATTTGTGGTGACTACACCGTTAAAAAGTTTAGAAAACCTATAACGGATTTTACAAAAGGTGCTTATGATTCTTATTTTAATTTGGAAATTGAGGATAAAAATAAGACATGGATTCCTCAAATGGTTTGTAAAATGTGCTGTGAACATTTAAGACAGTGTATGAATGGTCAAAGACGTCCTATAAAATTCGGATTGCCTATGCAGTGGAAAGAACAAAAAAATTACTTAGATGACTGCTACTTTTGCTGTGTTAAATTACGTGGAATTAATCTGAAAAAAATTATTCATCCAGTCTTAGAATTAACCAGAAGTCCTCTACCACCAAAATTATGCTCTAAAAATGAACCCTTGTTTGAAGAAATCCGAATACCAGCCAAATGAATGAGATGAAATTTTGTTGTAAAAAAGAAGAATGCACAAGAGTGAATTTCAAGACCAAAAAGTAGAGATACTCCTAAGAACTATAACAAATATGTTCGGCCGCGTAATGGCATGTTGTGTTCATTTCTTCAAAATTAAATATGAGCCATTTTAAAGCTATTCCTAAGCTTTAGTCAGTCGAAACTCCTCAATAATAATAATAATAATAATAATAAAAAAATAAAAATGTTTTGAAAATTTTGTATGGTCCTGAATAGTATCGAACTAAAAACAAAAAAAAATTAAAAAAAAAAATTTAAAATACAAAAAAAGTTGTCATAGGTCACGTTTACTCAAAATGCAACAGAATATGTGATTACTTTGAATTTTAGTCTGAATAAACTCGAATAATCATAACAAGATGTATCATGTTTTTTAAAATTTTTTGGCCATATTAAGAATTTTGTCATTACAGTAGAAGCACCTACAATTATTTTTTTTAGTATTAGTTATTTAAACTACTCAGAATTTTGGCAATTGTACAGGAATTGGATCGAAGTCAAAAGCGATTAAAAATTTTAAATTTCATAAAAGTACTTAAACATTTTTTCAGAAGTTATATTTAAAAATTAAACATAATCTAGTAAGCTATTAATTTTTATATAAAATGATATATCAGAAAAATCTGGAGAAGAAATTCTACAAGTAGTTGATTTAGTTTTAATCCTAAATTATTCCGATAATTTGTTATTTAAAAAAAAGCATGTTATGCTTAATTTGAACGCACACCTAAATTTCAATACATTCAGTTTAGAAAAATATTTCAACAAAATAAAAAACAATAAGACTAAATAAAAAGCTTTAAAAATTTGTGATTGCAACCTGAGAACGAATCCTGTAAAAGCAAATTTTTGACTAGCAATGGCATTTTTTCAAAATTTAATAATACAAGAAAAATCTTCATCAGGTAATTTGAATGCCACTAAATAATTTCTACATAATGTTAACGTTAATTTAAATTAATCAATAAATTATGTTAACCCTTTATTTCTAACAGCTCTGCTCCCAATAATATCAGCAAAATCACACATATTTTCAGTACTGTATTGACAATTACCAAAACCTAATAAAAACTAATGAAGATTTTCGCCCAATAGCAATACATCCTTAAATGTTAAAAGTATTGGAAAACATTATGATCAGGCAAATGAAGCATAAATGGGCTTCTCTCTGAGATACAGTCTGGTTTCACAAAACGAAGAAGCTGTATTGTTAGATATTATTGAATAATGAAGAGGTAAGCTTTATGAAAAACTGATATCCTTCCTGATCCTTCTTGATCCCAGCAACGCCTTTGATACAGTTGATAATAAAATAATATTAAATAAACTTAATAAGTATTTTAATTTCTACAAAGCTGCTTGAAATTTAAGGCTTCCTACCTGATGGATCAATTTACTAAAGCGCGTTTATAATACAAGATTTTTGTTCGAGATGAGCCGTCTAGAAGCAATAGAACTGGATTTTAAAGTTTCTATGAAGCACTATGATAAGGAAAATTATCTCTTTCACTCAGTTATCAACTTACGCTATTACATTCTTGGAAGCAATATGGAAACTATTGCTTCCATAAAAAAATCTATTGTTTACAAATATCTCAGTACTGTAATTTATAAGATGTTAATCTTATTGTAAATTGTCTTTATTTAGAGCAGTTTTAAGCACCCAAACTAGCATTTTACATTTAATTAGTGTTTCAATTTACGCGGTATGTAAAAATTATGTTCCTAAATATATTATTCCGTACCTATTCTGAGCCTTGTTTTACGCCTTTTTTTTACTCGTAAATCGAGGGTTACCTGTACTTGATGTTGTTTGTATATATTCCATCTTTTCTTCATTTCCTCCCTCTCTTATTTTAATATATGTTTTTTTTTTTTAATTTTAATAAACTTTTGTTGCTTAACGAAAAACTTAAGTACACACAGCACTTCAACAATTAATGAGATTTATTTAAAAGATACTTATCACTGAAATACTTTCTATACAAAGTAAATGAAAGCAAAGTAAAAAATAAAAAATAAAGAAGAAATAAATACATTATAGAAAATTTAATATTTGTTTAAACTCATAGAAATTGATGTTGCTTATAATAGAGATGATAATGATGGCATTAATCAAGTGGCTGTAATAGCTGAGCACAATCCATTACGGTTAATTAGTTAACAAAGTTGAACTTTACCTTAACAAAATAAGTCTAAAAAGATATAATATTGTTTTATTTATTATAAAATTTATAATACTTTTTCTTAATATATTTTCATTTTATTTTCCTGATGCTATAATGAGATTGCAAATCTTAATAAATCAATTTATGTCTTATTAGTTAAAAAAATTTTATAATATTTATTTAATTTCAAATTGTCTAGTTGAATACTTTAGGGTTTCCTATTACAGGATGTTATTAGGAAAACACCAAATAGCCGTAGGAAGTTTTGTTAGGAAGTTTTTGTACACTAAAGTTTCATTAAAGCAAATTAATCATATGTAATAAAAAACCTTTCTTGAAGTAAATCCCACCTTCAATACAGTAGATTCAAAATAAACAAAAAAAAAATCACTTTTTAAAATTTATTTTGAAAATTTTTAAATAATATTTCTTGTGCTTTAAAATACTTATTTAATATTAAAGCTTTTTATACTCTATTCAGTAACATAAATATATCTTTTTTATTTGCCTCAAAATATTATCATTTAATACCAATTCCTCTAGCAACCGCGCATTTACTTTTTTTTTTTACTTAAAATGAAAAGAAATTTTTAAAAATGTAGAAGAATTTCATATTGGCTTCAGTCAAAGTATTTATTACTGGCACACATGATAGCCTTGGAAAATGTGCGTGTTTAAATGCGAATGCCATAGAAAAAAAATCCGTGACTGTCAAAGTCTTTATAAAATATCTATGTAAATCCTACGACCATTCTACTATGTATATTATATTCAATGTTGCCAGGAGATAATAAAAAAAGGTGCAAAATTGAATTTCAAAAAAAGTCAAAAAAGGCTAAGTGCTTATTTTTTCCTCATTATCTTTAGTTTTTGAATTTTTTCTGAAGAAATTGTAATATATGACCTATATTTCATATGAAAAATTACCCAAGTTTTAAAGTGATTTTTCGTAATTTTTTAACTATGATTCCTTTTTTAAGCATTTCCAAGTTCTTGGATGATTTGTCTTATTAACAAGAACTTTTTTAAATTATTTTCATAAATAGTTTCTATTGTTGTTAAAATATATTAATAAAAATTAATTATTGATTTAGTAACTCCGGTAAATTAATTAAGGCACTTTTATTTAGAGAAAGTAGCGCTGCAGACGAAATTTTTTATTGAATATAAATAATCTCAAATTTTTGTGTAAATGAATACACAAAAATGTTTTAAAAATAAAAATAAGTAATACTAAATAAAAAATTATTTTGTGCGTTGATGAAATACTAAAGTCCGGTTTTATACTAATCCTTTATTATATACTTAAGTGCAAACTTATTTAGGAAACATCCTAATAAACAAAAAGATGTTATAACAATGATAAAAACTTTATGGACTAAAGTGTACCTTTGATTATGATATCGTTTTTCCCTGAAATCATGATATCGTTTTCGGTACCTTAATTTATAAAAATTATTCCAAATGCTGTTAATACCAAAAATATGCTCTTAGCATTTAAATATTATAATTTAATTTAATTTGATAGTTTTTAAATAGTTTTTATTCAAAATGGGACATGGTAAGGCTCTTAACAACTCAGAAAAAGAACAAATTCTGACTGAAATCTCAGGGTCAAAATCTGGTCCAAATAGCCAAAAACAAAATAATTAGCTGAAATAAGATAAAATTCTATATAAGTAGAAAACATGCATTTATCTCATACTTTTATGTAAACATTTTGTTTGCATGCACATTTATTCATTAGACACATATCTTTTTAATTATGAAATTACATATAAATTTCATTGAACCATTCTTGTTTTATTTGAATGTATTTGATTATAAGTTTATGTCTATTTGTTGAAAAAATTCAATTTAAATATTTTTATTTTAAATTTTTTTCCAAATGTCATTTTTTGTATTTTTTTGGAAACAAAAAAAAAAAAAATATATAACAACATAATCTTCAATTAAGGTGATATCGTTATCGTTATTTGGTTTATTGGGATTTAATTTAAAGCTCGTACTTAAACAGTGCTTAGCTTTGCAGTTTAAAACTTAAGTTGATAATAAAATAAACAAAAAGCTTTAAGCCTTAATGAATTTACAATAGGGTGGTCCCAACTTTCTAAACATTTTTCTTTAATTAGAAATTATAAATATATTTTATTTATCGTATGTTAATTCTTTTATTGATTATCTTTTAATTTAGATTACTATATGCTTATGATAATGCTAAAAATCATTATAAATATCAAACTTACTTTTTTGAGCACCATAATTTTTTGATACCACCATAATGTGACAAAAAAAAAAAAAAAAAGATGTGAACAACTTGAAAGTTACAAAAAAATCTTAAGCTTATAGGCTATAAAATTAAAATGGTGTTGGTGCAAAAAAGCAAAATAAATAAGGCTAGATTTAGTCTTAGAAAAGCTAAACTGGCAACACTGATTATATTTATTGTATGTATATATGCGTGGCATACCTGAAACCTTACAAACATTCTTAATGTTCACATAAAAATAAATTTAAATATGTACAGGAAAGTAAATAAAATTATTCTATATGAAAATTCTTGAGAAAATATTTGCATTAAAATGTGAAAATGGAATCAATGCGATCCCTTTGAATATTAATAAATGGGAATGGCCAAATAAATTTATTTCATTTTTTTTTTTTTTTTTATCTTGCGTTATTGGAAAATATTTACTCTTTGATAGAGAAAAAATAATAATTTCCCTTTTCCAATTCTTTTTTTTTTTAGATTTTTTATAAAGGTATTTTTAAAAAGTTGGAATTTAATGTATATTAGATTAAAATATTTTTTTATTATACTTATTTTTATAATTTTTATTGGTTTTCTTTTATCAGAAACTACAAATGATCAAATTAATTTGTATATCGTTTGGTATGCAGTAATTCATTATACTATAAAAGAACCTATCTCCGATTACAATGCATTATATAGAATTATTCTAGACTGCTTTTTAGAGAGCATATTTCATATTCGACGTTAAAGGTAGCTATAGAAAATTGAAAAGCTGTCAAAGAAAGTTTTGGTGGGCTTTATGTTTGCCTTACAAGAATCACTCGCAGTTAGTGAGGATTCTTGAAGTCTCTTAAATTCATTCATTAAAAATCTGAAAGAATTTGCAATACTTGAGCTTCTTGTGTGAACTAAATTTAACTATTTTTGTAGACGTTCATTCCTGACAAAAAAAAAAAAACATTTCATAGCAAAACATTCACCTAAAGGATTTTATTCTGATTCTTTCCTTCTCACATATTGGAATTTAAAGTTTCTATTGATTTAAAATTGTCAAGCTCTCGTATCGATATAAAATTCTAAAATTTTTGCCGAAAATTTGGTAAGACCAAAATTCTTAAAAATTAAAATCATCGGATAAACACATTAAAATATGAAAATATTCCTAGATTTATTATAATATTCAATTTTTTCTTGAAATATGTCATCGATATTAAACGGTCAGATGTTTACCCCACAATTATATGTTTTGATAAACATATCAAGGGAATTAGTCCTCAAACTGGTTTGAAGAAAAAACAAACTCATCACACCAGTAATTAAAAAACATATTAGTGTGGCCATAACAATATTTTGTTCAGTAAAACGAAAGAAATGAACTAACCCCTTAAAATAAAGAGCTATTTGATTTTTATTATAAAAGATTTATAAGTTTTTACTGTGCTTACTTAATGCTAAAAATAATTTTTCGTAACGGATATTTTTAAACGGAGTCTGTACACAGAAAACATTATGGCTAAAATTTTTCTATATAAATCATTATTTGGATTGAAATTAAATTTAATAAAGAATAAAATTTGGTTTTAATATTCTATTTTATTGCACAGAAAAAATTATATCTAGAATTTTTCAAATAAATCATTATTTAACCTCAAATAAAATTTTATAAAAAAAAATTGTTTGATTTAATACACTTTCAACATAAACGGCTAGAGAATTTTTAATTTGATAGTTTTTAAATAGTTTTTATTCAAAATGGGACGTGGCTAGGCTCTTAACAAATCTGAAAAAGAAAAAATTCCGCTTTTGAAATCTCAGGGTCAGAATCTAGTCCAAATAGACAAAAACATTAATAGAGGAAAGACAGTTGTGTACAATTATTTAAATAACGTGGAAAGATATGGAGAAAACCTGAAATGGGTGAAGAAAATGGCAACAATTTCAAAAGAAAGACGAAAAATTCTAATAATTGCATCAAATTCTGTCATGTCGGTATCAAAAAAACGTGAAAAAAGTGGAGTCAGTTCCATCCTAAGAAGAGTGCACCATATTTTAAAGTCATGCCCATACATAGTCCGACAAAAACTGCAAAAAAAAACCACCACTTAAAGAAAAACGCAAATCACAACGTCTATAGTTTGCCAAAAATACAATGACATAGTACGACAAATGGTTTAAAGTTGTATTTTCCGATGATAAATAGTTGATGGTCCCGACGGGTATAACTATTACTTCCATGACCTAAATAAGGAGGAATTATTTTTGAGCCGCAGACACAGCCGAAAGGGCGGAATAATGGTACGGGGTGCCATTTCGTATTATGGTACCATAGAATTGGTTTTTGTATCCAACAAAATGACTGCAACGACTTACAAAAACATTCTGGAGGAAGCATTTCCAAAATTTAATGATTTCTTTGGACCCATACCTTGGACGTACCAACACGGCAACGCTCCGATTAAAACCACCAGAGCAGTAAAACAATGGATTAATCAACAAGTCGTTCAACTTTTGGATGGGCCCCCATATTCACCAGACCTGAATTCAATGGAAAATGTCTGGGGTTGGCTTGCAAGAAAAGTTTATGAAGGAGTAAAACAATTTGAGACGATAGAATCCTTAAAGGATGCAATAACGGAAGCATGGAGTTCAATTTCGCTAAATTACTTCGATTCATTATACAAGTCGATACCAAATCGCATTTTGCCACCAAAAATGGTGGCAGTACTCATTACTAATTGAATGCTAGAAGATAATAACTTTCATTTTTATAACCTAAAATTTAAAAATAAATTATAGTTTGCTTAGTTTTAAAATATTCCTTATACAAGTGACACACGAAAAAGTACCACAGAAATACATGTCTTTAAATTTTAGTATAACGAAATATGTATATTTTTTATTTCTTCAGGAAACTAAAGGCAAAACTTTGAAATTTGGTTGCGCAAAAAATTATTTTTTTCTGAACTTTAGTTTAGGAGATATACTTAATTAAAGTTAAAAAAATGTGATTCC
Organism: Protocalliphora azurea; assembly: GCA_932274085.1. NCBI lineage: Eukaryota > Metazoa > Arthropoda > Insecta > Diptera > Calliphoridae > Protocalliphora > Protocalliphora azurea. The sequence continues at coordinate 150,773,335 of OW026522.1, forward strand.
TTAATCAAGTGGCAGGCATTGTATATTATTTTATTGCTTGTAAATTAATTTTTAACTAATAAGAAAAACAATAACAATTTCTTGTTTTTTGACAATTAAGAATATAAAAATGAATAAAATTATAAAAATATTTACTCAAAAAATATAAAAACCATCATTTGCAGGATTCCACAAGTAAATTACCTTAATTTTCGTATATATTTAATTACTAGACAAATCAAAAGCATATTAAATATGTATGTATGTATTTATGTATGCAACAATATATCGCATAAATGATGGGGTCTATTGTATATTGCTGTATAATCCCCAAGTCGATTAAACTATATCCTTTCAATTGTGTGTCTGAACATGTAGCTCCCTCTCGTAATATAATTATGCGAAAGTAACTGGACTTCTTGAAGATAATTTAATGTGTTTTAATTTTTGTTTTTATAAGAATTTTGCGGAAATGGTCTTTAGCGGAAGTGGTCCTTAACAAAATGATACATGTTTGCAATCGTAAATTGACTTGTTGTACGCTTTTGGCGGTACCAAAGCAGAGTTTTTTTGCGCATTTATTATGTTCTATCTATTTTGGTTTCACTGAAACTTAGATATTTCACTCTGCTAAAAGGTATGTATGATGATTTCACTTAGAAATTAATTAATAACGATTGCGTTTTTGTTTTAGATGGTTTTAGCCACTAATGAAATTTGGAAATAGTGTCGTGTCTTCTTTTTTTCATATATATCTTTTGACTCATATACATATGTATACTTTATATACTACTATACATGAATGGCACCATTATTTTTCACCAGAATAATTGCACATTATCTACATGCTATACACTTTGTATTACCGCTAAACTATATTTCATCTAAAAAGTCTCCATTAATTAGTTAGTATTATATAAAACTTTCGCTTCTCTACACCAAATTTTCATACACGCATTTACATGATAAAATACAATACTAACATTCAATCCGAATTATTGTATATATTATAGAATATGTAAAAAAAAATTAAATAAAAAGTAAAAATTGTTTGAAAATCTGCAAAGAATTTAATATTATTTTTATGGATTTTAATAAACGATATTATTGAATTTCTTAAGAATTTTCAAATATTCAAATTTATAAATAGTAAAAATATTTTAATAAGAAAATAATTAAAATTTTTTTGATGAAATATTTAGGAATTCGAATATTTGATTTTATTAATTCAGTGATAAATCCGATTTCAGTAAAAAATATAATTGGTTTTATGAATTTAGTAATAAAATACGAAATTAAATTTTTTCTGTGTATGCTATTGGAAATTCATTAAACAAGATTTTCGGTAATGAAAATCATTAAGGAACAAAACTGAATCAATTAATTTTTTAATTAAACATTATTTAATTTTTATTTATTCATTCACTGATTTAGTAAGAACCTATCCTATTGGCCATAATCTGTTTACGTAATCTACTCACAATATATAATATACAATATACTTTAATATAAATCCACACAAAAAGATTTATAACAAACATTTTTAGCTAATAATTCATTCTGTGTATTAAATTGCAAAACTTACTCAAACTATATATTTTTTTATTTCATGCATCTCAGTCTGTAGTTTTTATTTAATAACACAATAAATTATAATAAACTAACTAAATTGAGTTCTACACTTTTTTTGCCTCTTAAATTAAAAGATATTATCCGTTTTCAATTTATTGTCTAATTAACTACATGAGTATATATATATATATATATAAAATATATAGAAAAAATATAGAATTTTTTATGGGAATGAAAAATTTTGTTATTGACACATGACTGACAAGCAATGCAATTACTTTTGACAGCCATTGTTGTTAAACTGCCATTAAACTCTGATTTTTCTCAAATATATATTTTTTAATAGTTTGTTTTTATTTGTTAAATGCACGTTTTAATAAAAAGAACAACATTATATAAATGTACCTCCTTTTTTACTTAGCTTTTATATATATATATATATATATATATATATATATATATATATATATATATATATATATATATTCCTGGTTAGTACTGTTGTATTGTAAAAGGTCTTTAAATGGTTTCCATTAAACTTAATTAAAAATTCTTTTCGCATCATGTAAATTATGCCAAATTTAAACATTAACCATCAACCAATGTCTAAGTGTAACAGAGACTGTGTAAATATCTATATACAGTTGTGTATTTATATCAAGTACTTACATACATATGCAACGTTACCATTGAGAATTTTTAAAAAGTGTCCAAAAAGGGGACTTAAGAAAAAAATTACCAAAAAGGGGATTTTTTTTAAGGGGCCAACTTCTCCAATATCTAAAAAAAAACTCTTTAAACTTGGTTTATCTGTTAAAAACAAAAGCAAAAGTGTTATATTGTTATGTGTTTTACATAGTTTTTCGCAAACTTTATCATCAGCTTTAGTTTTTAGCAGTTTTAGTTCATTTAAAATTTTTCAAGGGTTTTTTATACCATCACTATATTTTGAAACGAACTCAAAGTAATTAATATATAATGTGTCAAAATATTTCAAATAACTTAGTTTTTCGCCATTTACCACTTAATATTAAAAAGTCGCCATTTAGTTCCATTTTAAAAAGGGACCAAAAAAGGGGCCAGGTGGTTGAAAATGGAGAAATTGGCGACAAAAGTCGCCCAACGCTGTACATATGTACCTCATCATTAGTCTAACATTTGAATACATTGACACAAAAGAGGACAAACTAGTTCACCAAGTAAAAGTGTTCATATATGTGTTTGTTTGGATATGTATGCATCATGTTGTTTGCCTTGTCATACAGTCGTCGATCGTCTAACTAGTTAAATGTTTATTTGTTTGTTTATCATACTTTGATATTCCACTCTTCCATGCTCCATATAAACGTTGTTTGTCGCCTTTATATTGTCCCGGTGAAGGCCTACTTTTTTGTCACAGTTGTTTTTGCTGTTGTGTGCCTCTAAAAATTTTTTCGTTCAATGTTTGCCAAAAGGGAATAATTGGCTTTTTATGACCACTGGCACTCAAAGAATTTTATGACCGTCAACTTTTTTTTCTATTATGTTTTTGCTGTTTTGTTCTTTTTTTCTTTTTTTTTTTTTGTAATACTTAAGTATCATTCTACAAGGTCTTGTAAATTTTTCCAATGTCTTCTATTACTCTTGTTATTTTTATTGTTGATGAGAATGAAACAAAAAAAAAAAAAAAAAGGATATTTATACAGTGTTGATGTTTCTTTCATTGTTTTACTTTATATAAAAAAAACCAAAATGTTTACTAACAGTTCGACATTTGTATGTATGTGTGTTCTTAGGCTTGAGATGGGGAAAAATAAAGAAGTTGTCAATGTAACAAAAATATTTCCCAAGGGTCACTTTCGTTTAATATAAGGGGAATTTTGATTTGTTCCTTGATTAAAAGTCATAATATATAATAAAATTAAAAACTGACTTAAGAAAGTTGTGAGTTTAAAATTGAATTTTTAGTTATAAGACATTTATTCTATATAATACTTAATTCCATAAAAAGTGGTATAAAGATTTCGTAAAAAGAAATCAATGAAATTGTATTATTTTATAATATAACTGAACTTTTACATTAACCAAAATAAATCACATACTTGCATTTTTTTTTAGTGTAAAAATAACTAATTAGTTTTATAAATAGAATGCCCCTCACAAAACATCATACAACTCACTATAGTTAAGGAAACAAAAAACATAATATAATTTAAGAAAAATGTGTCAATGATTATATATGTTTTACTATCGTTATCTTAGAATAAAAGTTGAATAAAAAAATTAAAATCAATAATATTTAGTAGCTTTTATTCTATCTAATTCCCCTGGACTAAGAATTCATTTAAATTAATTACAATTTCTTGCTAAAATATAAACTGACCTAATAGCATTCTGATTCAAAGGAGTTTTGAAATGGAACTGCTTATAGTTTCAGAATTATTATAATAGGAGCTGAAATATGTCTGACTAATTTTGATGCCTTTAAACCTAAGATTTATTATGCACTGGAAAAGAAATTAACAAAGAATAAAAATTCTCGGGAAAGCGGGAACTGAAAATAATTTAATTCCCGGAACGACAAAAACTCTAATACCATCTAAATGCTAGTATTTAATTTCTTATATAATAATTCCCCTCCATGCTAGTTCTTTTACAAATCCCACAAGTTTTTCGCAAAAAATAAAATTTAAAAAATAAAATTAATTTTTTCTCAAAAAAAAAAAAAAAAAAAAAAACAATGATTTTTCAATAAAAATCGTGTTTAGTAAAGTTCAAAGTTTATTTTCCCCTAAAAATAAACTTTTCACAAAAAAAAGATAATAATAATAATAATAATAATAACAATAATAATAATAATATTTTACTATTTTTCGCTAAGGCCACTTCTTCATTAAAAGCGATTTTATTTCTTACTAAACCAGAAATACTTCATATTGTTGTTACTAAGATGAGATTTATTTTAAATATTATGGAATTTATTTTAAATAAAAAGGAAACAATGCAAAATATGTACATAGCACTATTTTTGAAGTAGTGAAAATTTTATTCCTATAAAAGTACTTCTCTCTTTTTTTTTTTTTTGCTGAGGTATTAAATTAGAGCGCATTATAGGCTTTATATGTACAACTCGTGCTATGTGCTATAAATAACGTAGTATCACAATTGATCTGCAGGTCTAAATTGTTTGGCTAACCTTTACCTAATCTAAAGTTACCAATATGTTCTAGTATTTTTTACTATAGTAACCACTATTTTGTTTAATGCAACGTAAAATAATTTAAGAATAATTGCTAAAGCAATTTCGAAATTATCAAAATTATTGCGAAAAGAACATTTTATTTAATACTCATAAATACCTATAGAAACCCTCACTTCTCTTTAAGTAATATTAAAGTCATAACAGTACACAGAAAAAATTATTACCATATATTTTTCAATTAACACAGTTGTTTCATTTTGCATCTAAAGTATTATAAATACATTGAAGTAAGTATAAAATAAAATTAAAATATAAGTACGATTTTATTTTTCATTTAAATTTTTAATTCATTTAATCATCTACTTGATTGATGTGAACAATATTTTAATTGGAAAATTTTTTCTGTTTTCAATTTTTTACAGCTTTTAATAATTGATATATTAATTTTGGTGAGAAGTGTAAATTTAAAAAAGTTTTTAATTCAACGAATTATTTACCAATACATTTGGTGATTGGTAACTTTTTTCTGTGTAAAGAAAATAAACACTTTACTTAATAATTCGGCATAAGAGCATACTATAAGTACTATAATTTTACCTTGTACAATAAGATGATGAATGAGTTAGTAAAAGGGAAACTATAAGTATGCATTTGCCTGTCTTTTCTGGCCATAAAGTGATGGTTTCTGAACAAATAATGCATTTTGGCATCGATTTTTAAGCGCATATTTTTGAAATGTAGTATAGAGGACTTATTAAACTCCATTGCCCTCCATTAATGTTGTAAAAAAACAAATGCTGTTTTTTATCTTTAATAAGAACATTTCATAATTTTTATAATTTCTAAACTAGCAATAATGTATACAATTACATAAGTAAGAAAATGCAACATATTATAAGAGAATGGAGAATCAAGTTTCGACACAGTTGATGAATTTCAATTCACATTATTTTATAACATTAATAATTTTTGTTAAAAAATTAAGAACATTTTTTGTTTCTTAAGTGTATATTTTCGTTGTTTTTTTAGAATATATTTGTGGTTTCTCTGGTTATTAATTTTATGGTGTTTATTTTACAACATTATGCTTAACTTATTTACGCGTAGAATTTCAACAAAATCACAAAATTAAAACAAATATAAACTCAGTAAACATAACAATATTTGTTTGCATACATATCCATATACATATACATATTACATAGTACATAGTACTTACTATCAACATCAATTAATTTACTTAGGTGATCTAAATAAGAAAACAAATACTAAATAGTATTGAAGCCACTTCCTTATTAAGTGATACATACAAACATTCTACTACAGGTTTTACTACAGATTTACTAATTAATTAAAACTAAAAGGTCTTTAGATAGCAACAAACACATTCTTCTACTTTTAAATGTATATTTTTTAAAATTCCAATTAGTTAAATTTCTAGCAAAAGGTACTTTTCAAATGAACATTTTGTTAAAGCAGAAAAAGAAATGTAAAGAGAAAAACTCATTTTATATTTTTTATACAGTTTTTTTCTTTTCTAATGAATTAGATTTGCTTGACCAGCAAAATGTGTTAAACAAAAAGGTTAAAACACAAAATAAAGATCCTTTAGGTCAGCAGTGTCTAGGTCGTCTACGCATCATTGACTTTTTATATTTTTAGTTTTCTTATTATTTAGCTTTGTTTGTTTCTCTATTTTTCACTTACCTCTACTTTTATATGTTGAAAGAATTTTTATATTGCGTTGGCGAAAACTAGCTTCATTTTGAAAGTTATTATTTCCTTTAAATAACTAACAAAGAATTGGGTCTTTTTGCATTAAAGTAAACAGAATTACTAAGAGAAATTTAAATTTAAATACCAGCAAAATTTATTAAAATTGCTCAGTGATTTGTAAAAATTTTAGATGAATTTCTACGAATTATGTATTTTATAATAGAGTAATTAAATTTTAAACTTAGAAGTTTTTACCTATCTGAAATTTTCTCTGTATCAAGTATACCGATTAGGCTTCCTACCAAAAAATAAAAAAAAAAAATTAAGGATGGAATTTTTTAGATACATGTCACCAAAGAAACTTCTTAAAAATACACCAGTTAATAAAAATATTTTCAAAATTTTTATATGGCATCTTAAAATACAAGCTTTGACAAATTCACTGCGAAAAAATTATTTTGATATTTTTTATATAACAAAAGTTATGGCCATTTAAATAAATATGTTAATCACCTTCCAAGCTGCAAAGAGTTGATACAGTTCTCAAAATAAAATTGAGAAAAATTAATTTTATACGCATCTGTGTCCTCCCCTACACATGCACCAAATTTTATCTAAATCGGTAACCAAAGGTCAAAATTTTTTAAATTTAAAATAGAATTAATCAATAACTACAAAGTTTGATATGCAATTGATTGTTCAAAAATAGATAGGTGTGTATTTAAATAACAAATTTAATTTTATTTCAAGCCTCTGAAGTAGGCGAGTGATATTGTATAAAAAATAGATTTTCTCTGTTTTATAAAATATTTTGTAGACTTCTACATAGGTTAATTACGACCTTTTACAGAACTTAAAAAAATGATTAACGAAAATTCCTCAGAAGGCTAAAACGCAAAAGTCATCTTTAGAAAGCAAAATCTTGCAATAGATATTGAACCTTATTATAAAATGTGATGACTATGGGGCATTACTTGAAAAAAATCCAATTTAAATTTTGTCAATCTTTAATATCTCATTTATTAAATTTTGTTAGTTCAACTAAAACTCTCTTTTAATAAGTAGAAAGGGCACTGTATTAACTGCATTTAATCCCGCATATTTTACATTAATAAAAATATTGAAGAATTTCTTAAATTCTATAAACTGTATTAAAAAAAAAAGTAATAAACTTCCATTAATTAAATGGTGAATATTACCAAAATAAACAGACGACAAAAAAATCCCTTTATTAACATTTTCTTGCATAACTATTCTGCAGTAATAAGAATTCATAATGCTGTTGTAAATATTTTATTAATAATTTTTATTAAAATGTTGTTATAAGTAGCAATGAGGGAGTGCTGAAGACTGAAATGTATTTGCTGTTAATGCTTGAGATCTTAATTTTAATTTCAACTATTTACAATGACCATAAAATTGTATAAAAATAGCATTTAACACTAAATTATGTCTTACAATGTTTACCCAAGAGTAAAGAAATGAAAATATTTGAGCTCTGTCCTCATAGACGTCGTATAAGCAGATGGCCAAACTGTCTAGGGGGAGAAATACTACATAGAGAATAAGTTGAAATGCTTAGTATGTTTATGCGTAAAACTGTGGAAATGAGTACATAACGGTTAAGCATACCCGTAGTACGAATAGCTACGAATAGCTAGTACTGTCATGAAGAGGAGAGTGCGAAAATTTATAACATTTACTTTTATTTTGTACTTAAATTACCACAACTCAAGTAAAACGGAAATAATTTTCTGGCTTTTAGTAAAGAACACATCACCAAGAGTAGAAAATAGAGAATATTGAATAAAACCCCAACATATAGAGTTATTTAGTTAAAGTAATTTTCTTAAAGTTGCAAAAATGGTAAAAGAGGTAGTGGCTAAAAAGTACTAAAACCAATGTAGCAAAAAATGGTACTTATTTTATATCACAAAAACAAAAAAACCTTAAACGAAATGTTTTATAAATAAATATATTAAGCATATAAAAAACTTAATACTAAAATATCAAACATCTGAATGTAATAAGGAAATTAAACTTAAATGAACATTATATCTCAAATATGTGCTAAAATATACAACAAAATTTAATAGTTATAAGATATCTTATTATTTGGTTTTATTTGTATATATATTTTCCCTGAAAACATAAAACTAAATATAACTTTGACAAATATATTAGAGTTACACAAAACAAAAATGGGAAAGAACTAGTTCATTAGGGGTATAACTTTTTTCAATTTTTGCGAATATAAAAATTCACAGGGCATAGCGTTATAAGACAAGAAAAAAATATTAAGAAACGCGATATTAAATATTCGCGATCGTTAAAAATCTTCTGCACCAAATGCGTTGAAGTTTCAATAAAATCATTTTTATTTATATGTACAAGAAATGAAAAAATTGCATATTGTTTTTTTTTTTCAAAAATCATAGTAATTGTTTTTAGAATTTTTAATCTTTTTATTTGTTAAATATAATGTTGAATTAATGCATTAGTCAACGTTAATATTAAAATGCATTTTAAATTAATTTTCCATTCTATTTGGCGTTTAAAAATGCTGATTTTTATGAATTAAACAAAAACTGAAAAAATTTTGACCAATATGATTTTATCATTTTATTTTATGAGATTATTAAAGATATAATTAAGCACTGATTGGAATATTTAGTATAGTACCAATTTTTATCACCAACATGATACATAAACCTTTTTAATATTAAAGAAAATAATAATAATTTAATAAAAGAAGATATCAAATGGTTTTAGAAATTGTTTTCAGTTCGGTAGGTTTTTTAATCGAAATAACTGTTGAAAACGGTTTCTATTATCAATACAACATGGGATATAACGTGGTACCCTGTGTTTTTAGTAATAAAAAAAAAAGTTATACACCTATTGTTCATATTTTATACATATCTTAAAACAAAAGAAACTTTATAGTGATTATTATGTAGCTTTAAATAGTTCTACACCTGATTGCTAATTCAACTGAGCCACCAACCTGCCAGTTCTAAACGGTGAAAACAACTGTGTATGCAGCTATCAGTAATAAAAACAAAATATCTATGTATGTGTGAATCTATTCATATATTTTGCATACAATTAAACAATACAATTGCATTTATTACTATAGAAGTATTTAACAATTATATGTGGAATAATAACGTATGTAAGTTGCTAAAGTATTAGCTTAATACCTTAGGATAATTTTGAGATAATAAAAGTTTACAGCATAAAAGTTATTGTAAAATTATTTGCCAAGTGCGTGGGCTGTAACAGCAGGAAGTAAGAAAAAGAAATGAAAATAAAATTTTTTCATAAAATGCAATAATTAAAAATTTTAAAACATTTTCCATAAATAAGTACTCAATAGAATAATAGCACAGTAATATTGCAATTACGTGGATCAGTTAGAGCGCTGGATTAACAGCCCCCATTCTGATGCTTTAGTTTTTTCTTAACAAAATGTCTAAAAAGATATTTTATAGTAAACAAATTTTTGTCACTTAAAAAACTAAGTGCGAGATGGTTTAATGAATAAGGAATGGTTAATTTATGTCCAAGTTCAAATCTCGCTGACGGCAAAATTGTTTTGTTTTTTCTTCTTATTTTCTTTTAGGTACATATTTTTAAGCACCCCCAGAGTATAAAAATAACTACAACTCGAACAAAAATAACTAATTATTCATGAAAAAAGTAAGTAATTTATTTTTGTTTTCAATTATACCTGCTAGCTTACCAGGAAAGCGAAGTTTTCACTGGGTAATTTCTTTTTTTTTTTTTAATATTTTATAAATTACAAAAGGTTGACAAAATGAAACTTTTTTTCTACGGCACGGGATATTTCACACTATTCGAATACCTATTGTTATGAAGTAATAAGCCTATAAATCACGAGGTTGCTTCATTATGTTGAAGAATATATCGAAAACGACTTGTGTAATTTGGTTTAATAAAATATAAAAAAATTCGAATTAAAACTGCCTTCGATTTATATTCACATTATTTTTTAATACGCTCTGCATTTATGAGGATTTTAAGCCTTTTATATGAAAAAAATTAAATTGTTATTGTTATTTATTTATTTATTTTTATTTCAAGATATCATAAAAATTTTAAAATTGCAAAAATGTAAATTTTTATTCTTTGATTATAAGGAAAAATTTGTTTCAAATACAACAAGACATATTTCATTCAAATCAATGAATAAATTTTGATTTTATTCACAAATTATTTTAGGTATCTGATTTATAAATTACACAAAAATATTTTAAAAATAAAACTTCCTTTGTGATTCTTAAAATTGTTTAAATATTTTTCTGTGTAATTTGTGAATGATCACTAATTTGTGAATAAAATCGAAATATATGCATTGATTTGAATGATGTATATCTTGTTTTATTTGCAGTATTTATAATTAGAAAATAAAAATTTGCATTTTTTCCACTTTAGAATTTTTAGGATTTTTGGAAATAAATAAATAAGTAAATAAATAAAAACACATTTTTGTGCGAAATTAAAATTCTTTTCCCAAAATAGCCTTAATATCTCCATAAATTTTGAGCGCATTGAAAAATGATATTTTACTGAATAAAATCGGGCAAATCGTTCTTGAAATATGTTCCAATATATGGTGCAACCTAGTTAATTATACAAATAGTTATTTATCGCGAGAACCAGAATCAATTAAAAAACTAGTTTATAGACTTACATGTATTCGAATTGATTGAGAAATTCCGTGCCACAAAATCAGTGTTGCCGTGTGTTATTGATTGTTGATAATACCGCTCAACAGCATTTTTCACACACGAGCGAAACCATGTACGCTTGAATATAAAGAAATTAATTAATAGAACTTTGTACTCCATTTTTTATTTCGTACTAGTTTACTGACTGACTAATTAATCAATTAATTAAATAACTAATCAATTAATTAATTAATTAAATATTTAAAATATATTGAGGCTTCAAAATTTCACTACACAGTGTTTAGCAGATCTTGTTTTTTTGGAGACTTAAATTATTTAGTACTATTTTAATTGCAATAAAATTATGCCAATGAGCCCAGCTTAAATCAAAAACAAGAGATAATTAATATATAAAAAAGTTTGTAATCATTAAACAAATTTCCAAGTTGTAGTAACTAATAGAGTAACATTTATTTAAAATGAACTTAAAACTGAATCTTACAACTAAATCCTATAACCAAAATTTACAAGCACTGTAAATTTTATCTTACTCAATGTCAATATCGGGAGTAGTTTTATATTCGGAAAGAGGTGAAACTAGGTGAAACTAGTTCTTCGTAATAAGTAAAATGATTCGAACACCTTTTGAATCCTAATTCATATTTTTTTCTATGCATTTTCTTAAAACATGTCTTTCAAATATTTCCACTTCCTTCATAAATTATGGTTATATACTAAACCAAATTGGAAAAACATAAGGAAAAATGGGACGAATGCTTATTTTATATATAAGTAATTTGTTTTTTCTTATACAAATTAGAAAATATACCTTTTACTAATAGAGTAAGTTATATAAAACATGTTTATCAAACTTTACAAGTTTGTTAAAATTGTCACCAAGATATTTAAAATTATCTTTGAAAGAAATTTAATTTTAATTTAAGAATAACTTTAGTTTTTTACTTTCAGAGGCTACATTATATTTGCATTTTTCTGATGCGTTTCTCAGACACGCTGCTTGACTTAAACTTTAATTTTATTATCCCAAAATTAATAGAATTCATTTACATGATCCAGATAAGATGAGATATAACGCAACTAGTGGATCATAAGAGAAAAAGAGAATCCTCGACATAAAGTATATCCTTGGAGTTATTGAAAACATGTGGAAAATCGGATATAAATATATGATATAAGTGAGGTACTAAAATTTAATCTGAAGGAACTCCACAGGCCATATTACCCTCTTCTAAGCGTATCAAAAAATAGTATATAATAGAGTATAACTAGAAGGCATTTTAATTAAAATTTTTTGATATATTATTAAACCAAATCAGACAAGTCTTTTTAATTATATCCTTTAATATATGATGCAACCTCGATTTAGCGCGAGAACCAGAGTCAATAAATAAAGTGGTTTATGGGCTTAGTACTTAATATAATGTGCACTCTAATTGATTGAGATATCATGTGTAACAGAACCAGTGTTTCCCTGTGTTATTGGTAATACCGTAAAGCAGCATTTTTAATACATGAGTGTAACCGTATACATTTGAATTTAGAGACATTTTATGATACGGCTACGTTTTTTATTTCGTGATTAATTATTATTAAAAAAAAAACTTAAATTTAATAATAATATGTTTTTCTTTTTTGTTATTTTAAAACCTGCGACTTCCTCAACAGTGACGATATGGATATCAAATGATAATTAAATTAAAATTTTGTTAAAAATATCACTCAAAAATTTGTTTCTTAAATGTCCTACTATTATACTGAAAATGTATTGATTTTAAAAATATCATAGTGTAATTTCTTAATCCCACATTTTGTCATTTTATCTTAAACAGTCTTCCAGTCAAACTTAAAGAAAATTTTGTCTTAATAATACATGTTGCAATTTTAAAGTAATTTTATTTAATATTTGGCATACTCGTTTTTTCGAGATCAAATCGATTTATTAATTTATCTAGCCCCCACACAAATATTTCTCAGACAAATTTTTTAGTGATCACAATTATCTTTAATATGCATATATACTGCCCGCCACTTGAATAAGGAATCACATTTTTTTTAACTTCAATTAAGTATATCTTCTACACTAAAGTTCAGAAGAAAATAATTTCTTGCGCAACCAAATTTCAAAGTGTTGGCTTTAGCTTCCTGAAGAAATAAAAAATATACATATTTTGTTATACTAAAATTATGCATTTACTTAAAGACATGTATTTCTGTGGTACTTTTTCGTGTGTCACTTGAATAAGGAATTCTTTTAATATTAATCAGGAAGGCTATGATTTGAATTTCTTTCAATATAAACTGCTAGAGAATTTTTAATTTGATAGTTTTTAAATAGTTTTTATTCAAAATGGGACGTGGTAAGGCTCTTAATAACTCTGAAAAAGAAAAATTCTGATTTTGAAATTACAGGGTCAGAATCTGGTCCAAATAGCCAAAAATATTAATAGAGAAATGACAAAATACAATTATTTAAATAACGTGGAAAGATATGTAAAAAACATGAAAGGGCGGAAGGAAATGGCAACAGCTCCAAAGGAAAGACGAAAAATTTTTAGAATTGCATCAAATTCTTCCATGTCGGTATAAAAAATACGTGAAAAAAGTGCCAAAACTACAGTGAAAAAAAGTTTAATAGTGATGGTCCCGACGGTATAATTATTACTTCCATGACCTAAATAAGGAGGAATTATTTTTGAGCCGCAGACACAGCCGAGAGGGCGGAATTATGATAAGGGGTGCCATTTCGTATTATGGTACCATAGAATTGGTTCTTGTACCCAACAAAATGACTACAACGAAAACATTCTGGAGGAAGCATTTCCAAAATTTTATGATTTCTTTGGACCCATACCTTGGACGTACCAACATGACAGCGCTCCGATTCATACCGCCAAAGCAGTAAAACAATGGATTAATCAACAAGGCGTTCAACTTTTGGATTGGTCCCCATATTCACCAGACCTGAATCAATTGGAAAATGTCTGGAGTTGGCTTGTAAAAAAAGTATATGAAGGAGGAAGACAATTTGAGACGATAGAATCCTTAAAGGATGCAATAACGGAAGTATGGATTTCAATTTCGCTAAATTACTTCGATTCATTATACAAGTCGATATCAAATCACATTTTTGAGGTTATTTCCAAAAATGGTGGCAGTAACCATTACTAATTTAATACTAGAAGATAATAACTTTCATTTTTCATTGCTAAATAAATCCAGTATCCAATTATTTTCGTAAAAATAACATTTTTGAGAAGAAAATGTTAATGAAATCAATATTTTTCCTTGTATCAAGGAAGATCACACCTTCCATTCCTATAATTTTTCTTTAAAATATTTCAGACTATAAAAATTAATATTTAGTAAAAAAAAAGTCATTTATTTCCATAATATTTTGAAAATTTTTGACTTTTGAAGGTGTTTAAAAGAACGTTAAAAAAATTCGGCTTATTATTAGCGACACAATTTTTTTATATGTAATTTTATATTTTGAAATTTTTTCATTACAACGGAAATCAAAACTTCACTCATACGATATTGATTGCAGAAAAATTATTACTGAAATAAATGAGTCTTTTTTAATAAAAATTAATTTTATCAGCATCTTCTTATGATCTCACTCTAATTTTGTTATATGTTGTTCGCAATAGTTTAAGGAACAATTTAAAGAAAAATTTTTAAAAGAGAATATATGATTTTTTTTAAGTATCTTTGTTACAAAGACAAATATTGATTTCAGTATCATTTTCTTTTGAAATTTTTTTTTACAAAAGTAATTGCAAACTAGATTTATTTGGCATCAGTTAGAGCCAAAGTTAGCTGAAATCGGACAAACAAGTTGAAAATATACATATGTATTTAAATTTCGTGTCTTTTAAACAAATTTCTGAAAAAAGTAATATTTGAACCGTAATGAAAACGAAACTACAACGAACTTTAAAATTTTTGAAGAAGTTCAAATTTTGTATTGATGTAATAAATGTGTATACCGAATTTCGTCGAAATCGAAGATGGTGAAGTTATTCAGGTGTTCAAAAATGGTTGGTTTTTCCCATTAGTATTATTAACTAGTATTTATACAGTTTATTTGCTATGAAACATGTGAATAATTATTATAATAAATAATAAATATTCGGAATATATATACATATATATATATATATAATGCAGCATAAAGATTAACAAAGATCGGTCCATGTAAGATCATAAAGTTTTTGTGTATAAGGATCTGTGCTCAAAAATTACTTTAACACGCGTACGCGATGGTGCAGGGAATTATATTGTCGCGTTTGACCTAGTACTTCTTTTTTATTGTTAATTAAAAAACTATATTAAATATAATATAAAAATCATAGCCTACTATTCTTTCGCAGATTAAGATTACAAGTAATTAATCTATAATTAAATATATATAAAAATAGCTTGTTGTCTTTTTAACTGCTAAATATATTTTAAAGTCTTTCATATAATGCAGAGATAAAAATTACTTAAAAAAATATACACAATTGCTTTGGAAATTACTATATTGATTTTGCAGGTTCGAAGCCACACTAAACTAAAAAATAAATTTGTAATTTTGCACTCAGTAATAATTTCTAAAGTGCTCTAAATTTAAAATAATAAACATGAAACCATAAACTCAAACTTAATGAAACTGAATGTTATCTTCTTTAACATATTAAGTTATTTATTGGGAAATTTCAAGGAGTATAAAGTATTAAATATTTTAAGTACAATTTTTGCAACTTTTATTTGGATAATTGCTCTAATTTTTCCTCCTTCATTTCATAATTGAATTTTTGCATTCCATACAAAAATATCATAAAATTTCAATTTCGATCCTTAGTGAATTTTTAGGAACCTCGTTACGTATACTTAACAGACATTAATCATACGCAATCTTACGATATTTACAAGCAAAACAAATGTTTTAGTATAAAATTTTAGTATGAAAAGGGCTCATACTATAAGTAGCTACCCTTGCAAAAGTTTTTGTAAAATAGTTTAACATACAATATTTTTTTAATGTGAAGTTAATTAAAAAAAAGAAATTGTCTTAAGTTTTTATTGTTTAATTTTTCTTAAGCAAATTCTCTTTTGTGAAATGATCTACCTGCTCTCATTTAAAAGAAAGGTATATGCTAAAACCTTATTTTATTCGCTTTTTTTCTTATTACCTCAAATTATTAAAAACAACTTGAATTCAAGTAAATTTACTAAATTAAAAGTTAATACTTACTTGTATTTATAAGTATGTAAATTTAAACGTTAAACTCACGTGCAATTAAATATGCATACGTGTGTAAGTTTTTCACAAAAATACACAATTACACACATACATATGTATATTTAAATATTAAGAGAGCACATGGTGTTACTTGCATTGCATTTATTTTGTGCTATTTTATATTATTGTAAAACTAAAAAAGTTACAAAATAGTTTTTAAACGTGACTTTGATAATTTTCTCTTTTCAAGTTGTTAAATAGTAATTTTCTTAAAAAAAAATACTTAAAATTTTTAGTTGAGTACGAATATTTATTTAATAAACACATTTATTTTTCATCAGGTATTTAGAAGAGTATACAAATTACATGTTAATTTGAAACTAAATAAAAAAGCATGAAATAACTTTTATATTTTTGACTGCAAATAAAAATTTATTTTAAAATAGGGTTTTAAATAACGCTTAAATTTAGTCTATAGTAAACTTAATTCTTTTTTACACCATATACAAAAATTATTTTTTTATTTAATGACTTTTCCTTGTATATAGGAGTTAAATATTAACAATTAATTTAAAAACTTATTAAAAAAGAAACTAAAGTTTTAAACATAATTTATTGAAATTATATTTTCTTATAACGAATATTTAAAATATATCTTTTCTGTTTTTTATGGTATTAAAAACATATTTTTATACTGATATTTAAAATCGAGTTTGATTTAATTTTTTGAACATATTCCAAACTAAAAATCGATTATTTTTTTAATATTTTTCGCAGCATTTAAAAAGCAATAAAATTTCGTTTATAATAGGAAAGTTATTTTACTACTTTCTAGACCAAACAAACGAAAACAAATCAATCTATTTTATTTTCCCTTATTGTTTTAGAAACACAGTATAGTACCTTCTATTCAGTATATAAACTAAACAACTAAAACAAAGGAAAATCCAATTCTATACAAGACAATAGAATACAAAATCAATATGAGTAAAATTTATTAAAAACATTTATAGAAAATAAAATTTTACTTTTAATAGCACAAGGACTTAATAAAATTGTTACGAAAAGTTAGTTTTTTTTTCTTTATCACAGGTGTACGAGTGATAAGAAGAAATTGAAAAATTAAAAGTCACAGTAATATGGACAAAATTAATTTATTCCGAACTTGTGTTTTGTTCTTATTTGGAGTGTAAATGATTTACTATAGTTACGAGTATAAACATGTATAAATCACTTGAAAGGAATTTTTAATAATACTAAGCGACAAATTTTGGTTCATCAGATATTAACTCAATGCTTCGCGAAATGCAAAAATACCGTCGCTTTAATAAAATCTTTAAAGGGGTTTTGCAAAATTAGTTCGAATTTTGATTTTTTATTAAGTGTAAAAATAAACAATATCTAAACCAGTAATTTCAAAGTTTTCATAGATATTTATTATTTTGTAGAGCACAAAGCTCCTCTTAGATATTATGTAAGTTTTTTTTTAATTGCCTCCCTTTTTACGCCCACATTTTAATGAAAACATTGTTTGCAATATATGTGTACTTACCAAGGTATTTAAATTGTTCGGTTTTTCTATTGTTCGAACAAAACTAATAATTAGAATAACGAACTTTAGTTTGTACGAATTATTCGATCACGTAAAATACTTGTGATTTTTTAAGCTTTTTTAATTTGATAACATATAATAAATTCATTGGAAATATCTTTTAAAAAATCGTTCTCAATAATTGTAAATATATTGTCTATTCTGGGAATGATTGCCAATTTTTTACAGAAAATCATCAAATTATCTTTGTATTTGGTGTAATACATAAAAGCCTTTTCAATTCAATATATTAATTTTATTCAAGATTTTCATTTTTTTACAAGTAAAAAAAAACGACAAAATTTGGAAGAGTCTATTTGCATTGAAGATTATCGCAGCGTTTTTTTATATTTCGTTTTAAAGTTATTTCGAAAATACTTCTACGATAAGACGTTTAAACTTGTGTTATGAAATTTTAAAAAAGAAACAACAAATTGGAAAAATTTAAAAAAAATTCCCCTTAAATTTATATCTTTGCGATGACGAACAATTATTCTTAACCAGATTGCTCTTTCCTTTAACATAAATTTTTCAGAAAATTTTTGCAGGCGAAATCCCCAATGTGAAGGCCCTGATTCTCTTAGAAAATTTTAAAATCAATTTTAAATTTAAATAAATTTTATCTAAAAGGCCATTTAAACAACCAACAAATACCATAAAAAAGTTAATTTTCTTTTAACTACTTTTCAAAAGTAAACAAATATAGAAATTAACTTAAAAAAGAATAAAATTTAAACGAGTAGATTTAAGTCAATTTAGTTCTTTCGTTTTTATAAAATTTGATCTTGAAAAGCTCAAATTTATGTTGGCGAAATTGTCAAAACTGAATTTATTTAAATTTAGCAGTAGAAAAACATTTTAAATATATTTATATAATTATTCGTAATATTTATATAATTATTCGTAATATTTGTTCTAATAATTCGACCGAATATTATTTGAAAGATTATTGTAGTATTCAGATTATTCAGCTGATTCAACTGATATTTTGCACACATATGAACATATCGTGCGTCTTCCGAAAGGAAATATAGGATAAAACCTTTATCAAAATGTCACGACCACTTTTTCTGAAAGTTAATATAAACTTTATCATATATATCATCTACTTTATTATACTGCTTTATTATACTGACACATTTTTTCACCAATTTCATAAAAATTGTGATTCAATTTTAATCGATTCTGTAGTTTAAGTTGAGTTAAATAAGGTAAAGAATGTTCTGACAATTATGGCCATTAAAATTATGGCGTTTAAAAGCTTTAATCGTGCGAGAAACAGAGTCTCCCAAATTCGACCTATTTTTTTCCATGATTTTCCAATTTTTAAATTAATTTCTCAAAATGTTTAATTTTTTGGTATTAACAATGTTTGCTCTCCGATATCGTCTGGAAAAATATGGCAAAAAAAAAAGAAAAATTAATAATAATAAAAATAATTTTAGTTTCAAATTAGGCATCAAAAAGCCTAAATGGTTCTAAATTTTCATAAAAAAAAAAATATATTAATAAAAATGTTATTGCATAATTAATAATTAATAATAGCAGAAAATATTGCCTCAATTCTTTTTCGATATATTTTTGCAAAATATCTTCAAGAAATTTTCTTATTTTAAAAAATGTTTATAAATATTTGAAAAGAAAACAAAATTTCCTAAACAATGACATATAGCTTATATTTCTTATCTCTATAGCAAATCTAACTAAAGGATATGAATTTAGAAATATACTGAAAAAAAAATTAATTCTTGAGGTTTATTAAAATATTTCTTGTTACGTCATTATCACGAACGGCATATAAAAATGAAGCAAAATGTATTAAATTTGAACCTTTTAATTACACACGCCAAAATGAGGATGTAAACATTTTACATACTAATGTTTAGACAATTTTGTCTTCTTTTTAAATGTATACAGCAATATTTATAAAAGGAAAAATAATTGAAGACTTTTTGCAAAAAGATATCGAAAAAGGATTGAGTCAATATTTTGAGCTATTATTAATTATTAATTATGCAATAACATTTTTGTTAATATATATTTTTTAGTGAAGTTTAACAGTTTTATAGAACTTTTGAAAAGTAATCCGAAACTGAAGTTCTTTTTAAGGATTTGAAAACAGGAATCCCGCAATTCTCAAAAAACTTTCAAAAATTTCCAAAAATCAGATTTTTTTTTACCATATTTTCTCAACCGATAACGAGGACCAAAAATTTCTGTTACCAGAAAATTAAAAGCATATTAAGCAATGCAAAAGGTATAAACTTTTTTTAATTCCGGCATTGCAACTTAGGAAATTAAGGTAAAAATTGGAAAATCATGAAAAATAGGTCGAATTTGGGAGACCCTGATTCTCCCACGATTAAAGGTTTTACAATATTTTTTCCTTTACACAATTATCTTTCAGAATAGTACAAATGCTATATATGTTACTAAAGAATATTTTTTATAAAAAAAATTACTTTTTTCAAAATTCAAATTCAAATGCATATAACTTTCCTTTCCGTATAGATTTTTTCAAAGTTTTTTTCACACAATTTTTTTATATGTTGTTAATAAAATAAGAAATGTATCCAAAAGATCAGTGAAATTTGGACCCGCTATAGAAGAAAATTTTACCATTGTAGGTCAAAAAGTAAACATTTTAACCTTTGCAGCCTAATGTCTCTCATCTCAAACTAAAAGAATTAATGTCTTTTTTAGATATCGGCTAGCACAATCCTCCTATATAAAAATCTTTCAAATCTGTTCAGTTATAAGCAATCAAGATCATTTTAAAAAAAATTTATACCCGAGGTGTCCAACTGTGGGACCCTATGAACCCGCCCCTGTTGGTCTACGTGGTCCAGTCTCAAAACTTAAACTTTCCTGCACCTCTACTATCACTGTGAAATTTCATTGAAATCAGAACAACCGTTCTGAAATTCCATAAACCATTTAATTTTTGAATCGCACACTGTGCTTCATATAATAAATTACATACAACATCCTCAGAGATCACTTTTCGAAATTATAACAAACGTAGTCACCATATAAAACAGAATGTGCTCAAAATTCAAGAAGTCCAATTAACAAAATTAATTAATTTTTGGGTACTTCAGTGTGTTCCTTATTTATAATAAAGGCCGGTTTTTAATATATGACAAATATAGATTTTATAGGCAAAATTGTAAAGATCTCACTTTTGCGATGTGCTTTTCCCTATTTTATTATTTCGTGATTCTCTTAGTTTGACCTTAATTTTTAACATTTTATTATTTTAAATTTTTAATCATATAAAACATTTTGACTCATATATCGAGTCAAAATGTTAATAATACTGTATTCGTGATAATAATGCTTTTGTTTCAGTTTTATCATTAAATATTTACACTCAGTTAACATTTTAGTATATTTGACTGCAAAAATTTTATGTTTATGAATATTTTTACCAGAAACAAAAAATTTTGTTATAAAACAAATATCATTATTTCTACAACCATTATATTATCAATCTTTTTTCTTGTTCATATTTTGTTTTCAAACCATATTAATATTGTTATTTCTAAAACAATAATATGATAGAAACAAACATGCTTTTTACAAATATGATTGAAAAATTCATAACTTGTTTGTTTTTGAATATATTTCGTTTTAACGTTTATTTTCCACCTTCGTTATTCTCATTTATTTTGATTTCAGCAATATAAGTTAAAGTTTAACTACTATTAAAGGGTTTAGCTAATAAAGAATATCTTGTATTATCTTGTATACAAATAAATAATATTAATTTATTAAAAATTTATAAAAATAAAAATTTTGAAATGTTTTATTCTATTATATGATAAAATGGAATAATAATATGATAAAATGAATTCACAATATGATAAGCAGGAATAGAAAATTAAAATATTTTCCGGTATCACGAAATTTTCCAATGGTACTTTTCTGATAATTATTTTTTAATTATTTCAAAACCCAAGGAATGCCATTAAATTTGAGTATGTATCAGGGATATCAGTTGAAGTTTTTAAGTTGTACAAAACTGCTGTTGAAATTTTAGTTTTTTACCACAATTGTACCAAAACAAGAAATTGTCATAAAGATGATCATTCTAAGTTAAAAAATGCCGTAGATATAATACTTTCAAGTTACTTTCATCAACATAAAAAAAATAGTAACTGTGTTGTGTTTCCAATTTCACACAAAATTTTAATTTATATACGTTAGGAGTTAACGTGCAGAATTACACAATTTAAGATTAGCGTCGAAAAAAATACTTCCAATTTACGAATAAAAATACAATTATGATTATAAGAATGACAAGAAATGAAAAAATATAAAAATAGAATTAAATTAAAATGAAAAAATTTTTAATTTTTGTAAATAAAATCGTGCAAATTTAGTGGTGCAATTTACAAATAAATATAAAGTGCTCCCAAATCGCGTTAACAGCCAATTTTAGCACTCAATTGGAGCAACAAAACACAGCTAGTATAATTTAACCTTTAATCTTTTCATAACTTATAATAGTATTTATACAAGTATAAATTTTGATAACGAATTATAATTCCTGTCAATAAATGCTTTTTACTTCTTCTTTAATCCTATCATAAATATCCTTTTTAATCCCTTCATAGTTTTTATTAAACAATTAATATTAATAATACAAATTATTGATGACGAAATGTATACGAATATTAGGGAGTCTATGGGACCCTGATACGTGAACTTTATTTTAAAATAAAAAGCTGAGACTGGATATCAAGTATAATCGTATCGCTTTGTCTTAACTAATTTGAGATCTTTTAAGCATTTTTGCAATTAAAGTTGAAACTTGTTCTCTAAATAAGATGATTTTCTATAGTAACTTTATAAGAAATTGTGACTACAAACAAGTTGTACCAAATAGGTCATTAGTGTCCGATTATTTTTTTCAGTTCGGAATTGTAACAAAAAAAAAAAAAAAAAAAAAAAAAATACATATACATATACAATTGTACCAATCTTGACATCCCTGATATATATCGTTACTGATATTATTCAATCTTCATTTTAGTTTTGGTCAGGGTAAATATTTATAAAAATATATGAAAATCTTTATTATATGGCCTGATCTTGAAATCAAATTTTTTTTGTTAGAATTAACCTCCGTATTCACAAACAACTTTTAAATTTAAAATGCCTTTTAAATCAAATTTTTCATATAAATTTTGTCTCTAAAATGTATTTCAAATTTGCTTCTGAATACTTTATCTGATAACTTTGAAATTCGGAGCATTTTTATTTTCACTGAAATTCGCTTTACTGAACACAGAAAGTTACAATTATATTAGATCAAATCGCCATCATAATTTTTAAAATATATGAGTTGTGGTTATTCTAAATTAGTACATTAGTGTGAAGCAAATATTTTTCTATTATTTAGTCCTTTCTTATTGTTTGAATTGATTAAAAGACATACTTCGAAATATTTGAATGTAAGTATTAAAAGCATTTGGTCACTATTTCCTAATTTTCTCTGAATATCATGTGTAAGTCAAAATCGAAGATTAAAAATATTAAAAAATACATAAAGTATGTATCTATAAAAAAAATGAATTGTAAAATAGCCAACTAAACATTTGAGAGTATCAAATAAAACGTGAAAATACTATGGTACTTTTTAATATTAAATAGTATCAAAAAAGTACATTCGTAGCAACTTTTCCATACCTAATGATAAGATTGGATAGTAATATGATAAGACGGGATAACAATATGATAAAATGGAATAATATGATATAATGAAATCATGATCTGATAGAATGGGATAATAATGTAGTAAGATGGTATGATAATATGGAAAAATGAACCAAAAAATCGGAAACAATATGATAAACTTGAATCATAGCAATTATTATTTATAATTATATCTACTTTCCAATCTTAATATGTAGCTCTTAGATTATGATCACTACAATTATATTTTTTCTCTGCATGTATGTAAGTATAGAAGAAGATTTATTATTAATTATTAGTAAGCACCCTATGGTAAAATTACTTCCTGAATAGAACTGTAAATATTAAACAAATCTTTATTTGAATATTTTTCAAAAATATGAATTTCTGGCAGTAAAAAACTTTTTATGTGCAAGACCAAATACTAGTGTAAATATAATTAAAGATTTTTAAAATTGTAATTAATTATAAATTGAGCTCGTTATAGAAGAACTTCAGGCCTATTTATCTTTTGAATAAAAGTATATTCCCAAAAAATATACATTTCATACATTTTTTTTTACTAACCTCCTAAAAGCTATTATATGAATTTATCAAATAATATACATAAGTATTTACCTTATTTATCCATCACCACCACCATTGCCTGACTATCATAAACAGCCCCCGAAATCCCCGAAAAAAATTACAAATGAGGAGTGTAAAAAGTTTAGTAACAAAAACGCAAAAAAAAGTATTTATATATAATAATGAACGTACAAACAAAAAACGAAATAAAAACATTTATAGTGTATTACACACACTAGCTGGCTTTTTTACATTATTTCGCCTTAGGGGGTAATTACAACTTTCATAAGCTCAAGTTGCAATGAATTTTCTGACAACAATTCAAAGAGATGGTGATGATGAAAAGTTTGTTAGGAACAGAAAGAAAAAAAATATAAAAACGGAATATATATATATATATATATATATATATATATATATATATTTATATAAATATAAATACTTGTAAAGTAAATTCACACAAATGAGAATTTATACAATTTTATAATTTATATGGAAACACCGGGACAATAGGAGTCTTTTTCAACATTGTGTTTTATTACTTACCAAGACTACTACTGCTACCAATGCCACTGTAGCTACTGCTAGATATCAGTTTAAAAAAAGTGAGAAAAAAATACGGAAATATAAGTGGCTGGCAAAAGGAAGGAAATCAAAATGCAAAGTTTTTTTTTTATTTCATTACATTTTAGCTTACTTTTTTTCTTTTGGCATTTCAAGCTCATCATCAAAAGTTAACGTAAGAAAAAGAAAAAAAAAAGAGAGAGAGAAAAAACTATAAGATTGCTATAATTTTTTGGAGGTATGCAAAAAAAAAGAAAAAAGTATTATAATTATTAAAGATGATGATCTAGAGAAATGTTGTGAATAAAATGTTAAAAGTAAAAAAAAAGTCATTTGAAATTATTAAATCTATTTTTTTTATAGTGCCTTAAATAAGTAAATGGCGTTTTATTATTATTCACTTTATTTACACCAAAGTTTTTTAAATAATAATATTTCCCCAATGTTAAATAAGAAAGTTATATGCAAATATTTTTATTTGCTAAAAAATAAAATTAATGTTATTATTAGAATTTTTGGCTTTTTTGTTTTGCTAACAAATAAACGATATATAATAGTTATTTCCGTTAGAACGGAAATATTAAAAACTAAAGGAAAAAAAATTACAATTCATATGATTTTCACTATAATACTTACACTGGAAGAAAATGTATCAAAAGGAATATTAATTTAATTATTCTTTACTATGTTTTTTTCAGAATTTGTATTTAATGTTCAAATTAAATTGTAATAAAAAATTAAGTAAGTAAATTTTCTAATATAATTAATGTGTGCATAACTAATTTTTATAATTATACTTATATGTTTAAAAATCTTCCTAACAAAAACAAAATTAGTCAATTCTTAATGGTAAATAAAATGGTAAACTTACATGAGAATTCATTAGAGTGTATTGAATTGTTTTTCAAATTTGGTTAATGTTTACAAAATTATTTTTAGTGAATATGGCTTGATAAAAAAAGGGATAAAAAATATAGAAATTACAAAAGTAGCCATAACTGACAATGAAAATTAAAGATTAGTGTAAGAGGACAATAGCATTATTATTACAAATCTTTGGTATAAAATATTGAATATGATATTTTCAATACCTTATCTAATGCTATTATTTCGTGCCAACCTGTCTGCTTAAACAGGGGGCTGTTGCTGCTATATAAAATAAGCATTTGAAAAAAATCCAAAATAAGAGAAACTACATTTTGTAAATATTTTAAGTACATAAGCTGCTTCATTATTCCCTTCGATGTTAGCATAAATTCAAATGTTGAGCTCACAAATAAAATGTACCAATACCAATATAATGAATATTTTACCACATGAACCCATCTGACCACAAACTTCAATAATGATATCCCGTTCGAACATTTTGCAAACATTTCTCTGACTAAACATTAGAGAACGACTATAGTTGGCGATAAGAATATTTGTTCCTTGAATTCACCCGTCGCTCACTTTGTAGCAGCAAATATTTCGATCTCGAAAGTTCGTCTATTGTATTAATAGTGAACAAATTTAGCTATATCGTTTCCGATATCAATGAATTATCAATGTTTTTTCTCTCAATATTATTAATTTTTTTTGTTGCTCAAATGTATATATTTCAGTGCTAAATTTTCTGAATTAATCTGCAAGAATATATATTCCATATTTAGATAAATATGCTATTTTGCAAATTTGTTTAGACAATGGACATTACTTACCATTTTTTCTAAAATTTTATTATACTTTTCTTTAACTAACATCTTAAATTTTAAAGCGCAATATTTTCAACCGATCACTATGAACTATGGCGTAAGAATGACATTACACTCTCTTTGTTTTAGTGTTTTGAATGCACAAAGAAGAAAACGCACACGTTGCTTTTGTTTACATAACGTAACATAGTGTCTACATTAGAGATTTTTTTATCAGGACAGACGTCAAACTTAACGCGAATTTGTGAAGGTGGCAACAGTTGCACTAAAACAACAATATGGCGTATTCATTATTGTTTTTTATATATGCAGTTTGACAACTGTAACAACCAAAATAATAATCAGCTGTTTAACTAAGGTTACCTTGTATATATTCGCACTGATTTTGACGTTTGTTTTAATATAAATTTGCCTAATGTAGACACTAGGTAAGGAAAACACAAGAGATTTTTCTATCATAACAAGTTACGTAGTGTCTACATTACACAATTTTTTATCAAGACAAGCGTCAAACTTATCGCGAATTTGTGGAAGGTGGCAACAGTTGCACATAAACAACAATATGGCGTATTCATTATTGTTTTTTATATATGCAATTTGGCAACTGTAAAAACCAAAATAATAATCAGCTGTTTAACCAAGGTTACTTTGTATATATTCGCACTGATTTTGACGTTTGTTTTGATAAAAATTTGCCTAATGTAGACACTAGGTTACAAAACTTCGGTAAAGCTACTGCAAATGTTTTGTTTATATCAGCATATATGGGAACACATAGATTTCATAAGCACAGCTGATTTATAATTTTTTTATGTATATACCTCGCGAAAATGCCAAATTGTTTTTGTATTTGTATGTATTATTTCTTGCCGCATTTATTTACTCTTCCTCTTAATTTTTTAATTTTTTGTTCTTAGCATGTTGACATTATGTGCAGTAGCTTTACACTAACGAAATGCATGGAATTATTGTTTTTGTAGATGTGATGTCACTTTATAATTACATTGTGGTAATAAATCAATCTTTTTTTTTTTTTTTTTGTCTTTCGTCGAGGTCAAAATTTAATAGTAATCTTTTGTTTTGTATTGCCATTGTTTTACCTTTGCTCAAAATAACAAACTAATTGAGATTTCCATGAAGCGCGTCTTTTTTAAAAGAGATAAACGTCAAAAAAATGACAATGTAAATGACATTTGATATCAAAACAAATTTACTTTTTTTTTCTAATAATAATTTTATTATGATAAGAATTCCTCGAGAAATTAAGAATATTATAAAATTTCTCGAAATATTTAGTCTCGATATTTTATTTAAAAAAGTTAAATATTGCGATATCGATATTTTGTTTAATATCGTGAAATTACCTAGAAAATTTCGATACTATGAACATTCATAATTAGAATAATTTTCGACATTTTCTCGAACACATGTTCTTCGAGAATTCTTCGTTTTTAGCGAACATTCGCTGATATCGAAACTTAGGTCAATCGGGATAATAATCTAGCATAAATATATATATATATATTTACATACACACATACCCATTTAAAAGCATATATATTCTAAATGCATACATTTTTGCACTTTTAATATACAATTTGCGATTTAAATATAAGCAGCTGGGCATATATCAAGGATCGTTTACAATATATGCAAATA
Organism: Protocalliphora azurea; assembly: GCA_932274085.1. Lineage (NCBI taxonomy): Eukaryota > Metazoa > Arthropoda > Insecta > Diptera > Calliphoridae > Protocalliphora > Protocalliphora azurea. The sequence goes on from OW026522.1 coordinate 150,801,500, forward strand.
TTCAATTGGCTTGTTTGTAAATACAAAAAAATAATAACAGCAACTAAAAATGCACACAAGTAAACAATTACCAAATAAGTATGTATATGTATTTAACTTTCAAAATATATATGTGTGTATATATGACTTTCAAAACGTTAAATTAAAAAAAACACACTAAGTAAATCAAAGATTTAATATCTCAAAAAATTAACTATTAAAAAATTTTAACAAAATATATGTTAATTGTGAAAATGTTTTCTATAAAAACTGTCATAATAATTACGAAATATTTATTTCAATTTGTATTGTCTCTTTTAAAATCAAACAGAAAAATCAACAATTTCTTCCACAAATCAATCAAATTTAATGAAATTTGGCGAGCATATTAACATTAACACTAATAACGTAAATATCGAGTTTTAGTATGAGTTCCTTGATGATTCGTAATTTACAATACTTCTAAAATAAGACAAATTAAAAAAAAAACATTTTTTAAAAAAAGTCATTTCCGTCATATTAAATGCAATTTTGATACCTTTAATATGACACGTCAATAAGTGTAAATACTTTGAAAAATATTTTTTATTTTGTTTAGACAACTTTGTACATTTTTTTGGACATTTTACACGTTCAAATCGCTATATTTCGCAAACAGCTTTATAAAGTTATATGAAATTTCGTACCGGTCTTAGTTCTGATGAGTATAATGATTGTACCAAATATCGTCAAATTCAGAGGAAGTGAGGAAACCTGCTGGTTGAATTTAAATGGAATGACTCTCTTATTTCTTATTTTTTTATTTTGATTTCTGTTTGCTTACATTTAGGTTAAACTCAAGAACCTCTACAAAATAATAAACGGGCTTAATCAATTGTAAGTGAATGATGGCATTAATTTTATTCACTCGAAAAAGAAACCAACAGAATCTGAAAGGTAAGTAAACGAATGAAGAAAGTGGAAACACATACTGAGAAACTGAAAAATGTAAATAAAAGAATAAAAAAATTGTTTAGATTGACTTGAGAAAAATTGTATACATTAACATTAGCAACATCAACATCAACTACAAAACAATATGTTGTTTGCTAAAAAAAAAAAAAATATGTACAAACAGTTGGCGCTCATAAAACAGGGTTCAGACAAAGAAGAAATTAAATTTTTTCTCAGTCTAGTTAAAAATGGTTATGAAAATATACTTTTCTGGAAACAAATGTTATTATTTCTTGTTAGCATAATTATATTAATAAGTGCATGAAAATAGCTAAAAACATTGGTTTATGAATCCTAAAGTAAAACTAAATGATTTAATTTAAATTAGTCCAAGATACGGGCATATAAAGTCGTGAATATCCAAAGCGTTATTTTATTTTTGAAAATTTTTTAGGCACAGCAAAGTCTGCAAAAATATAAAATTAACATTTTTATTAATTTATTTTTTAACAAATTATTACTCGTATTGAATTGTTTTCAACAAAAGTACCAAGTTCTTTAAGGATCCCATATATTTCATCCTTCTTGTATGTAAATACAAATACATATTTATTACTTGCACAAATCTATGAAGTCTATTTAGGTTTACCTACAGCTACCTAAATTTGTTTTTCCTTGTTTTTTCATTGTTCATTGTTCGTATTTTATTTTATTAAGTTGTTTGATTTGACAAATAATATCGCATTTGTCTTAAAGTAAATGCAAATAATAAATTTTCCACGAAAAGAGGAAACAAAAAATTACTCAAATAAAAGAAACAAAATCCATAAAATATAAATATGTAAAATAACAAATCAATATCGTTATTAAGATTTTGTTTGTGGTTAGTATTAAATTCGAAATTGCAAGAACTTTTTTATAAAACCACATATAAGCTCCATAAAAAAATAAAAAAACAAGTGCGCTACATTTAGCACTTTTGAATGTTTTTCATGTTTGAATAGTGTTGAGATTTATAGATATATAGTTTATAGTTTTCGTTATGGCGATCATTCTTTATTTTGAAGCCTTTTTGCTTTAGCGATACAGGCTAACGATTATGTATCGTAATTGATCATCACCAGTGTTGCTCAAGGACTTCTAAAAAGTGTTTTTTTCCATAAAAGTTATTTTTTAAGAAGAAAATAGTGCAGTAAATGAGAGCATACGATTTGACATTATCGACTATAGCTGAATAATTTTTTTTAATACTATATTATCTTTATTTTAAGAAAATTATACACTCTATTTTTATTATTTTAAATATTAAAAAATCTTTTATTTTCTTTTTTTAATTTTGAATTCTCAATAATTATAGCCTACTATATATATTTAAAAGCATTGACGCAGTCTATTTTTCCGTTCATGTTTATGTCATTTTGAACAAACGCGATTGTCAGCAGTATTATTATAATTTTCATATTGTAGCAAATATTTTGAAACTGCAGCAGTCGTTGGTGTCAGTATTTTTTATTTTAGTTTATTATTTTTTTTTTTAATAAATAAAAAGACCACAACATGATAAAGTGTGAATTTAATCATGGTCATTACAATATTGGATCTTCATTAAATATGAAAAATATCAACAGCATATAAATGGTGAAAAGAGAGATTGAGAAACATATATTCTCCTAAATATGTCTGAAATATGTACAATATGTCAAGAAATTGTTTTCACATTGAAAGAAAAGAAAATATTTTCATACTTTGGCTTTAAAAAAGAATATAATCTTCAACTAATGTAATATTTTTTAATACGAATATATTAACTAATTTATTTATTAAAATATAATAAAAAGAAAAATAGCATATAAAGATGTAAACTATTAAAAACAGAGCAAAAACTAAAAAATCACAAAATTTTGGGATTTAAAACCTAATATGGCAACAGATGGCATGTTTATCTGCTGGGGGAACTTTTTTTTATCAAATAAATTAATTAATGAATGTCATAGTCAAATGGAATTTTATATATTCCACCATTATTACGGTGTTTTAGTTCATTATGGTCTTGCAGTACCATTTACCATTTAATTAAGAATTCAATTGTGGAAACTGTGCTGTTATATTTAACCATTTTTGCAATTCAACAATAGCTGCATTAGGGCTCTTTGTCCTTATGTGCTTTGAGACATTAATTCAACATAACTTGAATTTTGGCTTCTTGTTCTTTATAAAGTCAGATTTATTACTACTTTTTATTAAACGACCTTTCAAATATAGTATAGGGGTATTTTATAAAATATATAGAAATTCCAACTAATTTAAATTCATACGTTTTCATGTGTCTGTATTTAACAATATCCTTTACATATGGTGGTTATTTGCGAAGTTTCCTTAACTTTTTTATGTTCTACTCTACCGAATATTTTATGCAGACGGCTACAACTATATTAAAGCTCCAAAGTTTCGTATTTTTTGTGGCGATTTAATACACTATAAGCATTTGCCCAAATAAGGAATACACTTATGCAACATATTTTACACTCTTTCCGATTTGGGGTTTATAATAAAACTCAAAAGAGTTGATCATTTAATTTCTTTAACTTGACATACTTGACATATAATTTGTGAATCACTGGTTATATATATTATAGACTAGAATGTATATTCTTGTATTAAGTTATTATAAACATGTGATTTGATATGGTTGCTTCTTAACACATAATTTTATAACGCATAAACACATAACACAATCTACATCCTACAAACACCCTAGATTGTGCAAATTACAATTATGAATTTTTACACGAACGATATGACGGCACGGTGTTAGGTATCATTACTCCCACCCATGATGAATGATCATCAACTTCTGACAGATTATCTACCCTAATTTATTTTTTTATTTGTCTATAAATATAACACAATTATACTTACAATATTTCACATTTTTTTTATTGGCTATCCTTCCATATTAATATATTTTTTTACAAATGCATTTTTGTTTATGATAAAATTTATTAATGAAAAAATTAAGGAATAAAAACAAAACACAAGATAATAAATATTTTCAAGAGTATAAAAATAATACAAAAAGAAATTATCATTTATGAATGAGAACTTTTAGTTAATGAAAAAATACATTTTAATTGAGAGACATTTTGAAAACGGACTGACGATTTGCTCATGATCTTATTAAGAACAATAATAATACTAAATTGTATAGTAATAAAAATATAAAAAAATAAAAAAACTAATGTTAAAACAATGAGTCTTGCATACAATTGGAGAAGAACAAGATCCACATGAATGAAATGATGGGCCCAGCAATCATCAATGATGTTGTTGTTGGTTGTATCTTTTGATATTTTTGTAATATTCATAATATGTTAACACTCAAATATGTATTTATTAGTTATTTTATAATTATTTTAATAGGAAAAATTTTTACATATTAATTTGATTAAGTTTAAAGACAAAAATAAAGATGTTTAAGTCATTCTTAAATTCATATATGCAGTTCTAACAAAATTTATAAATTTATTTATTAGTTTCAGTCTATGGATACAATATTATCCTTACAGACATCAATGTTAATTTAATATACTTAATTAAATTAATTATTTAAACAAACTGTTTAACAAATTATTAAATTCAAGATTTGATATAATTAAATCTAATTCATTAAAATATTTATTGAATAATCTCATAGCTTTTATTAAAGAATCATTCAGAGCATATGTTATTCTATGAATATCTATATAAAACGTATAATTATTTTGCATTAGAGGCCTAGGAGGAACATATAGTTTTGTGGTACGAAGCAAATCAGGAGAATCAATTAATCCACGAATTATAGAATATAGGAAATATACAGAAGAAATTTTACGTCTTGTTTCTAAAGTTTTCATAGAAATCAAGGCACATTTATCAGGGTATGTAGAAATCGAAATTTGAGATTTTACAAATGAAAAATTAGAAATGAAAGAACAAACTTTATAAGTTTTACTTGAATTTTCAATGAAGCATATTCTAATCTAGATCTTACAAAGGATGTAAATAGAACTTTTTGTGTAATGATCAAAATTATTAGAATAACGGCATGAAAATCTTAACATTGAATAAGCTTTAGGTATAATATAATTTAATTGATTATTAAATGATATTTTTTTTTATCAAATAATACCCCTAAATCTAAAATTTTATCCACGGATGATAGTAAATGTTGATGTATTCTATATCGAGATATAACAGTGTTACAACATCTATGATAAGTCATAGAAAAACATTTGTTTGAATTAAACCATTGCGGACTGACCAAGAACTCACCCTATCTAAATCTTCCTGGCGATTAAAAACGTCACCAGCATACAATAAATAATGAGACTTTCTGAAACATAGGTCAATGTCATTAATAAATATATTAAATAACAGAGGACCCAAAACACTAACTTGTGGAATACCAGAAGTAGGAATAAATGATTTGGAACAAACACCATCAAGAGAAACTACGGATTGTCTATCTGACAAGTAATAACGAAACCAAGATAACATTCCAGAATGAACGGCCAATTTATATAATTTTAATAAAAAAAGTAATATTCTTTAACAATTGATGTAATTCATTTAATAGAAAAAATATATGTTTATAATTTAATAGTCTACATAAAGAAAATTTTCTTAATATAGGTGTAATATTCTTTTAGATAATTTTAAAATTTCGTATATTATAATTAATTAATTACGATTTTAATTTTAAGATATTTGTTTTAATTTAGAGTTTATTTAACATTCTTTTTAATTCGAATTTTTATACAATTTTAGTACAATTAAATATTTTTATTAAACACATTAATTAAATAATTTTTGGAATTTTATGAAAATATAAAAAAGCTAGTTAGATTCAGTTTTGAACTGCATTTTAAAATTTGAAATTTTTTGGTAGCTTTTAAATTAAGAGCAATTTAGTAAAGTTTGTTGAATATTAAAAGATTATAATATATTAGAATAATTAGATGGTTTGTTAAATATTTATAGTTTATATAAAAGATTTGGTCTTAACTTTTTTAATAGAAAAATATAATTATAATTTAGACTTTTAAGGAATTTGAAACAATTGTAAGATAAATTTAACAAGTTTAATTATATAGTAATTTAATTAAGGAACATTTTGTGTGGCGAAATACTTAGCGTTAATTAGAGATTAGACAAGATGATTATGTAAGACCATGTGGTATTGGTCCACAGGTCTTGATATTGAATTTGCCACGTGCTTTTTTTTTTTTTTTTTTTTTTGAAAACTGGACTTGGTGGTGGGAAACAAATTTATTTCTCCGGACTTTTTTTATATCCTTTACTATAACTATCCTCTAGAGGGTTTGGCAATAATTGTGTGGTTAAACCACAAGATTTGACCATCAATAATTCCCTAAGGATAAGGAAATACCTTATATTACATGCTATAATGGATTATAATAACGTTTTCATCAATTACCTTTTGGGAGAATAAAAGTCTTAAAAAAATTATTAAATTATGTAAAAAAAAGCTTCTTTCTTATTATTAGTTAATTTATTAGCTTTATTTAAAGCTTTCTTATATAATTAATCACTGCCACAGATTTATTAAATAAGAGTTTTTCCATATTTTGGAGTTAATCGTTTCACTTTCAAACTAAGAATGAATGCAGCATGGTTAGAAATAATTTAAGTAACTATCAATGTCTAAGTAATTACTTTTTAAAATTCCATTTATGACAGAGATATATTCATGTATGTTAAAGAAAGACAGTTAATAATCACGCATTTTGAAGAAGAAGTCAAATAATAAAACTGCATTAATTTACTAAGGCAAGCAGATTTATATCATGCGGTAAATTTTCCTTACATCAGAAACCAATATTGTATATGATTAAAATCATTTTATAAATGATTTATATTTGTAATTTCTTTGTGAAAATTTTTTCCTACCAAATAAGACTTATTAAAAAAAATGTAAATAAATATTAAATGGAAAAGTTTAGGGAACATTTTTGTTAATTTTTGTTTTGTTAAAAAAATATTATATTTAAGAAAAGTCGTAACACTGAAGCCTTGATGACTATAAATACGTATAAAAGTTCCAAGAATTGTTTCACATAACAACAAAAACGTAAAAATAATTTCTTGACAGGTAGTTATGTGGAGTTTTTGTTGTTTTACTTTCGTAATTAAAATCATAACATATATTTTGTCATTATTATTATTTTTTTTTTTTTTTTTTGGTAGAATCCGTTAAAGAAATATACACAAAATAAAATATAACAAACAAATTTTTAATGTTATGAAGCATTTGCGAATTTTGTAAAATAAAGTTGAAATAATCACGTTTTGTTCATTGTAAAAACAATAGTTTGACATACTGTAGTGTAAAGTGCAAAACTATATGTTAAATGAATTTAAAATAATAAAGGAAACAAACACATGCTTTGCTTATAACAGAAACAAAAATCGGAATCTTTTCATTATAAAATGTTCATTTAAAAATCATTTCATATATGAAATTTGTTAATGTATTTTTAATGGCCTCATATAACCAAGGCCGGACAATGAAACTTGTACCAAACAAATGAAAAAACAACATTATAAACAATAAAAACAAACAGCAACAGCAAAATAAATAACATTTCAACAAGATGTACAAACCAACAGACAGACAATGAAAATTGTAAATGACCTGATATTAAAATTGCAACACAGCCAAAAAAAAAAAACTCATTGGAAAACAAACAAAAATGCAACAGAGGAAAAATAGGAAAAATGAACTAAAAACCTGAAAACAAAATTAATAGCAATTATTTCAGTGGTGGGCAGCAGCATTAAATAAAAAAACAAAACAAGAAAATAATATAACAAATGAAAAGATAAAAATTATATAGAAACATGCTACATCAAGATTGTAACATACTATTGTTATTGCTAATTAAAAATTTAATATGTTACCAACAATAGTGAAAATGTAGAATGCAAATGTATGTGATTAATTTATGCTCACATTTGTATACATATTTACATTATTTTCTCAGATGGTAGAGAATAGCAATTTCATCATTAGCACATAATAGACAAAAAACAAAAATGAACAATAATGAAATAATGTTATTATTAAATGTAAATTTAACATTATTGTCAATTTAAAAAGGCACTCTTTTCATTTACAAAATGATGATTCTACACAGAAAAAATTATTATCTTATGCTTTTCAATTAACATGACTGTTTCTTAATCTGTTTTTCATTTTTTACAGTTTTTGTAATTGATATAATTATTTCGGTAAGATGTGCAAACCAAAAAAAAAAAAATTTAATTTACTAATATATTTAGTGATTGATGACTTTTTTCTGTGTATGTTTTTTGTTTTATACCCACATTAGAAATTGGTTTTGTGGGTGAAAAAATGTTTAACCATAATTCTTCTTTATTATAAAGGCAAAAGAATTGTGTTGATTTTAAATTTTAAACAGTTTTATCATTTGATGTCATTTGAAGACAAACACTTTACATGAAAAGGTAGAAAGTTAAAACAAAGCAAAAACGTAATAGGAATTTTTAGTATACTTAGGTCCAATTATAATGATACTGGATATATAGACATGAGATATGAATATTTATTCCTCTGCCATTACTTTAAACAACACAACGCACAGTGGCGCATAATCGTAATATTTTGGAAATAAATCTGTAACTTCTAATTGGTTGATTGAATTTAAATAAAGTTTTATATAGGCATAACAGACGAGTGTACAATTTTAAGTTTGGAAGGGGATCCCACAGTTTACCAACATTTTTGTTTCTTACCCAATTTCAACAGCTCAAAATTGGTCCTATAAAAGACATTGACTTCAGTCTTTTTGTATGCAGTTAAGAATTACGTCAGCTAGACAAGCTAATTTAGGAAAAAATTAACAATTGTAAGGTAAATAAATGTTTTAATGGAAATTTTATTTTGAATTTTTTCGATATAAGATTGAAGAAACCACATTTCTATTATATAACGGCATACATGATTGACTATGATTCTGAGGTAATGAATACATTATACATGATGAGGATGTAACCATTAAGTAATTTAATTTATTACAAAAAAAAACATTACTACCAAGTATACATTCTTCAAAGTCATATATATATATATATATATATATATATATATACAGTTACGGACAAATAAATAGGTTCAAATTGCTTCTTAATGCCGTTTATTAATTAAAAATATAATTATCTAATTATAGCAATCGATTTCTGTCGGCACTTAGTGTTTTCTTGGACCTTAGATTTTTCCCCATATTTTTGAAGTTCCTATTTTATAGATATTTTTTTAATATAAATTGTTATCGGAATTAAAGACCATCAAAGATTATTATATTTCTTAAGTTTTTAATTATTAATATCGTTATTTACATTGAAACAAAGTAAAGCGTCGATGCAATTTTGTAAAAAATTTTAACAAGTTTCGACGAATTTACTATTGACCCTATTTTTTTGTCCGCACTTAATAACGACTGTTTGTGTTTTAGATGATATACTGTTATTGTGATAGTATTAAAGGATAACCTTTTTTAGCGGTTTAAAACACAATATGTTCGCAATGATTTCACAATAAAAGTTTTATTATTTTGCGTAAAATTTTGTCGAAATCTCAGAAAATGTAAAATAAATATTCTTGACTCTATTTTATACAACTACGTAAAACGTAATTTTCAGCTTTTTTCCCTTTTTTTCAACATTGGCAATACCGTTGAAATAACTGTAGACGAGTATGTTCAAATAAATATGCGTCTTTCTGGGATAGAGTGTGTTAAATATAAAATTCAAAATTGATGAATAGAAACATGAATAACGTCAATCATGCATGCACAATTGTTCTCTATTGTCATTACATTATCTTTATTTTATGCTCCATTACGTAAGCTTTTTTTCTCATTTATCTTCCATAAAAAGACGAACCACAACCAAAACAAAAGTACACAAAAGAAAAGGCACAACAACAAGTCTAAAAGGAAAAGGAAACAATTTGCAGGTTTTTAACAATACAACTTATAAGTATACTTAAGATTAAGAAACATATTTACATTTACATATACAAATGGCATTATAAAAGGTATATGCATATGAGTTATACACATGTATGTATTTACAAAAAAAATATGTCAATAACAATATATGGAAATTACATATAGGGATTGTTTTTCTGTAACCACTTTTCTAGGAACTTTTAAAAAATGCTTTATTTATATTTGGTTTACTTATTTAATTTATCGACATATCCATCATTGAAATTAAAAAAGAAAATTTAAAGTTGTTACATTATTGCGCAGTATAATATTTAAGTTTTTTAAAGAAATATATGTATATATATATATATATATATATATATATATATATATATATATATATATAAGTTTTAACATTTTTTACTTTCGATGTATCTGCATTAAGTCAATAATCATTTAATAGAATTTTTTATCTTTGAAGATAATTGTGCAGTTCCAGATCTTCATGCAAATTTCTGTTAAAATATGTATGTACATATATCAGCCTAAAACAAGAAAGTCGATTTTAAGCCATAAAGGCTCATAAATTCCATGAAACATCACACATGAAAAATATAACAAATCTTTAGATTTGTTTCAAACCACAATGACATATCAATTTTAATTTTTTTTTTTTAATATCAAAAAATTCTCGATTATATTCACATTTTGAATTTTGTAAAAATTAAAAATATTTCAATATGTACGTAATTTTAATTATCCATATTTGTTAAAGTTAAAATCCGAATTTGTTGATTAAAAGTCATTAGACTGAGTCCTCTTTCAATAAAGCAATTGTTTTTCTAATAAAATATGCATTTATAATGCAAACGCATTTTTTAATGCATTTTTTAAAACTTTCTCTTTTTGTTTTCTTAAATAAACTTAGAATTTAATATACTGTCTAAATAATTCAATCTAACTTTTTTGTGAAGAGAAGCTATAGTATTTTTAACATTTTTTTTTTCCACAAAAAAAAAGCCAACAAATTTTCCCACAAAAAAACTCATTTATTGAAATATTTTTGTGTTTTAAACTAGAAACACAAACACTATTTAAACTAAGTTTTTGTTTATTTATAAAATAATTTTGAAATTCATATTCCAATAAGTCTATATATAAATAATTAGTAAGATTATCAAATTCTAATACTCTTGAATAATTGCAAATGCATTTATGCATCTAACGCAATTTACAACTAAAATTCGGTTTTTGAATTTTTTAACTTGAAGCGAATATAAATATCATTAAAATATTTTTTGAGTCAATTAAATCAGATATTTACTTATGTAGTTTTAAATGCTTTAAATTGTACTCTCTTTACTTAAAACGTACTAAAATATTTGATTTTTTTTTTTTTTTTTTTTTGTATGAAAAAAAGTGTTGGTATTTTTTTCTAAAAATTATTAAAAATGGTAAATATTTCCATGACATAAAAATCTAAATTCAGTTATTAAATCAATGAACTACTATTTACGATGAGATAAAAAAATTAGAAATCATAGGGGGAGAACAATTTCAAAAATCCATCTAAAAAATGCACTTGTATTACAAATGCACTTTTATAAAAAAGTACTTTCTTTTAATTGTGAGATTTCAGTGAAATCGAATTTCAATTGAAAAAGTTATGAATACTTTATAGTAGATATGTGATATATCAATTTTATTTCTAAAAGCCTATACATCGATATAATTATTTATAAAGGCATTTTTGTTGTAAACGTTACAAAATTACTAACAGTATGTGCTATGTTTTAAATGAGCTAAATTTTAAACGAAAACCAATTAAAATGAAAATTTCAGAAAATCCATGCAAACGCATAATTCAAATTTATAACCTAACACATACCTAATACACTATATCAAAAAAATTCTTTGAGTCATAGAAAACTCAAAGAATTTATGGTCACCAAAAATTACCTAATAACCGAAGAAAAAGTTGATTTACAGATCGTGGGATCGCATACAAAATAATACGTAGTTTAAAGGAAAATCTCTATATCTGTGGATGAAATGCGACTGACTCACTTATTAAATTGCTCAGTATGTTTTATCAGAAAAGATGAAAAAATTTGGCTTAAAGGCCCACAAAGTATAAAAAGTCTCTAAGAGGAACGCTAGAAAAAATGTGTAGGCAAAGCAGAGGACTAAAATGCATGAAATTAACTTTGAAATAAAATTAACGTTTAAAGGACAATATAAAGTAAGCACTATCAAACTTTTTACAATGCTTTAGATAAATATCGTCTAAAAAAATCGAAATTGTTTAAAAAATTTTTGGTCTGGCAAGCTATTTGTACTTGCAGGGAAAATGCACTTTATTCAAAATAGATGACATTTTCAACAGTGAAATTTACACAAATGAGTGGTATTTAAAATATTCTTTTCTATCACTACAAACCACAACGAACTCTTATTTTTCTGGCCTGGTATTAAGCAAATGGTGCTGCCATCTACCAAAGGAGACCAATCCACTAAACTGTACAGAACTCAGACCACTTGAAATGTATTGTGTTTTAATAAGAAAATATTTAAATAACACTTAAAGCCGAATAAAACATAAAACAGGGTTTAAAAAGGAACTGGATCCATTTTAACAAAAAAGTAACCGAAAATGCAATAAAACATATATTTAGGATATTCCACAAAATATTAAATATTTTATTAAAAACGAACAAAAAATTAATTTTTCTTTTAAATTGGAAACTAGAATATCGTTGTATTTACCAACGGTCTCTACCAAAACAAAATTTGTATCCTTCATATTTCCTTTCGTTCTCTCTCACACGAAATCAAAATTTAAGCAAAAAAAAAAAAAAACTACCTTGTGTGAACGCCGCTTAATTGTATGCAAATTATCTACGAATTTTGACTCCTTTGGCACGAATGCACTAAAAATTCCGTGACTTATTCCAATTCAATTCTATTTTTGCCTTTAAATTTCAAGGTCGATTGGTTTTTATCATGTATAGCCTGAAAATGAATGTTGAAGCAGGCCAGAAGATTTTTAGGATTCTTTGTCGCGAGAGGTTGCATTCAAAATCTCACACTCCACGTTGTACCGTATTCTGATCTTGTGATACGGATCATCACTATATTCCAGCAAATATTAAATAGTTGTGGAGTAACCACACAACCTTGTCTTAAACCCCCTATTTAATGATAGGTTACTGCTAAGATATTTTTCGTGTAGATTACAACACCTAACACCGATTTTATATATATTAACTCCTCTGCTAGCCTCATACTATTTATTGTCTTTGTTATTTTGAAAAGAGTCTTAAAATAAAATTAATAAATATATTTTTATGTAGACATATACCTTTCCATTAAAACTGAGAACACTTTTTATATCTATGGTCAAAAGGAAAAACTACATAACTTAAGTTATATCGTTTTTCATTTCCTTAATTTTTAGAATTGTTATATTTCATTACATATTGCGTATTTTTTTTTTACAAAAATCTTTCCATTACTTTAGGAGATACTGGTTTGCATAACATTATAATTCGTTTGATTTGACCTTTTTGCAAAATTTAAAAAGCGTATAAATAAACATATGATTTTTTCCTTATTTAAAATTTATGATTGAATTTAATAACTTATTTGAAATATATAGATTTTTAAGACATACATTTTATTTTTATAGTGTTTCGGAAATGGAGTAAGTACATATTCTAGATATATTTTAAAATTCCCTTTTGGAAAAAATTTATATGTAGAAATATCTTTTGAACAAAATATTAATTTTACCATTACTTGATTGCTATATTTTCGGTAGCCAATATATATGTATCGGTTTGAAAAAAAATACCAAATAATTTTCATACTAATTACGGATATACTTACATGTTAGATAATTCAAAATTGCATACCTACGACCTTTAATTTCAATTTGAAACCTAAAAAATAGTCGCCTGAAAAGTAATAAAATCAATTATGTAGTTTTCCTTTTGAATTTATCTCAAGAATATTAAATTAAGTGTAGCAATATATATATTTGTAGAAACACAATATGTAAAATATAAGAAAATATTTTACTCTTTGCCCTATGAAATTAATTAATACAATTGAATTAACAAATACATACATATCGTACAACTCACTCACACAAAAAGACAATAATAAAAACAATAAAAGTAGAAAACAACATTTTAAAACAACTTGAGGGAATTTAATTTTAAATACGTATATAGAATATACAAGTAATTGCAATGAGAATCACTGTAAATCAATTAACAGTTCATTGTTTCTGCGCATATTGTGTTCGGAGTGTGAGTATGTTTACTCACACTTATCTATGTATATATATATATATATATGTGTGTCTGTAAATATTTATAGTTCGTACGTGTGTTATATGTATGTTTTAAAGTTTGTATGCTTGTTATATTATTGCATTTGTGGTCTTCTTTGAAAGCCCGAGGATAAAAGCGTTTATTTGTTAAACACAACATTCATGCAACTTTGTGACCAATTTAAAATTAAATAAAAGCGACAATAAAAAGCAAATAATAAATGCATTTAAAAAGATAAAAAGCAATTGAAGGTAAACTATAACAATCGCTTTCATACAGTAAAGAGCAAAACAATGACTGTTTTTTCTTTTTTTTTTTTAGATGTATTTTCCAAAGGAGAACAAAGTTTTACATAAATTTTACATAAAATAAAATTGAACGTGTATCCTAAAGTTCTTCATTATGCAAATACTAATTTAAGCTAGAAGTTTTTAATTTCTTTGCAACTTTTCATAAAATACTTTACGTTAATAAGCTGGAGCATTAAAATTACAATGAACTGTGTTTCTAAATAAGGGAAGGTTAACCTAACAAAAATTTTGAAATTTCTATATAAAACAAATATATAAAACGAAAATATTAAATGAAATTACTTTGGAACTATTACTTTGGAACTATAAAATTCATATTTAATTCTTTATAACTTTCACCTCTTGTGTGGAATACTTCTCCTTTAATATCAGATTTGATTTTGAACTTTGCATTCATAAAAATATTTTCAAGTGGCCACAAGAAACTTTGAGATTTTGAGTTTAAAAGATTTTTGTTTTTTTCTGCATAAGTTTTTGCTTGTTGTGCTGCTGCAACAATGACAGCAACAATAAACAATTTGAGAAATTATGAATCTAACGTAGAGGAAAGAAAAAATCGTGCTCGTACAGACAGAGAAAGTTTTGCAACAATAACTTCAAGTAAAACTTTTTTTCCTTCATTATTGAGGAGTATATATGTAAAAGAAATTTATGTGTATAAAACTTAGTAAAACAACAACAATGCTTATAAAAGTGCCAGCTAAAAGAATAAAAAAGCAAAAATCATTTTCTTTCACCGTTAAATAGTTTTAAGGTGGTCTTTTTTCAATTCTTTCTGCTTTATTTTTATATCTTTTTCAATTTTCTTTGAGATGTTATCTTTTACAAATCAGCACCTTTTATTGTTTTTCCTTTTTTTATTACTGACTTCTCATTTTCTTTTTTAAAAGAAGAGAGAAAAAAACTGAAGAACAAACGATTGCAAAAATATTTTGTTTTGCAACTTTGTTCAGTTGATTTTAAGAAAAAAAGAGAAAATTTAATTTTACTTTTTTCTAAAACACAACAAAACTAAACACATAAAAAGAAAAGTTTAATAGCAATTTAAAAATCAACAGTTTTAAAAGGCAGCTTAAAATTATATCTTTTATTATGAAGAAAGATAAATAAAAAACGATTCAAATAAATTACTATTTTTTATAAATTCTTTATATATAAAACCTTTGATTGATGGTGCAGATCCCACCTTAAGTAAATGAATACTAGTTTAACTGAAATAATAGTTTTTACGTAAAATGTAAATATTTCGGTTCTGTAACTCTGAAATTTTCTCTTTTCATTTCTCTGAAGAGAAACTTGCGGTAAATACTGGATTTTTTCAAAGACTGGATAATCTATACAATTTTATTTTATCCTTGTGGCTCCAAGGGCTTTCATATTTGTTACAAGTCTCAAATAAATGCATTCTTAAATAAACTCTTCAAGATCATAGATATTAAAATTCTCTATTGGCTTTCTGAAGATTAAACATTTTCGCTCATACCATTAACAATAGTGTAGATGACAGAAATTAGTAATTTATCATGGTGATTTTTTGTCATTTTAATTTTAGGGTAAAAATATATATAAATATTATTTAAAACGTACACACGCACACATGTAAGCATATGAATAAGTATTAAAATATATACATTTTATTACATATTTATGTATGTATTTATATTAGAGTAAATGTTATACAAATAAACAATACAAGCAGCATGTGCACATTTGGCTTGAGTTACAAAATATAAACATACACACACTCTTATGCACATAAACACTCTCATACTCCAAACTCAAGAACCAAAAAATAAAAAATGAAAAACACATACAATTGACACTTCATATGCCATTAAATTTTACCATCTGTCAATTTTATGGTCTGTAACCATTTTACGATTTCAACACTCAATGTTAAATATTCTATACACTTAGAGTAGTTTTTTTTTTATATTTTGCTTATGTATGAGTATGCAACATATACTCGATTGCTTATATGTATATGAGCAACTAAATACAAGAGACTATAAGAGTGTGCATAAGTGTATGATTTTTTTGTATATCCACATATAAACTTTATATTAGTATTACTATAAAGTTATAGAAATTCACAAATACAAATACGTTGTAGGTTATTGTGTTTATCCAAATAGTTTATTTTATTTATTTTTTATTTCAAACATCTCTTGTTTACTGGGTTGATTTTATTTTATCTTTTTTTTATAAATATTATTATTTTTTTTTTATATAAGCATAAAATTCCAATTTAATTGCCAAATGTATACTCTATATTCTATAGCAGTTATGCCTACCATTGTTTAACTGCATATATATTTGTGTATTATTGTTATATGTATATTCACACACATGAATACAGGCTTAAAATTCATATAAATACATTTATTTATTTGTTTTAAGTTTGTTCTTTTTTTTAATAATTCCTTATTTGTTTTATTGAATTGTGTAAAAAATGTGCACAAATAATAAAAAAAAAATATTAAATGAAATTTTTTGTAACTTTGCCAAATATGGCTATGAAAATTCTTTGCATTTTTTTTTTTTTTTTTTTTGTTTTTATTTAAGAACTTTTATTAATATTTATTAAATACTTTTATATGTTAAAATTAATACTTTTAACAATTATAATGTTTACTGTTTCAAATAAATGCAGTGACTGTACAGAAGGAAATATATATTTTTACACTAGAGTAAATTTGTATTATGTATTATTTAAAGGATTTTTTATAGCGATATTAATTTTCAATATTATTTTGTTGTGATTTATTAATATTATTACTTTTCTCTTTTTGCTTAGAAATTTGGCTTTATGAAGCTAAATTTTTAATGAAATTCGTTCTTCTCTATATCTCGTATGGATATATGGATTTCTTTTTAGATTTTTTCCAAGACCTTTTTGCATTGGAGCAAATACTGTATATATTTGGATCCCCTTTGTGCACTTTTAGAGTAGTTCTGAAGGTTTTTTTTAAGTTTTTTTTAATTTAATTTTTTTAATTACGAGTTTTAAAAACTCGATGTTGGAATTTTGAGGACCTCTTATTCGGTTATTATATCCTGTCTTACCTTGAAGTTTTACTGAAAAAATCTACAAAATCTCCCCTTTTTAAATTGGTTCAAAGTTTATTGATCGGTTTTCATTTAAAAGTAGTATGTGATTTTTAACTTTTACAATTTGATTAAATTTAGGACATTTTCCAACACCTCTTAACCATACTTTATATCGGAATATTAAAGTAGTTTAGAAGAGACAACTTTATTGGGCAATATACCTCGATGTCGGATTCTATGAAATCTATTAATTTTGTTTTACTATGCCTAACATATTAACCAAAAAATGCTGTAAAATAAGTTTTTAGAACCCAAAAAAAGAAAAATCTGCTCAAATTGACTTTAACCGATACAATTTTTTTTCGAAAAACTTTTAGCCAGAATTTGTGCATTGTTGCTTTCAGAGTGTTTATATTTATCGAAAGAAATGTTTTCTTTTACCTTAGTTGTATTAAAACATAAATAATGCATTATGGAGTAAGAAGACATGTCATCTTTATCATAAGTAAAATGTTTTAAGGCAGCAGCGCAAATTTTTTGAAATTTGATCATTGCTTACTAATTTACGCATGATGAGTATGAATCTGGAAAAAATTTAGAATCGGCTGAATAGTTATTCAGATATAAAATAATAAATATTCGGTTTGTATGGTGGCTACTACCCTTTTAAACTCACCCTATCTATTTTCATCTCTATTGTGGAAATTGATAAGAAAAATATTCTCACAAAAGCTTGACCCTCTAACGGTCAAGGGTGCCTCAGGTCATATTTTCTTATTTTGATTTTTTTTTAAATAATTTAAGTTTCAACTTCTTTTCATATTCTACTCATTTAGTTAATTATTTGACATAATAAACTAAATATCTATACGTTAAATCCTAAAAAATCCGCTAATTGATTTTATATATTTTTTCTCCGACCATTAAAGGGTTAAGACTTTCATAGTCAAAGTTCATTGCACTATTATGCAATAATTTGACTTACCTTGCAAGGGAGGTAATACTACCCCTAAAATTGAATGCCCTATTTTCATCTCAGTTATGTAAGGTGATAAGGATATCACTCACTCAAAATTTTGCTTTTGCTCTAAACAGCTCTTCATATAACCGATAAATAATATTTGCTTTGTACCATTACCTTCCTATTTTCATCTCAATTGTGGAAGTTGAATGTTAGGACTTTCTTTGTAATAGTTCTTGAGAAATAAGATAATTGTTATCCGATCCGATATATATATATATATATATATATATATATATATATATATATATATATATATATATATATATATATATTTCAAATATTCCAAAATATTAAAAAGAAATTATATGTAAACTTTACTCGTCCTTTTACGACTTGAGAAATAAGAGAATTAAACAGTTATCCCCCTCCAGAAAAGTTGACTTATTTTATTTTTTTTTTAAATTATTTACAAAAACAAAAAAGCAATTCAATTGTAGTTAGGAAAATTGTTTTTTATTTGATGCCATCACTAACTTGTGAATAAAAAAGACATTTATATATTAAATATTTTTAATAGCATATCAACGCTACTTAGCTAAGGCTTTAATGAAACACAAATCTGTTCGCGTGAATGACTTTTAGCCATCGGCGTTAGTATTATGGAGGTTTAAGGCAAAAAGCTAAAAAATTGCAAAAATTTTATTTTCAAAAATATATAAAAAATAACCACACGTATATAATCCACATCAATATGTCCAAAATACAAATTAAAAGTGATACGATATTGTTGATGAGACCAAAGATAATACTGACCTCAATGGTTTTTAACATTTAATTTAACAAATTTTGATTAATTTCTCTTTTTTTTAATTTTATAAAATTTCTTGATATATTTGTAACATTTGATATTCAAGAAAGTTTTTAGAATGATATTAATGGACAAGAAATTACCTTTTATTTTATAGTAGTTAAACTTCAAAAATTTTAAAATATTTTAAAAATTCCACTTTAAGTCCGATGTCAATAATAAATGTACGTACGTAACTTACAGTGCTCCTATTGAAGGTACATTAACCTGATGTATCTTAAACGATTACAAGAGCAATAAACCTTATTCTTCATTTTTTAACACTCGAAACGGCCCCAATTTTCTAATCAAAAAACTGCAAGAAATTAAAATTTTTAAAATTTTAGTTTCACCACTTGCCCACAATATTATTTAAGATTAGTCAACGACATATTAATTGAACAACTGTTACCCCTATATTCCAGGTAAGAAATTCGATAAAGATGTCCGTTTGATCGTCTGTCCTTCTGTCGTTTGAAATCAGTTTTTAGAAAGCTCAGATATCGGACATACATATATGTTTTATACATCCATATACAGAGATTTTCTGTTAAATAAAATCTAATAAAAATGAGAAAAATCGTTGCATAAATAGTGAAGATATCGCCAAAAACCCGAAAATACTTCTATAAAACGTTGTTTAGTTAACACTGGAAAACAGCAACAATAAGATTTATCATATTTAGTTTTTTCGAGGCCACTATTTAAGCTAGATTCTTCGTTCTTTTACAGAAAATTCTAAACTTCTTTTTGGAATGTTTTGCTGAAAAAATTAACTCAATCAGTCCACCAGTATCCGGGATATCGGCCAAATGTTTTTGGTAATTTTAAAGTCCCTAAATATCATATACGGATTTTGTTCTTGCACATATCTGTGGCAAATATTTTTTTTTTCTAATTTAGAATTTTTAAATCAATTTAATCGGTCCCTAAATTTTCAAAATACTTTTTTTTTGTAGTTAATGTTGTCTTTATTTGATATTGTTATTGTTTCACCAACTTTAAAATATATTAATTTTTCTTATAATATCCTAACATGGATAAAATGTATATAGGATACGGCACAGCCGAATATCATACTCTAACTCGTTTTATTTATTTATTTATTTATTTTTTTTTCTTTAAGTAGAATTATTGTTGAAGTATCGTAAAGTTTCATGTCAGCTGTAATTTTTTAATTAACTAAAAATATAAAATTGATATATTTTTCTATAAGATATTTTTGCGTTTTATTTGAAAATAAAAAATTATGAAGCCAAACACATAAATCAAATTTCAATTGAAAAATTAAAAACTACAACCACAAGAGGAGAAATAAAATAAAAGCGGCAAAAATTTCCCTGTGCGGTTATAGAAGGTAGGTGAATAAATGGATACGCTTTTACGGTTTTATGAATTTACAGGGAACTTTGATACAAAAAATTAAAATTTTTTTATATGTCCGAAACTATTGGGGTCAAAAAATGGTATAAATATAATTTGAACACAATTTTTTGGTATTTTATTAAATCGTTCTCGAGATAAGCTTGTCACGCGAGTGTTATTTTTGAGTTTTGTTTTTTTTTTATTATCTTTTTGTCCAAAAAATAATTTTCGAGTTATATTTTTTGTTCAGAAAATAAATTTTCTTAGTTAAATGCACAAGGGAACAAAATTTAACTTTTTTTGCGGTCCGGAACTTTGTTGCAAATTTTTACTAATATGAGGTCGCTGATCTCAAATTTAATTTTCATTTTTCACTATCAGCTCGACTTTTCGAGATATATCGTTATGTCCAAAATTAAGGCATTTTCACTACATATATTGGAATAACTTGAAAACGGTTCACCATATTCAGTTAAAAAAAAAAAAAATCCGAAAATCGGTAACAATATTATCTTTAAGCCGTGCTTACATTGTTTTTAATTTTGTGCAATAGCTTCAGAGATATCGTTGAGGATTTGAAAAAATAACAATTTAACAAAAAAAAATTTTTTTTTTGGTCTTTAAAAATTCATAAAAAATAAAAGTGCAACAAAAATCACAGGTTTGGTCTAAAAATACTTAGTTAAACATATTTCGAATGAAATGAGCTTTATTTCATAGCAATCGGTGCACAACTTTTGATTTTATTCACAATTTACTGAGAAAACTGAATTGATAATATTTCCACAAAAAACATTTTTTAATGTGTATGTTGGAACAAAATTGAACTTTGTTTATGTCGACTATATATATATATATATATATATATATATATATATATATATATATATATATATATATATATATATATATATATATATATGACCTAATAATAAAACTGAATCAATCTGTTTGCGAAAAATATGATTTTTGGTAAAAATTAAAATAAATTGGAGTTTTTTTTTTTGCAAAGTATAATTAATAATTATTGAAAAAAAAAAGCATAAAATATAAAACAAGTAAGAAACATATAGTCGGCCAAATCCGACTATTTGATACCCTACTCCTTTTTGTATGTGTTTTAAAATTTGGGGAGGAGTCTTATAAACGGCCTGTGACCAATTATAGAGCGATACTTGTATTAAAAGTATATTTCTATGAAACATACGTATGCATTATATTATGTTATTTATAAACTTTAGAATGATTCCTGAAAGTGCGTCGTATATGGGAGCTATGGTCATTTAAACCGATCCTTCAATTTGGTATTGCGGTTTCTACAAATATAAAATAGATTTGCTAATGGTATTTGGCATATAGATTTCTGCTAAATTTTATTTAATTTAATTAAGCAATTTATGATCGCTAAACTCCTATTCGGGAAGAAGAATTGTATGGTATTTAAAATAATGAACATAACTAATTTCAATAGGCTTCATCCTCAGACCATAAAAGATCTGTGTGCTAAATTTTATTGATTTATTTTCAAAATTGCGACCTGTAGTTTGATTACAAGGTTTGCATGGACGAATGGGCATCATTAAATAGACTTGTACACTGATTATAAGCTGATTGGTATACATTATGGTGGCTCTTAGACCAATATTTATGGGTGTTATAAACGCATAATACCCTCCCTACCTATGGAAGTGTTTCCAGCCAAAATCGATATAGTTAGCTACATGTATTGGCCCACATTTTAATATATATTTAGCATGATATGTAGCATTAATTTTGAATTGCTTAAAAAGTAAGCAGTTATACCATTGACAAATTTCATAACTTTAAATTTTAGGAAATTTACTTACTGTGTGATACAATTTAAAATAAATTTGAATAACTTACTAGACAGGAAAAACAATATTATTACTTTAAATACTAAGTAAAATATTAAAATTTCTAAGAAAAGAAAGATCTTAATGTTAACAAATGGCAACAAATTAAGGATAGCTAAAATTCTCCCACACTAGTATATCTTATGGTTTTATTAGAATAAATATTTTTAATGTATTTGTAAAAATTAATATAAAACTTATATAAACAAGAGAAAAACGAGATTTATCCCATTTCTTTTATTTTCTTTTTTCAATTTTCTCGATATGTTTTCCCCAACAATAACGAAATTTTAATTTTTGCTTTTTTGTGTATATAAAAAAAAAAAAAAAAAATGTAGAAAAAGTATTATCCTTAAAAATATCCACACCTCTTGTTCTGGTAAATGTCAAGCGTTTAGCTTCCAATTTAACTCCAAGTAAAATGTGATTACAAAAGTTTTTGTAAAAGAAATGAACTTTTTTTTTTTTTTGCTGTTGTTCACCAAAAAAGATAGAATAAAAAAATATTAAGTTATTTTCAATTTGCACAACTACCAACAACAAACTACACCGAAATTTATACCATTAAAAACACTTTCTTTCCATTCACTGGTAACACCAAACAAGCCGACGTGTGTATTCAGAGCCATTACCGGAGAATATAAAAATAGTGAAAAAAGGTATAAAACTCTTTTGTAAAATTTTTTATTCCACTTTTTTCATTACACAAAAAAATAAAAAAACTGAAATTATGTATGTTTGTGTAAGGGTAGAAATGTCTGCACTTACAAATTGTATATTTTTTTTCTTATATTTATATTTTCTAAACCAAATGAGCATCGAAGCGTGGAATAAACTTAATAAGAAAAAAAGTTTTGCATAATTTCGTTTTGCTGTTATTACGAGTACCTTTCACAGTAAAATTTCTTTGCATTTTCTTTTTTCTGTATTTTAGACAAAATTTGTGGCATAAAGATTTTTGTTTTGTTATTTTTTATTAGTTTCTAGCATTTTTTATTATTTGCTTATGATTGTAAACCAATCCCCAGATAATCGATAAGAAAAACGAGATATCAGTGATTAAAGGTATTTATGGAAAATAAGAAAACACTAGCCGAAAGGATATGAATACAATATAAAAAACCTTTAAGATAAAAAGTAAATTTTATATTAACTACTAAGTAGATATGAAAATCAAATATTTAATTTTTCTAAAATCCTTAAAATTATAAACATCTTATTATTATAAACATCTTATTATTTATTAAAAAATATATATATAGAAAACTTTATTTAACAACTTCCAACTTTAAAAATTTCAAAAATGTTTACAAAAACTTTTCCAAATTAGATTTTGTTTGTTTCTTTTCTTGCACATTGCTCTTTATCTTTTTAACACCTTTTTTTCTTTCCTCACTTTAATGAAATTTGCATTAGTGTCAACGCTTCAAACGAATATATAATTATACTACACAAAACAGATTTAAGTTGCAAAGTAAAATAAAAATAAAAAAAACAAATTTTTTCTTTACTTAACTTATATATTGTTTTTTTATGGCACACATTTTCTCTCCACCCTTTATTTGTTTAATCTAAATACGACAAATATGTGTGTGTGTGCGTTTAGGGTTATTTTGTGCTTGTGTATGTAAATTTCATTCTTTCAACAGTAATTTGTTGTTA
Source organism: Protocalliphora azurea (assembly GCA_932274085.1). Classification (NCBI taxonomy): domain Eukaryota; kingdom Metazoa; phylum Arthropoda; class Insecta; order Diptera; family Calliphoridae; genus Protocalliphora; species Protocalliphora azurea. The sequence continues at coordinate 150,825,834 of OW026522.1, forward strand.
AGTTTGAAAATATCATGAAAACAAATCGTCACAATAAAATGCTCAATATGTTGACAAATACACTGAAATGGTTGGGGAGAAAAAAAAGGGTTGTATTAGTTTTAGCATTAGCAAAATTTACAAAAATATTATAATCGTTGCATGCCACACTACATTCTGTGTCCTATTTGGAGATAGATATTGTGTACTAGTAGAAGGTATGTAGCAGCGTATCTTTTTAACTGCAAAAATCTATTAGCTAAACATTAAAAAATATAATAAAAGCTCATAAAAAAGATGACTTAACATTTCTTGTGGTTTGTTTAACGAATGCTAAAAATAATATGAAAAAATACTAGATTACCCCAGCAAAAATTGTCCTGCTTAATTTTGGCTTTAATAGCTATTTCAGTAAAAATGTATAAACATAATATAGCCCGGCCTGGAAATTTCCATATAAATTTATATGAAAAATGCGCAATGCGGCTCAGTTGAAAAACATATTTTATTTTAAATTCTCCTCTGAATTTTTGTTATTTTAATTTTGTTATATAAGATATTACCATACTATTTAAAAAATTGCATAAAAATTGCATAAACAAAATTGAAAATAGTTGAAGTGAAAAAGAAATGAAATGAAAATAAATAAAATTGTTGCTGTTCCGTAGCCGTTTTTTTTTTTTTTTTTTTTTTATATGCATAAAAATCTTATGCTTGATTTAACCGCGTGTGAAGCACTTTTTGTTTTTCTTGTGAGTAAAATAATTGGTAGACACCCATTGTACTTATCAGTCGAGTACGTTTTCTGAAATTCTAAATGTATATATATAAATATATATATATATAAGTATGTATATAATGTATATATATATATATATATATATAAATGAAGCAATATTTATTTACATATTAAGTAGCAACGAAACAATGTTGTTGTTGTTTCATTCTGTCGAGTGTCCAATAAACTTTTGCAATGTATTCTTCTATAATTATTCTATGAACTTGAACAGGAATAAATTTACAATATTTTAAGAAAAAAAGGAGTATATATATATATATATATATATATATATATATATATATACATATATACATATATATACATATACAAATATATATATATACATTCATACATTGCTACTTAATAATACATTGTTTCATTGCTACTTAATATGTAGCTAAATATTGCTTCATTTACTACCTAACTGATAGCCTTAAGTATATAAACAATAATAATTAAAAACGCAGAATACAAAATAATTGCAAAAAGCTTTATCTTAGAGAATTCGTATAACTTAATAACATATAGGGAAAAGAACTCATAGATTCTATTTAAAAAAAAAAAAAGTTGTGAATTAATTAGATGATGTTTACAGAGAATACCACGGTGGAACGCTGAAGAGTGCTGATGACGGTCATGGCTGATTAAAAAATGCATTCCATTCTCTCGAATGTCTAATAAACGTTTACAATGTATTCTTCTATAATCATTCGATGAACTTTTACCCGAATAAATTTTCGAAATTCAAAAACTCTAGAAAAAGTTCAACAAAAATTACAAAGCAAATTTGTTAAGAAAAACTTTTGTTGGGATATTGAGCGCATATTCAACATATAAACATCCGATCAGATACGAACTCCTCAACTAGTAATTGTCTAGCTGTTTACAGAAATAATTAGTTATACTTCGTTGAAGCTACATATGTAAGTAGTTATTATTAAATGGTAATAAATGTGTTTCAGCTTTTTTTAGTTTTGACAAATTTTCTAATTAGGTATTTTTTGCTTTTTAGCGATTTCTTTTGTATTTCAGCTGCTTCAAAATTTTTGATTTTTTATCTTTTTGCATTTTGGTAATTTTTTCGTGTTTTTAGTTTTGACGATTTTATTTTCTTGCCAATTTTTATTATTATTATTATTATTATTATTATTATTATTATTATTATTATTATTATTATTATTATTATGGTTTTTCATATTCTACTGAAACATCATAATAATAAACAATAACAAACAAAAAAACTGTACAAAGCTTTTGTTTAATGTTATTGTTTTACGACTACCAATGAAGAAACAAAAACAATAAGAAATAAAAACAAGTTAAAAGAAGTTAGAAGAATTCCCTACACCATTGAGTACGTGCGTCGAAATTCAGAGAGGAGTCTTGTATGTGGCTAATTGTGGAGCGTTACTTACACTACGGAGGAGGATTTGCGGAAGTGGATCTTATATGGGGCTATGGCCAATTATAAGCCGATTCTCATAAAGTTTGACACTGCGGTTTCTATTTATATAACACTAATTTCTGTCAAATATTAACCTAATACTAACATTTTTGTGGGATTTATAACCGTTAAAGTGGTTTCTATAAAAAGGGATTAATATGGGAGTTATAGTCAGATATCAACCGATCTTAGGAAAATTCGGCACACGAATTTAAATTTCATAAAAATATTTTTATATTTAGGGGAGGATATTTTTATGGGACTAGGTGAAATAATGGACCGATCTTAACTATTTTCAATAGATTTCATTGCTGGATCATAAAACACATTTGTGCCAAATTTCATTTAATAATTTTCAAAATTGCGACCTGCAGTTTGACTACAAGGTCGGATGGACGGACATTGTTAAATCGATACAGACAGTTATTCTAAGCCAATATTTTTGGGTGTTACAAACATCAGTATAAAAAAAGCCTCCCCACCTATGGTGGTGTAGAATATAAAAATATATTGGACAACATTTGGCCTAAATTTCGCTTGTCGTGGACTAATTTGGTTGATTTGTTTATTATAAGAATTTTTATCGATTTTAGTGATTTTTTAATAGAGAAATTATCGGAAGTCTTTCCGATATTTTGAAGAATTTGTCATATATCTAAGTTGTGGGAGTCACCATAAAAAACCGACCAACAGGCGGACATCGTTACAGATTACAAATGGAATGACAACTGATTCCACTCGATATTATTTGGAGATAGTACAATAACTCCATGTAATATACATACGTAATTGTATTATTCAGTTAAATAAATAAAGCAATTATACTCCACTAGAGTAAAAATAAAAAAGAACATTAAAAACGTTCTGGAGAAATTAAATTAGAATTTAATTTCTATCCTTTATACATTTTTATTTTATAAAGAAAAAATTAAAGGCAAGGATATATGAAAGAAATAATTTTAAAAAGAATTTAATTATAATAAACGCAAGAAAATTCATCCAACTGTTTAACTTTTTGTAAGATACAAACTAAAAAATGCTCAGAACAATAAAAACACACAGCAAGCTTTGTTTTTGTAGAAATCTAAATCGTTTAATTTACCATATTCTTTCTTCGTAAAATTTTAAAAATAAATATTTAAAAAATGTCCATGGTATGTGCATATATATATATATATATATATATATATATATATTTAAGTTTTTAAAAATCGCTAGCGGAACTAATCCTTGGGTCTAAAATGAAGAAAATTTGTTTTTCTGACGGTTGGTTTAGGAGCGGGCCTCAAAGAGTTAATAAGAGACCTCAATGAACCCTGTGACGTAAATTCTTAAGGATAATTTTCTGTCGACAACTTTGTGTAATTTTTGGGTATTTTATATATTTCTTCAATCAATTCTCAATTTATTAGAAATTTTGAATAAGTCTTAGTGTTTTGACGAGGATAATGTGTATATCAAATATCAATAATTTCGCATGTGGAGAGGAAACCAGCTAGTTGTTTTAAAATGGAATGACTCACTAAGTTGATTATACTTTTTCTAAACGAACTTGAATATGTAAAAATATTTTAAAAAGAAAATTGCTTACACTCTTTTACAAGCACCCGAAAACTTTTTAGTTTTATTTTTCAATCATAAATATCTTTACTGTTTAAAATATTTTTTCATTTGTTCAAGAAAATATGTGAGAAATTTTTATTTTCAAATATAAATTCTATAATGATGAAAAAAATTAATATCTTTTAAAATAAATATCAGCATGAAAAAAAATTTAATTTTTGTTTTTTTCAAGCACCCGAAAATTTTTCATTTTTCAATCAATTTTAACTGTTGAAAATCTTCTTTCATTTGTTGAAAATAATATGTGAGGTATTATCTTTTTTATATGAATGTCCATCATGATGAAAAAATAGATATTTTTAAAAATAATTATCAGTATGGAAAATTTTTCAAATGTTGTTTTTTTATTCATACTTCTGTGTTTGTTTCAAAAAATATTTTCTACTATTTTATTTATTTGAACTTTATATGTGTTGTATGAAAGAATTTTAAATATTTTTTTTATACAATGAAAATGTTATTAATCAGAATTCTTTTTTCCCGATGAAAAACGCCGAAAACTATTTTTCAACTTTTGTAATGATATTTGTATTTTTTATTTCGATCAAAATGAAAAATAATAAACTATTGGTAAAAATATAAAAATTATGATGGATTTTTATTTTTTTTAACAATCAAGACTGTTTTTTAATTGAAATAAAAATAAAAAGTTGTGTGTTTTTAATATTAAATCCGGTTTCTACTCTTTTAAAAGCTCGAATTAACTTCAAAAGATTTCGAAAAATTATATTATTTTGAGGATATTTCGAAACTTTTGAAAATGTTTAAAAATATTTTAAGTATTGAGTAATTCCATTTTAAATTTAAAATATTTTGACCCTTGATTACCGATTTAGATAAAATTTAGTGCATGCGTAGATGAGTATACAGAAGTATATAAAATGAATTTTTCTCATTATTATTTTAAGAACTGTGACGAGTGTATGAAAGTGATTAACATATTTATTGAAATGACCATTACTTTTGTTATATAAAAGATATCAAAATATATATTTTTTTGCAGTGGATTTGTCAAAGCTTGTATTTTAAGATGCTAAATAAAAATTTTGAAAATATTTTTATTAACATATCTTTTTATATAAATCTTCTTTAGTGAAAAGGTCCATCTTTAATTTTTTTTTATATTTTTTGGTAGAAAGACTTATTGGTATACTTGCTATAGAGAAATTTTCAGAGAGGTCAATATTTTTAAGTTTAAAATGGAATTACTCTATTTTAAAAATATTACTACTGGTCTTCAGTGATAGTATAAAACATGGTTTAAAAATAATAAAATAGCGCCGCTCTCTCCTTTTGTCGCAAAATCTAATAGTTTATTACTTTTTTCTGAGTTCAAGATATTATATTTTATAAAGAAAGTTTTGTGCATTTATTTAATGCAAATAGCATATTTTTATACCATTCAATAAAACAGATATTTTAATTTTTTTCAAATCCCTACAATATAATAAAGTGATTTTTAGCTTTATAAGAATTATACATAATAAAAAATAATCCCAGAATTGTTTTCCCTTTTTCAAATAATTCCCTTAAAAGTAAAAAAAAAAAAAAATGTGAGAACGAAGTGGAACTAAATTCTTATATTTATGTATGGTGTGAAGCCTTTAACAACACACCAATTCCAAATTGGACAGCCGTTAGTTTTTATTGTACTGAAGGGAATAAACAAAAAGCTGTTAAAAGAAATATTTCGTTAAAAATACTAAAAGCTGTTCAGTTTTTATTTATTTAGCTGTTGTTGTTGTTGTTTGAACGCAAAAGTTTGGCCTTTCTTTTTTATATCATTTTTAATGTTTATTTTAGTTTTTCTTAAAAGTAGCTGTATTATTTTATACTTAATTAATACATTAAAAGTTTTGAATTTTTCTCTAAGCACTCTACATTAAATGTAAAACATTTCATTAATATAGTATTAAGTAAATATTTTCTAAGATCATATAAAATAGCCCAACTAAATATTTGCTTTATCTTACAAGTCCTATGAAGGATAATACAAAACAGCATAAAATGTTTAATAAATTTATTTATTATTATTTTTATTATTAAAATTAAGAAATAAAATTTAGTAATATTTTATTACTTAAGGAAACTGGCTAGTGCTGCAGATTTAATCTGGCTGAAAGTAACTTTTAGTTTTTAGTTTTTTTTTTTTAATTTTTATTACAACGAATTTAACTTTTAATGAATTAATTTTTTAAAGTCACTTTAAATTTCATAGTGTTAACATTTTAATGAAAAACTGTTCAGAGTTCTTTTCAAAAATACGTTTAAGTGAGAATAAATATTCATAGAAAATATTCAAAAATTTTGCTGAAATATAAAATTGAGCTTTAAAAAGAATCTTTTTTAATATTTTTGAATAAAATATGTCCCTTTCATTGTAAATCCGATTTATTATTTTTAAAGCTATAAATAAAAAGTTTTCAATTATGTGTAAGAAAAAGATTTTATTTTTAATTGAAAGACTAATGAAACCTTTTCTCCATTTGAAAGAAAAATAGATTAATTTTATTATACTTATTATATTAAAAAAATTGTACCTTAAGTCTAAATCTTACTAAAAAGGTCAATGTTATTTAATTAGTTTGCTGTTAGAGCATTATAATTATTACACATATTGTTAAAGTATTAGAATGAATTCTCTATTAAATATAGTAAAAGAATTATTATTTATAAAAGTATTTTTATACTTAAATGAAATTTTAGCAAACGGGTAGAAGAAAAACCCATAATTTTTGTTTAAAGAATTGATGTGTATCATGTGAGTTGTGACAAGTGGAAATTGTATGGAAAACAAAAGCTTGACAAATTTACAATGCTCTCGAGTATTAAATTTATGTGTATGTATGTATGTAGGTATGTATGTATGTATGTATCTGCATGGATCTGTCTTTTTATATGAATATAGAGGAAAACAGAGACATAGAAAATGTTTTTAATATTTGAATATAATGTCACATAGCTAAAGCTATATAACAAATCTGTGTATTGTATTTATTTACAAATATACATACTTTAAGAGAGGACATGACACAAATGTTACTAGTAGTTGCTCTCCATAAAAATTGAAAAGGTCATAAGTTGATTATTTTTAAATTATTCTTTTCTTATATGTGTGATTTCACTCAAAGTTCAAAGTTCCCAGAGAATTTTACTTCATGGACTTTCTCAGACATTTTACCTTTTTCGGCAACACAGAAAAAAATCACCAATCATCAAATATATTAGCAAATGATTCATTCAATTAAAAACTTTTTTAAATTACTAAAAACTGAAAAAAATGAAAAAAAGAAAAATTTTTTTTTTCAATTAAAAAATTGATCAAATCAATCAAGTTGATGAATAACTGAATTAAAAATTTATGTGAGAAATATAATTTTACTTAAATTTTATATTTACTGAAATATATTTACTAAATTTAGATTCAAAATGAAACAGATGTGTTAATTGAAAAATATACGGCAATAATATTTTATGTGAAAGACATGTACGCCCAAATTATAAATAACTTTTAAGTCATCAGCAGGCCTGCCATATTTGCAGAGTTATCGGTATTTTGTAAATTTTTAACCTCAAAAATAGTGAAAAGCTGATATTCCTTTTGCTTTAAAATAAAATCGAATCAAATCCAATCTTCTTGATTTCGAACACATTGAATTATCACGCTCAGCAATCAAACAAATCTCTGAGTGGACCACCTAAAATGTTGTTACGGATCCACAATGATCCACGGACCCCATTTTGAGATTCATTGGGTTAGGAAGTGCTTAAGAGAAATATAAATATATGAGGAATTAAAAATAAAAAGTAATAAACTCTTTGAAACCAACTTTAGTTGTCGTGTTATTTTAAAATTTTGTTTTAAATTATTCACATAAAATCTCACAGAACTACGGTCAGTTAAAGCTAAAGATATTATGAGAACTAAGTTAAAATTTTCGAGGATTTTTTGATTTACTTTAGTTTTGAACTCACAACTTACATCTTTTAGACACTTAGTACATTAATTATACAACATATTACTAGTTATCATATTACCATCTGTTGAAAAGATATACAATGACAAAAAATGAAACCAAAAATTGAAGATTTTATAATTTTCACAGTTTTTTTAGAGAAAATCTGAGCGCATAAGTGAAATAAAATTTTGAGAGGGAAATTTAAAAGCCGAAATGATTTCTACAGTTTAAGGTATTCTTGTTTATTTCAGGAAACCAGGCGTGGGATAACATCATCACAATCTTCCATCTAATTGATGTAAATATTAATAAAATCTATGTTTTTCGCTACTGAAAAATACCCCTTTTATAAAAATTATCGAAAATATCGCGTAAAAGGAATGAATTTATAAGTGACACCTCCGAGTCAAGTGAGCCTTAAAAGAATTTAAACGCCAAAATTTTATGCAATTTTTAAAATTTCACCAAAAATTTTTTGGCATTTTTTTAATATATGATTCATTCAAAAATATATGTAATCATCTTAATGGTTAAAATTGATAATGTGAAAAAAATAAATAAATAAATTAAAGAAATATTATTTATACCGGCTATAGCGACATTTACCTCCAAACACATTTCGCTTGGTGACAACTACCACGAAATATAAATTAGTAAATTTTGATGTGAAATGAAAGAGTAATAAAATTAAGTGGGCGCCAAAATATTTTAAGGCCTTTTAAATTTATAGATCAAAAAATAATTTCATAACCTCAACAATCATCCTTAGATCTTTCGCATTATATTTCGAATTTCAAAATAATAAAAACAATTCATGACATAAAACTTATCACTAAATAATATAAATGTTTAAGCTTTTCGAAAATTCACTTCTGAAAAAAAACTAAAATCACGATTTTTTAAGAAATATCATAAATAGTAAGGTTTAAATAACTCTATTTTTCAAACCAGTTCTCAAATTCATTTGTTTTTTTCAGCAAAATATCCCAATGTATATCCTTTTCAGCCATATTCTTTTAGATTTTTAACCAATAGAATTTTTTTTCCTTTTTTAAGAGTTTTTTGAAAGTCAACTTTAAACTTCCATAAAGCTAACAGTTTCGGCATGCATAAATATTAGTTAATAAAACAACAAATATACGTTCTTGTCATAAGAAAAAATGTGTGAAAATATTTTAACTCAAAATTTTTAAATTTTGTAAAAAATAAACACTGTATATTTTTTCAAAAAAAAAAAAAAAAATTGTCTTTAAAACCATAAGACCTTTTCAAATTAACCAACAATAAGTTTGGCATGTTTAAAGTGGATAAAGTGTGAAACTATAAAAATTGCATTTTTATGGAAATGATATTTAAACACAAAACCCATATAAAAATACATCTATTCATTCCTAGCAAACTTGAACACGTATATATACATATAAAAACATATACAGTATCTCACATAAACTAGTGAATTCTTACTTTTAAATAAAAAATTAATTATTTTAAGTTATAACAGTAGGCAAATAAAAAAAATAATTGTTAGTGGAACAAAAAAAAAAAAAAAAAAATATATTTCAATTACGAAATTGCTTACAGTAATTAAATTTTTATTTGATTTTGCTCCAATCATGAAAATTACATTATTAATTATATGAATATAATTGATTTTTTCCAAAAATTTTAATTAAAATTCTAATTAAGTCAGTTATGTGCATAATTAAAATTTGGCCTAAAATCAACTAAAATTTTAATTGAAATAACTAAGAAATTAATCAAGTTCCAAATATAGTAATTATTATTTTTATTGCAAATTTTATAGTATATACAAATATGAACATTTTTTTACAATAATACTTTTATTATATTTTATATAATTGTAAACTATTATGTTGTGACATGATTACATTATATCTTCATGTGTATGTATAGATAAAGATAAAGAGAGATAGATGATAGATATTTGTAAGTAATTTTGGTATTCTAAAAATTATTGAAATTTAAAATTAATATTCTAGTATATCATCCATGGAATAAAGGTGTTCAGCTTGTTAATGGGTTCATCTAGGAAATGACCCAGAAATAGTGGGGATTTAATGAAAAATTGTTGAAAAATTTATAATGTATATTTGCATTTAATGTGAAAGTAGTCCCCCTAATATCACCGGAATAGGTAGTAAAATATCTTCCATTTTATGATCAGCACTTACTTTTGACAATCATGAAAATCTTTACTTGCTATTTGGAATAACTTCAGTCATTTATCTTTGAACTTATTACTTTATAATACTCGAATTTATAAAATAATCAAAACACAATTTTGCAGAAAAAAAAACTTTTAGGTTTATATTTATCTCAAAAATTGTGTGTTTATCACCAATTTATTTATAATAAAAATGCATATTATTTTAGAAATTTTTTTTATTTTATTTTGATGAGAATTGTCTTTTTGTCTGTTGTTATTTTTGAATAATATTAAACAGAATAATTAAATAAATTTTCAATTTAAATAAAATTTATTAAAAACAAGATTAAGAAATTTATCAAAAAATATTATCTAATAATTTTTCTGTGAAGGGATTTTTTTGGTGATATGTTCTATCAAATGCTGAAAAGGGAATAGCACAAAATGTTGAATCGTTTCCGTAAAATTGATAAAAATAACACGTTCAGTCATTTCATGTACCTCACAAAAGTATTTTAATTTGTTTTTATTTTTTTTTTTTTTTTTTTTTTGAATTTGAAGATACTCAAAAAAATAAAAAAAGGACAAAAAAAATAAATATTTTTCATATTAATTGGTATTAATTATTACTGTTAAGCATTTACTAATTCTTTTTAAAAATTTAGGAGGGTCAAATTTCGGGGAAATTAAACGAAGTTTCCTTACAAGTGCCTTGTAAAAAAATGGAATAATCGGACCATTTTTCCTATATGATTTTCTAAACATAAAACTTTTTAATTGGAAATATAAATAGACTTCAAAAAAATTATTTTTCTTTAACAGTTCTGAATTTTTACATCCCAAATGATATACGTTTGTTCATTATTTTATTAGAAATTAAAAATCCTCAACATTAAGTCAATTTTACTGAAGTATTGGTCCTCATATGCTATCAAAAATTTTTGATTGTGTTTCTGTAGGTATTAGCTGTTATAAAATTGGAGACTTGAATACCGGCTACTACAGAAATACAAGGCCAATTAATGCCACAGTATAAAACGCAACGTGAGATATTTTTTGACTTACATAACTAGAGGTCTTTCAAGTTATCGGTGTAATAGAAAAAGATAAAAAATACTCGAAAAAGTTAACTTTTCTATTAACAATATTGTTTTTGATCAAAATAAAATTAAACATTTTCTGCTCCAGCATTTCTCAAGTGCAAGTTGTTAGTCCAGAATTAATATGACTACTTAACTAGATAAATAAAAGCAAGCACTATCATGTCGTGGTTTATTTTGGAGCTGTATGATCAAGTCAGTTGTTCTAGTCTTCAAAGTTATCAATGGATATATATCGGGAAGAAATTTCTTAACATTTTAAAATAAATTTTTAATACCAACGGCACTAAAATGGACTTAATATTTAAGATATATTATTGTTAATGAAGCAGGGCCCCATAACAAGTGATTAGGATGTTTCAAATATAACATTTTAATAAAAGAATCTTTTCGGCAATCAAATACTTATTACTTATAAAAGAGTACTATATTTGTAATTAAAAGGAGAGAAACATCAAGCTTCCAAGTCCATTAAATAAAAAATTGGACTAAAAATCCCCCAAACTATAAGCCCAAATTGCGAAAATAAATCAGTGAACATTTAACAGTGATATCTTATGACCAATTATTAACAAAAATTACGGTAATTTCATCATTTTTTACTATATTTGATATCTTCAAATACAAAGATGAGAAAAATTCAAGTACTTTTATGAGTTAAATTCGGTGACTTTTCGTACTATTTCTGATTTTTTTTTTTTTTTGGAAACAAGGCAATATTTCTTATTGTAGTTTTTTGTATTATGAAGGCGACATACAAACGAATAAAATTCAATCAATAAATCTAAAAATTATTATTTCAAATCATTTAATAAAACTATTTTTAGAAAAAATTTGAAAAATCAAATACTTTAGTGAGACACAGTATGTATGTACAAGTAAATAATGCATATAATAAAATGCGGATATAAATATTTTTTTTCGTTTTTGTAGTTGTAACTATTCGGTTGGCTGCTTGACACTCTTGTGATGGGTCACCACCAACAAAAACTGCAAGATTTCAGCTGTTAGTCGCTTGGACGATTACTACTGAATAAGTGTTTAAAAACACAACAAAATATGTGTAATATATGTTTGTCACCTCTGTGGTTTATCTGAGCAAATATTTTAGAAGAAAAAAAAATCGAATAATAAAATAAACTTGTAGGAAGGTGTAAAGGAAAGAGTATAATTTTTCTCATTTTTTTAATGTATCTAGATAGTAGAAGTGATTTTTATAACTTAATGCTTTTGTTAACGTTGTTGTAGCTGTTGTTACAACTGTCATTGCTGTTTATTATGTTTGTGACATGTTGCTGTCAGGCATATAAATTGTAACAACACAATTCTACTATTTACTACAATTCTATTCATATGAAATTGCATTGCACTGCATGCAAAATAAGTTGTAGTAAATATAAACCACAAACATATTTTTTTCTACTTTTAAATACACAATTTTTATCAAGCAACAACATCTTAATTGTTCAATATGGCTGCAACAAATTATGGTTGGCTGCCATGATATGTTTTCTCTAGATTAAAACCATAATTGTGTAAGAAAATCTAAAAAAATAAAAATAAATCATAATAATCATAAACTGAAACCATTATAAATGAAAGATATGTAGGAATGTATAATTAATTTGAATATTGTCCAAATGCATATAAAGAAATATTAATTTAATGCAAATTATGTTTGTTAAGGCATTTGTTTTCTCTAATTATTAAACAGGTGCAACTTCTAATTTGCATACATATTGAAAAAAAATATATTTTTTTATTTTTCTATTTCAATTTAAGGTCACTCGATTGTTTTTGATTGCCTTCAAATTTGTTTTATATTTTTGTTTAAATTTTATCCTAACTTGCACTTCTAATTATGGTTTTTTATCCTTTTTACCTCGCCTATAAGCAAAACCCATATTTTCATTATTCATGCACGAAATTAATATCAAACATAATTTTAGTTTTAATTATACAGTCACAAAAATATTTTGCAATTTTATGAATATTTTACATTTTATGAAATTAAAAAATAGGTTATTTAGCTACAAACTAAGGCTGGGCCCAATTGGAAAAATAATGACATTTTTAAAAGGGAAATAATAAAATTATATATAAAAAAAAAAAAAATACTTTCGTCAAAAATGGGATTTATGCACGCTTAAGTGATTTTTAGACGTTGACCTTATGTGAAAGCTATGTTTAAATATGAACTGATCTTCACGAAATTGAACATTTTGCCCTTCAGTGCGCTGTGATTCATATATGAATGCACAATTTTTTCTGTTTTAATAATTTAATGACATAATACTGATACCCAGTATTAACAGATCCTAAAATATTGAAGCCAGCATATTTGTAACAGTGTATTTTTTAGTTCACGAAGAAATATTTTGCCCTCTGGTTCATATATGAATCACTTAATTTATTTAGAAAAAAAAACAATTTATTGAAAATTTTAAAAAATAAAATTTGTATTATTTTTTAATTATTTTATAAATTTTTTCACCGAAAAAAATTGTTTCGCTTAGAATTTATAGGTTAGATTTACACTGAGACGAAAGATATAACTTGAATTTTATTAAAATATTGATATAATTAAAACCATAGAATACAACTAGAAGCATATGTAAGATGCACTTCGAACTAAATTTAAAAAAAATACTCATTTTTTTTAAAAACACAAAAGCGAAATATATTACCTATACTAATACAAAATCGGTTTCTAACAAATTTATCATTTAAATAAAAAAATTCTTGAAAAATATTGTTTACCATAACATTAAAGGAAGAAAACAATAAATTACTTCTCATCGAAAACAGTTTTTCAGCAAGATTATGCCTTTTGTTAAAAATAAATTTTACTTAGTTAGAAATATTGACTTAAAACAATGAAGTAGTGATCACCATTCAGGAAAAGCTTTTTCATAAAATAGACTTTAAAAAAAGCATAACATTTTGAAATGATTTTCCTCCTAAAAAATTATTTCTTAAGGAAATATTGAGAAACAGAATGATATTTTTCACAGAGAAAAAAATTGTTTACAAAGAAATTTTTACAATATTTTAAAAAAAGACATCACTTTTCAAATTAAGACTTTTTCACAAAAAGACTTCATTAAAAAAACAAAAAAACAAAACTATCTTTACCATAATACTGACTTGGCCACAATGCCGCCAATTTTTTTATTATTTGATGAAATTTTAATTGATCTTATTTGATAGATTTGTGGACCCTGAATACCACAAAATTCAGTAAGGCGGAAGCTATATGGCGGATCAAAGTGGGCTATGGTCCCTGAATTTTAGCCACAATTCGAATACTTGGTATACGTTAATAAGATATATCACATACAAGGTTTCTGGGATCAATAATTATGATTCTTTAATAAAGAATTAAAATTGGTGTATTCAATACGGCGGTCAAAATTTGCTTTTATTATTTGACGAAATTTTAAATATCAATATGAGCTGGACATGTATTTTGCAGAGTTATCGGTTAGGATTCCAAGAGGTTCCTACTACAGACCCACTAGGGAATGGACTCTTGGCAGAAGGAATTATGCCTGGAAGAATATAATTGACTGCAGAGTATCTTGAGCACTATGGCCTAGTCTAAAATTGGCAGATTATAAATATCTTCTAAGTATGAATTGGGAAAGCCTAAGAGTCATTGTAGGAATATTTATTGTTCACTCCTTGATAGGGAATATGATGAGTAAGTACGACAAGAGTTCTTTAGATTTCTGTAAGATTTGTGAGGATGTAGACAAGCTAGAGAATGTGGAACATTTACACTGCTTGGCACTAAGATTTAAAATTTCACGATTTAAAAAAAATAACATTTTTCACATAAAAGGTTACGATTTTATATGAAATTGCCTTACAATATCATGATTTTTTATTTTCTTTGTTTTTAAGAATTATGTATATACACTATCTAAAATAAATAAAAAATTTCATAAAAAAATATGATGTTTTGATATTTAACCTAATATAAAAATTTACAGATATAAAATCTAAGGTATTTAGATTACAAATCTTAAAAAATATTTTCCGTCCATTTGAATTGGACTTTTTGACAAAATATCAAACTTGCAGCACAGAGTGTAATATCAGGAAACTATTTTAGTTAACACAAAAATCTTTTTCATTTAAAACAATAAACAAAAGCTTTATTTTTCTATAGTATTAAAAATAACTTCTTTCTGATTAAAAATTTCAAAAGAAAAAGTTTATTCTAAAACTGATTATTTACTTTGTTCATCAAATGTCTATTTTCATAAAAGAAAGTGAAAGTTAAAAAAATGCACATAATTACTTTTATATAATTTAAAATACATTTGTTCAGCATTCATAAAACCCGGATGGTTGTTACATAATTTCTCTATATATTGCTTTTGTAACAAAATTAGCTACATTCCCTTAAATATAAAATTTAAAAACTTTGTTTATGAGTGTATGTCGTATAATGAAATAGTAATTAAAATATAATTATTCTGCTAATAATGCAAAACTATTGAAATATTTAAAAAATTTACGCTTTTATTGGTAATAGTTTGCTGAATATAAAAAAACTCATTATCTGGGATATTTATGAAAAATGTAATAAAATATTTTATAGCTTCTTTTTTTATATAAAATTATTGCTAAAAAGACTTTAAAAAAGGTTAAGGTGGAGATCACTCGCTAACATCGAAAATTTAATTATAGATTTTAGTAATGTTATAGTTTCTTTGTCTTAAAATTCATTTACAGTCTAATTAGATTTTGTGGCTTTAAACAAAGTAAAGTACTTGGTTTCGTGTTAATTTTGTCGAATGCGGTTGACATTTAATGCATGAGCGATATTTTAATCATTCAAAACGTATACGCCACGTACTTATGTGTGTATATTATACTGCACTAAAATTTACCGACTTTTGGAATTTGACCATAACTGCCCCTAGAATCGTTCGCTTAAATGCAAAAAGATATTTTGTGAAATATTCGGATATAACTATCCCGTTCCGCATCGGACCTTAAGTTTGTATGTTGTGTTTATATGGGAAAATATGGCTTTTTTACAATTTTTAGAAAAATCTACTTATTAAATAAATTTAATTAAAAAAAAACCTAATCTACACGCAATTATCTATCAAACAAAACATAAAAAGAAAAAAAATCAGTTGAAAGATGTTAAAGTTATTACGAATTCCCTAGACTATTATTAATGAATTATTGTATTAATGTAATTTTTTGAGAAATGTTTAAATGCAATGCTACTTTTATTTAAATTTGAACTATATTACTTAAAAATTATGTCTTTGTTTCTGTAGGATAACTCAAACCGCTTCCTATGCTTGTTTTAAAAATTTTGATTTTTTTTAAGAATGTTTCAAAAGTGCAATTTCAAACTTTTAAAAATTTTGACTAACAAATTTCAAAAAAGTTCGAATAAAACTAAAGAGGTTTAAAGACAATACCACAGAATAAGTCGTACCTGCGATTTGAATTTTGTTGATTTCGGCAAAAATGCGGTTTTTTAAGTTATAGTTTTTTTTGAACTGATACTCAGACTAAACAGAATTATTACAGAATAAGATAAAAAAAATGTCTCAAAAAATACATCCTGAAATCTTTGAAAAAGTTGGGAAGGCTAATCTTTAAAATACGGAGCTCAAAATTCGCAATTTTGAATATCTGAAAGTTTTAAAACATAACGAATACTTATTTATTTGTATCTGGATTTCGATCAATTTTTTTAAAAATAGAACTGAAAGCATCAAAAATGGAAAATTAACCATTGAGGTCAGCATGTTTTTAAACTAAACTCTTCTTAAATATTTTTTAAGTAAATTTTATTAATATCATTTACAAATAAAAAGATAATTGCCTCATACTGACAAGTTAAGTCCTGTTAAGTTAACAAAATTCCTCTCAGAAAATATTACATCCAAATCCAGTTAAAAAATAAAAACTAAATTTTCGTGATGTTCATTTTGACCTTTGACCTACTTTTTTTTAAATATAATCCTTGTCCAATTTCCCTAAAAACTTCAAAATATATTTTCTGAGCTAAAGTTTATCTTACTGTACAATAATTTTGTTTAGTCTGATATTAGTTCAAAACAAATTGATTTTATAACTAAAAAACCGCAAAAAATGCCTTTTTGCTGAAATCTGCATAATTTAAACCGCAGGTACGCCTCAGTAATACAATACATTGAGCTAATTATTCTTTAATTTTATTTCCTGTGGTATTGTCCGTAAAACTGCATAATTCTATTCGAACTTTTTTAAAATTTGTTTAACAAAATTTTTAAAAGTTTGAAATTGGAGCTTTGAAACAGCCTTTGAAAAATCAAAACTTATTAACCAAACATAGAAAGTGGTTAAAGTTATTCAGCAGAAACAAATACTTATTTTTCAATAATTATGGTTATAAATTAACAAAAATAGCATTTAAACATTTGTCAAAAAATTAAAAATTTCTTTTACACTTTTTACACAAGTTTTTTAAAACCCGTTAATGATCTGGGGAATTCGTAATAACTTTAACATTTTTGAACCAATTTTTCCTTTTGATAGATAATTATGTGTAGATTACGAATGTTTAGCAAATAGTTGCAAACAAATTATTTAATGATTTAATTTTTCTAAAACTGTAAAAAGGCCAACATTTTCCCATATATACAATACCTAAAAACTTAGGTAACATGGGGCATGGTTTAGTGATTTGAACAATATTTCACACAATAAGTTTTTGTAATCAAAAGAGATGGGTCAAAATTCCAAAGTCGGTAAATTTTGGTGCAGTCTAATGTAATTCATGTGCATAAACAAATATAAAGCTGTTTGTTAATTGCTGTCAAATATACAATTCAATTGTTGGATATTGTAAGAAAATTAAGGCATCTAATTACTATTTTGAATACTAAATACCTAAGGTGTAGAATTTACTGATAATTGGATACCTCTTAAATGAGAATCTACATATTAAACTTGTTTCAGAATGGTTCAATAATTATGGAAAATTTGTATGAATATCAGATAACCAAATGTTTTATTTTTCAACTTTAATGTTATTAAAATAGTATTTATTTTCTATTTATGCCCACGTTGTACACATAGCACATACACCAACAAAATAAAAATAATAGTGAATATGATTGAGTGCTATATTCGGCTGTGCCGAATTTTGTATATCCTTCACCTAAGTTGAGATTTGTTATATAAAAGTGAAGTACCTTATATTAAATGTTATTACAAATATATTTATCTATACTATATCCTTGTTAACTCCAAAAAATTTAAATAATTTTCATTTTCATTATACCGCTACCAGAGTCATAGGTTTTGTTAGATCTCGACTCGAAGTCATACCTAAATTTTACGCCTACTTTAAGAAAACTAATTTTTTTCCAATTTTATATTAACGAAGCTTTTTATATGAAATTTTCCGCACAAGCAATCCTTGTAACGTAGAAAATTATCGGGGTGTAGTAGCCCCATAAAAACAATATATCCAAAGAACTATTACAGTGGGAGTCCACAAATTTCGTAGACACCCTTATCCTATCATAACGCATTAATGGAATTAAAATAGAATAGATAGGCCAAAGGGGAAATGTAGCTCCTATATAAAGAAAAAATAAATTATTATTACTATTACATTGATAGTCTTAAAAAATTTAAAAGTAATTTTCATATCAAATTTCTAATATGGTGAAGAATTTCTAATATGGTAAAGTAAATCTCGGATATAGCCTCAAATAGAGTAGCAAAGCGCACCGATAAAAGCTAATAAATAGCTAATTTAATACGGTGCAGAACAAATATTTCATAAATGTAAGACAATATTAAATTATATAGGACAATATTAAATTAAAAAAAGAGTAGGGTGATAATTTATGGACTGGTTGACTGGTGATTTAAAAATCCGAAATTTGAAAAAAATATTTTTGATAGATTTATACGTGAACTAGGCTTATATAGGAGCTTCAAAAAATCTAATAACGCATTTTCGCCTATAACTAGATTAATATAAGATATACTTACTTGATTTTTTCAATACAAAAATTCGAAATAGGTGCTTCGAAAAGTTTAAAAGCAAAATATGCCTAAATTTATTGTTGCTGAAAACAATAACTATAAGGGAAATATAATAAAAAAATAAATAAAAAAAATCCAAATAACTCAGTTATTTATAAACAAGTTTGGTTGATTAAAAAACCGAAATTTAAGAAAAATATTTTTGATCAACCTATATAAGAACCCAGTCCGTAGCTTATTAAAGACTTTGATATCGGTCAAAAATGCATTTTGGCCGATACCTAGTTATCATAATACCATAATAGACCAACTGAGTTTGTTTCTTAAGCAATGTTTTGCAATAACGAAGTTGTATATAGCGAGAGAGAGAATATAGACTTGTTTGCTCTACGACGAAAATTGTGGGAACAACAAACGGAATGACAAACTTATATGTACCATTTACACCTAGAGTGAAGGGTACATTAAAAGAAAAATAAAATCAAATTTTACAACATAAAATTTTCCATAAAATAATTATTTGGGGATAATTTTTGCATGAAGTTTTTTTCCTTTGAATTTATATTCTGGAGATTTATTATATATCCTTGTGGTTGTAGTCAGACATATTCTTTTACCAATCATGGCTCTACATATGTTGTTATGTATGTATAATCGAGTGTGTGTATGTTTTATTTTTATTCGGTTTTTATTACTTTTTAAAAAACCTCAGATTTTAATAATAAAAAAAGAAATGAATATCTACTAAAAGAAATTCCTTCTCTCAAACACACATGCAAAAAGAGAAGAACGAAAAAATCTGTTTCATTTTAAAACCAATTTTGGTCCCTCTTTTTTAGTATCTCTGATTTCATGGTAAAATATTAACACTGGATAAACAATGAATTTTATTAAAACATTATTACACCAAAATGTTGCGGTCCCTTTGCTTTGAAAAGTAATACAAACGAAATCTTTTATTTATGAAATTATTTTTTCTTTTTTTGAAAAAGTAACTATACTTTTGTTTGCAATGCCAGTACTTTTTGGTTAGGGATTCAATTGGTTGAAAAAAATTGATATCAAATAAACAAAAAGAAGAAAAGTGTTTGCTCTTTTTTAATAATTTTCAATATTTATTTAATTTTTTTAATAAATTCTGCATTCGTAGTAGATTTATGAAAATAAGGCGAAATAAAACTACATTGGAGGAAATTTAAATAAGTAAATTAAAAAAAGTGTTAACTGCTTTTTATTGTAAAAATGATTTTAACAAATGTTTCTAAAGAAACATTTATAGAAGTAAAGAGAAATCTGAAAACTCTTAACGTTAGCTAAGAAAAAAGGTCACAAACAAAGTTTTAATGTGTAAAATATTTAATTCCTGCTCATTCTTTTTCATTTCCGCAAATTCTTAAGAAGTTGTTTTATTTTATGCCCAATACCTTGACATACTTCAATGATTTTTATATCCAGATTTGGTACTTAAAAAAATCAGAAAAAAGCAGAGACACTTAGAAACAGCTTTAATTTTAGAAATGAGACGATAATTCCGCTCTTACGTACAAAGTTGGAATAAAGCATGAAACGAAATGTTTTTTTTTACATTTTCAATTGCATATATTAAAGCCACTTTATATGGTATTGGTAAAAACTGAAAGTTTTTATTTTCGAGAGATCAGTCGACGAAATACCTTAAAAATTATAAAACATTGGAATTTTTTTTTTACAAATTTCTTTAAAATTTTGCAAACAAAAAATTTTTTATATTTTAAAACATAAATATTTCAGTCTCTGTAAGTAATATGATACAAGTCGGATACTTTTCTGAATCTACAAAAGTCCAAAAATGTAAACATGTTATATTTTTTTCTTTATTAAATCCAAACTATTAATTCATAAAATTGAAAATCTGTATATAACACAAAAATTATTTTGGGTGAATTTTTTTAACCCTGTGTCAACCAACTTCAAGTGTAAAAAAAAGTTAGTTTGATGCATCAAAGAATATGCAATGTCATAATCTATCAACAAAAGTACAGATAATGTAAAGATCGATTTTCTGGCTAGATTTGGTAATGAAAAGTGAATCAGTAAAATGGTTAAGATTAAAAACACTCAATAACTAATTCACAAAAATATTAATAAAGATTGTACCCAGTTAAAAAATTTGATACCTAATGTGTATATTATGTAAAGAAAAGGACAAACTGTTAAAAATTTTGTAAATATTTATTATATCCCAGCAAAAATTTACTTTCCTGGTGAGCTAGCAGCTATAATTGGATACAAAGAAAACTACTTATTTTTTGTCTGAATAACTATTTACTTTTGTTCGAGTTGTCCACAAATTCATGTAGTTATTTTTACATTCCAGGGGTACTCAAAAATATGTACCTAAACGAGAATAAAAATAAAAAAATTTCACCCTCAGTGAGATTTGAACTTGGGCACAAATTAACCATTTGTTTTTAATTACTGACGTTTTATTCAGTACATCACCTCGCAGTTAATTTTTTAAGTGACAAAAACTTTTTAGTATAAAATATCTTTTTATACATTTTGTTAAAAAAAAAGAATGGGGTTCAACTAACAACCTTCTGGTTGTTAATCAAGCGCTCTAGCCACTTTAATAAGTAGATGACATTAAAGAGAACCAAAAAGTTTTTGCTGGGATGTTACAAAATCTTTAAGAAGGTTCCAAAAAAGGTATATTGTATATTCTTTTTGTGACTGATAAATTTAAACAAAAACAACAACCTTATTTGAGTCTCTAGAAAAAACGTTTATATCCCCTAAAGGTATTTAAATATTTACATTTGAAAATTAAAATAAGTTAGAGTGATATAGGTAAAGCTCGACATGATATCCTACACCACTGTATATATGCATTAAAATTCGGGGAAGGGTCTAAAATGGGGTCCATGGCCAATTATGGACCGATACTTGAAATAACCGTAATGTATATTTCTATAAAATATACGTATGTTATATACATATTAAAGGAAGTGGGACTTATATGGGAACAATTGTCAATCATTTGCCG
This sequence comes from Protocalliphora azurea, assembly GCA_932274085.1. Classification (NCBI taxonomy): domain Eukaryota; kingdom Metazoa; phylum Arthropoda; class Insecta; order Diptera; family Calliphoridae; genus Protocalliphora; species Protocalliphora azurea. The sequence goes on from OW026522.1 coordinate 150,847,931, forward strand.
ATCCTTTTAAAATTTGACACTGTGATTTTTACTTACATAAAACTTGTTTGAGGCAAAAATTAATTTAGTACTAATTTTAGTTAGGATTTATGGATAATAAAGTAATTTTTTGAAGAAGGCTTTATATGAGAACTATTGTAAATTTTGAACCGATCTTCACAAAATTTGGGAGACAGATTTGCTGTTATACAAAACTTATTTGCACCAAATTTCCTTTAAAATATTGCTACATATAAGGAATTTATGATCCTTTAATGTCTATTCCGGGAGGACATTTTTATGGGGACTAGGTGGAATAGTGGAGCTATCATAACTAATTTAAATAGGCTTCTTGTATCATAATAGTTCCGCATGGCAAATTTCATTGAATTATCTTTAAAATTGCATCCGGTACTTTGCACAAAAGGTCTACATGGGCAGCTAGCTAGTCGTCCAGACGAACCGATGTCATTAGATCAACTTAGAAAGTGATTCTGAGTCGATTATTATACTTCAAGGTGAGTGTTAAATCATTCTTTATATGCGTTATAAATATTAAGCTGCCCGAGAATTAAGTCCAATAAAAATATTTTCCCACTGAAACTGTCACCTGATTTTTTTTATAAGGAACTTGAAATTTTAAAAAAACCACTCAACACACTATCAATTTCTATGTCAATTTAACGATATCCGTCCATTCGCCGATCTGGCTGGTTGGCGGTAGTCAATATTAACTACGTGAGCAAAGTGCAGGTCGCAAATTTGCATATAATTTATTAAAATTTGGCATTTGTGATCTTTTTGATGTAAGAACGAAGCCTTCTCAATTTGATTATAACATAACTTTTATAAAATTTTTTCACGTAATAGATATCTAATGTTCAAAAACAACTTAAAGACTTATGTACATATACACTATAACATACAAATGATACATATTTCGGATGATCTAAGGACTGCGCACGAAAAAATTAGTGCACACTTTAGTGGTAATAGCTTTTTCTATTTTGTCATTGCTATCAGCAACTATATGTTAAATTTTGTTGTAATGGGGAAGTTATTAAGAAAATGGAACAAAAAACACCCAAATGCATAATTCAAATTTTTAATTTAAAGTCATATCGACTATACACTGGCGCATATTCCTATAAACGCATATCAATTCAACTTACCATAAATGGGGTTAAACTACAATCAAGGTGCTAAAAATTAATTTTTTAAATTATTTACTTATTTCACTTAAAAAATTAATAACAAAAAACTTAAAATATACATTAATCTCTATCATTATAATTTTATTAGTTTAGTGCTTTTTTTATGACATTTTCTTACATACGTACTTAAACTAATTTAACATTATTAATAATGCGTTTACAAACCTTTGTTTTGAATAACTTCGAAAATTAGTTCCGGCGTTGATTCGACTAATTTTTGAAGAAAATCACTGTGAATTTCTTCCCAGGCTTACTTAGTTTTTAGTTTCAACTCCGTTATTTTCATTATGGTTTTATTCTGTGCATTTCTTGTGTAAACTTTACGGGCCATGTAACCCCACAGATTCTTCATTGGATTTAAATCTGAACTTTAAGCCGGCCAGTCCAATAATGGAATACTATGTTCATTAAACCACGATATTGTAGACATGGATTGCAGCGTTATCATATTGGAATATGCAATCTTCATGAATTTTTTCATCCATAAATGAGAGAAGAATATCTTCCAATAGTTCATTATAAATTGTACACTTCATTTTAGTTGGAAAAAAACATATTTTTAATTTTCCTGCAGTAGAATAGGCTGCATGCCTCCACCGAAATTTTATTTCGACATACGAATTTCGTTCGAACTCAAATCATGCCAATAGCAAGAATATGAATCAGGAACATCCAAATTGAATTTATTTTCGTCAGAAAAGATTACTTTATTCCACTCATCTATCCACTTCATGTATTTGCAAGCAAATTTTAAACTATTTTCTTATAATGCTGTTCCAACGTTGGCTTACATTTTGGTTTCTTTCATTTTATGTTACCATCTGTTCGCAAAATGTGTACAACATATTTGGAAGTGACAGGAAAGTCAAATTTATTTTTTTTTTTTTATGTGTAACATTTAAGTTATTAAGGGTGGCTTCTTATTTTATTTTATTAATTTGCCTTTTTTGTTATTTTTTGATTACCTTTTGTTGGTGTCCACACTCCGTATTTCTGCCCTTTCTTAATAAAGTTTCGAATAACTCCAATTTCCAATATCTTTGTTAGGACAGCCTTGATCACGAAAAAATTAAATTTGAATTTTTTCCTGTTCTGTAAGAAAAGTTCCTTTGGGCATCCTTTAAGTTGATAAAATTTCCCAATTAAAATAAAAATATCTCCAGTGTTGTCACCAGAAACTTACCTTACGTGAAACAAACAACTAAAATGGTTAAAATTTTTTAATATTTTTATTATTTTTACTTTTTTGCAATAACTTTTTAGACAAATTTTTCTCGTATGTGTTTATAGGAATATTCCACTGAAATGATAACCAATATGTTCTGATTGCTAAGTTAAAAAAAAAACACCAAAATCAAGAAACAAATATTTTTTTACATAAAAAAGTACTGTTATATCTCCATTTATTGCATCAACATAAAATTGAAAAATTGAAAGAAAATCCCTTTCTCTCTGAATGTAAAGCTGCTTATTCCTTAATTGCTCCCTATCTTTTATCAAAAAAGTTAAGAAGATTGTAAATATAAATGTTAGAAAAAATGTGAAGGCAAAATTTAGGACAAAAATTATTGAGATATTTTTTTTTCAAAAACGTAGTAGATTATCGTGTAAAAAAATCAAAATTGTTGCATAAATGTTTGATCTTTCAAACCATTTATATGTGCAGGGAAAGAACTCTCACAAATAGCTCCATTAACATAGAACTGTACGTAAATGAATGACTTTTGAAAAGTTTCCTTCTTATCGTTAGAAAACACAAAGTATTGAAAGCAACAAAAAATAACTAAAATTTTCGCAAACTTCCCAAACATTTTTCGTTACGTATAACTGCATAATATTTATGAATATAATCATATTTTGTATGCAAAAGTTTTGGAATAAATTGTGTATGTTGAATTCATACAGTTTAGGTGAAAATACATCCCAGAAATGTACAAAAGTTTTCTGTGTAGATATACAAGAACATATTAAATATTTGATTAAATGATTATAAAGAATTATTTATTTATTTATTTTTTAATTTAAGACTTGAATAAAAATAAAAATAGAACTTCAAAGTGGTTCATTTTTATAAAAAGATTTGCTTTCATTAATTTGTTTTGATTTATTTTTCATGTTAGATGGATAGCATAATTAGGGGTAAGTGGAGTATTATGGCATATGGGATGGTGAAGAAAATTTTACTATTTTCAAGTATTTTTATATTTTATTCTTTTATTTTTTTTTTTTTTTTTTTTTTTTTTTTTGCAAAATAAGACTATTGGTATATGTTTGCCATTATTGCACTATATTTCTAAATTATATTTCATCTATGAAATCTCTGATATTATTGCTCTTCGTGAGCAAGCAAATAAAATATATTGAAAAATTTTTTTGTGCTTTGGTGAAAACAATGTAAATATTTTTGTTTGGGAAATTTCATCAGCTTAAGGAATGCCCAAAGTAAAAAATTCAAATTTAATTTTTTCGTGATCAAGGCTGTCCTAACAAAGATATTGGAAATTGGAGTTATTCGAAACTTTATTAAGAAAGAGCAGAAATAGGGAGTGCGGACACCAACAAAACGTAATAAAAAATTAAAAAAAAAGGAAATTAATAAAATAAAATAAGAAGCCACCCGCAATAAATTATATGTTACACAAAAAAAAAAAAAAAACTTGACTTAACTGAAACTTTCAAACATATTATTCTGGGTGGGATATCCAAACCAAGCAAAAAGGTTTTATTCCAAAACCATAACACCCTTTTATACCTCTGCTTAACATACGGGTAATGTGGTAAAAATATGTTAGAGTGTTTATAAAAAATCGACTTTTCAAAAAACCATTTTGATGTTTAGCCCTTCATCAAGTAATAAAAAATGTTCTTTATATATAGCGACTGATGTACATCGAAAGTTTACAAAATGTCTCTTCAGACTTTGGACTAGTTAGTTTTAATATAATTTATAAAAACAGTTTTTTTTTTTTTGACAAATTTTAGCACATCTTCTAAAGCTTTATAATGATTTAAAATAAAGTTTTTTTTACATTCACTTCTTTTCAATTTTTCTAATTTAAAAATAAAATTATCGAAATTTTAAAACATCTCAACAAAAATGAAGCTCCAGAGTTAGAATAAAGTTCCTTTTATTATGATTTGTATTCACCGCTTTTGAAGTTTTTCTCTTAAAGTGTTGAAAAAATAATTTACCTTTATTCTGCCAAAAAGATATTTATTTTTACTTTTTTAGAAGAATTATTATTAATTTAAAGCGCATTTTCAGCACTTATCTTATTCTACTTTTAACGTGCTGAATATTTTATATTTTAGAATTGCTTCCTCATTTCTTCTTAGTATCCTATATAAAATCTTATTTTTCTTAAGTTATACATTGGTAGGTATGTAATGTTATTTTTTTTTTCTTCTGAATAATTTCTGTCACATGAAATTAAGGTTCTTGTAAATGTAATGCTTAATTTCCAATCTGACTTTATCATACATGCAGTATGTATGATAAAAATATATTGGACTCCAAATATATAAATATATCACCTATATCACCTACATCAAAACCGAAATTTTAAGAAAAAAGCGATTTTTCGATCAAACGGTTAACGGATTTACAAACACTAAGAGTGATATAAAATTTTACATATTTGACAGCCATTTTTTTCAGTTTTGCTAAAAATATAATAGATAATTTTATCCTTATTGTTTCTAATCCAATGATTTAAATATATATGAGAAAATCTAATAAAACTGATCAAAAGTGTGACGCCTTAATAGGAACAATAGAATATATAAAAATTGGAAATAACTAGTAAACTCCATAGCAGTAAGGCTAAAAATTCCTAGAACTAACACGTACAATTAGATTAGCTTATTAAAGGAAGAAAATATGAATTTGAAAATCGTGGAAGTAGTGGATGCTATAAAAATACTCATTTGGTATGATTAAACTCATGCAATTTGTCTGTATACTTAAAGTGTGCTAAAATCATAACAATTTATTACACCGTTGAGTTAGACCATTCAAATTATGAGAAATGACTGATTTTTTTATTATTTTTTACTAATTTATCACTTATTACATATCTGTTTTAAACACAGATTTGAGTCATGATATTCAAGTGGGCTCGTAAATACGAAAATCATTTAAAAATATTTAATAAACCCTACATAAACTTAAACTTACTATGTCCCACTTTATACCAATATTTCTCGTTTACCCAAAAAATGGTTGAACGCCAAAAAACAATACCAAAAGACAAATGAATATTATTATTTTTATGCAAAACGTTAGATAATAACCCATTCTATATAACAGATCCATTGCTGGGTTCTATAGATTGTTGTTTGGTATTATATTGAAGTTAGATTAAAGAACGCTCCACCTTGTCCCCATCTCCCCTAGTTAATAATAATTAATAATAAGTGATAATTATCGTTTCTTTGCTACTATAGTTTGACTATTAAATTTTCTTTATTCTACAATTTTTAGAATACATTTCTTAAAATAACAGCAATTAGAAGACTTAAATTTAATTAATTATAATTTTATTAAGGCTCTTAAAATTAACCGTTTGTTATAATTGAAATAAATTGTATCTCATTAACAAACATGGAATACTAAATATTAAATATATATATATCAAAACATGCGTACATATGTGTACTAATTAGTGAATTTAACCAAAAAAATTGTTTTAAAACATTTCTTTCAGCATTAAGGATAAAAAGTTCTTTTGAAAACCTTCCATTAGCTTGACTGATGTACTCTTACTAGACACAGCGAGCAACCATTCATGCACACACACTTGAAAAACTCATGTTTATTCATAAATATAAAATAATTTTAATTAAACTGCCTACAATTACTTAAATGACAGTTGAGGTTAAAAATGTAGTAGAAATAGTAAATAATAAATGTAATATTTTGTTAAAGAATTTTTTGAAATATTAATTTGGCAAAGACATGTACAATGCTATACCTGGTTGAGGACATACGTTATTTTGCCAATAACTAGTTACTCAATTAATGTATTTCTATATTAAAAATTAAGAAAATAAGAATTTCATTTAATTAAAACAAAAACCGCTGCTTTAATTATAGCCATTGTAAAAAGAAGGAAATTAATACAATAAATATTTGAATTTTACGCAGCATAAAGGCCAAGAATAATAGAGAGAAAAAAAATTAAAAGAGATAAACAAGAGGCATAATATTATATGAAATTAAGAAAGAAAACTTTTATTATCCGTTTATATAAAATAATATCATGAATAAGCTTATTGGATTTTTCTTATATATGTTTGAATATATACTACGAGTACGTACATATATAAGTATAAATGAGATAATATACATATAAGAATATAAAGGCAAGGCAACCAGTATTAAAGTTACTATGTAAATAAATATACCTATGTACGTTTAAGTATGTATATCTTTTTAATAATAATATATTCTTAATCCTGTAAATGCTCATTAAGGACACGCTCGCTTTAATAATTTAAGAAATTAAATAAACATAACTCATACTTAAACAAAATAAATATTTAGTCTATATAGATAAAAAAAAACCTACATAAATATAATTTAAGTTGATTTACGCTCATATTATTAGCATTATAATTATGGTACATAATTAATAAGAAATTTATCTTAAATATTTATAATAATTATTGTTATCATAATAGGAAATGTCAACATTATTGCATTAACACTAATCCCACTTAAAATTCAAAGTTAAACTCAAGCATATAAATAATTATGAATTAATATTTTCCCCTTCTCCTATGGCATCCCGTCTAAGGTGATTTAAATGTCATTAACAAGAACATAAAAAATACATTTTATAATGTTATGCAATGTTTATTAAACTTTTATTTGGTTATCTTTAAAGATTTGTAAAAATTTAGAAAGTTTTGTATTCATACACCTGTATTTTGTGATTTTTTTTTTTTTTTTTTTTTTTGTGTAAAACAAAAACCTTTTCCAACAAAAGCCTAAAGTAACAAAATAGTTTGTATACTTGGTGTGTATGTAAATCTATGTTTTTTTTTTATCTTGATTGTGTAGGTTATAAAATATTCTTTGAGTATTTATATGGTCTGTAATCTAGTCACACCTTTATGAGTTTACTGTACCTTAAAAGTGTTTATGATTTCATTATAGTCTCTGGTCTATTAGATTAAAGGAGGCTATTAACTAATAGATAAAAATACAACTTATAGATAAACATGTAGGAAGTATTTGTATAGGTATATATACATGCAAAGAAAAAATATGATTGGTAGCAATCATAATCGTACATTGCCATATGGTTGAAATTAATGGTTGTTTGTAAATAATGTTATGTTTGGATGTAGCATTATAAAATGAACCATATAATGGTTCATATACGGCACTGATTTTATATATATAACAATAACATGATTAATACATAATAAAAATGTGGTTGATATCAACTATATTATAGTTTTACCTCGACTAGAATTGATGTATATGACAATAATGTGGTTGAGACGCAATAAAAATATGAATATGTTGCAACCATATTATTGTTGTAGAGTAAGTTCGAGTATTGTAGACTGGTAACGTAGTATAGTTTTTTTTTTTTTTTTTAAAGTATAGACATAAGAATAACGGTACCAAACTTAGTAGTTTTAAGTTCTTAGCGAATTAAGAAAGCATGAGTCTATTTAATTTTTTGCAAGCAATATATGAGTCAGTTGTCAAAAATCCATATGGTCGTGTGATCGACCTTTTTCTGATGTGTTTAAAATTTATTTTTTTTTTTTAAACCAAGTGTTTTGAACTTCAATAAGTTTATTATAATGTAAATGGTGAGTGTTTTATTAGCAAAAAATATTTTCAGTAATATTTTATTTATTTTAATAAAACACGTGCCGACCATAGTGGTATATATCAAAGCGGTATACTGTACTAAATTATGCTTTCATAAAAAAACATGCTAAAAAAGAAAATATAAGGAAATGGAAAACGGAAGAGGAGTTTTGTTCGAAGCATTGAATGTAGTAATGTAAAGCCTCTCAAAATGCATCCCAAAAAGGAAAAAAACGCATCCAAAAATTCTAACCAAAATAAAACTCAAACCAGATCCTAAATTGACTCCCACTGAAGTCATAGTGATGAAAACGTTTATGTTTGCCATATGAAATTTGATTTTAATTTTTACTTTTAAAAATTATAATTTTTTATTTATTATTTCTAAGTAAAATACAATCCACTTTTAATAAAAACAACCAACTTGGATAAAGTGGTATAGCATACCACAATCGCAGAACATGGTGTACCTTATTATACGGCACGGCAATTTTTAAAAGTAATGAACTCAAACACTAGCTTTTTACAAGCCTAATATAAGTAGCATAGAATTCATTATATTTTAATCGAATAAAATTTCTTAAGGTTATAGTAAAATAAAATTACTTTATATGAATTTGATTTCAAGTATATACATTAGATAAATTGATGGTACTGAGAGCTGTACAGAATCTAAAATATTCTGATAAATGTGGACCCGATATTGTTCCAAGCTGTGTTCTTATAAAATGTTTACATTCTCTTATATCTCCAATAACCTACTTATTCAACATATCAATTAGTGGTTACTTTCCTGAAGTTTGGAGGAACTTTTATTTTATACCTTTGTTTAAATCCGCAAGTAGATCCACAAGTTGTTTGATTGTAAACTACCCTTTAATTCCCACGTTTCGCAAATCGTCAATAAGGCAAAAGGAGTTCTAGGTTTATGATCCTTACGTTTCCAAGCAATTATTCATATCTCCTGTAGGACCAATCCTGGAATATGCTTCCTTGGTCTGGGATCCTCAATATGAAGTTCATATAAAGAAAATTGAATCGGTACAGAAACAATTTCTCTTTTTTTTTTTGTCTTCGTAATATTCCATGGAATTCTAATATTAATTTATCATCATATGAAAGTCGATTACAGCTTATTGATCTCCCTACTCTTGAAAGTAGAAGAAAATATACGAATATTTCATTTGTAATTAATTTAGTAAACGGTTCAATTAACTCTGAGTTCCTGCTTCGAAAGGTCGAATTCGTAATCTCAAATCGTCCAACTAGAAATTATACTCCTTTAAAAATAAAATATTTTCGAACCAATTATGCCTACTTTGATCCCATGAGACGTATATGCAATCAGTTCAACAGTTTTTATCCATATATTGATTTCTCATTAAATCCAATCCGCATTAAGAGGAGTATTTTTAACTTAGTTAAATAATAAATTTTTGCTATTGAATGATTATGAAAATATTTTATTGTAAATAGCTTTAAGAATAATATTTATGCTAGCCTGTAAGAAATTGTAATTTCATTGGCTATTAAATAAATATATAAAAATAAAAAAAAAATATAACAATTGAGATACAGTAAAAGTATGATTGAACTGGAACCATATGTTTATTCTATATGGACTTGGAAATTAATTGTAAACGGTACAAACAAACATATTGCTATTATAAGAAGAATAAAGAATAAAAATCAAAAAATATATTTATTTTCAAATACAAATTATTTATATTGTTGTTCACCATCAAAACGGATTCTAACGAGTCCAATTTATTACCCGTAAGGTTACGGGCTACCACGTAAACCAATTGTTGTTCACACAAAGCAAACTTTTTTTGTTAAGTCAAAATTGAAGATGCCAAAATAATTTTACGTACTGAAAATAATTTTTTTATACAGAATTTTAACGACTATAAATCAACTCAAACATATTGCTTAATATGTTACGCCAATAAAATAATTGTAACATTTACAACAGAAATATAATTGCTACAACCAAATTGTTTTTAAAATAAAATGTATTCAGCAATAGTGACAATATATTATTTCGGTGAAAATAGCATTGCTTCGGTAAGCATATTCCGAAATATTTTTTCTTTGAGTGTACAAAAATATTTACCAGCATATGATATGACAACAAAACGTATATTTAATAGATATATGGAACAGTTTGAACTAAATTATCACAAAATTGTTTAAATTTCTTCTGTTAAGTTTCATTGTATAAATTTAATATTATAAACATTAACTTGAATGTATTTATTTAAATGTTATGACTTACGTATTGATTTGGTAATACGGAGACCCTTGATTCTGTAAAAGTTATACCTAAAAAACTTTACTTTACCCGAACTTAACTCATTGTGGGAAATACTATAATATGACTGGATTATAAATATTTTTTGAAATTTGATAAAATCCTTGTTTAGTATGTTTCAATAAAAGTATAACACGAGTTCAAATTTTGCACAATTTGAATGAGCAATAAATTTTTAATCAAATCGGATGTGGTTATGAGATAAATAAACGTTGACATAAAATTGTCTTTATTTCCAACGTACGGACGACATAATTATATCATTGCGAAGACATAATAAAAAGCTACTTATGATGCACTATTATATGTGCTACATTTCTATAAATTTTCATCGTGATTATTTGATAAGTTTCGTATTTATTAATGAAAATGTACTGTAAAGGAAATATACTTTTCCCTTCAAGGTATTTAAGCTTTTTATTTAAAAACAAGTGAAAGTGTTATATTCGGCTGGTTTCAATCTTTTATACCCTTCATATATATAAATTTTGTTTAAAAATAATTATAAATATGTACACCTCATATATGTGAACAGTAGAAAAGTCCATTTACAACACTATATAAATATATGTATGTTGAATATATTTAAAACTCAAAAATGTTGAAAAATTATTTTTTTTTTTTTATATAAATTAAAGTAAAATTATTTTTTGTAATCAGTATTTCAAAATTCCATATGGTCTAGGGAGTAAGAATTCAAAACTAGGAGTTTTAAAGTGTTCGTATGGGTTTGAGTCCTGGCGAATAGAAATGTAATTTATAATTAATAAATTTCAAAGAAACATTTTTAATTATTTAAAATGTATTTGACAGCTAGTTAATTTTACATTTCAAAATTTTAATATTTGTTTGAAAATAAGTTGTAAAACTATTTTTTGAAGTCTTGGCCAAGGATCGAATTCAGGACCTAAATTCTCTCAGTCATATACCCAAGCGGTATACCACACCGATATATTGAAATTTAATATCTTTGTTGCTTGTCTAAAGAGTTTAAAATGCAACTCATAATACTTTTCAAAACGTCTCTGCAATTCTTGTCAAATATTTGTTTTGTTAATGATGAAAATTTTTATTTTATTTATTTATTTTTTATTTTTTCTTTTAGGAAAAACAGAAATTTATAAAAAGTCCCGAACTCAGGCTTTAGGATTTGTAATCATTTCCTCTACACTATTCAATCTCACAACTTTCCAATAGAAGAACATTTATACAATATTGTTACATTTATAAATTTATATATTATTGTATGTAAAATAGAGAATATTATTAAATTTGGGCATATAAAAGTAAAAAAAATTTTGAGGCTGTTCTAAAAAATCATTTATAACACCGCCATTTCGCCATTTCGGATTTCGCCGAATTTCAGTAGCAAGATTTTTGAGACTATGTGCCCCATATGTATTGAAAGGAAAATTTATTTATTGTACTATGGGCTGAAAAAAATCCATCTCAATATACAGACGGATAGACATTCAGATGGCAGACAGACATATATTCTCAAAAGATAGTTTTAATATTTCTAACTTGCAGTCCTGTATATATATATATATTTAAAGACTTTCGTATAAAAAGACAAAATTATAAATACCCTTCATTTTATTTAAAGATAATGACTCCAAATGTGCGTCATATGGGCACATTTGCCATTGACAATTACCTTGAAAACGAAGTAATAATTTTTGTGGTACTAATTTATTTTCTTCTTTCTTTTTCGCTGATCTTTCATCCACCAAATTTTGATTCTTTCAATTTACATTTAATCGGAGGTAAATGTGAATAATTGTTTTTTCAAAACTCCCCCAAATATTTTTCTGTGGATATTATCTGTGATAACTTTCTTAGTTTAATAAAGTGATAGAAAGAATTGACAACAGGTGTTTTAAAAAATTAAACCGCCATCGGCTAGGTTGCGTCAATTAGATCCGGATAATTTTAATTTGCAATTAACTTTCTATTGGGTTACATGACATTACTAAATATAATAGCTGGAGTTAACAATACATAACACTCTATTACGTTATCTGTTTATTTATATATTTAATTGCTATGAAACGGGAATGTAATTTTTTTTTCGGAGGAAAGCGATGTAGATAAAAATTTCATTAGTATAGGTAGTCTAGAGGGTAAAACAGAGAAAGCGACTTTTGATAGTGAAAACTTGCCGGAAAAAAATTTTGAATTTTTCCGGTGAATAAATTTATAAAATATATACATAATTGTACGAATTTCAACTACTTTGTTTCCCCTCAACATACAGATTTTGACTACAGTTAAAATACCAGATTGCTGCTAAGAACAAGAATAAGTTACACAATTTTCTTATGAATGAATGAAAATAGTATTAACAATTCCAAATTTTACATAAATATGCATCAAAAGTATCATCCAACTATAACTCATCAACACTTTTACTAAATAGAAAAAATTTAGATATATTAGTGAAAAAGTGTACGGATCAATATGAACCAATCTGAGCGTCTGCATAACTTTTAGATACCATACTAACGCCGGATTAATTTAAAGTGTGAAAGAAATATCATTAGTACAGAAGTCTCCCCCTGGGGTGAATTTGGCAGACTTTTGGTTGGCCATAACCAATATATTCGACATGAACGTCATAATCACCTACGAGGTATTTACTAGCTGTAGATTTTTCACTTCAGAATTTTATAAAAATGAGCGCAGCGAAGAGATAATCAGGTTCAAAGGACACTTTATTTAAAGCCAATAACCCAAACGTTTACTCTAATATCTCAAAAACTAATTAACTATTATCACGAAAATTTGTAAAGGATATATTGTCAAACAATATATTATTATTTAAAATGCTGTGGAGCTTTTATTATTTCTGTCCACTCAACCTTTGACCTCAATTAATGTTTCGTTAGGAGTTCTTCAACTGAAACTTTTCAATACAGAGATTTTTATCCTATATAATTTTCTATATATACCGATAATTTTCCTATACCGATTCTTCATTGAAATCAATTTTGTGGAGGCCACTTTCAGTTTCAAACAATTCTGCTATTTAAAGTACTCAAGATCGATTCATAAAATGCAAAGTTTTTAGAAGAAATTTACCAAAACGCACGAATTTTATTTTTTTCAGAAATCTGTCAGAATTTGTTTATATTCCTCCATAGCTCACACCGAGATATTCTAAAAAATAATTATTTTCGATATTATTTTTCGCTGTTGAAGGAAAAACAATACGTTGTTTCATTGCTTGAACGAGTATAGTTAGCATAGTTCTATACCAAAAAAAAAAAAAAAAAACTAAATTTCCAAAAAATAAGAAAAAAGTGAGTCAAAATGTTATATTCAGCTTGGCCGAATCTATATACCCACCATCTGTAACTTTTAGTACCACCCTAATAATTTCACCTATAGTAAAGTGGACCAGTTTACATTATTACTTGAGCTATTTTTAAAAAATATTTTGTTGGCGAATATGCTTTTTTAGAGGAGATATAATTTGTAGTTACGACGGACACCCTACTTTTATAGTACTTGGCCCATAACTTTTTTGTTTATGAACGGATTGTGCTCATTTTCAACACCAAATAAACCTTGTATATGAGCAGAAATTTTACTCCCCTACGTGGTCCTTCTTCAAACAGACACAAAGATGTACCTACAGACGGACATTGCTAGATCATTATAGATAGTCAAATAATCATCTCAGGGGATATACATATATTTGTATATATATATATATATATATATATATCCCCTGAGATGATTGCTTGACTATATATATATATATATATATATATATATATATATATATATATATATATATATAGTTATTTATTTATAGCCAAACCTATAAATTATAATCACTCTTTTAATTTTTATTACTTTTTTAAAAAACGTTTTAAGATAATCCTGGCGTTCTTTTGATTGCAAATAAAGAGATGTCAATACTATTTGTTTTTAAATCAAAATATAGATTTTTGTTTAAGCTTTAAAAACACACACGTCACATTGTACAACACAATCGCTACCTTTCGATTCAAAAATGAAATTATTCCTCAGCTCTACAGAAAACTACATCAGCTTTTGAACTCTCTACAATCTTTTAGTAATTACAAGAAGAGTTTACTTATAGCAGCTTATAATCCATTATTTTAGTTTTTCACCAACACATAAACACAGCTTATATAATACAAGTTTCTCCCTAAGACATAAACTAAACGTTTTTTTCCGGGAACGCTTCCTCAGCTCTTCTATTTGCACTTCGTGATCATGTATTTTTTACACGCGATGTCATTGCATCAGCCCTTACATTTTCGCCACTCCATGCAGCCTTTGTAAGAGGACAAACCAAACTTTTAACATAAATAAATGAATTCTTCTTATTTTCTGGAATTTGATCTTGCTTTTGTAACTGTTATGAATATTTTTGTTGTTGCTTAAAGCAAAAAAAAAAAAAATTAAAAAAATACTGCTTCTTACTCTACTCTACTTTCTTACTTCTACCGGATATTATAGAAGGCAATGATGAGGCATTCTTGAAGTCCTTGCTATAAAAGGCAGATTAACATAAGCAACTGGATTTTATAGAAGGTGTAAGTAGATCTTCTAGAAGACCTGTACGACGGATTCTCTTAAATTTTACCGCTGAGCTATATAATCCCAATATACAAAATACTTTGAAATTTAATATTTATTAATTTGAAAACTATTTAAAATTTCAATATTTAGCTGTGAAAATACACTTAAAATTTTATTACTTTTAAATTAAAAACTATGCCTTTTTCCAGAAAAAAAGACTTAAAAATTGTTTTGTTTAAATACTGATAGAAGAAGTTATATAAAGAATTAAAAAAAAATTGTAGTTAAAATTAAAATTTTATAAAAAATTATCTAATTTTAATATTTTGTTTATTGAATGTAAATAATTTGAAAACCGGCTAAAAAAGGCAAAAACAATTTAGAAGTTTTACAAGCCCAATAAAAATAAAAATACAAAAAATCCAGAGGTAAGCAGTACTAAGTTTGTTAGAAATTTTCCAATTGTAATATATAGTTTCCTTTTAGCATCATTGTGCTACATGAGACATTCTAGGTCAAAGGTTACAAAAATCAGATTTATATTTGATTGTTAGTTATTTTAAAAGTTTTCATTTTTTCCGATTTTAATTTGGAGTTTTAATATTTTTTTCGTGTAATTTTACTTGTATTGAATTATTCAAATATTTTTAATAATTAAGTAAATAATTATATTAAAATCCATGCAGTTATATTGAAAGAAGAATTTAGTTAATATAAAAATTGAATTAATGCACATTTTAGTTGATTTTAAGTAAATATTCAACCAAAAATGAATTAAAATTTAAGCCAAAGTCAACTATTGTAGTTAATTAATATTATCATTTTGGTGATTGGAGTCAAATTGAACAAAAATTTATTTAATATAAGCAATTTAGTAATTGAAGTCTATTTAATGTTTTTTTTTTTTTTTTTTTTTTGTGTCAAGTTATAGTTTTTATTATCTCTCACAAAAAATAAAAATAAATTTTTGTTTTTATTTCTATGAACAAAAAATAAAAATCATAAAATGATTTTTAATATTTTCTGACATAAAATAAAACTCTTTTGCATTTATCTACATATATTATTATAATGATAAATATATAAAGTTTATGTATTATTCATTATTGGTATGTGCTAGTTAATTTATGTGTTTCACTTATTTGATAACTAGGAGTACAAACAAAAGGTCTAAACTTTGGAAGGAAAAGTGGTGATTTTCCGAGTGACTATAAATTAGTATTACCAAACGTATAAATGATCTATTTAACTATGTTTCCGTAGAAAATTGTACTGATGTTTTTACTGCTACAAGTAACATAGAGTAATAACTAGAGGCTTCGAAACTTTCAGTCGAAAAAGCATTTTCAAGGAATATCTGAAGATATATTGGAACTAGGCAAAATAAGTAAAAAATTATAGTTTTAAAGGCAATATACGTAAAAAGAAAGAAAAAGGATATCTTTAACTCAGAATTTAATTAACTTCCATTTCATTTAGACACAAATACATACCTATTCATAAAATACATTGCATGCCAGTTCATATGAAGACATCAAAGTAACCGTGTAATGGTCGAAGTTGATTAAAAAAAACCTCGTCTACATATTAGTAAAATATCCATTTCCTATACATTTTAAAATAAATTTGAATACATGGTATTTAGCTATATTATTTAAAAATAATAATTTTGATTTTTATTAAAAAAATAAATCAAAAGTAATTTATATTTTTTGGGTGTGTTTGTAACAATAGAAGAAATCTATGGTAAAAAATATTTTTTATTTCTATTGTGTGAAATTGAAGCTTTATAAATTATTGACAAAATTAGAATTTTATTATTAAAAAAAAAAAATTATAAAGAATATGAAGAATTTTAAAGGATGCAATGGTTTGAAAATGTTAATATATTTAATAAATCTCATTCTTCTAAAAATTTTTTTCATTTAAAATTTTTCTCCATATTTTAAAATGTAAAAAATTGTGTTCATTTGTCAAAATGAACTATTAAAATTGTATTTAAGTCATAAGTGCTAAAAAATTTACTAACGAGCATACTTTTCTGCCTTTGTATGATAAAATAAAAATCGAAACAAAAAAAAAATTTTTTTTTTTTTTCAAACAACAAAGTAAAAATCAAAAATATCAATTAAAATGTGATTTAATCTGATCTGACATTAATGATGAAATTAATAAAAAATAAAAAAAACGTTATGCATTTTTAAAATAATTATTAAAAATGAACACTAAAATATCACCTTTTGAAATAATTGAGATTTTCCATGTGAATCTTCTTAATGTTAATGCTAAAAATGATTTCTCTTATTATATGAAAATACTTTTTTTTTACTTTAAATGACCTACTTATCCATTGACTTGGATTTTTGTAGAAAATTACTTCGCTTCTTTTTTGCAATCGTCTTGTCACTATTTCATTCCCGTTGTTGTCAAATTGTAACAATATGTCATCCGTCTACAATTCATTTTCTTCTAACCTCGTTGTGAGTGATAAATCAGGTTGAGAATTTTTTTTTTTTTGCATTTCGAAGAAAATGCAAAATACAAACGCTTGAGTATAAATGCCATAATTAAAAAAAAATACTATAAATGGAAACAAACAAAATACTACTTTTAAATACAAGAAAAATATAATAATACAGCAACAACAAAAGCAATAATAGTGATAATAATGAAGAAACGCTGGAATGAAAAAAAAAGAAAAATGTTTAATAATACTAAAACAAAAGATGAATAAAAAAATCAAAGCAAAATATGTGTTGTTTAATGACAATACAATCAAGTGTAAATGACAAGCTAAAAAGTAAGTATGTATTCATCTATGTGTATATTTAAAAATGTTTGTAAAAATGTCTATAAAAACAGTTTTTGCCACTTAAATGCATCCTTCGCACACAAACACACATTTTTCTGTGTATATTTACATGTATAAAGCTACTTTGTAGAAAAACATCATTATAATCTAGTTTTATTCTTTCGCTATCACACTTAGTACCTCTTGTCGTTTATATATATATATATATATATATATATATATATATATATATATATATTTGTTTATTTGAATTTTGTCTTGCTTTTATTTATGAGCTGACAGTGTCGTACAAATAACAAACCAAGAATAAGAACCACTAACAAAATATTATTATTATTACTATTATTATTTGTTCGCCTTTCTTCCCTACACTCATCAGCAACATCATCAAAGGCAGTGGCATCAGTAGTAGTAGTTGACTGCGATGGCAGCAGCAGCAGTCATCATTAATACTCTACTTCATGCTACCGTCAATAACTATCAACTGCTAGTAATTGTACTCATATTGCAACAATTTTTATCCATTAACAAAGTCATTAAAGTACTAAGTATACACAAAACTATAAAAAATACAAAAATAAAAATCCCACACACATTTATACAAAAAACAAACAAAAAAAATTGTTTTTTGTTTTCTTATTCTAGATTCTTTAGATTTCCTTAACATTTTGTTAGTCTTTTTGTTTTTGTTTTTTTTTTTCTTTTTTTTTTGGATTTAACTAGTGCTGCCAATGATGATTGTTATTATCTTTATAATTATATAGATATTATGTTCTATTTTTTGCTCCTTGGCCATAATGACTTCTATGATTATGATGACAACAATGATAATGACGAAGTTGGCAAATAATAGTAATAGCAGGAAATCCTTTACACAAAGACAAATAGCAGCAGCAGTTCTAGTTGTAGTGGTAATAGTAGTATTATGAAAGAAACAAAA
Source organism: Protocalliphora azurea (assembly GCA_932274085.1). NCBI lineage: Eukaryota > Metazoa > Arthropoda > Insecta > Diptera > Calliphoridae > Protocalliphora > Protocalliphora azurea. The sequence continues at coordinate 150,866,579 of OW026522.1, forward strand.
ATATATAATATTGGATTCGTTTGCAACGAATTGCTAGTTCTATTAAACAAAGTAAGTATATCTTGGCATACATAAAATAATGTTATTTAAAATTTAAGTAGAACTGAATAAAAATTGTGGGACATTAAAAAAAATATGTGTAATTTCAAGAATTTCTGCGAACAAAAATTACCTGGTAGTAATAGTCAATAAGTTATAGTCAGAGACCGAGAACTCATTCATATTCATATATATTATCTTTAGAACACCACAAATGAAATATCTTTGTGAATAACAATTTTTTTTTTTTTTTTTTGCTTTCAAATAACATCGATAAGTTAGAGTATACTTTTGCATATTGTTTGTATGTTCTGTCGTAATTTTAGATTTTTGCACATTTTTTGTGTAAAACTCAAATTTTATTTTTTCTTTTTTTTTTTTTTTTTTTTTTTGAAACCCGATTTTTTAGCTTAATTTATTTTTTGCATCTGTTCTTGTGTAGAGTTCCAATTTTCAAAATTTCTTTTAAACGCGATTGTTTTTCTCATGTTATTTTTTATTTTCTTTTAAGCATTTTTTACGCAACGAATTATTTTTAATTTCTTATCATATATTATGTTACGCAAAGCGCTTGTCTTGGCTGACAGCACTCTTCACAAGCAGATCAACCAAACCTTTACTATTTCTTTAAAGACTGCGACCACATCTAGATAATTGCAACTGAAACCAAATCAAATAGAGACGCTAGCAATGAAACAAGAGTTACCAAAGACCGGGCTGTTGGCATTTATATTTAGTGGAAAAAAAAAAATAACTTCTAACTTAACGTTGCCGTATTATATCCACAAAATCACACTATATTTGCTATATCTCATTGGCATTAGAAATCTGAAATCAATTTAGAGGGTTATTAGAAAGAAAAAATATTATAGCAGATATAGAAAAGTTTCTAAATGAATTGAATGAAAAAAAATCCAGTAGCCATAAGAAAATGTAATTTTAAATTTAGGATTAATTTTTTCCTTGTGATGAAATCGTAGTACAAAACCTTTCCACAAAAGAATCGAATTATCTGAAAATGTATTCATAAAATACATAAATATCAAATGGTAATTTTCTATATACAAACATTCTAAGATACATTAGTTGAACTTTTCTTTTGAAAATGTAAAGCTGTATCCATTTCTATATATTCGAGTGTCCAGAGAAACTGTTCGATTCTAATGTTGGAAGATTAGTGAAACGATGCGTCGTAATGAATTATGTACAGACAAAATATAAAAATTGATCTTCAGTTTTCTACCAGCGATTAAAAATTACGGATTTCTTTCGAAATTAGTATAAAAAACATATTCTTACAATTTTTACTAAAAATTTTGTGATATATATATTGGGAGATAGATTCATCCGGTCTTTGGAGAATGTGCGAAGATAATGAGGAGATAGAGACAGTGGAGCATATTATATGTCACTGTCCATGTCCACAACTAGGCCGTCGATTCGTTGATGAATTAGATAGCATGTCAAGGATCGATCTAGGTGGCTTGATAGGATTCGTCATAGGAATAGGCTGGCTAAGAGAGTGTCGTTGGCTTAGAGCGAACGAAATAGGGCGGTAGTATTTTTCCTTCTACCCAAGTCTTTTCTATTCTTTTCTGTTCTTTTCTGGGTCTCAGCTTTTAAATCTTTTTCTTTCTTTGAATCACTCTGACACTATTACCACTTTTTCTACTTTTTCTGTAAGTTCTATGAAGGGACTCACAATGGACCTCTAGGTCTCCGGATGGATGCACAGAAATTCTTCCGAAAATCTTCTATACCTACCTTCGCAATACTTTATTCAATTTGAAACACTTAATACTTTATTCAATTTGAAACAATATCCCATTATATCCACTCTGACCGGATACGTAAAGTCCGGCACTGCGATGAAATGTCAAAGTGTATATCTTAAACTGTGAAATTCCAAAAACGATATTGGGCAGGAATATGATGTAATTATGACTGTACTTGTATTCTAGCTAAAAAAAACTGTGCTTTTTTTAAATTCTAAGATCCTTTAAGGATAATAAGTTTTTAAGCAGCACAAACATTTCGTCATACATAGATAAATGTCTTGTTTGATTCGGTGTTTTAGCAAGAGTAAAATACGAAATATATTTTAAAACTCTTGAAGAATTGGATTAAGCATAATTGCTATAATTCTCAAACACAAAACCCAATGAAAGATATTTTATTCAACTTTAATTTATTTTATTACTTATTTACCTAATATTTTAAGTACATATACCTCTTTTCCCTAATATAAGGCAGAAATCATTTGATCTAAATGTATTTTGAAACAAAATTCACTTGAATATTTATAAAAAATGTTCCGAAAAATCTTAAATTTTAGAAAAATAATTAAAATTAAAATTAAACTATATAAGGTCTATGCTTTGACATGAACAATTTGTGTCTTATAACACAAATAACCCTCACCAATGCTTCGTCTGATCTACTGACACCTAATTTCTCAATTCAATTTATGCGTAATATACCCCTATCGTATTGAAATAAAAAAGTTAAGTGTAAATAAAATTAATTTTGGTATACAATATTCTTCAGAAATAGTAATCCGCTTATTAGTAGTGTAATAAAAAAATTTCAGTAGAAACGTTTAATGATTGCAGATATTCAAATACTGAAATTTTAATCTGTAAACTCTCAAATCTCCAACAAACATAAAAGATGATTAAACGCAAAAACAAATCACTTGTAAGCTTAGACAATCCCACCCTGTTTTCTCTCTCTTAAAATTCTTTAAAGAAGAGACAATGGATAAAACTCTGAGTAGCTTTAATAACTCTCTTCCGCTTTACAATTTTTTTTATATTGTTACCAGTTTGAAAATGTTTTCTTGTCCTAAGTTTTTGATTTGGTAAATTTTTGTTTGAATTAGCAAATACTGAATTTTTATGATTTTTTTTTTTATTTTTGTTTTTTTGGTTTTGTTCCATTTTGGCAGTTGGCACAATTTTTAATTTTGCGGTTTTTTTACTTTGGCAATTTTTTTATTTTGGCGAATATCTTAGTTATCTTATGCTGGCGTTTTTATTTTGTTTTGGCGTTTTTTTCATTTTGGCGACTTTTTTCATGTTGGTGATTTTTGTCTTTCTGTTTTTTGCCTACTTTTTATTTAAGCAATTTTCTATTTTTTCATTTTAGCGATATTTTCATTTTGAAGATTCTTTCATTTTAGCGTTTGTTTTTCATTTAGCGACTTTTTTATTGTAGAGATTTTTTCCATATTTTCCATTTTTTATTCTATCGTCTTTTTCGCCTTGATCACTTCTTGTTTTGGCGTTTTTCCCGTTTTGGTGCTTTTCTTATATCTTCTTATTTTCATTTTTGCAACTTTTTAACTTAGCATTTTTTTTTTTTTTTTCGTTGTGACGATTTTTTTAATTTTGGTGATTTTTTTAATTTTGGATATTTATTTGAGTTTAACAATACTATTAATATCAACCTGAAAATAATTTATTTATGCCCGGAAAATAAAAATCTTTTAAAAACCGTTATTTTTTATTTGTTTCTCAAAAAGTATAAAAGGTTATATCAGTTACGAACTTTAACTTTAAATATCCAAAATAAAGGGACAATAAGATGAGGTTATCTTAATATAATTAATATATTTAATATAATTAATTTTATATAAAAATGTTCATTTTTTAAATATATGTACGTATTCTGGCTTTTGATTTCACATGAATAAATGTGAAAATTAGCAATTTGACATTTCTTGATGTTCTCTTTTTCACTTAAGAAAAAAATGGATTCTTTTAGCTTAAAAATATGATGTAAGTGAGAACAATTTGAATGCACGTTAATCAATAATGATTAATTGTAAAATAAAGCGATATATTATTAAAATTTAAACTGCTGTTTGTATATATTTTGAGAATAACCCCCAAAAACATTTTAATTGTACAATTAACTATGTATAAATATTTTTATTTTTGAATTGTTAAGGAAAATGTTAAACCGGGAACACAAATTTTTATATCGTGTGAAATTTAGATTTTATGTACATCCAAAAAGTTCAAAGTACTAAACTTGTTTATGTTTTGTTCATCACTCCTCTCCTACATGTCTCTGAATTAAAATTGGACAATATTGTTATATCATGACAATTTGTCTAGTTTGTTTTTGTAAAGAAATAACAACAACAGTGACACTGATCTGAATTAGGAGAGTTATCTGAGATAAATAAGAAATATAAAATAGACAGAAAATAGATAATAATAATTTGAAGCACACTTTGACTTAGATTTTTACATATATATGTGAGTTTTGTATGTGTATTAGTAGCAAATTTTACCTCCTTTAACTTTTAAAATATTGAACGGATAGATAGATGTAAAATAAAAAATAGATAGATGTAGAATAAAATGTATATTTAAAGAATTTTTTCACTACTTGGACTTTTATGAGATTACTTGTCTAATTACGTATTTTTTATTTATTAATAATTCTAAAAAATTTCACTTATTTGCTTCGAAACTGCGTATTATTTTCTCACGATTCTTCTATTTCTTTCAACTATAATTGATATCTCCAACAACTACCGCCAACTTTGGTGTAGAGTGTAAAAAAATGTAATATAAATGAAAAGCTAAAATAGGAAGAACGTAACCAAAGAACAATATTTATCTTTTAAATGACTTTTATATTTTTTTCTATTGCCATTTTTTCCAACAACTTTTGGACAATTCACGCCAAAAATTCATAAACAATTTTTACTGGAATTATTGCTTGTGTTTCAACAATAGCTAAACAAAGAAACATAAATGTCTACTTCAAACAAAGATACATGTACACATTTATGTTTCTTGAAAATGCTAAAATATATAGTGACAAACAAAACTTTCGTTAGCACATTAAACAGAAAATACCCAATAAAATATTACAAAAATTATTACCCAATTCACAATCTCTATTGTTTCGTTTTATCGATATGTATCGTAAATATTTTTAAATGAATTTGTTTTTGCCTCAAAAGATTTTTTTTTTTTTTTTTTTGAAAAATATTTACGACATGAATCGAAATGACGGAGATTGTGAGTTGAACTTATGTGTGGCAAATAATTGAAATTAAATTTTGTTATATTTTTTATTAAATGTAACAATGACTTTTCAAATGCGATGTTTTATATTTTTGCTTCTCACTGTGTAATAATATAAAATTTTATTACTCATAAAATAGCTCGTTATTATTACTGCTATTCCTTAGAAGTTAATGTTGCTCAATTACAATTAATCAAATCATATTTTTTGGGAATTTTTCTGTATAAGGGTGTATTAATCTGAAATACCACATTCTTGGTCATTTTAACACACACATACTTACAATAGATGGATCGTTAAATTAATAGCTGACAAAACACTATTTTTTATAAAAGCCATCGCTTTCCGGCATACAGACTCCATCTCATCACGTATCAATACAAAAATTATTAACAATATCTTTATCTTTGCAAATACGAAAAGACAATTACTCAGCTTAAAGTTAAAGGAATTAATATGAAAAAATATATTTTTTTGAATTCAGGGTAGTAGATAAGATTAATAAATAATAATAAAAATAAATGTTTTTTCTGTTAAAATTTAATTACATAACTAAAAATAATATGTATGGATCATATATTTATACATATCGAGTTCCATATTCAAGTATTTGCATCTGAAAGTTGAGTGTATATAGAGATATATGACCGTACATGTGTCCATGTATTTATTAATATACATCAGTAAAAATATTTTGAATTATAATTAAAATGAATTCTCTTTTTTATTGTTTAAATAAAAAAGAGAATATTAATTTTTAATATAAAAACCAACATATAATAAAAATATTTTTTTAAGATAGATGTTTTAATGCAAAAACTGTAATTTAGATACGTATATTTGATTTGATACACATACTATTACATTCCACTATTCCTTTTACCAAATTTTTTAATTGTAATAACATATTTGTTTATAAAGATATCTTAATAAAATTTGTAAGAAATGTGGATCTTATTAATGTAAATAAAAGCGCGTTAACCAAATTTCAATCAGAGGTAGGGTTTTCCTGAATTACCAAAAAAACCATCAAAATTCCCGAAAATGGGATTTTTTACATTTATGGCTATAGAATCCACATTTTTCCGAAGGCCCGTAGATTTTGATTTAAAACTCTTAATAACATATTGAGGATTCTTAAAATATATTCCGCTTGTCGATTCGTGCTTTGGGATTTGAGAAAAAATGGTATAAAATCGAAACTTTCATATAAAATGGATCGAATTCGGGAGGGTATGTACCATGATCGATTGAATTAATGGGCTTGTTTTTTATCTTAAAGCCATCTCTGTGAAGTTGCCTTTCAGAAAAGTGTAAAATTATTATATATCGCTAAAGAAAATTTTATTTTAGATAAAAAAGAGTGTAGATACTTTTTTGGCTAAAAAACACAAAAAGTCGTCTATTTTGCAATTTTCAAATTCAAAATCGTTTATTTTTGGACTCGGTAAAGATATCGACTTCAGTTTATTTTATTCAATAGATAATTTTGTTCTTTAATTAGATAGGAAAAAAAACTAATAAAATCGGTCGGAAATACTAGGATATATATGAAAAAAAAACTGAACCAAGAACATACAAAATTATGGTGCTTAAAAATTCAAGCGCAAATAACTTGAAAACTATAAAAGATAAATAGGACATGTAAGCATGTTTTTTATAGGTCTTATCAGGGTCTATAACACTATATAAATATATTTGCAATCGGACGAGAAACAAAAATTTGGTAAGCGATTAAAAAATCCAGTCAGCGGAAGATTTACAGATTTATTTCCAAAAAATTTCGATTCTGCCCCACTGTATAATGCTCTATATATCAACACAACTAATGTAAAACAATTCTCCGACATCACCGTATGTAAGACCTGTATCCTTCCTACCGCAATCACAACAACAGCCATTGTCACTGTCATTAGCGGTGGTCGACCACTAGGTATATCTTGAACTCGATCATAGCGATAGTAGAAGCGCTATACTGAAAATTGTTAAGATTGAAATACGCTTAAAATAATGCCTAAAAATAACAAATAAATTTTTCTGAGCTTTATGAATTTCATTACATATTTCTTTTTTCTAATATTGCAGTATCTTGCAAGTTTTTGGCTTCATTTAGATTGAACAAATTTATATCTAATGTAAATAAAATAATAAAAATGATTGAATATTTTCAACAATAACTGATTAGAATATTTAGACACCATCTTTTAACACCGACTGAATGAAGAATTCGTTTTTGTAAAAATTCTTAAAGGGAATCTTGTTAAATCTTGTTTTTATAAAATAATTATATACTTTAAATTATATACTTTAATTTATATACTTTAATCTATTTATTACAATTATATTCTTTAATATATTTATTACAAAAGTTCTAAAATGCTATTGTGATATTTCAACAAATCGATAAAATAAACTTTAATATGCCAGTCGCAAAAGTTGTAATCTTTTACGCCAACATATTTCCTCTAATTTACATATGCTTTTCATCCCATACGTAGGGGGTATATGAGCAACAGGTGGTATAAGTAATATTAAATATGAAAAACGTATTAAATATGACGTATTAAATATGAAAACTCATACGCCATAGTTATTGTTTAAAACAAACAGTGGGGCCGATCACAAAAATTTCGGTAATAAGTCTGTACTTCATAAACTACTAGACGAATCTAATTGAAATGTATGGGATAGAAAAACCACCTAGAGTAACCCTGGCTACTGGATGTGAAAGTTGAGCATCACGAGTACGAAAATAATTCAAAAAATCGTAACTTCTACCAACCAAGACTTATTGCAAAGATTTAAATTTAAAAAAGATATTTGCGCTTGAATTTGGAAATTGAATATGAAAGTTTATCTCTTATTATTACAGAGTGACTACAAAATTATTTCTCCGAAAGCTTCGATCCTTCCAGTAGTTCGGGAGCATTGTTGCCAGCTTAGCATTTTTAAGGCTAAATTTAGCCTTTTTATTTTGTATTTAGCCTTAAAATTTTCATTTTAGCTTCTTTTTTGCTAGCCTTTTTTTATTCTTAAAATTGCCTTAAAGAGGCTAAAATTTCAGCATTTCAACAAGGAAGAAATTGGTTTCTTTTTTAATTTTTTTTAATTTTATTTTTACAGAATCATCCATTTAAGAAATTTTATGTATTAGTTTGCACAAAAAATCGAAACTATTTATATTTTGCAAAAATTTTCGCCTTCAGCGCTTCAAAGCAAATATAGCTTAACTCATTATATGGACATAATTAGGCAATTGGTATAATTATTTTAATAAACTTCATTAACCATAGAAACGAATTATAAATATTATTTTAAAAACAAATTCTATAAAAGCGAAAAATTACACAAAAATTTCGAAATTATTAATCAAAAGTTTAGAATTCAAAAATGATAAATAGTTTCAAAACATTAGGTCATTTTTCATATGAAAGATAGTCCAAACTTATATGGGAATTTTTTCGGTGATTTTTTCGTATTTGCGTTGGGCGATTTTTCTTTGAGTCATTTTGCTGGTAGTCAGATTTTTCACTGAGTAATTTTGCTAACAACGGTTCTATAATTTTAAAGTACAATTTAGACTCTTTTTTCTCACCTCCTGGCAACATTGTCTAGGAGATACACTTTTTGCGATCGATACCACTATGCAACATTCAAATTCAAAATAGAAATTAAATACATATTATATTTTTTTTATCCTCACAAAGTAAATTCAAACTAAAATAACAAATCAAATCATTTGTTTTGCTTTGTTCCATTTTTGTTTTTGTTTTTGCTAATAATGCTCGAGGGAAATCAATTTTCAACACTACATAAATCAGAAATAAATAATTTATGGCAAAATGTTATACAATATTTATTTAAAATACAACAAGTGACTGAAAATATATTCCTGTTAATATGTATATATTTATATAAATAAATATTTGTTAGTATTTGTATATAATTTTATATTTTTTATATTTAAATTCCCTGTCAACCTTTTAGACGCTCATAAAAATGTTAACGTGCGTTTTGTGTTAAGCAATTCAATATGCCACACAGTCATTGTCATTGCCATACAAATCAACAGAGTCATCATCAACAACATCTACAATATCTGCCACCGCATCTAATCATGGAGAAATACATACACATAGAAAAAATTGGTATTAAATCGATCCGAATTATCAAATTTTAATAAAATGAAGCAAAATTTTATTAAAATTGTTAAAAACTGTTTAACTATAGAGCTTTTCTTTGCTTGGTACTGTAAATATATAATGACGATTGATAGATTTATGTCGTAACGTATAACAACCGAATTTTATTTAGCATTTTATGCTTTATTTCCAAATATTTGTAATAATTACCGAAAATTATTTAAATTTATAAAATCTAATTCAGTGCCCTTAACCGTAGAATACAAATTGAAATTTATGTGAGAGGCAATTCAAACTAAAATTTCAAAAAATTTACTCATTTTTTTTCAAAACACAAAAACAAAATATGTAACTACATGTATTTCGCTATTTCAGTTTTTTGACTAGGTTTTTGTCTCTCACATAAACCTCTAGTTGTATTCTATGCTCTAAAAAAAATATATAAAACATAAATTACATTATAAATTTAATTATGAAGCGTTTATGAAAAAAACTGAAAATTTTAGATAAACGTTAGGAGGGAAATATGGTAGATATGTATGTTTATCCATTATTCAATATTATATGAGATTAATGATGCCCCAATATTTTTTTTGCTTTTATTTGCAAACAAAATTCTCGCCATGTCTTACTCCTGGTATGGTACTGTCTGAAAATTTTACATTATCAGATAGGAACATAAGGGGGTAAGCAAAACTTGTTTTTAGTTGTACATAAAAATTTTCAAACTTCCTTCATTTACTAATTTAGGATATCATATCAATAAGCAGTTTAGATATTGTGTCTATTTTCACTAGCAAATCCCTAAAAAAAATTTCCTGATCTAAAGAACTATTATACATAGCAATAATGTCCTAGTTGTGTGCTCATGATTGATCTAATATATTCTCGATTTTACATGGTCTACAAGAAAAGATTCCAATATAATACGCATATTACAATAAGAGATTTCTATTACCTATGATTGTTTTTTTTTTTAGATTATTGTTCAGTACTTGAAAGTAAAGAGCAAACAAATTAAGTTTAGAAATTTATGTATAAACGCGAACCAAAAGAAAATAGCTTTTTCCTACCGATTCTCTCAGTGTTTTTGAAGCAGTTATGTATACCGTAAATTCAGCAATACTATAGTACTTGCAACCGAATTTGTGATAGTTCTTACAATTGATCAAATTACATTGGCAAAAAATTCGGTTTCCACAACGAAACTGTTTTCTCTGTGTACATAGAAATATGAATTTATATTTAAATAAATCGTTGTGATTGTAAAGGCCTAATTGTCAATGAATTTTCACAAATTTAATAATTATTTTATCAAACGCAATATAAAAACAGGAATCAATGTAGAATGACAAGAGAATATAATAATCACAAGTTACTAATATATACATTTTAATTTTCGCTTTAAATTAAATCAATTCAATATGAAAATAAATAAGATATATTAAATTAATAAATCAAATTATTTTAAGTATTCGAATAAATTTATATCGACACACAACAAATCGATTTAAGAAACATAATGTTGCCTTAAATCCACAATGAGTTATCTCAAATTAAAAGTTATTTCTATGAATTATTTTTTAATTGATTTATTTTCTTCATTTGTATTTTTTATTCTTTATCAAAAACTTTATTTTAATCTTAAGATTTCTCTATTAACTTTGGCATTTATATAAATTAATACCTAATTCGTATATAATATCAACAAATGCATGTGTGTGTTATTAAGTAAGTGTTCCATTGAGCGTGTGTGTTTTTAATGAATGTTTTTCAAACAGTTTCTTAATTGAGAAACATAAACATAAGTGAACTATTAACTTATTTTATGAGTCTATTTCCTTTTTATCCCTCTTATAAAACTAGGATATTCACACATACTTTAAGTATATACATATAAACATATACATAAATAAGTATATCTAAAAAAAATAATACAATTCCGGAACAAACACAAATACATGCACAAGTACTTGCTTGTTCAAGTAAAAGGATGCCTAAAGCAAGTGTTATTGTTTACACCATAAAATGTTTAACAATAAAAGGAAATTAAGAAAAATAAATTATACTGATGGCTAATATTCAAAACCCTCTATTTCAGGATTTCATGAAACTACGTTTTTGATGCAGCGGTTATATATGATATAAATTTTAAATGAGAATACATAATATTTCCTATTTTATCGACGTTTTTATATTCCTCTCTTTTACAAAATAAATATTTAATTTTCATTTTATAGTACAAAACCCTCTAACTCTCCTATCAATTTCTTTATTTTTTGACAATTTAAATAGAACATATACAAATTCTGAGCAATTTATACATGCAAAGTACAAATCTGCCCAAAATTTAAATTGATTGAATAGTTCTTTAGATATACAATAATAAATATTCACTTTATATGGCGGGTACTATCCCTTGTAAAACTACTATACCTATATTCATATCAATTGTGGAACTTGAGACTTTCACTGTATATAGTTCTATTGACATCCGATAATTACGATTTATCTTGTTTGGGGGCTAACAATTCCTCTAGAACTTTCAGCCCTATACTATATTAGTTATGATACTTGGTAAGGAAATTAGTAATAGTAATAATAATAATAATAATAATAATAATAATAATAATAATAATAGTTTTTCATTTAAGCTATAACAGGCATGGATTCACGGTTGAGGAAATGAAATTTTCACACACAAAAAAAGAGATTTTTCAACTAAGGAAAATTAAACACGAAGAAAAAGAAATAGGAAAAGGAAGGAAATTAATATTATTTTAGAAAAAAATAGTTTATCATAAATAGAAAAATAAATGATGAATAGTCGGAACAAGACAGGCATTTTATGAAAGTATCGGTTAGGCTTCCAATTGGGTCATATTTCATGGCCATAAGGGAATGGCTCTTAGGAAGAATGAATCATGCTGCAAGGTATCTAGAGCGTTACTGCTTATTCTTAAACTAGCAGATTCGAAACATGTTCTGGGCATGAGTTGTGGGAACCTAAGAGTCATTGTGGGTATGATTAGTGGTCTCTTCGCAATAGGGAATATGACTAGTAAGTGAGACATTGGCATGTCAGACTTCTGTAGGACGTAGTAGACTGAAGTGGTTTGGAAGCCACATGCTACACGAACTAGAGGAGGTTATGGGCAAAGGACTTATTAACGTGATAGGTTTTGTTTTTGATTGCTAGATTATAGGTTCCACATTCTTCTATTGCTTTATCTACTAAAGTCAGGGATCACAATGGACTGATTTGTCTCTGGGTGGAGGCGTGAAGATGCCACTCTTTTTAACCTCACATAACCTAACTTTCCAAAATTCTTAATTAAATCAATAGGTTTTAAAAATTGGTATTTCCTTAATAAAAATTTAGGAAATGAACATTTTTTGGTATTTTTATTTCACTTTTTTAAATTTATGGATTTATGGATTTTGTTAAATGTTAAATTCTTATAATAGTAAAAAGTTATTTGTACCGGGTTTGCGAAATTCTAAATTTCCAAATATCGTTAAGCTTAAGCTCAAATTTTACGGACCATACGATGAAAAATGCATCCTTTGATAAAAAAATATTTTTTTAAGTTTTAGTTTTATCAAAAGTGGTAATTTTTCAAAATGGTTAGCTGAAAATATTAAGTATATTTTGTAACTAAAAATCATTAAAAATTTTGAACTATGCTAAAAAAGAAACATTTTTTTTTTGTAAGTTCCTGGATAAATTCTGTTATTGTTTCGTTAATTTCTTGTTTTTTAAGACTTTTGTAATGTAGAAGAATCAAGCTGTTTATCCACATACATTTGTATATGTTTTGATAATATAATGAAAGAAAGTTTTTTAATAACACTAAAAAAATTGCTTGCTTAAAAATATATTTAAAATAATTTGATAAAGTTTTGAAATTTGTAGATAATTGTTTGAGTATTTAAACGATTTGAAAGATTGATTTATTGTAAATGTAAAAGCATTTAAAACTTGATATCTTTGGTGTCAAATAGAATTATAAAAGAAAATTTAATTAAAAATTTTAATAAATTATTTACTATTTGTGGTAAATATAAAGGATTTAAATAAAGTTTAACAGCTGCGTTCTTTTGATTTCTCTATTCAATTAAATTAAAAATTGACTATAATTTAAAAAGCTACGAGATTTTTAGTGCACCAGCTATCATCTCAAAATTTACAGGGTATTACAAATTTTTGAAATTTTTTTAGCTTTTGACAATTTCGTTGCTCTTCTTAAAATTTCTTTTTTTTTTTTAAATATAGATTTTCAGATCAGATTAGTTCCAGATTTTTCATCAGTAAGAATATAAGTAAAATTAAAATTCTAAGTATCACAACCTACATAGCTCAATATTTGGTGTTTTTCAGGTCACGCATTTTAACTGAAATGTATTTATTTGTTAAAAATGCTTTAGAGGATAAGAACTGAATAAAAGTACACTTATTCAATATTCCCAGTATATATATATAAATATATATATATATATATATATATATATATATATATATATATATATATATACATATGGTAATGAAATGTATTTTTACAATGCAAATCCCTGTTGGTTACATTTGAAAAGTATAAAACCCTCTATCTTTTTTTAAAATTGCTAATATTGTAATATTACAAACAAATTATATAAGATTTAGTCGTGGTTTTAAATAATATTGGAAAAGAAAATATTTATTTATACTTAAATAAGAGAAATAAACAGTTTTTTTTTTTTTTTTTTTTTTGAAAAGTTGAGCTTTTAGAGACAGAGGGTTTTGAATATCGATATATTTAATTTATCGTCAAAGTACTTGTATATTTAGGCAGACATTAAAGCAAATAATAAAATCTTATTGTCCTACAGTCAATAAAGATTTATATAAAAAAGAGGTTATTAAAAAGGTGCAATGGAAGTTTCAAATGAAATTAAATTGGTAGAAATGGTTTAAATGTTTGCTTAAAAGGGAGACAATACTTAAAGCCTTCACTGGGATTATTTTTGTTATTTGTACATTTTTAACCAAAAAGGAAAATTTTTTTCTATAACTTAATATGTATTGCTAAGGAAATTCCAAAAAAACTATAATCTGCATTACATTCAACTCAATCTAGACCGTTAAGTAGATTTGTTTTACAAAATTTAAGAATTTTCGTTCATCAAAAAGTCATTAAAAATCTAAAACTATTAAAAATATTCAGTTTTCTTCTTTATCATAAATCTAGTTAAGTTGTAAATAAAACGAGCTATATTTTATATAATCCAATATATAAATTCGACATTTATATATACATCGACTTAAGTGATATATGAATCGTTTTATGTGTAACATTAGTGGAGTTATAACTTTTTGCAGTTTTTGCAAATATCCAAAATACTATAGCAGGGGCTTGTAGAGCATTTAAAGGTATAAAGGAATATTAATTTTTTGCAGTTTTTAATAATCGCGGTGAACATTTTTTATACGATTTATTGATTAGTTATATGAAATGCAACTGTATTCCCATCAAGTGCCACCTGTTAAAAGACTACTGTCAAATTTTGATCAAGTATCGTCATTAACTTTGCGTAAAAAATAGTATTTTTCGAGGTCCTTAAAATAGGAATTTGTTTGGTCAATAATTTAATCGTTGGAACTGAATCTCTTTCCACCGAGCCATTTCTTTAGGTTTGGAAATAGGAAGTAGTTACTAGGGGCTAAATCCGGAAAATATGGCGCATAAGGTACCAATTCATAGCCCGATTCATAGAGTTTTGCCATTGAGACTTCAGCCGTGGAATATCTTGATGAAAAAGAACTTTTTTCTTGGGGTTGTTTTTTCTAATCCTCATTAAATCGGTCTAATGTGCCGGCATAATATTCGCCGTTTATTGTTTTTCCCTTTTGAAGGTAATCGATGTGGATTATCCCGCGTGCATCTCAAAAAACTGTTGCCATCACCTTATTGTCCGACAAACTTACCTTGGCCTTCTTCGGAGCAGGTTCACCCGGAGAAACCCATTGTTTAGACTGCTGCTTGGTCTCCGAAGTACAGTAATGGATCCACGTTTCATCCGTAATTACAAAACGCCACAAAAACTCATTCGGGTTGAGGTTAAACAACTCCAAGCAATCCTTTGAAGTTGTCACACGTTTACGTTTATGGTCAATTGAGAGCTAACGCGGCACCCATCTTGCAGACAACTTTCTTAAACCCAGCTGATCACTTAAAATCGAAACCACACTGCCATATGAAATACCTATGGTATCAACAATCTCACGCACTTTTACTCTTCGGTCGGCCAACACCATATCGTGGATTTTTTTGACATTCTCGGGTGTACTGATCTCAATTAGCTGTCCAGAACGTTCAGCGTCATTTGTACTTGTGCGACCACAACGAAAGGCAGTAAACCACTTTTTTACCATTGAAATCGATAGTCCAGAGTCCCCATAGTATTTATCGAGCTTTTCCTTGTTTTGACTGACGGTTTTTTTTTTTCTCAAAAAAATAATGTTTAATGAGCACTCGAAATTCAC
Source organism: Protocalliphora azurea (assembly GCA_932274085.1). Taxonomy (NCBI): domain Eukaryota; kingdom Metazoa; phylum Arthropoda; class Insecta; order Diptera; family Calliphoridae; genus Protocalliphora; species Protocalliphora azurea. The sequence continues at coordinate 150,882,329 of OW026522.1, forward strand.
TTTTTTTACTTTTTAGAAAAATACACGAAGCTGTATGTTTTGAACAGCTGTTAAACGCAAAGTAACTGACGACACTTGCTCAAAATTTGACAGTAGTCTATTAACAGGTGATCCTTGATGGGAATGGTGTTGCATTTTATATAACTACGAGGGAAGTTCTAAAAGTCACGGACTTTTTGATCCGCTCTCCTATGATAAATAAGTTTCTAGTAAGATTTTTGTTTATTCTTCTAAATATTTGACCACAACATAATATTTATTTATCTGGATAGAAAATGGATATAAAACAAAATGATTTGAATCCATATGTAGTATCTAAGTTCTACTATATAAATATTTAGAACTTTAAATAAAAAAATTTAAAAATCGGATTCGGTGCATGATTTTTTTTTCCAAATGTATTAAAAATTTCGGATTTCATTATCAGAATAATATTAGCTACAGGGGATGCTATAGTATTTTGAGGTCCAAAAAGAGTTATAACTCTGTTATTCAGCATTATGATTAATTTTGTATATAACGGTTTATGTCGGGAATTAGAGTTAATTTAAAAATTGTTTATAGGTTTAGAACTCCATGATTATGTATTTCTACTCACATATAATTGAAGCATAAAAAAAATTAGTTTTTTACAATTTTAAGTCTCTTTAAGCTATTGCAAGATTGAAAACCATATTTAGATATTAGTAGAAAATTATACAAGATCCAAAATAAGTTTTCAATAGATTCCTAAAAAAGAATATTAAGCGACTTCAAATACTATTATCGCACAAAAAAACTACATACGACGTCTCTCGATGACACTTTTTAAAATTACCACCTCATGATCGGTTGAGTACAAATGTAGTACAGGAAGTGAAACTGATAATAGGAATTAACGTTCGGTAACCAAAATATGTTCTTAAATTATAATAAAAGCCTTTTTTGAATCCTAGAACACATGCGGATTTTATAGGCAAAATTGCAAAGGTCCCATTTTTGCAATTTTCGTTCCCTATTTTGTTCTTGCATGATTCCCTTAGGTCGGCCTTAATTTTTAAACATTTTATTATTTTAAATTACATTGTGCAACAAATTTCAAACCGTAATATATTGTCTAAATAATTCTAACGTAAAATGAAAGTATAACATTAGGTTAATAAAATATCCAAAACATTTTGCAAAGTTAGTTCGAATTTCGAATTTTTCATTGTGTGTAAAAGTAATAAACATTAGAATTAGCAATGTTCAATGCATTAAAGAGTACTTAGTATTTTATAGAATGCAAAAATGTTTATTGAATGTCCCACCCCTTTTACGACCATTTTTCATAATAAGATTGTTTGCAATACATGAGCAGTCATATTATTCAATCGTTTTAAGTGATCTTTTGTACATAAGTATTAGGTTATCCAAACGATTTTCCGATTAATTTTTGTCGATTAATTGTTTATATAATTTAAAATTGTATATTTTCGAATCACGAATAAATCGAGTAATTTGTATCGAATAACTGATTAACAGAAATTTAGTTTTTTTGGAATTACAAATTAGAATTTGTTTTATTCTTATGTGAAATTTGTGTCAACTACATATTTTTTTAAGATATCTGTTATATCCCAGCCAAAACAAGAGAAATTCATTTCATTTCCTTACTTTCAAAGTACCAATAAAGTAGCAAGTGTAAGTGCTTGTAATGATATTAAAAAGAGATGCGATAAAACGTTGAGATTTTTTTATTATTTTTGCTAATACTTGTTACTAATTTATTTTTTACTATTTAAACAAACGAAAAGTAATAACTATTAAGCATTTCTTTTTATTTTTTCATGTGTTAGCTTAATAAAAATTAAAACCAATTTCCATGTGCCGTTAAAAAAAATTTGGCTGTTCATTGCAATTTTGATACCTTCTCAGTGAATAGGTATCAAAAAGGATACGACAACGACAAGCGTATGTTAAATTCATTGGAAATTAGTTAAATTTTCACTACTTTTTGATTTTATGACTTTTCTCAACTTTTTTTTTATTTTTTGGAATAATTTTTTTTTTTTTTAAGAAACATGAAACGTGTAAAAAACAAAAAATCAGTCTTACACAGAAAATAGAGCTATAGATGACTGATTTATTAAATAAAGCTGAATTAGGAGAACATTTTGTAGTAATAGGTCAAATATACAATTTTTTATACAAATGAGAGAAAGAACTGATAAGATGAACCCTTACTGAAAGAATTTGATTTGATTATGTTTTCAAATAACTATTTCAATAGACTAAATAATATGACTTAAAATAAAAGCTTCGTTGCCATGTCCAGTTTTAGCTCACTTTCAGTAAAATTAATTTCTTTACTTTGGAATAGAAAATATTGTATATTATAAAGTTTTTTATGTTTGGGTACCACTTACAATTTTTGACCACTTTTATTATAATGTTTTATTTTTTTATCAATGTCATCAAAATTTTGAAATTTATTTTCTAAGAAGCAAAGAAAAAAAAAACAAATGGCATCCAGCCAGTAACTTCTTCAAAGATATATATATGTGCCAAGTTTCATTTTAATTAGTTCAGAGGTTTAGACGTAAGGCCAATTCAAACAGAGTAAACAATATTATGACAAACTGAGAAAAAAAGGGGGTGTGGCACCCAGCAAAAATCGAATACAACAATGATGGTACTCTATAAAATTACGACAATATATAATAACATTTGTATTAGATAATTTAAATATTTGTTTATTTTCAATTATATTGAAAATAGAGATACGGAAAATTCGAACTTTAAGAGGTTATACGAGTAAAACCGAAATTCGAACTAACTTTGAAGAAAACCTTTGAATTTTTGTTGGACCACTGTCACGCTTATATTTTGCCTTAGAATTAATGAGGATTTTTTTTTTTTTTGCACAAGTGGCAATGGCATTGAAAATTGTACGTGTTGTATAATATTTTATCATTAGCAACATCCAATTAAAGACATTTATTTCACTTTAGATAAAAACTAAATATCAAAAAGTAATTTTGCAATATTGGACAGCCGTCACTGTGGTTTCCCCAATAATATTTATGTGTCTAAACAAAAAGGGTCGCATAGGTAAACAAAAAAAGAACACACAAGAAAAGAATCATTACCAGATAAGCAACTAAAATTACATTTACAAGTACATTTGTTACTTGTATAACAAAGCTCTTGTATGAAAACTAGGGCGATCCAACATTGTATGAAAAAAAACAAAGAGTATCGTGCATTTAAACGTACTTAAACTTATAAAATGTGGACACCATAGATATAAATAGGATGTTACAAATTAGGAAATGTAAATTTGGTAAAAATGTTATAAATATACATGTAGCTTGCAAATGTAGGATCACCCTAATGTACACTATTTATTTTGCGCTCTTCCTCTCTAGTAACAAAATATCTACTCTCGCCGTTTTAACTGGACTGGTATCAATTTTGTTTTAAAAAATGCAAACGAGTTTTCAATAAAGATTTATGGTTCGATATGCTCATAAAAATTCCAATTTTTATAGTGTTAGTATTGTCATTGATAAAGAATGTACATATACAGTGTGACCTGGGAGTATTTTTACAAATGAACTAATTTTAACTAATTTAATTTTATAAAATCTACAGTTATATGATTTATCATAAAATATACAAAAAATTACAAACTACAAAATTATTGAGCTTTAAGGAATTATTTTTATTCATTTATGTTTCACTACTTTCTATTATTACTATTTAAAAGTAATGTCTACATCCTTATCAATATCTCGTATACTCTATACATATAAAGATAAACAATAAAGGATAAAAAGTAAAATAGTCATAAACTCTTCTGCCAAAAAATAAAAAATTTTGCTGCATATAAAAATTAAAGTGCCTCACGAAAAAAATACCTCTAAGAATTTAGATTTCTTACAATAGAATTATCCAAATTTTCGTCATAGTACAGAAAACTAACTTCTAGCTGACAGTGGTAGTAATGAATATTTATAATTTATGAACAGATTTAGGGATCTTGTTGTAGGGTTTCTTATAGATGTTAAGAAAATATTTAAATATAAATACTCATAGGGATGAGAAAAAATAATAACGATATTAGGGTTATAATCCAAAGGGCAGCTAGCTGTTGCCACATAAAACCAAACTCAGCATCCCCTCGTCTCTGCCATCATCTATAAGAAAACAAGATCCCTAAATCTGTTCACTTTATATTAATCACGGTTTCATTAAAATTCTGATCAAGTGAGCTCTTTAGTTACAAAACCGACCATGACTTTCATATAAGCTCATCGTTTTAAAATTACTTTAAAAATGTATAAGTCCAACATAATTGTTAGTATAACAATAATATTTAAATTTCACATGGGTAGAAAACCTGGTGCAAAGTTTTAGCACAGTCGGTACATAATTGACCATAGCTCCCACATAAAATCTACTTTCGGGAATCCGGCACATAATAATTATAATTTTAATGGTATTATCATGATACTATTATATATAAATATGTTTTACAGAAATATAGTCTTCACCATCAAATCTTGTAATAACCGGTGGACAGATGATCATAGGTCCCTTGAAAGATGTAAAGTACCAAATGATCGAATTTGAGCGACAACATATTTTTTATTTGTTTTTTTTTTTCTCTTTTGAATAAATTTTCTGAAATTATTAACAAAATTACATCAAAAGATCATTTTATTATGTTATTTAAATTATGGCTATACCCCCTTTTACTTGTCATTACTTTGATGCATTAAAACTCACAAGATAAAAAATTTGTTTCGAAATATGAATAAATATGACATAAATTTTAAAGGTCTTCTTCATATTCTGAAGTTTAGTTATCAGTATAATAATGGATTGTACTCTATTTATTTAAAAATACCTAAAAGTCCCAGAAAAAATTAGTATGAAAAGTAATTTTTTTCAGTGAAGTTGAGCGATTTTTAAATTATTTTTGTATCAGTAGATCTAAATTGGTTACTAAAACAATAATATGCAAAAAAAAAAAAAAAAAGAAAAATGAATTTTTAAAAAAAAGCTTATACGCCCTAATGCACATTCATGCTTTATATTTTGGTTGTAAGACACCATCAGAAAAGTATATTTTCATACCATTGAAGATTACAAGTAATTAACTCTATAAAAGCAAAATATTATTTATTATAATATTTTATTTATTATACTCGTACCTAAAAATCAATGAACTTATGAATCGAATCGAATTGAATATAGTCTTTTAAATTTAGTCACTTTTGATTACATTTATTTTTTCAACTAACCATTCATTTGCATTAAAAATTAGCAACCTATATGGGCCGGTGATAACAAAATATTAATTTTCAAAATATTCAAAGTAATGAAAACTAATTTTTAACAAATGTAGGTCATTATATATTAGTCGACATATGTCTATTATATGTTGTAATTTATTTGCTAAAAAATTTAAAACTGTATATATTCTGATGATCAAAAACTACATTTTTGTAATGAGAGGGAGCGACATAATTGAACCGAAGTATTTTGGGGATTACTTTATAACATATCAATCATTATATTCAATATGGTATATTTGCAAAATTTTATTGTCCCCATACAAATCGAGGCACTTTAATAAATATATGTAAATATATGTCCTCTTCTATCTTTATATGAATTATACATTTTTAATTGGAAATCACATCATTTTTATCGGTAATTTAATATTTTCCTTTCTTTCTTGTTTTGGTTTCTCTTCAATTGCAGGTAAAAATAATCTTTGTTTACATAAAAATTGAAACACTAAATTTTGATTCCAACGAAAAGTAAGAGGATGCAAATACAATAATAATATTGTGGCCGTTCGTCGATTTTTAAGAATTATGATTTGATTTTCTTTAAATTAAATGTTGAATTTATATAACTTATTATTGAATTTTAGGACAAAAAAAAAAAAAAAAAATATGAGAATGATGATAATTTATAAATTTAAACTTTAATAAATTTCATGCTACTAAGAAATGCTCTTCAATTAATATAATTAAAGGAATAATTTATAAAAAGAATGTTAGAAATACATTTTTTATGATATAACAAGAACATTCATTACTATCTTTATAAACATTTATATATGCTCTATAAATGTATGTGTGTATATATATCATTTTTTGTTGCAGACATTGTGCATATGTGCAACTAAGTGTTTGTTCTTGTGAATTTGTTTGCATTTTATAAGAATGTTTGCCAAACAGTTAAAAGTCAAGTGCTTCGTTATTTAAGCAGCAAGAAAAATACTTAAATTTTTAATACACACACTTGTACAAACACATATATTAAAACACATACATTCATACATACAAATACAATGTTCTTTAACAGTGTTGCCAGAAGATGAGAATAAAAGAAGCTAAAATGAACTTTGAAAAAAGATCAAAAAAGGCTAAATGTTCAAGAAATAAGGAAAAAAAAGTTAGAATTTTTTAATTTCTCGTTATCATTAGTTTTTCATACTTTTTTAAAGATATTGCAATAAATTTATAAATAAACCATAAAACAGCAAAAAAACATAAAATATCAACCAAAAAAATTATTTACAAATTGGTGTTAAATTTCAAATGAAAAATTATTAAATATTTTCACTTATTTTTTTCTTTATTTTTGGACTACAATTTCATTTTGATTAAGCATTTCCAAAATTTTTGTGTGATTTTTCACATTTATAATTTTTTTTTTTTTAAATAATATTCGTAAATAGTTTCTATGGTTAATCAAGTATATTAGAAAATAATTATAATAATCGATGTAGTAAGTCCATAGAAAAAGTTATTTTTGATTTGCAGACTGAAGCGGCTCAGGCGAAATTTGGTAATAAATTTGAAATGGATAAATATGTAAAAATAAAATTAGTAATAACAAATAAAAAATTATTTTCATCGTGATTGAAATACTAACATTTTAGAACATTTAAGGCAATTTTAAGAATGAAAAAAGGCTAGAAGCTACAACGAACATTTTGAGCCTAAAAGCAAAATAGCCTTTTTTATTTTTTGATTTAGCCTTAAAAAGTCTAAACTTACAACACTGTTCTTTAGTGATCAACGCCATCAACAATATTTTAGCAACCGAAAAGAATGCTTGTGTGTTTTCATACAAACACACACGCAATTCTAACACATTAAAAAGTTTTATTGTTACTAGCTGTAGTAGTTCCTTTCTTAATGCATACATATGTATATGGACCATTACCAAAAATGTTTGATTTTAACACTTAAAAGATATAAAAAAATTTCGATATCAAGTTCAAATCCATTTGCATAAATATAAAGAATCAGTACGCATTAAGCATTCGCGCGGGGAGCGCGAAAATTATAACAAAAAGTTATCAACTAGAAGTCTATACAAATTTCCAGTAAAAATTACGCGCAGTATCAAAATCTACTGAGATATTCCATTAAATTGATAATTTTTTCAATGCTTGATGGTATTAGTGTTTACTCTATATTAAAAAAAGCGATTTTTAAAAATTTTCGAAAAATGTGGTTCGAAACTAAGTTAGTTCTCCATATATTATAGGAAAATATATTTTGTTACAGTTTATTACAAAGAAATGCTATTTAATATTGTGATCGTTTTTTAAGCCATGGTTCTGCATTACAAACATCATATAATTATACTAATTATGGTCAGATTCGTGCTTTGCATGAGCGAGTCTTAGCAAAATCTGTTTTGAGAAAAGTGTCCCGTTTTCAACTATCAACAACATTTGACTTAAATTTATGGTCCCGGTCAATAATACTTATCGCCGTTCTTTTATCTATATATCCAAGATTTATACAAATTGCAATTTGCTATGTAAATATACAAAAACCAAAAGTGGAATTTCTGTGGAATTTTCAAAAAGTCCATAATTTTTCTACCCTTCACCACAGGTGTAAAGGGTATATATAAGTTTGTTATTCCATTTGTAATTTCCACAATGTTCATTGGACAGCAAAAAAGTTAATATTTTCTGGATCCTTATAAGAAATGATGTCAATAGAACGATGTCTGTCCGTCCGTTTGTACATTGAAATGACGTCTGTGAAGCTCGCCGTTAACTGCCATATATAATATATATATATATGAAACGATTGAAAATCCTTTCGAGAATTTTGCTGTTAAAATTCACTTCATAAATGGTGGAAATATGTCAAAAAGACAGGTTTTTTAACTGATTTTTCATATTCGGAAGCCTCTTTATATGCTAAAGACTTCGGTTTTGCAAAGATTTGGAAATTTTTCTCAATTTTTATGCTGAAGAGATGAACTAAATTAATAATAACCGTGATATTGGCCAAAACACATTTTTGACATTTTAAAGCCCTTATTTAAGCTACGGAATTCATTTTTATATAGATTTTTCTGAAATATCGGTTTCTTAAATTAACCATATCAGTCCATAAACAACCGAGTTATAGACAAAAATCTGAAAAGAATATTAAAAATATTCACACACAAACATATATATGAAAACATTGCAATCATTTTTAGTGTTGTTGTTTTTTGTATCACCAAGCTGTAGGTGTTGATTGTATATACATACATATATACACGCCTACATAAAATCATTTTTTATGTATGCTTACACGTTTTTTTTTTTTTTTTTTTTTTTTTTGGAAATAGAAGCATTGCATTGACTCAGTGTTTTTGATTTTCTATAAGCATGTATCTACATACAAACATATGTATACAAATTTAATAGTCATCAGAAGCTATCAGTATTGTTGTCTTTCTAAGGAAGCAACGCTTGCTATTCTAGTTTAATTTTGTGTTTACATTTTTGTAGTTTGGAAAAAATGTAGATTATTTTTTAAGAATAAATGTGAAAATATGAAACCATACTTTAAGGCGTAGATTTTATTATTTGTCGGTAAGGTTTTGCGATCTAAATTCTTTTTTATTAATTTTATTTTTAATGTTCCTTCGATTTTATTGTGTAAAATAACAAAAAAAAAAAAAAAAAAAAAAAAGTTCAAGCATTAAACCATGCCATTCCATTAAAAACTGTGAATATGTCTCTTATATTTCAAACTTTGAGACTATTTACTGCGTTGGCTATTTGGGGCATATCAAAAAATACGCATTATTAAAAGAAGTATCAACCTTATTTCAAAATTTGTATTTTGTCATTAAAATTCAACTATCCATTATGCAGCTGTGCGCCAGTGTTTGTTGCCAGTTTAGCTTCCCAAAAGCCAAATCTAGCCTTTTTTATTCTGTTTTCCTTTTAGCTTCTAGCCTTTGTTGAGTCTTTAAATTTCCTTAAACAGGCTAAAATACGTATTGATTTCTTTTTTTTAAAAACGTGGAAAATAATTTCATATTTGCTATAACTCATTTCATTTTACAAAATCACCCATTTAAGCATTTTTGTGTATTTATTCACACAAAAAATCGAGATTATTTATATCTAGTAAAAAATTTCTCCTGCGGCGTTTCATTCTGTACACTAAAAGTGCCTTAAATCATTTTATGAAGTTACTAAATCATATGTTATAACTATTTTTAATATATTTTATCAACCATAGAAGCTGTTTATTAAATAATTAAAAAAAATCTTATTAATGAGAAAATCACAAAAAAAATTTGCAAATGTTTAATAGAAAAATAAATAAGTTAAAAATAACAAAAAATCATTTCAAAATATTGGGAAGATTTTTATATGAAATATAATCAAAATATGTATGGGGATTTTTTGGATGATTTTTCATAAAGTCAATTTGCTTTTATTTATAAATTTATTACATTTTTTTAGAAAAGTACAAAAAACTAATGAGGGCAGGAAAAAAGTTATAAATTAAAAAAAAATTTCTGACCTTATTTTTTGGGGGCAATTAGCCTTTTTTGACTTTTTTAAAGTTCTTTTTAGTATCCGTTTTTTCCCATCTACTGGTAAAACTATTCTGTAAAATAGCAATGAAGGTGTAGAACGAGTGAGATCAAAAAGTATAGACGCACGAACAAAAATTGTAGATGAATGGAAAAAAATTTAAGCAATTTTAGGCCATTTTTCCAAGCTTTTCAGCTTTGAACAGCAATCATGGTGCTAAAATTTTGCTCTCTATTAGTTTTAGGTCTTGTGAGCTCAGATCTATAGTCCGAAACCAAAAAACTTATCAAGGATTACATACAGTTTCAGCCAGTTTGAAAATTTTTGATAATAGCCCATATATGCATACATTGTGTATAGATAGTTTTATATTAGTGCTGTAGTATGTAGAAGTTGCGTTGTTAGTAGTTCTAGTTCTGCAATGCCAAAGATTATTTGCAATTGTAAGAAGTTGTTGGTAAATTGAGAAAAAAAAATAGAAAGAGCAAAGATATAGATAAAAAGTGAACTATACTACTCTTTGCTATTATAAAAATAAAATTAAAACATTCTTATACAATGAATTTTATACACAAAAATAGAAAATAGAAAAAAGAAAAGGAAGAAGAAAATTAAAAATATGTTGATGACAGTTTGAATTAATCTTAAGCAGTAAGAATTATATTAAAAATTTGCTATGTAAATTATGATTATGAAGAATTATATAAAAAAACTATAGCATAAATATGTGAATTAGCTTAAAATAGTGAAATTAATTTGTATTAAAGAAACTATATTCTATTTATTTAAAAAGTGTGAATTTAAATGATGATATTGAAGAAATTTTTATTTAAAACTGCTTTGTTTTATGTACCATTGACTAATACAAATTTTATAGTATTTTCCATGAATTTCATATCAAATCTTCCAATTTGGCGTATTTCAATGCAGCCTAATTTGATATTCCAAAGTACGTTCACTAAAATGTTATGCTTCTAATAAAAATTATGAAATAATTAAATCTATTTGTGGTTAAAACAAACTTCCAACAAGAAATGTGGCAATATTTCACAAAAAGTCACAATTTCTATGAAATTTATTTAAAAAAAAGTTCTTAAGAATTTTTTTGATTGATTTTTTCTGGGTTTTGTTAAAAATTTCCTTGTAAAGGCGAAAAGCAGAAAAAGTCAGATCGAAAAAATCTTAACACATGTTTTGCCACATAATTATTTTTTTATTTTTTTGGATCTAGTTATCTTTGGAAAATATGTCAGTTATTATTTTTAACGATAACCATGTTGATTTGTTGTGAGTGTGACGAAAAATAAGTACGTGCTAAAATTATTAAAAATTTTCAACAAAAAATTCAAAATTGTCCTAAAAAAAATTTGGCCAATGAATTAAAGATATGCCCTCAAACTGTTTCCAATATTATTAAATAGTATCACAGGAATTTGGCTATTGATAGGAAATCTGGTTCGGAAAGAAAAAAAGGTCCAAATGATATTATGAAGTGTAAAAAAATAGAAAGCATATTGAAAAGAGCTCCAAACACATCTGGTAGAAAAGCAGCCCGGTTAGCTCAGTGCTCTGAATACTTGGGGCGAAAAATTAAAGCCAATGCAGGCTTGAAAACATACAAAGTCCAAAAAGTTCTAAACAGGAATCCTGCAAAAAAATGTAGAAGGCAAGAATAGGGCACGTAAATTAAAATCAAATTTCATACAAAAATACTCATGTTATATAATGGATTCAGGGTCAAAATTTTGTATTGCTAATGCCCTAGGAAATATTGCAGATTAGCTTAGAACCCAAAAGAAGAAACAATTTTCTAAAAAGAATTCCTGGTATCGCAAGTTTTGTGCAGTTGCTCTAAAAGAAGCAAGTCATTTGTTACAGTGGGCGCTATAAATATTGAGATATACATCAAAGAATGTTTGCAAAAAAGCCTTTTTCCTTTCATAAGAGAGCACAATGTGTCCTCATATTTCTTCCGATCTTTGTGAAATTTTGCACACTGATTTATTCTTATATACAGCTCACTTGATCCGAATTTTATTGAAATTTTGATCAACATAAAGCGTTTATAAGCACTCAGTATTACTGCTGATCTACAAAAATATATTGATATAAGACCTTATTCCATTTTAAGCTATTTTTCAATTTTTGACATATTCTGATGTGAATTTTAAATAATAATTTGCATACAGATAGATGCTAAATAAATCTTATCAAGTATTGAAAAAAACTAAGAAAATGGATAATTGATTTTATGAAATTTTTAAATTTTTCTTTATGATTTATACGCCTTTATATGCATCCATACTTCAACTAATTAAATCCATTTTAAATATTTTTGGATTAAAAAAAAATGTTTTTTTTTCTGATCAAAAATGTAAATGAAATATGAAATATCTTCGTTCTGAAAAAGACAGCCATTATTACCTAGCAAAAGATTTGGTTGACTTGAGTTAAGAAGCTAATATAATGGCTTTTCACTACTTATACATCATCTGTATAACCTATTATTTTGACACAAGAAAACAATCGTTGACATCCAAGAAATAATAAAAATCCGTCGTATTTTTTTCTACTTTTATCAATAGTTTTATTTTATTTATTTTGATCGATATAAAAAATATAAATATAACTTTTGATATTTATAACAAAAGATAAAAATGATTTTCTTGTTTTTTATAGGATGAAAAAAAATCAAAACAACAACAATTCCATGGAATATAAAAATATTTAAAATGTATTCACACAATACATACAAAGTTCAAATAAATAAAATAGTAGAAAATATTTTTTGAAACAAAAATAAAAGTGTGAATAAAAAACAATAATTTGAAAAATTTTACATACTCCCTACAAGCAAAATAATACGAAAGTGATTCGAATTTCTATTGTTAAAAAGAAAAATTTTATTGCCGCTATAATCATATTCGTATTGCGGAAGTTTCCCATTATAGGAGAGATTGTGCGTCACAGGCGATATATCTAAGCAATAAAAAATCAATACGCATAAAGTAGGCAATATTTTCAGATAATCATCTAGGCGAAAAAAAGAAGATACCGCCAGATAATCTTCTGGAAGATGTAATAAATATTTAAAAAAAAATATCACTAAATACATCTTGAAATAATTTAATAAAGAAAACTTTAACATCTTGCAAAGCACATATGAATATAAATTTAACTTCATAAAGCATGAAAACTAAAACACTTACATAAAATATCCATTTTATTTTTTTTTTTTTTTTTTGCTAAAAAACAAAAATTTTCTTCAATATTTTTTTGATCAATTTTTCGACAACTGAAAAGTTTGTGACTGAAAAATAAAAATATTAATTTTGTATTAATTTCTTCCAGATGATCTCAATGGAATATCATAAATTTCTTGCCGAAGTGATAATTACCTTACCGAAAAAAGGCAATATTTTGAGGATAAAAATAAAAAAAAATAATTTTATAATTTTTTTTTATGTTTATTTCCTAATTTTCTTTAAACTGATCAAAATACAATATTAGAAAAATATTGCTTTGATGATTTTGTCCAAATAATTAAAAGATTATGAAGATATCTTATAAATGTTTGTAGGACTGATATTTATTTTTTTTTTTAATATTTATTGTTTTTCATCATGATTGTAACGTGTAGTTACAAATATTACATCACCAACATATAAACATATTGTAACTACTTTAGTACTTTAGTAGTTACAATACAGTATGAGAATTTATAATTATCATTTAGTTCATATATATTTCAACATAAATAATCGAGATTGGGACGATACATTAGAGCAAGAACCGAAGCGGTCTTATTATACTTTGCTCTTAAGGATCAAAGTATCACCAGATATGACAATAACCGAAGAATTTATCTCGTCGGATTGTAGTAGTATCATCACAGTTAGCCGATTGAGAGCTGAAGCATTTATCTCATCGGATTGTATTTTGAGGACGAAATTCGTAGTTAGCCAACTGAGAGCCGAAGAATTTATCTCGTCGGATCGTAGTTGTATCACCGTAGTTAGTCGATTGAGAGCTGAAGAATTTATCTCATCGGATCGTATTTGGAGGCCAAAACTTGTATTTAGCCGACAGAGATACAATGAATTTATCTCATCGGGTCGTAGTAGTATCATCATAGTTAGCCAATCGAGAGCCAGAAAATTTATCTCATCGGATTGAAGTAGTATCATCGTAATTATTCGATTGAGAGCTGAAGAATTTATCTTATCGAACAGTATTTTAAGGCCGAACCTTATAGTTAGCCGACCGAGAGCCGAAAAATTTATCTCGTCGTTTCAGTTAGCCGACTGAGAGCCAAAGCATTTATCTCATCGGATTGTATTTTGAGGGCGAAACTCGTAGTTAGCCGACCGAGAGGCGAAGCATTTATCTCGCCGGACAGTATTATTATTAGTGTAACCCATACGATCCTATTTAGCCTATTAAGAGTTGAAGCACTTAACTTGTCGAATTTTATTTTGTTGTCAAAAACCTGTAGTTATCCGACTGAATGACTGAAATCCGAAGAATTTATCTCAGCGGATTGCATGCCAATAGTTAGTTTTAGCAAAAGCATTTGAAAACCTAGTTAGTCGTATAATCGTAGATATCCAGTCGAGAGCGGAAGGATATGTCGCGTCGGATTTGTGTTAACACGTTCTAACTGGTAACTGACTTTGCCAATGCTGTCATTTTCTAACATATTTAGCTATATCTTCGCTGCTGTTCTTCTCACGAAGGCACAAGAAAGCTCTGTGGTAACAATCAAAAGAAGCAGACCTTTAAAGAAACTGGAACTAAGAATATTCCAGGTGGAAACATAATTATTTAATTTAAAAATAAAATTATATTTAAAAATATAATTTAAAATAAATATAATATAAAATAAATAAATATAAAATAAATAAATATAAAATAAATTTATATTTAAAAATAAAAACCCCTCATATATATATTTTTGTTTTTACAACAAATGAGGAAACATTTTGACCAGTAAAAATATTTGTATTGATTGAAAAATAACAATAAACTGCCTAACGACAGAAGCTAAATAGTCGATTCTAAACCCATAAAGCTGACTAATATTTTCAATTTCTTACAATAAAACATTTTTAAAATTTGGTTTTAAATTAAAATAGTTTTTTGCTTTATGTTGTTTGAAAGTTTATGAAAATTTCGTTTTAATAATTTTTTTAAATTTCTTTTTGTTATATCTATTCGTTGAAAAATATTTTCAAAATTTTTAATATATCAATTTTAAAAATAAATTTTTAAATATTTTTTACGGTAAGGAAAAAACAAAACTTCTATTTTAAAATAAAATTGATTTTAACCTTGGTGGAATATATAACAAGATACAATTATTAGAGAGAACGTTCTCAAATTTATTTTTCTTGAAAAATCAGTCATAAATAAAACAATAGAAAATGTTAAAAAATTAAAGCAAACTTAAAAAAATTTTTTTAAAAGTATATATTTTCAAATAAATTTGTAAAAAATTGTGAAAAAATAATAACAAGCTGAATTTTATATTCAAAAAACTAATGTGTGTAATGAATTGTGTATAAACTATTCCTTTAAAACAAATATATATGTTAAATTTCACAAAATATCGCGAAAATGAAGTGCTGCTTTTCAAGAATTATTCAAATAAATATTTTTATAACTCTTCACTTGTATTTTTTTGTTTTTTGTTTCTTAAACCTGGTGCAGTTGTATCATGGATTTTTAATAAAAATTAAATTTAAAAATTTCTTTTGCGATTAAGCTCGAAAAGTTTTCGAGTGCTTGCTCAGAACTAAATATTCATTAAGAAAATGGGGCTGGGTTTTATATTGTTCCCTTAATATATAATTAAGTTCTAACTTAGTTAAGAAACACCTAAGAGAAAACTCACACTTAACTACTCGTAATGTTTTGTTTTACAGTATTTACAATAGGGTGGTCCCAATTTTCCAAAAGAAATCTTTAGTTAAAAATAATAGATATGTTTTATTTATAATAAAATAATAAATATTGAACTTACTTTTTTTGGACAAAATAGTTTTTGAGCCTCCTTTATGTGGCACCAAAAATAAACAAAAAACCAAAATTATAAATAACTTCAAAGATGAAAAGAAATCTTAAGCTTTGACCTGTAACTAAAAAAGGTGTTGGTGCATGGCTACCAAGAAAATATGAATTTAAAACCTTTTTGGAAATCTTTTTAAGATGTAAAATAATTTTATTTGATTTTGTATTTTCCTTTATTTTTGTTTACTTTTAATAAATACTTTTTTAAACGTCAAACAATATTCATACTTAGGAAAACTTTATTTTAGAATTGTTTATGGTAAGAAATTGAAATTATGTGTTTAAAATTGACTTCTTAGCTGTTGTGGTTAAGCTGAATTTTTTGTAGCTTTTTCCACTTTAAAATGCAAACTTTTCTTTTTTTTACAGAAGCAGAGCTGCTATTACAAGTAATCATAATTACAAGTCATATTCATTCTTTAATAGTCGAATTCGTTTTTGAAAGTATTTTTTTTTTTTTTTTTTCTTATATTTGGCGTTTTAAATCTTAGCATTCTTAGAATGATCTGTACTAACTGATAATTCGTTTCTCATAAGGTTTTTAACTGTAATTTCAGAACCGTCAAAGTTTCTTCACATTTTTGGCTTTTGAACTGAAGAAATTTTAGTTATAAACAAAAAAAAGAAGTTACTAAAAATTTCATACTGCATTTTATTTTCATAGGTTTTTTAACATTAATGCGATCAGCTACAAAAAATGACCATTTTTCATGCGAGTAAATACAATAATGAACATCTTTTTTATTATCCCTGGTTTAAATGGTACTAAAGATTGTGTTGCTTAATTAGTTTATTGTATATTAAACATCTTTACAATAGCGTTACGACACTCGCCATTTCAAGGAAAAAAAATATTGCCTTAAATTTTTCAATCAATATCGTTTTTTGAATTTATATTAAATTTTAATTGAAAGGATAATAGATATAATCATTTGGTATTTGCTTTAATATGTTTTCAAAAAACAAACAACAGTTTTGACATTACAAAGGAAATTGAAAAAATAAACATAAATTTATTTTCGTTTCTGCGATTACTTTTATTTTGACGATTATTTTTCTGTTAAAAATCAAAAACTAACTCTTAAATTCCTTCCCTAAGTTTTTATTTTAACAACAAAGAAAACTTTATTTTTTGCTATTACTAACTTTATTTTTACTGAATCATCCGTTTAAGCATTTTTATGTATTTATTCACACGATTTTCTAAATATACCTTAAACAAACAAATTTTATAGACTAACTAAATTAGTTATAATTACTTTTAACGCATGTAAAAACTAAAAAAATATTAAAGCAAAAAATTCAAAAACGAATACTACATGAAAATTACGAAAAATCATTTCAATATATTGGGTATTTTTTAATATGAAATATTACCCAAATCGAATGGGTATTTTTTCACAGACTTTTTTATATTTCATTTCTAAATTTATTACAATTTATTAGAACGAGAAAAAATTAAAAATAAAAATAATAATAAAATTAAAATTAAAAAAAATAAAAATAATAAAATCAAATTAAAAATAATATTAGTTTTTTTCTGGATTTATTTTTTATGACATTTAGCCTTCTTGACCTTTTTTAAAGTTCAGTTTAGCCTTTTAATTTATTTATTTATTTTTTTTTTTTGTGACGCTTCTGGCAACACTGTTGATATTGCAAGTAAAATAATTATTTTTGTATAAAAATATGCATTAGCTGAAATTAAAAAGGAATTATATAAAAACAAAACAAAACAAAAGACTCTAAATCAATGTTTTTATATTTTACAACTTGTATAGTTTGTTTCTGTAAAGAAATAACAACAATGACATTGCTTTCAACGTGAAATAAAATAAAATAAATTAAAATAGAGAATAGTTTAGTAATTATTTTGTTTAAGGCTTATAGCACAGAATATAACTAGAAGGTTATGTGAGAGGAAATTCAAACTAAATTCTCAAAAAAATTTGTAATTTTTTTCAAAACACAAAAACGAAATATATGTGACTACATGTATTTTATTGTTTATGAATTAGGTTTTCGACAATTGAGTCACGGTTTTTTTTCTCTGACATAAATAACTTTATAGCTTGTACACATATAACTGAGTTTTTTTAACAAAATTTTTATTCTGCACATCTATGATAAAATACCTAAGCCCATGTCATTTGGTGTTTAATTGGGATTCTTTTAAGATCCCTGCACCATGCATTCAACTTTTTTTATCGCAATTACTTTGTCTGCCCCCATAGGTGTTTTTTTTTAATGCTGCAATTTTTTTTCTCTTTATTATGTTGTCAATGCTCGCTTTGTTTCGATAATTTGAGCTCCTTACTTAATTACAGTATTTATTACAACTTTTTTTTTTTTTTTGAAATATCAAAATCTAAAATTAATGGAAAATATGGTTAAACACAACTTTCAATACATTGAGCAGCAAGGGATAAAAATTAAAAAGTAATTTAAAAATCCACCCTAAATTTCCTGTTTGCAAATAGCAGAACATTTTTAATGCTGTATACAGCTCTAAACAGTTAAAGTGTTAATAAAGGACTCTTTAAATCTATTTATTTTGATAATAATAATAAATAAGAACTACTATATTCTGTCTAAATTCAATCTAGCTAAAATATTTTTTCTATATTTTGATAACTTTTTATCTTGCACAGAAAAAATATGGTCTATTAAATGATTTATCAAAGATAAAAACCATTCAAATATTTTCTTTTTTTTCAATTATCAAAAATTCAAATATTCTAATCTATATTATAATATAATATATATATATATATATATATATATATATTTTTTTTTTTTTTTTTTTTTTAATGTGTATATTTTTTTATTAACAAGAAAACGTTTTATTGATTTTCAATTATTTTTCTTATTGTACCTATTAACCAATTAATCAAATATAAATAAAACTAATTACTAATTCGAATAATTAAAAATACAATTTTTTTTCTTTTTTAAATAGGTTGAATTTCATTTAAAAAAAAATAATTGAATATGTAATTCGTAATTGAAGTTGGATTTTAGATTTTTCTATGTATAATTGAATTTAATTTAGTATAATACTTTGATTTTAAGTAATTTATTTAATTATGAGAAAATATGTGGACACAGCTTAAAATTCTGATTAATAATTTAATTGAATTTTTTTTTTCAAAAATATTTTTTCTGTGTACTTAAAATTCAACTAAAAGAAACACTCCTTAATCCCCGTTGCAAGTTTCGTGTACCATCATTAGTTAGTTTTTCATTTAAAGTCACTAGAAGCATTTTCTGAATAAAAACTAATAATAAAAAATGTTTAACTTTTTTTGAACAAAACTGTTGCAAACGGCTTTTGGTAATAAAATGTTTTCTTTAAGGAAGAATAACATTTATTTTTTGATTGTGTACATATTCACGTATGTGTTTGTGTAAGTGTAAAGGAGGTGGGATTTTCTTTTTTAATGTTTATAACAAATATTAAATTTTATTAAAAAAGTTTATTTCCAAACATTTTTTTTATTTTAGACTTTTTGAAATAGAACTGAGAAACTTGTATTATGAGTACGAGAGCTCAACAGAGAAAAGCTTATTTAAGCATTTATGTTACTTTTTTGGGTAACGGTTTTAGCATTTTTCAAAGAAAATTTATATTTTCTAAAATTAAAAATAGTTTATTTTTTTCGCCTGCTTTTAGTAGTTTAGCCTACAAAGTCGATGAAAATGAAATAAAAGTGTTGGAAAAAAGTTCTATGCCAATAATAAAACTCTCTGGTTTGTTGAGCATTTCAAAGCTAAAAAAAATACATATAAAAAATGTTTCTTTAAGCAATTTTCAGCATTTATAAAGTTATATTCAAATGAGTATGCGAATGCAAAAATAAAAATACAAAAATAAGAAAATATTGTAGAAAATCGTAAAAAAGGCTTAGTTTTTGTTTTTATTTGAAATGTGCATTACAAGCAATATGGCAATGACTGTGTTGCAATTTTTGGCAGTGAATGTTAAAACGTAAAAAAAAATCTTTTTTGTAGTAAGTAATAAAAAATTGTAACAAAAACTTTTTCAATATTTCGCTTTTTTTCCAAACGAAACGAAATATAACCATAAATAATATAAAAAAGACTAACAAAATGAAATAATAATAATGCTAGTAATAAAACCAATGAAAGTTTACATTCCTCTCACATACATTGATATTAAACAAATGTTGCATGAAATAAGCTTTATGTACAAATACTACTAAACAAACAACTCTTTGAAAAAAGTTTTTCCTTTATTTTATTAACTAAAAAACCAATTTTCATATTCAAACTAACAAAAGTAAATTCCTAGTCTAATATTGACTCTGGCTTTAAAACTAAAAAAAAATACCTAAGTTTATTTTTGGGCCAAAAATCTACCAAAGGAGAAAAAAAACTCACATTTGCAATGTTTTACTGTGTTTAAATAAAACTTTTAATAAGTCTGCTCATTATAAGAGATGTTAGAATGCCACCCAGCAAATAGCAGAAAAAAAAACAAGAAATATACCAAGAAAAACTTTTTACGAAACTATTGCGGAAATAACAAAGTTTTTATATTGAAAAAAAGGCTTTTGGTTTTAAGTAGAACTAAGTCTGTATGATTGCATCTTATACTTACTATAACACAATTCATATATACTTACACGCATATAGAAATTTAGCTATTTGTTTGTGTGTATAAGTAGTTAAATGCATCCTTTAAAACAGTTGTATTTTACAATGACATTAAGCACAATGTGTCTAAATGTCGGCTGACCAAACACACAAAGATCTAGAGAGGAGAGGTCAGCCGTATAAGAGCAATACATATAATAAGGCAGACATAATTGAAAAGATCATTAAGCTGTACATTGTGGTAGAAAATAAAATTCTAGTCTTGTTTTCTATTCTATTCTTTTCTTTTCCCTCAACATTTTATTTTTTGACAAAGTTTGCTGATGGGTTTTTACACCACAAAATTGGTTTAAATAGAGAATTTAATATATAGTATCTAAGCATTAAATTATAAAAAGGAAAAAAAAACTTCACATGGCAAGCAAGTAATTTAAAAGTTATTTAAATACAAATTAGTTATATGTAAAATTAAAAAAAAAAGGGGTAATATGATTTTATGTTACAGATATTTAGAAAATTACTTTATGAATTTAAAGGAAAAACTTTTAATTAATAGGTATAATAAACTATTGAATAAAAAAAGCAAAATAATCGAATGAGAATTGTTAAATCTACTAAGAAAATTATTAAATTTATATAAAAAAGTTATTCCCAAAAGACAATATGATATTGTAATGGAATGTAACAAACTATGTACAATAGATTATTAATTTTTTTATTATTACGTGACATCGTTCAAATGCCCACTAATGTTTGTCAAGATATCATAAATCTAATATCACTGATTTGCAAAGAAATCCTCCTTTAAACATAAATAAGCTGAAGAATTTGATGTGCTCAATAACAATCTATTTATAGTTCTTTTTTTATCATCTGATATGAAACACTTAATCAGACGTTCACACTAGTATACTACACTATTGCTACGATAACAGTTGGTCTACAAAAGTTTGTTTTTGTAGTTTTGATGACAAATTCAGAAGATTTGTGACGTCTAGATATTTTTAATTCCGAAATATAGAATATTTCGTAAAATTTTTGTACTTGGATAATATTTCTGAATAAGATTTTAAAAATTTTTTAGCACAAATTAAAAGTTATTTACCTTTAGAATACGTAAATAGCATAAAAACACTTTTCCGGACAGCAGCTGTGAAAATAACATTGAAATGACCACTGGTGCGTTTTTACAACACCAACTTTTAAGATGATCCGAGTGGCTTCAACACCCAATTTTAAAAGAAATATTTAAAAACTCAATTTTCGATTTCTAATAATAGCTTAAAAAAATCACCATTAGCTATATAGTTAATTAATTAGGCGATGTTAAAGATACTGATGCGAAAACGAAACAGCGTTCCAAAACTGGTTAAAAGTTCTTTGAAGATTTCAAACAGCACAAAATTTCAGTTTTTTGACTCCGTTCGTTTTCAACTTTGAAACTCGACACTGATTTCGTTAATGCGGTGTCAATACTTCATTTTTAATTTGAATATGTAGTGTACAATTTGAACACAATTTGAACACATACAGGTTTAATTCATTACTGACACTGAATAGTGTAATTTTGTTTACATACATATGTAGTCGATATTTCCTTGGCAATACGTCACCATCACGGGAAATAACCCTACCCTCAAATGAAACTTTGAAAATTAATTCCTAGCGCTCGCCTTTAGCGGAAAATGACCAATGTCGTTTACAAAGTAAATCTGCTTGTAAACATCACGAGAGAGATTCGTGTCATATTCGGAAATTTTGCTTGTTAGTTATTTATTTAGAAATGTTCCTCGTCGTTTTAAAGTAGTTTTAGGCTAAAGTCAGCATTGTCTACAGTCTTTAATTTTGAAGTCATGACACACCCGTGTTTGCCATAATGACTTGGAGTCAGTTGATAAATAACAATAAATAGGTTTAACACTTGATATTTTAATAACTAATTAATGACAAATTATGCGATTAACCGAATAGTCTTGGCAATACATATAAAACATATAGTTATAGTATTTAAGATATTGAAATAGTTATTTAGAAACATAATGTAGATCTCAAAGGTTTTATTTTATTAGTTATTTTGCGCTTTTTTATGAAAAATTTGCGTTTTTCGACTTAATAGTATACAAAAATTTATTTTCAAAATATTTATTGTCACAAGAATAAATATTTATGAAGTTATAAAATTATAATATTTTCATGTCGCATTTTAGTAAATATTCTATACCAATAGAACGGAAAAAAGTTAATAAGATCCTAAACTGATGCAGAATAAGTACAAATTCGGATCATTTCCAATGAATTTAACATAGACCTGTTACTGGAATATGTTTTTTTTTTTATTTATTTTTTTTTTTAATACCTATTCACAGAGATCTTGCAAAATTACAATAAATATCCAAATTCTTTTTTATCAGCATTTTATAACAGAACCATATTCATTTGATTTTTTATAATATCTTTTGATTCTAAATTTTTAACCCTATGTTACATATCCACACAAAAATGAACGTTAGTCATTTTTGTGTTGAACGGGGTATCCAGGTACCTTAGTGTGTTTTTCATTGATTTTGTATAAAAACTTATAATTTTTTATTAAGATCAATTATTAGTTATAAATCTAAAAGCAAGCTGGGAAATACACGTACAAAAAACATGTTAAAGTATGTTCATGATGTCCGTTCGTTCGTTCGTCCATCTGTCCATCCATGTT
Organism: Protocalliphora azurea; assembly: GCA_932274085.1. Classification (NCBI taxonomy): domain Eukaryota; kingdom Metazoa; phylum Arthropoda; class Insecta; order Diptera; family Calliphoridae; genus Protocalliphora; species Protocalliphora azurea. Next base: position 150,905,557 of record OW026522.1, read on the forward strand.
AAACATGAAGCTGCAAGTCTCAATTTGACTTTATATGAAGCAGAAATGAGCTCTGTTAAAATTAGTTGTCAATGATTAACTATTATAATTTAGCCTCCGTACAAATTTTCTGCCAGAATAGGGGTTCGACGCTCATAAATTTTTTAACTATTTCATAATTTAGTACTTATAGAAGTTTTGTAGACTCTAAGAAACCCACTTGTTTTTATAGAATAATTTCTAGAAATGGAAAAAAAGCACAGTATAAAATTTCGCTCGTTATAAAAACATATAAGGCCCACTTTCGAAAATTATTGTAAAGTGCATAAATTAGTATTATTAGAATAAAAATTCTAAAAATTATAAATTGTAATTTTAAACTTGAGTAATTCCATTTTGAATTAAAAAAAATTGCATTTTGGGTACCGGTTTTGATAAATAAAGCTTAGTCTTCATATAAGAAATAAATACACAAATTTCAAAAACTCAAGCCTTGGAAAATTTTATTGGAATGCGGCAATAATTTAAATACTAAAATATTTTAAACATGAAATATAATTGGAAAAATTCAAAATTGTCAAGTAAAATTAATTTGACTTGAATTAAATTTTTCTTTTTACTGGTGAACGCTATTGAACAAAAGTGTAATAGAATTTTAATTCAACGCTTTACACTTAATTCATGGCTTGAAATACATTTGGTTTCAACTTAAATTCCAGAAAAAATGCTAATCATGTAGTTTTCTTTCAAATCTTAACAAAGCGAGAATTTATACAATGTCACTTTTGCCTGAAATGGAAAGGCTTATTCATTAGTATAAACAAAAAAAATGAAAACTTAAATAAATATAATGACAATAAAAATAATGAATACTGCAAAGAATATTTAATGGTAGTGCAAAAAGCATGGGAGTACCGGCATACCCTGGGAATTGATTAACAAAATTTAGATTTCTTCAGTTTAAAAAATTTAAAAGCACCTTAACCACGATAATCTGAATTTTCACTACCATATCCTCATTATTAAAGTAATGAAAGCATTTTAAATTCAAAAAAGGTTCTTGGATACTCGTTCACGTACCGTAGAGTTAGGCACAAGAAAACATACACTTATTGATATATTATTAATTTATCTTAAAAATACAATTTTTTCTTAATATATAACTCCAAAATAGTCAATTTTGGTTATTCGATTATTTGACATAAATTATTCGGTTTACTCGTTAATCAAAAATTACCAAAATTAAACGGATAACCGAATAACTTTTGTGCAGCCTTCATATTTGCCACAACAGGTTCAATTGTTATTGGTGAGTAAACATAGACTATATTTTGAGCTACAAACCCATCTCTACGAAACGCATCCTTACATGCATTTTCAAACCTCTGCAATGGTCTAGTTTTTACTAAGACAAGACCCTATTTACTAGACGGCTAAAATATATAATTTTTTAAGATGGAATAGTTGATGCAATAGTACTTTTCTGAAACTAAATTGTTCAAATGTATGTATAGACAATTTCTATTACTATAATGTCATAATAAACGTATGTTAGTTATGTAAATTAGATTTTTTATTTAGATCTTCGAACCTGAGTTACTTGCATGATATCTATTTGGTATTGCGAAATACTAAGATGAACAAATTGGTTTGACTAAACGCTTGAAATCTATTAAGAGTTTCCAAAAGAAATCTAAGTTCCCAAAAGAAGAAAAACAATTTCAAGATTATTAGACAAATAAACATAATTATTCAAAATTGGTATTTATGTCCATTGTTAAGATGGTAGCAAAGTTAAAGTTTAAGACCTCGATTTAAAATTATTTATTTCTGAAAATATTTTCAATTCAACTTTTTTTTAAATTTTATCTCAAGTGCAGAACAAAGTATACAAAAATATTCATATTTTGTTTTATCATATTTTTATTTTAGCCAGCAATATCAAAATCTTTCATTTTGATTATAAAAACAATATTTTCTAATAACCAAAATGCTAAAATAAAAAGGTTTTTTATGAGGTTATATTGAATATTTTTTATGCGAAATTATCTATAATGCTGTAGGATTCGACTACAGTAATTGCCGCATATATATACTGTTAAATACACAATAAATATGACTTCTGGATATTCAATTCTCTTTATATTCACAATTAATAATGCCAGCAAACAGAATTATAAATTAGTCTAATTGAATGTATAAGCAGCTTATAATTATTTCTGATAATATTACAACACACACAAACATGACAAAAAAAAACAATGTAAAGTACTTAACTTTGAAATTATTACAAAATTTATAGCGCAACAAACAACTGAAACTATAATTAAATGTTTGTTAATAAACTGCCATGATAAAACTACTTTCAACAACTCTCTGATCAATTGAGAAACCAAGCAACACACAAAAAATATAATTTTGAATACAGAAATCATAAAAAAAAAACAAATTTAAAATAAAAATTACTCAGCACTGTTTGGCTTAAGTCCTATGTTTAACATGAAAGTTTTAACAATTAAACCATGTTCTATTGCGATAAGAGGCTTAAAGTGTTACAACATTTTTCATTCATTCACTTATTCTTCTTTCGACATCTATATTTAGTTTGGGGTGCGAGCTTACTTTTTTTTACTTTTAGCGATTTTATTTTAAGTCATTTGTTGTGATAAAATCCTAGTTGTTGTTTGAATAGTCGGTTGATGGTAAGCGTAAAAGTAGTTAGAGTTGATGATGACGAAAAGTATAATGTTGTTGGTTACGGTGGTGGAAAGTGGTAGAGATAAAGGCTAACTAAAATGTAAAACTGTTATAGTTTTCACGGTTTTTTTTCTTCTTTTTTTATGTTGACAATAGCTTGCTTTTTGCAAAATAAAATAAAGCAAAAACTTTTAAATAAAAACTGAACAACATTTACTAACAAAAATTGTTTCAAACTAAAGTAAATTGTTATTTTTAATCCCTCTCTTTATAGAAAAAAAAACACACACACAACAAATTTGCCACAGGTGAAACATCAATTGCTGGCGTTTGACTCTACCTTACTCTTATTCACTATAGTATTAGCAGTTTAGTTGGATATGCTATAAAAGTTGATAATAGTAAATGTCCTTCATATATGTAAGTATTATTATGTTTGTATACAACTAGCTTTTAGATAAAGCTGCAACACAGCTAAAACTAATATTGTTGTACACCTAATTTCTTATATGTCTATATAAAAGAACAGTCAGTGACAGATATTATAATCTTAACTTAAAATAAAAAATCAATTTAATCAAAATCTAATTTTGGCAAAAATTCCGTTTTATAGTGAAATTATAGATTTTTATTTATAAGGAATTCTTCAAACAGGAAACAATATATTATTAGGAAAGTTAGTTTTATAGCGATTTAAGAATTTTCTATTTTGTAACTTAAAAGGAGTTTTTAGTTTATAATATCTGTTTAATTTAAATAAAATAATATTTAAGCTTATCTCAATTATCTAAGATAGTTATACTTACTGTAATGACACAGAAAAATGTTTTTAATGTGTTATAAGCTTTTATAAAATGACTGTTTAAGTGTTGATAAGAAATTCGAATTATATATTTTTACAAATGATTGTTTATGTGTTAGTGAGAAACTTAGTTTTTATACTGTAAGTTGTTATAAATAAGCTTGACGTTTCTAGAAAATTTTTTGAAAATAATTCTTAACCTAGGCACTAGTATATAAGCGAATGTAGTTTGTGGATTCAATTCTAAAGTAAATTAGTCGTTAATTTGCAGTTCAGTAGTAAATATTTCTTTAAGTTGTATAGTTTCCAATGTGTTGTAAGTTTAACAGTCTTTGCAGTATATTTATACAATATAACGTGTGTGTTTTAAAGCATAAGTAAAGAGCTGTATTTGGATCTAAAAGCAAATTGTACTAACGCACAATGAACTGCCTAGGAGCATTACCATTTGGTGGCTTTAGTCGCTAATTCCCCCTTAAATGGCGACTTTTTAAGAGTATGTGTTAAATGACGAAAAACTAAGTTCTTTGAAATAACTCGACCTATTATATAATAATTCCAACAAAAAAATTAATTATTTTTAGATTTTTTCACAATATAGTGATATAAAAAAAAGACCCCGAAGAGTTTATAAATGAACTAAAATTGTTAATAACTAGAGCTGATGATAAAGTCCATGAAAACTTAGCAGTGCCTCGGCGAAAAGTTTTTTTTTTTCTAAATTACAAATTGTCCAACAAGCTTAAAGTCAATACTTGTAAACCCATGCTTTCAGTTCTAGATTTGTTAGACGCAAATTTTTAAGACTGGGGTCCTACTGAAGACCTCATGCAAAAGTACAGAAGATTTATTAATAAAAATAGAATTCTATGTTAACTACTTTTATGAAAAAAACTTTATTTTTGCAATAATAAAAAGTATTATAAACTTTTATTTATTTTTCAAAATCCTATTTTTCGGCCACATTTTGGCAACGCTCTTAAAATTTAATAACAAAATTTATATCAGATGATAGCTAATACTTTCAGCATTCAAAATGTGTCCCATTTTTTAATATGCAATTAGTCTACATAAAATAAAATGACTCTAAATTCGAGAAATTCTTCAAATATTTTTATAATTTTAGGTAACAGAAAACTGGTTTAAAAAAACACAAAAAATTCGGTTTTACGTATTTAGACGTTTTAATTAATTAAGTATACTAAAAATTCCTCAAGGAACAATATTACAAATAAAAATGTAAAATATTTACTTTTATACTGTGAAAAAAATGTATAGCTTTGTCCAAAATATCAAAGGTTTTCTAAATATAATAAATATTTATGGATGAGCAAAAAAAAGCTTAGTGGAAAGCAACCTAAGTCTGAATTTTGTTTAATTTTTTAAACGTTTCCTATACAGCCCATATTAAATTGTATGTGTTTTCTATGTCAACCTTTGAATTATTACGGTTTTTGTATGAAATACTAAATTGAAAGAGTATTACAGATGAATAATTGTAAGGAGATCATTCCTAAGATACTTTAGGAAAAACAGCAAAGTATGTTCAAATGAAAATCAAATGATTAAACTTTAAATTCCGCCTAATACTGCAGTAATAGTTCATTGAAATAAACAAAATCAAAACATCAACATTAACAACAATTATATTGCCAGTAATTTCGCACCAAAATATGATTGTGCATATTGTTTTTTAATGATTTAACTAACACATTCGTTAATTTCTATAATATATATCTGCACTGATTTTTACAGAAATAACTAATACAAATATAATAAAAAGTCCACCTTAAGTAAAATTAACTGCAAACAAATATGAGTAGAAACGAAAAATTAAAAAAAAATTGAAGTAAATTTAAAAATTTTTATTATATTCCAAAAACACTATTGCAATACTGACTAACAAAAAAAAATAATTTATGCAAAAAATATCCAAAATGATCCAATACAGGCAAAATATTAAACCTTTTTTAAATTTTAAAAACTTTTTACAAATAGACGGTCAATGTGAACACATATACAAAATTTCATCGTTGTAGCTAGTTTCCTTCTACTTTTTCCAATTTTAATATGCAAATAAAAGATCCCCCGGTTTAGTTAAAGAAAATAAACAAACGTTTCTTAAAACGGCAAGAATGTAATAATATGTTTGAAAAAAGAAATTGGAGTAAAATTTTTCTTTTGTTTTATTCATCACTGTATATTATAAATAAGTATATAAACATGTTTATGTTAAAAAAAAATACACTTCAATATGTATGTTGTTTGGAGGCTACAAACATATATGTATGTGTTGTTTTTATAAGCGCTTAATTGGTTCAAAAACATTTATGCTGCATAACAATGTTAAGCTTTAAAACAATTTTTCGAAAAATAAAATACTCTCTTGCAAACACTCACACCCAGAAACATAAAGACAAGCAAAAATAATGAACACAAAAAGGAAAAGTAGTTGGCACTCAATGGTTTAAACCGATATATAGACTCCTATGCAGTGTCAATCACACACATACAAGCATAATAAATGTACCCATATTATTGCATATTATGGCCACGTTGTGTTAAATTTTGATATAAATTTTATGCAAAATTTTTAAGTGATTAAACGATTTTTTTTCCATCCATAAAAATTAAAAAAAATAATTTTGTTTAAAATTTATAACAAAGTTTTAGGGAAACACCTAAAAAATTTGCCCTACTATGCAGTATATGAAACACCTCTGTATATGGGAGCAATTCTATGTATAACTATGGGTGTGTATTTATGAGAACATTTTAATATTTTATAGCAGTAGTTTAGTTGAGTTTATTTTAAACGCATTTTTGAACTATATATATATATATATATATATATATATATATATATATATATATATATATATATATATATATATATTCTAACAATTTTTGGTCATCATACCAATTTACCCATTCTAGCTATAATCAAACATAAACATGCAGACACTAACTAAGCCACAATAACTCCCACACTGACAAACCCATATGCACACAATTATTCACACAAAACTAATGTATACAATTTTAAAAACGATGACGACAATGCCGATCACATAGCGTCACTGTAAATGTCATCAACAAGCACGTGCAAGTGTATAAGTTTTTTACGTGACATAATTTGAAAACTTGAATATTATAAAAACGCATATGAGTTTGTAATTTTTTCTCCTCAGGCTTTGTTCAGTTGTTGTTAAAGAAGAGGAAGACTAAAACGATTCTTTGAGCGACCAAGACATTTTCATAATTTACATCTTAAAAGCGAAATATGGAAAGAGCAACCACAAACAAACTTTTTTTTCAAAATTTCTTCAGCTTTTTAAGAAGTGTAAAAAGATGAGTGTAGATATGAGGTTATGTCAAGGAAAAGCTTTTATATAAAAACAAACGTTTTACTTTAATGTGTTTATGAAAATGAAAATAAAATGTGATAAAGAATTTTAATTGAAAGAATTAAAAATATTTTATAAGCTTATTAAATATTACATTTAATACTTTTTTATGGTAATGACAACACAGGGCGTATGACTGACATTAGTTTTAATTTCATATGGAAATTTTAACAATTTTTAATTGAATGAATTATTTTGGTGATTGCTGATATTTTTCTCTAAAGAAAGAACAAAAAAATATAATTCATTCAATTAAAAATTGTTTACAATTGCGTGTAGATTTGAGAACTTTCACCTTTCACCAAAATAATATCAATTACTAACAACTGTAAAACAATGAAAAACAGAAAAATTTTTACAATGAATGAATTAAAAATTTAAATAAGAAAAAATCTTTTATTTTTCCTATTTCTTTTATATTATTACTTGAAATATATAAATATACGGTAAAATAACATATATACATGCGTGAGGCAAGCACTTTTGTTAAATAAAGTTTTATTTCACTTATTATGTTTCGAAAAATCTACTATTTTCCAAATATAGAATTATATTCAAACTAAAATGGAATGAATAAAATAATTCAGATATATTAGTTAAATAAGACTTGTTGTAACTTTCTAGTGGTCAAAGAAGAAAAGGCTTTCCTTAGACGAGATGTTTTAATTATTAGAAATAAGATAACTTAAATCATAAAAATCTTTGCTAATTTAGCTTAGTATTTTACAGTTATAAGCAGCTCGGTGCACACTGTTTTAATTTCGTATAAAAGTGAACCAAAAATAGAGGGAATTGTCATTGGTAAATAAAAATTTGGTAAATGAAAATTTTTAAATTTACATTTCGGGAAAGAAAAATTTTAAATCGGACCACGCCCACCTCCCATACATATTGAATTATAAAAATCGTCTATTTTCTTAATTTGTAATTCGAATTGAACAAAACTTGGTACAATTCATTTTTGACAATATGTCAACTAATTCTTGAAATACAATATTTTTTCAAAGGGCACGCCAAGCCTGAAGTTTTGAAATTAGTAGAAGAAAGAAAAATTAATTATTTAATATTGTAAAATAGTAATATTTTCAACTGAAAAATATTTAATATGTTTAAATTTTTGCTGCATTAATTAAAGCATATAAGATAACCCATAAGTCCTTATCAAAAGCTGTCTTTACAATATCTTAATACACTGCCTTCAACTTGAATAAGGAATCACATTTTTTAAAATTTAATTAAGTACATCTCCTAAACTAAAGTTCAGAAAATAATAATTTCTTGCGCAGCCAAATTTCAAAGTCTTGGCTTTCTTTAGCTTCCTGAAGAAACAAAAAATATACATATTTTGTTATACTAAAATTATACATTTACTTAAAGACATGTATTTCTGTGGTAGTATTTCGTGTGTCACTTGAATAAGGAATTCTTTTAATATTAATCAGGAAGGCTATAATTTGAATTGAAACTTGAAAGTTTTTAAATACTTTTTATTTATATTTTATAAAAACTGCAAAAAAAACACCACTAAATGAAAAACGCAAATCATGGCCCGACAAATGGTTTAAAGTTGTATTTTCCGATGAAAAAAAGTTTAATATTGATGGTCCCGACGGGTATAGCCATTACTTCCATGACTTAAATAAGGAGGAATTAATTTTGAGCCGCAGACACAACCGAGAAGGAGGAATAATGGTATGGGGTGCCAATTCGTATTATGGTACCATAGAATTGGTTTTTTTATCCAACAAAATTACTGCAACGACTTACAAAATTATTCTGGAGGAATTATTTCCAAAATTTAATGATTTCTTTTTACCCATACCTTAGACGTACCAACACGACAACGCTCCGATTCATACGGCCAGAGCAGTAAAACAATGGATTAATCAACAAGACGTTCAACTTTTGGATTGGACCCCAAATTCACCAGACCTGAATCCAATGGAAAATGTCTGGGATTGGCTTGCAAGAAAAGTTTTTGTAGGAGGAAAACAATTTGAGACGATGGAATCCTTAAAGGATGCAATAACGGAAGCATGGAGTTCAATTTCGCTAAATTACTTAAAGTCATTATACAAGTCGATGCCAAATCGCATTTTTGAGGTTATTTCTAAAAATGGCGGCAGTACTCCTTACTAATTGAATGCTAGAAGATAATAACTTTAATTTTTATAACCTAAAATTTAAAAATAAATTACAGTTTGCTTAGTTTTAAAATATAGTTTTAAAATAGTTTTAAAATAGTTTTAAATTATTCAAGTGACACACGAAAAAGTACCACAGGAATACATGTCTTTAAATAAATGCATAAATTTACTATAAAAAATGTGTATATCTTTTATTTCTTCAAGAAACTAAAGCCAACACTTCCGAATTTGGTTACCCAAAAAATTATTTTTTTCTGAACTTTAGTTTAAAAAAATGTGATTCCTTATTCAAGTGGCAGGCAGTGTATGTAATTAAACTTAAGAAAATAATACTTTTGTATATTTTAAATATATCGGAATTTACACTTTATACGTGATTATTTCCTCCAATTTTGCTTTAGTTTAAAAGTATGAAGTTGAATTTCTACACTTCTGGAAGTAGTAGCATTTTTTTAAATGATTTTCATCAAATCGTTTAGTATTTTGTGTTATAATACTATTTATTATTATGCTCTGTTTTAGCTTCAGCCACAGCATAAAGATATCACGTATCTGCAGCGATGTTGATATTAAACAATTTCTAATAATCAAACTGTGCACCTAAAATTTGACACATATTAAAACACCTACTTGTAGCAATAATATATTAAAAATTTGAGAGGTATTTTATAGTTTATTTTTTTAATTCACTATTAAAGTTTTTGTTTCTTAAAACACTTCGACTTTACATTAGAATAGTATTTTTGCTAACGCACTTCATATTTAATCAATATTGGAAAACAATAATAGTATAGTATTTTTAAGAATGACGTTACGGACAGAGGATCATTAAGTGTCTTAAGTTTGTTGAAGCGAACGTTTAACTTCTTATTTTGAAAATGTTACTGTTAAGCCATTAAATGTGTAAATAGTGTAAATAGTTCCTAAATATATAAATAAATATTATAATGAATTGAGAATGAAGCTGTGTTTTATATTGAAGAGAAATGCAAGAAAAATTGAAAGTAGCTAAAGTGTTAGCTAATATACTTTTAAACTACATACGAGATTTTTAGGCAGCCATTACAAAAAAAATTTAATTTTAAATATTTAAAGCACAAGTGAAATTTCAGCAGTTTTCTTAGAATTTGTTTTATTTTAAATGCAATCTTTAACTTTGATCCCTATAACTAAAATAATTAAAATTTTGATCTAATATTTTACATACGATATAATTGATGTGTTTTTTTTTTATTAAAAAATGTAAAATAATATCAAAATTCTAATATCGACTTTAAACTTTTTTGGCCAAGTTCGTGACATTGTGCGATGGTACTTAAAAAAAATAATTAAATAGATCTATTAAGCATCACTCTTCAAATCTTCAATCTAAATTAAATGTTATATACTAGTTATTTTTATTGAATATAAATAACTCTTTATTGAATTTAGTAATAAAAAATTATATTCAACTATTTATAACTTTAATTTATTGTTAATTCATATCTTCTCAAAATTGAATGAATTATTTTTTTGTATTTAATTTTGAAATTTTTTTTTAATCTTCTAAATGATTAAGATACGATGTAAAAAAGTGAATTAAAAAATTAACACCCGTATTAAAAAAAAAAACATTTTAGTTTAGGTTGAAAGCACACACTTGCTAATATACACTTTAGCCATTAAAGTCTTTATTAAAAAAATCGTATTAAAAAAATGGTTAAAGTCTATGTTAAATAATATACTGTTCTCTGTTTATGTAGGCAACTCTTCTCAGTTTCTCTTTCATTTTTATTGTTAGTGATGTGGGTAGTTCGAATAAGTTATTCGTTAGCTGTTGTATTCTATTCTTACTTTGAGGCTGTAATACGTTTTTGATGATAAATATGTTTCTTTTTTGGATATTTCTCGATCCATTATATATTAACTCCAACGAAGAAATTAATTATTTTGAGATTGTTTCACAACCTGAGGAATCTTTAAATGAATTGAAACTATTAGATACTGAAAATAATGATAAATTTTATAAACAAATATTCAAAGCATTAAATTCCGCATCTGTTTGAAACGGATTATCAAGTTAAAAAACAGATTCAATGAATACTTTATTCTTTAATTTTACTTCGCTTTAAAGCAAGACGGAAAGTCTTTTCTCTAAATTATTACTAATGAAAAATAAAATAACAAAAAGTATAAGAAATATTTTTTTTGTTTTTAATAAAATTATATTTAGTAGTTTTACTCAAAATACATTTTTGGTTTTGCTGTTATTAAACAAACAAATTTTAAGTTATTTTTTAAGTATTGAAGCAGTTGGCCTCTTTAGAAAAATATTTGGCGACTTTCTTTTTTAAAAAGGTAAAGCTGAGTACAACATAATTGAGTTATACTAACCACAATACTTTATTGTAGCTTTTTTATTTATCACGTAAATTTCAAATTATTCATAAAATTTTATTATTAAGGTACATTTACTCCCAATTTTCAAACTCTCTTATTATGATGACAACTTAACCTAACAAATAGTTATTTTTTTTTTTTTTTTTTTTTGTTATTTATTTTTATGTTCCAAAAAAAACACAAACACATATTTCAAAACAAGTGACAGATTAGTTTGAAATAGCATTTGAAATAAATTAAATAAATGTGACACATGCTGTTAAAAATTTTATATTTAAATGGAATCGTTCTTTTTTTCTTTTACATATTTCCATACATATGTACGTTTTGTTCTTTCTTTACATTTTTATATATTTTCTGAATATAATTAAACATTTTGTAACAATAGCTAGCTGGTTGGCTAACTGCTGCTGTCATGGGTTTATCATATTCGGTTGATGGTTGTTGGTTTAAATTGGTTAAATTTAATGAGGTGAATTTATATTTGTTGCCATTTCATTTTCATTTTTTTTTTTTTTTTATTTATTTAACGTTTAAAAATTTTGAGGCCTTCAATCGTTTGGTCAGTGTGTGCTACCAATTGTTCTTTATTGTTAACGGATTTTACAAGCCGTAAAGTGGGGTAACGAAAACAACAGCAAACAGAAATATCAAAAAAAAAAAAAAAGAAATGGAAGGTTATGGCTGACATTTACCAATAATATGTTTTAACCTCATTTATTTGTGTCGTTGTTACCGTAGATGTTGATTCATTTGGGCATTTCCTGAATGTATTGTTGCTGATGTTGCTTTTGCTATTTGTAGTACGTTATTACGTCAATTCCTATTTAATATCAATGCAATATACATAAATATATATACATATATAAAGGAATATATGTTGTAAAATATACATATACACCAGCATCTATAAAGTTATTTACACACATTTATAGTATGTCATATTGCATATACACACTATCATTTGTATAAAGTTTTACTATTTTGTCTCGTAAACCTATAAAAACAGCTTACGCATTTGGAACTGCACGTACATACGTTTTCAACAGTTGTGGTTAAATGTGGAAAAAGCGAAACAAAAATTAAACATAAACTTTTATTTTATGCATAGTCAACCAAACACATACCTTACAGGCAGCCAACCATCCAGCCGGACCGATAGACAATTATATATGTCGAACAACACTGAAATCAACTGTTCAGCCAAATTTAAGAAAGAAAATTATATGAACAAAAAAAAGAAAAGAAAAAATAACAATATCAGCATCAGCGACAAAACAAAATAAAGTAGAATCGGGCAAACCAAGAGGATTTCTTTAATAACCACATATACAAACTGCCAATTAAAATTTTACAATAATACAACCATCAAGCATTTACACACATATTCAAACATATGTGAAAATTAAACACATACACATTCAACCACGCACACATATTCACATGCACTCTTAGAGTTGTGTGAGAAGAGTGTTTTTGTAATGTCCTTTTTTCCTCAGTTCCGTTTTTTTTTATATTTCCTGTTGTCGATTGTTTTGTTTTTTTTATTTCGGCGGCGTGTTGATATACGACAACCATTTATGGCTGACTACTTGCAGTTTATACATAGTTGTGTAATTTTTGTTTGTGTGTGTGTACGGTTGTTTGAGTATATTTAAGAGTGTATGATGATTGTTGATATTGTTGTGCATGAATTCATGAATACTAGTGGCCATTTTTTTTCTGTTTTGTCTTCTACCTTTTTTCGCCTGAAATTATTTTAAAAATTTATAAATACTAAAGGGCACATCAAAACTGGAAAAACGTCATAAAAACTGTGATTTACTGATTTAAATTAAAGTTGATCAAATTTGTCAAATATCAAGAGCTTTTTTCATGATTTTGTCATTTTGTACACTTTTATTATTCAGTGAGCTGTTGCTGTTGATGATTTTATGTTTTAATATTTTATTACGAGTATTGTTGTTGTCGATATGAATTATTACAAAGTTGACATATTTAAATTTGTAATTCATATTTTTTTAATGTTTGTGGAAAAAAATTATAAAAATGAGTTTTAATTAGTCTAGTGAAGCAATAAATGATTTTATTTATATAAAATTTTGTATTCTAAAAAGCTCTATTTAATAACGTCTAAAAACAGTTTAAATTTAACATAATTTAGAGATAGATATAAAGTCATTTTCATTAATAAAACAAATTACTAATAAAAATTTTAGAAAGCTACATTACAGTTACATAAGTGAATCGCATATATGTTATCCATGTTATTTTAAACCATTTTGATGGTATAATTACGTACGTCCGTATGTCCGGCGCAGAGACACATCCATAAATGTGCGCTAAATTTTGTTTAAAAACTAATACACAAGATATCAGTTTTTTATTTTATTTTGACTTAAGCTTAAGTAGGTAAAGGGAGCAATAAATACGTATTCCATCAAAAATTACTTTTCATTCAAAATATTTGAATATAATCTGTACAAGAATTTTAACCACGGTTCTATTGTTTTTGAAATTTATTATTAAAAATAAAATCTGCGCATAGTTTTCTACCTAAATTTATATAAATTATATTCCATAAAGTTTTAGATGCTAAAATAGTACTCTTTAAAATATTCTAGCTTTTACCTCGAAATTTTTTATTTCAAATATATTAAATTTAGCGATTATTTTAAGACAGTTATATTGGTTTGAATTTTTACAAATAGTCCATGACATATTAGCTTTAAAGTAAATTAAAAATTTTATAAAATTTCAAAATTTTTAAAAAATTATTTAAGATCAGTCCGAATTTCGATTTCTATGGCATTTATGAAGACATATACATCAAATGGTCCTTAAGGCTTCCGAGAAATTTACCGTCAAAATAGCTAAAATTGTTCAATATATAGCAGAAGTAACGCCGAAAACAACGTGATTTTTAACTCTTTCAAATCCACGTTCTTGTCAATTATCTTATTTTGAATAGCAGGTGTGGGCACGAAAATTGCTTAAAGAGCAAAATTTAAAAATTCATAGATCTAGCGAAGACTTTTCGGCTTTTACTTTTACCAGTTTCAAACAATATGCAAAATAGTAATTAAAATCGCATATTTTTTTTTTTTTGCTTATTTTATATATACAAATATCACATAGAGAGAGCACGCCATTTGTTGAAGTGATCTCTTCTCATAATTGTAAGCACTTTTTTTATTTGAGTCCTTTTTCACAAATTTCTGAAGTGACCAAAAGCGGGTAGTTCACCATCCCATGGGGTGAATTTGAAAATTGATAGAGGCAGAATCATTTGTCTAAATAGGGTGCTTTTTATTTTATTTTATTTTATTTTTATTAAGTTTTATACTTCAATTGACAAAACAAATAAAAAATAATCTATTTAATTGAAATTAATTTAAGATAAATAAAAATTAAATTCTATAATGCATTATGAAAAACATATACAGATTCAGTTTGTATAACAAAGTGATCATGTAAACGTTAAGAACGTTTAAGTCTAAATAAAGAGTTCTTTTGATTTGATTCATTATTATTTGCAAGTAAGTAGAACCTGGTTTATTATAAACGCAAAGAAATAAAAATGCAATAAAATACACAATTAAAGAAAAAAAACTAAGATTTGTTTTACCAATTGCACTATATTATATGATTAAAAACAAATGTTAGATTAAAAGAAAATGCTTTAAAAACAAATATAAAAAAAAAGTTTAACTATAAGTCTAATATTAATAAAAATAACGAATTATTATATTATTTTCGTGCGTGAACATTTAGATACATAAATTTAAATCCTCATCTTAAAATCTCTTTTCATAGCATAAAACTTAATTGAATTTCTTTCACTTGGCCTGTTTATGAAATAAATAAATAAACTTTATAATAAAACAACTTAAGCAAACAAACCCAAAAAACAAAACATTGGAACGGAAATTAAACACAAGAAATGCAAAAAAAAAGATAAACTCATATGTGTAATCAGCCCCAGGAAAATAATAATATTCAATTTTTCTAAATGCCTTAAGGATTGTTAACAGATTTAAAAAAAAAAACGTTTTCTTTTAATATTTATTTCAATACTAAACTCTTCGAATCAAGAATATTGTAACAAGCAGTCTATTATTATTACACATTTTAAACATAAGTCATATTGAAATTCAAGCATAACTTAAAACTCATACGAAGTAAAATAAAATAACATGTGAAATTTGGGTAAATTTGTGTGCTAGATTTTCTGGGAACATGGTAACAAAATATTATTTCCTCTTTGAAATTATGCACACACTCACAGAAAACGTGACAAAATTTACATATATAACTATAAAATAAAAAACGTTTTTAATTTTTAGGCTGTACAAGGCAAAGCCCAAAAAAATCGTATAACTTTAGGCAATTGTGGAAAAAATAAAAATTATTAAAATAAAGATTATTTGAGAAAAGGAAATAATATTTATTGTGATGTGAGGGTGTGAGGGAAAAGTAACTAAATTCGTTAGAGTATTTGTACTGTTAAAGAATGTATTTAATTTCTTATAAAAAGTTTTATAAAAATTTATTTGAAACAAAATCGGCTTAATAAAAAATTAGGTTTAGAAGAGGCAATAGTTAGAATTTAAATAATTGTTATTATTTTCTAGATCTGTCATTAGCAAAGCTAGGTATTCCTATTTCTAAGAATAATTTTTAAAAATAATAGCTTATTCTATAAATTCAAATATAAGGCGATAAACAGACAGATGGACATTATTAAATCAATTTTGGACAAAATTCTGGGTCGACTGCTATAACTAAAGATTCTTTAGATGTCACAAACGCCAACAATTTTCATTTCCTATAAGTTTTAAAATAAATTAGTAAAATAATTTCTTTTTCCCAAATTAGCCCAATTAACGAAATCCTTTGAAATTTACACATGCAAAAAGAAATTTATGCATATAACTAGAGACCATACATAGTAAAACTACTTATTCAGTTTTTATCCAGAACGTCAAATTTCCTCTTAAAAAGATTTGAAAATTTCGCAGGATAAACATTTTTATAAAAATTTATAAAATATTTACGAGCATTTTATCAACCCAGTATGGGTATCAAAGGAAACTTAAGAATCCCTGCAATGTAACAATATTTTTTATTTGAATTCTAGAGCATAAAAACTGAAGAAAATATCTTTTTGAAAATGTTACATTTTACTATTTATACTATGTGTATGTGAAAAAATCGTTATATCAATAAAACTAGAAGTAAAGCTATGTATCCGAATTTTTCTCCAGAATGTCAAATTTCCTCTCAAAAGGCCATCAAAGTTTCGAAGATTATGCTATTTTTAAGAATATTATTAAGTATTTAGGAAGACTATATCGACACAATATCAATCGAATGCTACGAATTCCTGCCATATAAAAATATCTTTTATTTAATATCTTCTTAGAAATTTAGTCCTTTAGTATTATACTTTTAATTAATTATATACTTTATATAAAAGGTATTTTTTTAACATTTTATGTCGCAATATTTAAATAAAAACTTTTGTTACATTTCAAGGATTCTTAGCTTTCATTTGACATTCAGATTGGCTTGATGTAATTTTGGTAAATATTTTGTAATTTGTTTATGTCAATTTTTCGAAATTTTGAAGTCTTTTTGAGATAAACTTTACGTGCTGAAGAAAAACTGAGTGTATAGTTTTATTACGTATGGGCTTTAGTTTGGGAAGTTTTTGCACGGTGATATTTATCCTTTTCATAACTATTTAAAATTTCAAGTATTAGCTGTTAGTATACGCTTAAATTTCAATATTTACAAACTTAATTTTATACTTTACAATCACTTGAGAATACTAAAAATAACTAAGGTTACAAATTTGTTGGAATTTTTTTAAATTTTCCTGTTTATTTCATCATATATTTTATAGCTTTGAATACAATTTAATAAACATACTACTTATTAAAGGAAATTTTCCGAAAATTTTCTTACGTTTAAATCGATGCTTATTGGGAGTTTTTTTTTTTTTAATTTGCTACAAAATATTTAAATCTTAAATAAAATGTAATTTTTTTATAAATATTAACAACGAAAATTTAATATTTACTGAAAGAACAAATCTAAATTTTATATATTTTCTAAAAATAATAAAATATTTTTTCTTAATTGTCAGCAGGTGCAAAAATTGAGCTTAAGGAAATTAAACTTATTATAAACTTTATTTGAATTTTTCCCAAAAATACTTCATTTAAAAGAAAAAAAAAACAAAATTTATGGTTTAAAAAATAAAACAATGTCAGCAACAAAAAAATATAAATGCCAAAAAAATAAAAGTTACAAAAACAACAACATATACTACTGTAGACAGATTGTGTAAATAAAAGAAAAAGCACACCAAAATAACAATGACAAAAAAATTAAATACTAATAAATAAAATACAATAAAAGGCTGTGTTGGTTAGCTGGCTGGATGGCTGGTTTACAGTTTCGTTACTTCTTTGCCACCACGTTGCTTGTTGAAAATTCTCAAGTGAGTTTTAAATTTTTCACAGCAGCCAGTAACTTTACAATAACAACAAAATCATGAGTTATATACACAATAGACCAGTATACTAGCTATACGGATCGAAAGCAACGAGGAAAAATGTCAACAGTGAAACAAGGTCTGCAAAAAGCAAGTAAAATATATAAGGGGACCACAAAACTTACACACAAGCAGTTAAGGTTTAATGGTCACATATATATACATAAAAATATATACGTATATGAAAAGTATTGCAATGCTATAGTATTCACTAGGTGTTGCTGCTAAATACGAGTATTATTGTTACAAAATTGTACAATGAAATTTTGTGCATTAAAATAAAATGCACCTTTTTGTTAACCAAAATATTTCAGGCTTAAAAAAATAGTCAGCAATATGTAGACACAATGTAACTACAGAAAACAAACATTTTCGTTTTACCAGTACTTATGTAATACCAACACATCTTGCTCACTTACGCACACTCATGCACTTATATTCGTACATATATATATATATACAATTATAATATATAAAGTGTAAGAATATTCAAAATTAATACAAATGTAAGTATTTTGTGGGTGCTCTCCACACAAGCCACAACGATTTAACAAGTGCCATCTTGTTTTATTAGTGGACATTAGTGGACAGCAGTGAACAAAATGCATAATACTTTCAAGTACTCTTTTCCGTTTTAATGATGTCTCTATAAATCGTATTGTTTTCCTTTTTTTTATTCTTCCTTAATGAAGGAAGACAATTGTAAATATAAATTTATTATTTTTTTTACGAACAAAAATATGCATTCTATAAATATTTACTTAAGAGCTGCATTATTTGTGTGTGTAAATTTAAATATTTCATATGCTTAAGGTGTAATACTTTTGCACTTAAAGCAATAACACCATCATTAATATAACAAATTCGACTATTGGAAAAATGAAAACTAGGTTTATGAAGTAGTTGTATATAATTGACTAACGTCTTTTTGAATTCCTTTTAGTTTTTATAATTGAAATATGTTTATTATTAGTATAGACGTTTTGATAATGGCAACTAGTTACCTCATAATTTACTTGGAAATAAGATGTTATTATTTCATATATTATTTTACAAATATACTCGTAATATCTTACAGGTAAACAATATAGTAATTTTTCATTTATTGAGCCCAATTTGCTAAAACGATGAATTATAACGTTTCGGCTGTGAAAATTCTTGTGTTGCGGTTTTAAAAACTTTTTAATTTAAAACACCATCAATCATTCTCTTTTCTGGTTATTTTATTTAAGATAAGTATTCCACATATATATCTTAATTAGTGAATATTGAAGTCCATTGAATTGGATTTGCAATTAAGTTTTATTTAAATTTGTTTTATTTATTGTTTTGAACAACAACAATAATTAGATATATACTTTAGGACTTTTTGTTGTTTTTGTATGTTCATAGACATACGTTTGTCAAATTTGTCAGATAAATCAACTCCGTTTTATATTTTCCTTAATATTAGCATTCCATTTTCCATTACTAAGATCAATATTATAATTAGTGTCCTTACTAATTATCCACAGTTTTGCCATTCAAGTACATATTACTGGTTTTAAACCTAGATAATATTTGTATTGGTGTGTGTCATTAACAAGAGTTCACTGTGTGAATGAAAATTGCAGTATTTCCGGATAATATTGTTTGGTTTGCTGTTGGTTGTGTTTGGAAAGTGATCACTTAAAGTGTAGTGGCCTCAAAGCTCGTGATGCTGATGCATTATCCGACAATGCCAAAAACTTTCAGTGGACTTGTCCAAATTACAGAGTAATTGGCATTGAATTTTACAATTTCTTCTAAAGTTATAAATCTGAGTTCAATGGAATGAAAACTGTTTCTCTTCTCTACAAGGAAAACTAACTAAATACGGTGAATTTTTTTTTTTAATTCACTAATTTAGATAGTTTTGCTGCCTCTTCGAGACCCAAATATAATAGGACTGCTTTATTACATCTAATATTCATATCCCATTAACAGCTGCAAATCCAAGTAGTATTTCTGCTCTTATTGTAACTCCTAATACAAATAATTTTATTCCACCTTATCATGCTTCAAATGTTTTCAATTATAATGTAATTTCGTTAGAGTCGACTTTAGCTACTCCTACGATATCTAATTCGATAAACCTGCTCATGGTTCCAAATCCTGCTACCAGTAAGCTTCCAGAATTTATTTTGCTAACTCCCTCATCTTCAATCATCCCAACTAATTTAGATGTTGTCAAGTACCCACTTATAAATTTGTTTACAACAGTTACGGCTCGAAGGAAAACTATATTTGCTAGCCATTTTTCAGTAGATGTAACAATAAATGATATTGAATTCTATATTAAAAAGAACATTGGCACTGAAGATTATAACGATGTCCAATACGCGCAATACAGTTCATTTAAAATATAATTGTTCGACAATTTATTTATCGTGATGATAATAACGTAATTCTTTCAAGGGCTTCTGATCCAAATCCAAAAAACTAATTGAATTAAATAATCTCATCTATCTCCATCGCATACTAAATTGTTAGAGGTGTGAATGCAGTTAAAATCCCTTAATTTAGAGAGTTTTGGTATTGAGCATAATATCATTGTAGTCACTGAAACGTGGCTCTGAAAAAAACTCCTATAAAGAAATTCATAAATCTGAAATTATGTGCAATAAACTTTAAATTTATAGATGTAATTGAATGGGTAAAGAAGTTTTGGCAGTTTTGATTTCTGTCTCAACAATTTTTCTTTCGGAAGAAATAATTCTTAACAATGATCAAAATATTTAATTTATCGCCGTATATTCTAAAGCTAAATTCAGAAAAAATTTTATAACTTACTCTTACATTCCTCCTGTGTCAAACATTCAGAGTTATGGACAACATGCAAACGCGATAAAATTTGTAGATAACCAATCCAAAACAGATGACTCCATAATTGTTCTTGGTGATTTTAATATTCCAAACATTAAGTGGTGCAAAATTTCTGATTCATGATGTTTAAGCCCATCAATAAGTTTGGAAACATCTATTGAATTATTGGATGCTATTGCTGATTTAGGTATCTTCCAAATAAATAACATATTGAACGAGCTTGGTAAATTGCTTGATCTTGTACATTTTGGTCAACTTGAAGGATTTAATATAATTCACATTAATCCACTAACAACACCTGTAGATGCTTATCACACCACTCTTAAAATAATCATATACATACGTTGAAACAAAACTATCATTACAATCCAATGATTGTAATATTGACATCATTTTGAATAAATTCTCTGATGTTTTATCTAAATGTTTAAAAAAATCAATTCCAATGACGAGAAAAAGAATTGCACATGGACTGCCTTGGAATACAAAGCAGCTCAATGCCTTGAAAATTTTGAAAAAAAAAAAAACAGTATAGAAAATACAAAAGGTCCAGTTTATTTATTGATTACATGAAATACTCCATATCAAGATTAGTTTACAATTCAGAAAATATCCAATATTACAATAATTATCTTTTTAAGGTGAAAAGAAAATTTAAAAATTATCCAAAATATTTTTTCCAGTTTCTAAATTCTAAGCATCGAATCTCTGGATATCCATGATAAACTTCGGATACAAAGAATCCTCAAGCGATGCAGATATTTGCGATATGTTTGCAGCTTTCTTCTCATTCGTCTATTTTGATAAAAAAATTACATCAGCTTTCTAACTATCCATATCCAATTCCTGCTGCAACGCTAATAAATTGTCCAACATTACATAAATCAATATTCTGATAAATGTGGACCTGACGGTGTTCCAAGCAGATCCAACATTTTCAATTGTACAGGTATTACAAAATTAAGTGTTATTATAAAACTTTTCGAAAAATTAGTTACTGGAATACTTTCACATCAAGTTATTAGTTATCTTTCCCCATTACAGCATGGATTTAGAAAGAATGTTCCATGTATTTAGAAAAAAATGTTCACAACCTCAGTTATAACTGCATTTGATTACGGTTTGCAGACGAACACAATATACACTTCAGTAAAGCTTTCGATATAGTAAATCGCGATCTCCTACTGTTCAAATTGAACAAACTCGGATTTTCTCCTCTTTTTCTTAAATGGATTTTTGCATACCTTAAAAATAGATACCAGTGTGCATTATTTAGAGAGTGTATATAGAAAATCGTTTCTGTTTTATGCGGTATTCCGCAAGGTAGTCATCTCAGCCCCTTATAATTCCAGAACATTTATGTAAAGGTGTTCCATAGTTTTAACTATTCCTATCAATGCTCCTTACTCTAATCAGAACTTGGTAATCTTTATGATTGGTGTTTGATGAATCTAATGGATCTGAATTTAATAAAGTGTAAATACGTAATTTTCTACAGTAGAAGTCAAGTACTCTGTGGATATACAATAAATAAATACCAACTTGATCTAGTCGAAGAATTTCCTGATCTGGGTGTGTTGCTTGTTTGAAAACTATCCTTAAATTCATACGTTTCACAAATCGTTAATAAGGAAAAGGAAGTACTAGGTTTTCTCAAGCGCTGGGAAAGAGAGTTTAATGATCCTTAAGTTTCAAAGCAAATATTCACATCTCTCCTAATACCAATCTTGGAATATGCTTCCGTAGTCTGGGATCCTCAATGCGAAGTACTTATAAAGAAAATTTAATATGTCCAGAAACAATTTCTCTTTTTTTGTATCCGAAAGTCGATTAAAACTTATTGATCTTCCTACTCTTGAAAGTAGGAGAAAATATATGAATATTTCATTTGTAATTAATTTGAAAAAGTTCAATTAATTCCGAGTTTATGTTTCTCAAGGTCGAATTCGTAATAACAAATCGTCCAACTATAAACTGTACTTCTTTAAAAATAAAATATTTTCGAACCAATTGCGCCAACTTTGATCGCATGAGACATATATGCAATCAATTCAATAGCTTTTATCCATATATTAATTTCTCAGTAAATCCAATCCACACTAAGAGGAGTATTTTTAACATACTTAAATAATAGGACTTTATTATTGAATAATTATGAAAAGCATTTTATTGTAAATAGTTTTAAGAATAATATGTATGCTAGCATGTAATAAATTGTAATTTCATTGGCTATAAAATAAATTAATAAATAAAGAAAATTAAAATGATTTATGATGTATACATCAAAATATCAGTATTGCTTTTCAGAACATCGCTTATATATTATTATATATTATATATATTATTAAAGATGTCGGAGATATTAGCTACAAATCAAAATGCTTTTTCCACTTTTTGAAGACTACTTAGATCTGCTTATTGCTGCAGTCAGTCGTTAAAAAATCAAAAGCAAAATTACAGAAATGCAAAAAATAACGAAATAAAAAATCACCAAAATGAAAAACTTAAATTAAAAAAAAATCCTGAAGCAAGTAATGCATATTGACCAAAAATCCCAAATCACCCAAAATCAAAATCAACAATATTGAAAAATCGATAAATTTCAAAACAGTAACACTATTGGACTTGAGCAATAAAAAAATGGTTTCTAAGGTTACTTAGGACGCTGAATTCGAATTTTTACTAATTTTTTTCAATAGTTTTGTTATATATTTTTATTATTTTTGTGATCTAAATCGGAATTATAGACTAAATTTAATCGTTCGTATTATTTGGGAAATTCTTCAATATATTTCACGTATTAGATTTGAACAGTAAGAACTCATTGCGCCCTCGTCTCAAAACTCTCCGTATTATTTTTCAATTTTTGCCAAATTTTATTTAAGTGAAAAATCAAAATACCGAATAAAGAAAACTAAGTTAAAAATATTTGAGCCCCAATCTTGTGCTATTTTTACAACAAACTCTCCATTATTCCCTTTAAATCAGGGGATTTTAAATTAACGAGAATGTAATGAACACGATTCTCTAATTATTCCTTTGTTAGTGGTTTATTGGATGTAAAACATTTTTAAAAGATTTCGTCGATCATTAGTTTTCGACTAAAAGGTTGGATAAATATAACTTCTTTGATTTTTGTCCTTTGAGAACTATGAAGTAGTTCTTGATAAGTCAAGGTGATACGTAACAAAGTGATTTGAAAATATTATGTGGCCTTAGAAGTGGTGAAGAAAGAGAGAGATTGTAATAAACCAGGATTTATTTTCCCGAAATAAATCCCTAAAACTTATAATTGCTCAGGAATGAGAAATTATAAGTTAAAGAAGTGAGCGTGTAGGAAAAAAGATATAAGAAAATAAAAGCAAATGGGAGTTAGTATGGGAATATTAATATTTACTTAAGAAAAGCCGAAGGCTTTTAGAACATTAGCATTTGTTTCATTTTCATTTAGTTCAAAAAGGTAATCGACTTAACATAACTGTTATACGTAAAGGTAACTTTGATTAATAAATGCACAGAGAAAAATTCATAGATAAATTCATTTATAACAACAACGATAGTAATAAATAATAAAGTAAAAGTAAACCATTGAACAATACATTTTATGGATAATTTCATAATATATAAGCTTTTGTACTAACATATTATGAAATGATATCGATCGTTAAGATCAAAGTGAATGGTATTTGTCTCCTGAGGTTTGGAAATATTGTCTCATTTTTGGTACTGTTTACGTTGGCTTTTGCTACTGTCTCTAACATTTTTTATCCCTACAACCAAAATGCTAAAAACTCTGTTAACTTGTGTTATCAAAACTCTAAAGTCGCGCAAAAATTAAAAAGAAGTGACAAACCCGAAAAAAAATCGCCAAAATTAAAAAATCTCTGAAATTAACAAAGGCCAAGAAAAAAATCACAAAAAATTCCGTACCATAACTCATTACTAAACTAATTCCTTTTGGCACTTCTGTAATCAACGGTCTTGAATTTCATGATAGCGTGAACAAAAATAAGTAGTTATTCGACTAAAAATTATTAGTGTTTATTCTATAAGGTATCTCCGTATTTTTTTAGAGTTTTTTTAACGGAAGTTCATTTTTGGATTAATATTCTAACACCTGTAGCTTAGAAGTTATAAGCACTTAACCAAGTATAATTTTGTGAATATTTTGCCTTTTTTATTTCCAAAACGACACTTTTTTTGTATGTGTAATTTTGGGTATGTGTAATAGTAGGAGATGGGTCGTTTTAGCTAAGTCCAATTTTGGTCATATAGCTGTAAGGCATATGATTCCCAAAACTTCCATTTAGTCACTTTCCTGGAAAGTGCATCTGTAATTTAGATACCCCGTATGCTTTTGTGTTCACTTACTGACATTTACCAATTTTTCGCAATCTCAACTAAGGTTATTCTGTATTGAAGGACCAATATTATTTACGAATTTTATGGATGCCTAACTATTGGCAATTGTTCGAATATTTTTTCCAAAAATCCTGTGGCACCTTAGTCACTTCGACACTCTCTTAAAAGCAGATATTTTTATCTGTAAGATACTACGTCCGAAGAGTCTCATACGTGCGTACACGCAGAGAAAAAATGTCGTTGTAGTGATCACAATCTAAGAGCAATATATTATGATTGGAACTTATGGTCGCAGCTAAAACTATATGAATATATGAAAATAATAATTGTTATGATTCCATTTTATCATAGTGTACCATTTAACGATTTCATTTTATTATATTATTTCATATTCTCATAATATCATTTCACTTTTTCATATTATTATATTTTATCATATGTTAGAATAAAGTATATAAATTTAAAATTATTACTTTTATAAATTGTTCATTGAGTCCATTACATTTGTTTGAAAATAATAGATAAAAGACTTTATTAATCTTTAAAATATTATTTGTTTATTAATTAATTTTATTTACTTGTACCATCATATGTAGTGTAAGTTAATTCAAGATAGTTTTTTATTAATTTATCCCTTTAATGGTAGTTAATCAACATCTTATTTATATTGCTGGAATCACACCAAATATAAAAAAAACCTTATCTACTTCTATTAATTCATGTATAAACTAAATGAGAATTACTACGAAAGTGAAGAACAAAAGTTAGAAACAAAATATATTCAAAAACAAACAAGTTATGAGTTTTTCTAACAAATTTGTAAAAAGTGAATAATAATACCAGTATGGTTAAAAAGCTAAATATGGTTTAAGAGCAAGGAAAAGATTTATAATATATAATAGTTGTAGAAATAATTATATTTTTTTGTTTCTGGTAAAAATATTAAAAAACATAAAATTGTTGTACTCGACTATATTACTTTTTATTTATATTTATTATTGATTGAATGTAAAAATTGAATGATAAAAATGAAACATAATATTCATAACATGAACATAGTATTATTAAAATTAATGAAAATTAACAATGACAAAATAATATTGTTGTAGTGACAATACCGTAACCATGTTTTTTTCTCTGCATGCAGTATCTTGCCTGTACTCTTGATCCTCTATTTTGACCGTTTTCTTGAGGTTGAGTCATATTTCCATATTAAAAACCTTTGACGGTGAATATCTGAGGTAGCAGACATATAATTTTAAATATTTTGTATAAAGATAAAATCATATTTAAGCGTTCCTTTTGTTACTATTTTACTAGATGAACGACCAAGTTAATTAAAATTTTAATTGTTCAAGAAAAAAAGGTAAAGTTTCGAATGTCGACAAATTTACAAAGATATTAAAATAAGTGCATTACTCTTTAAGCTGATTATATTGAGGTCTTTCAGTCCATGTTATTTTAGGTGTTCTCTTACTAAACAACGAAAATTTCTACCAAACACATGTAGCACTTTTGTTTGGGTTTTTAAGTTAGTTTCTGTTTATGCTGTTAAGTTCAAGAGTTGCAACCACACACGCACACATTTGCGCTAACAAGCAAGCTTCAAATAAGAAGAAAATAAAAAACGAAATATTCAAATTCTAAAAGAAAAAGATATTTGCACACATACTTTTGTAAAATGAAAGTAGTACTTCTACCATTACACAAGTGTATATGTATATAATGACAAAAACATACATATGTATATGTATTTACATATAAAATACATATTAAGGTTGCACAAATAATTTACACTTTAGAAAACTGAGCATAAAAAACTTTGGAGGAAATATAAAAAAAAAAATCCAAAATACAAAATACATTTTAAAATTTCTCCTCAATGTAAACAGGATCACATTAATGTACATACATAAGTACATACGTTTGCGAACAAGATTTCACCACTATACAAGCCTTAGTATTTGTTTCCGTGAACAAAAAAAAAAAAAAAAAAAAAAAGAACCAAAATTAAATCTAACAATGAATTTCCACAAAAATACAGCACAAGAAAATAAATAAAAGCGTTGAATAAAAAACGAACCAGAAACCATTAACATCAGCTTCTGTATTTTTTCTTTTTAAAGTAAAAAGGATTTTAATGTGTCAAGTGGTATTTGTTTGTTGAGGGATTTTATTTTGCATTTATCAAAATATTGACTAAAACATCCTTACATACACAAATACGCACTTATACTTTCTCACACGAAACATAGTAGGTATTTAGAAATAAATTCTTTTTATCTTTTTTTTAATATAAAATTCTTAATACAATATTCAAGATTAAAAAAGAAAAATCTTTCAATACACGATTTATTTTTATTACTTTTTTTCTACTTTTTGCTGAGGGGGGGGGGGGGGGGCATTAATTAGTGAAACTTCCGATAACTTTCAATAGCTTTGTTAATAATAAATAATTGTATAATAATTCTACTTTGCGATTACTATTGATTATTTTCCTTCATGACTCTCGATTAAAGTCTTAAGAGTAAATTTTGTGTAAAATGTATTAAAAAAATATATATAAAAGCAAGAAATACACGCCAAGGCATTTACAATAAATTTAAAATCCAATTACGAGCTCCATTTAGTTCTGTGCGTCTATCTGCCTGTCTGTTTGTCTACGTGCATTATTGTTGCTATTGTTACAGTTGTTGCTGCTGCTAAAAATTTTCAATACATCCATCCCTTATTAAACGGAATTTATTTAATTATTATACAAGTGGAAAATGTCATATAATAAATAATGAAATAAGGTTGCTTGTTCTAAGTATTTCATTCAAAATATATTCTTTTTTATGTTTTGTCTTTTTTTGATTTTTTTTTTTTTATTAATTTGAAACTTCTAAAAAACACAATCTTTGAATTCTACCGTTGAAAATATTTTTCAAATAAGACATATCACAGTTTGAAATTTGGTGTTATGCAAATTCAAATATCATTTAATTTCTTTGAAATTTTCTAGTTTTTCCACAAATTTTAACAATTTTGGTAAAGATAACATGAGTTACCAGTGTAAACTTACAACATTAAAACAGCGTGTTCAATAACGATTATCTTAAAAATTTTATTAAAATTCCTAGACAGAGAAAAAAAAATAAATATATAAAAATCGTTTCGCATTAAAATTTTAGTACTAGAATAAACTAAATAAATAAAAAAAAAACAGTCGGAGGGCTATATTTGACAGTGCCGAATTTTGTATACCCTTCACACTAACGAGATATAGAATGCAATATTTTGTGAAATTTTAATATGTTTCGTTTGGCCAATTTTTTACTTATTAACATTTCGAAAATCAAAAACACTATAACAAGCAACATATCGACGGACAGTGCTTTGTTCTCATATAACTATGGGACAAAAATAGAAGGTGCTGTGGTAGAAATTTGAAACTTAATATAAACTCATTTACTTCTAAAATGCTGCTCAGAACTTTAACAGAAATGGATTATTTACGTGAATTTTTTAATCAAAGCAAGGACGTGTCTATCTAACCTGGATTTTACCAAAATTTATGACTGCAGTTAAATACTTATTTATTTATTTTTTATTTATTTATTTATTCATTTATTTATTTATTTATTTATTTATTTAATAGCCAATGAAATTACAATTTCTTACAGGCTAGTATACATATTATTGTTAAAGCTATTTAAAATAAAATCTTTTTCAACATCATTCAATAATTAAGTCTTATAGTTTGATTAAGTTAAAAATACTCCTCTTAATGTGGATTGGATTTACTGAGAAATCAATATATAGATAAAAACTATTGAATTGATCGTATATGCGTCTCATGGGATCAAAGTTGGCATAATTGGTTCGAAAATATTTGATTTTTAAAGAAGTATAATTTATAGTTCCTGTTACGAAACAGGAACTCGGAATTAATTGAACCGTTTACTAAATTAATAACAAATAAGATATTCATATATTTTCTCTTACTTTCAAGAGTAGGTGGATCAATAAGTTGTAATCGACTTTCATATGATGGTAATTTAATATTATGATTCCATGGAAAAATACAAAGAAATAAGTGAAATGGTTTCTCGACCGATTCAATTTTCTTTATATAAATTTTTTATTGAGAATCCCAGACCACGGAAGCATATTCCAGGATTGTTGTTACGAGAGATGTAAATAATTTATTTGAAACGTAAGGATTATTTATTATCCTGTAAATTTTTATTTTACTGGAAACAAGAACATACCTATCTGTCATTTAAAGTAGCTTTGTTCCTACTTTAAATCTATTTTAAAGGTTTTTATCATGGTATAACCAGTACAAGGTAACAATGTAAGCTCAGCTAATATTTTTCGCTTCATTTTTTTTAGTGAAGAATGAAATGTCTAATCTTTTTTACGTTTGCATATATTGGTTTGTTTACAAACAAAAGTGAATTTTTTCGATAGCGAAATTTGTATTTTTAATAAAAAATAGCTGCTGTTGCTGCATTGTTGTATTTGTTGCCTTTATGCATATACCTTGTTAATTGTTTTACCATGATTTTTATCTTACATTTTGTCCATGAAAAAAATGAAAATTGTATCATATTCTTATTTTTCAGAACAAAATTAACTCAATATATTCCATAATAATAATTATTCTGTAACTTTCTTTTAATTATTTTTTCATTTTATCTGGAGATTTTTGAGACCATGATTTAAAAGAATTTTTGTAAATTAAAAATAATTCATATAAATATTTATACAAGTATAAATATGGGTATTGATAAAAAAAAATATAGGAAAATCATACAAAAATTTAAATTCGTTATCTGTATCCGTAAGCAGGAAATATCTTAAAATTTAAATTTTCTTTTATTAATCGAAGACTTTGCGAAAAAAAAAATATAATCAAATGTAAAATTTGTTAAAATCAAATTTTCTATTGGAACGGCTAAAATAGTTCTTGCACCATCGAGAATTTCCATATTTATTTATTTATTTTAATGTTTTCAAGTAGAGATTGAAAGTTTATTGCATCCATAACAATATCGATGGTAAATACACTGGATAAATAATATTTAAAAAAATAAATAAAAGGTTTTTTGAAGTTTATGTTTTATTTAAAAATTTAGGAATACTATTTTAAATATCTGCAATTTCTTCATTTATCATTTTTAATAAATTTGGGCATCGTTTTACAAAAATAAAAAAAAAAATTGTTTTTATCTTACCGAGGATTCATGAGGATTTCTTTAGAGGGGAGTTAGTATCAAAAAAAAAATTAAGTTATTTTACTTAAATTTCTAAAAAATATACGATATTTAAATAACTAAGATAGGAGTTAATTTTATTATAATTGTCTAATTAAACATTACGAAAAAAATCAGTTTTTGCCATAAAAATATGTACAAAACGTCCAAAAAGTTTTCACCAATAAAATCCACTTTAACCACTTTTTTAACTTTGAGATCATGCAGAAGGAAATGGTGTAAACGTCTCACAAAGAAAATTTCAAGAAATATGTCTTTATATGTCCCTAATAATTTGCCATAATCGTTTTTTTTAATTCTTGGAAATGACTCATGGCCAAAAATGGACTTTTCTGGCCCTTTATGCAGTGATGTTGATTTTATCACAAAATAAAAATTGAAGAAAAACTAAAAAGGATAGCCTATATAGAAAAAATAGTATATTTGTCAAAATGTTGTTAACAATTGTTTTAGAATACAATTCTTTTTGTTAACTATTTTGTATTACAAAACTATTTTTTTTTTATTTGTAAAAAGTTTTTTTGATAATCCAACGAACTCATATAAATTATGTATAAAAACAAAAAATAATAAGCGCCATTTTGTGGATCTTCAGCATACTATATTTATTCCAAATTTATATTTTTCCCTTATTTAATTATTTCTTACACGCAAAAAAATGGACTTCAATTACGAAATTGTTTATATTAATTATATTTTTGTTTAGCTTTACTCCAATCACCAAACAATTAAGATTAATTAACCTGAATAATTGATTTTAGCTTTAATTTCAATTAATTTTTAAATGTTTGCCCAAAATCAGCTGAGATTTATACTAATTCAATTCAACAATTAATTAAACATAAAAATATAAAATATAAAAATATTTTGATAATACATTACAAGTGAAATTAGATGAAACAATATGTAAATTGCAAATTTGTTTGGGAGAAACAAAAGATGGTATATAGTTTCATCTTAGCATTATATACAAACTGTGAAAATCATCGATAATCACATATAAGTCTAATATATATGATTATATATATATATATATATATATAAATTAAATCTTTATTTTGCCAATTTAAGAAAAAGTTAATTTGAAAATGTTCCTGAAAAATATTCTAAAAAATTATTAATTTGCTTACAACTTTATGATAAAATTCGACAGTTCTTATCATTCATATCATTTTATATAATAATTATTTGCTAACGAGATTATTTTTAATTTTTTTAGATATGAAAAAAATTTAAAGTAATTTAACGAAATTTTTTTGCGGTATTCTTTAGCACTGTTAAGGTTAAAGTTAGCGCTGTTAGAAGGTTAACTTCTTAAATTCGCCATTAATTTGGATCCAAGTCCTTTGCAATTGCCAAAATTCTAGGTAGTTTAAATAACCAGTACTCTGTGGCACTAAAATAACATTCTCAATTCTTTGTACCTCTACTGTAACGACACAATTTTAAGTCTGGCCAAAAAAATTTAAAAACACTGTAACATTCTTTGCTATGGTTATTCGAGTTTATTTAGACTAAAGAAACAAAGATGTCACATATCTTGGCGCATTTTGAGTAAATTTTTCATACAACAAATTGTTCTGAAAACTTTTATTGTTTTTAGCTGAATACTATACGGCACCATTTTCTCGATTATCTGTTATACAAGTTTTGTTTATTTATTTATTTATTTATTTATTTATTTTTTATATATATTTTTTATTTATTGAGAAGATTTTATAATTTTTTGTCTCAGAGTTCTTCTCAGCTTTGTTATTTAAATTTCTTTTAGCTTTGATTAACTAAAGCTTAGGCATAGCTTTAACATGACTCATATTTGATTTTGAAGAAATGAATACAACGTGTCATTAAGCGGCCGAATATGTTTGACATAGTTCTTAGGAGCTTCTATACTTTTTGAGCTTGGAACCAAATTTTATCTCATTCCCAAGTTCCTTGTTAAGCTCTTTTATTACCCTAAAATTTAATACCTTTGTCAAACATTAATCAACATTTTCTAGTAAGTCCAAAAAGAAGAAATATATACATATATATAAATATGTATATATATATATATATATATATTTATATATATCGTAGAGACTGCCATCTGCATGCGGACAAATGACCGGATCCAAAAATTCGAAAAATTTGTGTTATTTTTATTCAGATGCACATATTACACTAAATTTTAATATGATAACTTCTAGATTTTATTTCAGTCCAAATATTAACATTACTTCCCAAAGGAAAGTACTCAGCCTGGATCATGCTTCTGGTCAAGTTAATTATATAAAAAATAAATATCTACTTAAATTTACTTAAGCTTTTGTTATATTATTATATATATATATATATATATATATATATATATTGTATTAAAAAATATATGCGAATTTAAGCAAAAAAATTATATGTATTTAAAAAATTTCTGAAAAAATTTCCTAATCAACCTTCTGATCATTTATTAAGAAAATAATTTTTGACATTCGACATTAATAATTGCTTTAAATTCTTTGTCATCAGATCCCTCTCATAAGCACAAAAATAATTATTCCCAAAAAGTTCTATTAAAATTATGAGAGTTATATTGTTCCTTTTTCAAATACATATATATCTCAACAATATGAAATAATTTTTCATTTTGATTTTAGTCTACGCAGAAAAATTACAGAAATTACAAACGAAGTGACTAACATATATGAATGTGATATTACGTTCAATTTTGCTTTCTGCAAAGTTTTGCACAAATTATTTTAAGTTTTAAGCAAAACATTCAAGGGAACATTATTTTTAAATATAAATAACAAAAAATTATAATGAAATAACTTTAAAGATTTTACTTCTAACTAAATTAAATACTAAAGTAGCGAAAGTATTTATCTCCACATTTATAATAAAACAATTTCCTTAACGCATTTCTTGCTATATTTTAAAAATAAACAGAGCAAACTTCGCTATAGACATTTGTTCTCCATTATCAAGGAAGTGGCACAAAATGTCATTAAAATGTTATACAAACGGAAGACAAATTGTAATTTTGTGTTGTATTCATTTTTTTCTTTTTTTTTCTGGTAACAATAGACATAATAAAGCAAAAAAAAAAAAAGATTTATTTGTATATTTTGTAACGTTTAAGAAAAAAGTACAAATACAAAAGAAAATTAAATATTAAAATATATATCTTTTTTTTCTTCTTCAAGATATTTCTGGTTCAAATATAAACTGTGTATGTGTTTTTTTCGAAGATTTTATGGACATATTATGATGATGACAAGGACTGTTCAAGCATACGCGTTCATTTAGACAAGAAAACAAATGAAAACAATTTTTATGGAAATGTGAGCAACTATATAAATATTTATGTATATACACACACATACACACACATATATATATATATATATATATATATATATATATATATATATATATATATATCTTGTATCTGTCTCTTGATTTTATATAAAATGAGACACATTTCAACCAGTGTCATCAACAGGTACACAGACATGTTGTTTAAACTGAAATTATACCAAGAAAAAGTACAACAACGACCGCCATCAAGAATGAGTACACTTGAACACTTACACATACATACGTATACGTATACACTGTCACAACTTTATACAAATATTTATACTAAATGTACTTAAATACATTTGCATTTTAAATTTTCTTGAGAATAAAAAATAAATATAAAGGTAAAAAGATATGAAAAATAAACAGAGTTGATGAAATTTTTTAAACAAGATTTTTGTACAATAAGAGGAATAAGAATGATAAATATTATATTGTTAATTTAAAAGCTATATTTAACAATATTAGTATAATGTTCAAAGACTCTCAAAAATGTTATTTAAAAATTTTAAAATGTCACAAATCACATATATTTTCTGTGCTTTCAAAAAAATAAACTAAAATTTATATACAAAATTATATTATTTTTCTAACTATGTTTTACCATATGAGTGTAATTTTAAATGCATTATTTTTTGCACTAAAATCCATTTAATATATCTACAACTTAATGTATGCACAAATTTTGAAAACGGCAACAGTAAAACTAAACAAGCGTAGACAAATAAATAAACATAAACAACCTTTATTAGCAACAAAAAAAGAGAAAAAAAAATAAAATAAAATTATGGAAAATTGTTTAACAAAAGAAGTCATTTTCTTCAAACCGTCGGCACATTTAAAATAAACTTTTTATATCATTAATTTCTTTACTATAATATTATTAAATATAATAATGATTGAAACAACTGGCCATAATTCTTTAACTTGCTGCTATTTAGCTCTATAATGCGTATACTTGTTATATTACATTATAATATGGAAAACTCTTCAATTTCTAGTTACCAAATTACTTGTATATAGCAAGCAGAAATATGAAAAAATAAATAACAGAAAAACTTTATAAATTATCTTCAATTGAAACCATCTTTATAAATGATTTTTTTTTTTTTTTTTTGTTTAGTTCTATACACATGTTTGTCTATGCACTATTTGCAGTTGAGTTTTGTATAGAAAAAAAAATAATATAAAATCGAACGAGTTGAAAAGAAGAAATTTTGCTTTCCTAAGCAAAAACCATACAAAATATACTTTTGTAACTATTTAATAATAATAATTCTTTACTCTTTATATACTACTACTGCAGTGCTTAAGAATACTTGCACACACATATACCAGATACATAAACTAACTTGTAGTCATACACACATGCATGAATTTTAGGATGTAAGTAGGGAGAAGGAAAATTCTTTTGAAAAATATTAAATGTTATTTCAAGTTTTTAATCCTTTTGAGAAATTGTATATTTTTATTGGTTACTGTATAAAGAAATATTGGCACTATGCAGAAAATTAAAGGACCAATATGAAAAATTGGGAAAAGTGCTGAAACATAACTTTTTTTAATTGGGATTATTTTAGTAAATACTTTTTTTATTTTTCTATTGATAATTGCAGCCTTTTATATACTTCTGTAAAAACTTTCATAGAGACTTGGGTTATTACGCATTTGTACCGATATATGTAATGTATAAACAAATTTTCGGATTCCCATCTTCGATTCAGGGAATGATTCTGAGTTAACGTTATTCGATCTTCCGGACAGAGGCTGACTGCCTGTCTATGTAAATTTTATTAAAAAAGTCACATGTTTTACGACATCTTATTGAAATTAGACCGATGTTATTATTTTGGTAAAAGACCAAAGCCTATTGAAATTAATTTTGAACGATGCATGTTTCACATAAGTAGAAAGCACAGTTAATTTTAATTAGAAATATAAACTTTCGCAATAATCTAATGAATCATACACAGAAAATATTCCAAACACTTTTTTAATAATAAAATTAATTAACTTTATATTGGAAATAAATTATATTGTCAATTAATATAATTAATAAAATAAAAGATATAGAAATGAAATAATTTTAAGTTAATTTCTAACCATTTTCAACTGTTTGAGCTCATTAATACGAAATATGTACATAATTTCCCAGTGTTCAATAAAATTTTTTTTAATTTACGAACATGATGAGATTAAATATTAAACGTGTCACTATTTTTGCTGACGTTTCCTTCAAAGATACCGATGTTTAGATTAAACTTCAAAATCCATTCTTGTCTCTGTGGAAGATTATATATAAATGGTCAGTTCACATTAATTAATTTTGACGTTTTATTCATACATCTGTCATATTCTTTGTTGTTTTTATTGGCATATCATCCTAGGTCATAAAGGTACTCAGTTAGGATAGAATGAAAATCTTTATTTAAATGTCCCGCAGAAATGAAAGCTTTTATGATAAGTTTCCGGGATTTAAATATGAGTATACTATATATTAAAACTTATTTAGAAAGGACTCTTACAGAAACATTATACACATTCAATGTTTATTTTACATATACTACATATATGTGCATTTTATATAAAGCAGTATGTAGTAAAGTACCAAAACTTGATGGAGGGAAACGAAGCTTGATATAAAATTTCGTCTTGGCACCTTATTTGTCTCATTAAAAGTCATACATAATCACATTTGTGTTACATGCGATTTTTGAGGTCAAGGGTTATAAAAATTGGATTTATACATGATTATCGACGACTTTAACAGCATATGTATGACAATAAGACGAAATAATATACTGTCTTTCGTTTCTCCCAAACAAATTTGCAGTTTTCATATTTTTTCATCTAATTTCATTTATAATATATTATTTAAATATTTTCAACAATTCATTAAATAATTAAATAAAGTATTATACTATATTTTTTTGTTTTTGAAGGAAGGATTTAATTAATTATTGAATTGAATTAATACAAATCTTAACTGGTTTGAGGTAAATATCCAGTCATAATTCTATTTCATTTGATAAAAAAAATTTATGAAATTAATTAATTTTATAATTTTGGTGATTGGAGCAAAGTTAAACAAAAATTTAATTAATATAAGAAATTTCGTAACTAAAGTCCCTCTTGGCCCATATAAGACCATTTACGAAAGCTTAGAGAATCATAGACTTAATGGTGTAAGGTTCATATGATCGTCTTGACTATAGCTTTCCTGGAATTCATTTCAAAATTTTCTAATTTTGTTTTTTTTTGGTAGGAACATTTTTAAAAATTAGTATATTTTTCAAAATAAATATATTTCTGAAAATTGAAACAGTTTTAAAACATTTTTTGAAAATTGATACTTCTTACGTATATATATATATATATATATATATATATATATATATATATATATATATAACTTTGACCTCCTTAACAAATGAAGGCAGAGGTCTGTTTTAATAAAATTCTATTATATAAAATTTGTTACTGTTACCAATAGGATCAATAGACTCTAATCAGGGATGGAAAATAAAAATATTTATTGATATCAAAAAGATTAAATTAGTACACTTTTCACCCTTAAAGTATTAACATTCTAATTTTTTAAAACTTTTCTTTGTTTATTAAAAAAAATCAATCAAAAATGTTGTCAAACATGAAGAATTAAAATAAGAAGTTATAAAAAATTTGAAGTTTTTCAAACTAAATTGAGAACAAACTCAAGACAAATTAGAATTGAAAGGAAATTTTATAAGATCAATTCCATACGTGCCCTTAGAGATGCAATTTGTTAAATATTTAAACCGTTTTTAATATAAAGAATTAAAAAATTTAATACTATGCACTTGATAGCTTTAAAATTTAATTAATTTTAAAGGTATTTATTAATTTCTCTTCTACTTGAATTCAGTTTACAAATTAATTCACTTTGAATTTTCTTTTTCTCAAATAAGCTTAAAATTTGTAGAGAAAACAGATTATAGTAAGCGAATACTCATCATATGCATATTTATAGAGCCTACCATTTTGAAAATATTTAGTTTATATTTATCTCATAACATAAATGGTTTACATTTATAAAAAAGCTTCAATAGATTAGAATACATTTGCTGCTTGAAGATCAAAGCCAAGAAATTGAGCTACTATTATATAATAAGAACAAAAATCCATTGAACTGAGTATTTTTTGATTGGCCGGACAAGCAGAATTTGTCGTGAGTGTCTTGGGGAGTCTGATCACACGTTGGGCATAAATTGAGAGACCTGTAAGCATTAAGCCTACTGCTCCATCTCGATCTTAGTTACGCTAGAACTAGAATTCTTTTACGTGGATAGCTCTTCTCGTTGTCTGCATATTTATTCAATGAAGATTATTCATACAAAGTTTTCAATGACTTGAAAATTTTTTGGGAAATCAAATTAGTCAAACGAGAGTACAACCTTACCTTTTAATGTAAAATAAAACCAAGAAAGTACGATCGTATTAATTTTAACAATCTTGACTCCAATAGATAAATTCATTAATGGTAATATCCCAGCAAAAACTTTGCTTTCCTGGTAAGCGAGTAGGTATAATTGGAAACAAAAATAAACTACATATTTTTTGCCTGAATAACTAGTTATTTTTGTTCGAGTTGTCCACAAATTCATATAGTTATTTTTTGACTCTAGGGGTACCTAAACGAAAACAAAAATAAAAAAAACAAAAAAAATTTGGCGTCAGTGAGACTCGAACTTGGATACAAACTAACCATTCGTTTTTAATAACTAACGTCTTACTCAGTACACCATCTCGCATATAGCATTCTAAGCGACAAAAACCCTTTTTAGTTTAAAATATCTTTTTAGACATTTTGTTATAAAAAACTAACAGCTTCAGAATGGGGTTGAACCAACAACCTTCTGGTTGTTAATCCGGCGCTCTAGCCAACTCGTCCACGTGATTGCGGTATTACTGTGCTATTATACTATTGAGTACTTATTAAAGTAATACAGAGTAGGCAAATAATAATGAAGCCTCATTACCAAGAAACTACTTTAATAAGTAGTTGTCATTACCGAAAACCAAAAATGTTTTGCTGGGATTTTTATCTAACGTATGGAAAAATTTGTGCATATTTTGACGCAAAACGAGACTACTGAGTAGTAGCCAAAGCATATGGGTTCAATAAAAACAAGGACCTGCTTAATAAAAATCTGAACTATAATAGGTAAGAAAGAGTGACGGAATCTGCATTTCATACTTTAGTAACCAAAAATGCAGAGGTCGGATTTTAATATTAAAAGAAAGAAAAACAACTTTTTATTTTTATTTCAATCGAAAAACAATCTTTGGTATTCAAAAAATAATAAAAAATTATCATAATTTTTTTATTTTCATCAATAGTTTAATTTTTTCCTTTTGATTGAAACCAAAAATATAACGTTCATTCCACCAGAGATTTATAAAAAATGACAATTTCTTGTTCATATTTTGTACACATATAACCTATGGAGCGATTTATTCTTTTCCATTATTATTTTTTCCAATGAAAAAAAATCACGAATTTATTCACGATTTAAATTTTTATAAAATTTAAAAAAATCGACAAAGTATATAATTTTAAATCTTAATATCTCTTAATAATGTAGAGAAATTTCAATGACTCATTGAAATTTAAGTGTTCATAACTCTTTAACTACACGTCGGATTTTATTGTCTTATAACCAGTAAAAAGTTTATCACAACATACATTGTAAATAATACTGTATAAAGCAAAAATGACACTTTTGCTCACAATAGGAATTAAATTTTTATATGCATTTTTAAGAAAATTCTACCCTCTTTACTTTAAAAACTTTTGTCCAATATTAAGGACAAATAACAAATTATGAAATGTTGTGACTAAAAAAACAAAATTTAAAAAAAAATATTTTTATATGAAAAAATCTGTAGCAGTATTTATATTCTTTTCTTTTAAATAGTATTTAGATCATTTTGTTTCAGAACAATTTATAATCTGTATAATATCAGACGGAGGAAAAGTTTAAAGGGTAGAAATTTTTCCAAAATGAATCCTAATATTGCATTTGCTTTTTAAATCTATTTTAAAGTGATAATATTATTTTTAAATCATATTTATCTTTTATATGTCATTTAAATAATAAAAATCCGTTTACAGCTTAAATTTAATTACTTTTTTTGACTTTTCAAAAAATTAAAATCGTGGGTAAATCCGCGAGTTTTCAAAATTAAAAAAAAACAAAAATGAATATATTTCTAGGGTATGAATATGCCGAAAATTTAAAGACCTAAGAAAATTTTTGGGCGTTCTTTCATGGAATGAACGCAATATTTACTACAAAAGTTGAAAACTACCTTTAAATTACTTTAAAAAAAAAAAATTAATTTTGAAGGTACTTTTTAGATTTCCATCGTATCCCCATATAATGTATTGAATTGCACATTCAGCATTCAGTAGTTTTGTTGCAGTATTCGACCATAAGATTATAATTCTCTTTCATTCACTACATATGAATGAGTGTTTTATGTGTAGTGGTAGTAGTAGTATCTTTACATATTATAAAATATATGGTTGATTATGTGGTTAACAAAATTTCTATGCATAACTACTAGTGCATGTATATGTGTGTATATTCATATATACATATATTACAAATAATGATACTTATTCTTGTATTTGTACATGTGTCTGCAGTAATAACTGTAAATGTTCAAAATTTTGTATTGAAGAATGTTCAGAGTTGTAAGCGGTTTCTGTGGTTAAATAGGGATAAATTAAGAGAAAATTGTTAAAGAAAATTACAAGAAAATCTTAACAATATCTATAAAGAAAAAAAAATACAGTTGTAAGCATTCTACATATGAAAAATGTTATTTTTTTAAATCTTTTGAAGTAACCAAAATTATTGCGGAAATGTATGGTATTGAATTTTTAAATGACTTTTATGCGATTTACTTGATTACATTTATTATTCCAATATAAAATGTATACAAATGTGAGTGTAAAATTATACATTAGCAAATATATTATATAATACAATATTAGACATTAAATAACAGGCTTTTGTTGTAAATTTGGAATTAGTTTCCGTTTCATGTTAAAACTATTTTTACCAAATATTCTAAAATATTTAAGAAATACGATTAATTCGTATAGAATTTTTTATTTAAACTTTTTTTGTTAAAACTTTAAAACATGCAGTATATTAAAAAGTTTAAAAATGGCTTAAAACACAATAATATAGATCGACAGTCATTGACACAAAAACGTCTCTGCCGAGTTTCACATACTCACTAGAATATGCTATATACAATTATATACATATGTAAAAACTAATTTGTATTTATTTTCTTATATATGTATCTCTTCTACTTTTTCTTTTCATTTTCTTTTTCTAACCAAATGCAACCATTAACGGATTTATAATTACTGTCGTTATACTATAATTTACTAACTGTATGGTTTTGATTCTGCTTCTCCCATTCACATTTTCATTCCGATTTTGATTCTTTAGTTTCGTTAATTGTCACCATATATTGTCTGTATTTGTTTCAATATACTCGTAATCATCGTTGCTAGCAAGAAACGTTTGGTTGATGTCATCTTTATAATTGTTGCAATTTTCCCTACTACTACTGCAACTTGCAATGCTCATCCTAGATATAGAAACTACACACATACAGTAAAACGGAAGTAATTTTATTCCATTCTGTTATGCACAAATAACGCACTATTAAATATAAATAATAGTAAAACAGATTTCATTATTTATATAAAAATAAATAAAGGAATCACAGCGATTAAAGTATGTTGAAATAGTATATTAACTCTTAGGGGATCGTTGTCAATAATTTGTCAAAATTAATGTTCTTGGGGTCATCGCGCTGATTTTTTTCTTGGCTTTTTGAACAAACAAGAAAATATATAAAATTTCTTGAATTAATTACTTAAAATCTTTCTTAAGAAAGTAAAGTATAAATATTTTTAATTAATTATTTATCCTTGTAATTCAAGAAAAGGTTAATCAAAATTATTATACACTTGGTTGATTAGACAACCATCATCTTAGAGTACAATGAGTTCACAACAACATCAACAACAACGACAGTTACAAAACCATATACACATAAAACACTGCTAGGAAAAGGAAACATATTTATGTCTAACATAGTTCTTGTCTATATCAGAGTGTGTTTGTTTGTATGTTAGATTTTTATTATTTATCTACAAGTTTATTTGTTGTAAAATTAATTGCTTTTGATGACGACAAAGATGTCATATATTAAATACACCGAGAGAAATTTTAATTAGATATTTTTTAAATAAAATTGTAGTTAACTTTGAAAATTCTATTCCTCAAAAACAATTTACATTTTATTATTTTATCAGCTATGTGCACTGTTATTATTTATTTGCCTTTAAAAAGGCCTAAAGTGAAAAACTAAATTCAATAAATAAAAATAGAACAAAAAACCCCTTAGCAATATGTCAAAATTTGTTAAATGAAAAGTCATAAAAAATTGTGATCAGATATTCGCCAGAGACTTCAGATATTTACTAAATATAGCAATATATTCTAACCTATCGTTTTTTGCATAATATCTAAATTCTTAACACATTTTGCTTTCCTTTCTATATAAAGTTCTTAGTATAATGGTAATCTTGACATCTCCTAATGTTCTTTCAATTATTACATTAATTTCATTGAAAAGTTTGAATTGGCTTCTACATCCACTAAGCAAAGATTATCCACCGAAAACCTTATATTGTATATCATATTTCCAAAACTATGTTTAAATTTATACTCTTAATACTAATGATATGTATATTTTACAGAGTAGCTTTTTTGTGTTTGATTTCATAATAAAGAATTTCTGGAATTTCATGCCATTAGTATAATTTTAAAATTTTCGCTTATTAGTATTCTGGGGTTAATTAAATTATGTGGCAAAATGATGGGTGTACTTTTGAAATGACCTGATATGGGCTGTAAATTCGTAATTTCTGCATTTTTCCATAAACCCTCAAAATCTGAAGTTATCGACAAAAAACAATTTTTTATGGCTGAACAAAATAAATAACATTTTTACCAATTTGGATTTTTTTTAAGATTTTACATTTTAAATAGATATATTTTTTTACATTACATGAACTTTTTTCGAATATAAGCGAATTTTATTTCTGTTGTTATTTTTTTTTTTCAAATAAATAACACTCATTTATAAAACAATAGATTTTTTTAAATAATTCTACAACTATTTTTCATTAAATATTTAAATATTATCGAAGAAAATATTTCGTATAAATATTTTAACAAATTTGGGCTTATATATATATATATATATATATATATATATATATATATATATATATATATATATATATATATATATATATATATTTATTTATTTATATATATATGTCTTGCTTGATTTCTCTTCTATCCAAAACCATTAAGAACTGCAAAATGGGTGAAAACGAAAATAATGTGTAAACTTTTTTCAATCCACCACATCGTAAAAAATCGTTTT
This sequence comes from Protocalliphora azurea, assembly GCA_932274085.1. Classification (NCBI taxonomy): domain Eukaryota; kingdom Metazoa; phylum Arthropoda; class Insecta; order Diptera; family Calliphoridae; genus Protocalliphora; species Protocalliphora azurea. The sequence goes on from OW026522.1 coordinate 150,948,864, forward strand.
TTATCGATAATTTTTTTTAAGGTGTATCGAAAATTTCATGAACGCTGTAATGATCTACTCAATGTGATCTTCAACGTATACTAAGTCATTTTATATATTTGTAACGTCACACTGTGCTATTTGTTTTTAAATTTTAGGAAATGAGAGCGTATGAGTGATAATCATTGTGAAAAATGTATTAGAAATCAATCATACGTAAGACGCCCAAATTCAAAAACTGATCAAAAAACATAGATGTGAGTTCAAAGAAGAACCAAAAGCAATATTTTCACAAATTATTGACCGTCCATAACAATGTTATTTTTCGCTGAATATGGAATAATGTTAATACTGCATTTAATCCAAAGTAGAAGTTTTAATTTTTTAAAAGTACCCTTGCAATTACTAGAAAAAATGTACAGTTTTAAATAAAGCTCAAGACGACAAAATCTTAAATTTTCTCAGTATATTGTAGAGAAAAAAAAACAACTTCAATATGCTGTCACTCAATCACTGCAACTGCTGTAGTTGATTTTCTTTCTCAATTTCTGTTTCTGTTGTTTCTTGATGAAGAAAAATTATTCAATGAAAGAAATTTAATAATTGTATACTATACTATTTCTTTTTTTATTTCTCTTAAAGTCAAAAATTTGCATTCATTCACTTCTACACAAATTAAATTTTAAAAATTCTCATTGATTGTTAAAGTCTAATTTCACAGAAAAAGAAAAACACAAAAATAAATGTATTTATTTTTAACATTTGTTTTTATTTAATCTTACTAAATACATCTTGTTGTCAAATGTTAACTCATTATTACCTTTTTGAATTTTGGTATTATGTAACCTTCTTCTTTTAAATAAATTAAAAAAAGAAAAGGAATTGCTTTTCGTTTAATGATTTCTTAAAATGTTAAAACATGTAAGATGGATGTATTATGTAAGTACGTAAGTATGATGTTAAAGTGTAAGTATAAATACCTTCTAGTTATTTTTATCTATTATTATATGTATATATGTATAAATATACAGATATATTTATATGTCTAAGTGAATGTAGGAACATGTATATACAGATACAGATGGCTTAAATACTTATTGTATACCTAATCCATTTTATTGTCACCTCTTACTAAAAACTAAAGACACTTAAATTGTATGTGTAAAATGTGAGTGAATAAATTTGTAAGTAACTAAAATTTCTCATTAGATTCTAAATAATATTTCGGAAATGTGGATAATTCGAGAAAGATTTTATTTTTTCCTACATTCCATTTTGCACTAGTTAGCTTTTTTCCAACTCTAAATGCATTCTGGGAACAAAATTTTCAATGAGTAGGCAATTTTCGATTAAATAAAACGTCTCCTTTAGATTTTGATAAAATTTCAGTTTAAATAAAACCATCTTCAGTAAATATTCGAATTATAGAAAATTTTTATTTTATGGAAATATGTCTATATCAAAAATTACAAAAATATAAAAAAAAAATTATATGTATAAAAAATGTTTGATGAATTTTATTTTTATAGAAAATTACTGATAAATTTTATTGCATATAATATTAGTAAATCAAAATAAATTAAATATGATATCATAAAAGTTAAAATAAAATTTAAAAAAAATTACAGGAATGATAAGTTTTCTTTTTATAGAAAATTTTCGATTTATAGACAATTTTCTTTTTATAGACAATTTTTCTATTTAAAAAATTTTTCTAAAATTCTGTTATAGCAAATTTTTAAAAAATTCTTTTATAGAAAAATATTTTATAGAAAATTTTTCTAATAAACATTTTTATAGAAAATTTGTTGATAATTTTATTTTATAAAAAATTTCTCAAATAAACATTTTTATAGAAAATTTGTTGATAATTTTATTTTGTAGAAAATTTTTTTATAAAAATTTTTGATGAATTTATTTTTTACAGCAAATTTTCGGTGAATTTTCTTTTAATAGAAAATTTTTGATGAATTTCCTTTTTATGGAAAATTTGTGATGAATTTTCTTTTTATAGAAAATTTTTCAATATCAAAAACATTCTATAAATTCCGTTTTAGAAAATTTTTAATAAATTCTTTTAAAGAAAATTTTTAATAAATTTTTTATCGAAAATTTTTGATAATTTTTTTTTTATAGAAAATTTCTTTAATAAACATTTTAATAGAAAATTTGTTGGTAATTTTATTTTATAAAAAATTTTCGTTAATTTTTTATAAAAAATTTTCGATAAATTTTCTTTTTTTTTTGATAATTTTTTTTACAGAAAATTTTCGGTGAATTTTCATTTTGCAGAAATTTTTCGGTGAATTTTCTTTTCATAAAAGATTTTCGATGAATTTTCTTTTTATAGAAAATTTCTGATTAATTTTCTTTTCACAGAAAATTTTGCAATAGAAAATTTCTTTGATAAATATTTTTATAGAAAATTAGCTTATAACCTTATGAACAATTTTTTATAAGTTTTCCTTTTATACGAAATTTTTTATAAATTTTCTTTTTATTGAAAATTTTTTATAAATTTTTTTTTTTAGAAAAAATGGTCCATTAAAATATATTTTTAGCATAGAGACAAAATTGGGTATTTATATTTGATAATGGAGATTTTCGGAGACATATGCAGATCTTCACTTCTCCGAAATTGCTTTTGTGAAAATTTTGCTATGAAAGGACTTTTTAAAAATTCCTGGAAAAATAAATATTTGCATTTAGTTCAGCAGTACGCAGTTTTATCATGGATGAGAACGAAATTTCTAGCTGCAGATAATGTGATATGATTACATAGCAGTCTAGTATTTAACTCAGATTATTTTAACTTTTCTCAGTTTTCTATTTTCAGGTCATATCAGAAATTTATTTTTTGTTCATTTAGAAATTTTCACTAAATTATCAATTTCACCTACATATATATATATATATGTATATATATATATATGTATATATCTATATATATATATATATATATATATATATATATATATATATATATATATATATATATATATATATATATAGATATATACATATATATATATATATATATATATATATATGATGTACAAATAATAGTATTTTCAATCCTAAGTAAACACATATTACTTTCTAAAGTATAAATGAACGTACGAGTGACTGAATGAATGAAGAAACGAAGAAACGAATGAATAAAAGTATGATTGCTTCTTTGACTGAATCATAAAGTGAAGTGTGTTTGTGTGAGAGAGAGTAAGTGTTTGTGCCTTAAGGGATTGAATTTCTTGGCTTCGGTTTCCTTTTCATTTTTTCCTTCATAGTTTTTATACTTATTATGAAAGTGTATGTGTTTTATTTGTTATTTTGCTTTCTTAACATTTATACAATTATTGTTATATTTTTACACTACAGAACAGCCTTTTCGAAAGAGTGTACGTTTGTGTGTTTTAGGCTTTAGAAACTAGTATAATACTAAATAAATATGTTTAAAGAAAATGTTACCTGCCTGTTTTAACTCACATACATACAACCAGTCAAGCTGATATCTTTGACTTTTATATATAAGAAATGTATGAAATACACAAACGCAATTTACCCACACAAACACTCACTCGTCTATGTATGTGTTTCTAGCTGACAATGTTAGTTTACTTTTATTTATTTGGGGATTACTTATTTTTTTATTTTTAATTTTTATTAAATGTCTACTAGGGCAAAGAAGTTATACTGTATTTAAGTATAAGTGATAGCGTGTATGTAGGTGTAAGTGTATGATACATAGTTGTTTGTTTAAATGTGTTTTAAGATCTCTTAGGGAACTTTGACAATTTTATATTGTTCTATTTATACCTGCTGTATATATATATGTGTATAAGTTTGTGTGTGTTGTTATATTGTAGCAAAAGGGAGTATTAGTTAATATGTATATGTGTATTTTATTTTTCATTTCATATTTTATTTGATTCTTGTTTTATTACATTTGCCAATTCTCAATTATTTTTCAATCAACTTTATGGCGTCTTTAGCATTAGCAAAGATTATTGGTTGACAAGTCGTCATTGTAAATCGTTTATTTATTTTTTCTCTCTTTCTACGTCTCTCCCTCCATCCTTTTAGATTTTATATGATTTTTTCTAATAGTATAACTTGATAATGTCTTTTACACATATAAAAGTATTACAACAAAAGGATATAAGTAGATACATATTATACAAGCTTACAGACATGTGCATCTAAAAAAAGAAAAAAAAAACAGGATATTAGGAGATAAAGAAAATAATACAAAGAAAAGTAATTACAAAAGTTGTTTCTATTTCATACAGTTTTTTTTTTTTTGCTTTTTTGTTCTAGTATTTCTTTTTGATCTTGATTTTTATTTTATTTGTTTTTTGCTCTACTTGTCATGTAATTCGCTTGACATTTCTTTAAATATTTTTATTTATTTAATAATTGTATTAAATGCTTATTACTTTACAAATGCAATTAGCTTAGTATAGTTTCATTTAATTTATATTGTATTGTATTAAGATTGTTTTAGTTTTATATATTTTTTATTTTACTTATGTCATATTTTTATAGAAACTATTGAAAATTAAGTTAAATTAATGCAGCTTTTTAAGCAGGATAATAGATATCTTGTTTTATATGTAAAAAATAAAGTCCATGGAAGTTACGACAATAACAGATAACCAAAATCAACAAAAAGGTAGGAAAAATATTTTATCTCAATTAATTATCCATAATTTACGTTCACTGTACTTTGAAATTTTTATACCAAAATTGATGTTTTTTTTTAACATGAGTTAGTTATTATATACGTTATGCCATGAGTTAGTTATTATATATATTCCTCCTGGGTAATTCCAGATCAAGCTCGAATTTTGATCATCTTTGATTTCAATGAAATTCAGTACATATAATCTACTCTTCTATGCGTTTTACACTGTGTACTAACCAGCACCATATCGCTAACGGTTCATATTCTATGAACCTCTAAATTTGGACTCTTCGAGCTTTTCTGTCAAAGCTTATTTTTTTAGAAGTTTCACAACTGCATTAACCGATCTCTAACGCACTGTAACCTACTTCATAAATAATTTATGATGATTTCAAAGACAATTTAATTAAATTTGATACATGGTGCACAGTGGGGTCAAACGCAAATTTTTTGGTAATAAATCTGAATCTCCTAAACTACTGGTCGGATCCAATTGAAATGTATGGAAGAGTTGTAGAGGAGGACCTAAACTTTTAGAAAAATCATCTCGTATTCACCCTGTGATAACACGAGATAAGCTATAGGGTGTCAAAAGTTGACTACCTCGAGTATGTAAAAGTTAAAAAAAAACGTAACTTGTACAAATGAAGTCCGATTTTAAAGATTTTTATATTTCTGAAAAGTGCTTGGCAAGATAAAGAAAAAATAAGCTTACTCATCTAAGTTATCTCTTACAGTTAAAAAGATATTTACGCTTGAATTTTGAATTTTTGATTTTTTGGCTCGACTTTCTTTTCGTTTTTCGGGAACAAGTTCGGAGATATATGAGGTAAAAATTTTTTAAGAATATTCTGTAATTTGCTACATATTTCAAAATAATATACTGAAAGAATTTTTGGATTATGTCAATTCGTCTGGACGTGAAAAATATTCAAAGTCACCACTCTGAAATTGGCATGAAAAATGGCTATTTTTTTACAAAAATATAGTACAATTTATTCACTTTTTTCTCAAAGTTCCGTTAATAAAAAAATTTTTTCTTTATTAATTTCAAAATATAAGGCTTCATAAATGGTTAATAAAGAAATTTTGAATTGATTTAAATTTGCACCCTATATCCAGCATTGGCCGAAAATTGCCAATTTTAAAAAATAGTTTCATTCATATACACACATATGGAAATACGGAACAAAATAGTGAATTTTGTAACTTTTTACGTGACTTGGTAGTTTTGAGGCCATTATATTACTATTATTAAATGACCTATATCATCATTTTATATATCGTTGAATTGGTAAATAAGTCTATTTTTATATTCTTTTAACATTTTTAAAGTATTTACAAAATTAGTGGAGTTGTATTAAAAAATTAAATTTTTTTGGATTTTCAGCTATTTAAAAAAAAAAAATTATTTTTGAAAAATTACCAAAAATAGGTTATTGGAGCTATTTTATTGATTTTTTAGGAATGAAAGCTTGATTTATGTTTTATACATTACATAAGAGATAATATTAAAAATATTATGCTAATATGCTTTTAAATATAGTCGTTAAAAAAACTGACTTTTAACATAAAATCTCCACTCCTGCATTCGTTTTTGGCCGGGCGGGAAGCAGTTTAGTGTTAAATCATTCTAAATCTATTTCTATAAAAAATATGGGTACCAAATTTAAAAAAGCTCGCGTGACATTTTTTTTATTAATCGATAAAAATGAAACTATTTTTTAAAATTGACAATTTTCGGGCAATGCTGGATATAGTGTGCAAACTTAAATCAATTCAAAATTTCTTTATTAACCATTTATGAAGCCTTATCTTTTGAAATTAATAAGGAAAAAATTTTTTTATTAACGGAACTTTGAGAAAAAAGTGAATGAATTGTACTATATTTTTGTAAAAAAATAGCCATTTTTCATGCCAATTTGAGAGTGGTGACTTTGAATATTTTTCACGTTTAGACGAATTGACATAATCCAAAAATTCTTTCAGCATGTTATTTTGAAATATGTAGCAAATTACAGAATATTTTTAAAAAATTTTTACCTCATATATCTCCGAACTTATTCCCGAAAAACGAAAAGAAAGTCGAGCCAAAAAATCAAAAATTCAAAATTCAAGCGTAAATATCTTTTTAACTGTAAGAGATAACTTAGATGAGTAAGCTTATTTTTACTTTATCTTGCCAAGCACTTTCCAGAAATATAAAAATCTTTAAAATCGGACTTCATTTGTACAAGTTACGATTTTTTTTAACTTTTACATACTCGAGGTAGCCAACTTTTACACCCTGTAGCTTATCTCGTGTCATCACAGGGTGATGATGAAGATGATTTTTCTGAAAGCTTAAGTCCTGCTCTACAACTCTTCCATACATTTCAATTTGATCCGACCAGTAGGTTAGGAGATTCAGATTTATTACCAAAAAATTTGCGTTTGACCCCACTGTGTGGTGTTATAAAGGCAAAAACTACTGAAATTGACTTTAATCGGTCCATTATATCTCTTAGACCTCAAATAGCTTTTTCCCCCGGAATAGTCAAGAAACATAACCAACGATGGCAACGACAGTTCCAAACAAATTTGATACTATATTTCCATTGAACAGCAAGACATTGTAATAACTTGTATTTTATTTCCTGGACGATATTCTGCTTTTTCAGCAAGATTGCATTTATTTATTAAAAAATATGTTATAAAAACGAAAACGAAATAAAGTGAAAAAATTAAAGTATTTTAAAAAATTATATTAAACAAATGAAATATAACAATATTCGTATATTGAAAACGATAATTAAAACAAATAATAAAAAATGCAAAAAAATTACTACGTAGAATTTTTGTATCGTTAGTATTAAAAGTAGTAATTTGAATATAAATTTGGAAATGCGATTTGAAATTGTAGTTGAAATGTTCACCGGATAATCTTTACTTGATGCATGTAGATGACAATTCTCACTTTTCAATGAAATTATTGTATTAATTTAAAGAAAATTATGAGCTGCTGAGATTACAACAAAATATATTCAAAATTTAAACATTATGTTAACAAAATGAAAGGCTAGAATATATTATAAAGTTTGATAGGCATCTCAAACTTTTGTGAATATCAGATCACGACTTTTCATATATATAATCTCGATATATTTTCGAGGAAATTTTTATATTTTCTTTTTATTTATTAAACTTGTTTCTTTTCCACTTTAAGAGTTTTTGAGGATTAGCAATGTGTACGTAAAATTTACGTATCATTAGTATTAGCGTATAAAAAATATTGTTAGTATTCTAGGGTTAAAGGCAAACCGTCCATGATGTCACATTTGCCAGCATAGGACGAAAGATATGCAACAGAAATGTTATATACTGTTGTAGGCAAAGTCGTAAATATAGCGGGTAGAATTATTGCCAATACCATAATATTCTTAAAAAAAAGGAATACTTTAGGGTAGACGTGACAGGATGTAACCACAATTATCTAAATGTGCTATTTATATACCAAATTTTTACCCATTATCTTAGAATTTTTAATTAATTCTTAATACCGTATTTTTTAACTTTAGAAGTTCGCGAAAGGTCGCAGCTAATACCCTCAAATACAATTTTATGAATGTCTTTTTATATACCAATCGTATACATAAAATTGAACTCCATGGAACTGTTTAGTTCTAGTCTACTAAAAATAGAATTTCCAAATGAATACATTTTTTTTTATAATATTAGGACTTTCTTTGAAATAAAACAAGTGAAAATATTCTATTCGGCTTAGCCGAACATATATACCTGTCATCTGCAACTTTTTTAAAATTTCTCCTTATATGTGATGTGAGCGAACCATGCACATTTTTGGTTCACGAGTTTATATTGATCCTTTACTATTGGTACAAAATTTCGTTGATGTTTAATCTTTAATGGGAATGGGAAGATAAAGTGGATGTTCCGAAGTTTACATTGATTCTTGAACTGTTTTTTGTAAAAGACATCGGCCGAAAAGTATAAACTAGAATTACAACAGACATCCATACCAAATAAACCTCATATAAAAAACAAATATTTGAGCCAAATTTCGTTAGACAGACGGGACGGGCATCGTTTGTCCTAGAATATATATATATGAGGTCTTAGATGATTATTTAGATATGTTTCATACGAAATGATAAAACCAACAATTTTTTGATAGTGGGTATAAAAATAAAAGTTTTTGCCTAAAAAAATTTTAATAGTATAATTTAGATACATTTGTTATAATATATCAAAAAAATTTACCAATACGAGCAATATTTACTGAGATATATTAAGTTAAAGTTAACATGTTAAAGTTAACATAATTCTACAAAAAAATTTTACATAACTTTTTTAAGTAGCAACTTTGTGTATATGTATGTATGGATGTTAAAAGTTATTAAAGCTTAAAGTTTGTTATTTTTTGCAAAAAAAGGTCAAAAATCCCAATTTAGATGTCTATAATATATAAACCGCCACTTTTTTGTAGTACATTTTTGTAGCGATATTTCTCTGCTGTAGAACGTATATTTGCATATTTGCTCTAGCTTTTACCAAAACTTTTTAATTTATAACCTTAAAACTCCTTGGGCAGGCATATTTCCTTTGGCCGTCCATGGGTTATATTTGAGATATCATGAAATGTAACTAAAATTCTTTTGGTAATTAGAATGACTATTCCCAGGAAATCTAAAACACATTTTCCATAAAATTTTTTAAGTGTTGACCTGTGTAATCTATAACAGATCGTAATTAAACTTCATAGGAAAAATTGTATATTCTGGATGCAAAACTACAAACGCAAGAAAAAATAGATTTTTAAACAAAACAATTTGGCAATTTTACTATTTATAAAGATACAAAAGAGATTTCTTTAGATTATTTTATAAATCTAATATAGTGACTTTTTTGAAGTTTCTACTAAAACAGTTAATAATTTAAAAGACTTTTTACCTTTTTTTCCTTGCATTTATATCATTTTAAAACTACCAACATCTACTGGCCAGTCATGTATTTTAAAATACTTTTATATTGGTCAGACACTTTGTACTTTTAACTTTTATTGAGAAACTCTTGTACCAGAGTTCAACAGTAAAACTAAGTGTATTTATGTATGTGCCTAGTCTTACATTGTAAGTGACTGGACTCTATTTACTCTGTGTTGAGATGAAATTGAGCTTCTTCATAAAAGGCAATATAAAGCTTAAAGTTGATGATTGTCATATTGGTAGAATTATGAAAAAATTATTACTGGTCTCTTACATGTACAACGAGGGTTAAACAAGGAATTTAAAAAAATTACTTTATATTGGGTCATACAAAGTGAGCAGTTGCTAATAAAGGTAATATCTGAGAACTGCAAAAATTTTATATCCTTCCTCGTAGATATACTGAAACTCTCTCGCTCGTGCCTAACTACATGTGCCCTAGCCAAAGCAAATGCTTTTAGTACAAAAAAAAAAAAAAAATAAATAAAACTGTATCTGGTTACTATCATTACAAGTTATAATGCTTGCAACACCACTTAAACACTGTCAACTAAGTGTTACTTAAACAAATATGAAAAGATATGTAATGAAAAGTGAAATAAAGACAACGAAACACACAATACAAAAAAGTAAAAGGAAATATTAAATGAAATTTTGAGCTTATTAAAAATAACATTTTATTAACTTATTAGACATTTTAGGAAAATGATCATTACCAGCATTAGAAGTATTATTACTAAAACATCATTATTATTACTACAGACAAAATCAACGTGTTTGTATCTACATGAAGATACATACATGTATATACTTGTGGTTATATTGCATTTATTTGAATTTAGTTAACGAAGCTTAAGATTGAATATGATATGTATTTAAATTTAATGTCAATAATTTAGATTATAATATAAAACTTTTTCTCTCTTTTGGTTTTATATCCCTTATTATTATTATCAGAGAATTATTGAGGCTTATAAAGAATTTTCTCTGCACATAACAGGATTTCCTTAAGTCACTTTATCCATAAATGTATGCTTGAGTATTAAAGTGTATAGATTGTGGTTTTGAAAACATTAATATTGTGGTTTAAATAAATATATAGACATTTCAATTATAATTATAGATATTTTTTGTCTCTTTAAGTAAATAACAGTGAATATAGGTGGTCGGTTATATAAACATATAAATTACTTTGTATATTAAAATACATATTAGTGCCCAAATACTATTAGAAAATCAATAATTGTGACAAAATATTTACATTTATACTTTACATTGCAGTTAATCTTTTTAATACAAATAAGACAATTAGGATCAAAATTACACTTAATTAACGAAGAAATATTTGAAAAGCATCTACAAGCAAAAGGTCATAAGGAAACCTTGTAACTTAATTAGGGATGTGAAATGTTTAAAAGCATTTTATATTTTGCCTAAAATCATGTTAAAAAGTAATTAAAAAGTAAAATAATTTTGGAAAAAATCAAAATGTAGTCTGGTTTAGGTCTAGTGTCTATTCTTGTCTATAGTCTAGTCCAACGGTTTTCAAATGGGGGTCCACGAAGCATAAAGAGTCCGTAAGGGCATTCGTGGGGATCGCGAAAAGTTCCTGAAAAATATTTTTGAAAACACAATTTTTTAATGTAAATAAAAATTCCAATGAAAGCATGCAACTATTTAAAAATGGAAAGACATCCTTTTACAAAACATTCCCAAATTAAAGAAAAAAGTAAAGATTTTTCCTAAGATGAGTTCTTTTAGGAATCAACTATCACTGGCTGAAAGAAAATCCAATGAAGGAATCCTTGCTTCGGTTGTTGCCTTGATAAAAGCAACAATGATCAAATAAAAAACCGATGTTATTCAATGGCACAATATAAAAGAAAACTTTACGATTTGACATGGAAAACAATTAATTAAAAAGAAAGTTGATTTAAATTTGATGAAACTATCGATTTTTCACATCAAACCCTACTTTCAGTTTTTGTAAATATATTATACCAAGCACTTGTTTTTGAAGTCGTTTCAATGTTCCTTCCAAATTTTAACCACAGAATTACATTCCATTGAATAATATTGTTAAAATTTGCTCAAATATTTCGACTTGTCAACGCCAAGTACACAAAATTTTATTTCGCAGAGAAGTTTGCTGGCTATAAAAAGAAAATTTTAAATAATTGAATTATATTGAAGGTTCCGAAACATATTTATGTAAAAATACCTTTTTCGCTCTTTTGTGGGAACTCCGGGTCTAGTCTATAGTCTAGCATCTAGTCTTGTCTACAGTCTAGTCAATATTCCAGTCTGTAGTCTAGTCTATAGTCTATTTTATAGTCTAATCTACAGTTTAGTCCATAGTCTAGCCTACATTATAGTCTATAGTCTAATATATAGTCTATTCTATAATTTAGTCTAAGGTTTAGTCTATATTTTAGTCTAAGTTCTAGTCAATAGTCTAGTCTGTAGTCTAATCTATAGTCTAATCTATAGTCCATTCTACATTCCTTTTTTATTTTGTTATTACTTTTTTTTTGTAATGGGGTGCGGAATATTTTCAAGATATGAACATGAGTGCACTATCTGAAACTCGACTTGGTGTTGCTATACCTAAGTTTATGTGCGAACCGGCTAGATGTCCATTTTCTCCTACTCAGTTAACCTTATTCTTCTAGCACTCTCCCCGCTACACTATCCTTAGTAGTAGCATATGCGTTGTGAAGTTTAGAACTGATTGTCAATTTTGATCTGATGTTAGCATTACTTTTATAATGCTGTCGGAAGTGATGTTGACCCCAACTGTATCCTCCAGTCTATTTCTCAATTCTTCAATAATAGTGCACATATTCTACATCCTAGACATATTGGGCAGCTTTGTGGAGCTATCATGACCAAATTTAAATAAGTAACTTTGGTTACCACCATAGCCTGTGAAGAACTGAGTAAGGTAATTGCCAATTCACCAAAGTGCTGTTTCCCACCCTCTACTATTTCCATCGGTATCTGATTGTGTTATGATGTATAATTTATAGATTTCATCAGCGGCTAGATTTAGGAGAATCAATTTTGCAATTACACTTACTGCTTTCAGAGATATCAAATTTGATTCCAATTAAAACACAATTTTAAATCCTCAACTATGAAATAAATAGTAAAAGATAATTGACGACAATTTAGAATCTTCCTGAGAAGTAAAGTTAGTTTAATTTCTATTTCCCTTTTACTCATATCATAAAGGCTGTTTCCCTTTAAACCAGATAAATTATCAACAGTTCATTTCCATGTGGATCATTAACATAGAATGCAACTGGAAGTTTATGTGAGAGACAAAAACCTAATTCAGTTGTTAAAAACCTAATTCATGCAACAATAAAATACATATAATCACATATATTTTGTTTTTGAGTTTTGAAAAAAATTGGTAAATTTTTTGAAAATTTAGTTTGAACTGTCTCTCATATATTCTATATATATATTCTATGCTTATTAATTCAAATTTTCAATGTTGAAGCAAAGGGCTTTTTAAGCTTAAGACTTCTTTTAGTTAAAAATTGTCATCGGAGCAAGCTTTTAATCTTTTCTCTTTTACATTTAAATTAAAGGAAACGTTAAAAAACAAAATTTAAACAAATACAAAACAAAACACACACACACAGAAATCCGTAAAATAAATAATACTAAAAAAATACTCCATTTTTACAAATAACCAAAGAACTTGAAAAGAAAAAAACCGCAAACACATGTTAATTCCCCCTAAAGTACGATTGGGAATTAAAGGCAAAAATAAAATACGATAAACAAGAAAGCGAAGTTGTATAAGTACTAAAAAGTAAATAAACCAAATAACAAACGAACATAAATCAACAAGAAACAAATTCTAAAACAACCCACGAGGAATTAAAAGGGAATCAAATGAAAAAAAAGGTTTTAAGAAAACTAATGCCAAAACAAGGCCATCAACATTGGATGTCATAAAAACTGACTGATAACTTTTACTTTTGTTTACAAATCAACAACAGTAACATACAGACAGTATCAGCAATAGCAACAGCTGATAACTGAATAGGAGAAAAACTATTTACCTGTTAGATAAGCTAGAATCTATTATTGAAATGTGATATCATGAATGAATGAGAGGAAAAGGAACTTAGCAGCAAATAGAAATTTAATCAGGTAAACAGTGATGTCAACTCTAGGGGCAATCAATTTTTAGTGGATTTGTTGTAAAATTATTGAAATGTATTTGTGTTGACTTAATACGAGTGCAAATAGCATAGTTAGTAGAATTATAATTTTTTATATAACCGATTTATAAAATTATAATTATTTACCAACTTCATTGATAACATGTACTTACATTTAGACCAATTTTGAGCTTTAATTTTCAAATCAACTTGAGCATAGCTTTATTTCTTAATGCTGTTGAAGAAAAATAGCAAAACGATACAATTTACATTGTAGTTAACAAATACTACTTTTGCGATAACATTTTATTTTATTCCCTTAAGCTGATTTTTTTAGATTAAGTTTAACTAAAAAAAAGTTAAAAAATAAAACAGGTCTTTTGATGAAATAAATTCGTTTTCATAAATTCAGTCATTCATAAATTATTATTTTTTTTTATTTATATTGTTAATATTGAATATTATGAATATTATATCTTTACATCATTTACTTTGTAGTTGTATTTATATGAATGCTCGTATAATTTATTAAAATGTATGATAAATTCAGTTTTAATATAAACTTTTTGAATCCACTTGCTGAAGTGATAAAGCGTAAACTATTTACTTAAAAAGTAAAGTTATTATATTATAGATATGCGTGTTAGTTTAGTAAGCAATACTACAGCTATTTGTTTAGGTTGTATATACATACATACACATATAAAGGAAAACATGATGTATAAATATGAGATATTTTTTTAGTCCAATTTAAATTTAACTTAGATCCCGGGAAACTTAACTAGCTTACAAGCAAGAATAAGGAAAGGGAAATATGACTCAATATCACTTGCTCTTTTTAGGAGTCTATGTTCGTTTTTTGTTCATACACGCAGAGAAAAAACAGGGTTACGACATTGTCACTACAACAATATTACGTTTTTATTGTTAATTTTCATTAATTTTAATAATATTGTGTTCATGATAGTAATGTTTTTGTTTCATTTTGATCATTCAGTATTTACCTTCAATTAAACTTTTAATATAGTTGAGTACAAAAGTTTGAATATTTTTACCAGAAACAAAATTTTATTAATATAAAAAATATTATTATTTCTACAACCATTAAATACTAACAATATTTTTTCTTGTTCACAAACCATATTTTGTTTTCAAACCATATTAGTATTATTATTCCCATAATAGTAAAATATTACAAATAAATATGCTTTGAAAAATTCACAACTTATCTGTTTCCGACTATATTTTTTTAATCTTTGTTTTTCACCTTCATTATAATTCCCATTTAGTTTATACATGCATTAATATAAGTAGAGAAGGTTTGGTTATATTTTGCCTGATTCAAAGAATCTATGATATCGATTAAATAATGTAGTTAATAAAAATATCTTTGTATTGTCTTCTACAATATATAATGAATCAAATAAATAGTTAATGATAAAATAATATTTGATCATAATAAGATAAATTTGAATCATTTTATCAGAAATTTTGATGTATATAATACGTATGATAAAACCAATTCCTAATAAAATAAAATCGGATCATAAGATTATAAAATTTGCATATACAATATATAAAAAATCTAATCATATTGTGATAAGTTGGATAGGTTTATGATTGTAATTTTCATATTTGTTATTATTTATGACCATGAGAATTTTTACAGTAAAAATATGTCCTATCATAATATATTACTCCTAGATTATAGTCACCATAACTATATTTTTTCTCTTCGTGTATGTAGATTAATATTTAACGGAAGAATTTTGTTAATTGGCATTATATACTTTAAAAATTTTAATGTATTAAAGATTTGATTTTTTACTTCTTTGGTGCAAAATTTTTTGCTATATTTAAAATTGTTACAATCTTTGTTGACGTTTGTTTTGTATACGTGAAATTGTCGAATGACTCTCTTACTTTAAGAACTATCGGTATGACTAATGATGTTGACGTAGCGTTGCCAATTTAGAGCTTTTTGCGCTAGATTTACCTCTTTATTACAAACCAAAAATGGGATTTTTTTCATTAACGCTTTCTTAAAAAAAGGCGCGTTTTACTTACTTGGTTAACAATACGATTTTACGTTTTTATTAACTAATAAAAAAGTATCATATAATTAATTTTTAACTTCATCAAAAACTAATACAAGTTTTTAATTCAGTTTCGAAATACTAAAATACACCTCCAGAATTTTTTAATTAAAGTAGTAATTTGAAAATTCTTTTCATTTCGCTACGCCCACCAAACATGTTCTTATTTTTTTAGGAACTACATGTATTTTTGGAAAAAGATCGGACCAATTACAGCCATGGATTTACATTAAACTTCAGAAATTTCAGGTCGAAAAAAAATTGTGAATTAAGCATACATAAAATCCGACCATTTTTTAATAAAAAAAACAATTTTCAATTTTGTTTTTAATATAATTCATTTTTGGAGCTGAAGTTAAAGTAGCAAATACGTATACCATAACATTTAAATTGTTAATCTTAATGAAAATCAAATTTTAATTTAACAAATTCGCTCCTTTTGTTCAGTTCAGCGCTTTTTGAATATTTTCCAGCGCGTTTTGGTTGACAACGCCATGTTGACGCTTCCAAATCAATTTCAACAGACAGACGATATTACTAAATTTAAAATATTTCATCTAACAACGATTTACATTACTTTCAAGATAAACAAATGACACATTTTTGGCTATATATAAATATCTTTCTATGGATACAACAGTTTATTTATTTATTTATATATAAATGTGTGTATAATGTGGCTTAAATCACTTCCAAAAATTATGAATTATTACACAATACTTCAAGGTTATCTGGTTCGAAAAAAAATTAAAATTTAAGAAACTGAGATAAGTATTTCTGGCCAAGTTGAGATTAATTTTAGCCTACAGATGCAAAATAAAATAAAAAAGTATAAGACAAAAACAAAAAATATGACTCAGTCTGATTTATAGACTATATACATACACATACGCATACAAAAATAATATTTTTTTAAATAAAATTACCATCTCCTGTATTTGCCATAATTTAATAAAATTATTATTAACTTCAAATAAGAATCAAAGATATACATATTTTTGTAAACTTAAAGCATTTTATATTACATTTAATATCTAAAAAATTTCAGCAAAAAAAACACTATAATTGTTTGTGACATTATTAATTAATTAAATTAAATCAATCATAACAAAAACCTGACAATACTTATCATTACGAAAATAACTATATTATTTCCAACAAATGATTTGTTTTAGTTTAGTTTATTTTATTTTTATTTTTTTCTTTCTCTATAATAATGGTGAAAATTAATTTCCATTAACAATGTCAAGCTATTTATCATCTTTACTACCCGTTCGTCCACAGCAAACTGTAGTTATATAAAAATAAATAAACCTTAAATTATTTTGACACGAGATTAATTTATTTTGACAATTCATTAAAATTAGTAAATATGTCAAAAATATAACCAAAATATATTCATTTTTTGTTTAGTATATTTAATAGAAACGAAGCTGTGGGAAAATGTTTGTTGTTTATATCAGTGTTGCCAGTTTTGACTTTTTAACGCTAAATCTAGCCCTTCTCTTTTTCTTTTAGCCTTAAAATTTTCCTTTTAATTTCTAGCATTTTATGATCCTTAGAATTGCCTGAAAAAGGCAAAAATGTTAGGACTTCAACAACGAAGATAATAATTTCTTAGTTGATATTACATACCAAATTTACTTTGACAGAATCATCCATTTAAGCATTTTTCCGTATTAATTCACAAAAAATCTAGATTACTTCGTCAGCGGCGCTGCATTCTCAAAATCAAAGATAACAAATAATTTTTTACTAGAATTATAATACCCTTCACCATAGGTGTAAATATATATATATATATATGTAAATATATATATATATATATATATATATATATATATATATAAGATTGTAATTCCATTTGTAGTTTCTACAATATTCCTCTTAGACCCAAGAAAGTATACGTTTTCTGGATCTTTATTAATAGGGAAGTCGATATAACAATGTCCGTCCGTCTGTTGAAATCACTTTTTAGAAAACGCCAATTATCGGGTTATATATTTTATACATCAAATTATAAGAAATATTCCTTAAAATGACATTAGTAAAAATCAACAAAATAGGTCAATTAATGGCCAATATATCGCCAAAAATCGAAAAGGCTTCTAAAAACTTATTTGTCTTTCACTTTTCTAAGCCTCTATATAAACTAGCGGCTTTTTTTTTGCACAGAAAATTCAGAATCTTTTTTTTTTAATATTTTTGCTGGAGAAATTAACATAATAGGTTCACTAGACACTGTGATATTTGTCAGAATGCATTTCTGGCCTTTGTGAAACTTCTATATAAGCTACGGAATACGTTCTTATACAAATCTTTTATAAATATTTTTCTAAAATTTCTGTTTTTGAATAAACCATGTGGATCCATAAACAACCGAGTTATAGGCAAAAATCTGAAATAATTATTAAAAATATACATACACAAACATACATTAAAATCACTGCAAAGACTTTCAGTGTTGTTTTTGTATAAGCAAGCAGTAGTTGTTTATGGTATATATGTACCTATACACAGAAGAGTTGCAATGACTCATAGTCGTTGTTTCTTATATAAGCATGTATCTACATACAAACTTATGTATATAAATTTAGTAGGCATCAGAAGCTATCAGTGTTTAAGATGTAGCGCTTGCTATGATAGTTTAATTTTATGTTTACATTTTTGTAGTTTGGAAAAAAATGTAGATTATCTTTGTAAGTATAAATGTGAAAATATGAAAGCATACTTTAGGGCGTAAATGTTTCGTAAAGAAAGAGTTATAGTTCAAAAATTACTTCAAAATCACACTGGTTAATTTTTCATATGAAATATATGTAACTCAAATTTGTTCAGAACTTTTTGAATGATTTTTTATTGGGTATTATTTTGTTAATAAACTTATTACAATATATTCAAAAAAAAAAAGAAATTAAAAACTGTCAAAGAGAGAAAAAATAGGTTTTTGAATTAAAAAAATTTAACTTTTTTCTGGCCTTATTTTTTGGAGCATTTAGCCTTTTTGAATTTGTTTAAATTTCAAATTAGCCTGTTTTCTCTAACCTCCTGGCAACACTGGTGTGTATGTACATTATTGTGATTTAAAATAAAATTTGCATAATGCATTTAATTTCATTATAAATATTAAACCTTAGGGGAATTTTCAATCAATTGTCTTATCTTGTTTACGTGATTGTATTTGTGTATTCCAGAATACAAATACATTTAATTGAATTGTGTTTCTTGCCACATAAATGTCTCAGATGTGATAGCATACAGATATCTAAGTGTTTATACGAAGATGGTTGTATTTTTGGTATTAATAATAAATTTGAAATTTTGAAACAAGACATAGGATATTTCACATTGCATAATCATATTAAATATTTATTAAGTAGGAGAGATTGGCGTAAAAAAAATTATAAGAATGAATTGTGAAACTAAGTAAAAAATTTTCAATTTCAAAGAAAATTATATATTTTTGAATGATTTTTATATTAACGAGACCATCATGAAATAAATGAAATTTTTACACAGAACAAATTTTCTGCATAAATAAATTATTTTTGTTTCACTAATTTTAATTTATAATTTTTCAAATTAATTTCTTAAAACTAATAAATTAGTAAAGAAATTGCTTTCTGTTTCATAGTTATATATAAAATCTACAAAATTGTTTCTTCAAATAAAGCGTGATCCATTTCGTGGTTCCCAACTTTTTTAAAGAAAAAAACACAGAAATTCAATATGGAATGTTTATTATCATTTGAAAGAACATTCTTTGGCATTTATTTTTTGAAAATAATGTCTATCAAATGTTGGCCGTTGCTACGTCGCAGATGGTCCATCCGTTGAGTCCAATTTTCGATGACTCGTTCGAGCATTTCGACCAGTAACTGGCGAATGACACACGTGATGTTTTCCTCCAAGGCCTGAATCGAAGCGGGTTTGTCCACATAAACTTTAGACTTTACATATCCCCACAGGAAAAAGTCTAACGGTGTGATATCACACAATCTTGGTGGCCAATCGACCGGCCCAAAACGTGAAATTAAGTGCTCACCGAAGTGTTCTCTCAATAAATCTATTGATTGATGCGATGTGTGGGAAGTGGCACCGTCTTGCTGAAACCAAATGTCGCCGAGATCACGAGCTTCAATTTCAAGCATCAAATAGTCGGTTATCATGGCACGATAACGGTCGCCATTGACGGTTACGTTCGCACCGGCATCATTTGAAGTGGTAGTTCTTGAATCTCTTCAGGTTGCTCTTCGTCCCAAATACGGCAATTTTATTTGCTTACATACCCATTTAGCCAGAAATGGGCCTCATCGCTGAACAAAATTTGCATCGAAAACGTCGGATCTTCTTGGAACTTTTCAAGAGCTCATAGAGCGAAGCGATGTAAACGATGTTCAGGCGTAAGTCTTTCCATTATGAAATGCCAAACAATACTAAACAAAAATAACATAACAGCATGACACGACTCACACGTGTTCTGTCAAAAAAAAGGCTATTGAAAAAAGTATCTCTACTTGAATCACCCATTATAATCAAACTTTTGTTTTTTCATATATGCTTTTAGCCCACAGGATATAATAACTTTTATACATTTTTTTTCTGTCATAAAATTTTAATTTTTATAGTTTTTATATATATATTCCAATTATAATTGTTTATAATTTAAAAAAAATTTAGTAGCAAAAAAATGAAAATTTTAAAAACGAAAACTATAAATTTATGAGAATTGAAATTTCTCTTACTAATGCCGGTAATGTCGACAAATAGATATCTTTCTGTGCCTGGATATCTGTAATAGATAATGTATTAGGTGAATAAATAATAAGTTTTTTTAATAAATATGTATTAAATCTAGTATTTTAAACCCCAAGAAATTATCGGAAATTACATAATTTTCGGGGGAGCCTCTGAAGTCAATTGGCTACCTATTTTAGCGAAATTTTAAATTCACCTAAAATTTTATAAATCTTATCTATGTAATGCTGAGCGATATTCGGATAAAAAAAATTCTAATAATATTTTATGATATTTAAATAGTAAATTTTATCATATTCTTTATTTGATCTGTTCGGTAGAAACACCCACAATGCAATAAATAACAGAGTATAATTATTAGAGAAAATGTTTTCAAATTTATTTTCCCTAAAAAATCAGTCAAAAGAAAATGAGAAAAAATTAAAAAAAACACTTCGAAAAAATAAAAGAAAAATTTTATGAAATTAAAAATATACATGAACTAAAAAACGTAAAATAGAATTTTTTGTTGAGAAAAAAAATGTATTTAATATTTTGTGTATAGAGAAAAACACACATATTAAACTTTGCCAAATATCGTGAAAAAAATGCTGCCTTTCAAGAAATATTTATTCCACTTTTGAAATGTAAAAACAATATTTTTATATTTTTCTGTTTGTATTTTTTTCTGTTTTCAGTTTTTCAATTATTTGGATTTAAAAGACTGAAAAAAGACAACTGTCCCCAATAATTCTACCTGGTTAATTGTAACACGGAAACACATAGTTAAAAAAATACTTTGATATTACCAATTCAATTTTGCCAGTTAGGTAAAGATATCTAATAGACAATTATACCCGTAGTTAACTATTTGCTGAAATTATAGAACTAAAAACTTTAAATTAAAAGTTGTAAAAAAGATTTAATAAAATTCACTAAAAAAATTAAAAAAAAAAAAAATAATTTCAAATTTAAAAAATGGAAATACAATTTTGTGCTGCCAAATTCAATTCCTTAGAATATTTTGCATTATGAAATTGCAAATTGAAATTATGACTGAAAAAAATGCCTGTAAGTCATTATACATGTTCTTTTTTTCTGGCTAAAATAGTTGACATTATTCTGCCCTTTGCCTTCTTTTGTGTTCTATTCTGAAAAATATATAATACTGTAAAGGGGTCAGATATTCTTTTCTAACAGTGTTGATCTTATATTGGAAAAATATTTTGCCGAAAAAGTGTCTACACTCCTTTTACTCTAAAATATAATTTTCTTTAACAATGATAATTTTAAAATAGAAAACAGTCCCAATAGCCAAGGTGGTCTAAGTACACACTCTCCTAAAATTGAAAGTTTTGAATTTAGTCTATATTTTCTAAAATCCCAAAGAATTAATCTGCAAACACAATAAAGTTTCGAAATTTATAATCTGGGACGTCGGAAAAATGTAGACTTTTTGTAAAAAATCAATTTTTTTTTATTTTTTTGAATTGTGGGATTTTTTATATAAAAATCTTAAAGTTTTTTACACTTTATCATTTTAAACTATAAAGTCTACAATCACTAAACAAAGATTTTATTACGAATAAAACATTTAAAATTTCTCTCAATTTTTTACAAAACTTTTACTTTAATCCTAAATATCGGAAAAAGTATGAACTTCAAATCTTTGTTAGTTAAGTGGTTATAGACTTTACATAAATCCAACCAGTCGTTTAGAAGTTACAAATTTATTTCCAAAAATTGTAGATTCTGTACAGTGTACAGTGATAGGACCATGTGTCTCTCAAAAACGGAGAAAAATCAAACCAAATTTATATATTTAAGAGTCACGTTTAGTAAGCATTAGCCATTATTGTATTTGAATGCACCTCAACGCACTTCACCGCATGATAATAAATCATGTAAAAACCCGGTAAATTCTGCAATAATGCATTTTTTTGATAAGGTATCGAACGTAAAACATAGGCTTGATCTTTTGTAAATAATAGCGCGGTTTTAATAAACTCTTTTGGGATTAATCTGCAACGCACATAGACGTTTTACAAAGATAGTGTAAGCTTAAAATAAAAATAGTAAAAGTTTGCTTAAATTACAATCCACCTACTAATATAAATTTATTGCACATAATCTTCACTAACACAAATTAGTTAAAACAATTAAAATTATGTAAATATTATAAGTGAGTATAACCTCCTTCACATTATTTATACGCCAATAAGGAGGAAGTTTTGATAGTTGTTTGAAGTTTGACAAAGATTACAATTTTGTATAATTTTTATCATACGCAATATCTATAATTTTATCATAACCTCCAAAATTTTCTTGAAACGGGTAATGCTTTTGCAACAAAATTACCACAATTGTGTTAAAAAATTATAGTGGAGCCCCTACTGTATCATTTTTTTTTTATCGCATTAATATTATCTATTCTGTCAATGTGATCATTGAATTGTTAGAAAAAGCAAAAACCATAATAAGTTGATAAAAAAAATTAAAACCAAAGAAGAACAGCTCAAACGACTAACTAAAATGTGAAAATAACAATCATTCAATAAATAAATGGTCTATTAAATTACGGAGAAAATTATTCTAAATTAGTGAAAATATTTAAATACGAGGGCCGATCAATAAGTCCGTGACTTTTCGAACTTCCATTGTATTTATATGAAATGCAACACTATTCCCATCAAGTACCGCCTGTTAATAGACTAGTGTCAAATTTTGAACAAGTGTCGTCATTTACTTCGCGTTTAACAGCTGTTCAAAACTTACAACCTCGTGTATTTTTCTAAAAATGGAAAAAAGTGAAATTCGAGTGCTCATTAAACATTTTTTGGAAGGGATACAAAAACTTAAGAAACGTTGGACTAAGTGTATTGAGTTAAAAGGAGATTATAATGAAAAATAAATTTTTGTTTTGCAAAAAAAAAAACTGTATTTCATTCAAAAAGTCACGGACTTATTGATCCGCTCTCGTAGTAAAAAAAAAAAATGCAAAATACTATGTATAATTGGATAAGGATTTTTTGATAGATCTACAAACAACCTTTTTGTCGTCTTCGTGGGAAGCTTTAGATTCCACCACTTCAACTTGAAAAAAAAACCTACCCTCTACTAATTAATTACTCTTATCTGGTAAATTGTTTCGGTTCAGTATTTTAAGATAAATCCATACCAAAAGAATTCTTATTATTAGCTTCAAAAAAATTATACATATATAGTGTTCTAAACTAGAGATGAAAATCTTAATCTAGTTCTTAAAACTGAAAAAATATAACATTATTTGTTAAGAATTTTTCCAAAAACTTATAAATTTGTGGTTTGTAAAGATTATTAAATCTTTAAATTATTAAATGATAAAAAAATTATTATGGCTAAAACATTGAGCTAAGGAGCTGAAGTCTACCCATTTACAACATTAAACTAATTTTAGTATTCTGTCCCTTGAAATAGCAATAAGCACCTAATTTTAAATGAACACCTTTAATATAGTAGCAAAGCAAAGATACATTTTCTATAAAAAAAAAAACTTTTGATAAAAAGCAGAACTCCAAAGCAGCAGCTTCGTGAAGCCTCAACAATCTGCAGCAGCAGAGAAATTCTTACACCACATCGTTGAGACAATTTTAGATATTTTATATACATTTTGCTTTACATCTATTTAAAGAGTGTTCTTCAAAGTATTTATGAATTTGTACACTAAAAGGGAAGATGATCTCTTTAAAAATATTAATTGTGTTTCAATCTTTGCTTGTACACTATCCACTGTATTGGATTTGCAAAATTTTTGATCTTGATTGCTACACCAGCAGTTTCTGGTAAATAGGGCTAAATCGGCTTTAACTTTTTTTATAAAAAAGAGGAAGAGAAATCTTTATTGTAATATAACTCTTTGATTTATCATTTTGCTAAAAACAAAAATTAAAAAAAACTAGATAAGCTTTTTTTCAGAATAAAAATTAGAAATTTTTGATATATAATTTTTTAGCCTACTGTGACTTGTATTGTTATGAGCAATCAAATTAAAAATATATATATGGAAATTTTTTAAAAAGGCCCTCGTTTTAATATGGACCTAGCCTGTTAGTAACGGTTTTTATTATTTTGTAGAGCAAGTTTTTTTTAATTTTTACATTTCAATACATTTTACCACACATGGATGTCGTTTATAGTATAACTTTTAGGATCATTATAGCGAGCACTTTTAATTTATTGTTGGATGAAATAGTCGCTCAAAACTCAAATGTTGCCGATTAACTAAAGTCAAAAAAGTTGATATGTTAATAATTGTTACATATAAGCCCCTTTTTTACTTTCAAAATCGGCAAGATATTTTGAAAACAGATAACTTTTATTACAATAGCTCGGAAATGAATAAACATGTGCAATAATAATAAACTTTTTTCTTTAGTATTCGTAAAAATATTTAAAACTTAAACAGAATATGTAATGTAAGATAAAATCGTACTAGATGTGGAACAGAAGTACCATAAGTTTGAGAATTATTGCATTTGAATAAATATATAAATATAATAGCTTTCCTGAGAAAAATGCTGAATATTGGAAATAAAATGCTTTAATTTTAATTAACCTTTATAATGTCTTAAACTGGCCTTAGAGTTAAGTTATTGAATAAATTTCAGACATATTTTGCTTTTGAAATAATACTAAAATGACACAGAAAAACATTCAGGATGGTACTGAAACAAAGCGAATATTCATTACTCTATGAATTTTACTCATACAAATGATTTTTCTAGTTATTTTGAAAATATATTTTTATTTAAATATTTGCAAACTATTATGAAATATATTATCTGTTTTCTATATATTACGTGAAATGGTATTTGTCTGTACAAACATTAACATGTCAACTTTTATAGTTTTCAGTTAAACGGTAACACTTTAATTTTGAGTGACTATTTGTTACAACAACGATTAAAACAAAATACTTGCTATAATGATCCAAAAAAATCATGCTAAAGAAATCTTGCTCTAAAACCATTGCCAACGAGGGCCCCTTTAAAAAGTTTCCATGTATAAATTTTTACTTTGATTGCTTATAACATCACAGCAAATTATAGTAGCCTAAAAAATTATATGTCAAAAATTTCTAATTTTTATTCTGAATAAAATATCTTATATAGTTTTTTTTTCGTAAAATGTTAAAACCTTTTTTATGACAAAAGTTAAAGTCAACTGGCCGGTTTACGACCGATCGAACCAATTCTTGCACGATTTACCAGAAACTGCCGGTGGAGCATGAAAAGTAAAATAAATAATAAATTTGTATTTATATATTTATATATTTATATTTATATTGAATGAAATATTACTTTATTGTCTATTGGAAATAAAATTAATTGAGAGAGAGAGAAAGAGAATAAAAAAAATTTAGCAAAACTTATTTAAATGTAAAAAAGTATCTTATTGGAAGTTATAACTTTTTGAAGTTTTGTTCTTCTTTTATATTTATTTGTATATATCCTACAATAAGTTAACTGCACGTATTAAGAGCATCTAATCTTTTAAAATTATTACACACTTTATACTAATTTTTTTTTTAATTTTATTTAATTCTAATTAATTGTCTTAAATTTGTAATAATAAGACAATTTCTTGTGTCAGTTTCTATACCTATATTTAATAAAGACATTTTGAATGTAGAATTATAATGTAATACTCCTATTCTAAACTTTGTGACAATGACAT
The DNA here is from genome assembly GCA_932274085.1 of Protocalliphora azurea. Taxonomy (NCBI): domain Eukaryota; kingdom Metazoa; phylum Arthropoda; class Insecta; order Diptera; family Calliphoridae; genus Protocalliphora; species Protocalliphora azurea. Next base: position 150,975,241 of record OW026522.1, read on the forward strand.
AATTATTACAAAATTATTATCATATTTTTTTACATTTATACTTGAAATTTTTTCTTAAATTTGTTTTAATCCTTGCCTTGTTCCTTTATGATTGATCCTATGGTTTCCGTAAACATAGTTAATTGAATACGGGATTAATTACATCAATATCTTTAGGGAAAAATCAACTACGAGGCCATTATTTTAGTTTTATTATTTGCTTAGGGAGTCTATAATAATTATTTATGTGTGGACTTCCGGTTGATTGCTAACAAAATCAATCTCTTCCGTTAGTCTCTCTTCCTTTTCTAGATTTTACTTCCTTACTTATTTTCTCTAGAAAACAAATGATACCCTTAAGAAGTAACGTTTCATGTACTTAATTCTTAATAGCATTTTTAATTTCATTAAAGAATTTTATTAAAATAAAACTGAAATATTTAAGTTATTCAAGCAAAATTTATACATAGAGACAAAAAAAAAATAATTAAAAATAATTTAAAATATTAGCAATTAGAAACATTAATTAGAATTACGCTTTAAATTTTTTCGAAAAAATTTATATTGCTTTGTGTTGTAAAAAATCTGAAAATTTAAAACTCTTAAAATTCTTAAAGAATTTAACTTATGTATTCATATTATTTTTTAAGCCCTGGCCACTAAAAAAAAATTATGTCTGCCACCATTTAAACTTTTTAATCTCTCAAATTTATTATTTCTCTAGCCAAAGAGAAACATACACACTAATGTTTCTATTTCTGGTCAAGTGCTTTAATAAATTAAAGAAGAAATACCACTACATTTATATGAATGTACAAGTATAAACATAAATGTAGTGGTGTTAATAAAATGGACTCTTTTCTTTAAACCATAAATTTTAGATTTTTTTCTTTTTCTTGTTCTTAAACATTTTTAATGGTTTTTAAGTAATTTGAAAGAAATAAAAGTCCAAATAAATAAATGTATGTATATTTTGCTAAAACATTCATTAAACCAGTGTTATTATAAAAAACAATAACAATTAAAATCCCATTAGCAAGACAACACATACATACACACTCAAACATTTACTTTAAACATATGCTTATAAATAATTCAAGAACTATTTTTTTTTTTTTTTAGTTTAGAATATCATTTTTATATAATTTTGAATTTCCTAGAAATTTTAATTATGTATTTAAACATAAATTTAAAGTAGATTTATGAAGAAAAAATGCCTGAAATTAGAATTCAGGTTTTTGTTTTTCTTATTTAACAATATATCGTTTTTAAACAAAATTATTAAATCATATAATTTTTTTATATTTTCAATTATTGCTGATGTTTGATAAAAATTTACTATATTATTGCGTGTTAATTTTAGTGTCTTAAATATATCATTATAGAAGAAGAAGGGAGCTTATGAGAAATAAGGAAATATTTATTATGAAATTGCACAGTCACTCTATTTAAGAACAAATAAATTTAAATGTAAAAATAAATGAAATTATAAAACCAATTTTAAGAATATTCTTCTAAAAGGAATATTTTATTACTGGGAGAATTTTTTATCATTTAATTTTCCTTTAATTTATTTATTTTTCGTCACACTGTTATTATATGCTTCTCAATCTTTATGTTATAAAAATTTTCTCTGCTTAATAACAGTAATAAAACTGAAATAAAGTAAATTTTTTCCCTTTATTATTTTTAGGTCTTGCACAAAAAAAAAATGTAATTGAAGTTCAATGAAGCTTAAACCAATGTCGATGGTTTGGTATTAATTTAAAGCTAACACCAGCGACAACCAAGAGCCAGCCATACAACGAATCATTCCTCCTCTTTAATATTCGTCGATTGCTTATTTTTTATTTTAATGAGTATAAACCAACTTTTTATGTATTTTTTGCTAGTTCCTTATTTTTTTATACATTTTGAATTTTTCAAACCAAAAAGAAACCGAAAAAATATAAAAATAAATAAGAAGTGAGTAAAGCGCCTCCTTCATTGGTCTATCATCAATTTGAGCCAACATTTGCTTTATAATAATCAACACAATATTCAAATATTACAATTATTGCCCCAGGGTACTAAATACTAGGATACATTGGAATGGTTAGTTAGATGGGGTCGTAATAAATTGATGTTAGCTAAAAACACCAGACTTGTAACACAAACAATTTTTTTTTTTTTTTATTAAGTAAAAATACTCTCATACAATTTATAATAGCAAAATTCCATCAATGTTGTAAAAGCGCAAAGAAATAAGAAATGTATATAATCAAAGTTTAATAAACGTTGCCTTATGGCCAAAAAGGTATAAATACATAAAAATAAAATTAAAAAATACAACCAAATTCGCACATACACACGCAGCTTTAAATTCAAACAAATTCATTGATTCATTCATTTACACTGTATCACAGTAATTTATGGGTATTGGTGAATTGTGTTGGTGCTGGTCGTAATGATATTTTTAAAATTTTTCTTAAACATAAATAAAATATAAAAAATTATTTTTTCTAAGAAACGCCTCATTTATTACATTTTATGCAAAAACAAAAATCAAATAGAAATCGACATCAATGAAAATTTTTTAACGTTGAAAATAAAAAAAAAAAAATTTGTAAATATTGTACAAGACTACTGCCAACAAGCAGAAGTCTATAAAGGGAAGGGATTTGGTGTTATTTTTATTCTATTAAACCGACCATATGATGTATTACAATTTTGTAATTTTGTCGAAGAGTTTGTAATATTTTTGTAAAGACATTGTGTTGAAATATAGTACTTGAGCATACTATAATAGCCCAGCTTGGATTTAGGATTGAATAGAATAAAAATCATCTCAAGCTCCCAATTGTAACTGCTTTTAGATATATTACATTAATTATAAACTTTAATCCTTAATGATATTGACTTTAATCCTTAATAAGTTTTGTGATAATACCACTTTAAATAAATAGGCTATAGATCTGCATTTACAAGGCTTAAAACTAATATAGTGCAAAATTTTGACAACATAATCATAATCATCATAATCATGATTGTTGTTCTACATTTTTCTACATTTTTTCTTTCGAAGTTTTAAAATAAAATCTGGGGGTAATTCGCGCACTCGTGATCAATTTCGAAGCGAAATTAATATCGCTAGCATTTGTTTTTCAAATGCTGTCACTCGATACCAAACGAATTGAAATTTTTCTTTAATGTTGTGAAAAACTTGAATAAATTTATTTTACAACACTCAGTAAATTTAAGAAGATATTTATATTCATTTTACAACTTAAAACTGACTTTAAGAGAACCTCAAAATCATTTAGAAAGATACGGAAGTAGTCAAAATAATTTTTTTTTTTAATTTCTATATTACACAGAAAAAAATATTGCCTAAAATTTTTCAATTAACACTATTGTTTTATTCTATGTCAATATTTAATTAAATAATTAATTCATTCATTTTAATTGATTTTAAAATCTTTTTTAAAAGCATAAAAAATTTGATGTCTATTTAATAATTTTAAATTAAATAAAAAAAAAATAAATTTCAAATTTATTGTTTCTTCTGCCCAATGATCTGTTTCATAGAGCTCAAAAAATGAATACAGTTTCCATTTTTTGTGGCATCATTTTATAAAACGAAATGAATATGCATAAACTACATATATGTAGTTTATAAGGTATTTTAATCAATACTCTGTCTCAGAGCTCCCAACTGTAGTTTGAAAATATTTTGGCTAACACTTTAACTACCTTTAATCTCTGTTGAATTTCTCTTCAATATAAAACACAGCTTCACTCTCAATTCATTATAATACTTATTTATATATTAAGGAACTATTTACAACATTTACACATTTAATAACTTAACATTAACATTTTCAAAATAAGAAGTTAAACGTTCCCTTCAATAAAGTGTAAGACACCTGATGATCCTTTGACACTTGCTGATCCTTTGATACTTGATGATCATTCGGCACTTCATAATGCTCTGTTCATAACGACGGTGTTTTATATCTCTGTCCCGATTCCGTCATGTTCCCACTAAAAGTCCATCCCTAATTTGTCAACCTAGGTGATTTTCTTCTACCTTTCCCCTCATTTCCTACTTATTTGTAAATGTAATAATTACTACCAAATATTTTAATAATTTTATAATTCGTCATCAATGTAAAAGATATAGGAATAAGCTTGAATGGTGATATACATTGTCTATCCAATATATATAGGAACCAAATTTTTAGATTTCAGTTCTTCATTACAAGTTTTCTTCCTCCATCTAGAAACAGCAATATTTTTGAAACCAATAACATGACGTAATCCTTAATAATAATAATAATAATAATAATAATAATAATAATAATAATAATTGAAAACTAGACATTTTCTGAAAAGGACAAGTATCCAAAAAAGAGCCAAAAATTTTATAAATTTTCAACCAATTTTTAAACTTTTAAACATCCAAAAATACCAATTTACGAAAAAAGTACCATTTATAAAAAAGTACCAATTCTCCAAAAATAACAAATTTTCAATAAAAAAAATCCAATTTTAAAACGAAATAAAATATGTTAACAATTTTCAAAAAAAAAAATACCAATTTTGGTCAAAACATTTTTGAATAAATCACTATTTGGCTTTAAATAAAATTTTATAAAATAATATATATTTTTTTTTATGAAATAATATATTTGATTTTAACACTATGTTTGATTGGGAGTAAATAATTTTAAAACCAATACACAAAATAAAAACAATTTCTCATGTTTCGACAATTACAGAAAAATAATAAAAATTAAATTACGAAAATGCGGAAAACAAAAAAATATAACCCATTATTTGAAGCCCATTGGAGGTAAGTTATCATTATTTTCTTGCTGACTTTCCTAATAATGATTTAAATTTATTTATCTTTCAGATAGATAACTCGGAAGTACTTAAAGATGTCGAAATTTATTTTAAGTGATAAGTAAAATATATAAGTAACGTATTTTATATTTTTTATTATTATATTGTCTGTCGAAAGCTAGATAATTTTTCTACAAGCTTGTTATATAGTAAAGCGTATTACAGATAGGTTTTTCTGAATGAAACGAAACAAATAATAGTTAAAAAGAGCAAATATCTGAGTTATACAGTGGGTGGTATATGATTGTAATAATAGCAAATTGTGGTATCGTGTCCAATGGCATATTGTGACCCATTTTTATTCAATAATCCTTTCAAATAGATCGATTATATTCGGTACATATTTTCCAGTTTTAGACTCTGCTCACACCAAATGCATATTTTACGCTTTGGATTATCGTAAAAAATTCACCTTATATCGTCCGTAACAGTACCATGCAAAAAAGAAACCGCTTCAAATTGGTACAGTGCTTTCATATCCTATAAATAACTTAAAATAATAACTTAAAAAGCACGTAATTGTAAAGTGGGTGAATCACGTTAATTTTGGTTTTTGAATACATATCGACTCTTGAACTATTTATACGAAATTTCGTAGCGTGTATACTTTTGATAAAAAGATATCCGCGGAAAATATGTACTAAAGCTACAACGGACATAAATTTATAATTGTATTTGATACTTAACTTTTTTGTTTATGAACCGATTTGCCTATTTTCAAGACCAAACAAACCTTAGTGAAGAGGAATAATTCAGCAAATTTTCATTTCCCTACACACAAACAAAAAAACATGATTGCGGCATGCTCACGACAATAATATCATGTTCTTATAAATATTTTTCATGGCTTTTAATAACTCATGCTAATGATAAAAACGTTTCTATTTCAATTTAATAATTTAATTTAATAATTTAATAGAAACAAAATTTTACAAATATGCAAAAATTTAATTACTCCTATAATCTTTAAATGCTGCCAATAGTTTTATTTGTTTTTAAGCCATATTTTGTTTTGCACAAATGTTAAATGTTTGTTAGTAGAAACGTTATGTTTTCCTCAAAGATAAAATCTTTGTTTTTAGGCAATTATTTTTTTTTTTCTACTATTATTTTAAACATATTTTTTTCTCCTCAACTATTAGATACACATTTTTGTAATTCAGACGTTTTTCAGTAAACAATTAATTAATTGGTGAATATTTTTAAAGATAAACTAAATAAATGCAAATAAAAAATGTAAAAACTTTCAAGCTGCAATTTATACAACATTAAAATTACAGATAATCAACAACATAATTCTACAAATTCCATTTGCATTCAAATCTCTTTATAGTCACTTTAGTGTATTTAAACCATCAATAAATCAATAAGAATACCAGAATGTTTATTTTCGATTACCTTTATAACGTTAGAATCGAATTTTGTGGTCTACGTAAAATAAAAAAAAAAAAATAATTTTCTCTATTTTCCTCTTTTTTTTAAATATATAATATACTTAATAAAAAACAGATAATTCTTGGTCATAATATGATAAAAGGATATTATAATATTATGCAATCAAATTATAATATGAAAAAAGGAGTTTATATTATGACGAAATGAAAACATGATATGATTTAAATGAATTATAATATGATAAAATAGGATCAAGATATAAAAAAACACTATAATGTGATAAAATGGAATTATAATATGATAAAGTAGAATCATACTATAAACCACTATAGTATTATAAAATTGGGTATAATATGAGAAAATAAGTTCATAATATTATAAAATCAAATCATTAAATGATAAACCGGACAAAAGTATGATAAAATAGAATCACAATAATTATTATTTATAAACATTCAAATTTTTAATAATGTACTCCAACCATAATATGTTGCTCTTAGATTGTAGTCACAACAGCTATATTTTTCTCTGTCTGTAGGTAATTCCCTCTTTGGATATTGAGTATAAAAATCGCAAAGTACTGACATAATTTTAATCCAAACATTTAAGCAATATTAAGCACTTTATGTCTCAAAACTCTAAACGAAACCAAATTGTGTCTTAATGATAATGTAGGGTATTTAAAAAAAAATATTTTTTCTTTATATATACAAACAGTGTTGCCAGTTTAGCCTTTTTAAGGATAAATCTAGCATTTTTATTTTGCTTTTACCCTCACGATTTTTATTTTAGCTTCTAGCTTTTTTTCTAGCATTTTTTAATTTTTAAATTTGCCTTAAAAAGCCTAAAATGTTAGTATTTCAACAATGAAGAAAATTATTTCTTAATTTCTATATTACTAATTTACATAATTTAAGCTTTTTTGGGCATTAATTGGCACAAAAAGCGAGATTATTTATATCTAATAAAAAATTTCGCCTGCGGTATTTCATTTTCCAAATAAAAATATCTTAATTCATTTTATGGAGTACTAAATCGATATTTAAAATTATTTTTTAAAACACTTCATCAACAATATAAATTATGTATGAAAATAATTTGAAAAAGATCTTATTAATAGAAAAATCACCCAAAAAATTTGGAAATGCTTAATCAAAAATTAATTATAAATAGTTGGGAATTTTTCATGTAAAATATAACCCTAATTTTTGTAGGAATTTTGTGGGCGTTTTTTCATTGCAATTTCTTTAGAAAGCTTTCAAAAAATAATGAGAACTAGAAAAAATAAATTTTTTCTGTCCTTAATTTTTAAAGCATTTAGCCTTTTTTGACCTGTTTTAAAGTTAAACTTAGCCTCTTTCTGTTTTTGTTTTCTTGGCAATACTGCATTCAAATATTATAAACAAGTATTGGTGCGTGTTTGTATTTAACAAAAATAAAAAATCGAAATTGTTCACTACACAATTGATTGCTTTTGTTTCTTGATTTCATTCCTCAACAAAAATAATTTAATGCAAAATCTTCTTGTTCACCATATTAGCGTTGGGAAAACGACCAAAATTGAGGCAAACGTAAATGAAAGAAAAAAAATCCACTTTAATTTTGCATGGTTGGTGGGATGGTTGATTTGTTTTAAAATAAATTTATTTTTATTTGTATTTCTTCTTTTTTTCTAAAGAAAAAAAAAAAAGAAAAAACACACAGGAAAATAATAATGAATTTTTGTTTGATTTTTTATTGGTTTTTCCTTTTATCTAAAATTGGAACAATTTTTATTACGGGTATTTAGTTTGTTTTTTTTTTTTTTTTTTTTTTTTTTTTTGTTGGTTGCTATTGCTCAAGTTATTGCTCTGGATATGATAGAAATGTATTTCGACAAGAAGGCTATTTGGTAACAAGCTTGAATAGAGGAGGAGTGAAAAAAAGAAACCTCATTACCGATTTTTATTACTTTTCAAAACTGGTACACATAAGATGATGCTTTAGGCAGCATTCAACAACTGCTACTTAAAAACAAACAGTAAATAGCAAAAAATGACCTTTCTTGTCAAAATTTCAATACAAACAAATATTATAAAAATATAACATTTATTAAGCACAAAAATCCTTAAAGCACATTCCTTATAGCAATATACAAGCTAACTTAACATACAAATTTTATAATATCCACTTTTGCATTCCACTGTTCACTTCACTTTTACGAGAATTTATTTGTAAATGTAGTTTTAGTTCCTTTCATTTTTTGTTTTTAAAAACATTTATTTTTTCTTACTCTTTTTTTTTTTTTTTTTTTTTGTTAATAAAGCAAACCGAATTATTGTTTTAGGATAAATTTTATACTAAGATAAAGTTATTAAAATTTCAAAGAAATGATAAGAAATAAAACTAAACACAATTACTTATATACTTACATATATGATCTTATATTTCAATAAAAGATTTAAGATTTTTACTTGCTGATAAGACTTTTACTTATTTCGATTTTATTTGTTTAATAACAAAAGAATATCTTTGAAATTTTGGCCCTAAAATAAAAATGTTTTTAAATAAAAACATTTCTATTTGTTTATATAGATAAAGGAATGAAAGGACACAACAAGTACTAAGCCTAAAATGAATAGAAAAATATTTTACTAATAACAAGATGAGTGCCTAAAATATTTATTTCATTTATTGCAATTTTATATTTAAATTGTATTGATATAAAGTCAATTCAAATAATTTTAAAAACTAATTTTCTTGGTTTCAATATAAATGTTGATTCTTAGAAATAAACTAATAAATAATATCTCTTTATATTAAAAACTTATAGTTAGTAGCTTAGAAGGAGTTCTATTAGGGTATTTTTATTATTAAGTTTATTTTACAAAATTTGTTGAATTAGTGTATAATGAAATTTTTTCTCAGAATAACATTGAATTTATGCATATGTTTGATATGATATAAAAGTTTTATATTTTAATTAAAAACATATTTCATATTAAATCTTTATTTAGATATTAGCTTTCAGATTTATTACAAATAATATTCAATAATATTTTCTTAATATACAATTTAAATTTCTTTTAAGTAAAATTGAGATTTTTTTTAAGTTGAAATGAAAATATATAAAATATATAACAAACCTTTACAAATACCAGTGATATAAAACCTTGGTACTATTAGATTTTAATAATGGCATGTATGTTAGAAAAAGAACGATTTATTTATTATCCATACCAATAATAACAAATTGTTAGAAAAAAAGTAGAGAATTGCAGCAAAATGACTCAAGAAAACTTCGCAGTATAATCATATACATATGTTTCATTAATCGAGTACTATGAATTATTTTGATACGATCGGACTTGTAGTTAACTTTGAAGCAAACAAAGAAAAATCTCCATATGTGCACTCATTAGTTTTAAGAGATAATTTAGTGCTAGTAAATAATAAGAGTAGACTAGAGAATAATCTATAAATAATTGAAGCTCTCCCAAAAAAATCATAAATCAGTTAGCTAGGGAAAAAAATGTTAAAGAAAATGTAATCTTAATATAAAATCTTAACATTTTACTATGGGAAAGAATCAAAATATTTTGAATATAAACCTGCAATTCTAAACGACTATTTAATTTGAAGTGGAATAGCACTTTTATTTCCAAGAAATTATGTACTCTGAGAAAAAAATATATAATTCAAAATAAACAACAGTTGTGGTCACTTTGTCAATTTAAGGTGTCGTTTATAAATTTAAACACACCGAATAGAATGCAAAATGTTGTTGAAAAATTCGACTCTGAAGTAATATCGAATTTACATCAATTCGGCATAAATTTACGTTAATGATTTGAACACGCAGTGTATAATTTGATGACACACGGGTTGATACACTATTGATAATGAATGGTGTCGTTTTGAATACGTTTGTGGTTGAAATTTCTCACGGTATAGACGTCAGTAATGTTTTATATGGTCGAGAATATATATCATGAATTACATGAGACATCAAAAATGAAATCATTATATTGTTCTTCCGATTTAATTCATATTTAGCATACCCACATTTCATACCACTTAAAAACATAACTGTGTTAATTTTTTCAATGACAGAAAATTCGTGGTTTTATTCGCGATAGTAATTCTATAAAAAAAACAAAATATTTCAAAAAGTTGTATTTTCAACTATCTATATCTCTTGAAGCTGAAATCCGAATTCTGTAATTTTGATGACAAAAGCAAGGAAAATCACAATTATAGAAAAATTTACTTTTTATACAGAAAAAAGAAAATAGTTTGGGGCAACTGAATTTTTTGCCAATCGAATTTGGTGAGTTGTACGTATTATCTTACAATTCCATATAAATTCAGTACTTATAAATATTTTATTTTATGACTATTGTGAATTAAATTTTAATTTATTTAACATTTTTTTCTTTTATTACTTTCATTAAAAAATCATAAAACACAGTAAATAGAAACTTTCTAAATCAAAGGTACGAACGAAAAATTAATACTAAAATTTGCATATAAATATTTAGCAACTTCTTTTTGTTATCAATATCAAAGTATTTACAAGGAGCTGCAGGCATTATCTCGAAAATTAGAGCCAATTAAAAAAAATGATTTATAGGCTTAGAACCTCTTATGTTCATAAAAAAAATTTTCGGAAAAATTTAAAATCTTACCATGTTACTAAAATAAATTTCTGTTGGATGTAAAAAGAAAGAAAAAATATTTTCTCGTCCAAGAAAATAATAAATTGTCAGCAAGTTTTTTAATGTGAGTGAAATTTTGTTGTTTAAAAAATTTTTGAGAAAATGAAACATATGTATAAAATTAATTATATTCTATATGTAGGTACAATCCACATTGGAATTTCATAAAAGCATTCTATTTGAGATCTATTTAATAACATCATACAACAAAAATCGACAATGATAAATTACATATACATGTGAAAATATGGACTTAATATAGTATAACTGTGTTTTCAGTTTTTCGTTTCGTGTTCATTTTTCTTTTTTAAAGGACTTAAAAATTTTGAAGGATGCACGTTGTTAATTCTTAATTATACTACTAGTATAATAAAGTACAGGATATAAAATAAAAATAAAAGTTGCAGAAAAAGTCCTTCAAAAATTTCATTTATTAATATCCTTAAAAGTTTCTGTAAATAATTTCCAAAATAATATATGCTAAACATCCAAACATCAAGCTACAAGTACCAAAATTTTATGGTTGTAACCTTACTATTATTAGTGAGAAATCAATAAAACGAAACCTAAATCGACATTTTTGAAGCCATAATATTTATATTTTAATTAGTTTTACTTTATGTGCAACATGATAACATTATTGAGATAACTTTAAAATATAAATGAAAGTCAAAACGATGGTAAATTCAGATTTTATATTTACTAAACTTTTAACTCATTACCTATAATTTTAATCTGCGAAAACCTAGTTGGCTTCGTTTTTTATATTACATTTAACATCATTTTATAAGTAATTAACAAGTAAATAAATCATCATGTACTCGCGTTAAAGTAATTATCGTGAGACGTCCTAATATAGAAACTAGGATCATATATGGGACGATCATTATCAAAATTCATACTGAGGTTTATACGCTTATACTTTTTCTGGAACGATTCTTATATCGGAACTATGTTCAATTGTGGACCAATCTTCTTGAAATTTGGTAATGTCATTTATAGTTATATAAGTTTTAATTGTTGCAAATAAAATCACAAAAAAAAATATTTGTATGTCATATATGTTTCTAAAAGTCTTTTGCAAAATTTAATAGCATGATTTATACTGAAATATAAAATAATCGTGCCAAATTTTATATCCAATCTCTTCAAGTTTTAACAAATGAATAATGCGCATATTTAAGATAATTATGATCACTAAAGCGATTTTCTGCGAAGCATTTGTATGGGCGCAGAGTAAATTAATGGACCGATTTGAACTATTTTACATAAGCTTTGTCCTTAGGTCTAAAAAAATACTATGCCAATTATTACTAAATAATATTTAAAATTCCAATATATATAACGGAAACAAAATGTACATAAATACGCACAGGACATTTTTAAAATTTTATAAAATTTGAACTGTTGAAGATAAAAGAATAAAAATGTAGTTACTTTTCAATGACAATAGCTTTAATTGGTACCCCAAAAACGATATGTTGTTTTTTAAATCTATAATTAAAGTTAAAATAAAAATAAGAAACTGCTTTTTATATTCTGACATTTAATTAGTTATTTTTAACCTTAAATGTAACGAGTTCCCACTGCTTTCACTAATAATAACTTCTGTGATTCTTTAAAGTCAATGAGTTATTGAACAGCTTTGGAATTAATTAGTTCTTGTAATGACATCTCAGTAATGACTTTGTAAAATGCCTACTTGTAATAACATGAAGCAAGTAATTGCCTTTAATGTATCACCGTGTTAAAATAATGGGTTATTCAGCTAATATGTTAATAGCGAATAGCTATTATATTAGCATCTTAACTCATTACATGGCAACAAAAGTTTTTGCTGGACAAAAATGGAAAATTTATTCTATTTCTCAAAAAAAATATACCAGGGCGGATCAATAAGTCCGTCACTTTTCGAACTTCCCTCGTAGTTATATGAAATTCAACACTATTTCCATCAAGTACCACCTGTTAATAGACTACTGTCAAATTTTGAGGAATCTTCGTCATTTACTTTGCGTTTAACAGCTGTTCAAAACATACAACCTCGTGTATTTTTCTAAAAATGGAAAAAAGTGAATTTCGAGTGCTCATTAAACATTATTTTTTGCGACAAAAAACCGTCAATCAAACCAAGGAAAAGCTTCATAAATACTATAGGAACTCTGCACCATGGATTTCAATGGTAAAAAAGTGGTTTACTGACTTTCGTTGTGGTCGCACAAGTACAAATGACGCTGAACGTTATGGACGGCCAATTGAGGTCAGTACACCCGAAAATGTCGAAAAAATCCACGATATGGTGTTGGCCGACCGAAAAGTAAAAGTGCATGAGATTGCATGAGATGCTATAGGCATTTCATATGGCAGTGTAGGTGATGGCAACAGTTTTTGGGATGCACGCGGGATAATCCACATCGATTACCTTCATAAGGCAAAAGCAATAAACGGAAAATATTATGCCAACTTATTAGACCGATTTAATGAGGATTTAAAAAGAAAATGGCCAATAAAAAGTTCCTTTTCATCAAGATAATGCACGGGTGCACACGTGTGCTGTCCCAATGGCAAAATTCTATGAATTGGGCTACGAATTGGTACCTCATCCGCCACATTCTCCAGATTTAACCCTAGTGACTACTTCCTATTTCCAAACCTAAAGAAATTGTTCGGTGAAAAGATATGCAGCTCTAACGATGAAATTATTGACCAAACAAATTCCTATTTTAAGGACCTCGAAAAATCCTATTTTTTAAGAAAAGTAAATGACGACACTTGCTCAAAATTTGAGAGTAGTCTACTAACAGGTGGTACTTGATGGGAATAGTGCTGCATTTCATATAACTATGAGGGAAGTTCGAAAAGTCATGGAGTTATTGATCCGCCCTCGTATATAAATAGAATAATTTTTTATGGTAAATATTTAGTAAATGTTCTATTTAATAAAAATTTTTGGAAATTTTTCCGTTTGCAAAAAAAATTTAAATTCAAAAAATATGTACATTTAATTTTCTTTTTATAGTATATTTATTAGTATATAAAATAGTGAAAAAGATATTGATGGTCAAAAATATTAGTCTTTTTTGTTAAAATTTACTTTTTGTACGAAATATTAATAGACAGACTTTGCAATCATTTTCTTAATTTACCTTTAGTATGTAAAGTAAATTAAATGTAAAAATTATTTTTTTTCTCTTTTTTATGCTAGTTTAAATAAGCTTAAATTATTTAGGTACATTTCATGATATAAAGAAACTAGGTAACACCATTCTCTCATGGAGAAAATTTTTTTGATGTATAAATGATTTTTTTTAAATATATTTTTATAAATGAAATTTGACAACGAAAAAATCGTTGCCACATTACAACAAGGGAAAATTATATATAGGAAATTGTTATCAAAATTGTGTAATTTGTTTTAACAAAGATTTGTGTCTTAGACATATTCTTTCCCTAACCTATTAAATCACATCAAACATATCTTGAAAAGATTACTTATAGTATTATTAAGGGATTTTGACCTTTATGTTACCTTAAAAAAAATGTATTCAACATGTTGCAGTAGCAGTATTTAATTTCTTGTTATTACTTAAATTTGGGAATATAAAGCGATGAATGTATCGCTAAAATAATAACTGCTAAGTCACTCAAACATCGTAAACTGGATATTAAAGTAATAGATTATAAAAATATTAATGTGTGTAAATAATCTTTATTATGGACATAAATCCTAAATTGAAATCTGTTTTCTTTTTTTTTTATTTCATTTAATGTATCAATTGATTGAAAATATAATTAGGTTAAAATTAAATTCAAATAAAGAAAACTCTTGTTTTCTTAAGAAGATATGGTAGCACAATTAAATAATAAATCGCTCAAACGTCAGAAGGTCAGTATGACGACAAAAAGAAAGAACGGCTCTACTTCTATTTCTTTGCATCATGATATGTATATAAAATTTTAGTTGAGAAAAAAAAACTAACTTAAAAGATTCTTCTGTTAATATACTACAAACTTTCACACAAATTTTAAAACTTGGAATAAAAAGTTAAAAACAGAAAAAAGGACAGCAATGGCGATCAAGTCAAAAAGGAGTGTTAGTTTTTAAATGCCTTGACAGCTAAAATGTGTAACAGTGTGAGTGTTTTTGTACACTTAAAACCGAGTGTGTTGGTAATTGTGGCATTTATTTATAATACCCCTGCAAGCATTTAGTGAATTCTTTTTCGAAATAGCTCACTAATTCGCCACTTTTAGAAGTGCAATAGAAGATTTCTCTCAATTTTCCAACAACAAAATATATTAGTATACGAATTGAATCTTCTAGACGTAACTACTTTAATCACTATTAGAAGTTGTTTGGATAACAGTTACAGTTATCCAAAAACGAAAACACTATTTTTCAACATCTTTTCTAGCATTTGGAAGATTGTTGTTTACCAATCCACTTAATCTGTCGAATTCGGCACTCTAAGATGATTAATAGTAGAATGTGCAAAACTTTACAAAAACAACACACATTAGGTTCGAAATTTTATCATAAAATCATGATTTTGGCGATTGTTTACATTTCATAATGGGAAAAAGAACAAGCAGAAAGAATATAATTTTTCTTAGTAAAAATAAAAATGTTCAAGTGATTAGAGTGAAAAAATATTAACATTAAATAAAATTATTTACGTAAACTGATGTGAAACAAAAAATTCATAAGTTTTAAATAAAAATTAAGAAAATAAGGTAAGCATTTATCATAATTTAAAAGATATTATTAATATTTCAACCAGTTCTGGGCAAGCGAATAAATTTAGGAAAACATTTTCATTTTCTATAAAAATAAAAAAATATGTTGTTAAAAATTTGAGGGCCAGAAAATGTAGTTTTATATAAAATTCTTAATAACTAAAACAACATTTTTTAAAAGTGTGGGAGTTTGACTTATGTATGACATGCCCGCAGCAAAAGTCGCTAATTTTCAGAATAATTTTCTATAGAACAAAAAATTGGGAATATATTAAAAATTCAATTTTACAAGTCTATTCTGTGGAAGATTAAAATTTATATATATATATATATATATATATATATATATATGCAGCAATCAAAATTTTGGGAATGCATTGCATTATTTTTAGTAGAGCTGAATTTTTACATTTTAAATTTGAATTTTTAAAATTTTAAATTAAATTTATTTGAAAGTTTGAAAAGAATTCAAAGATTGTTCTTGTTGTGTAGAGTAGATTGTGGTAATTTTTGGTTAAGTAGCGGTATTTATTTCTAAGTTTCAAAAATCTTAAATATTGACAAAAATGATTGAAAAAACTTTCAGGGCCAAGATAAAATTTAAATAATGATTTAAAATGGTACATCATCATTAAAATTGGTAATAAAGTATGGAAATGATTAAAAGTTCATATATGTTTTAATAAAGGAAATCTCCTTTATAAAAATGGAAACATTTGAAAGAGAAATTAGAGAAAATTTTTTATAAATATTTTTTTCAAATATTTACAAAATTCTTAATAGTCAGCTATTTGTTCAGCGAGAAAGTATGATTTTAGAAAAGTATATGGTGTTCGCCTTGTATAAAGTGTAATACATTTGTTCTTTAATTATTTTTCCGTAGAAAAACTGGCAATTTTAGAAAAAAATAACTAAAAACAATTTATTTATTTTAATTACATAGAAAATTCAATACAAAATTAAAATAAATAATAATGTAGTCTTTTAATATTTAGAAATCGTATATTGTATTACTAAACATTTTGGAAATATTGAATTACACATTTTAAAAGCGAACATTTCTAAAAATCATTCTAAAAATCATACATTGTCGCCGAAAATGCTAATAACTGCAGAAAATTTTGCAAATATTCTAACAGATGTTAAATTTTCATTTGAATTCAAAATCTTTCTGTGCATTTATATTCATAGTTTTCTGTAGTAAACACAAAGAAGTGTTATTTTTGTTATTTAAAAAATAAATTAGATTCAATAACTATTCTTGTTTTATTATATATACCTACTTTATTAAATTTGAATGAAACAAATATTCTTTTCTAATTTTGTACTTAATATATTTTTTTAGTATTCTCTTTTAATTTAATTTTTTTTAATGTTAATTTGAATTGAAAATATTGTTGTGTAATTAATTTTATTGCTTTCCATAATAAATATCAGAAAGAATTAATTTTGTGATTTAAAAAATTTTAATATTTTTACTTTTGATAATTTTGTTCATTCCTAATCCTTCATTTTAAAATATAAGTATTACTGGCATTATTATTTTAAAAATTATACAAAATGGTTTTAAAATTCTGCAAATATTTTCTATCGAAATTGTAACTACGTCGGCACACCGGGAAGTTGATATGTTTCGCTTTTACTATTGAATTCTCATATAGTTAGAAATAGCATCTTTTGAGTAACACTTTAGTGGGGATTGGAAGATTCGAATTAGGATTTTTTTATTAGACACTTTTTACTGCGGAATAGTAGATCTTAATACGTGACGTACAAAACTTACTAAAGCGTTACGAATTCTGATCTACTTAGTAACACCGTTCGTTAAGAAATGTGCCACTAAGAGATAGTTCCTTTTGAGTAACGCTTTAGTGCGGATTTGAAGATTCGAATTAGTGACATTCAATAATGACTAAAGCGTTACTCAAAAGGAACTATCGCATAGTGGCACAGTTATTCCCGAACGGTGTTACTAAGTAGATCAGAATTCGATAGTAAAAGCGACGCATATCAACTTCCTGGCGTGTCGATATAGTTACGATTTCGATAGATAATGTTTGCAGGGACACTATTTCAGTACATGAATGTATTGAAGATTATAATTGGTATCAGAAAAAACTACATAGTAACCACTTGCCACACCCCAGTTACTCCCTAGAAAAATAATACGTACAGATATTTTTTATACTTCAAAAATAAACTTGACACTCTATTTAGTACGTAGTAGTACTACTGGTAACATAGAATGAAAAACGATTTTCATTTGTTAAATTAACAAAACAAACTAATATACTCTCTACTATGTTTTGCTCTGATATTACTCAAAACTAAATAAGTTTCTACTCTGTAAATATCTGACAAAGTATGTGTGTATGTTAAGAATAAATACGAATAAAAAAATATAAAATACATACACTTATCTACATCTATCTTGTATGTTTTCAAGCTAACTATGTAGTCATTTTAATTTTAGTCAAATCGAGAAGGTTTGTTTATATATTTAAAAAAAAAGTAATAGTAATAATTTTTTTTAATTGTTGTTAATTAAGTTTTGTTACTAAATCAAATTATATAATTATTTAAATACATACTAAATCTTAAAACAAAATATTCCTACAATGTATTTCAAAACGAGGGAATCTTTTTTAATTTCCCCAGAACTTTGAGCAATAGAAAAAGTGCACACTGAGTCACGATTGCTGAATTTTAGTAATAATTAGAATATTTGGTTTATGTAAGAAATAAATATCGCATATAAAGTTTTTGGGCACGCTAATTACGATTCTGTAATAAAAAATTAAAATTTCAAAATGGCGGATCCAATATAGCGGCCAACATTTTTTTTTTTTAATTTGATGAAATTTTAAATACGAATAAGTTCTTTGATTTTCTGAATTTGGAAAGATGAAAGCAATATGTTGGATCGAAGTATTCTAAGATCCCTAATTTTTTTGACCACAATTATGACGTACACTAAGTACGTAAAAAATATACCTCACATACAAGGACGCTGATTTCGAATATGTAATAATTTTTTTCTTCTTTTTCTATTTTTAAGGAAATTTTAAATAATTACATTTGAAAGATTTATCCACCCTAAACAAGAATTTTTTGCCATAATTAGAAAACTTGGTATACAAAAAAAAATGTCAAATATAGGATTTTTGAGGGCTCTAATCACGAATCTACAATACAAAATGAGATATTCAAAATGTCGGCTCCATATTTATTTTATAACTTTGCAAAATTTTAAATAAACGCATTTGATAGATTAATATAGAATTTAACAAATATATAATTTAAAGCCTTTAGACTACAAATCTGTATAAGTTGTTTCCTTCTACCTAAATTGGAGTTTTTGCCAAAAAGTCGAACTTGTGGCACAGAGTGAGGCGATTAAAACATTCACAAATATGTATGTAAAGAATAAAAAATTTTAAGCAAAAGTATTTTGAGTCTAGAAAATTTGTTCTTGGTCACAGTTAAAATAAGTTATACCATATTTTGTTTACCATTTACATAAATTTGATATTAAAATTTTTTACACATTGTATGTGTAAATATTCTTTTTACATTTGCATATTTATGAATTTTCCCCTTTAAGCTTTTAAATATAAACGAGCAGACAGAATTATAGTATAGACATATTTATAATATGATTCTAAATCTAAATTTTAGTACACAAATATATTTTTTTTCGCAAATTTATAAGTTTAAATATGTGTATATATTTAAAGGTTTGAATGTATGTTGAAAGTCTATTCTATTTATTTAATGTGTATTTTTTCCTTTTCATTTTACTCCATCATTTTCATTTTTATTTTTCTAAAGGTTTTTTTTTTTTTTTTTGGCAACAAGTTTTAGTTTATTATGAAAGATAGTAATTTATGAGGATGAAATTCATGCCAAGAACTACATAATCCATTACGTTTAAAGATAATAATGTTTTATGTATGTTTTATTACAATTACATAAAATCACATACATATATATAAACACAACTACGAAAATGAGTACAAGTATGTATTTGTATTATAATTTTATACAAAAATATTTGTATAGCTATGTGTATGTGAGTATTTTTGTACAAACAAAATTCTCATTTTATTACAAAATAGAGAGTTTTAAATAGATTTTTTTTTTAATTTTAATAATATTTATTTAGTAAATTATATATGTAGTATAATTAATATTTATTTATATTTGTGCAAACAAGTGCATGTTTAATTAACAAATTTTTGTCACAATAATAAGAAAAATAAACAAAATATCTAATACAAAAAAAATATATTAATTTTAAGGAAAAGAAAACATTATATGATACTGGCGATGTTGATTTTGTGCCTCATCAAACCAAAAAATATTACGGTGACAAAATTAAAATTACAACTAAAATTTTTACATATTACTGAAAAAATTTAATTTAATTTTGTAACACAGAAAAAATTATGGCTAAAATTCTTTTAAATAAATCATTATTTGGATTTAAATTAAATTTAATAAAAAAATAATATTTGATTTTAATATCAAATTTTATTGCACAAAAAAATAATGAATAGAATTTTTTAAATAAATCATTCTTTAACTTTAAATAAATTTTTATAAAAAAATTGGTTTGATTTTAATATATTTTTTATTGCTTGTAAATTCATCCTAAACTAATATGAAAAACAATAAAAATTTCTTGTTTTTTGACAATTAAAAATATAAAAATAAATAAAATTATAAAAATGTTGACACAAAAATAATTATATAAAATCCATCATCTGCAGAATTCCAAAGGTAAGTTAACTTATTTCATTACCAAATATTTATAGTGATTTATTTTTATGTATCTTCTAGATGAATCAAAAGCATATGAAATATGCATGTATGTAACAATATATCCCATAAATGATGGGGTCTATTGTATATTGCTGTATAATCCCCAAGTCGATTAAACTATATCCTTTCAATTGTGTGCCTGACCATGTAGCTCCCTCTCGTGATATAATTATTCAAAATTAACTGGAATTCTTGAAGATAATTTAAAGTGTTTTAATTTTTCTATTTCAAATCATTTAAAAGTATTTTGCGGAAATGGTCTTTAGCGGAAGTGGTCCTTAACAAAATGATTTTTTTTTTTGCAATCGTAAATTGCCTTGTTTTACGGTTTTGTCGGTACAAAAGCAGAGTTTCTTTGCGCATTTATTATATCCTATCTATTTTGGTTTCATTGAAACTTATTTCACTCCGTTAAAAGCTATGTAACTGGAATTCATTTAGAAAATGCTTCAAATGATATCGATGGCGTTTCTGTTTTAGATGGTTTTGGCCACAAATGAAATTTGGAAATAATATCATATATATCTTCATATATATCTTTCTATTCATATATGTATATTTTATATACTACTATACATGAATACATAAACTATTAGTTATTTCTCTATTATTATACACTGTCTATTACCGTTAAACTATATTTCATCTAAAAAAGTCTCCATTAATTAGTTAGTATTATATAAAAGTTTTGCTTCTCTATACCAAATTTTCATGCAATCATTTACATAATAAGATACAATACTAACATTTAATCCGAATAATTTTATATATTATAGGAAATATAAAAAAATATTAAATACAAAATAAAAATTGTTTGAAAGTTTGAAAAAAATTTAATATTATTTTTATTGATTTTAATAAACCATAGAAAAGATATTTTAATAGGAAATAATTAAAATTTTTTCAATAAAATATTTACCAATTTGAATATTTGATTTTACTAACTCAGTGACAAACATTTCTTTAAACTAATATTACTGCAGTTTTCCTGCACTTTGTTCGAACCGATAGCGGTCGTTGGATCGAACCTTCCCTTCTGTTGTTACCTTTATGATCGCTGCTGTAACAGTTTCGTTGATCCGTGTGTGAGTATCTGTGTATGTGGCTTCTTGTTTATTTATTTTGTCTCCTTCTTGCTTGCTATGTTTGAATTTTTCCTCTTCTTCTCTGCTCGCTGGTACTCTTACACTACTGTGTATTTCTCCCTGCTGCTTCTTCTCTTTACTGTTGTGCTATCGCTTCTACCTCCGTGATTCGCAGTTCTGCTACTCTCCTGCTCAGCTTTGACGATGACGGAATTCAAATCATAGCCTTCCTGATTAATATTAAAAGAATTCGAAAAGTACCACAGAAATACATGTCTTTAAATAAATGTATAATTTTAGTATAACAAAATATGTATATTTCTTATTTCTTCAGAAAACTAAAGCCAATACTTTGAAATTTGGTTGTGCAAAAAATTATTTTTTTTCTGAACTTTAGTTTAGGAGATATACTTAATTAAAGTTTAAAAAAATGTGATTCCTTATTCAAGTGACAGGCAGTGTATAATTCTATTTTTATTAAAACCAAAGCTGTCTATATACAGAGGTGATAATTTAGTATTTTTGCCTCTAACATTTTGATAAACAATTAATATTGAATTTACAGGAGGACATATTAGTTTTATGGAGTGGGAATTGCGATTTTAGGTAGGTAAGCAATATCATTATTCGGTTTGTCTTTATAAATATATTCACATGTTATAGAGCTGTTAGGCCAAAAATGTGGATCAATAACAATTTTAAATAGTTCTTCTGGAATGACAATTTTAAAAGATGCTTTGCATCTTAAATTTAAATTTAAAAATTTTTAATTGATTTTCATAACCCAATTTTAATATGATATAATTGGAAATATCTTCGACGGTAGTTTCGGAAGATAATCGAGCAACAAAAAATGTCCTTTTAGAATTAGTTTTCTTTATTGAAGCTTGAGGCAGAGCAGTATTGGAACTTACTAATGAAACTGAATTAACATTTTCAACTTTTTCTTTCTTTTTCATAACCATTGTTGTAGTTGGCGCAATAAAGGATATAATTGGCGATTCAGAAGTATTATTTTCATTTACATTTGTTACTGATAATATTGGAACAGAAGTGTTATCTTTAGTATTAATTAAAGGATTATCAGTAGATTTCGGAGCAAGACGTTTGGATGTTCTTTTGCTTTTTGGAGAATTAGTACTCGTTGAAATACAATGTTTGTCTAACCATATCTTCGTATTTTTATTCTTTTTTAAGTTCAAAAAAACTTATCTCGATGAGATTTTACAAATCTATAAAAATCGATATCAATTTTCGTACAGCTGTTACAGCATCAACGTAAAACCAAGTTTCTATTAACATCATCAGCAACATGAGAAGGAATACAAATACATTTAGTATGGTATATATGATTGCATATCCAGAAGGCTTTCATATTATCGTTGTTTTTAGAATATGTACAGAAGGAATGGGAGCAAATCATTTTCGTTATTTAATTAATGAGATTACAGTAAAAAAAAAGAAAAAAGAAAAAGGAAAAAAATAAATAAATGTGTACACAAAAATAATTGTTCGATGAGGCAACCGCTTTTTTATTATAATTGTCAATGTTTGCAAACACAGATAATCATGATTTTTTTTTCTACAATATACTAAATAATGACAGTTTAAATACACTTCAATTACATTAACATTTAATTGCAATAAATGGTTGATTATAATTCACTATACTGCGTTATTATTAAGAATAAACTGGTTTATTGTTTCTTGTTTACGTTTTGTGTTGTTATTACCCAGCAAAAACTTTTTGGTTTTCGGTAATAACAACTACTTATTAAAGTAGTTTCTTGGTAATGAGGCGTCATTATTATTTGCCTACTCTGTATTACATTAATAAGTACTCAGTAGTATAATAGCACAGTAATACTGCAATCACGTGGATGAGTTGGCTAGAGCGCCGGATTAACAACCAGAAGGTTGTTGGTTCAACCCCATTGTTTTTTATAACAAAATGTCTAAAAAGATATTTTAAATTAAAAAGAGTTTTTGTCGCTTAGGCTGCTATGTGCGAGATGGTGTACTGAGTAAGACGTTAGTCAGTAAAAACGAATTTTTAGTTTGTGTCCAAGTTCGAGTCTCACTGACGGCAAAATTGTTTTGTTTTTTTATTTTTGTTTTCGTTTGGGTACATAGTTTTTAGTACCCCTAGAGTCAGAAAATAACTATATGAATTTGTGGACAACTCAAACAAAAATAACTACTTATTCAGGCAAAAAATAAGTAGTCTGTTTTTGTTTCCAATTATACCTGCTAGCTTACCAGGAAAGCAAAGTTTTTGCTGGGTAGTAAAGAGATTTGTTTATTGTTTTTGTAGTTATTTTTTTCATGTTTTGTTTTGTTATTTTTGGAGGAATGTTTCGATTAGGTTTAGTTGATGTTTTGTTATTGTAATTTTTGATTCCGCTTTGTTATTGATTCCGCTTTGTATTTTTTAATGGCTTGGTTTTGACAATATGAAATAAATTTTAATTTTTAAATTAAATTCTTTAGATAATTTAATAGATTTAAAAAGAAACACTGAATAATTATAAAACACAGTGGTCTTTAATTATTGTTTATTCACAAATATCTTTAAAAACACAGAAAATCACAACAGAAAAACAGAAAAAAATTTTACATACATTATTAAAAGAAATATGACCATAATATGATAAAGCTATATTATTTTATGATTAGAATTTTCACATTAATTATTTATGACCTTAACAATTTTTATAGCACCATCACAATAAAATCATAATATGTCTCATAATCTAATTATGGTTTTCCCTACGTGGGATATATTTTCTGAAAAAATTAAGTAAATATCAGCACTAAATTTAAAAATATAGTCTTTTAAAACTTACTACTTATGATAATACGAGTAAATATTCCTTACGAAAAGGATGATTTTTTTCTAAAAAATGAATTTTCTCAAAATTTTAAACATGTGTCTTATTTGGTGATAAGTTATACATCGAAAATATTTTTTATTATTTTAAAACTCAAACTATAATGGGATTTTGTTGAGGTTATGAAATAAAACAGTAAAATTATAAGTCTTTAAAAAATTTGGATGTACAATGGATTTTTGTATAAATCAAATAAAAGTTTTCATTTGATATCAATATTAACCTAATTTTCACTTCGCGGTAGTTGTTAGTCAGCGAAATTTGTTTGGAGATTAATGACGCTGTAGCCAATGAAATAATGTTTAATTAATTTTAGGTCATTAAGACAATTCCATGTAGACATTTTTCGAAGATCTAAAGTTAAATATTTTATTAAAAAATGAGGAACACAATTAGGAAATTTTGTTAAAATTTTAACAATTGTATAGAATTTTAGCAATTCAAAATTTTTTAAAGCACATTTGACTTGGAGCACAGTGATTAATTCACACAAAAAAAGTCGGCAAAAATAAAAGAACTTTTTCTAGACTTATAAAACTTGGTAAACAATTATATATTAGAAGAATAAATAAACAAAGTTTGAAAAAAATCATTATAAGGATTTACGTACCCCCCATATTTACTGAAAATAAAATTGTGATATTTTTTATAAAATTTAGTAAAAATTCTGAAAACCGGTCAATCTTCCACATATAATATTGTGATTATATCCTCTTCAACTTCTAGGAAGAGGAACAAGGACACTTATTTCTTTCATTTAACATTTTTCTTAAAACTGTTTAAATCTGCCAACATTAACAAATATTAAATTTATTTTATATATAGTTTATTTTAGTATCCTGAATATTCATTCCAAATTTCGTTGAAATTGGATTAG
The DNA here is from genome assembly GCA_932274085.1 of Protocalliphora azurea. NCBI lineage: Eukaryota > Metazoa > Arthropoda > Insecta > Diptera > Calliphoridae > Protocalliphora > Protocalliphora azurea. Next base: position 151,000,613 of record OW026522.1, read on the forward strand.
TAAATCAAAAATAATAAAAATATTTGCCTTTTGCGTTTAATTTATATAGCGGACCTTTTAGAAATTCCTTTTGAATTTCGAAGGCATTAGCAGTTATATTTGAACTAATTTCTCTAAAATACTACTTTTTTATTATTTACGAATGGATGTCAATGCTGTAGAGAAAAAAGGAAGTATTGTTTTTTTTAATTTTTACAAAAATATACATATTTTAATTGTAAAAAACTGCAACAACTTTATGGTAAACCTTATAATAATAAATGATTAAAATATCTTAACACATACAAATAGTAAAATTATAGTAAAAACATTATTAATATTATCAATAATAATTAAAAACTAAATATTTAAAAATGTTCTTGATTGACAGCACTTAATTTTTTCATAAACTTTTATTTGTCAAACACGTTTTCTTCACATAAAAAACTTTTGACAAGCATTTTTTGGAGCACATTGAAGCCAGCGTTACCACCCTCTTTTTCAACCACCTGGCCACTTTTTTAGCCTCTTTTTCAAAAAGTATATAAATGGCGACTTTTCGAGACTATGTGCTAAATAACGAAGAATTATGTTGTTTGAAATATATTAGTTCTGACGAAGAAATTATTTTGAGATTGTTTCACAATATTGTAAAAACAAAACCCCGGAGAATTTATAAATGAATTAAAACTGTTAGAAACTGAACCAACAGTAAAAATTACTATTAATTATTTTATTATTAATAAAATTTAATTTATTAGTTTTTCTTAAAACTCAATTTCTTTCATTTTTATTTTTATCAAATACACAAATTTCAAGATTTTTGTTAGATGTTAGACCTTCTTTGTTAAATCCCCTTTTTTGGCGAAATTTTTTTTCAATCTTTTTTTTTGACACGTTTTAAAAATTCTGAAAATTCATTTCATATTTTCATGAAAACAGAATCGACCCCAAGAGTTAGTTATCTAGATGTATACACCTAATTCTGTTTTTACACGATAGAATGGTTCCCGAGAAATTCGTGTAAAAAAAAATCGTGTAAAAAAAGATACTGGCCAAGTACAAAAATAATAGATTGGTTCTAGACCTCAAAAAATAAGTTAAAATTAGACTAAATAATATAAAAAAAATATTGTTGTAGTTATTTTAAGAATTTATTTTCGTTTTAATTTATTAAATAAACTAAATTATAATAAAATAAATTAAAATTTAGATTTCATAAAAAAAATAATACCAGAAATTCATTGCCAAAAAACTTAAATAACATAAAGTACAACCATAAGAAAAATTTAAACATTAAACAATTTTATTTACTGTCACTGTCTGATAATAAACGTAAACGTTTGCGAAAGACTACAATATCACTGCCATCACTGGAATGATTTTGTTGATCATTATCATTTCTAGCCGACTGTGTTGGGACATCAGTAGATTTTTGAACGAAATCAGTTATCTTAGATTGAGTTTTATTTCGCGTTAACCCATTATAAACTTCCCTGTAAGATGCCATTAATGATTTCAGTTCACGTTGAAATTTGGCAGCTCGTTCCTCGTCTTGATCATGTTGTTCAAAATGACTACCTAATTTTGTAGCGAGATCAAGACCTTCTTTAATTAGAGATGCTTTCAAAATTGGACGATCTCTTTCGTCACTGTCACTATGTTCTTTATCATAACGAGTCTCAAGGGTGAATTCGATAATTTCATTTTCGCTCAAGCTTTCATCTACCAACAATTCTTCTACATCTGCTAACGATAGGTCATCGAATCCATCCCCACCGATTGCATTGGCCATTGTTATTATATCAGCAAGTTCAGCGTTATTATCGATAACAGGATCTTTGCATTTTACGCATTCTGGCCAAATATTTTTCCAACACGAGTTCAAAGTTGATGGCTTTAATAAATCTAACGCGATCTTGACTTGATTAATGCAGTCCATTATAGAAAATTTTTTCCATTCATCTATGACTGATGATTCCTCATAATTATCAAGTTTTTCTACAACATAATGAAATGAACTTCTTATGTAATACGTTTTAAACGTAGCAATTATCCCCTGGTCTAGTGGCTGTATAAGGGAAGTGGTATTAGGCGGCAAAAAACAAAATTGTACGTTTGGGTGCTCCAAAACTGGATGGCCTGGTGCATTGTCTAGAATCAAAAGAACTTTAAATTCGAGACATTTTTCTTTCATGTAACGCCTAACTTCTGGGATGAAGTGCTTCTGAAACCACTCTGTGAAAATTGCACTGGTTACCCAAGCCTTTTTGTTCGCCATCCAGTGTACAGGCAATTTATTGAAATCTACACTTTTCATGGAACGTGGTCTTAAGGCACGATGTACTAGGAGTGGCTTAAGAATACGTTCTCCTGAAGCATTGGAACAAAACAACAACGTAATACGGTCCTTTGCTACTTTAAAACCACCGGCTGTTTTCTGCGATTTTGCTACATAAGTTCTTCTAGGCATTCTCTTCCAAAAAAGGCCGCTTTCATCTAAATTCCAAACTTGGTCTGGAGTATATTCTCCATCTTCAATAATTTTTTTTAGTTTTTCGGGAAATTCTTTAGCAGCCAATTCATCAGCGGATGCAGTTTCTCCCTTAATTTTTATATTGTGGAGAGCGTGTCTTTTTAAAAAACCAGTCATCCAACCAGTACTTGCGGAAAATGCATGTTGTTTTGACTGAGATGATGTATCTGGATCAATTTCCTGGATACGTTTATAGATTCTTAATGCTGTCTGCTTGATAGCAAGTCCGTCTACTGGTATTCTCTTTTGGGATTTGTCTTCTATCCAGATTACCAAAGCTTTTTCCATTTTCTCTTTAACAACATCCCTTACATACGATGATGACTTTGCACTTAATTTTGTTCCAGAACATACTGATGCTCTAATTGCCGTTTCATTTTTTTTAATTGTTCTTACAGTAGCTTCATGGATTCCGAAATTATTTCCCACAACCGTTGCGCCTTGTCCCGTTGCAAGTTGATCTAAAATTTTGATTTTGGTATCTAAGCTGATCGCTTTCCTCATTTTTAATGCAGGAGAATTATGTAACATGGGTATGGCTACCAAAATATATTTTATTAATCAAAAATGCAAAAATCTAAAATTAAGTATTTGAAACTAACCTGTTATTGGTCTACCAAAATTATATGAGCTTCTACTTTATTTTACTTAGCACTTGTTAAAAATCAGCAAAAACTAACGATCTTTCAATTATAATTGTCAAATAGGAACTAAATTGTGTGTACAATACATTATGTACGTTTTTACTTTTTCAATAATTCGGGGAATCCCGCATTTCCAGAAATTAAACAGAAATTACGCATACATAGACATAACTCAGAATACACACCAGAATTATTTTAAGTAGAAAAAAATTCATTGAAAAAAAACGTGTTAAATCCAATAATTCATGTAAAAAAAGTAATTTTGTTTTTTTTGTATTCGTGTTATTTCAAATTATGTCGTGTAAAAATAGAAATATTTTTTCGTATTTACTCGTGTTATTTCAAATTCGTGTAAAAATAATTCGTGTAAAAACAGAATTAGGTGTACTTGTTATAATTGATTAATATTAAATTTAAATTGTTATATTGAATACTAAACACGTAAAAATATATATATATATATATTTTTTTTTTATAAAACATTCACACAGAAAAACTTTATTACCTTATATTTTTTCAATTAACACAGTTATTTCATTTTAAATCAAAATTTATTTAATATATACAAGCAAGAAATAAAAAAACTAAAAATCATTTTTCTCATTTAAATTTTTAATTCATTCAATGAGCTACTTGATTGATTTAATAAACTTTTTAATTGGAAAATATTTCTTTTTTTTATTGCTTACAGTATTAGTAAATAATATAATCAGTTTGGTTAGAGGTGCAAATTTAAACAATTTATAATTAAATGAATGAATTATTACCGAAATAAACTCAAATTCCAAAACAGTAAAATTCTTTTAAAATTTTTGATTTTTATTTTTTGATAATTTGAAGATTTCTTAAGATTCTACTTTTTTTAATTTTATACTTTTTTATAATTTGACAGCTTCTTTGGAAGCGTGTTTTTGTACTATATCGATTTCTTTTAAACTGGAAAAACTTCTGTAATCTATAGATTTTTGTATTTTATTGAATTCTTAGTGTTTTAATTATTATTATTATTATTATTATTATTATTATTATTATTATTATTAATTAATTAATAATAATAATTCTTTTTATTTAATTATCCATTTTTTTATTTGAAAATTTTTTAATAATTTCAAGATTTGGCGTTTTTTATTATATTAGCGCCTTTTTTGTGTCATAAAGTAAAAAACCAGATGTTATTTATTGTAGTTGTATTTTTCATTAAAAATATGCCAATTAAAATGTTTGTAAATATCCAGGATATCTATATTGTGAGGTACCAGATGAAAATTATTATTGATCATTATTATAAAATTAATGACAACAAGATACAGGATTTGCTATATATAGATACCGAAATATAATATAATTGATTTTTTGATTTTTTCATAATAAATAATATTTATTATTGACAAATGAATATTACTCATACTTCTAGGTAAACGTGTACACATTCACATATTAAAGTTGTATATAAAAAATAAAAAAAATATTTATAACTAAATGCACACTTCAATATAATAATAAAATGAATATTTTTATCATTTTATAGTGATTTAATTACTCAATTTAATTTAATAAATTTAATATCAACAATTTTAGATTTGAGGCCTTTTAATTTGACACATTAATATCCATTTGTGTAAATATAAAGTGACTCGAGTGCATGTAGAATCAGTTCGCGTGGGGGCACGAAACTTGTAGCGGTTTTAAATTGAACTTATAAAAATTTTCACAAACTAGGAGTTTATGTGTAATTCTGGTAAAAAAATAAAAGCTATTGAATTATTCAAATAAAATGTATGATATTTTCATTGCTTAGTGGTGCAGCATATTTACATATTACCACATTTTTTATTACAAAGAAACTCTATTTAATCTCGTGATCCTTTTTTAAACCAAGAACAATTTTTTTGTCCATAAAACTTTTATCTTTCAAAAATTTTTGATGAGTTAATCTGTTAAGCATTACAAACATCATCTAGTTATGCCAATTATAGTTAATTACGCTCTATTCACAAGATGTGCCTTAACAAAATGTTTTTTGAGAAATGTATACCGTTTTCACTATTACCGATACCTAAATTTATAGTCCCGATCAGTTATATTTATCGTTGTTCTTATATCCGCAAGGTTTTTACAAATTGCAATTTGCTATATAAAAATACAAAAAGAAAAAGTGAAATTTTGGCATAATTTTCAAAAAGTCCACAAATTTTTTTTAATGTTTAAATGCTCCTTCGATTTTATTGTATAAAATTCGTGCTACTCTATATGAAATTTTCACTCTTATTTTATAAATTTTGATACTGCCTATTACTTTGACTATTTTGGGCACATCGATAAGATATATCGCAAAGTAGGCACAATTGCAGAAAGTATCGATTCTTGTTTCAAAATTTATTTTCCTCTGAGGGGCGTACAGATAAAAAAAACAGAAAAATGTCGTCATGAAAACTCGTCTATGGTGCTGAATCGATCCACAAACTTCGATTTGCTAATATAAGATCGAATGAGATCATAATATATAATATAATATATATATATATATATATATATATATATATATATATATATATATATATGACCTATAGACTGTAACGGTAAGAAATGTTCCAGGAAGGATAATGTTTGCCATAAATTCGATGGCTGTTTGATTTGCTGGGGTGCTACGATATATGGCTGGTTCCACCAAGTATTGAATAAAACTAAAATTTATGTAATTATAAAGCTAATTTGTACAGAGTAGAATTCCAAATATTTGAAACTACTAGCATAATTGCAATTGTTTCTATCAGCAAGCAAATTAGGCACATTTATCTCTTAAGTTGCAATAACAGCGGGTTGAGTTAGTGACAATAAAAACTTTAAGTTGGCACATCGAAAACGCTTGTTTACAATTAATTTCAAATATAAATAAACCGGACCATATGCTCCTTTACTGACACGTAGGAAATTATATAAAAAACAGTTTTTATTATTTTTTCCACCATTATATACATTATATTGTTTCAAATATTTAATTAACATTTTACTAAAAATAACCAACAAATTTATTGAAATGTTTTATTCCAGAAAAATTTATTTCACTTTCTTTTGTTTTCAAATATTCATAAATATTTTTTTTTTTTTCATTTTTACCAAACTGTTCAAAAATTGATGAATGATTATTTTAGACACTTGTGACATTTTCATTAAAAACAAAATCTATATGCATGAAAATACGAGCATGTTTTAACTTTTTTGATTTCATTATTTATATGTTTGTATGTGTGTGTTGTTTGTATGTTGGCAAAGAAACACATAACAAATAGATTGAAACTAAAATTCTAATCTACAACAGTACATATATATACATAGACTTTATGAATTTTTACAAAATTTTCTAACTATAAAATTACATATTTTTGTTATTTTTCTATGTTAAAATAAAAAATGAACAACAAAAAAATTAAAGCTTTTTATGCATGTTTCTGCTTGTTTAAGCATAAAGAATTTTATTTTTTGTTTTTTTGAAATTTTTTACAACAAAATATATGATACAGTAGAACCTATTAATAATGAACACCTGTTGATTAATAAAAAAATAAATGTATGTTTCAGTAAACTTTTTAAATATTTTTTCCAATTAGTTTTATTTTTGTAGGACTGTTTGAAAAAAAATAATACTTAATATATTCGCTTATTCATATTCTAGTTTGGAAAATTGGAGTTTGTACGTGTGTAGCAAGGCTTTTTACAGAAAATCTAATCCTTAACACAACTGATCCATATTATTCATCAATATTATTCATCATATGTTGCATGAATATGTTGCTTTTATATGTTTATTGAGATTTTTCTGATAATTAATAAGGATTTAGCAAAAATATTTTTAATTAATTAATTCAAATTATAATTTGTTTGCGGTTCTATTAAAGAAAGTAACAAAATACACTTCTGACTTATTTTATTAAAAAATGTATTTATGGTGTTACTATTTTATTCTCATTCCTTTATATCCGACATCACATAGTGTATGTTGATTAATTTCGGTCAATAATCAATAACTCCATTATTTCCCAGCTTAAATAATTGAAAAAATATAAAGAATATAATGCTTTATTCACAAAACAAAATTGTTTGCCGTTTCTAAAAGGTGACGCCCGGTTAAATAAGGACAAAGAATATTTATGTTAAATTATTGCTTGATAAACATCAATATTAAACTAGCGCAGTCAGTTAAGTCAGTTAAGCAGAAGAAGTGTTATAGGTGATTTTCCTTACATATAGCGCATTCAAATGAAATAATTTGTGTTAATGAGAAATTTTTGAATATTTAATAAACATCAAAAAAAAGAAAATTCAAGAATTGAAGGATATAATTAATTGATAATAAATTAATAGTTTTTTGTTTTCCAGTACAGTTGTGTGTTCGGCACTATTATCAGATAAGTTACAAACGTAAACGTCTTTGCTTACAATTATTGAGATGAATTAATAAATTCAAAAATTTCTTGTACAGAATACAATAGATTGTTTATAGATAAATGGATTGTTCAACCAAAATTTTAGGAAAATCTAAAATTTTCCAGAAATTCATTCTAGAATTAATATACAATGTACTTAAATATTTAAAATATATTTTTGGCCGATCCTTTACAAATTATATTATCACTGATATTACATAATTCATATCTTAAATATATTGAACTTTAAAAGCATTAACAAAATTCACCATTTCTAGTAGTTACTAGAAATGCAGTAGTAATTAGGATAGCAGATAGTAGCAGCTGAATTTTATATATGCTTACTTATGACACTTATGCAGTACGATCCTAAGTGTCATAAGAAATTGTATATCAAATTCAGCTTAATTTGAATTCAATTCTGGTTTAAACTCAACCTCTGAAATTGATCGCATAACTTTTGGTAATAAATCTATATGTTCTTAACCACCATTCTGATCGAATTGAAATATATGGGAGAGTAGTCACCCTGTAATAGTACGAGATAAGTTACAGTGTGTCAAAGTTGACCACCTTGAATAACAACAAAATAATTTCAAAAAATCGTAAGTTCTACCAATCAAGACCGGTTTAAAAGATTTTTATATTTATGCAAGGTGCTTAGCGAGATAAAGAAAAAAATGCTTACTCACCCAAAATATCTGTTACATTTAAAAAATATATTTACGCTTGAATTTTTAATTTTTGCCTCGACTTTATTTCGTTTTTCGGGAATAATTTCTGAGATATATGAGTGAAATTTTTTTTAATATTAAGCAGTTTTCAATGCATTCCGAAATAATATGTTGAAGAATTTTTTGGTTATCTTAATTCGTCTAGCCATAAAAAATGTTCATAACCAGAAGACGGAAATTAATATGAGAAATGGCCAGATTTTTACAAAAATATAGTACGACTCTTTTACTTTTTCTCAAAGTTTTTTTTAATAAACAAATATTATTCTGTGCATATTTAAAAAGACAAGACTTAGCAAATGGTTAAAAATTCGATTTAAAAATGAAATCAAATTTTTACCCTACGTCAGCATTAGTCGAAAGTATTAAACTTTAAAATCATATTATCAATCTATAAAAAATTTCATTTCAGGTTTTTTTTTTTTTTTTTTGAATTTATTACTGCTGTTTAAGCAGAATGTATATTTAAATTTATTTGACATTAAACTGCTTACCATTCGGCCAAAAACTAATGATGAAATGCAGATTTTATGAAAAAGGTCAATCTTTCGAAAGGCTCTTTTCTTTAAATTGCACAAAAAAAAAACATATTAGTATTCTATTTTTACTATTACTTCTCATGTATTATATAAAATAAATATCAGTCTTTTATTGCTTGAAAAATCATTTAATCAGCTTTTATAACCAATTTTTGGCAATATTTAATTCACTTAATGTATTCTATTATCATGTTACATAAACCACACACGCCTGTATAGTTGAGTGTTACGTATGTGCACATATGTAAATACACAATAAAATACGAGTATTATAAAATAGTGAATTTTGCAAATTATGACACGAGCTGTCAGTTTTGAAGCCATTATATTATCTTACTATTTAAACAACCTATGTAGACATTTTATATATCAGTAAATTAGTGAATAAGTATATTTTTATATTATTTTATTATTTTATAGGTATTTTAAAATTAGACAGAATTTTGCTAAAAAGATTATTTTTTTTATTTTTATAGAAAATTATTTATTTTTCAAAAATTGCTAAAAGTTATTTGTTAAAGCTATTTAAGTGATTTATAGAGGAATGAAAGACTGATATTTATCTTATACTACACATAAGAAATAATAGTAATAATATAGTACTAATATATTTTTCATGCAATTAGAAAAAAAAGTATTTTAAAAAGTTTATTTCTGTCTTAGAATCTGCTGAATCGATCTAGATATATTTTATAATTAAACAGCATCGGTTTGAGTAACACAAATATAAATTTTTCAAAAATTTATAATTTTCGACAAATGCTGGACGTAGGGTGCAAATTTAAACCAAATTTTAAAATTTTTTTTTTTCTTTTTTGAAACATTTAAAGAAACAAATTATTTTATTATATAAATCGAATAAATCGAACTTAATTTTTAGAAATTACGATTTTTTTTTAAACTTTTTAGTACTCGAAATGGTTTACTTTGACAACCTGTAGCTTATCTCATATTATTGCAGGGTATCTAAAAGATAACTTTTCTAAAAGCCTGGGTCTTTCTCTATAACTCTCCTATATATTTCAACTCGATCCGACCAGTAGTTTAGGAGACATAGGCTTATTACTATCATCCTTGCACTATACAACATTGCCTAGTGTAAGGTAGGGTATAGTAGAGCAACAAATTTAGTTTTTGCTCTTTTATTTGCAGTAAAAGTACTAAAATCATTATAGCGCAATGTTAAAAATTTAGCTTCTGTACACAATCAAAGCAAAAGTGAAAAAATCATCAAATTTCCAACACTTTCGCAAAACAAAAAAAAAAAAAAACTAAAAAGAAAAACAGAAATCAATGGGTACATATGTGTACTACCAATTTCCATATGTATAGATTTAAATTGGTTATTTCTAGTTTTGCCCATTTGCAATTTTTCCTTAGAAAGAAAATAAAAACTAAAAACATAACACAAGTTAGAGAAAAAAAAATACAAGATTTTGTTCAAGCAAAAAGAAAAAATAAATTGAAACACATAAGAAAATAGAAACTAAAACTCCTAATAGAAGAAAAAAATAGAAATTGAAAGAAAAGTATAAACTTCATTTAAAAAGTATTAGTAAGAGTTTTTGCAAACAACTGATACTCATTAAAATTTTAAAAGAATATTTCAACAAAATTCTTTATAGCTCTTTATACATTTTCAAAATTAAAAAAAAAACATTGGAGGAGTAGTTAAACCCCTATAATGAACACAAATGGCTTCAAATAACAAACCCCAAATGCGTAACTTTGGGGTTTGTTATTGTGTGCATGGCATATTAATTGAGAACAGATAGACGAATGGACGAAAAAAAACGTAAACCATAAAATATTTTAGCAAATTACTTGTGCATATAAACCACAATATTTTTATTATACGTTCACATGAGAATAATTGCCAAGTAAAAATATAAAAACCAAAAAAAAATTTAATAAGGTGGCTTAAGAGAATTTCTAATACATAACAAAATCTCTTGTTAATTCCCAGCCACAGCAACATTTTAATGGTATCGAGTCCTTAACGAAATCTTTCTATTTCATGATGAAACTCAAAAACCAAAGAACAATATACATACAGGTTCATATTCTCAATAGAATTGTTTAAATACCTAAAATCAACACCAACAGTAAGAACAACAAAAACTATGAATAGCATAATCAACAATAAAAACAAGAACATTCTATTTAAACGTAGCAAATAAATATTTCCCATATTTAAGTATGTATTAAACGTAACATCATTATGAGTTAGTCACACTTAAGCGTGAGTCAGTCAGTATGCCAATACTTATTCGTAGACAGATTTAGTAGGTATTTCTTTATATAGAAATAGAACAATAAAATGTTAAACATGTTAATAAATTGTTCATGGAACGAAACATAAAAACACACACGCACATATATACTGCATAAATACTTATCCCAAATGCAAATTCCTATGAAGTGACGGATAATTAAAATTTATCTTGAAAACGTGTTGTATTCATAAATTCTTAAAATAGAAAATTCATAAAATAAAAAATATACAAAAATTAAGGACATTTCATTAGTTGGATTCCAGCAATTGTAAAAAAAAAAATTAAGAAATATTTGGGTAAATTTTAGATGATCAAGTTTGTTTATATAATACCCTAAATCATTCTTAAATCTAACTGCCTGAAATTCTTTTATTATTAACTATAGTGTATAGGTTTGACTTTATATATTTTAAAGTCCCCAGAAAAGTTTTTTATTCGCTTTGATCGATTTGAACATTTTGGCATAGATTTTTTCATTTTGTGTAATGTTTTTGTATAAGATTTTTATTATCAGGGTGACCCGGTAGGCTATTTGGTAGTGAGCTAGTCTAACAGCCTATGGGTTATGGGTTCAATTTCTGTCAGAAACTCTATTCTATTTCATTATAGCGGGCTAGTAATCTAATAATTAGTTCTGAATATAATTTATAATTACACAGAAAAATATTTCTAATTTCCAAAACAATTCAATCAATTAAAAATTTGTAAAACTTTACCTCTCACCAAAATGATTATATCAATTATTAATAACTATAAAAAAAGAAAAATAGAAAAAAAAAATTGCAATAAAATAATTTATTACATCAATCAAGTAGATTATTATATGAATTAAAAATTTAAATTAAATACAATTTCTTTTTACTTTTTCTTTTATTTTATTTTTGTTTAAATATATTAATTAAATTTTGATGTAAAATAAAAGAAACTGTATTAATAGGAAAATATAAAATAATAATGGTTAAAAAATTGTATAAATTTCTACGATATTTACAATTAAGTTTTTATATCTTATTAAAAAGAATCAATTTTTCTAACTTCTATTAAAATATTTCTGTTGTATTTCTAAGTAATTTTATTTTTTGCTTGTAAATAAAAGACATCGATTATAATGAAATAGGGCTTGTTTTATTTATATTTTAACTTATCCAGGTTTTTTTGAAAACCCTGAATACTTTAATTCCTGTAAGAAATTAATTTTTGAAGACAAAATTTACTTAATACGTATCTCTGAAACTATTGAGCAGATTAGAAAATGATATAGTTAACTTAAATTTGAATTTTGTAATATTTAATTAAACCAAATCAGACAAGTTTTTATGAGAAAATGAGGATTTAATGCTTTAACTAATTATTTTATTAAGTCTCTCATCTAACTAAAATCTATCTTTTCCTAGCGACTTTCATTTGAATTTCGGAAATTTTTTAGAAGGTTTTATTTACATTTTATAAATTTTCATTTGTATTTCAGAAAATGCTAAACAAATATCAAACAATTTTTTTAAATATTTTAAATGTTTTCATTTGTATTTGTGTTTGTATTTCCGAAATTACTAATGTTTTTGGAGAATAAATTTCACAATGCAATTAGAAAGTATATATTTTTTATATTATGATGCAAGTATGTCCTTACTTCTGTTCACATGAATTTACATAAAATTCTATAACTAATGGTGTTAAAATAATTATACTACAAGTACAGTTTATACTCGTACTTTTTCTGTAATTTGTGGTTAATATTTGCAATTTTGTTCTCTTTATACAAAGTCAAAAACAAATCCAATTTAAGTAAATTTTAAAAGCTTATTTTCCTGTAATAAATCTGCAAAAAGAAAATTTTTAAAGTTTACTTTTTAACTTCATATTATGGCAAAAAATCTTAACAAGTATGTCTGCAAATATCAGAATTGTTCAGAAATTTCATTAGTTTTGCCATGTGGAATGCATATTAAGGTACTATAGACAAAAAAATGTTCCGCGTTTTTGCGCCCCTTTGTTTTAAGTTACAATACATGCTGTTTTATAAACTGAATAGTTTTGAACAGCCCAGTACTATTTTCCTTGTTAGCGGACGTAAAATATTTAAGAACATGCAAATTTCCTAAAATTAATAATAAAATTAATATTCAGACTTATAATATTAAGAAGCCTCACTCAAAAAGTGTTTCCGCTACTCCCCTGAAAATTAATCTTGGTATGTTTTATGAAGTTCTCCAAAATATTTTGGTTTTGCAGCTGACCCTTTGTGAGCTGGACCATTTTTAAAAAAGGTGTTTTTTGTATTTTTTTTTCCCCCGAAGCAACGCATACAAAATGTGGAATCATTTAAAAGGCATTTAGATACCGTTCTCATTGGTACATAAAACACATCCAAGAGTGATCTCAATATTTTTATATTAAACAGAAACCAACAGCCCAGCCCACATCTAGAAAAAAGTAAGAATTTAAAAACCTTAATTTTCACTAAAAATTAAAATAAAAAAATTGTTGTGAAAAAATCTTGAAAAATAAGATATTTGTGGAATATAAAAGTCGTTGGTTGGTTGGTTTACGTGGTAGCCCGTAACCTTACGGGCAATCAATTAGACTCGTTAGAATCCGTTTTGATGGAACCACACTATTCGCCAGGTGAATGAGTTGTATTGAGTCTGTAATGAGATAGAAATGTAGGAAAGAACAATGAGAACATAAATTAATTAGATCCACCCTGTAGCATTGAGATATTTAATGATGTCACTGAGTCTAGTGTCAGATATCTCACAGAGGTGGAAGGGCACCAATTACCCTTCCAGAAATTTATGTCTGCTTGCGTTCACGGCTGGGCATTCACATAGAAGATGAAAAACTGTCTCTTCCTTCCCGCGATTGCCACAACTACGATAATATTCATTGTAAGAGAGACCAAGTCTGCTTGCATGTTTTTCGATCGTCCAGTGACCTGTAAACAATGCTATTAGTCTCGAGATGTCACTCTTGGATATGTTTTATATACCAATGGGAGCGGCATCTAAATACCCTTTAAGTTATATCACACTTTTTATGCGTTATTTCGGAAATAAATACAAAAAATTTAAAACCAAAACTAAAAAAAAGCACCTTTTTTAAAAATAGTATAACTCACGACGGTCATCACTAGAGCCGAAAAATTTTGGATAACATTATAAAACACAGCAAAGTCTATTTCAAAGGAAGTAACAAAAATACTCGTTTTCATTCCAGAGAAGGTGAATCGCTTTAATGTATATAATTAAACGCCAAGATGAGTACAGCTCAAAGCCAGGTTAAAAATAATTTTCGAATAAGTATCAATTTCAAAAAAAAAAAAAAAAAATGCCAAGTAAAAAAACTCTCTCTAAAATACATTACTAATATTCAAAAACAGTATTAGTTCTCAAAATAAATTTTAGTTGCCAGTTACAAAATTCCAACATCAACAAAATGTGTATTTTTTAAAAGGTGCAAATTCTCAAAAAAAGTGGAAAACTAAAAATATTAAAAACACAAGTTTTCAAAAAAAAAAAAAAAAAACAAAAAAAAAACAAAATTAAACAAAAAAAAAACATTTTTTCTCCCTTGATCATAACTTGTTATAAATATATTTTACTACTTTGATTTCACAATAACTTTCATTGCAAATAAACAAATTATATCAAATATTTTGCAAAATATTGTTTCTTTAATAAAATGACACCAACCACAACTTAAAATAACAATATCAGCAACAAAAACTTAAACGTTTAATACAAAAACACAAATAGCAACAAATATGGCAGAAAGCTTTCGTGCAATTAAAAACAGATTTTACTTTGACTTTAACCGCAATTGTGTAAAAATTTAATTAAATGACCCAAAGCCATAATAATGAAAAAAAAAAAAAAAATAATAAAAATATTGTTTTTTAACGTTTCGTAACACCCATTTATATGAAAAAAAAATTTTGTAATATTTTGCATTTAATTAAAAGAAAAAATAACGAAACAGAAACAAAATTAAAATCCAAGCTATAAATGAATTAAATACACATACAAAGTATGTAGTTACTAGTACAAGTACATAAAGTACAATTTATAAAAATATGAGTACACTGAACAAAAAAACTACATTAAGTTTAACCGTTTTGCTACAATATCCGTTTATAGGTCCAATAAAGCTACCTATGATAAACTAAGTGTTCTATCAAAAAAAAATCTGAAAGTGTAATTACATACGAAAAAAAGAAGATATTTTAAACTGGCAATATCCTTAAATTCTCCATTGCGTGTTTGTGTGTGTATGTGTGTGCGTGTAAATACGTAAATATTAAGTGTGTGTGTAAATATTGTAATTGTGTGTGATTGTCTCTGTTTATATGGTTGTTGACGTTGTGTATTTTTTTATCTGTATATTTACACAAGACACAAAATATTGATATAATTTCTTTTTGCTGCTGTTGTTGTTTCAAAGAAAACAACAAGTTTTTTTTTACTTTATTTTTACATAATTTTTGTAGTTGTATTTGTTGTGTTTAAATGTAAACATTAATTGAAATATAAAATTTATGATTATATTTTTATTATTATTGTTGCAATGTCTTTGTTTATTTATTTGTTTTGTGTGTGCAAGTGGTTGTATGTTTTACTTGTATCAGTTATTTGATTTTTGTACCTAAAAACAAAAAATTATGGGAGTATATTGGGTTTATCATTTCGTGTGTAACATCATCTAAGACCCCTAAAACTATATATATTATGTGTCCTCGTGAAAATCTAAGACGATTTAATGACGTCTGTTCGTCTGCCTGTTAAAAGCAGGATAGGGCTCGGGGTGGACATCCTATGGGGAAGAAATTCTGCTTAAATATTTGTCCTCTGTGAATTTTGTTTAGTTTGGCATTGAAAATGAGCAAAACCGGTTCATAAACAAAAAAACTTATGGACTAAATACTAGAAAAACAGGGTGTCCATCGTAAATCCATGTCTATACTTGTCGGTCGATATCTTTTACAAAAATTCACGTACATCAAAGAAATTTTACACAATTAGTTCGAGCATGTAATCTACCATATTATCCGAAACTTCAAAAAGTTGCAGATGTTGGGTACGAAGATTCGGCCTAGCCAAATATAACATTCTCACTTGTTATTTTTGTCCTTGTTATTATTTTTATATACATATATTTCCCCTTAAAGTTTAAAGTAGATTGGAAAGTATATTTTTCATGTTGTTATAATAATCACATAAACAAAGTAGATTCTCATGTACATATTTACATGTATTCATATGTGGATGAGTGAATATATATGATTGAGTTCTTTATTTAAAATTGTTTACTTTGAATTATTTTTCAAATTGAAGTTACTTAATATTATTTAATTGGTATAATAAAGTAATATATTCTACTTTTATTTAACCCAATACCATGCAGAAGGGCCTGCAAGAATTAAAATTTTGTTCACTTCTTTTGATGTAAAGTTAAGTTGACATAGTACACACATACATATGTACATTAAAACTGAAAGAAAGGTAAAGCGGAAATTTTACTGAATGATTTCATTACCTTTAATCAAGAACGTGTTGTTGCTACTTATAATAATGGAGATGCGGGAAAGCCTCTAAAAATGTAGGTATTTAAAATCATAAAAATCGAACTATAAATTTTCCAGTTTCCGCTACATATATTTCAAGCTTAAGACAAGATACGAAGGTGTGTTTTATATTTTACCACATAAATTTGTAATTTCAACAACATTCATATTCATAGGTATATATATTCTAAGTCCTTATAGAAGAGAAGGTCCATTTTGAGAAAGAACTATATAACATAGAAATATAAGTAATATATAAATGGATAAGTAATCCTAGTCAGAATTCATTAACATTAAAATCATTCAAAAAATTTCGGAATTATCAAGCTCTAAAGTCTCTATATAATATTTGAAATTTTTTTATTAAATCATTTAAAAATCTTCCCAATTTAATAAAACAAAATTTAGTCATCTAACCTGCTAGATTATATGCCCGAAATACTTTGAATTTGCGATTGTAACTTTAAAAATTTGACTATATATTTGGGAGTAAAAAACATTAAACTGAACTTAAGATGCGTTATAACCCTAAGCTGATGACGAATATAAAAATATACTTCAGCAAAATTGTGGAAAATTTTCTACTCTATAAATATGCAAGACAAATGCAGAAAACTGACTTCTGTAATCTTTAACCGCGAATAACTCGCGTAGCGTACACGTGATAATTAGTGACTTTTAATAGCGTTTTATGATTTTCCTTAATCATTCTCCACATCTCAAATTCATTATTCATATTTATTTACATATTTACAAATCACGGATAATCGATTTTTTATATCACTGTTCCCATTCCATCTTATCGCGTCCTGTCAGATATAAATCTTAAAATTAAACTGACATCTCTCTCGAGCAAAACATGGTAATCTTCTCTTCCACACCAATTCCTAAATGTGAAATTTTTCTTTTAATAGAAAATTTTCGATAGATTTTCTTTTTATAGAAAATTTTCGAGAAATTTCCTTTTTCTACAAAAATTTCGATAAATCTTCTTTTTTTATAAAAAACTCAATAAATTTTATTTTTATAGATAAAACTTTTTAACAGAAAATTTTCAATAAATTTTCTTTTTATGGAAAAATTTCGATAAATTTTCATTTTATGGAAAAATTTCGATAAATTTTCTTTTTATACAAAAACTTCGAGTTACTAGATGTATCGTGTTTAGTTTGGAAAAAAATTTATATAATTTTTATTATTAGCTTAAAATAGATAATAACTTGAAAATTGGTACCTGAAAAAAATGGAGTGTAATAAAATTTTTAGAAAATAATTACTTTTAGTTTCATTCAAATAAGCAGCTGAAAATCTAAAGATTTGCAACAAAAGCTATTTACGATATCGAGAAACATATTTAGAAAACAAAAAAATAAAATTGGATACAAAATTCCATTAGGTGTGTTAGGACGCGCACGCAGGATCATATCGAATCATCTGGGAATTTGTTATTGACATCAGTTATTATACGGCCTATGCCTAGATTGTTACAAAAAATTCCCAACACTAATAAAAATAAATTTGGAATATCAAAGAGTTTAAGAGTATTTTCTATAGATTTTCTTCGTAAAGAGCATTTTCGATAAATTTTTTTTGCAAAATATTTTTGGACAAATATTTTTTTTATAGAAAATTTTTGATTAATTTTCTTCTCATAGAAAATGTATCATTAATGCAAAAATTTCGACAATATTCTTTTTATAAAAACATTTCGACAAATTGTTCTTCTTTATGAAGACAAACAATTTTTGTTCTTCATTTTATAAAAAAAAAATCGATAAATTTATTTTTATGAAAATTTGTTTCTTTTATAGGCAATTTTGGATAAATTTTCTTTTTATAGAAAATCTGTGATTACGAAAAATTCTTGATGCATTTTTGTATTCTATTTTTTATGAACGATATAAAAATTCATACAAAAAATCAATTGGAATATTATGTTTATAGAAAAGTTTCGGTTAATTTACTTTCATAGATAATATTCGATAAATTTTCTTTTTATAGAGAATTTGAACGAATTCTCCTTTTATATAAAATGTTCAAGTTATTTTCATTCTGAAGAAAATTTTCTTTAAATTTTGTTATAAAATAATAAAATAAATTAAAATTCAAGTAATCTTATTATTATTTTACATTCCTTTTATGCAAAAGAATCATCGTAAATAATTCAAAAACTAAAACGTTTCTTTTTAACTATTAGGGTTAATCTTCTTAAAATAAAATGCTACCAATTAAAAATATATATTAAATTTCTATTTATTTTCCTATCTATATTATTTTAATTTTTTCCTTTGTTATTGATTTTATCAAAATAATAATAAATATTTTTGTTTTCTTACAAAAAACAAAAAGTAAAATAAATAGATAAATAAGTATAAAAAGAAAATCGAAAATATCTATAAATTTAATAAAGACATAAATTGTATTTTAACCCTAAAGGCCTTTAACTAGAAAAAAGTATTGTGTATCTTAAAAAAACCAAAACTAAAAAACTATTTAAGTAAAAGAGTTTTAAAAGAAGCACTAAAGCAGCAACAACAAGAAAAACTTTGCACAAATTGTTTTTTCTTCTTTTTTTATTTTATTTTTAATATTTTATAAATATTTTATGCATTGAAAAAGAGAGTTTGTTTTATGCCTTTCAGCAATGCAGATAATCGTAAGTTGTTTATCGTTTATCGTTGTACTATATTGACACTCAATTTTCTACAGGCTGCCATTGGCATTTTAAATAAATTTTATTAAGATTTCTTTTTTTCTTCGAAAAAAAAAAGGGAAAAACTTTTCTGTTTTCTTTTAAGCTTGTAACTAAACTGTATTGAATATTTGCAACAAATTCTTTTTAAAACATAATGAGGTGTGACAAATTGGAATATTTTTTTGCTGCTTTTAGCATTAAAATTAAATTTTGTAAAACGTGCGATTTTTTTATTTTATTTTTTTATGTATTTTATTTAAACTGAAATTATTAAATAATGCTCAAAAAATTGCTTAAAATATGCCATTAACAAACATTACTTGTTAAATTTTAAGAAAATTATTTTTAAATTTTCCTAAAAACATATTTTATATATTGTTTACGCATAAGAAATTTATCTAAAAGAAACTTTTTATAAAATTTATTACGGATTTACGATAAATAAAACAATATTAAAATTGTTCATACTCTAGGTTTAAACTTTGGACTAAATTAATTTACATAAAAGGAAATTGCTGAAAATGAAAATATAAATTTTAAATTATTAGTCATAAAAGAATTAAATAAAGTAACATATATGGATATTAAATATAAGTACACTACAGCAAGTATAAATTGAGTCCTCATGATATGAAGACCATCTATTAAACTTCTTAATTGTTGCTAAATTGTTCAAATAG
This sequence comes from Protocalliphora azurea, assembly GCA_932274085.1. Lineage (NCBI taxonomy): Eukaryota > Metazoa > Arthropoda > Insecta > Diptera > Calliphoridae > Protocalliphora > Protocalliphora azurea. The sequence goes on from OW026522.1 coordinate 151,020,680, forward strand.
CACCGAACTTACGAAACCCCTAAGCTAACAAACATTATAAAAAAACAATTAAATAAATAGTAGTGAAAACTCCTTAAATAGAGGCAAAAAATATATAAAAAGCTAATATTATTCAGGAGAACTTAAAAAATTAACTATGTTCTTAAAAAAAAACGAAACAATACTAATCGGTCTTGATTGGGCAGTTTTTAAACAAAACTATGATTGTTTTTAAATTACCAACAAAAAACAACATATACTAAAACATATTTAAATCATAACAAAAACAAACATATGAACGCTTGCATCCTTATAAGTGTTGTTTGTTTATAAATAGAGTGAATAATGTGAAAGCTTTATTTTTAGTACACACCAATACTCGCACAAATAAAGGGAGAGTATGAATAGAATAGAGAGAGCTTTTTTTAAAAACTTGATGAAGTGTTTGTTTTTTCTCTCCTTTTTACTTTGTACTCTAAAATTGTTTTCGTTAACTTTTATTTATTTTCAAGAACACTTTCGTTAAGTTTTTTCTTTGCTCATTTTCTTTTTCTCTTTTCAAATTTATTTTTTTTTTTTTTTTTCGCCGCTAAATAAAATGTAACTGACCTAGTAACTAATAACAAGTCGCTTAATTAAAGTCAATTACAAAAGGGTGTAACAGTAGCACTTTCAAATACTGTTTCTTTAATAATTGTCTGAAAATTTTAATAGAAGAAGAATACTTAAAAAAAATAAAATAAACAAATTGAATATAAAAACTAAATTTGAATAAATGTATACACTTTTAGGTCCATATAATGTATCCACTATACGTGCCACTATACTATACTAGTTTGGCTTGCTTTTTTAATAACAAAAGCAATATATTCGATGTTTAGAACAATTTGAATTTTGTGCAGAAAAAAAATATTGAAAATATATTAATTATACTAAGATTATTAGATGTAAGTTTTCAGATCATTAAAACTTCATTATTCTAGTTTCGGCTTTTGAAATATATATGGTGAATTCTTTTTTTTTTTAGGTGTACCTTAAACTTCAAATATTTTTAATTCTGATTTTCTTAATTAATTTTTGATGTAATTATGTCAAGAGGAGTAAAACAACAAAAATTAAGAGATACAAAAAAGTGTTTGAAAATAACAAGTCTTTTCCTTTTGATTGCTGTAATCGCGAACTTTAGCATATGTGTCCAATTCCTCTAATGTAAACTACAAATATTTGTAAACAAACGACAACTTGAGTTCAATCAGTGTATCGTTGACCAGTGTTAAATTATATTGTGGATAATTGGAGGAACCTATGTTTTCAAAATTAAAAATTTTTACAGTTTTTTATTAGAAAATTGGCGTTAAGGTGCCCCTAAAGAAATGCTATAGGAAGTTCCCAAACTTGAGGAGAAAAAACGCGTACGGCTCTAAGAGTATTTTTTCATGAAGCACACTCACAGCATTAATTTCAATGAAGCCAAATTATCGTATAATCAAAAAAAGTTTCAACTTTAAACATATTTTAGTACGTATTTTTGCCATTGAAAAATTGATTTTATAGTAATATATAATATTTGCAACTTTTTATCTATTAACATCATTTGAAGAGTTTTTTGTGTTAGATGCAAATTAAATACACTTTGTTTTTTACTCGCTATTCTAAAGGGAAGTTCCAAAAGATATATGACCGCGATTATGTTCACTAATATAAAATTTATCGAACCTTCTTTCATTTGTATTTCATATGACTTTTTAAGGGTTAATTAATTAAAATGGAATTTTTTTTTTTGATTTCTAATTTTTAACTATTTAACATAAACGGTCATTTCTTGTCCATTAATATAAACTTAAAAATTTTTTCAATTATCAAATATTAAAAATATATCTAAAAATTTTATAAAACCAAAAGACGAGGAAAGCTATGCATACTTTGTTGATAAAATTTTTTTTAATAAAATGTTAATATATCATTATGATCGCGCTTACATTCAGCGTCATCAACTATATCGTATAACAATACAACAATAAATTTTAATTTTGTTTTACCACTGGAAATGAAAGCGGAAAAGAATTTACTAAAATCTATTTTAGAAAATATATTCCCACAAACTCAAAATAAATATATCGTATTAATTTTAATTTGTATTATAGTCTTATTGATGTGGGTTGCGTGCGTATGGTAATTTTTTAAATATTGTTTGAAAATATCATTGTGTCAATTTTCTTATCTTTTTTTCTTAAACCTCTACTGTAGAAATAAGAAAAAAAAAACAAACTAATAATAAAAAATTTGTTTAATAAACATTTTACTTATATATATATATATATATATATATATATATATCATTGTTGTAATTTATATACTCATTTTCATAGAGGTACAAATTAAAATACTTTTTTGATTGCATGAATCATTTTGATAATTAAAATAATTTTTTTTTAATTTTCTCTATGTATAAACACATTTTAGTGAAACAGACCAAGGTCTCTGGTGGGAGTCGATCCTGCAAACCACAATAAACTCACTACCAACTACATAGAAGAAATATGATGAATTAAACGATATATTCAAAATAAAAATTATTCCAATTAATAATTAAATAAGTAATTAAATATTATTAAAAAATAAATGATGTTTTGACTAAATGAACATACAGTTATTCTAAAAGGTTAAATCTTAGTTAACAAAGTAATTAAATATGAATTTTTTGTAATCCAAATAGACAGAAAAAATATTCTTGAAAAAAATCATTTAAATTTTTAATAAGAATTTTGAAATGTTTTCAAATATTTTTATAGCTAAATAAATTACTCACAAACCAAGTATTCTAACAAATTCACATTTTACATACAAAAGTCTAAAACTCAATTTCAATAACGAATAATATATTTTCAGTTATTTAATAACAGAAATTCCACCTATTAAAAAATATATATTCAATTATTTCAATTATTTAGTCGATCACTTAATTTTCTATATTTTTTTGTTTAACCAATTAATTAATAGAAACAGGAAAATAATTGAGAGCTGATAAATAAATAAATAAAAAATAAATAAATTATAAAAACATAAAAATGATAAACAAATAGCTTTAATTTGAAATAGTAAAATAAATTTTATTAAATTTTATCACACAAATTATGAATACAAAAAAAGGAATCATTGATTGAACAAATTAAATTTTTTGACAAATCGTTTAATTGACCATTTTTTTCTGTATATAATTAAAATCTGATAATCTTAACTCTAATCTAAAAAAAATCGTAAAACAAGAAAACAAAATTCAAATAGCCGACAATTTACTTAAAACAAAAAAATAGTTTTCACAAAAAAATAATAATAATAATAATAATAATAATAATACTTTATTACATTTGTTTTATTTTTATCTCGCATAATATGTTTTTCTAAAATTGCATAACGCAAATATCAGAAAGCCTCCGTTTGATTGTTGTGTAGCTTACAAACTTCTCGGTGATTTATTGAAAAATCTAATGCAAATGCTATTTTAATTAACGTTAGATATGTACACATACGCATACACATATAATATAAATATTAAAATTTAATTCATCATCTGTCTAAATAAAATTTTGTTGAAATGACTAACATTAAAAAGCTAAAAATACTTTTTAAAATAATCAAAATATATATTTCCTTAATTTTCCATATTTTCACAAAAAATCAAATTAAAATGACATTTAAGAAAATTTGAGAGTGTCATAATAAAATGATAATAAAATTAAACTTTTGAACAACTTAAAATTAAATCACAATGAGCACAAAAAACATAAAATAATTATAATTAATGGAGCTGTGAAATCAATCTCGTATTGGGGCCTTAAAATAATGAAGTCATTTATTCATATAGAAGTGAGTGTTTAAATGTGCTTATATAAGAATATGTATGTGTATATGTGCAAATAATTATTTAGTCAATATCCGTTGTGTTAAAAGCTTATAAACGTGCAATACACACTCTCAAATATACAAATACTAAAAATATATAGGAATACACTTCATGTCATCATATCAACTGTGGTGATAGGAAATTCAATTACAAATGCTTTTAGTCAAAAAGAGCAATCTAATGTTCATAATTATCAATATGACACATACACACATAATAAATATGTAGATTTCTTTATGTATTTAAGTGAATATAAATATCAAACGATGATTTGTAAATATATATATATATATATATATATATATATATGAGAGTAGGAGTTGATATATTGAAAAGAAACAAACCCTAACAAAAGATTTTTTACTCATACTCTCATATTTGCTTTGTCATATGTAAATTTATATATGGTATTTGAATATAAAGAGTGATTTTTTGATGACCAACAAAAAGTCTAAAAAGGTTTAATATTTTTTACACTCTACACCACCATAGGGTGTATATTATGCGTTTGTGCTCATGTTTGTAACGCATAGAAAAAGTTATCCAACATCCACCTTAAAGTATACCAATCGACTCAGAATCACTTTTTAAATCGACTTAACGATGTCCGTCCGTCCGTCTGGCTGCCTGGCTGGCTGGCTGTCCATGTAAATTTTGTGCACAAAGTACAGGCCGCAGTTTAAAAGATAATTCAATGAAATTTTTCACTTGGTGCAAGACTGATACAAGAACGAAGTCTGATGAAATTGGTTATGATTGGTCCATTACTTCACCTAGCCTCCATACAAATGACCCCCCCCCCCCTCCCACCGGAATAGAGTTTAAACACTTAAAAATACTTTAAAAATAAGAAAATTTTAATGAAATACGGTGCAAGGAAGTTCTGTATAAGTATTAATCTTTGTACCAAATTTTATGAAGATCAGCCTACAATTGACCATAACTCCTATATAAACCACTCATTCCGAAAATCACTTTACAGTGCATAAATTCCATACGAATATTAGTATCAAGTTAATATTCGACACAAATAAGTTTTATGTAAGTGGAAACATTATTGACAAATTTTATTTATAATTTACCATAGCTCCCATATAAAACCCACTTCAAGGAAAGTGTGTAAAATCACCTAGATGTTAGTATCAAAGCATTATTCTGTATTTGTATATTTTATTTTAAATTGAAAAAATTGGCCACATGTGTAAAGTAAGTCCCTTTTCTGAAATTTTATACTCATACATAATAGGGTACAATATAAACGGTCTTGACTGACTATATCTTTCTTTGTCGTTTTTTTTTTTTTTTTTTTTTTTGTAAATATGAAATAGAATCCTAAAACTATTCGTTTGTTAGCTTTGCGTATTTATTGAAAATTGTAAATGTGTAGATGTTTTCTACTACATTGATATCGGTTGTTTAAATTCATTTTCTTTTTTTTTTCTCCATAAGTTTTACTCCCCTTTCATGAGCTATGGATACCCGATACCTGTTGTTTCTACAATCAAAGAATATTTATTTTTTAGTTATTATTAAGGGAATAAATATGACTGTGAAAAATTTTTTAATATATTTTATATAGCAAATAAACAACAAGTCAAATAAGTTTCGTAAAAAAAAAACAATATTTAAAACAAACAGCACCAGCAGCAAAAAAATATCTGCTATTTGTTTTTAAACTTTTTAAATATTACACGTGCCTTATGAGTATTATTTACCATAGAGAAATCGAAAAACAAAATCAAAAAAAAAAAGGAACAAAAGCATATCTCACTCATTCTTATAGTTACAAAATATACAAACTAAAAGTTATTTGTTGTACTTTATATTTTGAAAATAAACAAAAAATTGCACACACACACACATGAGCACATTCTCTTGAGGTTTGAAATTGTTAAACAAATGTTGGAAAGTTTCGCTAAAATACACAACAAATGTGTGTGTATGTATTTAAAATGCGATACATCAAATTTTTTAGTTTATTACTAACAAGAAGAAAAAATTATCACATAAATTATATTTCTACTGAATTTTGTCGCATAAGTTTTGCTTCGTGTGATGAAGAAATACAAAATACTTTAAAATATTTTATAAAATATTATTTTTTGTACTACCCGATGCGTATGAATTATTTAATTAAAAATAAATATTACGTATACGCTTCGTATGTATTATACGATTTAAATTTAGCGATTCTAGCATAATTAGTAATATTAACGTAGCTTTAAAATTACTGGTGCTATCTTTACAAAACTCATAATAAGTATAGAAAGGAAATTTTGCTATTTAAATTTTGTTTGCAAATATTTACTGTTTAAACGTACCGAACGTTTTAGTTGTCTAATAAGCCACTTTAACACATATGAAAAAATATTATTTTTATTAATTAAAACTTGTGTGTTTTATAATTTTATCAAGCCAGATAATTGCTAGCGTCAAAAATTTTATCTAAATTATCTCATCAGATCATTTTATAAATAAATCATTATTTGGCTTTAACCTTTACCTATGCCGTAACTTATTTCGTATAAGGTTACTGACAGTGTTTTAAACAAATATATTTTTAAACAAATATTGGCTAAATAAATCAAGAAAAAATTTTCTTTTTTAAAATATAATATATATTTAAAAAAACTGCACAAAAAATCTAAAGTAACTTATCAAACTATAGGAAAGATATCAATAAATAAGAAAATATTCGCAATATGACAAATAATTTAATGGAACAGGATAAGCAAGCTCCTAAAAATTGATGTTGCACAAAAACATCAATGGTCACTAAGGGAAATTGTGTTTTAAGTGTATATTTAATATTTAATATGTAATATTAAAATTATGAAAAATAAAATATGAAATATTTAAAAAAAAAATATAGTTGATGAACGAGTATAGTATTTTTGGAATTAAGGTTATATGAGCAACAGACATTTTTTGTTCTTACCTCAGAAAATATTTTTATTTTACATTTTTTATAACTTCTGCAGTAAACATTCTGAAAAGTATTAATTTCTACAATTGCTGACAATGGATTCCAAATATTATTATTATAAAATCATTTTGTATTACCTGGTATATGCAACACATAATTGAGTGAAATCGGTTGCATTTTATTGCTCAATATTTTTAATTTTCTCAAAAAGCAATAATAAATTTTTCACTAAGGTAATAAGATTTGTAATTTTTATGATGACATATTTTTATTACAAATTTTTATTGAAAATATAAATATTCTAAAAACTGATGCGAAATTAGGTACCTAATTTCATAATTTTTGAAAAAAAGGCATCCTCTAATAACAACACGAGCTCTCAACTCAAAATGTTCAGCGTAATTTTATCTTTCAATCATGTGGAATAAGTAGATAACAAGTACTAAGGAGTAAAATATTATACAATCAGTAATAAGTTTAAAGCGGCAAGAAGACAATACCCAGAGGAATATTCAGGGTATAGAGAAATATTCAGGGTATGGAGGAATCATCTGATAGGTAATGTGACCACAGTAAACAATAATTTGTACTTTGAGCGAATAATATTCCAATTGTAGAAATCACCACGCACCACTGCATTTGGTTCTTTCTTCTATAGAGTCGACTATTGAATACCATAAAATTGATTTGCCTTACTTTTATGTTTGAAGCAAAATTTAGTGGAATATTTTCATCAATTTAACAGTGAATATGATCAAAGATCGCTGCATATATCAAAAGTATATTAACTAAAGAAAACCTTGATATTGAATTACGGCGCCTATACAAAGGACGAAAAAAAATGCCAATATTCAGCATTCCTGAACACCATATCAAAATGCTAATCGAGATGATGCACAAGTAGATAATTACATGTTTACCAAATGCTGCGATGTGTAAAATATTTCAGATAAAATTATTATTTGTTCTACGTTATAGAGATTTATTAGTCTTACGCCATCAAAATCTTTGAAGCTTTTATCTCATTATTTAAATTCCTGTTCGCCGCCGATTTTGTTGTTTCAGATAAGATATATTTAATACGAAAATTGTAAAATAATTACAAAACTGAATTTAAATGACAAATAAAACTCATTTCCCATAAAATTTGTTAAAATCGTTTCTTACATAAACACAAAAACATACCCCTATTGACCATTGATGCGTTTTCGCAACACCCGATATCTTGAAAACAGAATCTTTCGATTTTATTATCACATTTACTAAAACAGACACCCTAACAAATTTTATTCATTTATCTTAACGGGATCGGTTAGTGGTCGGAAATGGGTTAAATAAAATTGTATAAAAGATTGGGGCAAAGTAGAGCATAACAACCAATAATCTTTTGAATCCTAGAATGTAACCTATTATTATATTATTGTCTAACGTTTTGCATAAAAACAACAAAAATTATTTATCTTTTGGTATTATTATAAAATGGGAAATGTTGAGGTAAAGTTGAAAGTATAAAAAATGAAACATTTAATGACATAGAGTGACTGACTTAAGTATAGCCACAAACGCAATTTTGAAAGAAACTGCTGTTTTATTAATATAAGGAAATACGAGATATTTATTTTATAAATTAATTATAGGTATAAACCTTATATATTTAAAATATAAACATGAAAAAGTCTATTTGGCATGGAGTGGACTAACTATTTAGTTATAATTTCGTCTATGTTATGTCATTCTTCCACTAAAACTGCTTTCAGCTCAGTTCTATTTAAAACTGCACGTTTTCAGATTCTTCTCTCCAATTCCTCGCACAAATGCTCAATGGTGTTTAAGTCTGGGGACTGCAGGGGGTTTGGCTGAACATGAACCGTATTATATGCAAGCCATATCTCTACGTCATGGGCTATGTGTTTCGGATAGTTGTCTTGCTGGAATGTAAACAACTCGAATAAGTTGAGCTATTCTGCACTTTTTTTGACATTTTCCTTTAAAATGTTAAGGTAAACTGTCCTGTCCATTATCCCCTCAATAAATACGTGCTCTCCCACACACGCAGAAGACATACAAAACACCTCCATCACCATACTTTACTATTGGTAAAAAAATTTTTGCTTCATATGCAGTGTTACACTTTCCTCAAACCCTATTGTGTCCATAAGATCGGAAATTATTTAATTTACTTTCGTCTGTGAACAATACCTGATCCCAAAAATCGCATTACCTACTTTCAAATTGTTTGACATAGTTCACTCTTCTTTTTTGATTAACACTAGATATCCACGGTTTCCGTCTGGCGACACGAGAGTTATACCCAGCTTCATGTAAATTTTTTGAGTGTAAATATTTGCCAAAATCTTGTTTTATCTCTGCGGTAACCTAAGAAGATGTTATTTTTGAATCGCCGTGCTCAAATCATCTTTCGGTACGATTTGAGCATGTTCTCTCTCAGTTAATTTGCGAGGACGATCACATCGACTTGCATTTTAAAATTTTGTTTCGCCTGAACCGATTTACAATGGTCCGTATGGTAAGACGGATGCGTCTCATCAATTCTGCGATCTCAGCGTACGATTTGCCTTGGTTATGCAAATGTAAGATTATTTTGCACTGAGATTCAATTGTTTCACATTTTTTAGGAAACATTTTAAAAAGATAACAAACAAAATTAATATTTTCTAAACTTTTTGCAACTTTTTAGTTACTAAAATGAATAAAAGATTTATAACGGAATATAACATCATGTGTCAAATGTAAAATCGTTTTCAGATTATTAAATTTAGAATAAGGAGATAGACGCCTATACATTTGTCCATTTTATTTTAGAACTTTCTGTACATTTTATCTGCTAACGGAATAAGTCATTTTTCTACACGAATAAAACTCCTACTGTCTTAAAATATGCAGCAGCCTGTAACGGATTAATAGTAAAATAAATTTAAAAAATATTCCTTCTGATCTTAGTGCAATCTTTAAATGCTATATGGCTGTTGTGTCTATACTTAACTCCATCACTGTATAGTTTTTATTTCTGTATTTATGAGGATATCAAAATTCAAGTAAATGTTGAAACACATAGATAGTAACTTAGTTTGTACGATTTTTATCATATCTAACGTGTATTTTTACAGCATACACTATTTCCGCGATTCTTAGATCTAGATTTTCTTCCTTTAATTAGTCAAAGTAATGATTTATGTTGGTTTTAGGAATTTTTGATTTTATCTTCCTGTAGTTTATTGAGTTATTTCCAATTCTCTTATGTTCTATTGCTTTTAATAAAGCCTCAATTTTTTTACTTGTTTTATTAAATTTTCTTATATATGTTCAAATCATTAATGATTAAATCAATTATTTACTATATTTTCAACAAAATTGGAAATTTTATGGAAAATTTGTTAAATATAATATATCGCATTGCCCTAATTCCACAATTTTAGCGTCAAGTAGAGATCTGAATAAGCATATATTTTTGTTACAAAACTTTTTTGCAGTTTGAATATGTATTGATTTAAAAATGCTCTTGATTTGGATGTCTGCAACACAAACATCAGCATTTAAAAAAACTTCTTTAATACATTTTATTTGCTTGTGCATGAAAAGCAATAAAATAAAATAATATTTCGAAATGTAGTGCAATAATGACAAATATTTACCAGTAGCATTTTTTTAAAAAAGAATAAAAATATATGAAAAAGTAAAATTTTCTTAATTACCCCATACGACATAATTCCTCACATTCCCTTAATTTTTAATTTCCATACCATAAAAAAGAATAAAATAAAATTATAAAATTGCTGACAAAAAATATAATATCCAATATTTGGAGAATACCAAAATAAGTTATATTAGCTCTGGTACTGATTTCTTATTATAATGATTAATTTTTGTATATCTTCTAGATGATTCAAAAGTATATGAAATATAATGTATGAAGTAGTGATGTATCAATCTATTATACAAAGCTACTTATATAATCCCTAAGAACACCATATGATGTTATGAGTCAATTAAACAATATCCTTTCATGGTTTTTAATTTTTGTACTTCAAACCTTTTAAATAAATTTGGCGGAAAAGGGCTCCAGCGCTGGTGGCTTTGGGTTTCAGAACAAAAGGGAACATTATAACATGGGTTTAGAGGCAAAAAAGAAGAGTTTATGAACTAAATTTAGTCACCAGCATAAGGGAATTATTTTTCTGCACCGCTACACACTTCAGCATTTGTATTGTCCCATTCATTTAGGTTTCTTTTTAACCTAAATATTTAACACCGTTAGAAAACCTGCTTAAACGTTAAATGTTAAGTAGAATTCCTTCAGAAAACTTTTCAGTTGATAATGACAGGGTTTATATAAATTTGGAAGCAATGTCCAAAAATATATGTTAGGGTGGCCGCAAAATAAAAAGTATCGATGTTCCCAGCTCAAATGAAAATCTACGTAATTATAGGATCAAAATTAAAAAGGTTCTTTTTACGGTTCTTTCGATTTTTTTTTTTTTCATATTTCTGAAAAAGAACAATATTCAAATTTTGTATCGTAAAAAATGCCTTTAAGCAGAATAAAAAAAATATGTAGGTATGTATAACTAAGAGCCAATTCGAATTAAAATTTTTGATATTCTGTTATACAAAGTCAGACTAAACGCTCTCGATGCTGTAATATAAAACATTTTATCTTGAAAATTGCAATCTATTCAAATAAAAGTGATTATAACAGCATGATCACGAGTATCTACCAAAGCCTATCATGCCTGTTTAGGTTCCAACGAAACCAAAGTGGATAAGACACCACGAATGCTGACGAAGTGTGTGTAGCGGCACAGAAAATACATATATCATTCTGCTGGTGTCTAATTATGGTCCACAAACTCTGCTTTGGTATCGCCAAACAGAGACAACAAGGCAATTTACGATTGCAAACTTATTTAATGCCTAAGAAAAAAGCTTCGCATTCAACAAACATAAAGCGTAGTCCGAAGTGCTTTTTGTTATTTTCAAAATGGATTAAATCAGAAATTAATAAATATATTTTCATAATTATTTCATAAACTAACAGATATAAATCCAGGTAATATATACGTAAAATATTAAACTCGGAGTCGTATTTATTAAGTTATAGCAAAACTATAAAAGACCTTTTCGATAAAACTATATTTTGAATTTTCAATAAATTTGACTATTAAATGGAAAAAAGCAGTTCGTTCTAACTAATTGTGTATTTTACTAAATTTGATTATACAAATTTTTAAAATTTTTGCACCAAAATTGAACTAAAACATAAGCACGAGATCACTATAATACAAATAAGAGTAAATTATTAAAAACTGTATACACTTATATACTAATATATGATTGCCTTCTAAATATTGAACATTGAATTGATCAATAGATTATAAAGTATTGCAAAACCTGGTACGAAAAAATTATTCTAAGCATGATAGCAAAAGTTTCTATGTTGTTGTTGAGGCTTGAAATGCTCGAGTCTCAAAATATATTTGGACATCATTCTTTTAATTACTTAAAAAGCTAGTATCCGTCGTTAGAATATTTCCTGGTATGTTATGAATAATTTTGAAATATCACCCTGAATTTGTACCAATTAATATATCCAGAACTTACTAAAATTGTATGATGTTATATATTTTGTCAAGTACTTAATTTATTTGGCTATTACTATTAATCACTTACGTTGATATTAAAATATATTTTCGCTATAACTAAACCATCACGATTTATTAGACACCCGATAACTAAAAACATTGTACAAATATTTTGAATTCTACTGAAAACCTCTGAGTAGCATATACATTACTATATATCTAAATTAAAAAGTGAGGTTATGAGACAAAATCGCAAAGTATACCAAAATGGACAAAAGCTTAACATTATATTTTATTGGGGTAAAAAGTATAGACAACCACCTTTAATAAGATATTATTAGTTTTTTAATGGAGCAAAAACTAGTAATTTTATAGCATTTCAAATATACCAAAAAACACTTTGGAACACCATTTATTATGTCAAAGGATTACAGTAGCTTTCTTAACACATCCACCTGCTCGAATATTACACTTTCTTGGGCAAACCAAAAAAATCTATCTTTCTAAGACCATGCTACACATTTTGTGAATTAGTTCATTTATACATATTAAATATTATTTCCTAGAATTTTGTATCATCAATTAAACATGAAACATCATGTAACTTACTAAATACAACCCCTTAACTTTTAAATCTAAGAAAAAAAATTTAATCCAATTACTCGTATTTAATTATTTACAGTATCTCAAGATAATGAAATGCTCTTGTAGTTAAGTGCATGATACAAGCATGAATGAATGACTGACTAACTGAATGACTAGCTGGCTGGTAGACTCAATGAAGAAACAAATACCTGAAATGAGTGGAAAAACAGCGAGCAAATAAAATCATGTACAACGTTACTTTAAGTATCACTGACAAGTAAATTTTTAATATGCGTCGTTGCAAACAACAATATGTGCAACTATTTAAAATATTTATATTTATTAATTACAACCAGCAAAAATAGCTAGAGTAGCTAAAACACTATATAAGCATAATAACAAACAGGAAAAGAGAATTTTTATATGAGCAAAAAAAAATAGCAACAAAATATATTAGTATTAGTATTTTCCCCATTTAAAAATAAAGTTAAGAGAACTAAATGGTAAAATATCCTGTGGATTTATCCTTTAAAATAATATAAATCCTAAAATATTGTGCACCCATGATTAGAAAAAAAATACAAATCTAAAAATGTGTTTCCTTTTCCGGTATTAAATATGGTTTGGTTTTCAGTGGCATTAAATCTCTCTATTTTTGTTCTTTTATTTATAAAAATAATTGTAAAAATAAACAATTTACTATAGTTTTGATATAATAAAATATTTTTATTGTTTTGAACAGCAGCAATTTAGTTCTGTTAAATGTCATTTAACTAAATAAATGTAACAAAAATAATAAATTTATGCGACGACAGTTCACATATATGTTTCAGTAGAAAATATTTGAATATAGCTAAATATAAAATAAAACAAAATTTAATATATAATTTATTTAAATATATTATAACTAACTAATAAAAAATACAGTGGTAATACGTAATATAAGAGTTTAGGTTTTGAATTAAAAACGATAAATTAGAGAAAAAGAAAACGTTCAAAGTGGTTTTTTAATCCATTTTTAACCGTTAGACAGTAATTCGTTTCATAGGTAAAAATACAAAAGTAATAATTTTAAGCAAGTGTACATTTATGACATTGGCTTTTTAAAAATGTATACTCCATATTTTTAGAAAATCCAGACATGCCACTAGAGAGCGGCAAAATCAGCTTATAAAAAGCAAAAATGTGTATATTGAAAAAACATGGATTTCGATGGCTCTATTTAAATAATTAGTAAAAATACCCTTGAGCAGATTTTTTGTTTGTTATTTCTTTTGAAAACGTAAATTTATAACTTCAGTCAAAAATAATTTATTTTTATATTTTGATTATTATATGAATTAGTACTTAAAATTAGTTTGGAAACTCAATTTGCAGGAAAAAATTACTAAATCCTATAATTGCCACTTTTCGCAAATCACAAAAGGAGTTCTGGATTTTCTCAAGCGCCATGGAAGAGAGTTTAATGATTCTTACATTTCCAAGAAATTACTCACATCTCTCGTAAGACCAATCCTGGAATATGCTTCCGAGGTCTGGAATCTTCAACACGAAGTTTATATAAAGAAAATTGAATCGGTTCAGAAATAACTTCTCTTATTTTGTCTTCGTAATCTTCCATGGAAAAATTTATATTAATTAAGTAAACATTTCATATAATTCTGAGTTTTTGCTTCGTAAGATGGAATTCGTAATATCAAATCGTCCAACTAGAAATTATACTTCTTTAAAAACGAAATATTTTCGAACCAATTATGCCAACTTTGATCCCACGAGACGTATATTCACTGAATTCAACAGTTTTTATCAATATCTTGATTTCTCAGTAAATCCAGTCGGCATTAAGAGGACTATTTTTAATTTATTTAAATAATAATACTATTATTGAATGACTATGAAAATAGAAATTGTAAATAGGTTTAAGAAAAATATCTAGCTTATATATGTAAGAAATGGTAATTTCAATGTTAGTAGCCATTGATAAATAAATAAATAAAAAAGGTTAGTACATCGATTTAAATTTTGTTATGCTTATGCTATAACTTAATGACTGGGGATTTTTTCAAAACCATGAAGAATGCTACTACCTTTTGCTTATAATTTGTATAAAAATACTTTTTAAGAGGGAAAAATTACATTTTTCATTTAAATATCTTTGAATTACACAAACAAATTAAATTAATTTAGACGGATTGTTAAATTTCTTTCAACATATTTGTATGAAGTTAAAAATTTTCATAAATTTTATATTTGATTTTATTTTGCGATAAAAACATAAAATTTCCAAAGTTTGATGAAAAATATACAGAAGAATGTGCACGGTTTTTAAATAATGTTTAACTATGGTGAGGACCAAAATTCTTAGAATTTTGATCCACATAATCATTAAGAATAACTTTTGTAAATATAGTATAATAAAATATAGAATACATTGGCGTTTTACTAGTCGGGAGATGGATTACATCCATCTAGATTTGGGGGTGAATTATATTCGCTTATATAACCCTTTTAATTTCAGGTGTTCCGGAGGTCGATGGGGTAAATAATGGAACAAAGTGTTCCAGGAGGTCGATGGGGTAAAGGATGGTACGAAATGTTCCGGAGGTCGATGGGGTACACAGCTAACCATTTAAGAGTTAATTACATGAAAACGCAGCAGGCAGAAGTAGCAGTAGAAAGCAGCAGGGAGAAATGCCGAGTGAAGACGTCAATGCCTACATCGTCGCAGCTGAGCAGGTGAGATTCAGAACTGACGAATCAGTTCAGGAATGAAAGATTGCAGCGATCAGAGAAGCAGAGGAAAGATTTAAATACAGCAAGCAAGAAGGAGACACAATAAACCAACAAGAAGCCACACACATAGACACTCACACACAGATCAACGAAACTGTTACAGCGGCGAACATAAAGGAGACAAAAGAAAATAATTTTCAATGCAGCAACCGCTATCGGTTCGAACAAAGTGCAGGAAAACTGCAGTAATATTAGTTTTAAGAAATGTATATAAATCAGCTGGTGCTGGACAGTGAACAAGGCGGACGTGGTGAGTAGCCGGTTAATAAAAAAACTAAAGAAGTGTTAGGGAAAAAAATAAATAAAGTTGGTTAAATTGATTACATGTGTAAGATTGAAAGCTTCAACAAGGTTTACAATCTGGTTGAAGTGGTAGAATAGTAGATAAGTGATAGAATATTTCCTTGGAAATTTTTACTCGGAAAATATAGGAACTAAAGAAAATCTCGGATTACATCCAAGATTAAATATTCAATAGAAGGTAGTAAATAGGAGGTATAGAACCGGCAAGGCAACACGGAGACTTCACGAAACAGCACTGTCTCAACGTAGAATGAAGTTTGAAGTTTTAGATATAGTGATGAGTAATAAAGAAACAAGATTAAAAATTAAAATAAAGGTATTGTTATTTTATGTAAGAACCTTGGATCCGACTGAGTTTACCCCAGCTGCAAACCCGGGTAACCGGAGGTTCCTTACACTATTTTATTACCAGTTTATTGGTAAATAAGAAACAAGAAAGAAGAGAACTACTTTTGTCCACAATTAAAAAAATAATTAAATTTCTTTAAGAACAAAAAATTACAAATTAAAATATAAATACGTTAAATAATTTAAATTTCATATTTTTTATTTTAATTTGTTTAAATAAGAATAATACATTTACATTTGTAAACTTTTCGTGTACAGCTGTGCGTATGAGTAATATATATTATTTATAATATGTATAGACCAGTGTTCTTGATCCCTTTCGCACCTCTTGTGTACAACTGATTGTTCGCTAACGCGTAATGTTTAAGTGTTTTACTTTAAATGATTAAGAAATTTTCCATTTTGTTATTCAGAAGTTTAAGTAAAGTTATTGAAAAAAATTATTGCGTACTATCGTAACACATGTTGTTCAGTCATAAGCAAACTGCAGTGGTATCAAGTTGTTTCTGTGTTTTTTTTAGAATAAGGTTAAACACCTTATATAAAAAACACCTTAGTAGAAAAAACAGTAAAAATATTACTGAAGTGTAAAGGTATCATATAATTGTATTATATTACCAGTTTGCGAAAAGGTATGAATAAGATTTTTTTTTTTCTTTTTCAAATTTTTTTCTTTTTATGGGACATATATTTCCCATTAGGCTTTTGCAGTGGAATATATCTATCCTAATAGGGCTATAGAGTTATATAATTAAAAATATTATTTTAGGTTAAAATTACGAAAAGACTATCTGGTTTTGATGTAGCCAGTGTTTTAGAAGAGTCAGCCGAAGATGACTTTTATTCTGGCAGCGGAGGCGAATACGTACCATGAGACTCCGAAAATATTATTCATGAAGAAAATGAAATCAATCATTAAGATTCGTCAGATGATGTTAGCCGTAAATGCGTGGATCATATATGTGAATTTACATCGTAAAAAGAAACCGTTTCTTGATTTTTTAGTTCTGTTAGCGTTTTTGCTAAAGATGCACTCAAAACAAGAATACAATTTTTGCTTGCATTTTTAAGAAATTTCTATCCTTTCTATTTTAAAAATGTTTGATTAAATATGAAGACAAATACTATGACTAAAATTAGTTTTAAGATAAACTCGCGAAAAATAAAAACCAAAAAAAAAAATTATTTTTGTATGAAAAAATCTGAAGGAATATTTTTTTTATTTTTTTTATTTTTTTTTTTTTTTTTTTTTTTGTAACAGTGGATCATTTTTATAATATCAGAGATAGATATAAATTAAAAGGGTAGAAAGTTTTCAGAAATGCATCTTAAAATTGCATTTGCGTTATAAATGATAATATAATTTTTAAATAACTTTTTAAACACATTGAAATTCGTTTACAGCTTATAGAGATATTAATGTTTAAAGTTAGACGCTTTCTCGTTTTTTTTTACGGTCTGATTCAGTACATCAAGCATATTGTTTAAAAATAAAATTTGTATAAAAACTACTCAAAAAGTGCTTAAAAAAATGAGTAATTTTCATACAAATTTTATTTTTAAACAATTATATTGTTGTGCTGAATCAAGCTATACTTTTCACAAAAAATATAATGTTGAATATTTTTTTTTTATTATTTTTTTGGAAATATTGCATTTTTAAATTTCAGGTTGTATGGGAGATATTTGAGTCCTTGCACCGGTTTTTCCAAATTTCGAATACTTCTTAACTATTCCAATTTATAAGGGTTTACCTCCTTCTATTTTTGCCCAGTAGTTATGTGGAAACGAACCACTGTGCGCTGTTCCGTTTTCGCATCGGTAAATTTAAATGTACCATAACTAATTCAGTGCAAGATGAATAATAATGTTTTATACATATATACTTAATTTGGAATGTTGACTAAACAATTCAAGAAAAGAAAAATGGAATTCAGTGAACTTTCTACCCCTCGTAGAGCAGATAAAATAACTTTTTTCTTTTCTTAATTTTAAAAATAATTGGAAAAATTGTACAAAAATTCTAATATAACTTTTCAACCAATAGCCAAGGTATCAAGAATTAAGTAAATATTCATAATATAACAAATAATTTGTTAGGGTAGGATCATCTAAAAATTTATTGTTTATTTATCGCATCATTTGCCAATTAGGACTCCATACCAAATTTTATTTATTTACTTTAACGGGTTCGGATAGTGGTCGGAAATGGGTTAATAAATATACATATTAATTTTATTAAAACTAGAGTTCACTTCACGTATATATGCATTATAATTATACCGGGGCAGAAACGATTAATAAAAGTAACCCTTTATTGAAATATACACTGTCGGCCAAAATAAAGTGCGGTTTCCTACTCTTGCTATTTACTTCATAATAATTGTCTTCTAGGTATATCCAGGTCAACGTTACAATTAAGAATTTTTAAAAAGTGTTCAACAGAAGGGAGTTCAAAAAACAAAGTCGCAAAAAAAGCAATTTTTTGAAAAAAAGGACAAATGCTTCAATAACTAAAAAGCGCTTCACAATTTCCATATATATGATAAAAATAAAAACAAAACTTATTGTATTTTAAGAAAAACTACTAAATTAAAGTTTACTAATAACAAAATAATTTATTTATAATAATATTTATTTTTGCAAAAAAATAATAAGAACTTATTCATAAAAATAATTAACATAAAATTCTTTTTTTTTTATTAATTAAACTTCTGTATTTTTGTACGAGGTCTTTACTAGGACTCGAGTCTTACAAATCACGGTCTAACAAATTTAGGACTGAAAGCATGTTTTCACAAGTATTGACCTTAACTCTGTCAGATAATTTATTTTTTGTTACTGACAATTTAGAAATCTGCTTACTATGAGCTTAGAATATAAGCGTTCATCAAATTTTTTAATTTTTATAATCCGGTAAAAAAAGATTCGACATTTGATATTTTAAATAGCTGTTTATAAACTTTAATATTAGCTTAAATTTTTAACAGTTGTAGTTCATACATAAATTTTTCGGGGTCTTTTGTTACATCACTATATTGTGAGATATTTTAAAAAACTTAGTTTCTCCCCATTTAGCACATGGTCTTAAAAAGTCGCCATTTAGTTCCATTTTAAAAAACGAACCAAAAAGTAACAAAGTGGTTGAAAGAGGAGCAATTGTCAGCTAATGTTGACCCAGGTATTTCTCGTCTTATTCTGATTAATTTAATATACAAAATTAGTTTTTGAATTATTTGCATTTCGTGATTGGGGTAAAAATGTTGTATCGGTCGTGGATTTTGCACGAAAAAATAAGGTGATACTTTACTAAGTTTTTAATTTGGCTTCCGAATTTGCAAAATTTTGTATTTTATGTTTTAAATATACTCAATTTTAATATTCTATTCATTAAGGATAGATGCGTCCACATTATTGTAAAGTCATCAACCACAATAAAGAATTCCAAATCAGGAAAATGAAATGAAATTTATATATTTTTCTTTAAAATGAAAAATTTTACAATCTAAAACTAAAAAAAAAACGATTTCATTATAAAAAACAACAAACTTGAATTAAAATTAGAAGAAACTGAGAAACAGAAATCGTACTACCACGAATAACAATGGTAACGATATAGCGATTCTCGCCAAAAGAGGTTTAGTTTCATCATTCAAAGAGATAAAAAGTGAAGTAATTATAACCATTTTTGCTCTTACCGTCAATAGGAAGCTTAAATATATGAGTTTTGGAAATACCTATTCTATATCCTGCTAATATATTAAAGCGACTCGTAATCGAAAAATAATCGTTAAAGTCCCAGAATCTTTCCGAAATATAGTTATTTAGATAAATTAATAAAAAATTCATTAAAAATTTCTAAAAACTGAAAAGAGTTCGGAAAGTGTCATGGAAAAAACTAATTTTAATTTTTCATATTAGCAGCTTCTATAAGTGCAATTTCCTTAGCATTGGATGTTTTGAAATTCAATTGTTTGAGCCTGATTTAGATAGTTAGGGTAGCAGTAATTAAAATTACTTACTTCTTTATTCGATGTTGTTGCGAATTTACTTCGTAGTCTTAGGCTTTCTGCCCCCTCAACTTCTACTAATTCTCATTCTAAATTGTTATTTTGTATAACGAAAAGTTTTTTAGCCTCATATTACAAAATTTTTCATTTTAAAGACAAATATATTAATTTCATTTTATTTAACCGATCTGGAATCAAGAAATCTTTCTGCATTGTGGTCAACGACTTTACAATAATATGTGCGGATCTATCTTTATTTTTCAAATGTAATAATAATTCTAATAGAATTTAATGAATAGAATATTAATATTGAGCATTTTTAAAGAAATGCAAATAATTCAAAACCTTCTTTTGTTTATTAAATTAAAACAAATATAAGACGATAAATACCGGGACGCGAAAAAGTAGCCCATAGTGCACCTAGAATATAATTATGATAAAGTAATAGCAAGAGTAGAAAACCGCTCTCCATTTTATCGAATAGTGTATAAAATGCATTTATTTGTCAACAAAAAAAACACTAATTTCTACACCATTTTAGTTATATATTTCCAGTTAACTAAAAATTAGCAAAATAATTTCTATAATGAAAATTACTGGAAATATATAACCTTCGAATATAGAAAACTAATTCCCTTTAAATTTCATGTTAGAATAAATTTTAATTTAAATCTATTGTTAACATAAAATACAATTTTTAAAAAAAATTTACTATACTTACCCCTGAATCTACCTATTTGTATTCCCCAATATATAATAAAGGTTATTTTTAATATGTAAAATACTAAGATGTTTTCTTTTCTGAAAATAAAAATCGTAATACACATAACTTAAAGTATGTAAATCCAAAAGTTTAAGCAAATATTGAAATTTTATTATTTTCTATAAATTTTTTTTGCTACTTTACACTTTTTTCCTCAAAATAAAAGCAGAGATCCTATTTTACTTTATATGAAATTTAAAAGAAAAATGCATATTTTCCTTAAACCTTCTACATACATATATGAGTGAGTTTTGAGTTATTTACTATGTTAGTGTTATGTTGCATAAACAGACATAATATTTTCAAATATTTATTATAAATGCAACTTACCACAGAGTAGAAAGAGAAAGAAATAAAATAATAAATAAAAATAAAAATAAAAATATTGTAACCCTTTAAGAAAATGGTTAAAGGGTAGAAATGCAGTTTAGTTTTATTTTCAATATTTTTTTATTTTTCTAGTTCAAATAAAAATGGTTTAAGTGTGTGTATATGTAAATTTTAAAGAACTATTATGCACATATTTACTCGGTATTACATGGTATGGCATGTTTAATATATGCATACATACATGCACTTCTATTACAGGGAAATTGGTAATATTTGATATTTATTTGATTTTGTAAAAAAAAAAAATTATAACTTGAAGAAATTTTTAATAAACCAGATTTTTATAGGAGAATATTTTGTTAAAATATTGTTAAATTTTTTAATAAGTGGCGTCTGAAGAAACTTTTACGAATTGATCCAAACTACGTCTACACGAAAAACTTCATAATCACATCTTCGGAATTGACATCAATATTAACAAAAGTCAAAAAGACATAACATCAACTTCATAAACGAAACGGCCGTAAAATTAGTCACGTTTAAGAAATATTTGGTTTAAAAAAATTTGTATGCCTTATATATTTTTGTTTAAAGTGAAAGATTGAAATATTTTGCAAAATGTTTAAATTTAAAATATATTTTTTTTTTTTGTTCGGCTTTAAGAAATTAAAAAGTTTTCATTCTAGATGACGATATAAAACATTTTTTAATTCGATCAACAGTTTCAAAGATATCAAAAAAAAACAAATAATTTGTCTCTCAAAAAATCTTAAAAAAAACAAAATTCGCAAAATTGTTCCTTCCTCCTACTTTTCCCTAAAGCTAAATATATCACAAATAAAATGAGACTTATTTTATTAGAATCGATGCAAATATGTTGATTTTCTTAACTTCTATCGAAATGTTTTTGTTTTTTTTATATATTGATGCTCTACACCGCCATACATAGTTGGGGTATTATGCATTTAAACTGATGTTTGTAGTCAACAAAAAAGAAAAAACTGTACTATAAAATAACTCCCAATGAAAATAGTCCCAACAAAAGTGAAGAAATTCCCAAATCAAAAAAAAAATAAATAACTTCCAAAAGGGATAAATAAAATAATTCCCAACATTTGGGAGTTTTATCATAATAAAAATATAAGTCCTAAATTTAGTAAAATAACTAGTAAGTTTTAGTTTCGTAGTTGTAGGAAGCTTTACTTACTGAATAAGACGCTTTACTTACTAAATAAAGTTTTTCTGATTAGACGACCTCCGGCCGGGCTCAAGTATTTAAAACAACGGCTTTGCTAAGCAAAGCTTTTCTGCGAAAGGACATTCTTCTCTTTGGTATTTAAAACAGTTAGGTGAGGTGGACAAAGTTATGATAAATTGATCATAATATGTTAGTCAACACAAACATATTTTTAGCAAAATCTAAATTCATAAAAATTTTTTCATATCAAACTGTCTCCTTTTCTTAGTTTGCTAGCTAAAAATTTATGAAAATATTTACTTATTTATATTACAAATGCACTCAGACATACAAACAAACACACATGCATTAATGCATTCAAATTTGATCAAGTGTGTTTGTTGTTACTGAAATTTATTTCCTTTTATTTTCACTTTACGAAAACACACAAAAAGTTAAAGCGACATATTCAGCGGTGTCGAAAGTTTTATACCCTTCTCCACTTTACTCACAAAATAATAAAAATAATTTCTTTAAGTATGCATTATTACTTTCATATTTATACTTTTTTCCAAACACAAAATAATAAAATAAAACTATGTTATCTAATATATATATTTATATGTATGTATATACAAACCATATATGTGTGTGTTTATTTTCTTGCCAATGTCTCATTTGTTTATACACCGAATAGGTTGATTCGAAAAATTGAAATTTTAGCAAAATTTTTGTGATCAAATTATATAAAAATGAAGTCCCCCGCTTACATGAAGACTACAAAAAGAACAAAAATACATTTTAAGCAATACCACAAATATATATGGACCGATTTGTCATTTATTTGGCATAAAATTTCAAAGAAGTGTTTAAAAATTTTCTGTAAAAGAACAAAGTCCTTAGTTTATATAGAGGCTTCAAAAAGGGGAAAATACCTCCATTCTCGAAGGGTTTGATATATATATATATATATATATATATATATATGATATGAGTTGTCTTCATATACGCCATTTCAACCGACAACCGGACATATATCCTATCAACATCGCTTCTTATAAAGATCCAGAAAATATAAATTCTATTGGTCTCCAACTGTTTTGGAAATTACATACGGAATGAGAAACTTATATATATCCATTACACCTGTGTAAGAATACAAATTGAAATCAATATTTAAAATATTTGAAATTCGAAAGAAATCCTCCTTTTAACAAAGATAGTTGGACTAGATGGAATTTGATGTACTAAACAGTAATCAGCATTCAATTTTTTTCTATCATGACCTTATTATGCTGTCGCACTAGTATGACTCAAGAACGGTTAGTCCAATACAGACAAATAAAACTCCAATAGATGCTAACTAAAATTGTCTTCAAGTTATCTTAACATTACTTTTAACCACTCAATAATTTCGGAGTTATTCGGAAATCCGCGGCGAATTAAAATCAATTTTTCATGTAAAATTGGAGAAATTTTATTACTTAAAAGTTAGCAAAAAAGTTAGAAATTACAGTTTTAATATTTTATCATAAAACTATGTATACTACAATTAAAATAAGCCATATAGCCTGAAAATCTATGAATAAATAAAGAATTTCTTCATAATTTCCTGAAGAGACACCTAAAGTAAAAATTTTATGCAAATTGTATTCTTATACGTAATATCTATAATATTTACAATATTCAATATTAAGTACAAGTAACATTTTTTATATAATTATCTTAGCTTAATTGTAAGATTTTTCCAGTAATTTTTATGATATATGGAAACAAATTTTTTACCGATCAGTGTAATTATAACAATAATTTAAAAATCCTTTGGAAAATATATAACAAATATACGTTTATTTTTTGTTGTTAACTCTTATTTAGTTTAGTTAAGATTTAATGATTCAAATAAATTTTTGTCTTTATTTTATAAAAAACATACATACATACATACATACATACATACATACATACATACATATATACATACATACATGTACAAATAAATACGTACATACTTTTATCCACATGCATATACAATACACACATATGTGTATTTGGTATTTAGACAGGCGCGGATCCACGGGGGGATAAAAGGCAATTTTGAAAAAAAAATAATTCTTCAACTAAGAAAAATTAAAAAGGTAGAACAGATTTGCATATGGGAAAGGAAAAAATATAAATTATTTTGCAAACAAAAAAAGAATAATAGTTTATCAATTTTTTTTGCGTTATAATAGAGCTAAAATCATTTTTGTGGAAAACATCATATTTGTTCCTTTGAAATTTCAAAACTGACTTTTGAAATTTTTAAATACAACTTTATTTTTATGCATTTTTATATTTTTCCCATAGAGAAATTTTTAATTTCATTTCTCTTTCCTAGTTTAAAAAAAGATAATCCCAAATTATTGCATAATGTTTCTTTAAATGATACTTTTATTATTTAAATAAATATATTTAACTTACACTAACAAATTTTATTATTACTTAAAAAAGTCATCTTTGTGGAAAATGTGTTTTTTTATAAAATGAAAAATTTTGAATATAGTTTTTATTTTATTTGAATAATTTCACTGCTTGTTGCTTTATGGAAAATTTATTTGTTGTTTTCCATTTACTTTGTCGAAGCGAATTTTTCTTTCGACATAAAGAAACAGGCAGTTATTTATTTATTCTTTTTTTTTGTTAATGAGAAACTGTTAGATTATACGTTGGTACGTCCTTTAATTTGAAAGATATCGGCAAAATAAAAAGATAGACGTTTAAAATCCTTAAAAATGACTACAATAAAAATAAATTAAAACTTTATTTTTTTGGCAGGTTTTCATGAAAACTTACAAAATCTGATAACTGGATATATTATATCGTTGATAAACGTCAATTTTTATGTGAAACACATATTTTCAAGTAAACTTGTAAATTGTGATCGACGGGTCTAATTTAAATAAAAATCTCATTCGATTTCAAATATTAGTCTATTTTCTATCATTAAGGTTTAACTGAGATTTCGAATTTCAAAAAAACCTGTATCCAATTCGATTTCCTCCAAACTATGTAAAAATAACCTCAAGGCATTAACTACTCCGAGTGAAAAAATAAACAATTCTGAATTTAAAATTTATGAAGTAATAATGTTTGGAATACTTTAAATTTAAATGTTATATTTATTGAATAAATTAATATGTAAATCAGACTAGTCAATGAAAACTAAAGATTTTAGAAAGTATTCATTTGACCTGCTCATAAAACAACTCGGACTTGGGTGTCTCTGGCTGTATTTCAAAAATTATACAGCGCATATTTACATCATTTAAAAATCACTGTTCTGTCCATATTATGTGGCTAAAAAGCATTAATAACTAAAAATATTTCCAAGAAAATTTCCAATATTGCTTTAGAACTTGAAAAGTAATTTTCCGATTTTTTTTCCTTTTGATTATCCATTTTTAGTTTTAGTCAATCTAAATCTATATTAGTTCCGAAGTTGTCAAAAGGTCTAATACTTATGTACATAATTTTGTATGGTTTTCATACAAAATATAAACTGTGATTTTGTATGTTGAAAAATACATAAGACTTTTCGTCTGCACATCGAAATCTTTAAATAATTTTATTCCAGCTTTGATGATTTTATTTAATTTGAAAAAAATGAAATATGTATTCCGAGAATTATGTTGAAATATTTTTAACTTAAATCAATGAAAGTAACTTGCTTTATTTAAAAAATTTTCCATGAATTTTACAAATTTAGGCTGCAAATCAGAATTTTTTTTTTAATTTAAAAAAGATTTATTTTTTTCATAATTTTTAAACCATTTTTAATAGAGATTCCCTTTATCAGACTAGCTTCAAATTCTAAATCATTAATTTTAGATATTAAATATATCATAATTTTTTTTTAATTAATTTATATTACTGAAATTCTTAAGAGGATAACAGTAAAATAATAACACAATTTATACCATTAAAATCTATTCAATATTCCCAGAAATATATATATTTTTTTTTTTTTTTTAAGCAGAAATATACAAATTTTATAGTTCAAAAATTCGATTAAGAATCTATTCCTTAAAAGCTTTGTATTAGCTAATTCAACATAAAGTTTTAATAACTGAAATCACAAATTTTTTATAAAAAAAATGAAAGGATTTACCGCCCCCTCCCCCACCCAAATGTTTCGGCTAGATTCGCGCCTGAATTTAAAGAATATGAAACGAAAAAAATGACAACGTTTAAATTCTTATAGAGAGACACACATACATAAAAACATATAAACACTATCATCTAAAACATACACATTTGTGTATGTAGTACATTTGTCATTTTCTAACATGACATCAAATATCCTTTGGCTCTTCCTTTTTGTGCTTAGTTTACTTACATCAGTTCATCATTAAGCTAAAACGTGTCTCGTATTTTAAACAATACATGATTAAGAAAAGCTGTTACTGCTAATATATATAATACTATATATATATATATATATATATATATATATATATATATATATTCTCCACAAACACACAACATACACACACATTTCTACTGCAACATTATTATGTTTAGCAACTAGCACAAAGTTAGGTAAGAAAAAAAAAAGAATTGAAGTAAAGAAATTGAAACTACTTTTTGTAATTTACCAACGGAAATAAAAGTCAGCGAAAAATATGAGTTTGAATTTTAAAAGATGTGTCTTCTTCAAACGAATGAACGTTAAATATACCGTAGATGAAGTACGCCAGACAAGAACAGCATAAGAAAAAGGGTTAGAAAATCATTATGGCATCACTGATGACTAAAAAGGAAATTGAAATTAAATATATATAAAAATACCGTAAAAAATGATGTAAAAGAAAAAATGAGTCTTTAAGAAAAATAATCGGAAATTATTTGAAAAAAAAAACAAAATATAATAAGAATTGATTAAACAAAACGAAGTTGATGGAAAAACAGAGGACAAATGGATTTGTTTATAACATTTTGACTTAACAAGAAATACTTACTAAGAGTTTTCAAGTGCTTTGTTAATTAAACTATACCTTTAGAAGAACAGAAAATTAAATGGATCCTGGTCGGCAGAAAAATCCTCCCTCAAACAAGAATAAGTTGACTAGATGTAATTTTACGTGCTATAAACGTATTCGCTTTCAGTTTTTTTCCATCAAGTCCTGATTTTTTTTAGATTAGATAGATGAAACGCTAAAAAATTGGGACTAAAATTATCTTCAAGTCATGTATCATTAAAATTGATGCACAAATCTTGATTTGATTCACAATTAAGTGAACATTTTTTTCTTTAAACAAAAATAGAGGAACGAGATGGAAAAGTAAAAAAAGTCCAGCGAAATCAGGCTAAATATTACTCATCTCGAAATTTGATAAAGGCAAGCGAATCTTGGCATATAGCTTCATTTTCACCGTAATCATTTGCGAGATTTTTCTCATGCAACTTACATATTTTGAAATTTTCTTATATTTTGCTGCAGTATATATTTATTTGACATCATAGTTTTTAGAGTTGTAGCTCATTTTAAGTTTGATTTGATGTTTTTTAGTCACCGTCATATTTGAAAACGAAATTGTGGAATTTTTTTGATAATTATACAATCCATTACTTATAGAAATGTAAATTTAGTAACCAGATTACAGGCTAATGTTATAGTTGCAAATTGAAAAAACTTCATGCACAAAATTTAGCAAGTATTAGAAATTCCCATAAAAACTGGGCTACAAAAAGTATAAATTTTCAATAAAATACTAATATTCAAAAAATATATTTTTTTTTTTTTAAGTTTTAATTTTCAAAGAAAATACCAATTAAAAGAACTATGAATTTAAAAAAGAGTAAATTTTCAGAAAAACTATAAAATACCAAATTCAAAAAAAAAAAAATTGCGATCAAAAAACAAAAAGAACAACACCAAATTTAATAATTTCCAAAACTAGATTAGACTTAAAGTAAGTAAGGTTTAAATATAAACTTCTCATTTAATACTATCACGCAATTGTAGAAAATACACTATTGTAATTTCTACAATTTTTACCACAAAGACTCTTAAAGTATAGTGGACTCACAAACCAATAGAAAACTGACCATCTTTCGTATCAATAGAGTTCATGAAGTCCCCCTATATCTTAAATGTTATACAACAAAATATCGAAAATAATGTCTTCGTGAATGTTGCTGTTATATATCATAAAAATGTGTCCATAAATGTTCAGCTTTTTTAAGTCCGCTTTTAACAATTTTCAGTAACCACCAAACTTTACTAAAGCTTAATGTTTCAGTAAAATTTGGTTCCCTCTAGTTGATTTGCCCCGAGCCATATTGTAATTTCAACATACATACACACATACAGTCATAGCTAGGTCGTTTTAGAATTACCTGAGAATACTGAATATATATATCATTGGACTTTTGACAAAA
Source organism: Protocalliphora azurea (assembly GCA_932274085.1). Classification (NCBI taxonomy): domain Eukaryota; kingdom Metazoa; phylum Arthropoda; class Insecta; order Diptera; family Calliphoridae; genus Protocalliphora; species Protocalliphora azurea. Next base: position 151,049,819 of record OW026522.1, read on the forward strand.
TGTCTAAAAGACTAATTAAAAAATCAAGAAATACACTGAAAAGGTAAAATTTTGGAGAACTACATCTTGGAGTGTTAGATGAATAACTCAAAATGTTACCTATCATCCATCTTTTTGAATGATGGGTATACAAATATCGGCAAAATAAAAAATAAAAATCCCTAAAATAAAAAAAATCGTCACAACTCGAAAAATATATAAAAATAGCAAAAACATAATGTAAGTCAAAAATATGTGGCCTATTGTGAACCGATGCTTATATTAAATGTAAAATAAAACATACGAACACAGAATATTACGTTGATACTAACATTTATGTGAATTTATGCACTTTAGGGTGACGCTATTGTAAATTATGAACCAAGCTTTGTAAAATTTCCATTTATATAAAACTTATTTGACACAAACTTTAACTTGATACCAACGTTTTTATGGGATTTATGCAAGTTAAAGTGATTTTCGGAAGAAGAATTTATATGGAAATTATGGACCGAACTTCATGGAATTTGGCACAAAGATTGATTCATATACAAGACTTTTTTTACAGAATTTCATTAAAATATTGCCTTACTTAAGGCATTTATGATCGTTAAACCCCTGTTCCGATCATAACCAATTTCAGTAAACTTCATCCCTGTACCAAAGTAATCATTCTTGACAAGTTTCATTAATATATCGTTAAAATTGCAACCTGTGCTTTATTCATATGGTTTACATGGATATACAGCCAGCCGATCAGACGGACGCACATCATTAAATCGACTCAGAAGGTGATTATAAGTCGAACGGTATACTTTAAGGTAGGGTTCTGTATATTATAAACATCAGCACGAACGCATAATACCCCAAACACCTATGGTACTGTATGGTATAATTATATACTACTATATATATCTCAACAATGTTGAAGTGCATATAAGATTCGGCACTGCCGAATAAAACACTTTTATTTATTTTGACTAAGTTTTATTATTTTGTTTATATTTTTCTTTAGTTGTTTAACCGATATATTCTTTAATAAAGAATTTTTCAACTTTATGGTAAGGAAGTTTAAAAAGTAAACATTACTTAAGTTAAAATATATATGCGCAATTGAAGGTTATTGCAGGACTAAGAAATATTTTCAACAGTTCAAGGGAATATTTATTTTTCTTGCATTTTAATATTCCCTATAATTATTCTAAGAAACAACTATTATTAAAGGAAATTTTTCCCCTCAATAATTTCTTTTTTTATTTTCCTTCAATAATAACTACTTCAATATAATTTTTTATCGAAATATACTTTTCTTAAATGACTATTATTGCTATTTGGCAAACACTGATTATAATCATAAATTTAAAAATTTTTAAATAAAAAAAACTTTCTCCTTTATAAAAAGGTTTTTTTATTTCCACCATTCCTTCTTTAGTTATTTTCATCATTTATTTTATTTCTAAATTGTAAATGTGAATATAAATAATTCTTAAATTGTAATTGAGTTTTTAATACATAAAAATAAATTAAACATTTATTGTCAGACGTTCCTTAAAGTTATACAATACGTTTTTATGTTTAAACATTTTCTATTTATTACTTTTTCTATTTCCCTCTATTCATCGTTTTACCATAATATTTAATAGATAATAACAACAACACCATTTCTAACAACAACAATAACAAAAATTTATTTTTAAATAAGAGCTTTTTTCCAAATAATTTTTATTTTATTTGGCAAACATTTTAATGGTCATAAATTAGAAATTACTAAAGTGTTGATGCCAAGAACTAAAAACAAAATCTACAATTTCTACGAAGTTGTAAAAAATAACAAAATAAAAAAATTATAGAAAAAAAAGGAGCATGTGAATTGTTAAAATTCCATAACTATTGAATGAAAGTTTTAAAGGCAAATAAAGAGAGAAAGATAGAGTAAAGAAGATAATCTAAAAAAAATCTCTTAAGTACTTCTAAGTGTATTAATAAAACTAATACAATAAATAAATTACTGTTGCAAATATTCTATCATTTATGACACTTTATCATCTAGGGTTTATTGATTTGTTCCCAGAAAAAATAATATATTTGTATGTATTTGAGGTTTATAGATTTTTTTAATATTTAGTTTTACAAATTTTCGCATTAAATTATTATTATTTTTTTTTTTATTTTTTTTTTTTTTTTTTTTTTTGAAAGAAAATTAATCTATACATAGAAAACAATATTGTTTGATCTTGCAATATTTTTGCAAGAAGGTGCAAAATAAAAACAACGATAAATAATTTTTCTTAAAAATATAACTTGTTTATTTGACGATAGCTGAGCGACGACGAATATTTGTGAGTGCTTAAAATCAAATATTCAAAATAATCAAAATTTAATATGAAATTTGGCAATAAAATATAATGCGAACATAAATATTTATAACAAGTACAATGACTATGCATGCACATGCAGATGTACTTATGCAGATATACATATATGATAAGTATAATGAGTATGCATATACATATATACATGAATATACTCGTATATAGACAATACAGTTGTCTCCAATATCATAATAACTAAAGTAATACTACTTGCTGAGACTAAGCTTAGTGAGTACATAATGTGGTATAAGAGAATTTTTATTAATGAGCGCACTAGATTTATTAGGTACGTACGGTAATTAATTAATTATTAATTAATTAATTAATTAATTAATTATGTATGTATGTATATACGAAGATCAATGCATGTTACAAAAAAGAGTATATTAAGAATGTTTTACTTTAAGAAATCCATTACGATTTACAATAAATGAAAATAAAATTGTGAACATATTTGCTAAATCCACCAAGGCCTAGGTTGCCATCATCAAATATATTAGTAAATAATTCACTCAATTTAAAACTCTTTTTTAATTGCATCTCTCACCAAAATGATTACACTAATTAAAAACAAAAAGAACTAAAAACTATAATGAAATGAAAAATGAAAAACAGGAAATTTTTTCCAATTAAATTCGATTTGAACAAGTAGATGATTGAATGAATTAAAAATATAAGTGGAAAATAAAATTTTACTTAAATTTTATTTTTATTTTATATTTACTTGAATACAATTAATAAATTTAGATCCAAAATGAAACAACAGTGTTAATAGAAAAACATAAAATAAATATATATATATATATATATATTATTATATATATATATATATATATATATAATTAATAAAATTTAAGGAAGCCACTAATTTTCCATTTAACCAAAATAAAAAAATTTAAAAAACCTCAGATAGTATAATATAAAAATTTAGTATAATATAAAAATTAAAAAAAAAAGAAATTGTTCATAAACAAAATTACAACGATTATTTACATTACAACTAACTGTTGCTTATTCTGTTCAGTTTATATTTCAAGAGGCCTTCATTCATCAAAGCAAATAATAATAACAAGACCACTTACTACCCAGCAGTTTTAGGTGGCAGTACAGAGCTACTAATTACACCTCACACATAACTAGTTATTTTAAAAATACGTAGTCAGTTTCCACTTTTTGTGGTTACAAAGAGTCTGTAAAAAGGCTTTTGCTGTCTTCTTTTTCGACATTTTCCCTTTTACCAAAGGGACAGTAAAATGCCAAGTGGCAATATGCCCGTAAGAATTAAACCAATTAGATAGATATTAGTAAAAATTATTGCCAAAAAGGGGTCAGTTGTCACCAAAATAACTGCTGATTATAATATCAATAAAATAAGAAGTATATTACTATACACAAATATTGTCATAATCAACATCAGCATCACAATTATCTTTTGATTATTACATAAGTATTTTGTTAAAAAAAATAATAATAAAATAACTTTTTCATTCATGTTCTTTTATATTTTCATTTTTCTGTCTTATTTGTGTATTTTAAAAATTAAATGAATTGAATAAGTAGTAGCGCTGCTTAAGTGTCGGCCCAGAATAGCAGACACAGCGACATTTTAATACAAATTTGACAGATAACTACGCTGTGAAATAGAATTTATTTTATTTACAGAGCGACATTTCCTTGATTTTTCTCTCACACATAACACATACTCATTAGGGTAGTCTAGTTATTTGGGACTTTTGTTAACTAAAAAGTGTAAAGTGTTGCATCCACTAAAATCGTAATCGAAGCTTATAAAAAAACATAATTAAACAGAAAATTTTAATATTATAAAACCACTTCATATTTAAAAGCTGTATACCTTAATATTTATGTTCAAAATCATGATTTGTTTAAATAAAAAGTAATAAAAAACAACAATATCATAATTAGTATAAGTAGAAAAGTTGTATTCTTTTATTTCGCCTTTTAAAACGAGTAGTTTCAAAATATAATTTTTTTTTTTTTGTATAACGTAAAATGTTTTTGGAGTAAACTTTAAAAAATTATATAGAATTTAAATAATTTGATCATTGAACCAAAACCAGTTACATTTTTTAACAAATCTTTAACTTTATATTTATTATATTTATTTATTTTAATGTGGCCGCGCCGCGCGTTGTTTTTCTCAAATTTTTTAAAAGAGAAAAATTATTGTCGTTGCCCTGGTATTCTGGGCCTACACTAAGGTTTTTCTTTTTTATTATTTTTATTAAAAAAAACAACTTGTGTATGTCAACATAATTTTTGTTTTCATTTTACTTAAAAATTCATACTCGGGTATTCTTTTAGGTACTCTAGACAATAAGTACAAGCAAACATTTACGAGTATTTACATGAATACAAAAGTAGCTTCTCATCTTACTTTGTAGGGCTTTTTTTAGTAAAAAAATTGTTAACCACTTCAAGCATTTTCGTTTTCTTTTCTTTTTTATCTTTTTTTTTTTTTTTTTTTTGTCTTTTTCAAAAGTCTATGTATAAATTATGGTCATGTTTTGAATATTAGGCCAATTGTAAGTACTTCAAAATAAACTAAATTAAATTATAGAATAATATAAAAGAAACATTTTTGAAATGAATTATTCTTTGTTGTTATAAAGACATAATACTAGATTTTATTATGATTTCATTTAAATGTAAAATCTCAGAAAATTAAGCTTGAATGGAAATAATTTTATTACAGGAAAATCATATTTAAAAAAAAAGGAACGTTATTTTTAGGAATTCATAATTTTAAATCATTTTTATATAAAAACTGTTTAATGTTTTCTGAACCATTTAACTTATGGCATTTTTTTCTTTATATCAGCATATATGGGAACATGTAGATAAAATTTTATTATAATAAATCACTTTTATCATTTTTCATCGAGATGTTGTCAAAATTTAATAGTAAAATTTTCCGTTCTTTTTTTAATTTCATTGTATTTTGTGCTACTTTTGCTCGAAATAATTAATTAATTGAGATCGCCATGAAGAATTGCGTTTCTTCTTAAAAAATAAAATAAACGTAAAAAACAACAATAAAATTACATTTGAGAGGAAACCAAATTTATTCCAAAATTTTTGGAGTAGGCTCCACTTTGGAATAATCGAACAATCGACTTTTGTTGAAAAAGTCGAAAAATCGAAATCTACTTTTTGGTTCCAAAATTGTCGAGAAATTTTCTTTCTTGTTGCCAAATAGACGAAAAGACTTAGAAAGTTAAAAAATCGTAAAAAGAAAATAGTCGAGGAACTTAAAATAGTCGGAAAAAGTTGGAAATAGTCGAAAAGACGAAAACATTTACTTCTTAACAGTTTTTATTTCAACATCATCTGTTGGAAATACTATCGTAATTTTTTTTTTTTTTTGTTACATAGATTGTCTGATAGTCATAATTTCATTGCATAGATATCTTAAGTTTTTATAAGACAAATAATAAAAAATAGTCAAAAGAGGCAAAAAAAATCTCCAAAATATCTTATTGAAAAAAGTCGATTCTCAATTGATTCTCAATCGATTCTTTAAGCAATTTTTATTTGCTTGAAAGAGCGTTTGAGAAAAAAGTCAAATGGTTTGGAAATATTTTTGTTATGTGCTTATATATATATACATCTTAATTTCCAATTCATGGTTTGAGATGTGCTTTGATTATAAATATGAATTACGCATTTTCAAGAACTTTGTTAAATTTTAATTTTGAGAAAAACTAATTATGCTATTACAACAAAATTTAGGAAAAGGTACTGAGAGTAATAGCAAATGTAAGCAAATTAACGATACTAATTTGTATCGTTAATCGTAATGTGCACGAATTTTTTCGTGCGCAGTCCTTATATTGCTTAAAGTTTTTTTTATCTATGTATACATACGGATCATTATGAAAAACTTTAAATCAGGCTAAAACTGAATTTAATATTCAATAAATTTTGTGGTAATACTATTTTAAACAAACGGCTTACAGATCTGAACTCACAAGACTTGAAACAAATAGAGTACAAAATTTTAGCGGCACAGGTTTCATTTTATAATCGTGATTGTTGTTCAAAGTTCGAAATCTTTAAAAAAGGGCTAAAAATTTCTTAACTTTTTCCCATTCTTCTACACTACTTTTCGATCTCTTTCGATCTTATATAAACAAATCGAACTTGTGGATGAATTATATACCTTCTTTTTTGTTATGCAGAATTTCAACAGTCGCATGCCGGGTAGTAAAATTTTGATGACAAAGCATGGATTATTACGCGAACTTAGTTTTTCGTTATTTTATGCAACGAAGTCAAAGAAGCTTAAAAAATTTATAATAAGAAATAAATTTTCATAAAAAAAAATAAACTTTACGAACTTTTTGAAAATTATGCAAAAGTTTCACTTTTGGAATGATAATAAATATAATTAATCGAGATCATAAATTTAAGTCAAATGTCGTTGATAGTTGAAAAAGGGACACTTTTGTTAAAACAGATTTTGCTAAGGCGCTTCGCATAAACATCACGAAATTTACCATAATTAGCACAAATAGGTGGTGTTTGTAATGTTTAAACGAAACGTAGAAGCGCAAAAAAATTTTATTAACCATAAAAAATGTTCTTGAATTAAAAAAGGATCACAATATTAAATTTAATTTCTTTGTAATAAACTCTAATAAAATATATTTTCGTATAATATATGGTGAAATAACTTAGGTTCGATCCGCAATTTTTTGAAAATTTTTAAACATCGCTTTTTCTAATATAGAAATTTTTTTTAATTTTACTAAAAAAAAAACACTAATATCAACAAACATTTCAAATATCATAAATTCTATTTCAAAAACTGAGTAGGTTTTGGTATTACGCATAATTTTTACAGAAACTTTCAGTCTGTAAAGATTTTTATATATTCATCTTAAAACCGAACTGATTTTACATGTGTTCGAGTCACTTTATACTTATACAAATGGATCTTAATGTGCCATCAAAAAATAATAATAATAATAATAAGTAAATAAAAAATAATTATATTTTTTATCTACTAACTAACTATTTATGTATCGATATACTGTCTAACTATCTATATAACTAGCTATCAAAATATCTACTTGTCTTTCTGTCTGTCTATATAATTCACTAAATTTTAAGCAAAAAGAGATGAAACTCCACTTTCTTATAAGAAGTCTTATTTTTAGACCACATTTCATAAGAAAAAAAAGTTAGGATAATAACCATATAATCGAAATCTCAGTTTCTTCTTTTTTATATTTTACTTACTTTTTGAACTGCTTAGATAAAATTTATAGTATACAAATTAATAAATATTTTAGAATTTATATTTTAAAAATTTCTAAATCTATAGTTCGTGTTATTAGTAAATTATATAAAAAATATCAAAAAGCATATAATTTTCCATATTATTTGAATATGTAAATATACACATGTATGCGTCAATATGTAGGTTTGAGTATATTTCTGTTTTGTCTGTGGTTTGACAGTTAAAAACGTTGCGTTAACAATAACTTCATTAAATAACTGTGATGATTACTAATATCAATTATTTATTATTTATTGACAATTCAGTTAAATTATCAATTAAATAAAATTTCAATTTTCGCAATTAGAAAACTGTCAAAATCTCTATAAATTTTTGGTCTTTTTATATTTATATTTACACATATACATATGAAAGTATTTGAGTCTATGATTGTGTAATTATATCGAGCGAGTGTGAGTTGATTTAAAATTTTATGATAAATAATATTTATACAAAAATATATTATTAAACAATGTGATTTATTAGTTTGATAAATGAAAGGAATAAAACTGAACGAAAAACAAATTCTCCCTTCTGTTCATGTCGATCTTTATAAGTTTCCGCCTTATTCCTTTAATTTATAAAATTTTGTATGATTATGTAAATATCATACACTTCAAACAAATATTTGAAAATAGTTTCATATTTATTTTAAATTTACCACTTTTATAATTGTTTGCAATGTGCTTTTTATAACTAAATTTCAAACTAAAAACCTTAGTCTACATAGTTTTAGAAATTAAAGTACTTTATGGTCAATTTATTAATATAAAATAAAAAATTCATTTTCAAAAGTTTGTATTCACAGATTCACCCCTATTTCTCATATTTATTAAAGTTAATACTTAAGTTAGAAATTCAAAAGGGGGAAAATAGTTTTGTAATTTTTCAAAAATATTAATTTGTTTTTTTTTTTTTTCTTATTTAAATTTATATATAAACATATTTTTAATAAAACTGTTTTGTTGTTATTGTGATTTCTTTTTTTAATTATTATAATCTTTACTTTATTTACGTTGTTGTTGTGCATTAATAATTTTTTCAATTTTTTAAATAAAAATCGGTTTAAATAATAATATAGCAAGGATTTAACGGCTGTAGGCAACACGGTCTGGTAATTCTAGTAGCAGTAGTAGTAGTAGTTATAGTAAAAGTAGTTTATATTAAAAACTTTCGATAATTTAAATATTAAAATAATATTGTTAATCACAACATAAGATTATTTATATAAACTATACACAAGCATATTAATTCATATATACATATGTATATGTACACACTTATTGTCCTTTTAATTAATATTATGATAAACAATAATGAGTTTAATATTAAACCTTCATTTAATAGCTGCTGGATTTTTCAGATTCCATACTTTCATCAATTTCATAAACAATATTCATTTATTCATTTATTTGCCAGCTTATTCACTCATTCATTCATTTATACGTCCTTTAGTCCTATATATAATTAAAATAAGGAAAATCTACCGTCTCTTTGCGTATGTGTGAATTTAAATAAGTAAGTAAGTGTGTGTGTTAATGTTTGCCTGTATTTAATAATAATCCCTATATAATGAAGTGTTCAAGGAGTCAATATTAAAATGTTTTTATTATCGTTATTTTTTATTATTTTTTTCTTTGTTTTGTTTTATAATAAGGACAAAATTCCAATAAACATATTTTCATGATAGAATATTTATATTAAATTTATTTTGTTTATTAAAAACTCTCATTTCTGTTTGCATTTTAAACTAATAATTAAAAAATAGAACAATTATACAGTAATATTAAATAGTATATCAATTAATTATAAATTTTTAATACTAGTCATAAACGATTATTATTATTATAAAAAATCCTTATAAACTGTAAATATTTTTAATAGAAAAAAATATATTATTTATATTACAATTCAATTAACAAAAGAATACTAAAAATAAAAAATTACAAAAAAAAATATTATAGAAAATGGATTTGCTTTTATTTGTTATTACATTTATGATTTCAGTTTACTTTTCCCAATAATACAATACAATTCATTTTAAAATGCCATAAAGCAGAAAAAAATACAAAACTCAAAAATACCTAATAGCTCTAATAAAGTATTTACGCAAAATAAAATAGAATTTATATTTTTAATTGAAAATTGTTAATAAAAATATCTTACTAAAGTATATAGAAAATAAAATTGCTTTCTATTGCATAAATTCTAAATAATATTAGTAATTGCTTTTGCTGTGGATTCAATTAAAATAAAGAAAAGCAAATTGTAAAAATTAAAATTCTACAATTTTCTATGAAATATCATTATTTTATGTAAAAGCATAATAAAATGTGGGTGTGTTTTTATAGCAGAATATATTAGAATATATTCATATTTTACCCTTATCATATCAAAGTTATATAAAAAGAAGTTTATTTATTCTGTTTAAAATTTCTATAAATAATAATCATAAGGGTCCCTTTTTCAGAATCCTTGCAAATAGAGGTCAGTTTGTTGTTATTAAATTTTTCAAGGAGCGAGATAACTTATGAACTGTTAAAATATATCAAACTATTAGAAATGTTTTTATTTAAAGTCGACAAAAATTAGAGGAAATTTGTGTGCAAAAATTTGAAACAACCTTAATTTTTTTTTTTTAGAAAATTCAACTTATGTATAGTCTGAAATAAATCATTTATAAAATTTTAATTCCTTTTCTGTATATGCAAAGATGCAGAATTTTAAAAGAAAATACATTTTAATATTTTTTGTTTTATCGGGTTATAATATAACAGAAAAATATTTGTTATCATATTTTTTTATCTTTCCTAATTTCATATATGGAAAAAAATAAAAATCTTTTAAAATTCGACTAAAATTGTTTCGGACTTGGTACATTGAAAATACTTCGAACGAATAAAAATCAATACTTCAGCATATTAAATAAAATTACATTTTCATGGAGTGGCGGACATAGAGTGACCAACAAACATAAAAAGATTAAAAAGGCTAAAATTTTGCTTTCAAGGTTTACATTCGTATAACTTCTGACCGTAAAGCGATAGGGCCATAACATATTAACTAATGCTCTCTTTGTCTAGAGAGCAGTTATCTTATACAACTCGAACACAAAAATTTTGAACTTGTTTGGACAAATCAATAATATAAAAAAAACATGGTTCGTTTCAGTCACATTTTTCTAATATTATTTTTTTAAATTTGAAGAACTGTAACTAATAATGATAAAGACCTTGCCAAATTCCAAATTAAAAAGAAAAAAACGGAATTTTTTGAATGTTGTTCAAATTTATTTTTTGTTTGGTAAAAAACGTTTTCAAACGATATTAGAAGCATTAACATTTTTAAACCCTATTTATTAATTCCAGTTTTGGGATTTTATAATACAATGGCAAAAATCAAAAATTTGACTTAAAATAGGCCAAATTCAGAAGGATCTGACTACTGTAAGAAGAAGGAGCTATTTCCTTCTTAACTTCATCAAAAAAATGCTTAAATCTGTACCTTTCACAAAAATTGTTATTTCGCATATCAATTACATTTTGCTATTATTAAAAAAAATATAATAAAAAGTAGGTTATTATACAACTAAGAGCTTTTTAGATTTTAATTAAAAAAAAAACATTTGAAAATTTTTCTAATTTTAAAAATTAATTGAATGAATTAAACCAATTATTAAAATAAAATTATTATTTTAAATGAATCGTATAAAATGTTAATTAAAAAGTGCTTATTATCTCAATTCAATTTTTAATATTTCGTTCGATAAAAATATAATCTTTAGCATTTTTTGAGATTTCATGTTCCAGGTAAGAAATTCCTTTATATTTTTATGTAATTTTTGTCGTTGTGTTTTAGTTCCTAATAATTACAGAGCATTTGCGTTAATTTCTTATGTAGCAGTAATGAAAAATTATTTATTGTTTCAAATTTTCCAAAAATTTTTGAACATCATATATTTAGGAATCTTTTATTGGTTTTTCAACTATATAGAAAACATTGATAATAAATCAAAAATGTGTTTTATGACACAATTGTTATATAACTTTAAAGAGGATGTTTTTCTACACAAAGTTTGTTCATAGTATTTGTCACCAAAGCTCATATATAGTCGAGACTGAAGTTCAAAGTGAAAGAATAATTAAATACTTTTAAATGTATAAAATTTTTGTTTTCTTAAGGCATACATTATGGAGTATGAAGCGATAGTATGGTGGAGGGCTATGGAGAAATCCATCCACATCGGAATCCCATAAAAGGAGCGCTTCGTACAACTCCTTATTTGTTCTAATGAACTGGCTACCGGTGGATCTTATGGCCAAGCAGATCGCCATTATGACGGCGACAAGGCTCGAGACTATAGGTGCATGGAACGATAGCAGTTTCAGCCATGCGACCATTCTAGGATTCCTTAATAGAAACTACCCCAGAATTAAGGGCTAGTTCAGTTGAGGTTTATACTGATGGGTCCAAATCTGCTGATGGGGTTTGAGGGGGTGTCTATATTTCCGCTTGTAGGAAAAACATTTCCTTTAAATTGTCAGATCACTGCAACATTATTCAAGCAGAGATCTCGGTCATAATGTGGGCGGCGAACTGGCTAATCTACTATAAGGTATTCGGAGTGGATATCAGGCCGCGATTAAAACGCTCTCGGGTGTCTTTTCGACATCCAGATTTGAACATGAATACCGGACATCTCAGAACAAGCTGGCGACTTATCGAAGATTGCATAGGATAGGTGGACAAATAAATCCACATGTTCAACCTCGAGGCAATTATGGCTACATTAGGATGAATGTCAATGTAACTTCATCATGGGACTATTGAGGCATCGGTTGAGAACTCTGGTAGACGTGGTTACAGGGCATTAGATTGCTTGTGCGCATACTAGGTCTCCCTCTTAACGACTATTGCAGAAGCTTTCGGGATGAGGAAGAGAAGGAGACGGTGGATCATCTCTAATGTCACTGCCCCACTCTTGCCGGGATTAGGACTTCCAATTTTCGTAGTTTGTTTATGCATGTATTGTTAGATCTATCTGATATCGATGTCAGATGGATCAGCTCTTACATACATGCGTCGGCTTGGTTCGCTTCGAACGTTGGAATGGACATGTGAAGTAGAAATACATGATCCGTCAGGGTTTACCAACGGGACCAAATTGGACACAAGTTTATTGTCTCTGGACAACTGCCCTAATAACCCAACCTATCCTAAGGCATACATTCGAATCAGAAAGTATCACCTGACATTATAATAAAAATAAATAGTTTTTACTATTTATGATGGAAAATCTTGTTAAGCACTAGTATAAAAATTTTTGTATAAAAATTCGGTTGCCACGTGACAATTTATAAATATATTATAATTACTATTGTTTTTAAGTTATGAAGTTTTCAGAAGCAAAAAATTAACATAAATATCCAGAATTATCCATAACCTTTATATATACCTTAAAGATCAAAATATCCACATGTATATTATATTTTAACATTTTTTTTTTTTTTTTTTTAATTTTAAGCCATTTTGAAATCTTTGAATTTTTTATACCAGCAGCTCACAGTTTTAAAATAATAGAATGAAATTTGGTATCTATAGTTTCATTGAAACAAGAAAAAAACGACTGAAATTAGTTATAATCGGTATCATTATTTTACCCAGCTGCCATACAAAGATTAACAGTTATAAATGATTTAGATAAAATTTAGCAATACTATAGTTTTGGTAACCATAAATTACTCCACCAAATTTAATAGGAATTGGTTCACATTTGACCACAGTGCACATAAAAAGCACTTTCCGACATTCACTTTAATTGCATAAATCACATAATAATTTTAATATTAGGTTCAAATTCGATACAACTAGCTTCTTTTTATAAGATTATACAGATATAGTGGTATTACAAACGGTAGCAACTGTGTTGCTTGCAAAAAATTTTATTTTCCCAAATTAATAATTTTTTGATATGTTGAATAAACTTCAGAATAGTACAATTTTTGGCACGTATTTATAAATATTTTTGTTTATTGAATAATAAAATGATATTTATTAATTTCATATTTAGCAAAGAAAAAATTTAGAAAATAAAGGAAATCTATGTATATGTATATGTTTATTTTCATAAATTTTGTGACGTTGGTTATAATATTAAAATATATCTAAAATGTTAGAGAAAATTATCTTTTTAACGATACCAAATATTTATGTAAAAATATCGCGGTTTATATAATGCTACGTTTGGTATACCTTTGCCCCTATGTGCAGTCTAAAAAATACATTTGCAATTCATCAAAACTTTTATTTCTTAGTTTTTGATCAAAAAAATAATATATATATAATATATATATATATATATATATGTCAAATCTAAGAATTTTGTTCTCACCAATATTAATGATACACACATCAAACGATAACTAATGCAAAATAAATATACCAATGTTTTTTAATTTTTCAAAAATAGGTAATATGAAGGATAAAATCGTTATTTTAATAAAAATAATTCATATACAAAAATTACGAAGAAATAAAAAGTAAAACTAATAAAAATTTTATATAAAATGTTCTTTTTTCGTTCATACAAAATTTTTGGAAAAACTACGAAAAAAGGTTATAATAATTTTTTATTAGCTATCGTTTCATGTATATATTAATAATTTTTGTAAGAAAAATTGTTTGAAGATTTTTTATGGAGTCGTTAACTTAAATGGTCGTATATCATTATATTCAAATCATCGTAGGAAGTTGAAATTTGGTTTTAAATGATGTCCCATTTCATAATTTTAGGTACGTTTAACTGTGCGATTAAATTAAAAAAATTCACATTCTGCATATAAAAGCTCAATAGCTTTTTTAGTATATTTTTAATTACAAATGAAAAATTTGGAAAAATCCAATAAAAATTTTTAGTTTGCCGTAGGACAATTGGGATTTTTTTCAGTTTCTTTTCTTTTGTTTTTTTTTTTTAGAATATATATTTGAAGCCAAATGTCTAAAGGCTTTAATTTCCAATTATTTAGTAATTTTTATAAGTTGACATACTTGTATGGAATTCTACAAAAAAATTATAGTAATACATTGCCCAGCTTTAAAAGTATACATTGACCTAAGATCACTGCTATTGATTACCCTATCGATATTTTTTTTTCATCTTTCATAAAGTATCTAGGAAATATTACAATGCTATCAGTACCGACCCACACATGATATAAGAAAAAAAATTAAATTACCATAAAATGCAGTTCTTTAGAGAAAATGTACTATTATAGTAAAATATTTTTCTGATAGAAAAAAACGACGATTGCCTACATTACCAATCAAACCAAATATTGATATTTTATAAAATTGTACCTAAAAAGATATGATATACAAGTGCATGAGTATGAGTAAAATATTTTTTATGGAACATGCAAATTCATTCATTCACTTGTTTTATTTATAATTTGCAGTAAACACAAGTGGTTTCCTGTCCATTACTATGAGTCAGCATACTCACACACATATATTGCATATGTGTGCATATATATATATATATATATATATATGCACATATTTTTAGATCGAAAACTTATGAAAAAAAAACCAGTATTCAAATAAACACAATTTCATACAAAAATCACAAAAGTATTTTACATTTTTTGCAGCAACATCAAATGGTTTATAAATGAAAAAATTTTCAGCAATTTCCCACAATTTACACAACATGTTTTTCTCTGCTGGCTTTTTTCATATTTTTTCATAACAAAGCAGCACAATATTTGACTTTTAGAATTTTTTATTTAGCAAAAAAAAATTTTACATTTATATAAATTTGGTTACATGTAAATGAGAATGTGTTCGTGTAAGCTTTTTGCAAATATG
Source organism: Protocalliphora azurea (assembly GCA_932274085.1). NCBI lineage: Eukaryota > Metazoa > Arthropoda > Insecta > Diptera > Calliphoridae > Protocalliphora > Protocalliphora azurea. The sequence goes on from OW026522.1 coordinate 151,065,341, forward strand.
AAGTAGTATAAGTGGTAAATTTATGTATGTGAATGTAAAACAATATTTATAAATGTTTAAGTAGGTGTGAATTTTAACATTTTCAAATGCCTGTAAATGAATAGAACCAAATGGAATATGAAAATTCGTTAAGAGCTAAAGGAAAGGATGTGTTTGTTAAACCTCCTTTGCCAAGATAATTTCGAAATTTTCCAAATTTCAATCACTAGGTTGTCATGAATTTTAAAAATATTAAATACTTTTTATTAACTTTTACCAATATTTAAATATAGAAAATTTTATTACTTTATCATGTAAGTAAAATAATAGCTTTGTTAAAATTGCTCACATGTTTGAAGTTATGAAAATAGTAATACTTTTGTAAATATACAAAAACGAGAAAAGAATTCTGCTGCAGCAAAACATCAGTGAGCTAGAAAACTATAAGCGTTTACTACTTAATGTTCATATAAACCATAATCACTAATTAAAAATCGCTTATACGCCAGGCGTAAGAGAAAAAGTGCGAGTATTATTTAAATTTCACACATGTGTTGGAAAATTATTTTTATGTTATGTTTAATCGCGCTTCATAATCAATGCATCTGCAGTTATATTTTAATATACGTTTTAAGCTTTATGAAAAACTTTGAAACCAAGAAGTTTTTTGCAAGTTTTTTCATGTTTAATGTTACTTATTTTTTTTTTTTTTTTAACATATAGTTTACTTTTGTTATACATGTGCATGTATTAACATGCACATTTAACATAAACTTAACTTGTTTACTAAAGTAGATTATCTATGTATAAATTCAACTCTACTATTACGCACAAACACACACATATGTATATGACGTTGTTTTTTGTTTTTATTTTTTGGAAACACAACACTGAAGAAACAAAAACTTTTTAACAACTTCAAAAGAATGAGAAGAGATCTGTTAAAGTCACGTATACACATAGTAATTTTGTAAATTGCATTTTAGCATAATTACGAAAAGAACAAAAACAACAAAACAAAAAAAGGAAACAGCGACAGCAAGAAAAAGAACAACTATAAAACAAACTCCCATACACACACATACACATACTCTCGTTAAAACTATAATATACATACATATGTATATTAACAAACACATCACCTGCATTTATTTGTATATGTTTGTTAGTGTGCTTATAAAATTGTTAACAAATAATAACAACATTCAACATTATACTGTTACAAATACTCCAACATATTATTAAGCACACATACATACAAACATAAATTATTCATAATACTAGGATCTTAATTAGTAGCGAAAAGAAAAATAAAAAGAAAAAGCAACTAAAAAAAATGAACAATTGCTGGCGCAGATAACTTTTCAAAGGTGAATTTGTAACCAAGTTACACTTATAACGATTTAGTTGCACCAAAAACATTACAACAAATAAACACAATTATTAAAGGGCACACAGATGTAATGCAGTTAAGAATTCTCTTTTCATTACACTAAAATTATTTGCTAATTTATTTATGTGATAATGGAAAGAAAATAAAATATGAAATTATTAAATATACAGTAAATAGTCCAAGTGTAAAAGTTAAAAGCTTAAAAATTTAAACAATTAATTAATTTAAATATTTTGACATTGATTTGATTTCATAAAAACATTGATATATCTAAGATATTTTTGAGCGGTAAAATCATATTTTGAAGTAAATTTGTATAGCGGCTAAGTGAAAAAATGAAGAGGCTTCATTCTAGCACCAAACTAATAATTCATGCTAATTATATTATGATATCAAAATCGAGACTTGTACTTTGTTCACAACGTTTTCATGAAAAGACTTCTAGCTAGCCATTAAGATGAACGGAAGCAGTAGACCAATATTATTTTCTGTCCTTTACAAACATCAGTAGAAATGAATAATACCTCAATTATCACCATAAGTAGTATGGGTTTAGGGTATAAATAGAAAGCTTTTAAAAGAGTTTTTTTTTTCGTAAAAACGTTGTGATCCTAAAACTGAGAAATTTTAGTTAAACTTCTTTGCGATAAAATTGTTTTTGTGAAAAGAGATTAAAGAAAACGCTTTCTTGTGATAAAATTATCTGAAACATTTAGATAAATACCAAATAAGTATTTTTAATTTTTGTAATTTAAAAAAGCTTTCCTTAAAGAAATATTATGTAAAACTGTTTGTAAACAAAGCTCCTAATATTTTTTTATTCATTTTTAGAAATTATTTATACCCTACAGATTGAAGTATTATGCGTTTGGGCTGAGGTTTACAACAACCAAAAATACTGGTCGATTTAATGACGTCCGTCCGACTATGTAAACCTTTTTATTACTGTACGGGTCGCAATTTTTAAAATAATTGAATAAAATTTTGCGCATATGTCTTTTATAGTCAACTAGCCTCATACAAATGTCCCCGTAAATAAGAGTTTAATGATCATAAATGTTTTATATATAGCAATATTTATATAGGTTTTATAGCTAAAAATCTGTATACCAAATTTCATGAAGATCGGTTTATAATTGACCATATCTCCCATATAAATCCCACTTCCGAAAATACTTTAACATGCATAAATTCTATACAAATGTTAGTTTCAAATTAATATTTGACACAATTGAGGTTTATATAATCAAAAATCATAGTACCAAATTTTATCATAATAATTAACCATAATTAACCATAGGTCCCGTATATGGCCCACTTCCTAAAACGCATAAATAGCATAATATATGTTTCATAGAGATGTACAATACTCTTAATCAGCATATCGTTTGGCGACTTTAGTCACCAGTCGCCTCTTTTTCAACCACCTGGCTACTTTTTTGACCCCTTTTTTAAAATGGAACTAAATGGCGACTTTTAAATACAATATTATAAATAACGAATAACTAATTTGCTTGAAATATCTTAACCCATTCGAGGGCGAATCAATAAGTCCTTGACTTTTTGAACCTCCCTCGTAGTTATATGAAATGCCACACTATTCCCATCAAGTACCACCTGTTAATAGACTACTGTCAAATTTTGAGCAAGTGCCGTCATTTACTCTGCGTTTAAAAGCTGTTCAAAACATACAACCTCGTGTATTTTTCTAAAAATAGAAAAAAGTGAATTTCGAGTGCTCATTAAACATTACTTTTTGCGAAAGAAAACCGTCAATCAAACCAAGGAAAAGCTCGATAAATACTATGGAAACTCTACACCATCGATTTCAATCTTAAAAATGTGGTCTACTGACTTTCGTTGTAGTTGCACAAGTACAAATGACACTGAACGTTCTGGACGGCCAATTGAGGTCAGTACACCAGAAAATGTCGAAAAAATCCACGATATGGTGTTGGCCGACTGAAAAGTAAAAGTGCGTGAGATTGGTGATGCCATAGGCATTTCATATGGCATTGTGGTTTCGATTTTAAATGATCAGCTGGGTTTAAGAATGTTGTCTGCAAGATGGGTGCCGCGTTTGCTCTCAATTGACCATAAACATAAACATGTAATAACTTCAAAGTATTGTAGTAAGTAAACGAAAAAAGAGAATTTTCCATATATGTTTATGAATCCATTTTAAAAAAAAATATATTTTCTCACTAAAAAACTAATTTTTACTCAAAATTATACTAACAATTCAGTTTTCAATAAAATATAAAATTTTCACTTTCATTTTTAATTCAATTTCTCTCTGGAAATCTATTTTTCATAATTTATCCAAATTTTTACTAAAACTCTATTTTTTTTTTTTTTTGGTTAAAATTAAAATTTTTACAAAAAGTCTGAATTTTAACAAAAATTGAAACTAAAACCAAATTCTACCGACAAACTTACCTGTAAAAGAACTGAATTTTCATTATTTCACTGAACTTTACAAGCAGAGATAAATCTGCTCAAAATTGTCAATATATGAAATTTCAAATTTGTAACAACCTATTAATTAACCCTCCAACGGTCAAGCTTGCTTCAGGGCATATCTTTTTGTTTTTACTTTTTTGAGGAAAAGTTTAAAAATCATACATTTTAACACTTTTTCTTAGTCTAACTGTATGGTTTAATAATTAACATAATAAACAAAATATCTATACTTTAAATTCTTAAAGAATTGTAAACTAATTATATTTTTAACTAGATTAAAATCTGTAAAATGATTTAAAGAGATTTTGTTCCGACTGTGAGAGGTTTAAATTTGTACTTATACAACAGTCCTACAAAAATTCAAAAAAATATTATATATAATTCAAAATCAAACTTTTTTCTAAAACCCTTTCAAAAACAACAACAAAATTATCGTTATGGTTTTACAAGAGCTTTGTAGTTAGCTCATCAATTTAACTTAGGATCTGTTCAAAGAACAAATCGATAAAATTTTACTACAGAATAGCATTTAACGACAAAATTTGTTAACTAATGAAAATAATTGTTGACTTTATATGAAAATACAGACATATCGAGGCACAACCGCGAAGATATCGTAAGTGCAGAACTTTACAGGAGAAGCATTTTTGTACTGGTTTATACATTGTTATACATATGAAAATTGCCACCTAAGATAAAGTTGCTTTAAAGCGCTTTAAATACTAAACTGTACTTTTTACATCGAAGAAATTTTTACAGGTAATATAGGTGATTTTGAATTATATATTTGCATTTAAAGACAAATTTCAAAAATCTTGTTGGTTACGACATTTTTGGCGGCTAGGGCTTTATATAATCGATACGCTGACAAAAAGCCCTATACATTTTTTAACAAATTTTCAAGAGAAAATTATGTATTAATCCTTTTTATAACATCGAAACTAATCTAGATATTTGAAAATATATTATAATTTTAATTGGAGGATCAATAAAGCTTTAAGAAGGTCCAATAAAAAAATTAGAAAAATTATACATAGGACTTTTCGTCAGCGCACCGACGATGTGCAATTTTCCGGAATTTTAATGGAGCTTATGAAAGCTTTCTAATTTTAATTTTAACCTATTTTCAAATATCTGATTTAGTTTCGATGTTATAAACAGGATTAACATGTAATCTTGTATGGCTTTCATAAAAACAATAAATTGTTCTTGTGTTTTGATCTCATGAAAAGTTGTTCAAGAACACATAGGACTTTTCGTCAGCGCACCGATGATATAGATTTAGTTTTCAAGGTTATTATTTATCTCTTTTTTATTTTAAAAATTATAAACATATTTTTGTTTTATAATTGATTTACTTAAATAAATATAAAAATACCAGACCCATCTAAAAAAAATCAAAACTTTCCTAAGGCAAATTAAAAAAAAAAAAAAAACTTTTTTATGAATATTTATTTATAATTCAATAATCAATATAAACTCATCTACAAATCTGTAATAAAATTGTATTTCATAGCAATTAGATTATATTTTTTTTTTATTATTATTATTATTATTTTCTTTTTCATCACAAACAAAACGCTGAAAGGTATTTTTTTTTCATATATTTTTAATGATTATTATTTCTTTTAATGTCATTTTAATTGTAAAATTGTATTAATTATTTACTTAATGGTGATTTGTTTTTGATTGGTTTGTATCTTGCTAAATGCAATTAAAACTTTTTCTTTCTATATTAATTGTTGCAAATTCTTTTGTATTTTTTCAAGGTTTTCTATTATTTTCCTTTTTATGAAAATCAAATTAATTATTTATTAAATAGATAAAATAAAAGTTTTTTTTTTATTTTGAAATTTAAATAAAATGATTTATTACTAATGCAGAAATAATGAATAAATTATGTAGAAAGTAATAAAATAATATCTAATGAATAGTCTTGACCGTATTTATGCTACTATTTATGATCATATGAAATGAATTAAGCATAATAGTAAATTTATTGTCCTTACATGTACTGCCACTCTTTTTGTCCCTAGCTGTTAATTCATAAATATTCTTACCATATTTTATTATCATTCGCACATTTTATTTAAACAATTATCTCCAAAAAGCACAAAAACCTATTTATAGCACAATGTTTATTTATTATTATATTTTTATTTGTTTCGTACCTGTATTATTCGTACAATTAATTTGAAATTTCAATCATGACCAGGTGTTGATTTTACAAGTAACTGAACATAATGGCGTTTTGATTATCTGTGTTCTAATTTCACTTACTTTTTCTCTATCTCTCTCTCACTCTCTCTTTCCCTCTCTCTTTCTTTCTTTCAATTTTGTAAATTTCAATGTGAATTGATGGTTTTTTTTAATGTCATCAGTTTATTGTATTTAATCAAATTGTTTAGAAATACAATCATGAATGAATGAATGGATATCACTTTCAATTGTAAAGGTATATTGATACATAAACATACATACACTTTCATTTGAAATAATTCCCTGCCAACATTTTCTATCGAAATTTTAACTAAAGTGACCCTTTATGTAGTCGAATATGATATTATTTTTTATTGAAGAGATGTCACCGTTCAGCAAGAAATGTGCAGCATTTATTATTTAGTGCATTCTTTGGGTGCCGAAATACTACCGTTTAGAAGTATAAAAGTACATCAAGGAAGTATCGAAATACAATCGCTTTTACATAATAAACATGTTTTTAATGCAGTTTGAATATTTCTAGTAAATATTTTAATTATACGATTAATTGAGCTAATTGCTTACCTTATATTTAAACACACTGTATAACTCACTATAACATAAATTTAAATAATAAAAACAAAAATCACTAATAAAAAATTAAATTTTTTTTTTTTTTATTAGCACATTTCTTATTTAATACTATAAACAACAACATTGATCACTTTAAAAGTTACATATTTACTGAGCGAAATTTTGCCGAAATTATACTTGTTTTATAACCACCATAGGTGGTTGGGCTATTATGCGTTTGTTGCGGATGATTGTAACGCACAGAAAAAGTCATCCAACACCCACCTAAAAGTATACCAATCGACTCAGAATCACTTTTTAAGTCCGTCTGGCTGGCTAGACGGCTGGCTGGCTGTCCATGTAAACCTTTTGCACAAAGTACAGGTCGCAATTTTGAAGATAATTCAATGAAATTTGGCACATAGGACCTTCATGGTACAAGGACGAAGCGTATTGAATTTAGTTATGATCGGTTCATTACTTCACCTAGCTTCCATACAAATGTCCTGCCGGAATAGGGGTTTAACGATCAAATGCCTAAAATATAGTAATATTTTTATGAAATTCGGTGTAAGGAAATTTTGTACAAGTGTCAATCTTTGTGCCAAATTTCATATTGATCAGTCCATAATTGACCATAGCTCCCATATAAAACTCTCTTCTTAAAATCACTTTAACGTGCATAAATCACATATACATATTGGTATCAAGTTTATATTCGACACAAATAAGCTTTTTATAAGTAGAAATCACAGTGACAAATTTTATGAAGATCGCTCCATAATTTACCATAGCTTCCATATAAGCCCACTTTCAGGAAATACCCTAAAGTGCCTAAATTCATGTAAATGTTAGTATTAACGTAATATTCTGTATTCGTATATTTTATTTTACACTTAGTAAAAGTAGAGGTCCACAATTGTCCACATGTCTAATTTAAGACCCTTCCACGAATATTTATTGACATGCACAATGGTGTGGGGGATCATATGGTCGGGCTTGACCGACTATATCTATCTTACTTGTTTTGCTTTGCACTGGAATGCAAGATTTTTGTATGAGAGAGTGTCAAATTCGCTCTCTGAGAGAATTATTTCACGTGTAAATACAAAAATTAGTATTTTAAGATGTATTATGAGACTGTTGTGATGAGATTCCTCTACACAACCATCTTGTAAGGTGAACTGTCAAAAAATATACATATACGAAAGTTTGTTTCTGTGTGTGCATGCGTATTTTGGAAATTACAAAAAAAACTATGTTTTTTGTAAATTTTTTTCTTTTTAGTGTTTGTTTTACATGTTAAAAGATATTTTTATAAAATTATGCTAAATAAAAAGGACATGTTTACTCTGTGACTGATTGAAACTAATGATATCTTATAGGATTTATTGGGATACGTGTACCTCTTATTTAAGTTTTAACATAATATAAACAAAATGGTTACTCTCCTCTGCCGACGTTATCTCACATATTATATCAGCGTTAATCTCAGTTGTAGACCTGGGGTAAGCTGTCGCCCAAGCAGAAATGCAAGCCGTAACGGTGCGGCTGGCGGATAGCCGCTTAACCGATTTTTCCGCCGCTGAGCCATCCAGCTGATCGACGGCTCAATTTTAAGTCAACTTTTCCGAAAATTAAGAGCAAATACGTCCTAGAGAAAGTCCCAAATTAAAATTTGTTAGCTACATAATTTGCTTTAATTATTTTGTAAAACATTATCATTGATCTCAAGGATATAAAGTCATCAAAGTTGCAGCCAAGTAAATTTCTACAGAACGATGATACATGACCAAAAATAAATCTTACCACCCTATGAAAACACAATTTCAACCTGGTTAGGTTATTTTGAGATGTGAAGGATTAAAATTCAATACTATATAAGAATTTTGGAAGGCAAAGAGATAAAGCAACAGCATAAAGCCTACAAAATATACCCACAAGACTAGAATATATATATATATATAGATTTATAATGATCAACATATAGAATTTCGATGTCATTCAACTTAAGTTTCGGTTTTCTGTACAAAATATTAGAAATAAATAAGCTTTGGATTTCGAGGGATTCAAGTTAAAAAAATTTAGTTCGGTCCATTCAAAAATGGTGGATAGATCTCTGTTTATATTTTACTCAAAACTGTTATCATCATAAGATTCATTATACTACAGAAACTGAATATTGTCATTAAGAAAAAGTAATATTCGAAAATATATCATTTGTATGCTTCATAAACAAAAGAGCAATTGTGAAACCTTGCAGAACTCCCCTAAATATTTTTAAATTTTTTCTACATTGAATTACAGTTTTTGTTTTAACGGATTTCTGTGCAGGTATTTAAACTAAGTTGATATTTTCAAATGTTCTTTAATAATTATTTTCTATAGCAGGAGTATGTATTTTAGCTAATAGAAGCCGTTTGAGTCCTTTTACTGTTAAAAGGCAGTTATTTGTCCACGACAATAACTACTTGGACGAGCCCGCCCTTCAAAACCAATAAAGTTATAAAAAATCGTTTTTAAAATCAAAAATGTTAAAATTAAAGTAAAAATCAAAAAAAAAATAATTTTAACTGGTAAATAAGTAACAATATAATTTTTTTATCTAAATGAGTTTGAAAATAACTATTTGGCAGTTTAAATTATTAATATTTTTATAATTTTAATTTTAAAGTTCATAATATACTTGCGTTCTGATTTTGTCTAAAAAATACTTTTCCTAGATTTTAAGTTTATCGTATGAATAATATTTATTTTATTTTTAGATAACTAATTTTTAATCTTTATTTAATATTTTAATAAAATATAATAAACATAAAATTTTGTTATTTATAAACGGCTCAGCCGAAAAATTTTTTCATTCAATGAAAAACTCGGCGTAGAGCTGTTAAGCCGCCGAAAATTTTTAATCGGCTTACATCTCTGCGCCTAAGTCATCTTTCTTAGATCAAAATTCGATACTAATGTATTATTTGTTGTTGCAAATTTGTGCACTTTCTACTTTTGAACATCCAGGAGTGTATAAAAAGACACGTTTTAGAGGATGGATGAAAAAACTTTCTTCCAAATGCTGGCAGGGAAATATGTACATATGTACGTATATGTCTGTGAGTTTGTGTATGTGGATTTATGTAACAATATATGTACAACTAGTAAATTCAATATCAAATGCAATTGATATGAAACTTGCATGAATGCATGCAATCAACTGGATTTTTGTGTGTGATCGTATATGTGTTTAAAAGCACACATCCATATGTATATACAAAATATATATGTATAAGAACATAGAGTAACCGATACAGGCAAAATTGGCAATTTTATTTCTCAACTATTGGTTTAACTCTAATCTGATTATATATAAGATGTGCGTTTAAATAAAATGTAACTCATAACTTCCGTAATAACTCTTACTGCCGTTAATTTTTAATAATTTTGATGATCACAATATCTTTGAGAGGTATGTCAGATATAACAACATCAAGGAAAAATGCACAAAATTAATCCTGAATTTTTATTTTGAAATTATTAGAAAATATTAATTTAGTATCATTTGACCGATGAATTTTATTACAGAGCAATCAAAATGCTTAAAAGAGAACTAACGAATGTGATGAAACCTAATTCAGCAAAAGAAAAAGGCACAATAATCAGTTCCAAAGCCAAAAAGTGGAAAAAATCTAAACAGCTATTACAAAACTGTTCGGCCGCGTAATGACTAGCTGAATCCGAAATATCTTTAGTCTCTGTATTTTTGAGTGAAAACTTCCATGATTGGCCCTGAGCGGTACTTACATCCTACATTTCAACCAGATTGGAAATATTTCTGAAGCTTTTAATCTTACTGATTGTAAATCAGTATACCCTACGTTAATTGATACAGTCAATTCAAGAAAATTAAAATTCGGTTAACTTGTAAAACTATTCGTCCTGCAAATCCAAAAAAATTTTGAAATTTTAGTCAGGGAATGCAAATAAGCGCATTTATTATTATTATTATTATTATTATTATTATTATTATTATTTAACTTGTTTAAGCCGGTTTTGGTTTTAAAAAGTTTAAATTTGCTGTACTCGATGTTTGCTTTCCAAAATCTATCGGAAACAGATTTTGAATTTCGATCACACACACATCATTTTTTATTATTTAATGTTATAGGTGTGCAGGTTTACGAACAAGTACAACGGTTCTCTATTTGGGATTTTCGATTCACAAGGGGTACGTAAAAACATTTTAAGGGGGTCGTGAAGATCATTTATTCAAAGACACAATATATAGATTTTTTTATTAAAGAGTAAATCAAATAAATTTTCTTCTTTTTATGTTTTATATTTTGAAATTTAGTAAAAATTTAAATGAATTGATCTGTTATTAATGTAAGCAAGATTGTAATTATAATGGACTATCGAGTGAACGATAATAAAATACAAGCTTTAAGAATAATTTGTGCAGTTCAATAAAAGATTTATTTTTCAATCTATTTTTCAATATAAAAATTTAACAGATAATATAATTTCTATTTGCACAAGACTTACTTATGCCAAGGGAAAATTAAACTTCTCCTCAAATTTTAAATAAATTAAAAAAATAATTTTGCAAATAATAATGCTGTTACAATGAAAAATCAGTCGACAAATACCATAATATAAGTTATAGGCCTTCTTGAGTGCATCAAAAATCAGCAAAGAAATGTTTCCTATATAAACATATTTCTAATTCTATTATTCTTTTGCTTATTTTTCCTATCTAAAATAAAAGGAACAGGCTTTTTAATCGTATGCATTTAGAAAAAATAAAATTTTTCCACAATTTTTCGAGTTTAACTGCGATTTATTACAAGTTATAAAAGCCATTGCGAAGATGCAATAATTTTTAGGGCCATTTATGTTGTGAACATAATCGAATGTATTATTTTTGAATTGGACAAAAACTGTAGAACTTATTCGATTTTATTTCACCCAACAAACCAAGAAATGATACCGTATCATAATTGATATCACATTCGTTAATATTTGTAAATATCGTTAACAAAACTAGTATATGATATCATAACTGTGAGCATTTATGACGAATAATCGAAATAAAACAAAAATAAACTTCAAACATTTTCATAAAAAATATTTCAATTAGTAAAATTTGTTACAATGAAATTTAAATGCATTCTAAAAAATACAATTTTTATATGAAGGAATGCAGCATTCATTTGAAGTATAATTGCAGAATTCAAGAAAAATCTTGAAATAGTAAGTATTTTTCAATAAACATTGGTGAAATATGAAGTTAATAATTTGTAATCTCTAGTCAGGCTGGGTTAATTTGGAACAGGATACAGATCAGTTCAGCTAGTTTTTCATCAACAAATTGTGTCTAATGAAGTTAGAACATAAAGTATTTGAAACTAAAGTTATTATGCTATCTTTTGTATTATTAAACATATCTCATTTTGTTTGGTATTAGTATCATTAATGATTTATCATATTTATTTATAATATAGAGTAGAGAATATCGATAAACATACCGCAAAATTATCGCGCTTCTTTCATTTTTCGATATCATTATTAATAAAATTATATTTTAAAATAATGATATCATTTTTGAGTATACCTTTGAGAAAGCAACCTTTGCGAATTTAGAATTATAAATGATATTGCTTTTTATCATTATGATATCGTTACGATAACATTTAGTTTATTGGGTAATAACTTACGAAAACTTTCCATACCTTTTAAATTTTATGCTCAAAAAGTAAAAAGCAAGTAAATTAAACAATAAAAAAATACTTTGTCTTAAAGTATATGAAGAATTTTTTAATAAAGTTTGGAAAACTAATAACTACCTTTTGAGATTTTAAGCGATTTTATATTATAATATTTCGTTTTATTCTAAACAAAATAACATTTCAAACTTTGTAAACAAGTTACAAAATTTCGAAAAAGATAAGGGAAATAAATTTAAAAATTTTGAATAATTCATTATTTGATTTAAGTGTATTTAAAAAATAGTTAAAAAGCTACTTCCTTCTGCTTTCAAAATTAAGTTGAAAAACTTAAATTGACTTAAAATGTATGAAGCCAGGAGATCTATAGTATGGGAACTACCCTAAATACAGGTATTTCGCAATATCTCGAAATTTAGGGGGTGTATCGAAATTTTTCAAAGTTGTTTTGTAATGAAGTATTACGAATGAAAAAAGTTATATTTAGTATTATTTGTATTTATATTTAAGAATAATTTGAGATTAGCAATACATTTAATATAAAATAATAATAATAAAGTACCAGCAAAAGAATAAGTACGGGTAAGCTTTTTGCAAAAAGAACCACAAACTTAATTTTAAAATTTTAGTCTATAAGTTAATATTCTTTATAAAATATATTTGATATCAAACATAATCATGTTTGAAGCTTTTGATTTGGTATTTACTTACTTACTTATTTACTTATTACATAAAAATTGTGTCAAGTTGTAGTGTCTCAAGGGGGTCGTAAAGCAGAGTTTCTTGTGAGAAACCCTGAACTAATATATAAATAAATGAATTGTGTTTGTTTATTTGTATCTTATATACAGCTAAACCGTTAAATCAATTTTCTAGAAATTTTCACAGTATCACCCTGTGAAGCCCATAATTAAAATAGGTTATTTAATTTTCTGAAAGGAACATGGGTTGTAATACTACCTTCGCAAAGAAAATATTAATTATCGCATAAATTAAAAAACTATTTCCGCGAAAGTCTTAACATTCATAATTTAGCATGAAATTGGGATGGGTGGGATTAGGGGGAATTCTACCCTTCATACAACAAAAATATTAAATGTCGTATATCTTAAGAAATTTTACAGCAAAAGTCGTAAAATTTTGCAGAAATAACAGTTTCAACAACCTCCATAATTTAAGATGACAGTGGATGTAGTAGCTCCATAAAAGGTGAATATTAGTTATAGCATAAAATGAGTAGTGAATCCTACCGGGAAATGCTAGTAAGTATATAAAATATTTTACATTTATTTAATAGATGTCGAAGGACCTAAGTCTCATGTGATTTTTTTTTTGTCACGTATGTATATCAAAGAAGTTTGATAAATCGTCTATACTTTCACTAGGATATTTGGTTATAAATCGGTATTCACAACCAATAAATATTAATTTTACATAACTTTGAAAATCAAAATTGAAATCTTATCCAAATAACTATTATTTCTTCCAACAATTTCCAATATCACTACTTATTACAAACTGTTTCAAATACACACATGAAATATATCAAATCAACTATAATTCATCAGAAACTCTACATAAAAATCTACTATGTAGTATGAGTAGGCGTTAACAGGATGTATGTAAATCCCCACAATCATACATTGTATAAACGTAAGTATATTAAGTTCAAATAAAGTAAATACGAGTCTGCAAGGGTGTGTACTAGGGTAGTCATTCGAATAATGTTAGTTTGAATTATTCGATCAATATATAACAAATAATTATTACAAGAATTTAAAAATGGTCTTTTCGAATAACGAATAATTCGAATATTTTTATGTCGAATATTCAAATAAAACGAATAATTTATTTTTCTTTTTGCAATTCAGCAAATTTTATTATAATTTATAAGAAAAAAATATTTCTCTATGCTAAATTTAAATAAATTAACTTTTTACCATTTTGGTAACCTCAAAGACTAGCGAAACAGATTTTTCTAAATCAAATTTTATAAAAATGAAAGAACGAAATCAACTTAAATCCATTGATTTAAATTTTATTCTTCTTTTAAGATTCCGACAATTAAGCGTATTTTGCGTATTTTCTTTTAGTCATGAAAGGAACCTTTTGAAGATGGATCGTTAACACTAATAGGCACTGAGAAAACTAAAACTCTTAAAATACTTGTTTTTTGGATATAGAAAATTTTAAAATTAGACTTAAGCTGTTGTGTCAAAAGTTCACAGATTTTAAATCATCCGCGCAAAATCCTAATATTAACATACATACATCCGTGGATTTTTGACAAAACAGCTTAACTCAAATTTTCTAATTTTTCAGGAAAACTAAGGAAACTTAAAAACCTTAACATTTTCTATGGCAATGTTAATTTTTTGTCAAGAATCTTTTTAAAGTTAATAGTCTTAGGAAAATACAGTTTATTGCAGACGAAGCATTTTTTTATTATGCTAATTTAATGATTAGGTCATGTTAGGTTAGATGGGCAGCTGTAAATGTAAACTAGATAGCTCACTTGTTTAAGTTCGATTCGAAACAACCTGATGAAGAATAAAACGTCTGATTCGTCTCATATCAATTGCAAAGAGATCAGATAATTCATGCATACAATAACTCCCAAATTTAGCAATCTTTATACTCGCAAGAGCAAGACAGTGACAAAGAAAATGTTTTACTGTTTCTTCCGTTAAAAGGGAGTCCTAGTCTCCTAGCATATGCACCAGCAATCCAGCGCCCTGTAATAATGGTTACAAGTGCTCGTAGCTAACGCCTTGGCAACCCCAGAATAAAATTCGTCTGTTTTTGATCATACCGGGGCCATTTCTGTCTCGAGATAGATCATGCCGACTCATTTGTCCATCTTTGTTGTGTTTTTCTCGACAAGTACTGCAGTATCATAGATCTGCAAGATGATAGCGGTATGTCAACTAATTAGACCGTTTCTTTACTTTAAAGAAGGGAACCAGTTCTGGCTAATTCATCCGCAATAATATTTCCCGGGGTACTTGTGTGACCCCTTACCCAGATCAGTTCTAGGTTTGAATGTCTCGTCATCTCATTTAAAGACATCCGGCATTCATGTACCAGCCTGTATATCGAAGAGACACCCGAAAGAGATTTAATCGCTGGTTGACTATCGGTACAAATTTGAATATCCACTCCAAATACCCTATAGTACATTAGCCAATTTAATGCTCCCCTAATGGCTGAGATATCCGCTTGAAGAACAGTGCAGTGACCCAGCAATTTAAAGGAGATATTCGTCTTATATGCGGGAATAAAGACACCTCCCCCAACCCCTTCAGAAGATTTGGATTCATCAGTGTAAACCTCAATCGATTCGGCTTTTATAGTGGGATCGGATGAGATTGAAACTGAGAAGCCCATAATCAATATTGTCAGGGATGTCATCTGAAATTCCTTCTACCGTTCGCCGGCATGATGGCGATTTGTTTGGCCATTAGATGCTCTGGCATCCAGTTTATTTTTATTTAATGATTAAATAATCTGAAAATTGTATTACCTCGATTTTTTTATAATAATAAAAATTAATCTCTGTATCTACGACTATTTTGTTAAAGAATTTATAATGTTATTTCTGATATAAGTATATATTATCACCCAACAAAAAAAACTATCAGTTGTTTCCAAAAAAGAATATTTTCACCACTTCAAAAGTAAAACACTTCCAAAAAAATGAAGCTATATATATTTTTAGCAGGAAAATAGGTTAATAATTTTTAAGAAAAGTAAAATTTTACATATTTAAAAATATTTTTATTATCTCTTATTTTCTTTTAATAACATTGTTATAATAGAAGAACTCAAAAAATTAACAAGAATTGTAAATAAGAACATCCTACCAATGACAACCATGCGTTAAAAAAATTTCCGTATATCTTTTTCAGCACTAAATACTTCCTTCGAATAACACCCCAATCTTCAAATCATGACTTTTTCAGCTCGTTTTTCTTTTTCTTTTTTTACTGGATTTATGTTGAAGAATATATGTTTAAAGGTATTCTAAATTAATTGTTATCCTTTCAGTTATTATTTCTATTATTTTGCAGTAAAGTTTTTTATTAAACTCATAGAAAGCTAAATAATTTATTTTATTTAATTTTGTTTTAATTATTTGAATAATTCGAACAATTTTAAGTACGTGGTCTAATAATATGATCAAACTGAAATGTCTTATTCGAATTATTAGTTTTATTCGAACAATAGAAAAACCGAATAATTTGAATATCCTAGTGTGTACATACGACTACACATGTGTTTATACTTTAGTTTGGTTACAATGTTTAAGTGTATTAGTTAAGTAATATTTATTTTTCAAAGTAAAGTTCATAGCAATAACAGTATCGTATCAGGTGTATAAGTGTGTGTTTTTGTGTTTGCGTGTACAATTTGTGAGTGTGAGTATATGTCAACAGATTATTATAAATTCCAAACACAAAATACAAACATTTGATGAACTCATTAGTCGCACAATACTCTATAAGTTACATAAGAATCAGTGGATAGAGGTAGGAATGTTGAAAGAAGTTTTCTCAACTGAATGGATAACAAATATCACTGTGATGAATTATTAACGGGTATAAGAAAGATGAGAAAAGGAATTATGTAAGAATGTTAGTAATCTTTAGTGTAAACTTTTGAAAATCTTTAATTTTACTTAGAAAGTATTTTTATTATATATTTGTCTTATTTTTAAATATATTTAAGCATTTTGTGGTTTTATTTAAAGCAGTGAAATATTGACTATATGCATAATTATGTATAAAACCTACATCAAACTTAATTTTTTAAAACTTATATTCCAAGATTTGTAAACTGAAGTATTTGCGGCTAAATTTATGTTAACGTTTTTAGCATCAAATTTAGCTTCAATTAAATTAAAAGAAAATATTACGAGTACTACTATTTAATTAGTATTTTGTGCACATTATTTTATAAAAATATCACACAGACAAATTCAATTTAAAATTGAGTTTTTAAAGAATTAATTTTTATAATAAAATAAAGGCTCTCTTGCATGTAATAAATCACAATATAATAGAATTTTTCGACCAATAATAATTTAAGTATTTTCGCCGAGGTTATTTTTGTCGAATAATTTCTGTAATTGTAACTGTCTTTTATTATTGCCGTTTGGTTGGTTGGTCGTTTGGATGGTCCATAAGCAACCAATTCGTTTGGCTGTTGGCTGGTTGTTTGCCTGGATTTTTGCAGTTTTATTTCATTTTTTTTTTTTTTTTTTGGCGATTGTAAAAGGCAACAGCAGTTGCTGTTAATGTAATTGTTGCAGTAACAAAACATTCATATTCGTGTACACACATAAACACATACATATACATTAGCTCTTTTTTCTGCGGTGTAAAATGTTTCCGTTTTTAACGCAATGTATGTTTTGTAAACAAATTTATGATGTACTCACCAATCCCTACGACAAAAAAAATACCAGAGGAAAAAAACACAGCAGCAGGCAAAAAGAACTAAAAATTATATGTATACACATACATTTATACTTACATAAACACTCAACCAAAATGCATATGGTGCACATATACTTTGTTTAAAATGAAATGGCATCATTGAACACAACAACAGCACAATAGAGCAAAAACCCCAAAAAAAGAAAAAGAAAAAAAGAAAAACAACCAACACTGCAAATTTACGGAAATGCTTACACATAAACTCACGCATACACATAAGTTTTCATATCCGCATATGAACATACACAAACAAAAGCATATACATAGATGCAGTTCACACACTCACCAGCTAAATTTATGAAAAATACACATGTGTGTATATGTGCGTGAATGAATTAGTACAATTGTATGTATATACTTTTTAGACCATAGTGAAAAAAAAAATGTTCAAACATTTGTTAAAAGTGTTAAAAGGTAACAATATGTTACATAGCCAGAAATGTTTACAAAATTCATATATATTCACCTTACATACATACACTCACACATATACATAAGTTCATATATATTTTTTACCTTCTTTGTTAAATAAATTATTACTCATTTTGTAAAATGTACTTATGTACTTTTCTACACCAGCACACACATAACCATGGATGTAATTACTAATATTAATTGAACGAGAAAAAAAATTACCAAATTAAATTACTAAATTCAATAATTAAAATTTAATTATATATGTATATATATATATATATATATATATATATATATATTATTATTATTATTACTCATATAAAATCAATATAAAAGTTCTTCTGATTCCCCATATAATAAACTGGGATTTTCTGTGTTGCAGGAAATAATATTGAAATTTTTATTCCTTTTAAATACAGTTTCATCTCTAATCTTCTAAACTTTTTATAAAGTATTATTCTTTAATGGAAAAACAAAACAAAAATATAAATAAAAAGTTTTACAAAATTGTTAGACAAAAGTTACATAATACGAATATGAGTTTTAGGTATATAGTAATATAAACCTATAAAATCCCAAATGCGATTTTTATTTTATTGTAAAAAGTCTACGTTTTAAAAATGGCAACGCAATGTGAAGAGATTGGATTTAACGGATGTGTCTTATTTTTATTTTTCCTCACACGATGATCAGTGGAAATAAGGCAAATTTAGTAATTCTAATATTCACGTAATGTAAGGTTGTGGAAATCAAATTAAATTATATTCACCAAACACTTATTTTTCACAATATCTTAAAGAGTTTCTGCCACGGCGGCTTGTCTTCTTAGATAATGTATAGCTCATACGTGGTAGAGAAAAATTCCTGTCTTTGTAAGCTTAAGAATGCTACTTTGTCATTCGTGAGGTTTGACAGGAAATAGATGGGAAGTCAGTACCCTAGAATTTTATAAATTCTAAAGCTGAAAAAACGAAAATTCGAGGTCTTACCTAGGACTTAAAATTAGGTGCCATGGAAACCAGTATACCCAGGAACAGTGAGGCCTCCTCAACTTCACTGTCCTTGGCTGGCTTTTGGTGAGGACCTTTATGGGGGTTACATGGTGGCTTAAGGTTTCATGTGTTGTATACACGCGCAGTAACATAATCACAAGGGTGATCAAGAGAGTAGCTCCGATCTCCTAAGCAAGGGGAAATGGTTTTTCCAGAAAGAAAATTATTAGAATTGCAACCTGTATGTGTAACAGCATATGGGGGCGTTGGTTGGCGCAACATTCTTCACCCGGTGCTAAGACCTCCGTGGGGTTGGGCCATCAATGCAGGTACCCACGTTAAACTAATCACATCTATCTTAAGGAGTCTGTCGAATTTTGTACAGAAAAGTGTTATTCACTTAAAATCGGTTCAGAAGAAACATTAACATTTTTTATGGCTGCACTATCACTATGTCCTGCTTAACCTATTCTATTCAGAATATATTAAGATGCAGGGTTTCCAATGACCGAATGTCGAACTCAACTCTGACGAAAAAATAACACCATTTATTGGCCAATGTCCCACACGACAATTTATAAATTCGAAGTCTTGCTCCGTGGTACTAAAATTCTTTTTTTTTAGAACTTTTAATGGTTTAGTTTTAGACTTGAAAGTTTTTCAAAGAGATGGAATATTTCCAAGTATTTTTTTTTGGTCAGGAATATCGATATATATCGTTTGGTAGTCATATATCTTTTGACAAATTCTTCATAACAGTAACCATCAAAAAATATTAACAGTTTTTTAATGGAAATTGGAGAAGCAATGACTAAGTATATACTAGCTTCTGATGTAGAGCGCGAACTTTTGCAATCCATCTAAAGAACAGATTATGTTTCTAGAAAAAATAGAGCCTTGTTTCAAATGTTTTCGAAAATTTGTTGATGAAAGGATCGGTAATATCTGTTTCTCATCATCGGAAGAGGTACCAGTACATACATAATCAAAACGACCGAATTGCTGCTGATATTGGCCATCGTCGTGTGAGGAAAAATGAAAATCAGACACATCCGTTAAATCCAATCTCTTCACATTGTGTTGTCATTTTTAAAACGTAGACTTTTTTACAATAAAATAAAAATCGCATTTGAGAGTTTATAGGTTTGTATTACTACATACCTAAAACTCACATTCGTATTATGTAACTTTTGTCTAACTATTTTGTAAAACTTTTCATTTATATTTTTATTTTGTTTTTCTTTAAAGAATAATACTTTATAAAAAGTTTAAATTGATTTGAAACGAAATAAAAAATACAACTGATACTAAAATATTGTACTCATTGTTCAAGTCTTGAAAATGAGGTGAAACTTCTTTTCTATTGTTTATTTTTCTTACATAATTCTCACCACTTTGATTTTCTCATTATTTTATCAAAAAAAAAGTAACAGTTTAATAAATATTTGCAGTAAATGGTTTAAAATCGAAAATTGAAAAAAATATAATTTTTTAAAATGTAAACTCACAATCGTGTAAGCTGGGTCTCAGAACGTAGAGGTGAAACTATAAAAAAGCTCCTCTTTGATTTGGAAACTTATAGTTCTCATCTTAGTGTTCTAAGACGTTCTAATGCAGAACTTTCCGTTGACTGAACAAATTTTAATAAAATATGACATTATTTATTACACAGTGCTACAAAATAAGAAATATCTATTATTCAGTTTAATGTTTTTAAACGGCAAATGAAAGCAACGATACATATATATAATAGCTACCTTAGCGTACAGCTCCGCGGAAAAATTTTTAGGTTCCATGCTTTAGGTTGCATTTATGTAATAAATTAAAATCCGCTACACTGAAAAAAGTAATTTCAATAAATGAAGTACGTTGAATGAAATTAGTTGCTTTTTTAAGAATTCATTAACTCAACGTTGTTTCAAAGAAAATTTTCGTTGAAAAACATTGAAACCATTCGCTAAATTTACTCCGTAATAAAACAAGTAAATCAGTTCTTTGATTCAACATATTAGTTCATTGATTTAAAAAACACATTATATTTTTAATAATAAAGGAGAATTTTTATTGAAATAATTGAACTTGTACGTTCATTCATTAAACTTTTATGTTGATTTAGAAGAACAGAACGAAACAAAACATAAGTAGTATACATAAAAGCGTAAAATTCGTTGATCCAACGTAATAATAGTTTGACTTAAGAAAGAAGAAGTTTTACTCACCGAACAAGTACTTTAAATCAAGGAAATAGTTCGTTAAATTATGTTAAATTCAGCGTACTCAATTATTAATTTCTAACGAGAAATATGTCAAAAAAATGTAAAAGGAAAAGAGAACAACCTAGTTTGTATTTATGGTTTAAGAAAAATTATCATATTCTTAAGTGTTGTGCTAATAATAAAAATAATAAGTCAGAAATTGAGACATCAGTATGTCAGAAAATTTGGATAATGTACCAGCCAAAAATTATGAGACTGAAGCAACTAAGAGAAATACAGAATTATTAAAAAACATATATATTCATATAGGGAAAATCGGGCACCAGTAACGAATACATCGCATTAAAAGAATTACTTAGAAGCTGAAATATGGAACATTTACTGGATTTCATAAAACGGAAGTTTATTAATGTTTATTGTTATTGTTTTAAACACAATTTCAACATATTTATTTTCTTTGTATTTATACAGATGAAATAATTACAACGCAGGATCCCGGAGTATGTTATTAGCTTCAAGTACGAGGTTTTTAAAAATTTTTTCTGAATACAAAAACCAGAATTAATTATCAAGGTATTCTTCATGACTCGCCGAAATATTTCCAGAAAAGAAAAAATAATGTAAAAGGTAAAAAATTTGAAATAATCTCAATTAGTTTTAATTAATATTATTAACACTTATTTATATTTATTTATATTTATTATTAATACTTATTTATTTATTTTTGTTTTATTCAAAATAATGCTGCTCATATATTAATGTGGTTTCTACATGGATATTATATAATATCATTGAGCAATACTCTCAGGGTTATTTTATGTTTGTTGAAAACAGCGTACAGAAAGTTCACGATCACATTTGTAAGTTATCATCTGAACCTGACTGTTCTGAGTATTGGCAACAAGGATATAAACCACTTGAATTTTTTTTATTTAAATTAATTAGTAAACGCATAGGTTAACGTATAAATTCAATGAAATCAACTTACAGGTTCTTTAAATCAACGTTATCATTCCTTGAAATATTAAAAATTTCAACGTATATTTGGAGCGAAACAACGTATAGTTTTATTAAGATAAAGGTAATGGTTCTTTAGTTCAACGTACTGATCATTGAAATTGTTTATTTAGTTCAATGAACATGTTCGTTAAAACGAAATACAAATAAGTTGAATCAATAAACTTTTACGTTGAAATTAAAAACTGTATAATTGTTAATGTATGGCAATACATTGTTTCAATGTACCTCTATATTAGGTCAAAATTAGAGAACAAATTCGTCGAATCAAATAACTTTTTCGTTGTATTTATGTATCCTTTTTGGTTCTGTGTAGGCGGACACAGACACTTGTTTTCAAAAAACACCTTTCGTAGCTCGAAAATCAAAATGAAAAAATAAATGAACCAATTATTGTGTAATCAAGTTAATTCTAGTATTATTTTTTTCCATGTTTGCATTAATATTTCACCTTTGCTTACATTTTTTGAAGATAAATAGACAATTTTGTTTTTAATAAATTATTTACACATGTTGTTACTGACCAATCGAAGGTAAAGAACAAATGAGAAAAAGAGGGAATTAAAAAAAATTAATTCAGTTTACTATTCGTTTTTTTTACTTATATTTTTTCTGATTTTAAGCAAAATCAGGTTTTTTTAATTTATCTTCGACTGCAACTCTTAATTAAATATGATTGTCATCCACATTGTCATCAGCCATAATAGAAAGGAAGTTTTTGGGTTCTGTTAAGAATCGAGACCAGTCCATCAAAATCATTTTCTCAAGTTAAATAGTCAAACCCGCTAACCACTTCATCTACAGCAATCTCTTATCATGAAAGGTTTAGGTTATGTTCTTGACCAACTGGTCATAAATTACGTTTTTAAAATAGACTTTGCGGACATTTTTCCTGCAACCTGCCAACATAACAATGGAGTAACACTCCAACATAGGTGGGTGACTTTATTGTCAATCTTGTCCCCAACACGCATTTTATTGATGACAAATTTCAAAATTTCCTGAAGAAATCATTGGAGAAAATATTTTCTGCATACTACGTTATTGGCTAATAAAAAAAAAAATATAGAAAGTAATTTTGAGAAAATAAAAGAATAACGGAGAAGGATGACTTTCAAACGAAACCAAAAATTCCATAAAATAATTTTCATAAGATCATAACTTATCATAACTAAGAAAATTAAAAGTAAATTGAAAAAATATATGTATAAATAAGAATGTATATATAAAACAATAAACATAAGTTCATTTATTAAAAACCATCTTATGGAAGTTTTCACTGCATTTTTATTCATAGTAAAACTATGTAAGATATTATGTACACAAACTCAATTTTTTATTCTTATTTTTGGAAATTTTCAGTAATTTTTGACCCACACTTTATAAGAAAACATATTTCTATTTTTTTCTTAATACTATATTTTATTAGGAGTAAAATGATCCATCATTTTCCTTCTCAAATATTTTATTCATTTATAAATTTATTTATAATTTATGTTAATACGATTATTCCAACAATAAAGGTTGTTTTGACACTTATTCAATATCTCTGTCAAAACAAAATTTAATATTCTTTTATTTAATTAAAAAATATAAAATCCCATAATTTATTCCCAAAACATATTTTAATGACTAAAAATGTAATTTGGAAAAAAGCAATTAACAAACATTTAAGACAATATTTCAAAGAAAGCTTTATGACATTTACTTTACTTGTTAAAATTAAAAATTTCAAAAGTAATATAAGAATCATTCACCTTTTGAAAAAAAAAAACTATAATTGTTTATAATTTTTTTGTTAAACATTGCAAAGCTAAAAAATTAAATTAAAATCCTTTCACTCAATATTGATGGAAACATTTTTTTCTTTCACTTATTTTAAAATGATGTCTCTGTACCGCTACTTTTATACGTATGTATGTATTAGTAATTGTGTCTGTGAATTTTTAGAATTGTTTGTAGAATTCCCCATGCTGTTCCCTGTTTTAAATATTCTGTTCTCGATTGTGTTTTATTTCATTTTCACTGTGATTCCACATTTAATTTGTTCTTATTTTGTCTGCTTGTTTTTTCGTGTTTTATAAAATAAGAGTAAAATATGCCAAGAACACTTGTCATCAAGGATGCCAGGTATTTTTTTTCCACTGTCTCCATAGAAACTTACAAACATGCCCAAAAATCCCTAAACAATAGCAAGAAAGCTATATAAAAAGCTAACAAACAAATTTATTACATATTGTAAATATAAATATGCATTTTGTACTGTATAAGGCTGCATATTAAAAAACAATTCAAAAAATAAGCTATTAAACAACAGGTAATCTTTAGCATCATCATCATGTCTAAAGAAATGTCCCAGCAGCATCTTGGAAACTAAAAACATTTTGATCAAAATTCGTATAAATTTGAAGGTATTTCGTTGCCAACATAATCACTCCAATTAGTTAAAGGAAGTTTGCTCCATTGAGTTTCGTATGAAATATTTAATTTTTTTTTAAAGTTTCATTTATTATTGAAAATTTTGCATGATTGACATAATGAAAATTGTTTATATGTTTTAAAGAATTTTATACTTTCAAGAAAGTACCTTATAATTTTATATTTTATTATTATTATAGTTATTATTAGTTTTTTAATGTATTTAATATATTTTTTTAATATATCTTTTAAATTTATTATTTCGTCAGTATCCGTTATGCAGTTTTTTAGCTCTTGCTAAACTCAAATCCAAAATCGACGCTATCCAAATGAAGAAATAAATTATTTTCACTTAAAATTTTGTTCATATATTCAGTATTTTCCATTTGTTTTATTTCACATAGGACGGGCGGTTTAAAAATTTTAGAACAAAATGTAAGTAAAGTAGTAAAAAGTTTATCATACAGACTCCGTGGGTCAATAACTTCAGTTTGAAAAGCCATATTTAAACGATTCATGTCATTTAAAATTGGATTTATAAAAAGTAAAAGTAAACCGTATTTATCTTCACCGATTTCCATATAAATCATTTTTGCGATGTGGTCTTTTTCTGAAGTATATGTTATAGAAAAATTGTATTTAAGTTCAATCCATTATTCTAATATGTGCATTAGTGAATTAACTTTCTATATGCTTTTTTGTATTTCACATGCATGAAGGACTATCACTAAAATAGTTACAAAGTTTTTTTTACAATAAATTCTGCCCAGCAAATAATTCTTCCATTGATGCTTGAGAATGTACGTTTAATTAAAAGAAGCTCTAAAATATCCCTTTTTTAAAAGTGAAAATACAGAGTTGTTTTTTTTCGCATAAATTATTTGAACTATCTGTTCCTATTGCCAACATGTTTAGTCCAATACTTCGCAAATAATTTTTTAGACCTCTGTGGATGTTTTCGGTAGTGGCTTATTTAACCAGAAATATATCTAAGAAGTCAGTAATGGTTTTAACTTTTCTCTTATTAAAATACAGGACACAAAGGCACATCCATTTTTTTATGTCCGTAAATTCACCAATAATAAGAGCATATTTGGAATCATCAATATCTCTTACTAATTGAATTAAAATTGAGGGAACCACAACTTTTTTTGTAATTGCTGTACACTTTGTTCGATACAGCTTCAGTTTTCAAATGGATTTGATTGTGATATTGATGGCATGTTTTTTAAAAGAGCCATTAAATGATCCACTGTGGGTCATAGTGTTTGGCAATAAAAATGGCAATTTTAATGTCTATAATTTTAATATCATCAGATACAGTCACAAATTCTGGAATGAAAAGGAAACTAAAATAAAATGTTTATGGCACTTGTTACAAGTATTACCATAATTGAAAAGTGGGCCATTCTTATGGATAAAACTCATAAGTTTCAGCATGTTATTATACCCTACACCACCATAGGGGGTTAAAGTATTATACGTTTATGCTGATGTTTGTAACCCAGAGTTTAAACACTTAAAAATACCTTAACAATAAGAATATTTTAATAAAATTAGGCGCAAAGAAGTTCTGCACAGGTACCAATCTTTGTACAATTGACCATAGCTCCCATATAAACCCCTCTTCCGAAAATCATTTTAACGTGCATATATCCCATACGAATCTTAGTATCAATTTAATATTCGACACAAATAAGTTTTATGTAAGTAGAAACAGGATTGCTAAATTTTTTGAAAATAGGTCCTTAATTTACCATAGCTTTCATATATACCCATTTCCATAAATCCTCCGAAAGTGCATAAAATCGTCTAGATATTAGTATCAACGCATTATTCTGTATTTTTATATTTTATTTTAGTAAAATTAGCCACAGGTGTAATATAAGTTCCCTTCCCGAATTTTTATGCTCGTACTACATCTTTCTTTCTTGTTTATATGCACAGCACCATGATGTATTTTGTATGAATCTGGAACGCTATTTACTGATTTCAGCCAGCCTAGAATAAATTTTATAACTGTTGTTTTAATTACTACTAAACAATATGTTAATATGCTTACCTCTGGCCCAATCTTCCTTTTCCCCACCTTTTTTTGTGTGGGATATATTAATATAAAATTACTTAAAATTTACTTTTTTCTTATGTTTGTTAACGGTTGGCTGCCTTGTTTTGTTCTTATATTTAGCATTTTGTGTTTTTTTTTTTTCTTTTTTTTTTTTTTTTGTACTTCCGTTCTTAGAGCATTTCATTAACAATAATTTCATTATTTTTATATGATAGTAAAAAGTGACATTTTATCAGATTTATTGAAATTAGGAAAATGAAAATTAATTATTTTATTCCCAAAAAATCCCAGAAAATTTTTAATCCTCTATCCCCAAAGCTAATTTTTCTATCTCCAAATAGTTGTTAAAATTCCCATCTATGGGGAGAAATCCCCAAGTCTGGCAATTCTGCTTGGCACCCTTGAAAAGGGGGACAAAAACTGCTGGAATAAAATACAACAAATCAACGCAAATTTAGTTTTGAGTAAAATTTCATGTGCACCATAGGAAAGCAAATTTAAATATAAGATTTGATTTTTTTTTTTTTTAACTTGCCAAATACATATATTTTTCTAAATAACAAGTAACTGGAGGATATAGACGACCATGATTTCCTTTAATAAAATAATCCTTTCTTTCTTTATTAAATGCAAAATTTAATTACCAAACACCAAAGTTTAAAAATCATAAATGTTATATTTATTAAATGTCAACAAATACCTAAAGAAAATAACCAGTATTTACAGAAAAAAGTATTATTTAAATGTCGTATGTTTATTAATTAAAAATGTCACTTTTTCAAATCTGTAACAATTTAAAATTCTACTAAAGACAAAGAAAGAAATAAAATTAACAATTTTTATCAAACTTGTACCGAAAAATCAAAAGATAAATTGTTATTTTTTTTTTAGGAATTTGTAGAATAAGTAACCTTTTATTAAAATAAAATAACAAAATTTGCTCTTACCTGTATGAAAACCAAGTTTTGTATAAAAAACACTTTTTATTCTTTTGGTTAAAAAAAAAAACACATTTTACCGATTTTTTATGAAAACCGCATTTTTGTTAAAAACCGACTTTTAGGCAAAAGTCTCTTTGGAATTTCTTTTACTTAAACTATTTAAATGGGTTTGTCATGTGTAATACATTGAAATGTTTTTCTAAGACCCCATATATTATATTTATATATTCTGGACTCTCGTGCAAATCTAAGACGATCTAGCTATGTCCGCCCATCTGTCCATTGAAAGAATTATAGTACTCAGTACGGGACTCTTAGGGGGATGAAATTTCCCTTTAATAAAGTTTCTTTGGTATTGAAGATGGACCAAATCGCTTTATAAATTAAAAAGTTATGAGCTAAACATTAGAAAAAAATTAGTGTCCGTCGCAACTCCCTTTCATATTTTTCTGCCGGTATCTTCTATACAAGAGCATGTGCGGCAATGAAATTTCGTACAAATAGTTAAGAATCCATACACAGAAAAAAATAAAAACTAAATTTAATTACCAAAATGATTTATTCGGGCAAAAAATTATTTAAATTTGCACCTCTCATCAAAACCATTATATCAATTACTCATA
Organism: Protocalliphora azurea; assembly: GCA_932274085.1. Lineage (NCBI taxonomy): Eukaryota > Metazoa > Arthropoda > Insecta > Diptera > Calliphoridae > Protocalliphora > Protocalliphora azurea. The sequence goes on from OW026522.1 coordinate 151,093,855, forward strand.
ACTGTAAAAACTACAAAGTAATAATTTTTTCCAATTTAAATAAAAATAGTAATTAAAAAAAATTTAAAAAAAGTATTTAATTAAATGAATCAAAAAAAAAAGTAATAATAATGAAAAAATAATATTTTAGTTAAATCAATTAGTTATTTGATTATCTGAAGCAAAATTTTAATTGAAAAAATATTTTTAATTTAAATATGTATTCCATTCCATTCCAGAAAGTCTTTCAGAAACATCGTCTATTGTAATGTTTAAAATTCATACACGCTGTGTGTCTGGATATGAGTGGTCCAAAATCTAAAAAAAATATGAAGATTGAAAGAGAAAATTAAAATCGTTAGGTACAGCTGTTGAGTATATAGCTAAAAATGGGTTCATGTGATAATGTCAATGTCATAAGGTCCATATGAAATTATATTATAAAATTTCTTGACTCAATAAAACCTCTTGAGGGTGAAGGCGTTTCTAAATCTAGATTTGGCAGGATTCTGGTCTGAATTAAAAATATGCCTTAGACGGACGGCTTTTGACTTGACGCAGGGGTTAAAACTTTAGAGTATTTCAGACATCGGCCTCACTTAACTAAAGTTTTATTGAATAGGATGACCAGTTGCAACCCATAGAATGTATGAAATCTTTCATTCAGATATTATAATACTTCTTAAACTGTCATACTATCTACATTTTATTGTGCCATAGCACCCGTAGACACTATGACATTGGACGTTATGATATTATATTCTTAGTGGGTAACAATAAACCTTGATTACAACACTTTATTCGGTCACTAACTTTAAATTATATAAACACTGAAAGAATTTATCATTTTCCCAATCTGTTGTTCATCAGTCAACCAGTTCGAAGAATTCTATTTATCTATAGGCACACGTATAAAAATCAATCATATTTGATTTGAAATAGAAAAAAATTAAAATAAAAAGAAAATTTAAATTATTGTTTGCTTTTTAAGCCTTTATAATCAGGGCCGAAAATATGCTCTTTATGCGCTTTAATGTTTCCTTAAATTGAAAAAGTAAACATTTTTTTCTTGTTAAATTCTAAATTATCTACTATTCATGCTAAAAATAATTTGACTTTTATTAGCAATTACTAAAAAAATATATATATTTTTTAAAACATTCAAAGCTGCTACATTGTGTCAGAAAATTACAAAAATTCAATTAATTTATAAGATAAAAATTGTTAGGGAATCGTATTTGAAAAATTTATCTGACAGTAAAAAATATTTAAATTAATAAATGAAAAATTAAAAATTTAAGGCAATAATATTTTTTGTGTATAAAGTTGGAAACCAAAAATGGGCATCATTCGCCCACCTCCCATATAAGGAAAAATTTTAAATTAAGATGGAACAAAAAAGGTTGCACATGTTAGATATAATAGATTCGGACAAATGCATAATTTTCATCTGTTTTATTATTAATTTACAATTTAGTAAAAAATTCGGAAAACATGACTTTTTTCAACATTTTAAGTTTATAATTTATTTATCATTTGCTTAAAAAAATTGCTAATTTTTCACAGCAAAAAAATTATGTACTACCAGTAGGATCGAATTGAAATATATAGGAAGGTTTTATAGGAAGCTCTAAGCTTTCAGGCAATTCATATTTTTGATATATAAATGTATCTATTTTTATTTAGTTCATATTTTTACATAGTTATAAAACGGTAAGAGTTTAACTGAAACAATTGAAAAATTGATTTTAATTAACACAGTTGTTTCATTACGCATCAAAATTTTTATTAATATATTCAAGCATACATAAAATAAAAGAAGTAGTAAAAATAAAATTGAATAAAATAAAATTAATTTAAATTTTTATTTCTTTCAATCATCTACTTGATTGATTTAACAAATTTTTTAATTGAAAAAAATTTTTCTGTTTTTTATTCTTTACAGTTTTGTATCTACTAGTACGAGTAATAGATATAATCATTTTGCAAATTGAAACAATTTTTAATTGAATGAATATTTTGGTGATTGGTGACTTTTTTCTGACATTTTTTGTAAAAAATAGGCATTTTTATACTCCTTTCAAAATCCTAATGACTTTGACAATTTCTCACGGTTAGACAAGTTAAGATCAGCAAAATAATCTTTCAACTGATTTGGATTTGATTTGATTGGAAATTGCTGTATATCTTTAGAAAAATTTTTCACTCATATGCTATGAAAATTACTTGGAGAAAAATAAATAAAGTCAACACAAAACATTAAAAGTTTAAGCATAAATATTTGTTCAATCATTAGAGATAACTTAAGTATGTACCATATTTATCTCTTCAAACTCTTAAAAATTAAAAAAAAAATCATTGAAATCGCTCTTAGTATAACGAAGTTACAAACCCTCAGAACTTTTTCATGCTAGAGGTGGTCTCCCTAGACATCTTGTAACTTATCCCGTATTACAACAGGATTACTACAAGATGATAATTTTTCTCAAAGCTTATTTTGATCTCTACGACTATCCCATACATTTCAATTCGATTCATTTAGTAGTTTAACAAATACAGATTTAACAAAAAAAGAACACAAAACATTTAAAACGTAATGAATACGTATGATTATTATTGACATTTTATTTCATAAACAACATTCCGAATACATAAGGTTTTCAACTCACACTCTTTAATTTTACCACCAACACCTACATATTTTATTTATTAATACAAAATTTGTTCGAAACCTAAGAAAATTTCTCAAAATATCTTATATTTATATTATTACTTTTTTCGTAATATTTCATAAAATATTAGTTTGAAAATAAATTATTCAAACGTAACCAATGGCGCCTAAGAATTTGCAATTTCATTCCTATTTTCTTGAACTTCTTAAGAAACTGCAGCCATAAAGTTCATAGTAAAACTATTTTCTATTCATTTGTTAAACAAAATAATAGGAAAAGTAAAAGACAAAATAACAACAATAAAACAATATACGTATACAACATATTTCTTATTGTTAGTTAGAAAACTTTTCCAATTAAACAAAAAATATAAATAACAAAAAGAAGACAAGAAAAAAAAAAATAAACAAATAAGAATTAAGATTTAATACACAAATTACCATTTGTAGGCTAAGAAGAGTAACAATTTTATTCAACATAGAAATAGAATAGAAAATGTTGTGCAACAATATAGTAAATTACACAGAGAAATGGTTTTTGTGGTATTTTGGTCTATCTAATAGGAAGTAAATTCGACCAACAACTCAATGACGGGGATGATGCCTTGTAGTAGAAAATACGCAAAGAAACTCATAAATCCTAAGAGACTTCATTCTTAAAATAAATATGTGTCCATGATTGTTATCTGTTTCAGTTTCCTCTTTATCTTATTTTACTAAATGACATTATTTTATATAGCAAATTACAATAAAAGCAACAAATAATACCACTACAAAAGTATTTATGTTCATGTGTATATATGTATGTATGTATGTAGATATATATGTATATGAGATATATATGTTTATAAGTATATCTTTCTTTTATTTTTATTGGATAAAAATAAAATAAAATTCTTGAATGACTAGTTAGTTTAAATAGGAAATATTTTAAAATATAAATTAAAAAAAAGGACATAACATATACAAATATAAATATACTTTTTTATGATGATAATAAGGATATTTAGAAATAAGTTCACTTATTTAATGTTTGAAAAAATATAGAGAGAATAAAATAAAGTCGTTTGTTGTTGCTTAAGAAGTATTTCACAGTAGAGCAAATAAAATAAGTCTTAGAATGATAACGACCATTTAATTGCATAAATCAAGTATCATTTAAATGCAATAAACATTTTATTTGAGTAAAAAAAAGGAAATATTTAACATAAATTATGTACCAACGTTATTTAAATGAAGTATAAAATACAATATAATATTGTTGGAATTTATGGTTTTAAACAAAACTAATGCTAAAGGTTGTTTTGGGAAAATTGATTATATTTAATTTCTTGAAGAAGAATGAAGAGATATTGTTAGACATTAAGAGCACTAAACTTTTTCCAATTTATAAAGATGTCACAAGATTTGTAAAGACCGTAAACAATTTTGCTCAAATAAGAATCACTTACATAATCAATTAATGTCTCAAAGAATATTAGGTATATTCATTAATATTCAAAGTTTTTTTAACAAAAACTGATTGCTTGTTTCAAGATAAAGGCACAATATAGTTTACTAAAAATATTTCCCATTAGCTACTACAGCTCTTGCTCATTTTTCTCGAAATTTATCGATTCTATCCCAATTCTCATCTTTTGACGCCAAAAACAAATCTTGTGCTGAAGTGAGCGTATTTCAGCTAGGGAATTCTTAATGAAATCAAATAGTTAATAAGCAGAAGGATAATGTCTCGAATATATGGCTCACTGAGGGGACAATCGCAAAAAAAGATTGTAACACATCTGTATCTCCTACCTACACTTTGGAGCAAACAAGAACCAGTTAAGTGTTAAGTTAAGTATTTTTGGTTACTAAAACTATTTTTCAGATTTAAAAACCTCGGGTGACTTTTTTTCTAGCCCGATGAACTTAAAATTTTATTAAAAGTTCCACTATTTTCCAAAAATACTGGACGTGGGTAGCAATACCCAATCAAAACAAATTTTTTTTTTCTTAACCATTTTTTAATATGTAAAAAACAATATATTTTTGTGAAAAAAAAAAATAGGCGCTTTTATGATAATTTTTCACGAATAGAGATAATACCAAAAAATGTTCAGGATATATTGAGAATTGTATAATACTAAAATTTAACCCACTACTACGTTAGCGTATTTGCAGATATAAAATTGGTATCTTTTTTATTGAGAACCCGAAAAATTATATTATGACTCATTACTTCCATGGGAACAGTAATAATATTGGTGTCTTCAGAAAATTATTAAAATGCATCTCAATCGCACACTAAAAATTTCAATTCCAATTATATATTAAAAAAAGAATATTCAAGTAGTGGGATTAACGTTCCACTTCGTAGCCCTTTATGAGTTCCACATTAAACAACACAGGATATGATTTATGGTTTAAAAGATTCATAGAGTACTATACTAAAAAAGTTCGAAGGTTCAAAAAGTACCAAATCATTTCTATTATTATTTTTATTAGAGAAGAATGTGAATAAAAGTGCGTGTGGATTCTTACCCATATAGAGTTTTATATCTTTAATTTCATGTTTCTAAGTTCCATATTAAAAAAAATTAAAAAATACCTTTAGAAAAACGAAAAAGTACCACAAAGTCACCCTTTGAATTCTTACCCACTTAGGACCATGGATCTCTATTTCATGTTTTAATTTTAATATTATAGAAAATTCAAAAAGTACCATTAGAGGAACAAAAAAAAACCATAATTTTTCTAGGTTAATCATTACAAAAAAATCAAAAAGTATCATTAGAATAACGAAAAATTATCATAAATTGAATTCTTTCCCACATAGGACCATTTATATTTAATTATATGTTTCATCGTTCAATATTACATAAAATTCAAAAAGTACTACTAGAAGAACAAAAAATCACCCTAAAGACCCCTCTTATGGATTCTCATTCACTTAGGATCATATATCTTAAATTTCATGTTTTTAGGTTCAATATTATAGAAAATTTAAAAGTACCATTAGAGGAATGAAAAGGTATCACAATATCCCCACCCTTGTTAATTCTTACCCACATAAGACCATGTATATTCAATTTAGTGTTTCTCCATTCAATATTATAAAAAATTCAAAAAGAACAAACATTTTGGATTATTTATATGCAATTTCATGTTTATATGTTCAATATTATAGAAAAAAAGTATCATTATAAAATGCAAACGTACCACATAGTCCCCCCTTTTGAATTATTACTCACATAGGAACATGTATCTTTAATTTCCTGTTTCTAAGTTCAATATTATAGGAAATTCAAAAGGTATTATAAGAACAAAAAAGTACCGCAAAATCCCGTCTTGTGAATTATTAACAACATAGAATCATTGATCAGAAGAACGAAAAATACCCCAAATTCCCCTCTTGTGAATTCTCATCCACTTAGTACTACATACATATACTTAAGTTGATGTTTCTAGGTTTAATATAATAAAAAAAATTACTTTTAATTTAAATAAGTTGTAATTTCCCACTTTTTCCCCCTTTTTGGTACTTTCTTTTGCCCCTTGGATACAATAAAAATTGTATTCTAATGAATTTCTAAATTGTAGTGGGATTCTATGTTTTATAGAAAGAGGTATAATTTTTTAACCCTTAAACGTTCGAACCTCGTATTTTGTCGTTTTTCGATAAATTACGAATATGATGTAAATTTTACTTGTACGTTTACGAGTTTAGTAAAGTACCAAAATACACTTTTTACCCCTTTTCGCCCCATAAGGACCGATTTAAAAAAAAAAAAAAAAAAAAAAAAAAAAAAAAACTTACCAACCTGTCCCCTTAATTTTTAAATGAATAACGATAGGTGGTGAATTTGTTTTTGTATCTATGTATATTTGATTAGGAGATACAAGGTTACCGATCTTATCCGTTTTTACCCCCCAAACATTAAAATTTCCAAAAATTCCGCCTTAATGGGAGACCAATCTACGGTCTAAATTTCATCTCTAGCTTTAGGCGTTGTGGGCTGTTGGATGTTAATTCAGTCAGTCAGTAGCGTTACTCTTTTATATATATAGAATAAAAAATGATTTACTCCTCTATATTACGGAAATTATTTGCAAAAAAAAACAAAAATGAAGCTAAAAAATCAAAAAATTAAGGTCAGGTGTAATATCTTTTTAATCATAATACAGTATGGCTATTCGCAAAAATTTTGATAAGAAATCTGTATCTCAGGAAACAAAAATAAACCACTTATTTTTTTTTTTGCCCGAATAACTAGTTATTTTTTCTCGAGTTGTCCACAAATTCATGTAGTTATTTTCAGACACTAGTGGTACCCAAAAGTATGTACCTAAACAAAAATAAAAATAAAAAGCAAAATTTGCCACAAATTAACCATTCGTTTTTAATGGCTAACGTCATACTCAGTATATTTTCTAAGTGAAAAAACTTTTTTGGTATAAATATATGTTTTTGGATATTTTGTTATAAAAAACTAACAGCATCAGAATGAAGTTTAACCAACAACCTTCTGGTTGTTAATCCAGCGCTCTAGCAAACTCATCCATGTGATTGCAATATTACTGTGCAATTATATCATTGAGCACTTATTTATGAAACAGAGAATAGGCAAATAATAATGACGCCTTATTGCCAAGAAACTACTTTAATAAGTAGTTGCCATTACCGAAAACAAGTCAAGTCAGATTTCAAATATTTTTATCTTTTATTTGTCGAAATAAAATTACAGTTAAATAGATATTTACGCTTGAATTTTGAATTTCTTTTTTTCCTCGGCTTTATTTAATTTTTCGGGAACAATTTATATGAGTGAAAAAATCTTTAAAAATATTCTATAAGTTTTAATATATTCCGAAATAATATACTTAAAAAATTTTTTGATTATCTCAATTGTGAAAAATGCTCAAATTTATCACTCACACTTCTTTTACAAAAATATAGCACAATTATTTCACTTTTTTCCCAAAGTTTTGTTAATAAAATAATTTCCTCTTTAGATATTTCAAAAGACAAAGCTCAATAAATGGTTAATAAAGAAATCTTAAATTGATTTAGAATTGTACCCTACGTTCAACATTGGTCGAAAATGGTGAATTTTAGAAAAAAAAAATTATTTTTATCGATTAATAAGAAAAAATATCACGGGAGTTTTTTTTTTTTTTTTTTGTTTAATTTATCCATGAAATAGATTTAAATCGATTTGACACTAAATTGCTCCCCGTATGGGCAAATATGAATGCAAGAGTGCAGATTTTATAAAAAATATCAAAAGAATATTAGTAACAAATTTTTACTTTTATTGTGAATGCATTATATAAAATAAATACCAATATTTCAATTCTCAAAAAAAAACTACCAATTTTTTAGAAAATTTTCAATTTGATCCAACCGGCAGTTTATGAGATACATATTTATTATAAACATTTTTGCGATCGGCAATGTGGCACTGTGCATAAGAGGTAACTTGCATAAATGCACAAGCAATTTTTATTTATCTCCTCAAATTCTTTCTTAAAATTTAAAAATCAGTTTTATTTTATAGAAGTTACGAAATCTTAATGCTTTTTTATATAGGAGATAGTCAACTTTAATATCCTGTAGCTCATCCTGTACTATAACATTGTAGCTACATGATAATTTTCCTGAAATCATAGTTCCTACTCTACAACTCAATTTATTGTTTTAATATCTGATAATAGATGACACTCTTCTAATACAGAAACAGAGTATTACCTTGGCGCCATGGATATTCGACTTTCGTGTAAATTTTCCGGTTGGTCGGGCTAGGGGTTATAATAATATATCCACCATACATCGGCCGTAACAATTCGGTACAGAAAAAACTTCATTTTGTAGCGCTCAAGATGAATTTTAGACATGCAAAATCGTCTTTCGAAGTGTCTTTACTTCAGTTCGTATGACATTCAATTGCCTTTCTTTTTGATGAATTCAAGTGCTTTAAAAAGTCTAGAAAATGTTGCTTAATCTACACCCAAAGATATGCAAGCCCTGATGTGTTTGGAATGAGTCTTGATCTAGCCAGAATGTTTCATCTGAACCACTCACGACAAGTTTCCTCATAAAGCCTGATCCTCATAAACTTTCACCAAAATACAATTCCACAACGGTTTCCAAAAAATAATAATGATGTAAAATATCTCGCAAATGATAATTTCTTGGTGCACGCAGATGAAAAAATTTTTGAAAAACGATGTTTATTATTAAATTTTAATAATATAAAGCGAAATTTTATTATAATTATAAAACAATGATAACTCTGAAAGTTTTTCTTTTTCTTTGCTTTATAAGTATATTACTGGGATTAAATTCAGATTATTGGAATTGAAAAAATGTTGCTTCGATAGGTTTGTAATGTTACTGAAACGTAGTAAACTAAATTGGAAATACTATTACAGTAAACATTTGTATACCAAATGTGTAAAACATACATTTTTCTTAACATTTAGGACCAACTGTTTGTCTTTTAGACATCAGCCTACATTATGTCTCCAGCTTATACAACAAAACGTTCTTGAACTCTCAGTATAGGATTTATTAATTTGTATGGTTACTTTTGTACGTTTCGCTATAGTTATAAAGAAATTAAAAACAATCATAAACATAATTTAAGAATATTAAATGACAAAAAACATAACTGTCCCAACCAATACTTTCTTTCACTCTAACTAAATATCTTTGCATAATCTGTTGTGTGTAAACTTAGCAACCGCATTCGAGTTATTATTTGGAACCGACAAACTTTGATTGGCAAAAAATTCGGTTACTGCAACTAATCTCTTTTCTCTGTGTACGAAGTTTTTCATACTCAAGCCTCAAAAAACTGTATTTATTACGTTTCAACAGAATGATACATTCTTAATAAATAGGAAATCCTAATGACAATGCTTTCACGTCACTTTCATGCGTTCCAAGCATGGAAAAAATACTACAAAGCAGTCTTATATAGTATGACAGGAATTAATTCATATACTTCATTTAATTTTATTGGGAAACAAAAGCTCGAATTTGAACTTTTTAAAAAATTTAAACGGGGGTAAAAAATCTTTTTTCCTCTCTATATTTTATAAATTATTATTTCAGTTCATTTATGCTAATGAAACTCATTTATATTTTCTTAAAAAAGAAATAAATGATAAAAAATAAATGATCACCAGCTTTATTAGCAACAAAAGGCATAGAATTTCTATACCTCTTCTATAAAATATACAGCAATACTTAAAAAAGGAAATTCAAATTCCTTTCTATAAATACCTAAAAATCCTATAAACTTTGGTTCTATTACTCGCATTACTAAAAGGACCTTTTTTATTTTCATGCCTACTGTTGCATAGCAATTGATGCTGTCGTTGTTAATCCTTTTTAAACAATCTTTGCACGTATTCATATAAAAAAAAGACCATTTAACGCCTTCTTATTCACATTTTTTCTTTTTGTACGGTATATTCTTCAAAGCTTTTATGAGCCTATCAATACAAATACACCTACAAACAAAATCTTAACAATCATAAATATCCTGCAGAGACTTATTTTTACGTAGATTTCTTTTATTTGGTTTTTTTTGCATTAAAGAATATTTCTTCATAAGTTTAAAACACAAGAATACAACAATCGAAGCGAGCGAGAGCAAACAAAGAAAAAAATATCATAAAGACGACGTGACATCGTCAACATTAATGCTCACAAGCAATCAAGACTATTGAGAAATCATCATATCATAACCATACTCGTAAATACAATTGAGTATACATACACACACACACAATTACAAGCAAATATTTATATTAGACTGCTCCAAAAAAAAACCGACTTTCGAATTTAGACCGTAACTCCCCCTAGGATTGTTCCCTTTTTATGTGCAAAATATTAGAGTGATCGGGTGTAGCTAACACGTGTCGCATTGACCCTGAATTTTGTAGAGGGAATTTGTATGGGAAAATTTTGATCTTTTTACAGCTTTTTTTTAATTTACAATTTAGTGCTAACGTAATTTAATAGAAATAATAAAGCTCAGGAAATAATAAAGTTATTAGAAATTCCCCAGACCATTAACATGTTTTCGAACATTTGTGTAAGCAATGTACTATACAAATATTTATTTTTTTCTGCTATTTGAAGTCAAATTTAAAATATAATGAATGGAAAAAAAAACGTATTAAAAAATGTTTTTCTTATGGGTGTTTTAAATCACCAGCTTCAATTTTTTCAATATATTTGTTAGCAAATTTCAAAACAGTTAGAAAAAAATAATTTGCTGTTTTATAGGGAACACCACAGAAACTAAAAATAGAAAAAGAATTAGATCGATATCTCTTATAAATTCGCAATACCTTGATTTTGAATTTTGCGGATTTCAGCAAAAAGACATTATTTTTTTGTGATTTTTGTGTTGTAGGGTAAATTTTTTTAGACTAGTATACAGGTTATTAAAAATTAAAACAGAACAAGATAACATAGATTATAGAAAATACATTTCAAAATTTTTAACACATTCCAAAAATGTTAACCTCTAAAACGAAGTCAAATTTTGGAATATTTGAAATTTTTAACTAAAATGTAACTCAAAATTATTTACTTTTGCTAAATTTCAAGGTAATTTTACAAAATATATTTACAAATTAAAAGATAATAGATGATATATGCAGCCAAAAACATAAATTGAACCCTCAACTGAACTTGGGTTCAACATTTTTGGAAACACCCTTCTTTTTTGAATAAATGCAAAGTAAATGTTATTAACTGATGCTATAGACAAAGAAAATCATACTTAAATTGTTTCTCCATATAAAGTTATTCTAACAAAACTAAATTTATAATAGAAATCATTTTCAGCAAAAACTTTTCACTACTTACACATTAGCTGAATAACCCATTATTTTAACACATTAGAAAACACCACTTACTCCACATAATTACCTCCGGTAGACATTTTAGAAAATCATTACTGAAATGTCATTACAAGAACTAATTACTTCCAAGCTATTCAATAACATAGAAAAAATAAAGGTTCATATTCTAATACTAAATTTATAAAAGCAATTATATTTTTTACTGAAATCGTACCTATCAATAAATTAGTAAAATCAAATATAGAAATTCGTAAATGTTTTATTTGAAAAAAAAAATATTTTTTTATTAGAATATTTTTACTATTTATAAATAATATTTAATAGACTTTTTTAAATAAAACAATAAATATAATATTTAGTTTTTAATAAATATTCAAACAAATTTATTATTGAATCAAAAAATTTTATAATAAAAATTTATATATATTTTTCAAATATTGCATATTTTACAATTAAATTGCGAAAAAAAATAATCTAATAATATTTGTGTAAATTCAGTAAAGGACTCGTGAAAGAACACGTGTATATGAAGTGTAATATTTGTATTTTTTATTTTATAAAGTTAGTAAAACTGATACAGAAATAATAGTGTGTTTTAATATACGAGTACATATAAATAAAAAGAAAATAATAATAAATAATAATAATAATAAGAAAATGATGATTCTTTGACGCTTACCAAATAGACATAAAAAAAGAAATCCAATCATTATTAAAATTTAACATTAGTTCCAATTGACAACTTACTTGTCTTAGATGTAGTTTTGACATCTAAAAGTGGTGATTTCGATGTGCATGAAAATAAAGAATTTTAGGTTGGCACAATTTGATTTCGTATAAATCAAACACTTACAATGATTATTGTCGTAGTTGTGGCAATCGCGGGAAGGAGGAAACAGTTTTTCATCTTCTATGTGAATGCCCAGCCTTTAACGTAAGCAGACATAAATTTCTGGGAGGGCACCAATTAGACAACCTCTGTGAGATATCTGACACTAGACTCAGTGACATCATTAAATATCTCAATGCTACAGGCTGGATCTAATTAATTTATGTTCTCATTGCTCTTCCCTACATTTCTATCTCATTACAGACTCAATACAACTCATTCACCTTGCGAGTAGTGTGGTTCCATCAAAATGGATTCTAACGAGTCTAATTGATTGCCCGTAAGGTTACGGACTACCACGTAAACCAACCAATCAACAAAGTAAATCAAACAACAGTTTCCAGACATGTAAAATCACTTGGTTCATCCAAAAGCAAGGAAATTAGTTGTCACGGGAGCGAAAGTCAAAAGACGTCATAATGAGACTGAAATGCACCACAAAACCAAATCGTTTTTGCATCGAATTGTTACGGACGATGAAAAGTGGATTCATTATGATAAATCAAATCATCATCATTATTATGAAGCTTGGACAACCAGGAAAATCCGTATGAAATGATCACGGAAAATCTGTATCGAACACAATCGAATCATTTGGCGAGAGCATAGAACGAAAAACTGTTCGTGCAGCTATTTAGGGCGGATATTTATTTATTAGTTTCAGTCTATGGATACAATATCATCTTTACAGACATCAATGATAATTTAATATACATAATTAAATTAATTATTTAAACAAACTGTTTAACAAATTTTTAAATTCAAGATTTGATATACTTAAGTCTAATTCATTAGAATATTTATTAAATAATCTCATAGCTTTTATTAAAGGTTCACTCAAAGCATATGTTGTTCTATGAATATCTATATAAAAGTTGTAATTATTTTGCTTTAGAGGAGGTACATATAGTTTTATGGTATGAAGCAAATCAGGATAATCATTTAATCCACGAATTATAGCATATAGGAAATATACAGAAGAAATTTTAGGTCTTGTTTCTAAAGTTTTCATAGAAATCAAGGCACATTTACCAGGGTATATAGGAATCGAAATTTGAGAGTTTACAAATGAAACTTTATAAGTTTTACTTCAATTTTTTCAATTCTATTTGTGTGTAATTGAGTACAAGGGCTCCAGATAAATGAAGCATATTCTAGTCTAGATCTCACAACGGATGTATATAGAACTTTTTTTGTGTAATGTTCAAAATTATTAGAATTACGGCATAAAAAGCTTAACATTGAATAAGCTTTAGGTATAATATAATTTAAGTGATTATTAAATGATAATATTTTATCAAATAATACCCCTAAATCAAAAATTTCATCCACGGATGAAAGTAAATGTTGATGTATTCTATATCGAGATATAACAGTGTTACAACATCTATGATAAGTCGTAGAAAACCATTTGTTTCAATTAAAAGGTAAACCATTACGGACTGACCAAGAACTCACCCTATTTAAATCCTCCTGGAGATTAAAAACGTCATTGTCATTAGAAATTGTTTTAAAAATTTTTAAATTATCAGCATACAATAAATAATGAGACTTTCTGAAACATAGGTCAATGTCATTAATAAATATATTAAATAACAGTGGACCCAAAACACTACCTTGGGGAATACCAGAAGTAGGAATAAATGATGTGGAACAAGCACCATCAAGAGAAACTACGGATAAAAAAAACAATATTAAAAAATAATAAAAAAAAAACAATATTACTTATGTATAATTATTCTATGAGGTAAAATACATTTGTCATCACTTGTTTTCGAATCATCTGAAGGATACATAAATTATAATCGTTCTTATGAAAATCTGTAAGGAAATAGGAGTAACTTACCTCCGAATGTCTTCAAATGATGGATACTTTTTGATTTCCTCGTTTTTATAATTTCATTTTTTATTTTACTGAATAAAATTATTGTTGTTTTGTGCGTGTTTTTAAAATAATTTTCAACCAATAAAAAATAATGATAAAATCTAATAATTTTTTTTATAAAATTTTATTTACAACCAAATAATGATTTATTAAAAAATATTTTCGCCATAATTTTTTCTGTGAACTCATTGATTTTAAAATATTACAGAAGTCATTATTAGTGAAAGCAATAGGAACTACTGACATTTTAGGTTACAAATAACTAATTAAATGTCACAGTATGAAAAGAATTCTTTTCTTTTATTTTTATTTTAAACGCAAAAACAAAATTTTATAAACTTGAATTACAGATTTTAAAAATTTAACAACATACACATATTTTTGGCATACCTATTAAAATTTGTAAGTTCCAATTGCGAATGTAAATAGTTAGATGTGTATATGCATACGCAAATTTTACTTTTTCATATACAATGGTGCATATTCCCATAAATGCACATAAATTTTTCATTATAATTTCATATGAATTTTTCATTATAATTTTAGTAGTCTAATGACATTTTTTATGGTATATTCCTGTATACTAATAATAATGTGTTGATACACCTTTGTTTAGGGTAATTTCAAAAATTCGGTCAGGCATTGATTTGATTAAATTTTGAAGACAACTACTGTCAATTTCTTCCCAGGCTCGCTTAATTTTTAGTTTTAACTTCGTTATTATCATTATGGTTTCATTCTGTGCATTTCTTGCGTAAACTTTACGGGTCATGCACCCCCAACGATTCTCCTTTGAATTTAAAGCCGGCCAGTCCAATAGTGGAATACTATGTTTATTAAACCAGGATTTGGATTGGTTGGAATATGCAATTTTCATCCATTTTTTCATCCATAAATGAGAGAAGAGCATCTTCTAACAATTCATTATAAATTGCACTGTTCATTTTAGTTGAAACAAAACATATTTTTGAATTTTCTGCAGCATAAAAAGCTACCCAAACCATAACACTGCCTCCAGCGAAATTGCGTTTCGAAATACGAATTTCATTCGACCTAAAATCATGCCAATAGCAAGGATATGAATCGGGACCGTCCAAATTGAATTCATAAGAAAATATTACTTTATTCCACTCATCTGCTCAATTCATGTATTTGCTCACAAATTTTAAATGATTTCCCTTATAATGCTATTTTAACTTTGGTTTACATTTTGGTTTCTTTCATTTTATGTTATCTGTTCGCAAAATATGTGCAACATGTTTGGAAGTGACAGGAAGATCAGATTTATTTTTTTATTTGTGTATCATTTAATTCATTGTTGGTGGCTTCTTCTTTTATTTTATAAATTTACCCTTTTGTTAATTTTTGATTACCTTTTGTTGGTTTCCGCGCTATGTATTTCTGCCCTTTCTTAAGAAATCTTCGAATAACTCCTTCCGAACGGTTAATTTTTCGTCCAATTTCTCTGTGGCAACAGCCTTGATTATGAAAAAATTTAATTTGAATTTTTTCCTGGTCTGTAAGAAAAGTTCTTTTGATAAAGTTTCCCAATTAAAATAAAAATATTTCCAGTAAATGGAGATGTTGTTATCAGAAACTTACCTTCAGTGAAACAAAGAGCAGAAACTGTTAATTTTTTTAGAAATATTCCACTGAAATGATCACCAATATATTCTGATTGCTAAATTAAACAACAAATATTTCTTATATAAAAAAGTGCCGTTATATCGCCAGTTATTTTAACAACACAACATTGTTTTTGTTTAAGAGAAACGAATATACCTCGACGAAAAACGAAAATTTTGAATGCTTTTATAGGAATATGCACCAGTGTATATATGAAAATAAATGAATTGGTAAACTCAATTAAAAAAATCAATAAAAAGTATCATTTCCAAAAATATTATCATAAATAAGTAATTACATACGGAGTTATAAATAAGTAGTTACTAAAGTACTTCTATGTAATGCTGAGGTATGCTGTTGCCATTGAAAAGTAACTACATCCGTAACTATATGCCATATAAAAAAAATAATATTGAGTTGTATTTCGGATAAAATCCTCAAATATTCCAAAATTTGACTTTTAACCTTCTTGTTTTAAAGGTTAACATTGTTGAAATGCCTTAGAAATTTCGAAATAAATTTTCTATAATCTATATTATCTTGTTATGTTTTAATATTTAATAATCTGTATACTAATCAAAGAAATTTACCCCACCACACAAAAATCAGTATAAAAAATTCCGCAAAATTCAAATCTAATGTTCGGTAAATTTATAAGCGATATCGACCTAATTCTTTTTAAAGTTTATTTTTTGTGATATATCCTATGAAACAGCACAGTTTTCTTTTAACTTTTTTGAAACTTGTGTAACAAAATTTTGAAACAATTGAAATTAATTGTTTAATAAAATATGAAAAGGGGATTATATTATCCTACAGGATTCAAAGCTTTTTATTGTTATTATTATTGTTCCAATTTGACTTAAAATACCATTTTATTTCAACATTTCTAAAAAAAAAATTGAAAACTTGTCTGTGATCTGGATGATTTTTAATAAATTTAATATTTTCTAACCGATTTTAACTTTTTTTATTTAAAAAAAAAACTGTGAAAAAGTCAAAATTTTCCTGCATAAATGCACACTATATTTTTACATAAAAAAAAAAAAAAACAATCCTAAGGGTAGTTACGGTCGAAATTCGAAAGTTGGCTTTTTTTGGAGAAGTCTAATGTATATATATGTGTGATTCATTTTGATTGTGTGCATTAGTGTTAAACAACAAGAAAACCCATTAAATAGACATAAAAAAAATCACCGGAAATCAAAGATACGAAACGTTTTTATTCCTTTTCTTTTTCTTTTGCATCTTTCTATTCTTATTTCTTTACTTTTTTTTAACTTAAATCCTTTTGCTAACAAATACAAATAAAAATCAAAAAACTAAACTTTCATCTTTTACATATAGAAAACAGCATGTATGTATTAAAACTTAATAAAAACATATAAATGTATGTGCGTGTATGTGTTTTACATTGGTAGAAATAATAGTTAAATAGAAAAGAAGAATCAGGAAAAAACTATAAATAAGCATAAGAATAAAGCTTTACAAATCTCTAGTTGAGTGGTTGCTGATAATAGTATTGCCATGTTATTCATGTTCATGTTGTTGTTTTTGTTGTTATTTGGTTAAATTGGTTATAGTGTCAGTCAGCCACCGTAGTATTAGTAGAAGTAGAAACGCGGTTATTTTTGTATAAATGTAAGTCGTAGTTGTTGTATTATTTGATTGTGGTTAAGATGCTGCTGTTGATGTTAAGCTTTTATCGGTATGTGTAAGTTCGAGTGTGTGGCAGTAGCAGGAAAAAGAGTGTTAATGCTTATTTATATTTTTCGATTTACTGTATTTTACATATATATTGAAGATACAATACATATACGAGATCAACTATAAACGTGAATATACAGCTAGTTAAAGGTATATAAATGTCAAAAATATTTTATAACACTGAGTTGTATAGAAAGCATATTTTTATAGTTCTGCTAGATCACAGTATTATTAATTTATATATCTGATTTTAGCAATTTAGTTTTCTAACTGATATTTCCTTTAAAACTGAGCATAACCAAGCTTGTATTTATTCTTAATATTTTTTAAAAAAGTCTCTTCGCCAAACCAATAGTAAATTAGTATAATGAACACTTTATGACCAAAAATAAATCAAAATCATAAATTTCTTAATTCATAAAAAAATTAATACAAATTACTAGAACTTAAAGGTTTTATATTCAGCTTTTATTAACAGAGTTTTGATAATTTCTACAATTTTGCTTTTAAAAAGAAATAGATAAATTTACACTTAAGTAAGCACGTGATTTTAAAATTAGTTACGTTCTTTTTTTCTTTTAAAGAATACTCAACAATTCACTTATCCTTTTGATAAACCCAACCTCTTGGCCATAAATTCAAACTTATCGGAAAGCGTAAAATCACGGCTTAAAATTGAAATTTCTGCAGTAGATTCACTGAAAGTCCATGCGACCAATAATATCCCTCTATTTATATAACTACCGTGTACTCCGATTGCAAATTAATAGACTACCCTGTGATAAACGCCATAGACTATCTATATTCTAAAAAAAAGGTCGACAAGACACTTGACTCTGCATTACTGCAGTACTAGAAAATTACTTATAAGATGTTAAATAAATTCTATAGTAAGCATTATGGGAAAACTTATATGTTTTTCAGACCAGTTTCTAACACACTCGTATGACATATATGACCCCACACCCTGGTATCAAGACTAATGTGACACTATGTTGACCTTGCTAAGATAAATACAGTTGTGTATATATCTCAATAAAGTCAATTTATGGTCTTGGTCGCGATAGTGAAACCTCCAGGATAATCTTCCTAATTCGTTTTGAAACTACATATATAGCATATATCTTCGCCTGGAATAATTTACATCTATTAGATAATTTCAAAAAACTTCCAATACGGTTCCAGTGTAATATATCCATCCGTCACACAGTAAGGTAGAAACAACAAAAAATGGCGCCTTATTCAGAGAAGGAATATGGCGCTTTGTTTACAATTTTTTTGTAACAAATAATAAATTAGCTCATTAAATAAATACCTTTTGAACTTATAAAGAATTTTTTAGCCTAAACCACTATCCGTGCATCAATAACTGATATCTCAGATATTTTGTAGGTCGCAGTTTTAAAGATTGCCTTAAGAAATTCGGTACGTGAGCTTCTTCGGGCTAATAGTATAGCATATTAAAATTTATTATAATCGAATCATTATTTCACTGAGCCAGTATATAAATATTTTCCCGGAACAGCTTACAAATGTCTCAAATATGTCTGAATATTCATAAATTTCATAACAGGTGCATTTTCTATAAGCAAAAATCATACCACTAAATTTATTGGGGATCGGTCCAAATTAGCTATAGCTTCCATATAAAACTCTCTCCCGAAAATCACTTTCATTCATTCACTTTCATTCAATTAATTACAAATAAAATTTATTTAAGTATAAATCTTACAATCAATTTTCACATGGATAGGTATATAATTGATCATATCTTCCATGAAAGAACCTGTCACGTCAATGCCATGATAAGACAGAACTTGCATGATTGCAATTTCCTTACTCGTTTTCAATATTTTCCTAAAATTTCTTTTTAAATATGGTAAATCAAATTTTATTTTAAATTTATAAAACTTTCATTTTATTTTAGTTTTTTTTTCAGAAAACAAGTTATTATACTACACATATTAGATCCCGTTTTTTAGACTAATTAAAACAAGTGAGAAAGATATATTCGACTTTATAGAATCCATATACCCAACATCTACATCTTTTTAAAATTTTACCTTATATATTAAGTTGGCGATGAAGTGGCCGAACCACGCTCATTTTTGGTTTCCAAGTTTTCATTGGTCCTTTGTGCAGAATTTCGTTGATGTTTCATCTTATTTGGGAGGTTGGCGGAGCAAGCCAGTTTTCGACTCTAGAGTTTACATTAATCCTTGAACTATTTGTGTAAAATTTCAATAATGTACATGCTTCTTTGTATAAGATATCGGCCGAAAAGTATAAAATGGATTTACGACAGACACCCCTATCTACGATCTTAAGTCTGTAAATCAGGGATTCTCAAAAGATCTTGCTACGCTTTGACATTTTAATGGAAGCTCGACCCACTCAACTAGTTTAAAAATTTGATAAAATGTTATGTAAAGATTGAATTAATTAAGAGTAATATTAATAATTGTGACAATGTTTTTTGATTTTAATATTAAAAGAAGAGAATTGAATAATGCTGCATACCATTTTCTGCGTCCACAAAATATCAATTCTTTTTTTTTCTGATGAACGAAGGTGCGGAAAAGATAGTTTCACATAAAAATGTATGTTGGTGAAAAATTTTTCTAATAGTTCTAGGAATTTGGAGCCAACATGCGGATAAACTTTGATATATTTCAAATAAATGCTTTGAAATCCATTGATTCAAAAATAAATTTAATACATGAGTTACATTTCAACTTTTTTTGTTATTCATATTGAAAGGATTTTTCCGTCTTTAAATTATAAAGTCGTTTAAGATAATTTTCTTTTTATATCCCGTAAAATTCTCTGCGAAATAAAAGTTTAGTGTACTCGGCATTGAGAAGTCGCACCATTCGAGCAAATTTTAATATTATTCTATGATTAAAATTTGGAAAGAGCACTAAAACGACTTTATATAAAAAGTTCTTGGCATAAGATATTTACAAAACATAAAATTAGGGTTTCATGTGGAAAATCGATAGTTTTATCAATATAGAATGAATGAACTATTTATCTTTAATTGTTTTCCCTGCCACATAAGAAAGTTTTCTTTATATTGTGTCATTGAGCAGAATCACTTTCTTTATTTGGTTATTGCTGCCTTTATGAAGCATAATATTTTCAATCGAAGCAAATCACGGGTTCCTTCATTGTTTTTTATTTTTTTTATTTTTTTACAGCTGGTGCTAGTTGATTCTTAAAATGACTCATTTTATAAAAAAGATCTTTATTTTTGACTTTAATTTGGGAATGTTTTGTATAAAGATGTCTTTTCATTTTTAAATAGTTTCAGGCTTTCATGGGAATTTTTGTTTAAAATTCTAAAAAATATTTACATTAAAAATTGCATATTCAAAAATATTTTTCAGGTGCCCTTCGCGATCCCCATGAATGTCCTTACGGACCCCTTGTGGATCGCGGACCATCAATTTAGAACTGCTGCTGTAAATTAAGTTTTTCTTCAGTTATAAGGATTTCAGTAATTATGAACTCTTTGTCTTTTTTATAACTCAATAAACTGTTTATCTCAACTTTTCTGCATTCGTAGCAATTTCTTTATATGTTAAGTTTTTTTATTTTTAATTATGCGTTTGAAAAAATTTTGTTTAATTTTCATTTTAAGAAAACATAATTATACTATTACAACAAATTACCAAGAATAATAAGTTAACGGTACCATTTTTTTAAGTTTAACAAAATTTAAAAAAAATTTTAACAAAATTTAAAGTATATACGGATTTTTCGTGCACAGTCCTTATCTCTAACAGGTACTCTAATCGTAAAAGAATTTCAAATTTCATCCTAGGAATGATTTAACCCTCGTTTAAGCGGGTTAAAATATTTCTGTTTTAAATATACATATTTTTAATTATGTAAGTGGTTTGAATTTTTCATTAGCTTCCTAGGATTTTGTTTTCTATAATCTTTAAAAAAATATATATTTTGTGAAAACTAATGTAAGAAAAATTATAAATTTTTTCATATCACATTCACACCAAATGAGTTTGGCAAAGCCCATATTGAATTTAAAAGAATTTGTTGAAATTTTTAATTTTTATGGTTTTTGGACAAATAAGATATTTATATAGGTATATAACCTTTTCCCTTTAGTTTTAAATATTTATGACTTGATTTGTTTTGTCTCTTTTTCAATGGAGGGTTAATGAATTTGAACTATTTTTAAGATATTACTGTGACTAATTAGTTCTTTTGACTCTCTAAATCGTAGAGTAGAGTTGGGCGAGATGGCAATCAGGTGTACTAAGGCATAATCGTATGGGTTGTGGCAATATGCAACAAATAGTAGACAGGTATAGCAGTAATATTCCAAACATTTTTCTCAAAGTTCGTACTATTAAAAGACCTCAAAATAGTCTCCTAAATCCTGAAATCAGTGCTCTTAGCACTATACCATTTAAAATATTGGAAGGTTTAAAAATTTAACGCTAATTCCTACAAGGAACAAATCGTAAAAATAGATAATAAACAGGGAAACCAAAAATATGCAATTCTGTGTTTTTTTCCTGTACGTTGAAAGAAGTTATCGATAAAATATTTATCTGCTTTTGAACAAATGAAGAAATTGTATATCGATTTGTAAATGCATATTTCATCCATAATGGCATGTTTTTGTATATAGTGATCTTAGAGCATATTTTGTTATTTTTACAGCATTTTTAATCCCTTTAGAGCATATTTTCACATTTTATAGATATTTTTTTACACCTCATGGAATGCTTTTGTAATTTGATTTGTGATATACAAAAAAGTATTTTAAATTAAGTTGAATGGATGCCGCCTCAGTTTGTTAAAAGTGACTAAAGAGTTGTAAAAATAATATATTTTTTGAAATATGTAAATTATGTTATATGAATATTTTTGATAATTTCAGAAAAACAAATGTAAAAACTTTATTTTTTCCTTATTTTATAATATTAAAATATTAATTAAATATTTTGTTTCAGTGAAGAAATAATTTTTTGTTCAAAAATTAATTTTTTTTTTTCAAGCATATTTTACACATTTTACTACTTATTTACTGTTCATAAAACACTTTTTCTAAAGCATATTAGTGGTTTCTATAGTAATAAATATCCCAATCAAATTTAAAATTAATTAAAAGCAAAGTTTGAGTTATATAATATCAGAGAAATTATCATAAAACCATCTTGCTGTAATAGGGGATATCAATGTTGATCTCCTGGAGTTTCGAAAAGATGCAGTGATTTTTAATTTTATTTTTTTTTTTTTCGTTTTTTGTAGAGAGACAAAAACAGCATCCGTTGCTGGATTATCTTTCATAAAGTTTTGATAAACTGCCAACTTAAGGTCATAAAATGCTACTAAAGCATTTTTTCTTTTAAACGAGGAATATTTTCATTGTCCACAAAATAAGGCTTTTAGTTATGTTTTTTGCAAAAATGTTCAATGACCAATTGTTTGTCACCAAGTGTTTATTAGTATATATTGTTGGTTATATAAATAATAAATTCACACACATAAAAAGATTTAAATATAAATATGCACTCAAGGGCGGGTCAATTATTTTTAACAAAAGGCGTATAGCAAAAATGTAATCTTCGAAGAATTGTAAAAAACCTTTCCCAAGAAACCAAGAATCTAAAATCAAAACGTATCTCCCGCTGAGTAATATAAAAAAATACACTCTATTGTCATCTGGAGGACCATAATCCCATAGTGAAATATTTTAAAATAATATTTTCATAACTAGCTTAAAACTTCGAATTTTTTGAGACCATGGTACTTCTTGCCATCAATATATCATTTGAGTGATCTTCTTATATCAGGAATATAGTTTTTTGCAATATAGTTTCTCAGTGGGAGACTCGCCCTACCGCACACAAATAACCATAATCAAAACCCTCTTGCATTTATATACATATCTGCAAGAATAAATACTTACATACGCTTATGTAAGCAGCAGGAATATGTATGATTTAAAGCTTTTAAAAGATGTTTGTATGCAAGATTTATACATTTATAAACACAAACGCATATTTGTATTTGTTATTATGTTCAGTTTATTCATTTATGGTTAAAAGTCATGAAGATTTACCTCTGATATATGAAGTGTTCTTTTCAGTCTTTTTTATTTTTTGTTATTATCTTTTTGGTTTGTGATTTTCTTTAATCTAAATATTTTTATTATGCAACATATAAAAGAATCAATGATTTGAATAAGAAAATTATGCAATTTTTTAAAATTTCACCATATATGGGAATTCGGTGGTAAAGTGGGAGGACCATGCCCATTTTAGGTTCCCGAGTTTACTTTGGTCCTTTGACAATTTATACAAAATTTCGTTTATGACTCGTTATGTCGTTTAGGTGGGCGGTAAAATGAGTGGTTTTGGTTCCCAAGTTTACATTGATTTTTAAAATATTTGTGCAAAATTTCGTTGATATACATGCTTTTTTGGTAAAATATATCGGCCGAAAAGTATAAACTGCAGTTACAACGGACACCCTATTTTTCTGGTATTTGGTCCATAATTTTTTGTTTATGAAACGAATTTGCACATTTTCAATACCAAACCAACATTATATAAGACAAATATTTGAGCCAAATTTCTTCTTTCTAGGATGCCTGTCCCAAGCCCTATCCTGCTTTCAACAGACAGAAGGACCAACAGACAGATAGAAGGACAGATGGACGGACATCGAGGACCCAGTATATATATACTTTATGTGATATTTTAAATAATTATTTCGACATGTTACACATGGAATGACAAACCCAATATAATCCTCATCATTGTTTTAATAATTTCTTTAAGTTGCTTAATACCCTTAAAATCCCTTTAAAAAAGCAAGACCACCATTCGTGCTTTCAACATACATTTTTTACTCATAATGGCTTTATCATGTTTTGCATATCAAAATGAATAATGCTAAATTTAAAGAAAAATCTTAACAGAGAGCGAAAAAAAAATTAAACACCTTTTAAGACATTATAATCGCATTAGTACAATACTGGTATTTTTGTAAAACAATCATAAGTGCATAAAATATCTTTACTAAATTATAAACAGTTGCTATAGCAATATTTTCTATATAAATGCTCTTAAAATGCACACATACATACATTCTTCCTCGTATCTTCACAGTATGTTTTTGTAGATGCCACAAAAGTCAATTTATTTCTAATACAGTTAACTATGACTTATACACATATATATACAGTGTCGGCCAAAATAAATTGAACAAAAGTTACTTTTTAATTAATTTACTTATAACACAACTTTTTTTGGTTTTGAAAATATTTTTAATATAAAAAGATTGAACATCAGTTAACATAATAACAGAAATATATTTTTTATATTCGCAACATAAAATTAATAAGAATATTAAATAAACTTTAAAATAAAAAAAATTTGCCTGACAAAACTAATTGAACAAACTGTCGAGTTTAACATTCTGTGACAACTTCATAAATTTTTTAGGCTTATATTAGGAAGCAAACAAACAGGCTTGGATATTATTAGCATTGGCATTGATGTCCACGCTTCCATAATTACACAGGATAGTCTTTTTGGGCCTCCTCCGACCTCATCCGCACTTCTCTTCTCATTTACTTAAAATCATCGGAGTATGTGGACTTATCCGTGATGGTTAACACTTACTGATGTAATTAATTTTTCATTAAATTTTAAGCTTATTTTGGTTTCTTACATATCTGAATATCATATATTCAGTATTTTATCTGTGAAATGTAAAAACATTATCTCTTGCTGAATTTTTTAATACAATTTCTTATTCATTAAAAAAAGCATCCCAAGCCATTACATTTCGCCTTCATGCTTTATAGTACACTGAAAGTTTAGAAAACGTAAACGTTGATAAAGGGGCTGACTAACGATTTTCATTTCATCCAAATTGCTCATATTCCGATCCTATGATTTCAACTAGAGTGGAGGTGCTCTCGCACAAAATTAGTCTTGTTTATTTATTTTTCTTAGTCTGAACTGCTCCTCTTTGGATTTTTACATGTGGTTATTTTAATGTTCAATAATTTAAGACCACTTGGAGATGTCTTACTATGACCGTTTTAACTTCAATTTATATATCTTTGTAAGTTTTTTGGGTCCAGGAACTACTGGGAGGAAAATCCCGAGATTTCCCGAGAATTTATTTTTATTTTCCTACGAAAACAAGAAATTAAATATTCTCATAGTTTTAAAGTTCTACAGAAACAGTTTGCTATTTTTAATATGAAACATTAACATTACTCTAAACATGATACTTGCAAAAGTTTAAAGCATATAATATAACTAAAACGTTTTCTGAGAGGAACGTGAATGTTGCATGAATTATGTCTTTTAATATTGAATTATTATTTATGTATTTGTATATCTATGATTTAACGAATTTATTTATAAGTTGCTTCACATAAAATTTTAAATCAATTTTATTTTTGTCATATTAAAAATTTATATACTTTAGTTTTATTATAGATTTGTTGAAATGGATTTTAAATAAGTTGAACTTCGAAAATACTTAATACATATTACAAAAAAACTACTTGTAAGAGAGATTTTTCATTCTAACACAACATTTTCTTTTGAAACAGCATCTCTTATCCAAGCAATGAATATGTAAATGTTATAACTTCAAGATACGAGTACTTATAAAAAAAACTAATTTCATGTTGTATTAATATGTTTATGATATTATTTTCATTATATTTCTGAATAATATGATTGATCTGAAATCCGATATTGTTGCGATTCAATTTTTAGCATTTTCCAAATTTGTGTTTAATTGAGTAAGAATTAGTAACAAAAGATAATGTAAGTTAGAGAAATAAAATAAATGGTAGTCCACCAAAATGTAACAGCGTGCATTTTAAAGAAAACAAAAAGTTTCCAGAGAATTATAGTAATATTTTTTATTATAATAGAAGGATCTATGACAATTATGTGTGAAGTAAAATATCGGCCGAATGCTGGCCACGGCTTCTTTAGTATACCGATATCCGATATCCGATGAATAATATTTTCAATGACTGAGACATAATTGAGGTGCAATGTCGTTAAACTCTTGAATTATTCTTGGCTTATTGATGCACACTTTTTCTTTTAAGTATTCCCAAAGAAAGAAGTCCAACAGTGTCAAACCACATCACGACGTGAGATAACATGACCACTGAATTTCTCGCGCAAAAGAGCCATTGTTTCGTTGGCTGTGTAGCAAGTGGGACCATCTTGTTGGAACCACATATCCGCCAAGCCCATATCCTAAATTTCTGGACACAAGAAGTCCGTTTTCATCTCGCGATAGCAAACACCATTCAGGGTAGCTGCTTAGCCGATCTCATTTTCGAAGCAGTGCTCTTTGTGGATACATTGGCTTTTCAGCAATCACTCGTGGATTCTCATGTGCACATTCTAATGTTCACAATTCTCCCGATTGTGAATACATATGGTCGATAATGCTGACCAAAAAAGTCAAAATGAACAAAATAGGTTTTTGTCGAAATATAAGAAAATTACCATTCTGCAAAAATATTCAATAAGAGATATCATATTTGATAATGTGATATTTAGATAATTTTACCTGATCTAAAATATTTTTTCTTTTTTTTTTTTTTTTTTTTGATTAAAGGATTTTTGTTAACCTTAAAAAGTTTCAGTTATGAAAATTAAAATGGTTAAATCAAAGCACTGGGAATGAGTTAAAAATCACCATATTAGGGGTTTTCGAGTTGTTACGACCAATTTAGGCCTTTCAAAAATATTAATATGGCAAAATTGACAATAAAATATGTTACAAAAAAGTTAGAGATTATCAGAAACGCTGCAATGTATCGATTGTAGAAGACGATCAAGATGGTTAAATATTAAATATTAATAGTGGCTAGGGTTTAGGGATTTACCGAAATATTTCTTTTCCCGGGAAACGGGAATGAAAAACAAAATTTATCGCGAATTCTCGGGAATATTTTAAAACTTTAGGCCATGATTTCTTATAAAAAAAATATTTTTTTATTAGATAGAGAAAACCATAATTCAATATTAAATAAATTCATCATAATTCAATACGAAATAAATTTTTATTTGAACGCCCATTTTAGTAAAAGGATTCAACAATCTTAATGCGCTGCTCAATTGTGTACCTGTCCATGGTTAAATTTGTCAAAAACTGAAACAAGGAAATGTCAAATTAAGTTGGGCAAAAAACTTGATGTTAATGTGTGACCCACAATTAACACCGAGCATTATGGTTGGACCACCCGTTAGAAATAAACGACAAACTATTTATAATGAAATTTATCCAATAAATTACTGTATATTATTAAAAAGTGTTACATCAAAAACACAATAAAGTTAAAAATCTGAGACACAGTTTTTAACATAAATTACGACAGGTATTAATCTTAGAAATTGCGTTATACTTTTATATTATTTAATTTTTTGTTAACTTAGTATGATTTATAATAATTCGTTTTGTTTTATTTAATATTGAATTATGGTTTTCTCTATCTAATAAAAAAAATATTTTTTATAAGAAATCATGGCCTATTCATATAACTAAAGTTTTAAAAAATTTTTTTCGGGAATTCACGATAAATTTATTTTTTCATTCCGTTTCCCGGGAAAAGAAATATTGTGGTAAACTCCCAAAGCCTAGCCACTATTTATATGTTTTTATTTAGAGCGGAAAATAACCTTTATACGAAAGTAAATATTTTTGTAAAAATAATATTACTCTACTCATATATAGGATTTCTTCAGTTACTTTTAGCGGATACTGTTTATGCATACAACAGCTTAAAATCCTTAAACAAAAGGTTACAAAACAATCAATAATAATGATACGATCAATACAATGAACAATGAAGGACGTCTTAAAATGCATACTTGCATGCATTCATTCATTCGCTTATACCACAATCTCACATTCATTCGTTAACACACTCACTCGCTCACTCATATTCGTTTTAATTTATTTATGATTAAATACATACAAAGATTTATGAATATCTATGGATGTGTAGGAGTTTGTTGAGTGTGTATATATAACATATATGTATGATATTCCACCATCACTATTAGTTTCAATATATATGCATATGTATAAGCAAACAACATATTTAATACGAGGGTCTAACTTTCAAAAATTAAATTTCAGGGAGAACTAAAAAATAAAATTTTAGGATATTTTAAACAATTTAAATATAGACTCGTATAAGAGCATGTAAATCATAAAGAAAATTTTACAAGAGACGATGGAGACGTCATAAATTCATAAAACTAAATTGTTTTCTTACTTTTTCAATATTTGACAAAACTTATTAAGCATCTATCTGTATGCAAAGTATCGTCAAAAAATTTGTATTAGAATATGCAAAATTTTGCAAATATTTTGAAAATAGCTTAAAGGAACATATTTTTTTTTTTTTTTCAAATTTTATTATAAAATAAACAATATTACAATTGCACCTCAGCGCCAGATTGGCATTATAGAGGCTTGTTGGCAAAATTTTAACAAAAGTATTAAAAAAATATTTATAATAAATAATAATTTACAATTTTAACGTGTATATCAAACATACCAATAAACATTATATCAGAAGTTCATCAACATGTTGAGATAAAAAAATTTTTAAATAAGATTTAAACTGCGATAGGCTTGAGGCTTGTTTAATATTATGTGGCAAGTTATTATATTCTCTACAACCAGAGTGTTCAACTCGTTGCTTAGTTGTTTCAGATTGGCAAAAAATTATTATTAAAATTGTCACGATTTCTTGTGTAGAAGGTATCTTGATTTCGTATGAATTGTATGGTATGATGCGCAATACAATTAAGACATTTAAACATGTACAGTAATAACTTATAGAGCCCGTAAATTGGCAAAACAGTGGGAAAAACGTCCCTGAATAAAATAACAGTTGGAAACCGGCTGTGCAAGTTAGCTACACTTTTTAATGCTTTGTACTGCATTCTCTGAAGCGATTTAAACTCTGTAATTTTTTTGAATCCATATATTAATGCAAGGTAATTACAATGACTTTCAACCAAAGCTTGATAAATTAAAAATTTGGTTTTTTTTTATCAAACTTGTTTCTAAACTTATATATTAAGCCTAAGGCAGGAGAAAGTTTTACCTTAAGATTCCTAATATGCTGACCCACATAAGATTTCCCTGCAAACATATACCCAAATATTCAACAGATGAAACCTTCCGAACTTCATTTCCTTCAATCAAAGTGTGGTTTAAACCTTATAAGTTTCGTCTTTGCAGGATTTAAAAAAAACTTAGTAATACGAAGATATTCCGAAACTAATGAAGCATCTCTTTCCATATACGGCTTTAATGCAGTTTCATGTTTATAATGATAAAATATACTAATATCATCAGCAAATATAAAAATTTTCCCTGTCAAGTTTAAATTTTTTACATCATTGATGTATATTGAAAACAACAAAGGGCCTAGAACACTTCCGTGAGGAACTCCATGTACGACATTCCGCAGATTACTCTCATTTTCCTTAACTTGATCTTTGTAAAAATATAGCAATAATGTATAAACATTCATTATTACTATTGTTCTATGCTTTATATTATTTATGATTTCATTATAATTCATACCAAGTGCATAAACATAAATCAGTGTACCAAATTTCATAAAGATAGGTAGAAAACTAAACAATCGCTTTCAGGTAAGCTTGAACTCCAAAAATCACTTTAAACTACATACGTATAATTGCTAGCATAACAATAATATTTGACGCGAATAAGTTTTATGTGGGTAGAAAACTAGGGCAAAGTTTTATCACAGTCGGTACATAATTGACCATATCTCCCTTATAAAACCTACTTTCAGGAATCAGGCGCATAATAAATGTAATTTAAATAGTATTATCGCGATATTATTATATATACATATGTTTTACAGAAATAGAATTTACATTGACCATAGGTCCCATGAAAGACCCCCTCCATAAATATTAAAAACGCATGATGTAGGGTATCAAATAATCGGATCTGACTGATAATATGATTTTTATTTGGTTTTTCCTATCAATTTGCTGAAATTATTAACCAAATCGAATTAAGAGATCATCTTATTACATTATTTAAATTATGGATATACGTCCTTTACCTGTTCTTACTTTGATACATTAAAACTCAAAAGGTAACAAAAAAGTTTTATTCTAAAGTTTATGTATAAGTCTAATACTGGATTTTTGGGTAAAAGGGGAAGCATCGCCACTATTTTATTTAACTATAAACTTTCTTTTGTACTAAAGACTTGGACATGTTGGCTTTGATTTAAGTCAATTTGATGCTGACTATCTCTCCGTTATGTTTATTACTTGTATGACTTTTTTAAGTGACCAAAAACGGCGCTACTACCCCAACCCATGGGGGTGAATTCTCCAAGTGATATGGACAGAATCACTTACTTTTATTTTTTTAATTTATTTTATTTTAATATTTGCAATTGAGAAAAAAAAGAAACAAAAATCAATTTAATGTAAAACAAATAGAACTTTAATTAATAATGCAGATCCATAATAAGTGCATTATGAAAATCAGTAAATAATTTTTTGTTTTAATTCTGTAAATACTAGAGAGTTTATATGTACAGTAAAAACAATATACATCTAGCAAGATTTTCGTAGCTGTAGTATGTGACGTTCCTGTAGCATAACTTGGGTGGGCCTATCTTTAGTCTGGCAAATGTTCAACAGGAAGGGACTTATGCAACAAAGATATTTTTCATATTTTTAATGAAATTATTAAAATACCTGTTATCAATTCCTGTTAGTATATCAAGTGATAGTATATCAAGTTTATAACGAGGAGAAAATTTATTATTTAGAGCCTAAAAATAAGAAAGTTATTACAGAAACATTTGGGAAAGTATTGAAAAAACAATTAATCTCGTCTAGCTCTGATCAAATGTAAATGGAAAATATAAAAATTTGATTAATAAAAGATCTACGATAAAGGAAGAGAAAATCAGTTAGTGTCATACAAATTATTACTTCTTTTTCAAGATGATTGGCAATGGCATATGTCGCCCTATGGCTAGTGCTCCCCCTTCCACCCAACTCTATTTATTCAAATAAACCTAAAAATCCAAACAAAAAAATATTATGAATATAATTCTTTTCAGTGAAGTTGACAGATTTTAAAAACCATTTTTGTATTAATAAATATAAATTGTTTACTAAAGCAATATTACGCAAAAAAATCCTACTTTGAAAACATAGGTTTATAGGCCCTTATACGCGCTCATGATTCAATTATAAAATAAATTATTGTTTAAAATCAAAATTTATTTGCTTTAGGTGTCAATTCGTTTTTAGAAAGACTATTAAAATAAAAGTCTAACTTTTTAATTATTCCTTTAATTTCCTATAATCCTCGTTTTTACAACAATACTATGGTTCCATTAGAAAATCATTAACAACTTTATGGATGATTATGTAAACATGACTTTAAACAATTGTTATATTATTGTTGTTTTTACTCCAAACACACACAAATGCAAAAAACCATAAATCAAATTACATTCCCACCCCCTACTATCTTCATTTAACAAGAAATCTTGTCACAATAAACCACTAAGAATGTAAGATGATTTCTTAGCATTTGAATTTGTTACTGTTTTCTTAAGAATGAGGATTTTAATTGTTCCAAATAATTAATGCCGTTACAAAATCATAAATATTTAAATGAATACAAAACTCATCACAAGAGTTCGTTTAGAACACAAAAATATTGGTCTAATACATTAAAATACCAATCGGAATAGAATCACTTTCTTAGTTGATTTAATGATGTGCGTCGATCTGTCCGTACATGTAAATATTTTAATAAAAATAAACGTCGCCATTTTGAAGATAATTTGATGAAATTTGGTATATATGTAGGTCTTACATGGCCCAAACAAGAATCCTGTTGAGTACATTATTTTACCCATCTCTCATACAAATTGATATATATTGATTTATTTCATTTTTAAACAATTTGGTTTATTATTATTATTTTTTTTTACTCAAACCATAATTTCCATATTTTATGGATTCCCAAATGACTGCTGCCTCTGTCCTTGGAGTAAATGATATATGGATTAAAACATTTTCCCTTGTAGTATATTTCTCAATAACAAATTTTCTTTCCTAATATTGAAATGTTCTTCTATACTAGCTCGTATTCATGTATTCATTCATTCACCTTGTAGTAGACAATAATCATGCATCATTTTTATTTTTAGGTTTTTCTTCTATTTTATGGCCCCAAAACGAACACACATACACACACAAATAAATAACAAAAAATCTGTAATTTATGTGAATCAAGTTACAAAGGTAACTTAGACCTAAAGTAAATTTCAAAAGCAATAATAAGTATGACAATCGACATAATCTAAAACAAATTTATTTGAAGTAGAAGTTCATGCAGATAGTTACAAACAATTATATCTGACAACGGAGAAATACGAAAAAGAAAACTAAAAAAAGCGAATAAACTAAAGAAAGACACAAACAAGTCAAAACAGACTGAAAACTAAGTAAAACATTTAAAAAGTATCTCTTTTCCCAAAGTAAAAAAAAAATAAGAAAAAATTCGGTAAAAAGAAAAAAAAAACTAATAAGAACAAAAATGTTATATGCTGACACAGCTATTTTACTTCTGTTACGAATACTCACAAACAAACACAAAGACACACATATGAATAGAACATAAATAAGGTTGTAACCACATAAGTATTTTTTATGTGTGACATTAATGGCCATAGACACAGGCATTACCAAATAAATATTTATTCCTTTCTTTATACTAAACTCAACATTTGTTATAAAAGTGTTTGTAAATGTGTAAGTGTTAGTGTGTGTGTGTGTTTTTTTTTTTTTTTTTTTTTTTTTTTTTTTTGTAATGCAATCGTAATATTTCCTTCAGTAAATGTCTTTTATAATTTATCAAGAAATATGAAATTGTAAGATGAAGAACACTTATATTGTTACACACACATGTTTAAAAACTCACATTATTTATGTGTGTATGTATATGTAAAGAGAGTAGTCAAAATTTGAAACGAAAAAAAAATAAGTAAAAAAAGCAATAAAAATATACATTTATGATTTCTGTTTATGGTTTCATATTTCAATATTAATTTCAAATAACACAAATATTTGTGTTATATTCGGCTATACCGACTTTCATAAACTCTTCACATGCTTAAATTTTAGTGGAATAGAACTTTTGAGGGTCAAAAAGGGTTAAACAAATTTTACTACTAGATGAAAGACGAAAGTGTCTTCTTTAACCTCATATATACTTTTGTACCTGTCTGGACCCATCTGTTGACAACATTTTCCATTTGAATACAATTACTCCTAAAATTTTTTCATGGAACACATACTAAAAATCAATTATTTTAACCTACAGGTTCAATAAGAAACAACGACACCAATAAGGAGTTGAGAAGTTTAAAAAAGAAACATGTTCAGGACGAATTTTTCAAATACGGCTTGACTATATACCAACGAAAACAAGAATCATGGGAATGATGGGAACACAGCAAGAAGTATTTTTTAGGGTTTTAAAAATTTTTTGAATTTTGATGATTTTTTCGTGTCTTGGCGTTTTCCTTTTTGTACGATTTTTCAGCTTAATTTTTTAAATGTGCATTACTTTTTTCTGTAGATTTTATAAAGTTAAGTAAAAAAAATATTTATTTATTTTAGTAGTAAATCAGCAACTTACAGACACATTTAGATAATAGCAACATTCGAAAGCATTACCAATATGATGTAAATATATATTATATACAGATATAGGTAAGAACACTAAAATTTTAAAATCAATGCAACCGAGTTATTGTTACAATAATTTCGAACATGGTTTTATTTTCGCCAAAATAGCTAATAACCAGCGTTACCTTTATAATTTTTAAATGCTGTCCATAAAAGGGGATTTTCTTTTTTAAATAGGACCAACTACTTCAATACCTAAATAAAACTCCTTAAAATTTGTTTACTAACAAAACATTAATTCATATATATAATTAACATAAAATACTATTTCTATTAATTAAACTGTACTTTTGTCTTCACTTGGACTCTAGTCTTCCAAATCTCTATCTAAGAAATTTAGGGCTGAAAGCATGTATTCACAAGTGTTGACCTTAAGTCTGCTAAACAATTTCTTGTTTTTCATTAGTGATAATTTAAAAAGAAGATATTACGCCAAGGCACTATTGTGAGACAAATTAAAAATATATAGATTAAGTATTCATCGCATCCGTTTTTTAATTTACTCAATCGAGACCAAAAACATTCCGTATTTGATATTTTAAATAAAATTACAAAGTTTTTGGAATTTATGGCAGATTACGAAAATAGTTCTAAAATTAAAAAATCTAAAAATATCGTGTATAACTTAGAAAAGATGAGCGTACGTCAAATAACATTATAAACATGTTTTAGAGTAAAAATTTTTTGTAGAGTAAGGAAAAATTTTAAATTAGTTAGGGTAACATAGAAAGTTGCAGATGGTGCGTATAAGAGATTTGACCAAGCCGAATATAAGAATAAAAACTTAAAGAAAGAAACCTGGATAATATTTATCAAAGTACTTTTAAGAAACCATAAATAAGCAATATGTCTTTAAGAATAATTTTTCTTGTAACAAATTAATAGACTACACAATTAAAAAAATCAAACAATAAACAATACAATTTTTCTATATAAGTGTAAATGCGTTACATACATATGTATGTCAGTGTATATAAGTTTTTTCTATCCACTTTCTTTATTGATGTGTTTTTATTTTTCAACATCTTTCACCATTTTATCATTTCATCATTTTAGTTTTATGAGAAGTAGCAAAGAGCAGAAAGCGGCATGCAGCAATATTTTAAAAAGGGAATAAAATAATAAAGACGCTTTCTTTTCTCAGTAGCCGCTGTACTTTACAGCTTTCGTGACTTTATCTTTAAGCTGTAAAATAGTTTGCAACAGCAAATAAATAAGTGAATAAAAAAATATAAGAAAACGTAATATATAATGCCCTTAAAATACTAAAAGAGATACAAGAAAAGATGAAATGAAACGTCACTTTTATTTAACTTAACAGGTTTAAATTAATACTTTAGTTTTAATGTATGTTAAACTATTAAAAGAGATAAATTTGAGAACTTAAGATAGACTTATATAGTTAGGAAACGTGAAAAGATATTTAGTTACTTAAATAAATAATTTATATTTACATACTTAAAAAATATGAAGGTACTCTGAAAAATGGAGCGCACTCGGGGGACTTTAGGCCCATTGTGATACTTGAAAGTTTAACCTTTACGAAGAAAAATAAATTGCAAATAACTCATAAAAATATATAGATATATTCTCCTATTATCCTAACTCTATCAAATACTAAGTTTCATTCAATTTTATAAATTTTTCCTAGTTAAATAATTAATGATTTTTGAACAAATATTACCCTAAGTAGAAATTTAATAAACAATTTATAAAATATCCCAAAAAAATAAAAACTTAAAATAAAAGAATGAAAAATAATAATAATACAAACTATAATAAAAACTAATTGTAATTCTTCTCAACACTGGCATTGACCAATATTGAAATTCTAATTAAAGTTAAGCCAAAAAAACGTGTAGTCTACAGCAAATATTATCCTTTTAGTTTAATTGACCACACATTGTCTTCTTTTTGTTATTTCAAAGTTTGCCTATTTTAAACAAATAACACAAAAAATCCTAATCGTTCTAGGGAAGAGGACGTTTTCTCTGCTTTTATAAAATTCTGGCAAATTTTAATTAAAAAAAGTCATAATTCCTAAAGGAATAAACCCCTTCGCAAAAGAGTACCATTTCTCTCTTATTTTATAGAGAAGCGGCAGCGGTTCTTTTTGATTGTGATGTAGTGCACCACCATTTCAATTTAATAAAAAAAGTAATAATTTTGTTTTGAAAAATAAAGGCTAAGTAACTTAACTCTTTTGGAAAGAAATACCTTTTCAAAATAGCATTTCTCTTTACTTTTATAAAAGAGTATCAGCTGTTCATTTTTTGACTATGAATTAGTACATTACCATTTCGAATAAAAACAAAAAAATGAATATGGTATTCATACATTTTCCTATCTGTTTTACCTTAAAGTTTGCTTGTTTCGAAAGTTTTCATCAAAACGATTTCTTCCATAACCAAACAAAATCATTTGCTAAAGAGTATTAATCTGTATTTATGGAAGATTTTTGCAAGATTTCTTCATTTTTTATAAAAAAAGTAAAGTAAAATATAATAGTAAAATTTAGCACTTTTTTCAAACTCAGGTTTGAATGAATTAAAAATGGATTTCTCACCAAATACAATATTTACAATTATATAATGAATTTTGCGGCCGCTTTTAGTTTTCGTAAAAACTGAAACTTTTTATTAATTTTTAACTTTGAAAAAATATTGATTTTTTTTTTTTTGCCTATGAAAAGAATTACTCTGCAGCTATCCAGCAGAAACTTGTTGGCTTTTGGTAATGACTACTACTTACTAGACTTATTACCTGGTAATGAGTTGTCATTATTTAGTGGAATAACTAATTACCAGTAAATAACAAGTTCATTTAGTTCTTCTGCACTCAGAAGTTTTTCGTTTCAACTTCAAACTAAACCCAAAATTTTTTAGGATATTACTGAAATTTCTATTGACATGTCAAAACTATTAATAACATACACAAATTTAACGTATACATGGCGTAGTGAGTAAGACGGTAGTCTTTAAAACATTAAGAAAAGTTGCTGCCTAGGTTCGAATCTCAGTTGAACCAACTTTTTTTTTATTTTCTCTTTTAGCAATTTTGTAGTTTTGTGGTATTTGTGGTTTTATAGTACTTTTTTAACCACTTATTTGATTGTTCAAAATAAGTA
Source organism: Protocalliphora azurea (assembly GCA_932274085.1). Classification (NCBI taxonomy): domain Eukaryota; kingdom Metazoa; phylum Arthropoda; class Insecta; order Diptera; family Calliphoridae; genus Protocalliphora; species Protocalliphora azurea. Next base: position 151,131,421 of record OW026522.1, read on the forward strand.
CTTTAGTAATGGAGACCCACGAACACGTGGACATCGCCATATAAAGGTAATGGGTTTTTCATCCGAATTATAAGTAGTTATCGCCTTTTGGCAATGTAATATGTTGTCTTACCGGGTGAGTAAAACTTTTCTTGAGTAGTCCAAAAAAATAGTACATAATGTAAAATAATACTAAACTTTTTGCCAAATTTTCTACTACAATAATATACTAATAAAAGCAAAACTATCACAAAAATAATTATAAATTTATGATAATCTTATAAAATAATTTTTATGTCATCCAATACATAGATATGCTGACATATCAGCATTAATATTTCAAACTGTTACCAACTTACTAAACAATTTAATATACCATCCTAAAACAACATATGTTGTAGAGCAGAACAAATTTACTATTAACAAATTTATAAGCAAATATTTTTTATTAAAAGCTGTAGATTTATACGCAGTTGAATTAAGTTTAATTTTAATATTCTCATATTTATTCACATACACTTTAAAAGTTTAGCAATCTTTTTATATTATTGATTTTACTATTTTGGCCTTTAAAAAGTCGTTAAAATTCATAAAATGGTAAAAAATAAATATAAAAATAGCTGCATTTACAAATACATACACATGCTTATACATGCATATTTTCTCCAATAATCGCAAATTTATTTCATTAGTTTGTTAATATGTTCAATGTAGGTGAATGAAAGTTTGGAGAAAAAAAAATATAAAATATTTTTTCGGAGATATTTTTTAACAAAGCCGTGTCCTTTAAACCATTTATACATACACATAAACCATACACATATACAGAAAACTATTTATATCTGTTTATAAGTACTCGTTCTCGTTCAGCACATGAAGCTTGCAAACCAGAGTGTTGGGTAGAAAAAACTGTTCACTATTTTTTCTTTTCATATAAATTAAATCAAAGTTATATTCATAATTTTCGTAAAACTGATATGCTGCTACTGCTTCTACTACTTCTCCATTAATTTTTATTTGGTGAAATAAAATATTTTTGGATGACCTCTCGAATCAATGAGATAGAAATGAAATAAAACTTTCACAGGAAATTAATAAAGAACCATCGAACAAAAAAAATACTTCAACAATATGGGTTTTTTTGCTTTTTCTTTTTTTTTTTTTTTTTGGCAAACTTACTTTTATTTTCTTATTTTTTCTGTGAGTACCCAGAGTAGTTGGTTTAATTTAATGAAGAGCATCATAGTATATAAGATTTTAAAATATAAGTTTAATAATGAATTCCTAGCAAATTAAATACACATAAGATGGATTCAATAGTTTAAGAAAGTTTATTTAAAAATATATTTTAAAGTAAAATAAATAAAAGCTAGAGTTTTAGCAAATTGTAGTTTAAAGTATTATTTGATTTTTCCAAAAATTATCAAACTATTAGAGAGAAGAATCATTATTATTAGAATGTTTGCGAAGGGTCGCCTAAAAATTCATTCAGTTGCTAATAAAAATTCCTGCCATTTTAATATCATTTTCCTAATTGAAATCCTGCCCTTTTAAATATTATTTCCCAACCGAAAATTAGTTTTTTATTACAAAATTACTTAAAAATATATAAATCTTATTTAAGCTAAATGTCAGCAATTCATAATGAGTTTCCATACACAAAGTATTTAGCATCCTTTTTTCTCTTTATTGCTCCAACTATAAGCAATTATACAAATTAAAAAAATAATAATAACATGAAGAAGTACAACAAAAAACAACTATTTTTTACCATAAAAAACGTTTTGTCTGTGTGTGATTTTATTACAACCTCACCTTGTTACCAAGGTTTATGTTGCAAGAATGGTTTACTACAGCTACTGCTGCATCAATTCCTTTTCTTATTCCTGTTGTCCATTGTTATTGTTATTTTAACTATATGGCAATAACAGTTTTTGGTTTTCTGTAATTCATTCTCTCATAGAAACAACAGTAATAGCTAAAAGATGCAATGTATTTGTGGCCAAAGACAAGGTAACAAGGGCAGGCAGACTGGCAAAATCTTGTAATAAAAGAGCAAGAGTGGTATTGCAGTTGTAGTGATAGTTGCAGTAGTAGTAGTAGTAGTGCTAGCCTAGTCTAACAGAATTGTGGTATTTAACCAAAACCATAAGATGTATCTTTGTGCTTTCGGTCACATTGTTATAACTTTTTATTTGGCTCGCAAACACGCACACACAAGGGCAAATACAAATAAACACATAGTTAAAACAACACATGCATATTTATTTACATGTATGTATTTATGTATTTATGTATATATGTATGTATGTATGTATGTATATATGTATATGCCTTACTTGCACTTATAACATATAAACTCCACTAATTTTTGTAAATCTTTAGATTTACCAACATACAACAGGCTATACATACTTAGTATAACCCACTACACGCAGAGAAAAAACATGGTTAAGGCGTTGACACTACAACAATATTATGTTCTTATTGTTCATTTTCATTAATTTTAATAACACTATGTTCATGATAACAATGTTTTTGTTTAAGTTCTATTATTTAATTTTTACATTCAATAAAAATTTGAATGTAGTTACTACAAACATTTTACGTTTTACAATATTTTTGCCTGAAACCAAATTTTAGTGATATGAAACAAAAATCATTATTTCTACAACCATTAAATATTTTCAATATATCTTTTTTTTTTTTTTTTTTGTTCTTAAACCATATCTTGTTTTTAAACCATATTAATAGTATTATACACATAACAATAAAATGTTACAAATAAATATAATACATATGCTTTTAACGAATATGATTGAAAAATTCAGATTCTAAATATGTTTTGTTTTTAATGTTTAATTTTCAATTCCATTATAACTCTCATTTAGTTTATATATGAATAGATATAAATACACAAAGTTTGGTTATATTCGGGGTGATTCAAATAATATGATATATTTATTAGCTGCTATAAAATAGTTTAATCATAATGTGACAAAATTGGATTATAGGGTTATAAAATATTTAAATATAAAATGCAAAAACTCGGATCATAATATAAAAAGTTATGGGTCGATTATGTATGTGAACCTAACTTTACTTGTGCTGCCTATTGGCAACGCAACCTGCAAGTAAATTTATATTACGAATGACAGCTTTCTTTCAGTTACCAAAAAGTTAGCGAAGGAACTATTTTGAAAGTTCAGCTGCTAAAATAAATGCAAAATTTAAAATAATAGGTACATAATTTTAAATTTTTTGTTTTAAAAAATTTCCGACAGCAGAGCTGTCAGATGTGGAATTTTTTCGCCAAACGTGGCACTTTTTAATAGCGTTTGGCGACACGGCGAATTTTTTTGCAATTTATAAAGTGAGGGCGATTTATTTGGCTAATTTTAAAAATCTTATAAAATAGATATTTGTGAAGAAATACGATTCCGTATTCTTAGCAGCAATCGAATATTTTCAGTATTTGACCCTCTAACAAAACGAAGGGCCTAAATTTATAAATTCAATTTCAACTTAGATTGAGAAATGTCAGGATTTCGCTAGAAAATTCGGCAATGCAAAAACAATTCAACACAGTGGAAATACTTTTAGGTGTTTTGCTCAAAACTGATTGCTTTCAACTCAGTGAAAATATAATATAAGGGACCAATTTTTTTTTTTTTTTTTTTTAATAAATGTTTTTATAGTAAATGAATATATGTCAGAAAAATTCATTTTAAATTATAATTTAATTTTCTATTCAACTGCTATTAGCTACTGCAATTATCATTGGCTTTGTTGAAGCTGAATTTACATATATAAATTATACGTAAAATGACAATAAAATTTTTTTGTTCATTTTTCATTTTTTCTTTAAAAACAAATAAAATTTAAATTTGTCGATTTTTTCGATTTATGATTAGCGACAGAGCCTCAAAAAATCTGACAACCCTATCGGCAACCATAAATTTGTAGTTGCCCATATGGCAACTAAGTTAAGAGATTTTTGCCAACCATAATATCATTTCGGCAACTGGCAACACAACTAAAGTTCGGTTTCCATATATAATCGACCCATTAGATTATATATGATTAAAATGTTTATATTTATTATTATTTATGACCACATAAATTTTTAAAGCAACAATATAACCCTTTCATAATATGTTGATCTTCGATTATGTTTACCACAACCATATTTTTTCTCTACGTGTAGTGATCATACATTTAAACTCATATGTTTATTTCCTCTGATATTGTTTAACCATTTTTATACGTGTGACTTTTTGTTTGTGTATGTGTTTTAGAGAAATCAATACTTTTTTTTAGTCTGTGTTTTTATTTGTAGTTGGCTCTGGTTGCTATTGTGGCAACACTTTATTATTAAGTCCTGTAATCTATGGCAAGTAGTTGGAGAAAAAAAAAGAAGGAAATGGCTTTTTATTGTGGGGTCTAATGAAAATTTATCATCCTTTAAAACCATTATTAAAATTATCATGAATTATCTTTATGCTATAAAAACTTCTATAAGAAGTTTATAGTGGCGAAGAGGAGTTTGTCTTAATTTTCTAAATAAATTTTTAAAGGAAATATATAAGCATAGGGTAATTTAATTAACTAAATAAGTAAAAATATTTTTATTTGAAGAAAATTATTGCCTAAAAGTTTGCAATAAATACTGATGTTTAGTTTTATATTAGACTTAAAAAATAAATTAATTCAAACAGTTTTTAAATGTTTTTAAATAATTAAAAAAACATAAAAAATATTAAAATATATTTCTATATCTGGTACAGATTTACATAATTCTAATAACATTTGCAACTGACGCTCTTTTTCGTAAAGAAAGAGTCTTGAAGTTAGTAGTAAAAGCCAAATTTTAGAACAAGTGGAAATAATGATCATGAAACTAAAGTTTATATAGTTTTCTCCTGTTAATAAAAACTTTTAGATCATTATTTATCAATCTATATAATTGTACCTACACCACCATAGGTGGTTAGGATATTATGCATTTGTGCAGATGTTTGTAACTCATAGAAAAAGCTATCCAACACCCACCTTAAAGTATATCAATCGACTCAGAATCACTTTTTAAACCGATCTAACGTTGTCCGACTGTCCGTCTTTCTGTCTGGACGGCTGGCTGTCCATGTAAAACTTGTGCATAAATTACAGGTCGCAATTTTAAAGATAAATCAATGAAATTTTGAACATGGGACTTTTATGATACAAGGACGAAGCCTATTGAAATTGGTTGCGATCGGTCTATTATTATACCTAGCCCCCATGCAAATGTCGCTCCGGAATAGAGTTTAAACACTCAAAAATGTCTTAAAAATAAGACTATTTTAATAAAATTCTGTGCATATAATTTTTGTACCAAATTTTATGAAGGACGACCCACAATAGAACATAGCTCCCATATAAACCCCTCTTCCAAAAATCACTTTAATGTGCATAAATCTCATACGAATCTTAGTATCAAGTTAATATTCTACACGAATAAGTTTTATGTAAGTAGAAGCAACATTGCCAAATTCTGTAAGAATCGATCCATAATTCACCATAGCTCCCATTAACACATTTTCAGGAATCGCCCTAAAGTGCATAAAATCGTCTAGATGTTAGTATCAAAGCATTATTCCCTACCCAAATTTTTATGCTGGAACACAATAATGTAGGTTATCATATAGTCGGTCTTGACTATGTGATAACCTATATATCTTTCTTTCTCGTTAGTAATCAAACACATTTCTAGAAATCCATTTACTTTCACACTGCGCATCCGATATTAATAAGAAATATACAATTAGAAAAGTAATTTTTCATAGACGTGCAGAAGTTTTATTAAAATCCGTTCATTATTTCATAATTTATAAATTGTAAAAGTTTCTTCTAATACATATAAAAAACACACATAAATATATAAAAATATAAACCTAAAACAGCATTGCCGTTTTGGTCCGGTTTGACCAAAATTGGTAGGCCATTTTATATTTTGTTGCAATTAATTAAAAATTTTATAGAGAATACATTTTTATATAGTTCGAATAAGTAAAAAAAACATAAATAAATTGTATTTATTTTGTGAATACAAATTCATATAAAAATACAACTTCCTCTACAGTAATTAAAGTAGTAAAATAAATGAAAAATGTAAAAACCTTGAAGTCTTTATCTGGATGGATGGTTTTTATCTATTTTGGTCTATAAGAAATAAAAATAAACAGAAATTTTATTTCTTAATTTTCTTTTCACTTTGAAAGTATTTATTTTAACTTTTATTATTCAAAATTAGTTCTATATTGAAATGACTAAAAAGTAATTTTTACTGGGTTGTAATTTTTATAACATTCTGATTCAGAAATATTATTCTGAATAAGGATATTATTTTTTTATGGTTAATAAAAGCTGCTAAATAAAGAAACTATAAACTTTATATGAGTTATTATTCTAAAACTTTGGAATTTACAAATTGAAGCCAATTTAAGCTTTCTCAGTGTTATTTAAGTATCTGAAGTTTTTTGAATTAGCAATATTAGTACATTTTGCAAGGCTTTGGTAGTTTTTCAAGAACATATTTTCTTTGGGACAACGCTGGTCTCAAACAAAACAGTATCCCAAATTATTAAACTCTTATCTATTTTATTTCTCATGTCTCTCATATAATTCTCTTCATTCAGAGCAGAGCATTGCTGTTATTTCTTTACAAGAACAAACTCATCAAGACTCATTAATATAATAACAGTAAAATAGAATTTTTTTCCACTTTTAATTGAGAGATTTTTAAGAGTGAAGTGATACACGAAATAGAAAAAAATACTTTGAATTGCTTATAAGAAACGAAGAGAAAAAGTAAACAATTTGTATTTCTTTTTGAAATAATTTTTGTTTTTGTTTTTATATTGTTAATTATGATTTTTACCAAATGCAAATTTTTAAAAAAAAATTAATTATTATTTTTGCGTAAGAAAGATAAGCTCATTTTATTGTTCTACTATTTTCGATATTTCAAACAGAGGTCATCAACTATTATGACTTCTATCATAAAAGTCTTTTATATTATTATTTACTCTTTTACTCTATGGTGGTGAGGGATATAATAAAAATAAAACTGAAATAGCAAATTTTTGTCAAGTCGTTTATTTCATCCCCATGGATTTTTTTATAGAAAATCGTGAATTACGGGTTCAATGACTTTTCATTATTTATTATTTGGTATGTATGTATTTTTTTTAAAAAAGATTTTAAAGATCATCGTATTAAGCTTAAATTTGACCAAGATATTAAAAATAATACCTCCTTCCGCAGTTCAAACTAGTACTTCGATAAACTTATGAACTTCCAAAAAGAAAAATACAAATATATCTTAGTAAATATTGCTCTACAAAATTACCTATGTAAAGTTTTCGTTGATTTTCTCCAAAACGCGTCATATATATATATATATATATATATATATATATATATATATATATATATATATTATTTAATTCTTTTGGTAATTAAAAAATTGTTTACTTCTTTCTGACAAATCTTGAAATAAAAAAATATTTTAGTATTTTCTTTAGTTTATTGATTTTTATTTAATCTGTTAACTCTTAGTTCATTTACAGTCAAAATTTTTAATTTATAAAAACTTTCCAAAAGAAATTAAGGATTCTTGTGTTAATTTTCTCCTTTGAGTTTAAAAAAGGTAAGAATTTGCAAAATTTTCTTTTTTCTTAAAACATTAATTTGTGTAGAATTAAAAATTCATAATTTCTTTTTTTGTAAGAAATTAATTGATTTCCTAAAACAGCCTAAATATAATTAATGTTAATATCTTCTTAAACTTATAACAAAATGACAAAAAGACAGAATTTATATTGTAAGCGTATGATTAATATTTAATAATTTTAGTTGGTAAACGCTACACTTATTCTTAATGAAAATGAATTCATATTTTGATAACTACTGTTTTACTGAGGCAATTTCATCAACATTTTTTAAGTAACAAAAATAATTTCAAAAACTAATAAATGCTAGCTCAGCTACTTAGTTCAAAAATCGCTATTAAAAAAAATCAAACGTTAAGATAACTTTTTAAATTTTCCAACTTAAATTCTTATTCTTTAGTTTCCTATTATCTTTTGATTTATTTACAGTTTTTCTTCTTCTATTTAATTTTTTTTATTTTTAGTTTTCTTTACTCTTTTGGCATTATTCTAATGAATTTGTTTACAAATAAATAAGCTATTAAATGTATTTAGTACAAAACAAAGAAAACAACAAACAAACAAAAAAATGCAACAAATTAAAAAGAGAGTTTTATGTTGCAATATTGTATTTGTTGAAAAACTGTACAATTTATTCTGACACTGGAGTACTTAAGCGCTGGCAAGGAATTTCATTTGAATCCTGACATCTGTTAACAGTTTAAAATGTAAAAGCAAAAATTAATGCAATTCTTTTTCCAGCTTTTTCCTTTTAGTCCCTCACTCACTCACTCCCTCCGACATTTTGTTGGCAGGAGAATACACAAAAAAATATTTTAAATGAAATATATAATCTTTAAAATCAAGTTGTTATTTAAGCAGATATACAGGAAATATAATGTGAAGTATGTTACTTAGGAATTTTGTAACAAAAAAAATAAATTCGTATATGACACCTAACAAAATCATATTCACACAGAAAAAGTTATTTGATAAAATATTTCAATTAATTTGTTTTTTCCTTTCATATTACACTTCAATTAAATTTCTAATTCCTTTAATTAAATATTTTAAATTTTGAAAAAAAAAACAAACAAAAAAACCAAAAAACTATTTCTATATTCTATTTGAAATAGAATTAAGATTTTATAAATCCTTATATCCTTGTATATATTATAACTAGAAAGAAATATATAGTCGGTCAAGGCCGACTATATGAGACCCTACACCATTGTGTATGAGCATAAAAATTTGGAAGGAGACTTATATTACACCTGTGGCCAATTTTACTAAATGTAGAATAAAATATACAAATACAAAATAATGTGTTGATAACATCTGGATGATTTTATGCACTTTAGGGCGATTCCTGAAAATGGTATCATATAGAAACTATGGTTAATTATGACCGATTCTCATAAAATTTGGCAATGTTGTTTCTAACTTACATAAAACTTATTTGTATCGAATATTAACTTGATACTAACATTCGTATGGGATTTATGCACGTTAAAGGGGGCATTTGTATGGCGGCTAGGTGAAACAATGAACCGATTACAACCAATTTCAATAGGCTTTGTCCTTGTATTATAAAAGTCCCATGTGCCAAATTTCATTGAATTATCTTTAAAATTGCGACCCGTACTTTGTGCATAAGACCTGCCAGCTGTCCAGCCAGCCAGACGGACGGACGGTCATCGTTAGATCAATTCAAAAAGCGATTCTGAGTCGATTGGTATACTTTAATGTGGGTAATAGATAACTTTTTCTATGCATTATAAACATCAGCACAAACGCATAATATCGTAATTAAGTGTAAGTTTGTTTGTTTATTTTTTTTGTGTATCAATCACTTCTAAACGGCTGAACTAATTTTCAAGAAATTTGACACAGACATTACCATAGTTGTAGAGTTTGTTAGATCTCGATTGGAACACACAATTTTTTGCAATTTTACAAGTTACTAATAAAGCTATTTACATGAAATTTCACTCACAGATAGTGCTTGAACTGTATAATGGTATAGGTTACGTTGGATCCTGATTGGATGCCACACCCATATTTTACGCTCACTTTTTTAAAACTTTCAAACGGATGAACAAATAGATTAAAATCGGAGCAAGAGGTATAATAGTATCCATACATATCAAATATTCCTTTATCTTATCAATTCGCATTGATGGAATAAAAATGGGACAGATTGGCCCAGGAAGAGAGGTAGCCCCCATACGAAGAAAATATAAATTTTCTCATCTAAAGCTGCGTTTTGGCCGATATCTCTGTAATAAATGACTGAGTTAATTTCTGCAGCAGAATTTTTTTTGTTCAGATCAGAAATATATATATATATATATATATATATATATATATATGTGTGTGTGTGTGTGTTTGTGTGTGTGTGTGTTATCGAGAAGCTTCACTAAGTCGAAAAAACCGGTTTTTTGCACATGTCTTTGCCATTTATAAACTAATCTTGCTGAATATCAATTGCAAATTTCTCGAAAAGATTTCCCATCATTAGATACATATATTATATATGGCAGTTATCGCTGGTCTTCATAAACGCCATTTCAAAAGACGGACGGATGGACATACGAACAGACATCATCCTATCGACATCGCTTCTTATAAGGATCCAGCAAATATAAAGTTTTTCTCTCCGACGAAAATTGTGTAAATTACAAACGGAAGGACAAATGTATGTATATCCTTTACACCTGAGGTGAAGGGTATCAAAATATTTGGAAATAAATTATTTATAAATTCTTTAAATTTATCTTCATTTTTCCATATCAAAGCAACAAAGGATTGTGAAAGTTTCTTTAGTCTTTGGAAGTGTCATAGAATATAGGAATATTTGTTGAGTAAATCATTTTAATATTTAGATAGATTAAAAATTTTTGAGGTGTTTGTTTAGATGTCCTTATTTTTTATAATGGAAATACGTCAATGTCGGAAATTGAATTAGTATAAATTATTTTTTCAACAAGCTTTTTAATTTATTTTTGAATCTCTAGAATAATAGATTGCGGAAATTACTCGGGAATATTTTATTCCTTTTCTTTGGAGCACACATGTAAGATAACATCAAGAGTTAATGAATATATTCAAATCAAAAATAAATAAATAGCAGTTATAAAATTCAAGTAAGTTTTTTTCTCATTCAAATTTTTAATTCATTCAATTATGTACACTTATTAGTAAAATAATATAATCATAAGAGGTGCAAATGTAAACAAATTTTAATTGAATGATTTATTTTGGTGACCTTTTGAAAGTGACTTAAAGTCAACGGACCAAATGACACTTTCTGTCATGCAAATTATTACATTATATGATAAAAATTCTGGATTAAAAATATGTCATAGGACGCAGGGGTTTATAACTGTGATATATTTTTTGAATAGTATGATTAATTGCACCCACGGATTTAATCATATTTCTCTATTGGACGTTATGAGACTTTCTAAAGGACATTATAACACTTTTTTTCGGTTAAAAAATTCATTGAAAATTATAACAGTGGACGTTTTAACATGCACGCCAAAAGATACTTTACACACATTCAATTTATCTCCTACGATACATATATAAAATACAACAAAAGTGTACACCAATTTTTATATTATTTATACAGTTTATTTGCAATTTTGTAATAAATAATTTTGAAAAAATTTATTTAATTAACTTTCGAATCGGATCAATAAATATTTTAGTTGATTTTAAGTAAACTCCAAATATTAATTGAAATTTGAATCAAAAACCAATTATTTTCATTTAATTAATATTATCATTTTAATGATTAGAGCAAAATCAAATAAAAGATTAATTAAATTGTTTATACAATGTCGTAATTGAAATATATTTTAATTTTTTTCTGTGCACATTATAGATACATACTTTGGTTTCATAGCTAATCGACCCTTCAATTATTATTTATTTTCTTCCCCATTTTTATACCCTTTACATAAAATGAACCATGTTTTAAGTTTTTAAATGTATATAATAAGATGGAATTCTGTCTTAGGGATCCAAAGTTAAAAATTCTGAAAATTTTAAAATAGATAATTCAAGTTCAAAATATCTAACTCTAAGGTATCTTGGTATAAAACTGAAAATGAATTTACAATTTTAAATATCTCTTCTTCCTTCAGTGCTTCAATATACATATATGGTCTGAGCGTTTTTGTTAAGTTATATGCCTAAGGAGTTTTCGGGTACTGTTTATGTTACAAATTTTCGATGTCATGGTTAATACCAGTTTACAAATATTAAGTATATTTTCAGATTAAAGCAAACATTTTGACAAGAGATAATTTTAATATGTTTATATATTTATGAAATGTAGATTTTTTGAAGGGTATAAAAGATTCGGCCTAGAGGAATATAACACTTCCACTTGTTTTTTTCTGACTCTTAATTGTGGTCATCAGTGCCAGATTAGTTCAGATTAGACTTTTAACTACAACTTAAGTGTTTAGGAACTGTACAATATTAGCACTGACTGTGTTATATCATTAGAAGTCTAAACGAAACTTTCAACTAAATCATATTTATGAAACATTTCCAGTTTAAAATCGACTCTTTCTTAAGGGGAAATATGTTGTCTTCCTTGTTCGAAATTGTAAAAAATATCGAAATTTCTTTAAGTCCTTAGGCAAGATCAACAGCATTAATACAAATTTTATTTTTATTTTAACATTATTTAGTTATACCAGAACAGTCAGGAATATTGTTGTTTTCAATGTAGCTAATAAAAAAGTGAATACAAAAAGGCGAAATTCATCATCATGGTCCTGCCCTTCATCCATCATCCCTTCTTAACATTAACATACAAATCAAATATCCCAAAGTGTATAAGTATGAGGAAATGTCTACAATTGTCGTTGGTTTAAAAACAAAAAAATCTAAATTTGTACATTTAAAATATAAAAAATAATCTGCAAAAAGATGAACATAAAAATGAAATTTATCATTGTTTCAATTTAAATGACAAAATGAATATTCATGAACATTATTACATAACAAATTCAGCGACATTTAAACAAACTAGAAGAACAAATCTAAAACAAAAATATAAAAATCCACAAAAGAGAACTCAAAAAATTTAAAAGAAAAAATACAAAGAAGCAAAAAAAAATTAAACAAAAAAAGAGCATTTGTAAAATCTAAGAAGAAACAACAGACACAAAAAAGGCACCACGCTAAACTTAAGGGCCATTTCTGTAGAAAAGAAGAATACATTAAATTTTGAATATACAACACAAATACCAAAAAAAAAAAAATTTAAAAGAATAAAAACAAAAAAGGAATATCTAACGAAATAAAAAATAACGAGAATAGAATGTGGAAAAGATGGTTGGCAACAAACATAATGTTTCAGGGAAATAATTTTTTTTGAAGAAAAAAAATATACGCAGTTTAAAGCTCTTCAAAAGGAATTGTAGTCATATCCAGGAAATATGTATTTATAAATATTTAGAAAAGTGTGTGTGTTTTTAAATTCCCTCATACATATGTATGTATGTGTAAAAGCATATTTTTTTAAAGTGATTTTTTTTTAATTTTAGTTGATGATGGTAGTTGCTTCGTTTAAATGTCAAGCTGCAATGGCAATTTGTAACAATTGAACTTTTTTTATAGTCTTCTTTTATGGAGACCAAAAAATGTTAAATTTTTTTAGATACAAATGATTTTTTTTTTTTTTTTTCTGTGTGAAAATATCTTGTATATGGAGGAAGTGTTGAAAAGAGTTGCATTCAAATGCAAACATATTTGCACTTGACTTAAAATTTAGTAACCGTTGAAATTCAAATTAGTTTGTATGTTGGAGTTTTATTTCTTACTTTTTTTTTGTTTCTTTAGTGGTGCTAGAAAATAATGTTACCAACTATTTAAATCTGGTTTGGAATTTTCCCAACAGTTTGTTATTCATAATTAGCTAAATTGGTTCTGTAGAAAATTAAATTTTTTATATAAATTGCAAACAGTGTGGCCAGTTTAGACTTTTCTAAGGCCAAATCTCGCCTTTTATTTTACTTTTAGTCTCAAAATTTTCATTTTAGCTTCTAGTTGTTTTTAACTTTTTTTGATTTTTAAAACAAATAATATTAACATTTTAGGTTAAAATATTTTTGCTTTTAAACCAAAGACAGACATTTTCTTATACTTATAAACTTTGGGATATTTGATTTGTATGTTAATGTTAAGAATAGTGGATGAAGGGCAGGACCATGATGGTGAATTTCGCCTTTTTGTATTCATTTTTTTTTTTTTTTTTTTTTTTTTTTTTTTGTTAGCTACATTGAAAACAACAATACAGTTCCTATACACTTAAGTTGTGGTTAAAAGTCTAATCTGAACTAATCTGGCACTGATGACGACAATTAAGAGTCATGAAAAAACAAGTGGAAATGTTATATTCGGCTAAGCCGAATCTTTTATAGCCTTCAAAAAATCTACATTTCATAAATATATAAACATATTGAAATTATCTCTTGTCAAAATTATTATTATTATAATTTCTTATTTGATATTATTAATTTTATTTTTACGGAATCACCCAATAAAGCATTTTTAATATTTATTAGTACCAATCAAAATTATTTATATTATACCAAAATTTTCGCAAAATGAGTTTAGTATCTCCTTCCATGATGTCAGTCAATAAAATGTTCTTTATATATATTTAAGAAAATAAGGTGTTTTTCCAAAAAAGTGGATCCAAAGTTCAGTTAAGGGTTAAATTTATATTTTTGACTGCAGATATTATCTTTTGTGTTTTAGTTATATTTTTGTAAAATTGTATTAAAATCTAGTTAGAAATAAATAATTTTGAGTTAAATTTACTTTAATACCCTCAAATATTCCAAAATATGCATTTAGACTTTCTAGCTTTAAGGGTTAACATTGTTCAAATTTGTCAAAAATTTTGAAATATATTTTCTATAATCTTAATTATCCTGTAATGTTATAATTTTTTACTAATCTGCATACTAGTATAAAAAAAATACTTTAGAATACAAAAATCGACAAAAAATGTCTTTTTGCTGAAAACTGCAAAATTCAAGTCAAAGCTACGTTTAATTCCTCCTATTTTTAATTTCTATAGTATTTTCTATAAAACAGCATAGATTTCTTCCAACTTTTTTAAATTTTTAAAAAATTTATTTTGGAGTTTTGAAACAGCCATAATAAAAAATTAACATCTTTTAATAAAGCTCGAAATGGGAATTATATTACTCGGCAGGAGTCAAGCATTAGTTTTCAGTAATTATGGTTCAAATTTGAGTAAAAATATTTTATTTCAATATTTCTAAAAAAAATTAAAAAATTGTCTGTACGTTGTTTGCACAAGTGTTTAAAAATACAATGATGATCCGGTACATTTTTAATAACTTTAACATGTTCTAACCGATTTTAACCCTTTTTTCATCTTATCTGATAGACAATTATATATAGATTACGATTTTGTTACAATAAATTGCAAAAGGAGCTGCTAATAGCAAAAGTTTTTTTAAAAACTATTAAAAATTCAGAATTTCCCCATATAAATGCAGTCTACAAACTCCTTAGCGCCATCCGATTACTTTAATATTTTGCACACTGTATGTTTACATAAAACAGAATAACTCTGTGATTAAAATTTGAATGTCAGCTTTTTTTGAAGCAGTCTATTATTTATAGTATTATGTTTATACTAATATGTATTCACTTTAGGGTGACTCATGGACCGATACTCATATCACTTCTCAGTTTGCTTTGTGCTAATGTAAAAGTTGTATGTGCAATATATGGTTACAGTATTGTCACTATAACAATATTATGTTCTCATTGTTAATATTCATTAATTTTAATAATACTGTGTTTATGATAACAACGTTTTTGTTTTAGTTTTATCATTCAATTTTGTTTACTAAAAAAATGTGAATTTAAAATAAAAAAAATAACCTTTTTTGAACAAACATTTATTTACTAAATTCTGAATATACTTTTTATATTATCTCTTAAAAATACTTGTATTTTATAAATTTGAATTGAAAACCGTTGTAGGTTTTTGTAAATATTAAAGTTATAATATTATAACTTATTGTGAATTATTATAATGCCTGAAAATCGAATTTGCATGTCAAATATCTAAAAGTGATGTAAGTTTCTTTATATATTTTGAAATTTAATAAGCTCACTTTGCTTAGAACTGGCCAACAGCGAGCAAAAATAAAACACTAATTTACTTGAATTCTTAAACTAATTGCATTTTTTTCTTCTCAAACACTTCATTTCTAATTTTTCGTTATACTGAAACTTGAATAATTTTAACCAACTCAACAATTACAGTCCTACTCCTACAAAGTTTGGTTAAAAATATTCAGCTAATTTTCCTATATGTCCAGATCGCAGTTATATTATATAATTTTAACACCAATAATTTTAACTTGTGGAGAAAAATATAAAATAAAAAACCCTGGTTTGTTTCCATCACATTTTTCTATTATTCAAAGTTTTGATTGCTTGTAGTGTTACTAATATTACATACAATGTTATTTAGCATTTTTTCAAAAACAAAACCGCGTTCGAAATTATTATAAGATTAACTCGTTTTTATTGATTTTAAAATTTTTGTATTTATGTCCATATATTTTTTTTAATTTTGAATGAAAATGATAGTAAACAGAAGAAAATAAAAATGGCCTAAAACTAAAATATTGCGAATATTAATTAATTTTTTGTTTAATTTTACTCCAATGACCAAAATATAATAATATTAATTAACTGGAATAATTTATTTTGCCTTTAGTTTCACTTCATTCTTTTCTTTTGTTATCAAATTAGTTAGAATTATGATTGAATGTTTAACTAAAACTAACTAAGATTTTTATTAATCCAATCCTATAATTAATTAAATTAAATCATTTCCTCAATAAAAACGCACGGATTTTAATATAATTATTTATTTAATTATTAATTATATTTAAACAACACAATACAAGTAAAATTAGATGAAAAAAAATTATGAAAACTTCAACAAACACGTATAAATTCGATTTTTGTAACCTTTGATCTCGAATGTCTTATGCAGATCAAATGTTATTATCTGTGACTTTCAGTAGGATAATATAAGATGCCAAGAAGGAACTATATGTCAAGTTTCGTTTTCCTCTATCAAATTTTGGTATTGTACAATTTTATAACTAGAATTTATAATAATATACTCATGTATGTAATGTATGTATAATATACATTGAATGTGTGTAATGTTTCTGTAAGAGCACTTTCTAAATAAATTTTAATATATTGTATACTTATATTTAATTCCTGGAAACTTATCAAAAAAACCTTAATTTCTTCGGGAAGTTCCAATAAAGATTTTTATATTCTCCTATTTGAGTGCCTTTATGATCTAGGATGATATATTAATAACAACATTAAAGGATATGACAGATGTCTGAACAAATCGTCAAAAACAAAATTAATATGAACTGAATCTTTACATAAAAATAATTGAATCTAGCCATCGGTACCAATAAGGGCAACATCTGTAAAGATATTGAAACAATTATAATCTCATCAAATATTTAAAATGCGTACAAATAATACAAATTATTATTAAACACGTTTCCGAACACAGAGAATTCATATAAATATATCGTATTACTGGCTCATTGTATACCCAAACAATTTAAAATGGTGGGTAATTGATGTAATATTATTTTATTTTCATATTTTTGTATTGACAAGCTTTTCTTTTTTCTTCATATTTTTTATAAGCTGTCAATTTTTTCAAAAAATTGTAACTAATTAGAAAACTAAATAAATTAATTTATAATGTAATTAAATTTCAAAATAAAGTTAATTAATTTTAACAGAAAATTATTTGGAATATTTTCGTCAAATAAATTTTTCAAATTTAATCGCTTTTCCCGATAATTTTACTATGCTGACTACACAAGAGCCAAAGATCCAATAAAATAAAAAAGTGTTTTTTCAGAAAAACTAGTGTTTAAAGCAAAAAAAGCAAATCGAATTTTTCATCCACCAAAGCTCCAGTTTTCACCAAAGGGTTTATAACATTCGTCGCAAATCGAATATAAAAATTTTACTTGTTTTTTTTTCTAATTTCTTTGGTACCAAATCTAATCGCATCTACAATAAATGAGTTTTATTTTATTTATTTTTTTTTTTTTTTTTTCTTTTGGCTTTTAATAATTCTTAATAGTAGCCATGGTTGGCAACATTACTCTGCCATGTGAATCTAAACGGTCATAGACACCCGCATGCATGTGACATCAGCCATGACTTATTGCCAAAAGAGATTTAAGCTAAAAAAAAATACACAAAGACTTTAAAAATAAAAAGGATTAAAAACTTTAATTCCTTAGAAAATGTATAAAAACTTAAAAAATATTTTTTAAGATACCAACTTAATTAATTAACTATTTATATCAAATATTATAAATTATAAAAATTCTTTCAAAGCAACCTTTTCCTATTTATATCCTGTTTAAACTATTAAAACTTCTTTTGGTTTCCGTATTTATTTTATTTTTTTACAAAATATCATTGTTTTCTCAGTGGCATTTATTAAGAACGTTTGTTCTTTTGACTTTTTAAAACAATATCAGAAGAACAATAAAAGAACAATTTTATATGTTTCTTTTCACCAGCCTCTCCACTTCAATTGAAATGAAAACAATGAAACTAAAAAAAATCTAAAACACATTTGTGCTATTGTAGATATAAAAAGTTTGTGTTATTGTTGTATTATTTTAAAAACAACAAAAGAAATAAGAAATGGAGTTTATTTAAGTATCGATGTATTGCTTTGGATATAATGATCAAAATAGGAAATGTTTGTCCGTTTCTTTGATATTTATTTGGACAAATGGTATTTGTTTTCCATTTTTAATATAAATAAATAATAAATAAATAATTTGTTGTGCATTATATAATTTACTTTATTTTATTTCTATTTGTAATAAAACAAAAAAGTGCAAATTCGACCCAAAATTAAAGTTTCAAAAATTTTACATCTTGGAATTTTTTTTATTTGGGGTGTTCATTAAACTAGTCATCGGGAATCAGTTCCTAGGCATTTTTGTTAAAAATGAACAACGTTTAAGATTGGATAACTTTATGTGCATTATACGATTTTAACATATTTGATATTAAATAAAAGGACTGATATTGTTCTTTATTATAAAATCATAAAAGCTACACATCTTCCTGTAGCAAGAACCTCTAAAATTAAAAAATATCATTTATCCTAGGATATCGTGAAAAAGGGTCCTTTAATTAATTAACTAATATATATATATATATATATATATATATATATATATATATATATATATATATATATATATATATATATATATAATATATATATAATGTTTACAATCAATTTGTCGTTATAGTGGAAAATTTTCAATATGGGATCAGAAGTTATAACAGTTAGTAGAAGTTATAGCAGTTAGTACAATTTTATAACAAATTAATATCTTTCTAAGTGTTCTGATATATTTATTTTAAATTTAGTATCAAAACAAATAGGAAAAGATAAAAACAAGCAGTCAAGATTAACCGTATAATATCGTATATGCTTGTTTACAGACACTAAAATGAATATCGGGTGAGCACCTTATATGGAACCTATGGTCAATTGTAGAACGATCCTCATGAAATTTATTACAATTACTTATGCGCATATGGAAATTATTTATGTATAATTTTATTTCCATATTCTCATTTATGCACGTTATAGTATTTTTTCGCCATGGTCAATTATGGACCGATCATTGTGAAATTTAGTGGAGTAATCTATACTTGAACAAAACTTTATATCGATATTTATATTTATGTGAGCTTTATGAAAGTTTAATAGACTTTCTGGACTTTCCCATGCTCAATTGTAGACCTATTGTTGTGAAATTGTGTGTAATAATTTATACTTATATACAACTGAAATATATATAACTTTGTATTGATATTAACATTAATTTAGAATTTATGCGCTTTTAAGTAATTTTTAGGAATCGGAACCTATCATTATAAAATTTGATACAATGATCTATACTTGTACTTGTACAAAACTTATATATGCTGAAAATACATAAATACGACATATTTCAAATATTTATATGCGTTAAACTACTATAATGAGGAAAGAAGTTGTGTGAGATATAGGTGAAATAATGATGAATTTCAGTGGATTTTGCCTTTGTAACCAAATTTGTAAATATTTAAATTCATCAAAAATAATTTGTGGATTTTATAAAGCGGGTTACAGTGGGTTAAAGGTCTGTTAATGTGTTCCTTAAACTTCTAAAATAATATCATATTATTTTTTCGCGATCAGAAGTATGCTGTACCTGTAAGTTATTTTAATAAATTATGATTTGTTATATTAAAACTTGAACAAGTATATTAATGTATCTAAAAACCGTCTAATATCTAATAGAAAATGTGTTAGTTAGTAAAAAAAAAACTTGTTATAAATTCTTATCCCGTTGAGATCCCATTTTAAAATTTCTTCCATATAACGACTAATTGATAGTAAATATTGCTTAAAAAACTAATGAAAATTAAAAGATCCTCTTTAGGATATTCAAGGCTATAAATTAAATCATATATAATAAATTAAATTTATAATTCTACTTAATATTCTTCCTTTATATTTCATTTACTGAAATCTTCATGCATAAATAATTATGCGAATGTCTTAGTTTTTCAAAAAATTTACCTTAACATTTTCCCTTCTATTTATAAGTGATTTATGTTTAAATCAAAATAAATAGCTTATCGTTATAACAAAGTCACCATATAAGTAATAACATCTCGAAAATGTCAACGTAATACACATAAAACTTGTTCACTTCCTTTTTTAATACTTTTCTCACATTAAAATATTTGCATGTGTTGGTGGCTTAATATTTTTTGTTACAAAAACCTACTTGCAGCATCGAAAACTTACACTAAAAAATCGTAAAAAAAACGAAATAAATAAAAGTTGTTACCATTTCCAGCTGGTTTAAAATCCAGTCTTTAACTTGGTGAAAATCTTTAACAAATAAAAGTTTGTAAACATATGAATAAATTTTTTCGTATTTCTATTCCTTTACTTGTATTTTTTGTTGTTATTGTTGGCGCAAATAAACTCAGAAATGTAACATTTTCTTAACGATATTCGGTGGCATAAATTTCAATTTTTATAACATAAACTTACATAATTTATTGTCACCATTATGATGATGTTAGCTACCACACCCATACAATCATGCTTTAAAACATATATATATAAATATGTATACATACATAATACACATGCTTACCTACATTTTATAAAAATATAAATAAAGTTGAAGAGCAAGAAAGAAAAAACTCTTGAAAATTCATAAAAATAGAAATTGCGAATGTGAATACACCTGCTTTAGTATTTTATTGCGAGACTTTAAAATGACTTTTTTGTATGTATTGTGTTATGCCATTTCTTGCATAAAAGAGGAAAATTTTAAAAATCTTGAGAAATTACTTTTCTTATTTGTTTGTTATAAAAACAGCAAGAGAAAGAAAGCAGAAAAATGAAAACTTTATTTCACATTAAGACGTATGATTGATATTTATTTATTATTTTGCATTTTTATTTTAACACTCATATATAAGTCTGGTGTAAGTATTAAAAAGATATAAAATTGAGTATTTTAAGTAAGAACATAAGAAAGAGATATTACAAGGTTTATGTTGTAATGTTAAGTAAAAAGTTATTAAGGATAAATTTAAGAAATATTTAAGATTTTTAATTTGTTACTGCTATAGGGTTTAGTAAAATATGTCATCAAATGGAGTAATATTTATAAAACTGGGTACATTGGAATACAAATCATAAGTATTTTTTGAATTTTTATTGACATATGACAAATAAAATAGATATAGGTAACGCCCTTTCAGATAATTTCCATAATTACCTCTGATTTTATTAACCCGTGGGAACCAGTTCAAACAATGGTCTTATAAAATTCTCCAGAAATTTTTATAGATAATTGCAATTGCAGAAGCAGAAGAAAGTCAACTAATTTATGTTTGCATTACTTTGGATTTATTGTTATTTTATATTTTTCAATGAAGAAAATAACATAGAACTATTTTCTCATTGCTTCCATAGATCTAACATTGCTTCCATAGATATAACTAAATATGCTCATTGTACTAATTACACCATGCAACAATTTTAAAAAATGTTGTCTTTTTTTGCACATAGAAAAATCAATACCTACTCAGTTTTTCTTCATTACTTTAAATTTCTTCTAAAAAGGACTTCAAAGATTCAAACGATATACAATTAAAATATTTACGAAAAAATAAGGACTGCGCATAAAAAATCTAAGGCTTATAACTTTTACTATACGTGAAAAAAATTAATACTATTTACTTGTTTATTTTTGCTATTAATCTCAGCAACTATGTGCTAAATTTTGTTGTAATAGCGTAATTATGTTTTTAGCAATACATTTGTACATATGGGGAAAACAACAGTTTATTCGTAATAAATGACACTTTTAACAGAGAAAAATACGCAGAGGAGTGCTTTCAGAAAAGATTCCTTCCTATCATCAGATTCTAATTTAAATTCCAATTTATTTAGTCTGATCTATCTTTTCATTATTACAACAAAAAACTAAAATGATACTTGGATAGCTGGAAAATAAAAACGATAAAGAATATCATTTAGATGCTATTCCAGAGTTATTTAAATATTCGAATCAAATAATCATTGATCTTTCTGCACCATTTTTATTAAGTTATTTGGCGAAATATGAAGCGGTTTCAACTGATGACATATCAATGTCCATGGATATTCAATTAAGAACGATTATCGTTCAGTTTCTATTCCAGAAACAATTAAAGATTGAAATTAAATAACACAAGATCTTTGTGTAGAATTTTGATTAGACTGGTACCTGAATACAACAATCACATTCGTTCTGCTTTTCTTTTCTCTTTCTTCCTTTATTTCTTTCTACGAGATACAGTACTATGACGGTGCACATTGTCATTTTCTAATCATAAGTCTGCAACTTTCTAATCTTTGATTATATTTATTTATTGAATTTCATTATACTAAGAAAATCATATATTTTAAAAATTATCCAATTAGAAGAATGAAGGTTGGAAAATGCTATCCCTTTGCTTAAAGTATTAGTAAAGATAATTTAATTAATCTAAAAGTTAAAGATAATTTAATTAAACTAAAAAATGCTAATAGAGAACTCATCGGGGTCAAATAGTTATTTTGCAGAAAGATATCCAAATGGACACAAAAAGACATAACGTATTTGGTAACATATGATTCAGTTCCTCAATTTTTTTTTTAATATTACACTTCAGCACTAAAAAAGTATCGTGACCTAAATATATTGCTGATATTGTAGATATAATCATTTCAATTACCAGGAATATTGCGTTTTTTCTCCATCACATTACATTTTTAATCCACTGACGACCGAAAAATATCCTTCTATAAGGAGTTTTTAGGTTATATAATTTTCTAGGTTTTATAGATAAGAAATGATAGTACAAAAATGTAGTACAATTCAAGTATTCAACTTGCTACATAGAATCCCTAAAAGTGTGTAAAGTTGTAGAAATGAAGAATTTCTCAACTAATCCTCATAAAACCAAAAGTTTTAAAAAAATAAAAATTCAAAATTAAATAAAAAATACATACAATATTCCACAATATATAAACTTTCAACGAGAAAAGTGTGTAAATAAATAAAAAATTTACTTTCACTGATTTCAGTTCATAATGTTTAAGCATAATTTCTTAAGTATTAAAAAAAATATATTTTTTTCAAATGAATCAAAAGTGAAAAACACTTAAAAAATTGTTTAAATTTTCATTTATATTTTCATTTTGTAAAAAATAGTTGAAATATTCTTCGGAAAATTTTAGGTATTTAATGATTTTTAGTTACATTTTACTAACAAAATAGAAGCGCGAGAAAAATCATGCAAATCTCTAAACACAATTTTTTAGCAGATTTTCCTTGGAATTTTGCCATTTTAAAGCATTTGTTGTTAATATTTTCATATATAACTATTCTCATTTATCATTTGTAATCAAATCTAATAAAACTAGATCAGAGATTTAACAGAATTTTTACAAAATTCCTAAACTTTTCATTATGAACAATTTATTATTATCTATTAACAAAATGTTATTTTTTATGAAAAAAGCTTGGAAAATATTCATGTTCGATTCATAATATTTATAAAAAAAATTATTACCACTAAATGTTTTCAAATTTCAAAACTTTTCAAAAAATATTTATGATCAAAATGCAGATGTGCCCATTTTAGAGAACATTTCATAGCTCCTCAGCCAAATAGTAATACATATAGGCATAATTCCAAAATTTTTTGGTTAAGAAAAAGATCGCATGAATTTATTTTGATCTTAGAAATAACCTAAAAAAATTTCAGTCATTACAAAAGTCCATCCCATGAATTCTATTAGAATAGAAAAGCATATGTTAGTTGAGAGGCGGGGAATCTTTACTTTAGATTACATGATTGATTTTATGCTAAGATTTAATTAACTATGATAAAAGTTCATCTGAGTAGAAATGACGATTACTTAGTCTACAATCATTTGATACATTGGCTAATAAATAAATTCTCCTTTAAACGAAATTATTGGACTAGACCGCTGCTTTTAACTTTTTAATAAACTTTGAGAAGCAATTTTTAATGAAAAACTATTTTTTTCACCACTAAATTCCGAATAATTCGGAACAATTGAGCGGATAAAAAAAATAATGACCGTTGAAGACTAATTTATCTAAATTGGGCAAACCTCAAGTTATGCATCGTGATAAGAAACTGAAAGCAGATTCTTATTTAGCATGTCAAGTTCCGACCGAGCGTTATCCTTTGCTTTGAATTTAGTAAAAAGCAAATTATTTTATTACTGACTGAAATTTAAGATTCTATGTGAAAAAAAAAATCAGTAAAAAAAATTAATTTTGAAATAGATGATATTTATGTCAGACCTGTAGCATATTTAATTGTAAATATATATATATATTTTTTTTTATTTTATTGTAAATATATATTTTTTATTTAACCATAATTTCAATAATCATTAATATTTTCTATAATAAATAGTTACTGCACACATCACACTATAAATTATGCTTTTCAGAACATTTCATTTTACACTTTTTCTCTAAATTTTTTCATCATTTCATAATTAATACATTTTCAATTTCATCTGGACGTATGAGTAATTTGAAATTTGTTCACAACATATACATCATACGTCAGGTTGCACTACAGTAGCACGATTTTCCCTAACACAAAAAAAATCGAACAAAATCAAAAGAGTAATGAAATAATTAATTTAAAACACAACAATACCATATTGTACAACAACATAAAAATTGAGCAACTGTTTCTCTAGTTTTCTCTACATATCGATACACTAGTGAAAGCAGAAAAATTGCCAACGCACTGGTTTAGTCATAAATCATAATATTTTTAGTTATTTTTTGTTTAATTTTTATTGCTATTGTTGTTTTCTTTATGAAAAAAAAATATATGAAAATTGAAATAAAAGCAACAGCAAATAACTCTGCAGACTAATATTCTGCAGCCTTAAATATGAAAGAGAAAGAAAAAAACTCAGTAGCATAAGAACAAGCATAGAAAAGTTGAAAAAAAGAGGTCGAGTTCGTTTAACAGTTGTGCGTATAAATCATTTATTGGTCTAATGTTTTTGACAGACTTTTCCATACTTTTGCTCACTGTATGTGTTTCAGAAAAAAAACAAACAAACAAACACTCTCACAATTACCAAAACATACTTTTACACTTAAGCATTGTTGTAAAACATAAATTGTTGACATTATTAGTTTCTCTCACTAATACCAATAAGATGTTGTTGTTCTATTTTGTTTTTTTCTTACTTACTTAGTTACTTACACACATAAACTTATATTTCATTTACTGCTTAAAGGTCAAATATTATTTACAATTTTTAGAACTAAATACTATTTGTTTAGTTGGTTTTGGTTTGCTTGGTTTTTATTTACTTTGTTCTTTAGGGGACTTTAAACAAAATTGTGTAATTATGTGTATTTTTAACATTTTTTTTTTTCTTCCATTTGTTTTAAATTTTTAGTGCTCTACAAGTTGAGTTGTTTTTTTTTTCGTACTTGTTTCTTTTAGATTTTTTGGCAAACTAAAGTTTTTAGTTCAAATACATAAATTTTAAATATGCTTGAAGTTTGCTTGCCAAAAATGTCAACATTTATCAATGCAAAACTTAAATAAAGAGTTCTCTCTATTTTCTATAGATTTTTTTCTCTCTCCCCTTATTCGAATATCTTTTAAACATTTGTCAATTATTTAAAAGATTTTTTTTATTCCTTTTAAGCCTTTAATAACAAATAAAAGAAAACTAAATGAAAGAATAAGAGCTGCGATCAAAAAAGAAAACACTTAAGTGTAAAGTAAATGTAAAAGTTAAAAATAAATAATGATTTGATACTGGTACTTAAATTGGTCAAAAAAAAATTAAATAAAAATAAAATAAAAAACAAAAAAATGGTTAATGTTTATTACTTCCTTAGTAACGCCTACTGTGAACACCTTTTATCCGTTACATTTAAGAAGTTAGAGCCAAAAAAAATCAAACAACAAAAAAATTAAATAAAACTAAAATAAATAAATTGGCAAATGCCACTTACTGTAGGCTAAAATTTTGTTTGATTTATTGTTGAAACATTTTATAGAAAGAAAATGAATCAAATGAATTTTAAGTGCCAAAATATATCTAAGTTGTGTGAGAATATTTTGGATAAGAAACAATTATAAAAACACGAAAAGAAGACTGCTTTCGATTGACTCAATATATCGAGTAATTTAAACCAAAAACTATAAGGTCTTCGCTTGTAAAGAGTAATTATCTTAGGTACTAAACAATAGCCGACTTTTTTGATTTTTGTCCAACAACGAATAGAAAAAAAGTAATATTTTAAAAATTTTCTAACGAAAAATGATAACATTTACAAATATAATTTTAGATAAAAATTAACTTCTTCAAAAAATAGAAATTTATATTAAAATAAAATCGCTTTAAAACACATATGGGCAAAAACACAAAAATTTTCAAATCAATGAAACCGAGTTAATGTTATAATAATTTCGAACATAGCTTGGTTTTTGGCAAAATGGCTAATAACATTATAACAGTAATATTATAGGCAATGATTTTTGGTTCACGTTATTATCGTTATTAATTGCAGTCATTGGTATAGCTAGGCAATTCCCCTGACCGAAAAAATCTGATGACGAAAATGTTTATAAAAAATTTGATTTACAAATTTTTTTTATTGTAATTCAAGACTAAAATATTTCTTATACTTACTGCTTGTTGCTTTATGTCAACAATCTATATTGAAAAGAACAACAATTTTTTTAATTCATCTTTTGTTTTCTATACATTTTGTCTAAGAGGATTTTTCGTTCGACTTAAATATATCATTCATTCCATCAAAGAACGCCCAAAAATTATCCTTAGGTCTTCGAATTTAGTTAATATTCAGCATACGTATGCCCTATGGAGCTATTTTAATATCTCCATTTTCATTTTTTTTTTTTTTAATTTTGAAAAACTCGCGAATTTATGCACGATTTTAATTTTTTGGAAAGTAAGAAAAAAAATTTAAAAAGTATGTAACTTTAAACACCAATATCTCTATAAGCTATTAATGATTTATATTACATATAGAAGATAAATATCTCTTCTTAAAATAAAGTTATTTAAAAATAATATTATCACTTAAAGATACATTTTTAATACAAATACAATTTTAAGATGCATTTTTGAAAAATTTTTACCCTTTCAATTTGTCTACCACTGATATTACAAAAATTATAATTTTTACTAAAAATTACAATATAAATTGTTCTGGGACAAAATGTTACTCTTCAAAAGAAAATAAAAATATTCCTTCAGATTTTTTCATAAAAAAATAATATTTTTATATTTTTTTTTTTTTTTTTTTATTTTTGTTGAGTTTATTTTCAAATAAATTTTAGTCATAGCATTTCATAATTTGTTGTTTATAGTATAATACATTTCCATCAAAGAATTGCTAATGTAATGTGTAATAAACATATTTTTCTTCAATATTAATTAAAAATATTTAAAATAAAAAAGGGCAGAAATTTCTTAAAAATGCATCTGAAAATTGCATTCTTGTTGTGAGTGCATATTTAGCGAAAACATTGCTTTTGAATTATACAATATCATTTACAATATTTATTGTAATAACCTTTACACTGGTTTCTAAATCAATAAAATCCGACATATAGTTACAGAATTATGAACGCTTAAAGTTGCATATTAATGAACGAAAATAACAAAAAAATAAAAAATAAGAAACTATGAAAAAATGTAATTTTGTATGAAACAACTGGTGGTCATTTTCCAAAAAAAAAATATTAAAATTAGTAAATCATGTTGTCCCACAAAAATTATTATTGTATTTTGTAGGAAAGATATTGCTATTAAACATATTAAAAGAAAATTAAAATCGAAGGAATAGAAATTTGCCAAAAATGCATTGTGTAACTGAAATTGTATTTTTAAATAAACAATTTACCTTTGAATTATTGCCTTTAAAGAGGTTTCAGTTGGCTTTCATTAGAGCGTTGAATCATTAAAATCAATCTACATCATAAAAAGATATTAATATGTAAAGTTACGTAGTTTGTCGAATGTTTTAACTTTTATAAAAATTTAGATCGTGAATAAATTCGCGATTTTTTAAAATTGCAAAAAATAATAATGATAAAGACTAAATGGCTCCATAGGCTATATGTTTAGCAAATATTAACAAAATCCTTTTAAACAAAAATATACATTTTTTATAAGTCTCTCGTGGAATGAACGATATATGTATTTTAAAGGTTGGTCTTTCACTTTAGACTAAAAAAATTGATAAGTTCCCGATTCTATAAATATTTGCAAATAATGAAAATAATTGAAATATATCAGTTAATGGAAAACCTTAGAAACGGTAAGGGAATTATGTCAATGAAGATTTATTTATATTTTTTTTAATGTAATAGCCAAATTCAATGTAAAAATTACTTTAAAGATCTGAAACATTCTGTTCCCATGCTCTTTGCATATTATAAGTTTTACATATTTTTTGTTATAAATTAACAAAACATAAACAGAAAATTTGGAAAATAATATAATATTGATTATATTCGTATTTTTTACACATATTTCTAAAAAGGATAAGTAAAACTTAAAGTTAGTTGAATTCATTATAAATTACTTAACTACAAAACCATTATTTAAAATTGAATTTAAATTTTAACCGAAAATATTAGATAATACAGAAGAATAGCTTGAAATCAATATTTTTCCAATAGGTAATATAAGTACCCAAAAAAGCTTCAAAGGCAATGATTTTAATATTGTGTTGTCATTGGAAGGAAGTGCTTAGTGCTAAAGAAAAAACGCTAATACTTGTCTGTCATTGCAAGAATGTAATTTTTTTTATTCAAATTCAGTTTTTGTCTCAATGTAATTTGGTTATACATTTATATATTTTCAAATATTATTTTAACTTGTTAAATGTTAATAAAACAAAATACCTTTAAATTAGCGAAATAGTGGATTTTCTTTGAAATAATGACCTTTTTTTATTTGCTAAAAATACATTTTTTTACCTTCAGAAAAGTATAGAAAATACAGTTATTTCTGCTGAACCCAGCAAAAACTTTGGTTGCCATATAATGAGTTATGAAGCTAATATAATGTCCCTTCACTTACATATTAACAGAATAACCCATTATTTTAACAAGGCGATGACATTACAAACAAGTATTTACCTAATATTATTACATTACAGGCATTGTAGAATATCATTACTTGGATGTCATTTCAAGAACTAATTACTTCCAAGCTATTCAACAACTTATTGATTTTAAAGTGTTACTGAAGTTATTATTAGTAAAAACAATAGGAACTAATTACATTTTAGTTTTCAAATAACTAATAAATTGTTTTTTAGCTTTTTTCTTTTACCAAAAATGTAATAATTTAAAAACTATTTTACACAGAAAATATCTATTACTAAATTCATAAAACCAATTATATTTTTTACTGAAATCGGACCTATCACTGAATTAGTAAAATCAAATATTCAAATTCGAAAATATTTTATTGAAAAAATTTTAATTTTTTTCTTATTAAAATATTTTTACTATTTATAAATTTGAATATTTGAAAATTCTTAAGAAATTCAATAATATGGTTTATTAACATCAATAAAAATAATATTAAATTTTTTGCAGATTTTCGAACAATTTTTATTTTTTATTTAATATTTTTTTACATTTTCTATAATATATATAATAATTCGGATTGAATGTTAGTATTGTATTTTATCATGTAAATGAATGTATGAAAATTTGGTATTGAGAAGCAAAACTTTTATATAATACTAACTAATTAATGAGACTTTTTTAGATGAAATATAGTTTAACGGTAATGCACAGTGTATAGTATGTATGGTGAAAAATAATGGAGAAATAACTAATAATTTATGTATTCATGTACAGTAGTATACAAAATATACATATATGAAGATATGTACGACACTATTTCCAAATTTCATTAGTGGCCAAAACCATTTAAAATAGAAACGCAATCGTTATCAATTGAAGCATTTTCTAAATTAATTCAACTTACATACCTTTTAATGGAGTGAAATATATAAGTTTCAATGAAACCAAAATAGATAAGATATAACAAATGCGCAAAGAAACTCTGCTTTCGTACCGCCAAAACCGTAAAACAGGGCAATTTACGATTTCAAACATGTATCACTTTGTTAAGGACCACTTCCGCTAAAGACTATTTCCGTAAAATACTTTTCAATACAAAAATGAAAACACATTAAATTATCTTCAAGAAGTTAAGTTACTTTCGTATAATTATATCACGAGAGGGCGATACATGTTCAAGCACACAATTGAAAGGATATAGTTTAATCGACTTGGGAACTATACAGCAATATACAATAGACCCCATCATTTATGCGATATATTGTTACATACGTGCATATTTCATATGCTTTTGATTCATCTAGAAGATGCACAAAAATAAATCACTATTCATATTGGGTAATGAAATATATACGAAAATTAAGGTAACTTACCTTTGGAATCCTGCAAATGATGGATTTAATATTTTTTAATTTCATTTATTTTTATATTTTTAATTGCCAAAAAACAAGAAATTTTTATTGTTCTTCGTATTAGTTTAGAATAAATTTACAAGCAATAAAATAATATATTAAAATCAAACAATTTCCGCAAACTTTGCATTTTCTTAATTTATCCCTTCTTTAAATATATCAATTGGTAAACCAAATTAAAAAATCAATAAAATGTAGTATTTTCAAAAATGTGCTCATAAATAAGTAATTACATATGCTTCAAAATTCTTAGGGGACTAAATTTTTTATGGTATATGCTTAGCCCCCTAAACCAGCTTCCCAGCGCCAATGGTTATATTTCCTCAAAGATGAAAAATTCGTGAAATGTGATTGAAACGAATCAGGGTTTTTTTATATTTTTGATTTTTTTCCCCCACAAGTTCAAATTTTTGTTATTAGAGTTGTATAAGAAAACTGCTCTCTAGACATGGAGGAACAATATTACTTTTTTTTACTTTTTGGTCACTGTATGTGCGCTTCTCCTTGAAGATGTAATTTGATGTCATATATTTATATCTCCTTATATATATCCCCTTATATTTAAAAAAAAAAAAGCGGGAATTTTTAAAAAGGTACAGTTTTTCGCCACAGAGACAAAAGCCACCAACCACCAAATATATTAGTAAATAAGTCATTCAATTAAAAACTTTTTTAAATTTGCAACTCTCACCAAAATAATTATATCAATTACTAAAAACTGCAAAAAATGAAAAAACAGAAATATATTTCAAATTAAAAAATTGATAAAATCAATTAAGTAGATGATTCTATGAATTAAAAATTTAAGTCAGAAATAAAATTTTACTTAAATTTTATTTTTATTTTATATTTATTAAATTTAGCTGCAAAATGAAACAACTGACTCTCAAGACTATTTTCAGAAAATTGATTTTGCTTGGGCTTATCGATGTAAATGTAAATATTCAAGTTTTATCCTAAAATCACATAAAAAAAAATATTCAAATAAAATGATTAACTTTATTTTGAAATTTAATTACGTTATTAATTAATATAATTAGCTTTGTAATTAGTTGCAATTTTTTAAATTTAAAAAAAAAACTTGTCTATAAAAAGTATAGAAATAAAATAATTTTAAGTCAATTACCAACGATTTTCAATTATTTGGGCGTATAATGAGCCAGTAACAGGAAATGTCTATATGAATTCTCAGTGTTCGAAATCGTGTTTAATAATAATTATTTCGTATGTATGCATTTTAAATATTTAATGAGATCATTAATCGTTTTAATATTTTTGGATATTGCCTTCATTGGTACCGATGGTTAGATTCAATTATTTTTGTATAAAAAAATCAGTTTGTATTGATTTTTTTACGATTTGTTCAGACATCTGTCATATTCTTTAAAGTCTTTATTGGTATATAATCCTAGGTTATATAATCTTTATTGGAACGTCCCGAAGAAGTGAAAGTTTTTTGATAAGTTTCCAGGAATTATATATAATTATACTATATATTAAAATTTATTTAGAAAGTGCTCTTACAGAAACATTACACACATTCAATGTGTATTATACATGCAATACATACTTGAGTATATTATTATAAATTCTAGTTATAAAAGGATACAATGCCAAAATTTGATAGAGGAAAACGAAACTTGACATATAGTTCCTTCTTGGCATCTTATATTATCCTACTAAAATTCACAGATAATAACATGTGATCTGCATAAGACATTCGAGATCAAAGGTTACAAAAATCGAATTTATACGTGCTTACTGAAGTTTTCATATTTTTTTTTTTCATCTAGTTTTAGTTGTATTGTATTATTTAAATATCTTTAGTTATTAAATCAATAATTATATTAAAATTAGTGCGTTTTTATTGAAGGAAGAATTTAATTAATTGTAGAATTGAACTAATAAAAATTTTAGTTCATTTTAGTCAAATATTCAGTCATAATTCTAACTAATTTGATCAAAAAAAATTAATTTAAATTAAAGCCAAAATCAATTATTCGAGTTAATTAATATTATTATTTTGGTCATTGAAGCAAAATGAAACAAAAAATTAATTAATGTAAGTAATTTCGTAATTGAAGACCATTTTTATTTTTATTTTTATTTTTTTTTTGTGAAATTTATAAAATTTATTGACAAATTTGCATTTTCGTAACCTGAAAAATCGTGCCGTTTCAAAATCTTCTTTAAGATTAATTATTTAGTGGTCTAAAAGGTTACGGGTTATTTTTCTATAGTTTAATCCGAAAATATTTTAAAAAATAAAGAATTTAAACGATATACGTAGAAATGTTAACAAGGTTTTTAGTTGGCAAATTAGCTTTCTGAATCAAATTTAGAATGTGAAAAGAATTACGACCAAATGCCAGAAAATATACGAAGAAGGTAAGTTTGTCGGTCAAGGTAAGTTTGTCGGCCAATAAGGTGATGACAACAGTTTTTTGGAATGTACGCGGGATAATCCACATTTATTACCTTCAAGAGGGAAAACTATAAACGGCGAATATTATGCTAACTTATTAGACCGATTTAATGAGGATTTAAAAAGAAAACGACGCCATATGGCCAAGAAAAAAGTTCTTTTTCATAAAGACAATGAACCGCTGCGCACGTATGCAGTATCATTGGCTAAACTTTATGAATTGGGCTATGAATTGGTACCTCATCCGCCATATTCTTCGGATTTAGCCCATAGTGAATAATTCCTATTTCCAAAACTAAAGAAATGTCTCGGTGGAAAGAGATTCATCTCCAACGAAGAAATTATTGACCAAACAAATGCCTATTTTAAGGAACTCGAAAAATTATATTTTTTACGCAAAGTAAATGACGACACTTGCTCAAAATTTGACAATAGTCTATTAACAGGTGGTACTTGATGGGAATAGTGTTGCATTTTTTATAACTACGAGGGAAGTTCGAAAAATAACCGACTTATTGATCCGCACTCGTAAAATAACATATCGTAGTTAAATAAAAAAATTGTCGTATTAAAAGTTATTTGAAAATATGTTCAGCAAAAGTTAAAAGATATTAAAGATATTTACTTATTTTCTTCCGTATTAAATAAAGAATCTTAAAACTAACAAAATATTTTTTTCTAAAATATCTGGAGGAAATTTTTTTCTTATTTAAATATTGTGCAAAAATTATTACAAAAATTTAAATTTTTCCTTATAAATCAACTAGTAATGATAATATTCAGAGTCTTTTTGCATGCGGTTATAGTTTTTACAAGATTTATGAATGTGTGTCATTATAACATAAATAAATGGAATTTGAAATCTTAAGAATTTTTTTTTAATTTTTAACTTTAAACCGTGATAAGTCTTAGGGTTCCTCGCAAAAGTGATTCACGACAATGAGTTTTAAGGTGTTGCTTTTTATTGTCGATGTGCCAAGAAAAAAAGTCCGAAAAGTATTTCAGTTAAATTTTAAAAGTTTTGCATTTTTGCCCATATGTATTTAAATTAAAATGTTGCAATAAAATTCAATATTTTTTTATTTAATCTCTTAACTTATTTTATAAATGTTTCAGCTTAATTTTTCTTTAACAAGAAACTATTCGCTTGGTATTAAAAAGATTTTTTGAATAAATTCTAGGAAAAATATGGAAAAAACGAAAAAATCCTTTTTCAATGACAAAATGTTTGCATGTGTATAGCACAATCATAAATCAATGTTTAAACATTAAAAAAATACCCAACGCCATTTTCCACAAAAAAATAAGATAAAATTTTCAATAAAGAGGAATTAATTTTTTATATTTCAAATTTTATTATGAATACTGAAAATATTTTTTATTAATAATTCAATTAGACTTAAAAATGGTCATATTCCTTTAATATAAATAAATAATAAAATCATTGTTATTTTAAGTTATTAAACACTTAAAGTATCCTTATTAACTATTGTTTTTATCTTAAATATCTTAA
This sequence comes from Protocalliphora azurea, assembly GCA_932274085.1. NCBI lineage: Eukaryota > Metazoa > Arthropoda > Insecta > Diptera > Calliphoridae > Protocalliphora > Protocalliphora azurea. The sequence goes on from OW026522.1 coordinate 151,166,308, forward strand.
CATTTTGCTGGGTTTTTTTAGTCATGGGAATTCACAAAAATATATTCATATTTTTGTTAAACTCATACATAAAAAAATATATGAAAATGTTCAACATTTTTATATGTAATCCCGTGAAAATAAACAAAGTTTTCTTGAAGAAATGAAATAAGATTTCTAAGAAAATATATTTTTTAAGAATTTTTAAAAAAATAATAAATAATAGCAAAATACATAAAAATGGTTTTGCAAAAATAAAGTAAAGAAAACTAAAATCAAGAGAAGAGTTTTCTCTTAAAGTGATTTTATTCCCTCTAAAACTTTAGTTCATACTTAAAACTTTAATACGATTTTTGAGAAAACATATATCGAATTGACAACTTTGTTACTGTGTTATATATTAAAGTATTAAATGAAGAAAAACAACATTTTTGCAAAATTAATACAATTTCTGAAAATTATAATTTTCAAAAAAATTAGTTTGTAGGTTTTTGTCGAACTTTTTTATAGTTTTTTAAAATTTTTTGTATTCGGCCTTAAATTTATTGAATAATTGTAGAAGAATGAATACATTATAAAAGTTCTATTGGACACTCGGCAGAATGAAATGCTTTTTCTCAGGTAAAATCTATTATTATTTTCATAGATGTTCATATATATATGAAACATTTTGTAAAATTTTCAACAACTATTTTACAATATATGGAAATAATTTGCAATAATATATATAAAATATATAATAAATAATTTTACAATATATGGAAATATATACTATTTTACAATATATGGAAATAATTTGCAATAATATATATAAAATATATTATAAATAATTTTACAATATATGGAAATATATACTATTTTACAATATATGGAAATAATTTGCAATAATATATACAAAATATATAATAAATAATTTTACAATATATGGAAATAATTTTTATAAGTACAAACTATTCTAAAAAGATTTCATCACATTATGCATAATTTACAATTGATGGAAATACATCTTGAAATTTTATGAAATCGAAAAATTCCAAAAACTAAAATTTTTGAAAAATTTAAAAAATTGTTTCTACAAATTATAATATTAATTTATATCGTTCATAATCAAAAAGAAAATTGTAAAAAAATTAATTAGAAACAAAGTTATGGAATTTTAAAAATTTCAAAATGTATTTGGCAGGGAAGTTGTGTGTAAATATCTCTATATAGCTATGTTATACTATAAGCACGAAGCTATGCATCTTTCATAAAAATACCGTGGTGTTCTCTTTAAACATCATCTATTTAACTCACATCTTTTCGGGAAATAGAATCTGTGAATTATTTTCCTTATATGTTGTTAAATAAAACGAATGGTTTACGATAAAAATTTGTACAATTATTTTGTATTTTTCCTTTTTTCAATTATTACTGTTTATATGCTTAAAACTACCATTTAGGTAGTAAATGAAGCAACGTATAAATTGTTATTGTTTAGCCACTTATTAAGTAGCAATGACACTGTTATTGTTGTTGTTATTTTATTTTGTCCCTTCTGTTTGTTTCTAATTTTAGAAATACTTAACAGGGGAGTCGACTAACGCTTTTTTTCACGGTGCCCAGTGTGAGGTTAAATTAGTTTGTATTCTTCTACAATTATTCAATAAACTTAAGCCCGAGTACAAAAAATTCTAAAAAGGCTTTTCGAAAAAATGTAATTTTTTTTATTATTTTATTTATTTTTTTACTTTTTATAAATAGGTTTTTAAAGGAAAATGTTGGTGAATTTCTTATTTTTTGAAAAATCGCATTTAATATATTCCAAAACTTGTACACAAAATACTAGTCGTAATTTTAAGAATAATTTGATTAAATTTGGAATATATTACTATATTGGTATAGTGACGAAGCCTCTTGAAATTGTTATTGAATGGTCCATTATTTTACTTAGCCTCCTTGGAAATATTCTCCCGGAATAGGTTATTCATACTCGAGTTATCGAATTTTTAGTGAAAAATTATGATTTTTGATGAAAAATTAATTTCTGTTTTCTTGTTTTTTGAATGAAGAATTAAATTTTTTATAAGAAAAATAAAAAAAAATTAAATAAAATAGTTTTTAACAGAATTCATAAACGTAGGTCTCACAATGTTATAATAAATAATATAATGGCTCTACACTACTTATACATAAGCTGAATAATATAGCGCACAGAGGGGTGAAATTGAGAAATATGGCGATTTTAATCACAGTGGTAAAAACTTTAAAATTTTACTTTTGCAAGTATATATTTTTATGCTTTGTTTAATAAAAAGTAGCTTTTTTGCAAAAGAATTGTTAAGCATAGGTATTTAGAAACACATTTAAGTATTTTTGGTTAAAGTTAATGTTGTAAAAATATTTTTAATATTCTTTTCCTAAATCGATCTAAATCATTTTTTACTTCTATATTGAAATACATTTCAAGGTTAAATATGCTTGTTTTCATAACCAAAATGAAATAAAATTAAAGTAATACAAATTTAAATTAAAGGTTTGATTATCTTAATTATTTGATTTATTTGAGAAAATAACTATATGGAATTTTCAGAAAATACTTAAAACAAAAAGAAAAGCAGCAGTAGAGCCAGTTTTGCCATATTAATTAATTTTGATGCGTAAACGTAGTTAATGTGACAGGGTCTTATATGAAAGCTATGGTAATTTATGGATCGATTTCAAATTTGGCTATAAAATTAACACTTAAATAAGATTTATTTTTACTAAAATTCCTATTTATACCACTATTCATATAGGAATTATGAAAGGAAAAGTAATTCCGGGAGGGGTTTCTATATGGGAGGCACGGTCAATTTTGGACTCATCCTCATGAAATTTGGTAGTATGATTTTTATTTAGACAATATATATGGATATATTTAAAATATTTATTAACATTTGACCTGTTTTTGGAAAATTTTAATATGGGTGCTGAATGAAACAATGACTACATTTTAACCAATTTTATTTCAAATAGTAGACTCATTACTTAATTTCATAATGTTACCTTTAAACGGACAGAAGCTTACGTTAAAAATAATGTTTATAAATTATAAAAGTATTTTTTCTATGTACTAATGAGCTAATTATTGCAACAAAATTATAAAAAAAGTGCTATATTCCTTCTCTGAATCAAACGCCATTTTTGGCATTTCTACCCCACATTGGAGACAACTACTTACCTCAAGTTATTACAAGTAGGCATTTCAGAATCTTATTACACAGATGTCATCATAACAACAAATTTCTTACAAGTTTTTTTCATAAATCATTAACTTTAAAATCTTGCTGAAATCATTATTAGTAAAAACAAGTTACATTTGAAATGTTTCCTTTTCATATAAGCAATAAATACATCTTTAAATATATGACAGATTCTTCAACCAAATCTATATTTCTTTCCAAAAATAGATTAAATAAGAAGGAATTTTTGGAAACTCAGACATTTAAGGAGTGACATTGGTAATGTCATATCATCGAAATTAATATGAGTAGAAACGAAATTCAAAATGCGTTTCAAAAAATGAGCATACGCTTTTTAGATATTCCAATATTAGGGTACATTACGTAATATCTGATAACCTTTGCATAGAAAGCTAGATTTTCCGAAATCACCGCAAGAGTTTAATGGCGGGGATGCTTCACTACCACACATTGATGCGAAAACTAATATTTATATTGTAAGGAGGCTATCACTTGCTCAGGATTCTTTATCTTAATTTCCATTAACTAATTTTATAAGAAAATTATTCTCATAAAATGTTACAGTTCTAGAAATATACAGTAATTAATACTTATTTTGAATTAAGATCTAAACCTACCCTAAGTATTTTCATTTCAATTGTGGAATTTGATAAGAAAATTATAAAACCACAAAAAACTGTTAAACTTTCACTCTAATTTGTATGAAAGTACCATTTCCCCTGTTCCGTTTTCAAAATAAAATATACCTTTTTGAATTCTTTTGATTTAAAATGTATTTTTTTACAAAGCAAAACCTATATAGTCATTTTCATTTATAAACATTAAATATTTTAAAAATTCAAACTATTTCATCTCTCTTTAAAATTGCAAGTAATTCAAAACATTCAAAGCAAATTATATGCAAGCTTTAGTCGTGGCTTTAAATAAACATTTATTATATATTTTATATAATTAGTGCATACAATTCAATTTATTAAAATGAAACCAATGGATTACATTTTTTGAAACTTTGTTTTCTTAACCCTCTAATGGTTGGAGTAAAAATGTACAAAATATAATTAATCAAATGAATAAAATATAAAAACAAATTAAAAGATGCCCTGGAGTAGCCTTGACCATTATAGGGTTAACGACCGTTCCAAGTAGTTTTACATTTAAATGAAAAATTAATTTTTTATTCGTTTTCAAAACAAAATATTTAATATTTTCTGAAATACCTTTCATAAGAGCTTTATTGTGTTTTCGTTTACTTTTCTGTTGGAATGGGTCCACTTTTTGTTTAAACTCTATTTTATTTTTTTAGTTAGCCTTAAGTGTTCTTTAAACATTTGTTTACTTTAACCCAACATATTTCAAATGGACTTTTGGAGTTTTGGACAATTTAATGGTTTAGCCTTCCTTGGTATAAAGCAGCATCATTTGTTTGATAATATACGAGATCAGGTTATAGAAAGGAATTTTTCCAAGAGCACTCAGTTGTATACATTTCTCTGTTAAAAGTGTCATTTGTTCTAAATAAAGTGATTTTTTCCCGCATGTACAAATATCTTGGCAGACCAAATATTTGTTTGACATTTTTTATTATTATTGTTTTTTACACGATATTTACCTGCTACATTTCTCATAACATCTGTGATATGGAATTTATGACCAGCATGTTGTGAGAAGTTCGATAATACGTACTTTATAATGACCTTAATACGTATTTATATTTTTGAAGAAAATTTATCTCAAAAATGTTTGTCCTCTTTTTTAATTTAAAAATTTTATTTTATTTTATTTATTTTTTGCTGGTTCTTTTTTAAACTTTTGTGATAAAACATACTGAGAAATTTAATAAATGTATCTTATTCAGTACAAAGATATAGAGATTTTACCTTATAATACTTAATATTTTGTCTGCGATCCTTTAGTTTATAAATCAACATTTTCTTCGGTTATCAGAGTTCCTGTCGGTGATCGTGATTTCTTTGTATTTCTTATGATTTAAGAAACTGTATTATCCTACTCACCTGCAATAACAATTGTTTTATATGGTCGACATGAGTTTTGATTATAAATTTTAATTATGCGTTTGCATAAATTTTGTTCATTTACAACAAAATTTTGCAAATAGTTACGGAGGATTATAACAACTGTAAATAAGCTCATGTTACAACTTTTTTTACGTACAATAAAAGTTATAAGCCTTAAAACGTACACTATGTTTTTATGCGCAGTCCTTACTTCAAAAATAAGCGAAATAAATAGTTTTTTTGTCACCTAAAAAGTTGTGTTTTTTGAAGTACAAGATTCTGAATAGAGGTCTCCGATATATCTTATTATTTCTAAATTATTTAACTAATATTTCATTTTATTTACAAACGCAGTAAAGATTAAATTGCAAATTACATAACTTCTTCCATAATAATCGATAACTTTGGGAATAAGTTTTTAATCCATAATTTTTTGTTGAAAGAATTATACTCGCACAGAAAAAAATAATAATGGATTTCAATTACGAATTTTCTTATATGTATTAAATTTTTACTTGATTTTGCTCCAATCATCAAAATGATTAATATTATTAAAGTTAAATTAATTGATTTTTTTTTTAAGAATTTTAATTAATCATTTTATTATACCAATTATAGTTATGATTGAAATTTTACATAAATCTAAGTAATATATTTATTGTTTCGATGCTTCCTTAATTTTAAACACACAAATTTACGCAAAATTATTTATTTCAATTTTACAAATATTTAAAGAATACACCAAATTATTTTACATGTAATAAATATATATAAATGAAATGCATATAATTTTTGCAACACGCAGAATGTATTATTTACTACATAATGAAAAAATATAATGTGGGTAATGTGTGTGATGTTTCATGGATGTGTGTTTTAAGCATAGTAGATGCAAACTTTTTGTCACAATTTTTGTCAAAAAAATTCCCATTTGACACAAAATAATAAATGGATTTCAATTACGAATTTGCTTATATGAATTAAATTTTTACTTGATTTTGCTCCAATCATCAAAATGATTAATATTATTTAAGTGAAAGTAATTGATTTTTTTTTTTTTTTTTTTTTTTTGTTTTTGAAGAATTTTAATTAATTATTTTATTATATCAATTGTAGTTATGACTGCAATTTTACATAAATCTAAGTAATATATTTATTGTTTCGATGCTACAATTAATTGAATCTCTACTAATGAACAGAAATGCTTCCTTAAATTAAAAGGCACAAATTTACGCAAAATTATTTATTTCAATTTTACAAATATTTAAAGAATACACCAAATTATTTTACATGTAATAAATATATATAAATGAAATGCATATAATTTTTGTAACACGCAGAATGTATTATTTACTATGTAATGAATAAATATAATGTGTTAATGTTTTATGGAGGTGTTTTTTAAGCATAGTAGATGAAAACTTGTGAATTTTCTCACAAAAATTCCCATTTGACGTAAGTTGGTCATGTCGGGAGGACGCACCATCAAAAGGATTTTGAATAGCACAGATCATGCAATTTCGAGGATGATACATCAAATATGATATTAAACAACATGTGGCAGACTATTTAAACAAACCTTCAAAATAAATACTTATCTTTGTACGCAGCTTTAATAACTGATTATATGTTTATTCGTAATGTCTTCCATACATCACATAAATTACGGAAGTTTCTATAATAACGTCGGAAAGATAAAACCATCTCACCAAACATAAACAATTTTACTTACTGAATAAATGAAGAAGTTCGTATTCGTCATTTCTAGTGTAATAAAGCACAGAAAGGCAGAAATTTTGTATACTTTGCACAGAAATAGAGTTTTCAAAAATATTCTTATTTTTTAATTACCATTTTTTTATATTCTATTAATTAAGAAGTTAATTATATTAATTAATACATTAATTATATTTTAAAATAAAAATTATTAAAAAGTTAATTGAAAAATGTTAAAGAATATTTCTTTCTATGCGTATGCAATATGCGAAATTAATCTAAATACTGAAAAATAAAAATGTGTGGACATCATAGAGTTTTTTATTAGATACATGTAAAAAGACTAAAAAGATTTTGAAAATTCTAGCCATGTAGATGCTGACAATATAAACAATATCTAAGATTAACAGTAATTTAAAAGTATTAACACAAATGTAGTAAATGACGCCACAAGAATATTAAAGGAATTATAAACAATACTACACCAATAAATAATTAAATGACATTTAAATTAAACTTATCTAATTAAAAAATATAAATTTGCCGTTTGAATACTTAACAAAGACAAAAAGAAAATAAAACATAATAAATTTTTGGATATTTTAAAAACCGCATTTAAATTCATAAAACGTAATTGTCATTATGTGAGTAAATTTGTAAATAACAACAGGAAATTACATGTATTGACATTAAATGCATATTTTATTTGACAACACCAGCAGAATGATAATTTTCAATACTTTGTTTGAATAAGTATTTCTTCAATTATAATTGAACATAATTTCCAGAAGTTTAATAATGAAACAAAAGTAAATTTTAAAAAATTAAAAAAAGGTTTTTCGTGTAAAACAAAAATTGTTTAACCGTTAAATCAAAAGTAACGGCCACTTTAGTAATAAAGTAAACAAATTTATACAAAGTTTACTATTTGGAATATTTGTATGTAGTTGTTTTATGAAATATATTTTTTATCTTATACTTCTTTTTCTAACATTTTTTATTTTTTCAATTTAAGCAGACAATTTACAAAAGAGTTTTAAAAGGTTTGTTTCTATTTTATTCACACATGTATACCCACATACCTTCATACAAACATATAAACTCATACATTTACTTTTACATAAGAAAAAAAAGTATCACGTTACATATTTTAGACCATTGCTTTTTTATGTTCATTCCCCATTTTTTATACCCTACACCACTATAAGTGGTTGGGGTATTATGCGTTTGTGCTGATGTTTGTAAAGCGTAGAAGATGTTATCAAACACCCATCTTAAAATATTCCAATCGACTCAGAATCACTTTTTAAGTCGATCTAATGATGTCCGACTGTCCGTCCGTCCGTCCGTCCGTCCGTCTGTCTGGCTTGTTGTTCATGTAAACCTTGTGCACAAACATCTTACTTGTTTTTTATTTATTTAGAAAAGTAACAATTTTATAGTGAGTAAAAAATATTTTTTCCTACTAAATGGAGCAATAGTCAATCCAAAGACTCTATATTTATAAAGATGTTGCACTGTCATACATTGTACTGTCTCACAGCGGATAATTTTCACTTTTTTGTTGTAAAATCATAACTTTTGAGCGTTTCAGGCTTCACAATGAGTGCCCATTGCCGGTTCTAGATCCACAGGAAGCTGATAACTTTTATGCCCCAGTTTAATTCTTTTTTTAGTATAAATTTTACAGGTTTTATTTACATTAAATTTCATATTTGTATATCAAAAAAAACCTTTTCAATAATATGTAAATGTTAAGGAATATAGGAGTATTATGCTCGAACATGATAATTTTTTTTTAACAAGAACGGCACTCACTGAGTAAAACTGACGATGACGCTAAATTTAATAGTGTTAACCATTTTTAAAAGTGAGTGCTCGTTTTAGAGATATTTCATTTTGAAAGGTTAAAAGAAGGGTTAGGAAAATAAAGTTTTTTCTTTTTTTTTTTTTTTTTTTGCTTAAATTTAATGATTTAGTTCTACCAGTTGCTTTACGAGTTGGGTGCCCAGCTAATAATTTTCAAAATTGTTTAAAAATCTCTCAAATCCCTCAGAGACCACCAGAAACCATTAAATGTAATTTTCAAAAATTGTTTAAAAATCTCGCAAATGCAATTGAGGAATGGGAGTTATATCGTTTAGTAGAGGGGATTATTGAATTCATTTTCCATATGGTCCATATGTGTGATAAAGACGGAGGTAGTCAAATATGACCAAAACCTCAGAGTTATATGGTTTAATAGAGGGATTATTGTGTTCATTTTCCATATAGGCCATATGGGTGACTAGTAAGGATGTGGTCAAATTTGATCAAAATACTTCAGGGACCACCAGAGTCAAGATTAGTTAAATATGCTTTAATGTATTAACAAATGTAAATATAAGTTAAATATGTTTTTGACGCTTCGGTATATTTAAAAAAGTTAAATATGTTTCGACGTAAGTCGTTATGTAAAAACAAATTAAACTCAGCATATTTATCTTCACACACATGACAATAATCCCCTCTATTAAACCATATAACTCCCATTAATCAATTTTATTTGGGAGATTATATAAAAATTTTTAACGATTACACCTAATGGATTCTTTTGGTCTCTGTCACTCATATGGACCATATGCAAAATGACGGCAATAATCCCTTCTATTAAACCATATAACTCCCATTCCTCAATTGTATTTGGGAGATTTTTTTTAAATTTTTGAAAATTACTTTTAATGAATTGTGGTGGTCTCAAAGGGATTTTGATCATATTTGGCCACCTTCTTCCTTGTCACTCATATGGACCATATGAAAAATGAACACAATGTCGCAATTTTAAAGATAACTCAATGAAATTTAGCACGTGAAACTTTTATGATACAAGGGCGGAGCCTATTGAAATTACTTGTGATCGGTCCATTATTTCACCTATCCTCCATACAAATGTCCCCTGAATAGAGTATAAACACTCAAAAATGCCTTAAAATAAAAATATTTTATTAAAATTTGGTGCAAAGAAGTTCTGTATAAATATCAATCGTTGTACCAAATTGACCATAGATCCTATATAAACCCCTCTTCCTAAAAACACTTTAACGTTCATAAATCCTATACGAATGTTAGTATCAAGTTAATATTCGACACAAATAAGTTTTATGTAAGTTAGAAACAACATTACCAAATTTTATGAGAATCAGTTCATATAAACTCACTTCCAGGAATCGCTCTAAATTTCATAGAATCATCTAGATGTTATTATCAACACATTATTCTGTATTTGTATATTTTATTTTACATTTATTAAAATTTTTCTCAGGTGTAATATAAGTCCCTTTCCCGAATTTTTATGCTCATACGTAATGATGTAGGGTATCATATAGTCGGTATTGACCGACTATATCTTTCTTTCTCATTTTTTTTTTTTTTCTTATTTGTTTCATATATGCGGGTGTGAAAATTAATTTCTATGAAAAATTGCAATCTCAAGTGTTGAACACTCACAGATACAAATACAAACGCAATGCTTGATGCTTAGAGATGGTTCGTTGCTTCTGTATGTCGGACTATTTGCTTTAGACACTCTTACAAATACTCTCCTATTTGTACATTTTTTTATGCTATTGTTCATACGATTTGTGTTTTATTTTTTTGTTATTATTTGCAATTTTTTAAGTTTTTAACACAAAACTGAAATTGAAGATAAGACATCGTTTGTTATAGTCCTTTCCGACACATACAATCTCATATATTCACACAAAAATTTACATTAGTGAACATTAGAAAAGGGACACATATTCAATACCATTTTATTGTTTTGTAAAGAAAATTATATTAAGAGATTAATATTAAAAGTTATTAGATTAAAAAAATTATTTTTAAAATAAATTTTTTTAAACAGTATTTTATTTAATGTTAATATTCGTATTAACTTTATTTATGTTTTCCTTAGTGCTTGATGTTTGTATGTATATGAAAACATTTTACTTATCACATTCTGAATGGCAGTAAACTTTCAAATGTAATCGTTTTTCCTCTTTTCCGTTTTTTATTATTATTTTTGCCACTATTCTTTAGTATTCAGTTTCTCATTGAATATGAACAGAAAACAGTTTAAATTAAAAACAATAAAATTGCTGATATTAAGAGGTAAAGAAAAATAAATTGAAAAATGTAAAAAAATTGAAACTGAAATAAAATTGTTGAAACAAGTACAAATGTTCCAATTTGTAGAGAATATTATGGATATTGTTATAAAACCAATTTACTTTAAATTTAAGATTTTATCGTCGATTACATTTTTCACTGGTGCCTGCAAAAGAAACTACAAGAATTTTATTTGAATTGATTTTAAGTTTTTTCTCATTTTAAGTCGGGTTTTTTGTTTCAGCACCTTTAGATGAACTTTAATATTTTAAAGAATCTAAACTAAACGATCCATAAAATATCGAAGGATACACCAAATAAAATTATGTAGAGAGCTATTTCAATTTCATTTAAATATCCTTAGGTTTGTCTTCTTTAGTTGATAATGTTTATTTATTATATTAACACTTTTTTAATCTGTTGTCTCTTTAGATCGTTTTGTGCAGTAATATTTTGAAATCAGGACTGCATACACACAAAAAAAATATATGCACATTTTAAGGCTTATAACTTTTACTATACGTAAAAAAATTAATAGAGTTAACATTCATATTATATGATAAATCTGATTGTAATAGCATAATTAGTATTTCTTTAATGAAAAAGTTAATGAAAATTGGATAAAATTCGTTCAATCATATAATTCAAATTCATTATCGAACCATTTGTCGAAGGTATAAAACAATTGCTACAACGCAGGTGAACGGGAAATACAGTTTATTGAGTAATAAAAAATACAAAGAACTTAAGATCACCGAATAGAATTTTGATAACCAGAGAAAAATTAGATTTACACACTGTAGGATCACAGACAAAATAATACAAATTTTCAATATGACTCATTCCTTTAATTGCTCTGTATTTTTTAACAGAAAAATAAAAAAAGCTGAACTGAAGTTCCTAATACGAACGCTAGAAAAAATGTAAAGGCAAAAAAGAGGACAAACATTATTGAGATTAGTTTCTTTTCAGATAAACATGTATTAAATAATTATCGTGTAAAAAAATCTAAATTCTCGAATAAACTTTTGGTCTGGCAAGACATTTATACATTTGGAGAAAAAAAGCACTTTATTCATAATAAATGACACTTTTAACGCAAATTATTCCTATCATTAGTAAACATAACGAATTCTTATTATTCTGATCTGATCTCTCTTCTCATTATTACCACAAAAAAGTAACTAAGTGGTATCAAGCAAATGCTGATACCACTATCCAGAACTTTGTCCATTTTAAATGTGTTGGGTCATAGGAAAAAAATATTTAAATCATAAATTAAAAAAGTGGACTCGTTCCAACAAAAAAGTAACCGAAAAAACAATAAAGCCCTTATGGAGGGTATTCCAGAAAATATTCAATATTTCATTAAAAAGGAATAAAAAATTAAGTTTTCTTTTAAATTTAAAACTTGAATTTAACAGCCTTTAACAAAATCAAAATTTTAAATTTTTTTAAGCTAAATTGTTTGCACGAAATTCTTCGTGCGCAGTACTTATATATTATTTGTCTATGTACTAATGTAGGAAAAATTATCATTTAATGGTAGACATTTTCACCAAAAATTTAAAAATATGCACAATATGTAAAATTTTCCACATTGCGCCATGTACCACATTGTCCCACTCTCCCCTACATACAAAATATTGAAAATTGAATCTCCTCCTAAGTCCTTTCATCAAACTCGGATTTCTTAAATAGCCCAAATTCGAAATCAACAATTTAATTTATTTTCTTTTTTTTTAACTGAAGCATTTTTCAATTTTGTTTACAAAATTTATATATTAAAAAAAATATATATATATATATATATATATATATATATATATATATATATATATATATATTACATATATTATATATTACATATATTATATATATATTAGGTTGGTCTCAAATTAAAAATTTATTTCATTCTAAGATAACGTTTTTTAAAATTTTCTTCCTGACATTATCCTTTCGTAAGCTGTATCAAAAAGAATAAAGGTCCTTTTTTCGGGTTTTTCGGATTTTATATGAAAATATGGGTATTGCAAGAAAGGCTTTTGGAACTCGAATTTAATGACATAATAAAATTTTAGGCATAGATCCAAATGAGTCCAAAGTTTTGCAATTTTTCACAAAAACATTCCATATTTATGCTATGTTCACATATAGAGGTTTTTTGAAAAAGGAAATATTTTCGCAAAAAACACAAACAAATTGATTTTTTTTTTCAGATATTTCAAAACAAAAAAATAAACATCCCGATTCAAATTGTTTAATTATTTAACACACAAAAAACATACTAAATTTCTATATGGGAAAGAAATTTTTAGTATTTTTAGTACATAGAAATTGGGTGTTAAAATAATTTGTAAAAATTGTCAAACAGTTTAAAAACAAAAAATTAAAAATTATGAATAAAATTTATTTTTCATATGTTTAAAAATTGTATTTTTGAATTAAAAAATGTTTGTGTGTGAAATTTCTACTTAAATCAAAAATTTGTTAAAATATTTTGGCAAGAGAAAAATAGGCCAAAAGGAAAACACAATAAAATTATATGTGAACAGAGATGTTTAAACTCATTGTGTTTTTTAAAAACAAGTCAAAAGCTAATGTGTGTGAACATAATATTAAACTTTTTACATATAAGTATTTAAAAAAAAAAAAGTAAGACCAAAATTATGAAATATAATTCTATTAACAAACAATGAAATAAAATAAGTTTAAGTAAAATACCCACAAAAATTATGCTAAGAAGTGTATTTTTTTACAATTTGTTACACGTGAAGAGTAATTTCGTATTGTAAGCCACAAGAAAAAATCGCTCTCTGTGTGTTACTTAATGGTAATGTTGACAGAAACTTTGGTCAAAAAATCATCATTTATGCAATGAAAAATCATAATTTTGCTATACAAATATCAAAATTATTATCCTCACTAATAGAAAACAACTTTTTATATCTGTAGGATTATTGTGTATATCGATGCGAAACAAAACTTTTAAATGTTTAAATTGTACAAGTGCGATATACTCTTTTACGTATTTGAATTACACCCTGTCATTCCTTTCTCTATGAAGAAGGTCTTCAACATTTAAACCGAGTGACAGATTTTCAGTAATATTCTTTTGGGAAGTCTCCATTTCATTGTCTTCTAAGTCCTACAAAAATATATTATAAATTTAATTGACAAAAGCTAGACTCGCAATGTTATAAAAAAGCAATGTTGAGGTCATATTCTCTGGATTACAGATCACGATCATCCAAATTTTAAACCCTTAATATGGGCATAAAATCATTTTCCATCGGGAACTGATTTTTCTAGCAGAACTTATGAAGGTATTATTACAACTCTCGCGTTATTGTCATTAGACAAATACATAAATATTTGACCTAGTGGAGAATCGTTTAATACTCTGTTCGGAATACTGGTGAAAAGTTAAATGAAACAAACAATAGAAGAATTAATACATTTACTATATGAATATAGAGGTTATCTAAATGATTTCTGTCTTATAGTTCTGGCATATCATATTGAAATTTTGTCATTAAAGCTTAAATAAAACAAGTTAGAGTGCTATATTCGTCTGTACCGAATCTTATGTACCCTTCATCCGTATTGAGATATTATGTGAAAATGTAACATATTTTGATGTTTTTAGTATTTAACAAATATTTTTAATATTTACGTAAAAAGAATTATAACTAGTATTCTTTTAATTAAAATAATATTTGATATTAAATTTAAATTCAATATAAGAGTTATTTGTATTAATTATAAATCTTTCTTTAAAGAAAAAAAATAATTAAAAACAAAAACTATTTTCTGACAGCTGCAAAAAAAGTCTGTACACAGAAAAAAGTTTGTACATATATATAAAAATTTACTTTCATTGATTTCAGTTGATAATATTTAAGGATAATTTCTTAAGATTTTAAAACCATTTTTTTTATTTTTCAAATGAATCAAAAGTCGAAAAGACTGAAAAAATTTTTTAAATTTTCATTTATATTTTCAATTTGTAAAAAAAAGTTCTGAAATTTTCTTTGGAAAATTTTATGATTTTAATGATTTTTAGTTACATATTGGGAAATGAATAGAAGCGCTTTTTATCAAAATGATTTGCTGCAGAATGTGAGAAAAATTATGCAAATTTCTAAAAAAAATTTTTTTTTCAGATTTTCCTTGGAATTTTGCCATTTTAGCGCATTTATTTTTAATATTTTCATGCAAACTATTTTCATTTACTATTTGCAATCAAATCTAACAAAATTAAATCAAAGATTTAACAAAATTTTTGCACAATTCCTAAAGTTTTCATTATGAACAATTTAATAATATCTATGAATAAAATTTTTTTGTGAAAAAAGTTTGGGGAAAAATAATGTTCAATTCATAATATTTATGAAAACAATTTTCAAATATATTTATTTTTTTTCTGTGTAAATATTTTTAAATAAATATGTTTTAAAGGAATCTGACATTTATCCATGTCTTAAGAAAAAGTCCAGAGATAAATCATATTAAATTAAGTGAATCACCTCTAAATATAGTAACTGATATATCTTTTATCATTTAGATATTTCCCTAAAAATATTTCATTTTCTATAGGAAATGGTAAGCAGATTAATATTTTACATTCTCCCAAATTCACCCAAAAATTTCGTCACATCTTTATTATTGGATAGGTTCTGAGGAATTTCATTCTGATTCTCCAATTAATGAAGTTTAGTGGAGATGATGGCATAAATGAAACTCTGGAGCTGAATCAAAAAATTAATGTTATTTTTATTATAACAGCATCTTATGCCTGCCTATATAAGTGTACATTAAGATTACTCTACGTTATATATTTACATGTCACTACCCAAATTATTTCACACCTATTTGGAATAGAGACCATTTCGATGTAGGAATATTTTTCAACGCTATTGACAAGTTGAATACTGGAAGAAATAAAAAAATAAAATAATATTTACAATGCATCTTCAGTTCCCTACAAACAAAAATAAAGTTTATTTTATTTTATTATTATTATTTTTTTTTTTGTTTTTTTTTTCAAACAAGGCAAAAAAATTGTTCTTCGTTTTAAGCTTATGTAAATATTTTCTTCCATAAAGTGTTAATTTTGGGAAAAATTAAATCAAATTTTGTATTTCTAGAAAGAAACTCCAAACTTTTTATATTTTACAAATGTACTAGAAATGTTTTCTGACTGGAATCAGCAGACGGATTTTAAAAGTATTTTGTATATATTTTCCTCAGATAATCAAAACGTATCGTTGCTATATTTTTTCTCTAATATATATTGAATCAATATTCCATCAATATTACAACTTATTACATTAATTTTAATTTCAACATCGTTAAATCCAATTAGAACATAGTACATAAGATGCACTACATGTAATTTATTTACGCAAATTATTGCGAAATAGTATATGTAATTTTGTAACAATTAATTTTAGTGTAACATTTATGTATTTTTATTAGGAGAAAAAGTTTTAAATAAAGTTAAATTGTAGTAAAAGTATTTTGTTTCAATTCAGTCAATTAATATTTTAGTTATTTTAAATACAATATTCAATAATAAATATAGTTGATTTGATTAAAATAATGAAATGAAATTTTACAAAAGATCAATTAATCTCACTTAACTAATATTATCATTTTGATAGTTGGAGCAAAATCAATCAAAATTTTAATTAATATAAGCAATTTTTTAATTGGAATCCATTTTTATTTTTTTCTGTGTAGATATTGAATGTAAAATATAAATAAATCAAAAAATTTATTGGATTCAATTAAAAATATTTTTAGTCTATGTAAACACCAAAAAATTTAAATAATTTACATTTTTATATAAAGTTGAAATAGAATTAAGATTTTATAAATAAGAAATTAAAATACTGCGAAATTTCACAAAAGATCGCACATCTTTATGAAAGATATACTCACATCGGTGTATACCAAATATTTTATACATTTAAGACAACATTAAATTCAAAAATGTAAATTTATGGACGATTTGAGTGATTTAAAAATTCAAAATTCAAAAAAAAATATTTGCAATAGATCTATGTAAGAACGAGGTCTATAGCTTATATAGGAGCTTCAAAAAGTCTAATAACGCATTTTGGCTTATAATTCGGTTAATATTGGATCGGTTTAGTTCATTTTTCAACACAAAAATTTAGAAAAGATTTTCCGAATTTTCTGTAAAACAACTAAGAATCTTCAAAAGACGCTGCAAAAAGTTGAAAAATATATTTATTGTTTTTGTTTTTCAGCACTCATGAAAACAACAACTGTAAGAAAAGTAGACATTAAATAAACAGAAAAAAGATATGACAATAACTCTGTTGTTTACTAACCATTAGATGATTAGACGATTAAAAAAAACCGAAATTAAAGAAAAATACTTGTGGTCGATCTATATAAGAAGTCCGTATAAGAGCAGCATCAAAAAGTATAAAAATGCCCTTTGGCCAATATTCCGTTCACTAATGGCCCGATTGCATTAATTTTTTCAGCACAAAAATTCAAAAAAAAGTTTTCAAATTTTCTTTGCCCAATCGAAGTTTTTAGCTTATGTAGGAATTTCAGAAAATCGAAAACCGGTTTAAGAAACCGGTTTTTTGAATAATCTCTGTCCTTTATAAACAAATTTTGCTGAATTTTAATAACAAAAAATATGAACAAAATCCAGAAAACCCGTTAAAAGGATTTTTTTTCATTCTGATCTAGCTCTCGAAATGATAATGTCAGGACGAAAGTTTTAGGAAACGATATCTTAGAATGAAATAAATGTTCATTTGAGCTGGGAACAGCGATATCTTATTTTCTCTCCACACAAACAAGGCCACCTTAATATATCCTTAGAAAATTTAAAATATATTTTACTTTATTATCAAAATTACTGGACCGGGCTTGTTGTATATCTTCATTTAAACATAAAAATAATTTATTCTCTCAAAATCTTAGCAATTTTTAATATAAATAGAAGAAAAAAATCAGATGAGAATAAAATTATTATGTAAAATTTGAAATTTTTTAAAACCGAACATCACAATTTTAGTAAATGGACTTAGGTCACTTTCAAATTAATATATTATTATTAATGGGACTATAGAAGTGACTTGTATAAAATTTTACTTATAATTATTATTTGATCATTTCATCATCGATCATATTATTTCACATTTTCCGTTCTTTCAAAATATATTAATTTCTGTATGAGCCTAAAAATATGCTAAATTTAATTTTAATGGGTTAAGTAATTTAGATATGGTGACGAAAATTTCAATAAAAACTTCATAAGGTGCGAAATTTATAAAATTTATACATTAAATTTAAACGAATTATATATGTTACTAACTCCATTTTATTATTCATATTATTTGCATTTTCCATTCATTTTGAATTTATATTAACCAATATAATTTTCAACAAATCCCTTAACTGAATAAATATTCATAATTTCCAAGAATCTAAGCTAATGAGTAAAATATTTTTTTGCATATTTAATTTCTTTTTTTTTTAGAATAACAACTTAATGGAAAACTTTTCAATTCATTTAATAAGAATTCTTTAAGAAAAATATAGTGAAAAAAAGTTTAAAAACAATATTTCAATAATAAATTACAAGCTTAATCAATAAGCTTGTTAAGAATTTCATAAAAATTAATTAATATAAAATAGATGACGAAGCAAAACATAGAAAATTTAACTTTTTAAATTTCAATTTCTTTTCTATTTCTTTTAATAATTCTTACTGATACATAGAGTGGGTTGGAAAATTTTTAACTGTTCATTACAGAGAGATACAATCATGTGGGTATAATTGTATGAAATGAAAAGAAAAAAAATGTTATTTGTTATTCTTTTATTATCAGTAGATGTAGCATGCACCAGCATTTTTTTTTTTTTTTTTTTTTTATAAAATACTACTATATATTACTTTACTCCTTTTCTTGTTGCTGCTGCCACCTGCTTTTTACTTTCTTCCTTTTATTAGTTTAATTTTTTTCTCGCTCCTTTGTAGCTTAATAGAATCATTGAGGCTTCATAATTTTTAATAAAAAACAAACAACAACTATGAAAAAAGCGAAGAAAAAAAACAAAAATAAAGGAAAAAAAAGTTGCATGTAATTTCATCAACAACTTTAAAAGCATTTGTAAATGTTCTTCTTCTTCTTGTATGAGCAGTTGAAAATATATAGCAATATGTAGGTGTCTATGTGTATGAGTAAGAGAATCGGAAACCACACACATATGTACGCTTATATGCACATTACATTTTTATACATATGAAAGTTTATGTTATTGTGTGAGTGACTACTTGATGTTGATGATGTCAAGAGCAAGTTATTCATTGCTATTGTTGTTGTTGTTGTTTTGATGCTATTTCTTTTTATTATCTTTTGCCGTTGCTTTTGTTTTTGAAGGTAGAAATTTATAGAAGAAATCACATACACTCTTACACTTACACTCATATAAATTTATTCTTAGTTACCCGTCTGATCTGAGTTTCATTATTAGCGAATGTTGGCTAAAAACGAAAAATTTTCGAAACACATCTGTTATATTAATTGTAGGTGTTCGTAGCAACGAACTTTTCTTGATAATTTCCCTATATTAAACATTCGAGTTATAAAAATATCGGTAGCCCCATATTTAACTTTTCTAAATAATATATCGAAACTAAATATTTCTTAGTTTCACGAGGAATTCTTATGTATTTTCTTCTTTGTGCATGTAAAAGACTAAAATAAAGAGAATTTACTGTCATGCTTGCTTCATACATAGTTCATAGCGATCGGTTATAAAATATTGCTCCTTAATATGTAAAATGTTAGTTAAATTTTCAGATATTTTTATTAAAAAAAAACAAACAATACCCTACATCATAGTAGGGTCTGTGAACCGATACTTCTCTATATTAAATGTAATGCATTTTTCTATTAAAAATACATATGCATTATAATGTGTTGATATTAATATTTATATTGGATTTATATACTTATGAGTTATTCCCGGAAGAGGGACTTCTATGATACCAATGGTCAATTATGGGCCGATTCTCATAAAATTTGTTACTCAGCTTTCTGATTATATAGAACTTATATGTGTTAAATATTAATTTAATACTAACATTGCTATGGAATTTTTGCACGTTAAAGTGATTTTCGGTAGAGAAGTTTATATGGGAGTTATTATCAATTCATGAAATTTGGTACATATATTTATACTCATACGGAACTTATTTGGGCCGAATTCTATTAAATTAGTGATATATTTGAGGCATTTATGAGCGCAAAACCCCTACTATGGAAGGACATTTGCATGGGGTTAGATACAATAATGGACCGAGCTTAACCACTTTCAATAGGCTTCATGCTTGTATTAAAATAATTAGTTGTGCCAAATTTCTTTGAAATGTCTTTAAAATTCCTGCCTGTACTTTGTTCACAAGGTTTTAAACGTATAATAGCCCAACCACCGATAGTGGAGTTGGATTTAATAATATATAAAAAGTTAAAATTTTCACAAAGCAATTCAAATATTACCTCTCCTATGTAAATATGAGCACGATGTGAGAGCGACTATCGTGTTCTCGAATGTTTTGTCAGAGAAATGTTCGAACGGGATATCATTATCGAAGTTTGTGGTCAGCTGGGTAGTGCTTTTGTTTTTGTTTTTCTTTTTTGCATAAATGAAATTAAATTCTATTATGAAGCATCTACATCATATCAGAGTATAAAGAGAAATGTTGTCAAGTTTGTTACAATTTCATAACATTAAATATATTTTATAATTTCAATATTTCCTAGCGAATAATATTGACATAAGGACCAGACTGTAACGCGCAAAGAAAATCATCGAACCCCTACTTCATAGTATCATAGATTTTATTAAATGATGTCAGTCCCTCCATCTGGACGGTTGCCTATTTGTCCATTTAAATTTTGTGAACAAATTTTAAAAATAACATTGATAACTTTGAAGCAAATAATTATCTTGATATAAGGACAAATTCTATTGCAATTGGTAATGATTGGTTCATTATTTCGCCTAGTTCCCATACAAATGTAATCCTGAGTAGAAGTTTACAGCTCATATGAGATTCGAAAAATTCCTTTAACGCACATTAGTGTATAGTATATAATGGTTGGGTTTGACCGACTATTACTTTCTTAGTTTCTTTTTTTTATTTATTTTTTATTTTTTTGCCGTATTATAAGTCTTCTTTATAACATTTTCATTGTTTTTGTTTTCTTTTAGATATCTGTTAACGTTGTGCCATACACACAAACTATTTGCCACATTATGTTTTAAAATTGTTTTAAAAATTAATATATAAACTGAGACACGCACTTCGACTCACACATACATATTAATATTTATGTATGTGATAAAATAGGTGTCTAATAAAACATATTCATACTAGAATATTATTTTCTTTACTCATTGTTTTAGCTAAACTTTTTTATTTTAATTTATAATTTTGAACTAATTTACAAAGAAAATTTCTTAGTAAATTTTATAGTTATTTAGTTTTCGTAGATCTCTTGATCAATTTGAAAAAAGCACGCAAAGAATTCATAACGAAAATCGTTCATGGTTAAATTTTTATTTAGATTTTTTTTTTAAAAAGTCAATATTTTTCGAACTTTAGCCCAGATTTTGTTCTATAACTTTTTTTCTCCTATATCGATTTAGCTGATTTTAAATATTAAAAATCTTAGGAGAACAAAGAAGAATCTAGGTGAACTTCATTAAATTTGGATCGGACGTTCCTAAGTGATAATGTTTCTCACAGACAATCGGATATACATAGCTAAACCCCGTAACAAAAATACGTACTTTTTGGCCTCTTAAATGGTTTTCTTTTTACCTCTCTCACTACTAGTTTTAAATTTTTAAATTTTGTTTTACTTGTACAATAAATTAAAATTTTGCTGGTGTTATTTGGTGTAAAATAATATTTAACAAATTTCATAAAAACAAAGAGAAAATTTTGTTGCAAAATATTTCGCAAATATCAGTTTTCACTATAGGAAACCATAAATATATAGCATAACAAAGTAACTAACATACTTACACCTGTAAGCTCATATTTCCAAATACAAACAAATGGATGTTATTTTACAACTAAAATGACATACATACATTCAAAATTCCCTGCAGTTGTGTAATTTATTGAAGAAATAAATTAGTATTATAATTAATTTGTATGTGGCAAATTTTCTTATAACCAAAATATAAAACCGAAATAAATAAAATTCATCTAAAGCGTATATAGTGGTACTAAGTAATTTGGTATTAAAAATCTGTAAAAATTTTAGAGCTCAATTGCAGTATTAGAGTTTTTTCCACTTCTAGTTGAGAGAGTTATAAGAGAGGAGTGTTAAACAACTTAGAAAAAGAGTTTAATACTTTCAAATGCTTTGTTTATTACTTTTATTTATTTTTTTTTTATCTTTTTTTTAATGAAATACAAAGTAGAAAAAGTAAACAATTTGGTGAAAGGTGTATACATGAAAACAAAAAATATATATTGCCAAAACGAAAAACCCCAAAACACAAAAAAAAACATTAAGCGAAAAACATCACCAAAATGAAAAAGGTCGCCAAAAACGTAAAAAATTGCCAAAACGGAAAAAACGTCAAAATAAAGAAATCGCAAAAAAGAAAAAGTATATAGTCAAAACAAATAAAATACCAAAATAAAAAAAACCGAAAAAAATGTCCAAAATGAAGAAAATAGGCAACATAGAAAAATCATCAAAAACGGAAGAGAATTCATACGGTTACTCACAGTTTTTTCCCTTCTCTGCTTTAAAGAATTTTTGGGAGAGAAAGTCGCAAGTGTTTTTTTTTTAGATATTTTGTCACATTTGTTTCCAAATGTAAATAAAAATCAAACCATTTTTATTTTCTAACCAACGCTTCTTTTGATTTTTTCAAACTTACTTAATTTATTATAATCTAGAGACAATTCTGTAGCAAAAAGGAAAAACTACATAACTTAAGTTATGTTGCTTTCAGTACCAGTTGAGTATCACTTAACACCTAAGCACTCAACAAAGTTTCAGTTAAAAATCAGCGTGCAAGACTATTAAATATGAAATAAGTAAGTGGGTTTGATTCAGGTTGCCGTCATAAAAATTGAAGTAAAGGGCATATAAAAAATCAAAAGAATTATACTTTTAAATAATACTAACAAGTGGAATTTGCAAAAATTGTTTTAAAAGCATCTGGTTCTGAGACTGTTAAAATTTTTATTATTGTGACCAGTATTAAACACATTTACATTTAGACTAGTCCTGTGACAGCAGTACCTGAATGGCGTTAATTAGCCACCTCCAATGACAACCCCATGTAAAAGTGTCAGGATCCCCTCATATAAAGTTGCGGAACTAGAACAAGTCACAAAGCTGAAGAACCTGTAGCAAATTTTAGATCGGTTCCCTTTTTTTAAAAGAACTTATATTAATATCAGATTTCAACTTACGATTATTTTTTCACGCTGCTATATTAACTTTTTTGTTATTTAATTAATATTAAAAAAACTAGACTTAAAAATACAAAATTTTAATAAATGGATAATAATATACAACACAAACACAGAATTATAAGTTAAACTTAACGCTAATATCACAGAAATTTACCTAATTGTATATTTATCATATAATATATATACATTTGGACCATTGTCAGAAATTTTTGATTTAGGCCATATTTTTTTGAGAATCAGTTTGCGTTAATCGGTTTTAAATTGAGCATATATAAAAATTTTAAATAAATAGATGTTTATTTATACTACTGGTAAAAATGACGCGCAATATCAAAACTTACTGAGCTATTCAACTAAAATGAATGATATTTTCAATCTTTGATGGTATTAGTGTAGCATATTTTAGGATTTGATAGTAAAATTTTAAAAATTTTCTTTCATATTTAAAATTTTTTTTATTATTTCTCCATATATTATATGAATAACTAGTTGTTTTTGTTCGAATTATCCACAAATTCATGTAGTTACTTTTTGACTCTAGGGATACTGAAAAATATGTATCTAAACGAACATAAAATTAAAAGAAAAAAAAATAAAAAACTTTGTCGTCAGTGAGATTTGAACTTGGACACAAATTAACAATTCGTTTTTAATGACTAACGCCTTACTCAGTACACCATCTCGCACTTAATTCTATAAGTGACAAAAACTTTATTTAGTATAAAATATCTTTTTATGCATTTTGTTATAAAAACCTAACAGCCTCAGAATGGGGTTGAACAAACAACCTTCTGGTTGCTAACCCAGCGCTCTAGCCAACTCATACACGTAATTGTAATATTACTGTTCTATTATACTATTGAGTACTTATTTATGTAATACAGAGTAGGCAAATAATAATGACGCCTCATTACCGAGAAACTATTTTAATAAATAGTTGCCATTACCGGAAACCAAAAAGTTATTGCTGGGTAATTACAAAGAAATGCTATTTAAAATTGTGATCCTTTTTTAAATCAAGTAATTTTTTATCTTTCTTTGTTTGTTTCGCCTCTACCTTTTTGTTAAGCATCACAAACACCACCTAATTATGCCAATTTTGATCAATTTCGTGCACTCCATGCAATTTGCCTTAGCAAAATCTGCTTTAACAAAAGTGTCCCGTTTTCAACTATCAAAGACATTTGACTTAAATTTATGGCGCCGATCAATTATACTTATTGCCGTTCTTATATCTATACATCCAGGATTTGTAAAAATTGCAATTTGCTATACAAAAATATAAAAAAAGTACAATTTTTGCATAATTTTCAAAAAGTCCACACCATTGTTTTCATTAAATTTATTTTTAATGCTTGAATTTTATTGTGTAAAATAACAAAGATATTATTACATTAGAAACTTTGAATGAGCCCCGCGAAAAATTTATATTTTTTTAACTTACGCTCTTGATTTCCATCCACTGCCTTGATTATTAGGGGTACATCATCGTAAATAACGAATTAAAACAATTATCAATTTTTCAAAATCGGAATGCAAATTACAGATTTATTTCTACAAATTTTCGATTCTGCCCCACTGTGGACTGCTAATAAGTGGATTGCTATTTCTGCAAAATATATACCAAAGTTTCATCACACTAAACCTTTTTTATTTCAATATGATAGTGGCAGTGGAATACCCCAAGTATAATCTATTGTTTTTAAATCTATTGATACAATAGTTTAGTTTGTCCTACGAAAGTAGCATTCTTAAAATAGTCAACTAACTCAAGATTACAAAGAGAAAAGAAAGTCTAGTTTGTGTTTAAAATACTAATTACACAAAATTAATTTCCAATTTACCCAAGTACAATGTAAAATTACCATAAAATAGGAGCCACTGAAGTAAAGTAGAATCTAATAAATTATTCCATTACAGAAATATATTCCCATCATCAGAACTGTAGGGTAAATTGCATCACGAAAAAAGTTGCAAATGTACCCCGCTGGAAATAAAGATTAGTATATTCTTATATGATTCCCAAAATATTACATGCGAATTTTTTAATTAACTTAAGCTGGATTATTTTCAAACCAAAAATACGGATTTCTTTCAATAGCATTACAAAAATCAATTTCACTTCAAAATATTACAGAAAATATTAATGCTTGGAATATGTATTTAAATAATTTTTATAGCTTTTTTCATTAGCGAAATTTTTTGTCATATTATCAACATGTATTTGCGTATATTGCGGAAATTTTTTTTAATATATAATGGGTTTTAAGATTTATTCTGATACTATTGACAATTACAGGCAATTAACCCTTTAACAGCAAAAGGGTAAATTTTATGAATTTGTTTTACAAAGTTAAATCTGCAAATATTCAAACTTTAATAAAATAGTATTTAAATAATTCTTAAGCAATTTTACTAAAATCTTTATTTCACGGTTTTTTTAATTAAAAAAAACCTTTTACGCATTACGTATTAAATAGTCGACATGTGTCCATTACATGTTGTAATTTTTTTACAAAAAGTTAAAAGTTGTATACACTGTTTATCGAAAGTCATATTTTTGAAGGTATTTTAATGAATGAATTAATTTAACCGAAATATTTTGGGGATTAGTTTATAACATATCAATCTTTAATATAAGAGGGGTACATTTGCAAAATCTGTTTGCCTCCATAAAAATTGATGCACTTTATTGTAGGGGTAATGTAACAAAAAAAAAATAATAAAAAATAAAAATAAAACTACAATTTAAAAAATCTATTTCCATTCCCTGATGACATTTGGCTGTTCATAAAATTTTTCTATATAAGAGTAACAAATTTTACTTCATTGATAAAATTCTTAACTTCTGAATTAAAATGATTTTTTTTTTTTTTTAATCATTTACACAAATAAATGTTTACTGGGTTACAACTAAGTAAAATTCATTTGCATCATCAAAATTAAACAAAAATATTATAGAACAAATTTATAAATAAAAACTGAAATAGGCAACAACCACACAGCCATAGAACACAACTAGAAGTTTATGTGAGAGGCATTTCGAACCAAATTTTCAAAAAAATTACTCATGTTTTCAAAACACAAAAACAAAATATATGTGACCACGTGTATTTTGTTGTTACATGAATTAGGTTTTTGACAATGAAATCAGTTTTTTTCTCTCATATAAATATCTACTTATTAATTTATTCTTAATCACAGCATTTGGAGAATGAAATATGATAAATTTCCTTTTTTAATTTTTATTTATAACACTCTGCTAAAATGAAAAATCATTTGGGAAATGATAGTACAGGCCTTCTTAAGGACATCGTAGATCATTTTTTCCCCAAAAAGTATGCACCAATTTAAATATCAAATAAAATATTTTGTCTTGAAATATATGAAGAATTTATTGATAAAGTTTAGAAAATGTTTACTAATTTCTTTAAGTTTCTAAGCAATTTTAAATATTAGTATCCCATTTTATTCTAAACAAAACAGCATTTAAAACTTTTTATACAAAGGTTTAGTTTTAAGGAAAAAATTTAAAAACCAAATTAATAAAAAGAAATGGAAAAGAAATTAGAAAAAGTTTAATAAATCATTACTTATTTGGAGTAAATAAAAAAATATTTTAACACAATTAAAAAACCACGTAAAAATAAAATTGACCTAAAATTTAGGGAGCTTACGATATCTTTAGTCAACTACCCTCGAAATACCTCGAAATTTTTCAAAAATAGTATGTGATGTTGCTCAAGAATATCTACAGCCCACATTATATTATTTTTCGAGTGAAAATAAAAAGTGACATTTTGTAGCAGAGTATTATTTATCTTTTTCTTTTTCAATATTTTATCGTTGAAAACATATAAGCAACTATTAAATCATAATGTAAAATATGATTTACTACATATAATTTAAATTACCAACCGCATAAGTACACATAAACATATAAACGAAACACATACATGTATATTAGCATACACTTGCACATGAAACGTTAATTATAATTTAAACTAAATAAAATTGTTTTGAAAACTTCGTAATCAATTATTAAGAAACAAACTTTTTTTGTAAAACATTGATTTCTACTAAATATAAATTAAATCTTATAGATTTATTTTAAAATAAAAATAGAGCAAATATTCACCTTTAATAGAATTTCCTCTAGTGTTTATTTCATGTTAAATATTAATGTATATAACAGATTTTTTTCGTAATAAATTTGCATCATTTGCACTGCACCTACAATTGTAAGCAAATTTAATAGAAAAACAAAAATATATACATATATAAAAATTACAATGAGAGTTAAAAATTTCTTCGAATCGAGTAAAAACTTATTTTAATTAAATTTATTTTTAGTAAGTTGCCAGGAATTGAAAGTTTACATTATATTTAATTAAAAAAATATAAATAGAATTTTCTAGTAATATTACAATATGATGTTGTGTAATTTATTTATCTATTTTGAATTTTTTAATACTTTAACTAATGGTTTATGTTAACAACAAATTAAATTAAAAAGCTAAAATAAGCTGGCAGAATTTTAACTAACTAAAAACTAAACAAATAGGAATTTTTTTATGTCAAAAATTGTTAAAAAATTTCTGAAGAATCTTAGAAATGATCGAAAAATTAATAATAAATAATTTTAATAAAAAACTATTTTAAAAATATACAAAAATTTAATTTAAGTATATATTATGAATATGAAATAAAATTTAAAACATAGAAAATGTTTTAAAAATCCAAACTTTTTGTTATCTTTATATACATTAAATTGCCTCACGAAAAAAAATGCAAATGTATCCCTCTGGAAAAGAAGATTAGTATGTTCTTATATGATTCCCAAAATACTACGTTTGAATGCTTTTAAAATAGCTCTAAAAATATATATTTCTTTCAACAGCATTATCAAAATTTTCGCCAAAAGAAAAATAACTACATAAAGAATATAACAAATTATTCTTGCATTCTTTTCATAATATTTTTGTCATATTTTCTTTACTTAAACAAATAATTTTATATATTTCGGAAAATTTTCAATACATATTGAGTTTCAAGATACCATCGGAAAAGCCTATACTGATATTATTAAAGCTTACAAATAATTAACCCTTTAATAGCAAAAAGGTGAATTTTATACTTTTGGATCCATAAAAGGTTAAATACTTAAATATCAATGAATTTATGAATAAAAAAGAGGCTTTGAAATTTAGTCCATATTTTACTTAAATTTATAGTTTTGATGATAAATTTAAACTTCTGGTTACATTTTATTATTTGTCATAAAAATCAACTTAACCTGGATCAGTGATCATCAGGGCAACCAAAAATATGCTCTGAAAACTGTTTTATGCGTATAAAAAATGTTCTTCAAATCGTAAAATATGCCCTTAAATTAAAAAATATGCTTTTAAAATAATATTTTTTAGTTTTTGAATTTTCTGCTTTTTAGCAATAGCTAAATATAAATTTTATATATATATATATATATTTATATATTTCACTTAAAAATATTCAATATTCACTTAAAAATATTCAATATTCACTTAAAAATATTCAAAGCTAATTCACTGTATTAGAAAACGACAGAATGTCTATCAATTTATCACATAAAAGTCATTAGAAAATAGAATTTAAAAAACTTATATTGAAATGAAAATTTCACAATAGAAAATTATGAAAAAAATTATGTTTCATGCAAAATATCAAAAAATTTCTCTCTTAAGCCTAAAATATACAAAATTGTGCTCTTTAGTTATATTACACTAAAATTATGTTCTTAAGTATCAAATATGCAAAATTTTTAAGATATGCTCCAAAATAAAGATTTTCTATAAAAATATGACAAAATATGCTGTTAAGCTAAAAATATGCTGTCAAGACTGAAATATGCGGAAACATGCAGTAACAATGCCAAAATTTGTAAAATTATCTGAAACGGATAAATATCTAACAGTTTGATTAGTTTGAAGATCACGAAAAAATACGATTTAAGATATTTTTGGTTGACCTGGTGATCACAAAATATTACTTTTGCTCCGAAATCTAAATGACGATGGAAAAAATCTTAAATATTCAAACTTTACACACAAAAGAAGATCGATTGGAAAACGTTTAGAATTGTTAAAATTTAATGGTATAGAATAAAAAGTAATTCGATTTATTAAAAAAAAAAAATATGTCTCAAAAGATTTTTCCTTTTTTGTGCAGTACAAACATAATCAAAATGATATTTCAGTTCCAATAACTATCAAATTAGTTTACATAACCAATATGTGTCGAATTAAAATTAATTTAAAAATTCGGTATAAATAATCAATATTAATCGTAGTTTCGTTTGTGGTTGCAATCAAAAATTTATTTGTATTAGAATTATTTATTTCAAAACTATCCTTTCAGACGTATTGACTGATATTTAGTTGTACTAACTTCAAAAATTCGGTTGTAATAAAAAATCGATAAGTTGGAAAATATCTATTAAAAAATTAGCTATTGCAAACAAATTGTAGATAGATAGATTCTTTTTGAATTTAAAAAATTAAATTAAATAAATTATAATTGCAACTAAAAAAAATAAATGTGAAAAATATAAAGAGAAAATGAAAATAAACAATATTTATACTAATATTAGAGTAAGTATAAATATGTTATAAATAAAAGCAACCAATTTAAATTGTACTATTTATAATTCCATTCGTATATTATCCATGTAAAAAAATAGCATTTTCAAAAACCGTAAAATATAATCGCATAGAAAAAAGAGCACTATTTAAGATCTATAAAATATTTAAGACATAAAGAGGATTTAGTTTCCAAATCAGGTGTAAATAATCTGTGTTCAAACATGAATACATCTTCATTTTAAACCAATTTCTATGCTATAAGTTTTTCTTATGTGGGTTTTAAGCAACAATCAAAAGTTAAGTTCTCATGAGAGAAGGAAGAACCACTATAGTTCTAGAACAAAACTCTATTTATAGTTTGCTCCGTATTGTTATCCAAAATGAACCTCAATTCAGTTTTAAATGTGAATACGTGAAGTAATCATATTTATAATTATTTTGATGCAATGTTCCTCGTATGTAAGAAAATATTTGACTAATAAATGAAAATAAAAATAATTTTGAAATTTTACCACCCCTATTTTTTCAATCAAATAATTCGATTCCAAGGCCTATTTTTTTCAGTTTAGTTTGTAGTTGCAACTATAAATAATTTGAGCACTTACAAACGAGTTATTCAGTATTTTTAAACGAGTTTAGACGATAGTAAACACAACCGACAAAATTCGATTATCACAACAAAACTCTCTTCCTGTGTATAAAAAAAAAATCATAGAAAATTTTACTAAAAGCTTAATTTCACGAGAATGAAAACTAATAAAAAAAACTTTAGCTATTAATCAACATGTATCTATTATATGTTGAAATTATTTTTTTTTTTTTATATTTTTTTAAATAAAAGTATTTTTAAAATGGTACAACTGATGGGAGCGAAATAATTGAACTGAAATATTTTGGCAATTAGTTTATAACATATCTGTGTTTAATTTTAGGGGAGTACTTTTGCAAAATTTTTAGTCACCATAGAAATCGAGGCACTTTAATATACATATGTAAATTACAATGAGTACTTCTATAGCATGTTATTCTCTTATCTTTTTACCTATTTCTTCGCTGCTAACTATAATAGCTAAGCAAAACAATACAATTTGTTAAAATGATTGTCAATAATACAGTTGATTGTTTGGATTTGATTTAATGTACGAATAATAAACTCTAAAAATGTATTTAGCACCTCTTTAATATTGACATGCCCAAATACACTCACACTTGTAACATTAGCATCACAAACAAACGGACCAAGAGACTATAAGATGAACAGACAGACAAATTCGTGCAAATGTATAGATTATAATAAATTAGATGGATATACAAACTAAGTAGTCCTTTGTTAATGCACTCATATATAAGCACACACATACAGTAAAGAGTAAAGCTACTAAAGGAAATAGAAAGAATTTTGAATCTCAAAAATATTTTAATGTTTCATTAAAGTGACAGATTGCGTTGCGATGTACTGACAAAGAAAAGGACTACACTCGTAAAAAATAAATTTTGAGCTATAGCAGAAGCCAACAGATAGTGCTAAAATTATCATACATATATTTGTAAAAACTGCATTATTTTTTCAGCTTTTGAAATCCCACACTGGACAACACGGATTTTGCGGCACGGGATTTCTCAGTCAGTTAGGATGCACGTGCTCACGGTGTTTTATACGTAAAACTATGTTTTTTTTTTTTTTTTTTTTTTTTTTTTTTGAGATAAACTGTAATATAGAAAAATTTATGAAATTGCTGATTGGCTTTAATGAAATATAAACAAATTCTAATTCAGATTATCTTCAATTTCAAGTTTATTAATGTGCTGTATAGTTTTGGAGATATTAAAAAAATGTGTTAAAAGAAAATAATAATTTTACGAATAACTATTGAAAAGTTTTTGTTATTTTTGTAAATAATTTTATTGTTTTTTAATCATTCTTTGCATGAGATATCTTCATTTAATTGTGAATAAAGTCGACATTTAGGCATTTATTCAAATAAAAAAAGTACACCTTTACAAAAACCTTTGTTTGTTAGATACCAACATATAGTTACCGAATGACATGAATTTTCAATGCAACGTAAACATTAACGTCCCGTCTGCAATACCAAGAAGTTGTTTTGTCTTAACAGTAAACTATTCTCTGCATTACATGAAACTAGTTGTGTAACTATTGAACAGATTTATATGCATTTATATTAGAGTAATTAATTATTTAAGACCTTATTTGGAAGCACATATAATAATTAGTTACCTTTAATGGCATCACCCTGTTAAAATAATGAGTTAAGTTGCTAAAGTGTAAGTATTGTAGTGTTATTACGAGTATAATAGCAATTTAACTCATTATTTGGCAATGGAAGTTTTTGCTGGGTCTATACTAATTTTCAAAAAAAGTCAAATTTAGAGATAAAAATAGTTTTTAAAGCTATGGGTGATTAGATTATTATACCATTTTTAGAATTTTCGATATGGCCCCAAAATGGGGAATTATATAAAAATATATTATAATAAAATAATTATCTCGAATTTTATAAATGCCATCAGAAAGAAAAGACCTTACCATTTCTAAAAAGTATGTACACATTGATATTCATAAAAAAATTGTAAGAGATATTATTCGTATTTTTTGACTTTACTGCCATTTTTGACCCATGCTTTATTAGAGAACTTATTTGTTTTCTTATTTTACTTTAAACTTTTAATGGTTAGAGCAAAAATTTATAAAATAAATTTTCAGATGAAAAATATAATTAATATAACAGTTTTGGAGGATTTAAGGTCTAGATATTTAATTTGTTATGTCAGCTATTTAACTAAATTGTTCGAACACGCAAAGAAGTTAAGATATAAATTATTTTCAAAAAATAAAAATAAGGAAAGATGCCCTGAAGAGGAATTGAGCGTTAAAGGTTTAATACTTTATTAGGAATAAAGAGAGCTATCTCTAGATAAAATCGAATTAGGATTAAATCCTTGCCGAGTGAAAATAAAAAGTGACATTTTGTAGCAGCGTGTAATTTTAATATGAGATTAATTATGGCAGATTTATAATAGTGTTAAGAAAAAGGATATATGCCAGATAAAAGTGTCCTTGTTTCGACTCCAAAAAGTTATAGAGAATATAAACATATTGATATATTTGTGTGAAACGTTGACTAAATTTTAGAATTTTTGGCCAAAACTGATAGAAAATATCGCAATTTTTAATAAAACATATGAAAGCTACGGTGAATCCTTACACCAATTTTCCAAACTTTGGTTATTACATAATTTTTCCAACATATACCAAAACGTATAAAGTGTGTGCCAAATTTTATAAATCATACATAACTCCTTATAATTTAGCCGATTTTTTTATTGAAACGAATCACTGTTGGGTGACTTAAACAAAAATGTACCCAATAAGTACAACGCAGCTTCTATGGTTTTGTTTTGTTTTGTTTTGTTTTCAAAGAATTTAGGGAAATATTAACGGAGTCCTGTAAGTTAGGGTTTCATATCAGACAGCAGAAGTTGTCAAAATAAGGACAAAGGGAAGCTGGGAAGGCTATTTCATCTTACTGGTAATCTCTCTGCACAGGAATGTTACAAACGTTGATTTTTTGATGACTCACAAGCTAGTAACTTTAATAACATAATGGCTATGAATAATGTTGATCGGAACTGCTAAATAGCTCCAAGATAAATTGCACGTAAGCTTCTAACTTGTGCTGAAACTTATCCAATATTTCTTCATTCCATTTCACTCAATATTGCTCAGTTAAAAACTCCTTCCATTTATAAATATTTTATCAAAAACTTTGTTTTTATAAAACAAACATAAAACAAAGAAGTCTTCTACGATTCAAATGTAATCTAATATCAGATCAAACTCCTTCAGTGCAGATTTATTAATATTTTTTAAGCAAAAACCTCGCAGTGCATGATCCATTTTGTTAGATTAATATTAAAAAGATTTCTTGCAATTTTTTTGCTTCTACGTATAAATAAATACATAATGCAATTTTATAATATTTTTTTAAAAATATATTTAAATGTTTTACTCCTTACTGTACATCTCCAGAATATATAATTATATGCGTGTGTGTGTGTGTGTATGAATTTTAAGTGTTATGTTTGTATTGGTGATATTGTCAATGATAATAAGCTTAATTTCCCATATGGATCTGTTGTCATGTTC
The DNA here is from genome assembly GCA_932274085.1 of Protocalliphora azurea. NCBI lineage: Eukaryota > Metazoa > Arthropoda > Insecta > Diptera > Calliphoridae > Protocalliphora > Protocalliphora azurea. Next base: position 151,200,666 of record OW026522.1, read on the forward strand.
ATCTGTCAGTATTTTACTTTTGAATAATTTAATCTGCTCCAGTTGTTAGCTAATTATTACTCCTTTAACGCATTGTTGTGTTCATGTCTATAATACAAAATTAATATGAATGTGTGTGTTTATTGCTCTCCCCGGCAGTTCTTTTCACTTTACCAAAAGTTTTAGAATATCACCTAAATAGGAAATAGTTAATTAATCCCCCTTAAATTCCAAAAAGCTGTATTAACCGATATGAAATTTTAAACAGCTTAAGTCTAGATTAGCGTTTACCAAATGGGGGTCCGTAGCAACATTTCATGGAGGCTGCGTGAGAGACCGAAAGTGTGTATGGATTTACATAATATACTATAGCAGTACTTCAATAAGAAATATCTTTTTGAGTTGCAATTTTATAAACTTTATTAATATTAAAATAATCTGTCTTTTATACAAAACATTAAAATACGATTCCCCACATTATCTTGATCTAGATTTATTTTTGCACACTCTTCAAGAGCACTTTGCTTAGTCTGTCCGCGATTTAATACAACATCTATGCAAAGGTCGTAAAATTATAGTATATTATATGCTTATCATATGCTAATCTTATGAGTTTAATTTTATCTATTATTAGTAACTATCAAGCCACTTTTTGGGGGAGGGGGGGATAATTTTATGTCTTAGCTGTATATTCGTAATAGAATGACATTGTAGTTTTTGCATAAACTTTAATAATATACTAATTATTCGAAAATTTATATTTATTAATAGTATAAAATTATATATGAACTACTGTCATATTTTATCAATAAATAAATAAATAAAAAATATATATTTTTTTATTTTTTGGCATATATAATTATGCCAAAATTGGATTGTACAGGTACCTTTCACTTGGAGGGGGAAAAAGCTGTTAAAGCTCCATACAAGATATGAATGCTAATAGCAAAGAAAAAGAGATCACGCATACTTGGTGAATTTTTAATAAAACCTTGTTTGCTGTCTTTGGAGATATAAAGTTAAATAACCCCACATAAGAAAAAGTTATGAGAATCCCTTTGTCAGATAGCTCGAAAAAAAGAATTCATGGCCTGCAAAGTGATATCTCTACTCTGACTTTAAACGAACGAAGGAAAATAATGGAAATATTATTAGATCTCACTGTGTAATCCACCGATAAGTACATGCAAAATATAGTTGTAGTGACCATAATATAAGAGCAACATATTATAAATGGAACATATAGTCACAGCTAAAAATAGATATTATTATAAAAAAAAATAATTGATTCCATTTAATTATATTTTTTCCGATTTTCTAATACGTTTTTTAATGTTATGTTGAGAGTTTTTCATATTATTATATCACCTTACTACATGCTGTCAGATTATGATTACATTTTATTATATAATTATTATTCCATCTTATCATATTATTATCCCATTCTATCATATTATTCCATTTTATCATATTATTATCCCATCTTATCATATTATTATCTAGTCTTATCATATTATATGTTTATTAAACATAAAAAATTATTTAATTAATTTTATTTATTTGTACCATAATATGTTGTTCAAGACAGTACAAGATATCTTTTCTTATCTAATCAGTATCTTGTATTGTTTGAATCACACCAAATGTAACAAAACCTTGTCTACTTATATTAATTCATGTATAAACTAAATGAGAATTATAATGAAGGTGGAAAACAAACATTAAAAGAAAATTTATTGAAAAACAAACATGTTGTGAATCTTTCAACCATATTTGTTAAAAGCATATTTGTAACATTTTGTTGTTATGGGAATAATAATATTAATATAGTTTAAAAACAAAATATGGTTGAGAAACAAAGAAAAATATTGATAATATTTAATGATTCTAGAAATAATGATATTTTTTATATTAATAAAATTTTGTTTCTGGTAAAGATATTCAAAAATATAAAATTTTTGTAGTCAACTATATTATTATTTTGATTGTATGTAAACATTGAATTACAAAACTGAAAAAAAAAAGCATTATTAACATGAATACAGTACTATTAAAATTAATGAAAATGAACAATGAGAACATAATATTGTTGTAGTGACAATGCCGTAAATATATTTCTTGTCTGCGAAATTACTACTTCATACCGATGTCCGTTGGATTTCGAAGGGAAATATGCTAAAGAGATTATATTAGCTAACGAAATTATATGAGAAGTAGACATTTTATTTTTAGACAAAAATGAAGATCTTTACACAAAAATTACAGAAAAAAGTTTTAAATATTACTTTTTCGAGGAGTTAAATAATTTTAACATTAACCTACAAGACAAACAGTTAATATATAAACCGCATTTTATTCAATAAGTGCTTTTATGTTCAAAATATCTTGGATTCATTTGCTATTCAGAAAGAACATATGAAACCTATAATAAACATGGATTTACTTCACGATGAATTTTCCCTTTATTATCCGGAGCTTAAAATCAATTATTGGTAAACCAGTTTACTTCGTAATCCATTTAACGTTGCTATTGATGACATTCCCGATAATTTTCAAGAAGAAGTAATACTACTGGAAAATAATTCTGTGTTCGTTTTATATTTTTGGTTAAAATATTACAAAAATTACCCGCTGGTTGGGAATGAAGCATTGAAATTTTTTTCTATATTCGCATATTTATGCGAAACAAGTTTTTCTGCCCTACAATGCATAAAATTCGAATTTACATCACGATTGGATGTGGAAAATGAATTAAGATGCGTTTTGTCAGAAATTTCTTCCAATATTTACAAGTAACTAAAACAAATACAATTTATTACATTTAATAATTTTAGAATTTGTTCATACATATGTATTTGTATTTTGTATAACATTAAAAATATTTTATGAAATTAATATTTCTGTGACCTCAAACATTAATTATTTATGAACTTTAAAGGGTTCAGAGTTTTTATATTTAGTAAATAAATTTTATTTAAAATAAATACTTTTTGAGTTTTTAGTACCTTTCATTTTTACTATAATAAAAATCAAAATGTGTCACAAGGGGACCGCGAAAAAATAATTATTTCTAAAAAGGTCCGTAAAGTAAGATGAGGTGAGAACGCCTGGTCTAGATCACTTAGAAGTAGAAAGGTAAATTATTGATTTTTATTCAATAAAACTGCTAGGTTTCAAAACGTATATTTGTTTGTATTTGATTGATATGTGAAACAAACGGATGTGGTTTATTCTAACGCACATTCTCACACATAATTTAACAAAAAGCAGCAACAAACTTACATGCACACCATACGTACAAACAAAAACATACATTTGAAACAAGATAAATTGAATTGTTTAATTGTATCGCTTGTACTTTTGTGGGCGGTTGTGTAAGGGGTGTACTTATTTTAATGTTTGAACAAGTATTCACATGAAATAAGGAAACTAATAATCAGTGTCACAATACTACCAAAGAAAGCGGTAAAATACTGTAAATTAATTAAATTACTACGTTCATGTTTTGAATTGTAATCAAATCGTTTAGATCCATTTTTTTATTTGCATCAATTACTTTTTAAGATTTTTTTAGGGAAAATTAACAAAAGTAGGTGTAATAAGCATTTTTTAAGAAAAAGTAATTAAATTGTTTAAATTTGATTTAAAAAGAGTTGTATATTGTGTAAACTCATAAACATTTAATAAAAATTATTAAAAATGTTAACATTTTTCCTACTAAAACATATTTTTTTGCTATTAAACCTTGATAAGCCTTGATTATGTCTACTACTGCTGCCATAGCTCTTGGCTGATAATAACTTTTTTGATATTTAGAAAAAATGTACATAAGTGCACTTCGAAAAATACAGATTAATATATAATATAAAAAATGTAAGAAATTTAAAGAAACACAATAAAAAAAATAAAAAAATTGTTTGAAAAGTCTTTATTAATTTTTCTGAGTGTATAGTATAAAAACAATTTACAAGTATCCCTTTTACCTTTTTGTGGCTAACAATATACATTATCAATACTTATCATTGCCATTTGTGAAAAATAAATAAATAAATAAATAAGACATGAAAACCTTTTCCTGTTTTTTTTATCCGTTTTATATTTTCCTAAGATGGCCAATAATTTGTTGGAAAATATTGATAAAGGTGGTCAAATATAGCTTTTCTTATTTTGTCCATAAGAAGACAATTTTATTTTTGATTTAATATATACTTAAAAACTACTTTGAAATATCGAAATTACTGCAGTTTAATAAAAAAAAATAATTTAATAATAAATCTTAAAAAAATCGATCATATATCATTTAATAAAAATCCTTAAAATAGTTTTTGTTTAATTTTTATAAATTCACATTTTTTCGACAATTAGATCCGCTAGAGCAGAAATAATAAAATCTGTGATAACTTAAAAAATCGTTTTTTTTTTGTTTTTATAATATATATATATATATATATATACATATTTTTTTTTGTTCGAAACTAGAGCCGTTAGGATGAAAATAAAAAAATTAGTGATCACTTTAAAAATCCTTATATAATCAAAATTTTATATATCTAGTTTTATTTGGAATTTAAATCTACTAAAGTAAAAAATCTATAATTACTTACAAAATCCCTAATATATATATATATATATATATATATATATAGGTATTAATTTTTTATAATATCCCAATTTTCCTGAAAACTAGAGCCTCTGGGGTTGAATTAAAAAAAATCTGTAATCACTTACAAAATTCTTAAAAATCTATTTTTTTTTTTTTTAATTTTCATAAAATTCTAATTTTTAGAAACTAGATGCTTAAGAATGAAGAAAATGCGATCGCTTAAAAAATCGTTGAGAAATAAATTTCGTCTTAATTTTTATAAAATCACATTTTTCCTGGAAACTACAACAAAATTAAAGAAAATTTGTCATTACTTACAAAATTCATACAAATTAAACATTTTTATAAAATCACATTTTTGTTGGAAACTGGAACCGATAGAGCAAAAATAAGAAAAACCGGTGATCACTTACAAAATTAATATAATACTTATTTTTTTCAATTTTAGAAAATCTGTAATCACTTACAAGATCTTTAAAAAAAATCGTTTTTTTTTTAATTCTTACAAAATTCAATTGCAAAATTGCAATTTTTTACAATTTTTATAAAATCTCAATTTTCTTGGAAACTAGAGTCAAATAAAAAGTCTGTGATCACTTGCAGAATCCTTAAAAAATATTTCTTTTTTTAATTTTCCAGAAAATAAGATTTTTTAAATTAAAAAAATGATTTTTAAGGATTTTCCAAGTGATCGTGATTTTTTTCTTACTTTTGCTGAAGCTAATCCAGTTTCCAAGAAAAATTTAATTTTCTAAAAATTAAAAAAATGTGATCACTTACATTCAAGTTTCAAGTTTTATTTATTCCCATTCATTTTCTTTTACAATTTTCTTAAAACTATCTTATAGTATTTAAGTTAATTTTGCTACAACCATTTTTCTTGTTATCTTTTCATTTTCTTACAATCCTCAAAAATCGTATATACTAATACAACTTATAAATAACTTAAAAGTATCTTAATATTGTACAACTTCCACAATAAAAGTAGTAAAACTAAGTATAGAAGAAGAATAGCTCAATGAACATTTTTATATAATGTATCAACTATGATCACTTAACAAAACCTTAAAAAAAATGCATTTTTATTTTTTGAAACTAGAACCTCTGGTGCAAAAATAAAGAAAATCTGTTATCAATTATAAAACCCTTAAAAAATCGCATTTCTTAATTTTTAGAAAATCACATTTTTCTTAGAAACATAAGCAAAAAAATCTATTATCACTCATATTTTTTTTATGTAATGAAACTTTTTTTTAAACCATAAAATTTTGTTTGCTCATAAAATTTTTTCGTACTCCATCTGGTCGTATGAATAATATTTAATAAAATGTTTACCACTTCTTCAGCTTTGAGACATATGAATAATTTAAAATTTCCTTTTAAGAATTTTTATTACACTTTATAAATTTTATAAATGAAAATTTACAACTTTTTTATGTATTTTAAAATTATATAGTAATTAAAATGCGAGTATTTTCTATGAATACAAATTAATATTTTTTTTTTTAACAAAAGTACATTCATGTGTATGAAATATTTTACGACATCTGTGTTGACGTTATTTATATTGAAAACATTTTCATATTTCAAGTCATAAATTATTATTAAAGTATTAAATTACATATTTGTGTATTTTTACACACATAAATAGATGAATACTTAAAAATATTAATAACAACATAAATATAATTCATTGTATACACAACTTTCGAGCAAAAAAAAATAAATTAAAATAAATAAAACGGAGCAGATATAGAGAATTATTTTAAATGTATAACTGTAATATTTGAAAGTTGCAGATAAAATCACACACATACACACACGCACACAGTTGGATTTTAATTTAATATCATTTTATCAATATTACACGTAATTTTAAAATGTTTGATTTACAAAAGTACCATAATGCATATAAAATAATTTCATAACTTTATATCCGTCTGTAAATTGTATTAATCTATAAAGAACATACATACATTAGCTAAATATCTAAAATACTAAACTATTCAGACATGTACGATTTTTTTTTTTTTCAACATTTTTAAATAAATATTTAATGTATGGAAAGTATTTTAAGTTTTACCATGAGTTAGAGACACACACTTTTAATATATGTACTTATGTAATTTATATAGTTTTGTTTGGAAATTTGAACTTTTTTAAAAGTTCAAATAAATTTTATTATTCCTTTTATAATAGATATTATTGGTTCGAAATTATTTATTTGATTTTATATTCTGAATTATGAATTTAAAAGGTCCTGCGATGTTCACCTTAACCACTATTTCATTATGAATAAATAAACCGAAAAATAAATCAAAAATTTTCAGTTTTTGTATGTGTTTATTTTAGTTTATTTCCTTTTTTTCCTCTTTATTTTAGTTCCTTTTTATTTGTTGGCAATGCTTCACATCTAATTCATAATGTTATGATTTCGTAATGATAATAATGAATTCTAAATGGTATTTATACTCGTATATATGTGTGTTAGCGTATGTTAGGGTATATAAATGCCCCTACAGTTCTGCTAGTGATAATGTGGGCATTTTTGATTGCAGTTTTCACTAATGTCTGGTTTCCAATCAAAAATATTTATGATTCCTTAATAATTTAAGACGAGTGTAATAAGTTAAATGCTTCTAAACTGCTTTCAGATTGATACTTATTAATAATTAATGAAGCATTAGCTTACAGTTAGTAAATCCACGTTTAGAATGGAAACCCCAACTGACTGTTAAAATTTCTAGTTTATTGACAGTCCCCAGAATTGTAGAAATATACACATGTATAATAAAATGAATATGTATATGTATGTATGTGTATATGTTTCTATGTTTATATGTATGTACCCTGCAAACATTATCTATCGAAATCGTAACTATATCGACACGCCAGGAAGTTGATATGCGTCGCTTTTACTATCGAATTCTGATCTACTTAGTAACACCGTTCGGGAAGAACTGTGCCACTAAGCGATAGTTCCTTTTGAGTAACGCTTTAGTCATTATTGAATGTCACTAATTCGAATCTTCAAATCCGCACTAAAGCGTTACTCAAAAGGAACTATCTCTTAGTGGCACATTTCTTAACGAACGGTGTTACTAAGTAGATCAGAATTCGTAACGCTTTAGTAAGTTTTGTACGTCACGTATTAAGATCTACTATTAAGCAGTAAAAAGTGTCTAATAAAAAATCCTAATTCGAATCTTCCAATCCCCACTAAAGCGTTACTCAAAAGATGCTATTTCTAACTATATGAGAATTCAATAGTAAAAGCGAAACATATCAACTTTCCGGTGTGCCGACGTAGTTACACTTTCGATAGAAAATTTTTGCAGAATTTTAAAACCATTTTGCATAAAATTTTTAAAATAATAATGCCAGTAATACTTATATTTTAAAATGAAGGATTAGGAATGAACAAAATTATCAAAAGTAAAAATATTAAAATTTTTTAAATCACAAAATTAATTCTTTCTGATATTTATTATGGAAAGCAATAAAATTAATTACACAACAATATTTTCAATTCAAATTAACATTAAAAAAAATTAAATTAAAAAAGAATACTAAAAAATATTTTAAGAACAAAATTAGAAAAGAATATTTGTTTCTTTCAAATTTAATAAAGTAGATATATATAATAAAATAAGAATAATTATTAATATTGTAATTTATTTTTTAAATAACAAAAATAACTCTTCCTTGTGTTTACTACAGAAAACAATTTATTTGAATTCAAATGAAAATTTAACATCTATTAGAATATTTGTAAAATTTCCTGCAGTTATTAGTATGTTCGGCGACAATGTATGATTTTTAGAAAGGTTATGATGTTCGCATTATAAAATGTTTAGTAATATAATATACGATTTCTAAATATTACAAGACTACATTATTATTTATTTTAATTTTGTATTGAATTTTCTATGTAATTAAAATAAATAAAAATTTTTTGGTTAATTTTTTTCTAAAATCGACAGTTTTTCAAAAATTATTAAAGAACAAATGTATTACACTTTTTACAAGGCGAACACCATATACTTTTCTAAAATCATACTTTCTCGCTGAACACATAGCTGACTATTAAGAATTTTGGAAATATTTGGAAAAATATTTATAATAAATTTTCTCTAATTTCTCTTTCAAATGTTTCCATTTTTATAAAGGAGATTCCCTTTATTAAAAACTATATGATCTTTTAATCATTTCCATACTTTATTACCAATTTTAATGATGATGTACCATTTTAAATCATTATTTAAATTTCATCTTGGCCCTGAAAGTTTTTTCAATCATTTTTGTCAATATTTAAGATTTTTGAAACTTGGAAATAAATACCGCTACTTAACCAAAAATTACCACAATCTACTCTACACAACAAGAACAATCTTTGAATTCTTTTCAAACTTTTAAATAAATTTAATTTAAAATTTTAAAAATTCAAATTTAAAGTGTAAAAATATATATATATATATATATATATATGTATGTATGTATGTATATATGTATATATATGTATATATATATATATGTATATATGTATATAGATATATATATATATATATATATATATATATATATATATATATATATATATATATATATAAATTTTAATCTTCCACAGAATAGACTTGTAAAATTGAATTTTTAATATATTCGTAACTTTTTGTTCTATAGAAAATTATTCTGAAAATTAGCGACTTTTGCTGCGGGCATGTCATACATAAGTCAAACTCCCACACTTTTAAAAAATGTTGTTTTAGTTATTAAGAATTTTATATAAAACTAAATTTTCTGGCCCTCAAATTGTTAACAACATATTTTTTTATTTTTATAGAAAATGAAAATGTTTTCCTAAATTTATTCGCTTGCCCAGAACTAGTTGAAATATTAATAATATCTTTTAAATTATGATAAATGCTTACCTTATTTTCTTAATTTTTATTTAAAACTTATAAATTTTTTGTTTCACATCAGTTTACGTAAATAATTTTATTTAATGTTAATATTTTTTCACTCTAATCACTTGAAAATTTTTATTTTTACTAAGAAAAATTATATTGTTTCTGCTTGTTCTTTTTCCCATTATGAAATGTAAACAATCGCCAAAATCATGATTTTATGATAAAATTTCGAACCTAATGTGTGTTGTTTTTGTAAAGTTTTGCACATTCTACTATTAATCATCTTAGAGTGCCGAATTCGACAGATTATGTGGATTGGTAAACAACAATCTTCCAAATGCTAGAAAAGATGTTGAAAAATAGTGTTTTCGTTTTTGGATAACTGTAACTATTATCCAAACAACTTCTAATAGTGATTAAAGTAGTTACGTCTAGAAGATTCAATTCGTATACTAATATATTTTGTTGTTGGAAAATTGAGAGAAATCTTCTATTGCACTTCTAAGAGTGGCGAATTAGTGAGCTATTTCGAAAAAGAATTCCCTAAATGCTTGCAGGGTATGTAGTTGCTGACACACATGTATGCCTCTGCAAATAATCATTTTTCTTCTCTTCACATTCTCTCGTATTTTTTTATTTCAATGCGGTAAATTTTAAGTAAATTATGAAATATTTTATAAAACATTTTTACAGATAGACTCTTTCAATCACACACATACTTATGTATTTATTTTACATGTATGTATATATAGTTTCTTTGTAAATCTTTACAAAAACGAAAAATTATATTACCATGTTTTTATCATAATAAACATTAAAAAAAGCAAAAAAAAAACTTACCTTAATTCATGTACAGGAAATTCGAAATATAATTTATATTAATATTCTTTTTTAATGCTAAATTTAAAGGAAACTTCTTTGATATCTTTAGAATTGTATAGTTTCCTTGTTTATGATTTATAAAGCAAAAGATTCTTATAAAATATATAATATTTTTTTAGAATTGTCTATAAAATTGTGCATAATATAGTTAATGATTAATGAATATTATTAACTAATAGTTAAAATATGTATTAGTTAATTCAGTTTTATAATTAATGCAACATTAAGATGATAAAATAATAGAATTAATAATAATAATAATAATAATAATAATAATAATGATAGTAAAAATAATATAATAATAAAATGAACTTTTATTTAACTAGGGATCTTAGAGTAGAAAGGAGAGCATTCGCCATAAGGACATATCTTCCACTGCCAATTATCTTGAAAATAACGTAATAATTTGTATGGCCCTAATTAATTTTCTTTTCCTTCCTCCATCAAACTTTGTGATATTTGATCGGAGGTAGACGTGATTAATTATATTTTCGATACTCTCGAAAATATTTCGCTGCGTATATTTTCTGTGATAAATTTCTTAGTTTTTGGGATTTAATAAAGATTTTGTGCAGTTTTATAAACTTGAACAATAACTCTGTGCTAGTCGCAAATTTTTGGCAAGCTGGGCGCGAAACTGATAAGCTAATTCGAGTATTCTGAATTCTATAGTGACAGCCATTTTTAGAAGTTAACGCTCATATTGGCGATATTTGGCTTTAAAATTATTTATGTAAGTTGCACAAATAATAGAAAACTAGAAACGAAAGGGTCACTATTTACGTATAATAAATATTAGATCGATTGAATATATAGTATAAGCATTAACTAATCAATTTCAGCACGACTTTTAATATTATTTATATTTTTGTTTGAAAAATTTCTCATTGGAAACACTAGTTAGCTTACATAGTCTGAGTTCACACACAACAATTTTTATTTCCGAAATTTTTCTATTTTTTTTTTTTTTTTTTTTTTTACTTCAGCAATTCTTGCTTTAATTGCCTTCATTTGGTTTTGTTCTGAAGTAAGAACATGAAGAACAAAACGAATTTTGAAGTACAGGTAAGTTTGTTACCTTTCATATTCCAAAATTCCAGAATTTCAGCAAAAAAATTACCTTGTGTGAACTTATCATCATCATTTAGTAGCCGCTTGCGTCCACTGTTGGACATAGGCCTCTTCTAGTAGTTGTTCTGTCTTGTGCTACATTCATCCAATTTGTTGTAACTCTTTTAATATCATCGCTCCCTCTCGTTAGTGGTCTGCCTTTGCCCTCTTGTCTTCTATAGTTGTCCATTGTAGTAAACATTTTGTCCACTGGTTGTCATTCATTCGAACTAAGTGTCCTGCACAGCGCCAATTTGCTTGTATAACTCGTTGTACTATATCAATCACTCTATCTCTTAACGAGGTGTTTGTTATGCGATCTCTTAAAGATACTCCCAGCATTGCTCTTTCCATTGATCTTTGTGCAACTTGTAGTTTATATTATCGCAGCTATATGTTATAACAGGCTGCGTAGACTTTTTTTTTTTGAAGCAAACAGAATATGCCTTTTGAATATGTATTTTAATTTACCAAAAGCTGCCTTTCCGAGAACAATTCGACGTGCAATTTCGCAGGTTTGGTTACCTTTTCCGATTTTTATTTCGTGTCCCAGGTATTTATGTTGTTGAACTTGTTCAATTTCTTTTCCTTATCTATCATTAGCTTTAGTTGCATTAGCATCTGGTGTGAGTCATGTAGGTTGTCGGTTATTAAAACGATATCATCTACAAACCGTAGATGGTTCAGATATTCGCCGTTAACACTAATACCTTTGTCGTTCCAGTCAAGAATTTTAAAAGCATATTACAGCATTGCAGTAAGAAGTTTAGGGTATATTGTATCGCCCTGTCTAATTACCCTCTGTATGTTAAATTTTTCAGTACTTTCGTGTAACATGACACTTGCTGTGGCCGTTACATAAATATTGCCAAGCAATATTTTGGGTCAATACTGCATTCCTGCAGTGCATACTGTATAGCTAAGTATTCAACGGTGTCGAATGTTTTTTTTTTTTTTTTTTAATCAATGAATATCACTACAAAGGGTCTATTTTATTCCACGGTTTTCTCGATAAGTGTCATTAAAGTTTGTCTGTCGGTCGGTAGTACCTAAACCACTTCGAAATCCTGCTTGTTCCCGAGGTTGACAGAAATCCAGTTTGTTTTCCAAACGTCTTGTTAAAATTTTGTTCAATAATTTGTAGAGGTGTGATGCGAGGGTTATTGGTCTATAATTCTCTAGATTAGTTATAACACCTTTCTTATGTATTAGAATTGTAACTGCATTATGCCATTTAGATGGGATTATTCCATTGTCAAGGCGCATATTAAACAATAAAACTATTTCCTGTATGAGTCTACCTCCATTAATCTTTAAAGCTTCACTAACAATTTCATCTTATCTGGGGGATTTATTGTTTTTCATATCTTCAATGCAGGCTTTTACTTCTTCAGTGGTGACTTCTGGTAGATCCTCAGAACCAACGTTAATAAGTGTTCTAACATTGAGTGATGATATATTCGGATTTCTATTTACTGTAACCTGATTTGTATATAGGTTTTTGTAAAAGTTCTTTGTGATTTCCAGTATTAATTCGCGGTCAGTTGCCTCATTTCTGTGGGTGTCTCTTAACTTGTGTATTTCGTTTTTTCCTTCAGAAAGCGTTTTTCTCATAGCCTTTATGTTTCGATTTTCTTCAATTGTTTTCTGGATCTGTTCTGTATTAAATTTTCTAACATTTTTTCATACTTCCTTTCAAATAGCTTTATTAAGTCCACATATTTCTACAAAATCAATGTTTTGCCGTGCCTCTTGTCGTTGTTCCATGAGCGTCCAAGTTGAATCACTTTTTTTATCAGCCTTTCGTTTTCGTGTTTTACAGCATATCTTTTGGCTTCTAATATTGCATCTGTAATAATATTATTTAGAGTACGAATGTCATTTGTGTGTTGATATTTTCAAACTGTAATGAATCTTGAGAATTTATCCATTTTACATAATTGTTTGAGATTATAAGTTTTTCTCTTTTATTTTTAAGATTTATTTTTATTACAGCTCTGTCGTACCAAATTATTTGAGGAGGGAACATCTGTTATATTTCTTTTTCGGTTTGAAATTATAAAATCTATACCATTTTTTGTTCTATTATTGGAGCCAAGCCAAGTCCATCTACATTGGATTTTCTTCTTGAAAAATGAATTCATTACATATAGGTTATTGTTATGTACAAAATCATTTTTCCCCTGACATTTCTACCTTCGGTTCAGAAATTTTCAACTGCCGTTTCCGATTCATCGATCTTTATTCCAATTTTAGCATTAAGGTCCCCAATCACAAATGTGTAATGACAGTGATTTTCGTGAATGGCATTTCCAATATCTTCGTAGAAACTTTTTACAATTTCGTCATCATAATTTGAAGTTAGAGCATATACCTGGATTATATTAGACATGTGAACAATTGTGGACGAAAACAGAATATTACGTTAATACTAACATTTATATTAATTTATGCACTTTAGGGCAATTTGCGAAAGTGGACTTAAATGGGAGCTATGGTAAATTTTTCTCGTGATCCTCATAAAAGTTGTCACTATGATTTCTATTTATATAAAACTTATTTGTGTCGAATATAAACCTGATACTAACATGTGTATCTGATTTATGCACGTTAAAGTGAGTTTTGGGAAAGGGTTTTATATGGGAGCTATGGTCAATTATGAAATTTGGCACAAAAATTGATACTTACATTTTTATAACCCAACCACCTGTGGTTATGTGTGGTATAAAAAATATAAAACTTTAAATCTGTAGTCCAAAAATTATACCCTGCACCACCATAGGTGGTTTGGGTATTATGCATTTGTGCTAATATTTGTAACGCATAGAAAAAGTTATCCACCTTAATGTAAACTAATCGACTCAGAATCACTTTTCAAATCGATCTAACGATGTCCGTCCATCTGTCTGGCTGGACGGCTGGCTGACTGGAAGACTGTCCATGTCAGCCTTTTGCACAAAGCAATTTTAAAGATAATTCATTGAAATTTAGCACATGGGACCTTTATGATATTAGGACAAATCCTATTGAAATTGGTTGTGATCGGTTCATTATTTCACCTAGCCCCCATACAAATGTCAACCCGGAACAGAGTTTAAATATTCAAAAATGCTTTCAAAATGAGAATATTTTAATGAAATTCGGTGCAAAGAAGTTCTGTACAAGTATCAATCGTTGTACTAAACTTATGAAGATCGGTCCACAATCGACCATAGCTTCCATATAAACCCCTCTTCCGAAAATCACTTTAACGTTCATAAATCCCATACAAATGTTAGTATCAAGTCAATATTCTACACAAATAAGTTCTATGTAAGTAGAAACAACATTGCCAAATTTTATGAGAATCGGTCCATATAAACCCACTTCCAGTAATCGCCTAGAAATTAGTATCAACGCATTATTCTGTATTTTTATATTTTATTTACCATTTAGTAAAATTGGCCACAGGTGTAATATAATAGAGCATTCAGACCGACGCGAAATTACGTACTTTCGTAATTTCGGCCGAAATCAAGTTGAAATTACGTAATTTCCCATACATTTTAACACTTGCGAAATTACATAATTTTATGTAATTTCGGCGAAATTACATTGAAATTAGGATGCCCATTTCCGTGCAACTCTGTACATGGTTGGAAAAAAATACTTTTTTTCAACTATGTACTGCATGTTTCAATCGTGCGAAGAAAAAACAATTGACAGCTGATCTTAAATTTAAACACAAATCTTAAAATTAATTATTAAAGTGATTTTGCAAAATGAAACGTATCCTTTTTAGCTTTGCATGTCTAAAAATTTTTAATTGTTGAAATAACAATTTCTTATTAGCAAGTTTTTCATTAATAATTTCCAATTTAGTAAGTAATTGTTTCTTATTTATTTCCATTTCAAAATACTTTATTTACCCCTATAACAATTTAAAATGTAAACAATAAGTATCAGCTGTTCACGAAATTACATCAAATGTCATTTAGCCAGTATGAACACTTTAGATTTCATTCGTAATTTCGGCATGAAATTTCTTAATTTCGCGCCGGTTTGATCAAGGCTTAAGTCTCCCTTCCCAAATATTTATGCTCATACACAATGTTTAAATTTAATAAATTTTTATAAAAAAGTATAAATGTTATTGTCATATGTTTAAACCCAAATAAGAGGCCTAATAAATAAAGAAAGAATTATTAAAAAATTCAATTCCAAGAAAATATTACGATGTTTTTCAACAATCTTTTTAAGTTTTCAAACCCTAAAAAATATTTCACTTTGAAGCGTCGTTTTACAGTTATAGTATACAAAATATACATTTTTGTTTTCGTTTTTGTAGTCAAAATATAGCTTTTTAAAATATACAATCCGAAATCATCAAAGTCTAACACAGTGTATAACTTCATGCCTAAAAGAGATATTTAATGGTACTTTTCTGAGTTGATTTGAAAATTTGAAAGGAGTATTTTATTATACTTTTTCTAACGGTAATTTTTGTTTTATTTAGATCTTAATCTGAAACTGTAAAAAACTAAATTCGACAATTTTGATTTTCAGTAAACTCAGAAAAATTTAGAATTTTTAAAATGTCCTAAAGGAATAAGAATGATTTGTATTAACTTAAAAAATATCTTGACTTAAGTTTAAGTTTTTATGCTAAGTTTATTATATTTCTTGTAACATATTCTTAATACCTAAATAATAAATATTTTAATTTATATTATACTGCATCTACTTACATTTACAAATAAATTAATTATGCCTATTATTAATACTCATACATATATATAAATACTCGTATCTCTATATAAATAGATAAATAAATATATTTTAATGCGGTAATAACATACTGCACCATCTGCGGTTCCAGTTTTATATTTACAAGTATTTAGAACATGTTTATGTTTATTTTGTATTTGTAAGAACTGTAATTATAAATTAATTTAAAAATAATGACTTTGAAATATGTAAATGTGTTGTGCTTTTTCACAGTTATGAATATTTTTATTTTGTTTGAATTTCATATTTATACATTTGAATTTATATTTAATTGTATCAGCTCGTTTATCATATTTGATTGTATATAAATACATACTATATATATATATATATATATATATATATACATATATGTATTTATATTATATTTGTTTGAAAGTTGCACAGTGTGCCATCTTTATTTGTAAATTATATTAAAATGGTATACAAATTTACTATTAAGCATTGATTATTTATTAGGGTATTCACAATAATCATAATAATTGTTCGATTAATCGTCAAAATAAAATAATTTTTCGATTAAATTAAAATCAATAATTTCGAGTAAAAATTTGTTCGAGTAAATAATGCCAATTAATCGAATAATTCGAGTAATAAATATTAAAAAAAATTATTTTCCTAACTCATTTTAAAGATATTTTAATTTTAGTTTTTTTAAAGAATTGTGGTTGAAATTGGATGAAAATAACAAGGTTTGTATAGAATGTTTAAGATCTTAAGATTTTAGTATGCCACCATGTGACATAACTATTGAGAATTATATTAAAAAAATGTATTAAGTAAAAGAACCGAATATAACGCATTTTTGAAGTTAAAGGCAAAAATTAAATCAAATGTATAAACGTTACTTAAAAAAAATTAAACTGTCAAATTTAAATCATTGTTATTTATAATTTAGATATGGAAAAAGATTCAAATTCTTAAATTAAATTTTCCTTAAGAAACAAATTGAAAAATTTTGAATTTGATTTGGAAAATTGTATTGTTGGTTTTACGAATGAGACTGCAGCTGATATTTATAAATATGGAGATAAACCATTAGAGTATTAGGTTTAAAGCATAAATATGATGATGGATTTGATAGAACTTGTGATATAGAAGGGATTTGGTCTTAAAATTGAATTAACCAGTAAACTTGTACTTTATGTTAACAATCGCTGAATTTCTTTGTTTAGTTTATCCAATATTTTTCGAATTTATAAATGTACTTTATTTGATTTTTAATTTTTCCATTTTACAGACGATGATATCCAAACATTAACAAGTTTAGACAATAATACTCTTACACCCAGTAAAATAATCATCGGATCGTTAGATACGCATGTGTTAAATTTTAAAACGGAGTATACAAATCTGCAATGGAAATTTGTTAACAATGGTATCAAATTGAAACTAAATTTGTATCAAAATGAACACGATAGTAGGATTGAACTTGAGATCACATTGATGTGGACTGCAAAATGAATCTGTATCGAATTCATAATGTCTGCTTTAAGCCCACTCTTATTTGAAATAAATTAAAACCAATTGAATTTGCTTTTTATTTGTTGTCATATTTATTATAAATATTGCTATGAAAAGTATACAAATATTATTGAATTATTTTACCAATAAGTGCCATGTATAATATTTAACAAACGATCGAAAATCCGTTCGAGAATTTTTCTACTGAGATTCAGCAAGATCATAAATGACGGAGATATGTAAAAAAAAGGTTATTTAAATCGGATTTCAATTTCCTGAAGCCTCTATATAAGCTAGGGACTTCGTTTTTGCAAAGAAGATTTGGAATTTTTTTTTCTAAATTTTTAAGCTGAACTAATCAGTCTAATAATAATCGAGATATCGGGTATTTTTGACTTTTTCAAGGCCTTGTTTTTATATAGATCGGTCATAAATATTTTTATAAAATTTCGTTTTTTTGAATCAAAGAAATTGGTTCATAAATAACCGAGTTGTGAGCTAAAATCTGAAAAAAAAACTCTTAATAGTATATACACACAAACATTTATATTACGCATTACATTGACGATTAGTATTATTGTTTTTTGCATAAGCAAGAGGTTTAGTTAACAACAGCCGTATTATAATGAATATTCGTGTTGTTGTTTTTTGATTATGCAGTCAGTTTGTTTGTATATACATAAAAAAATATATCAATATATGTATGCTTATGTTGTGTTTTTTTAAGCAAACTTTGCTTGTGGAGCAAATGTATATATTATTTTTTTTTAAGTATAAATAAGAAAATATTAAGGCATACTATTGCTTTTTATTTGTTGGTTAAGTGGTGAAGAATATAAAAGATTCGGCATAGCCGAACTTATTTCAATCAATCAAAAAGTTTCATTCTAAACTCCGCTTGCAGGCCTAACGTTGACACAGCAATATGGCAAATTCTCAAATATCACTCGTGCAGTTAGAGAATACAAGAAATAATTATATTTTATGTAAATCTTAGATATAATTTTTAAACTCACCTTTCAAATAAACAAGAACAGATATCATATTTATTTCCTACAGGAATTGACGGAGTAGTTCGTCGTTACTGGATTCTGCAGCTTCTTTGTCTATTGAAGAAGTTGTGCAACCGGAATTTTCATCACATATTTACGAGAAAGAATTTTCGATACAGTATTCCATTAAATCACAATTATTATTTTTATACATTTTTTCATAAATAATTCATTTTTCCACATTAACTTCATGCATTCACAACCGCAATCTAATAACAACACTGTAGGAAAACCGAGCCCAGTAAAACTTTCAACGTAGTATGCTGGCAATAAAAATTACGGCAGTGACTTTTTTAAATTATAGATAGTGTGCGATTCGAAAATTGAAATGGAAATAAATGTGCCAATTCGAATCGAATAGTTCGACTTCAACAATGATAATAATGTTAATAGAGGTATAGAAAAGTTTAAGTTTTGTGCTTGGACTATATAGGCCTAACAGAAGCGGATTTACAGGGTTCCAAAGATTTACATATGAGTAAAATTGTCCAACCAAGAAATTCAAAAAACGTAGTTGTATATATCGGTTATCTTTTTTAATATACGAGATCTTGGGCTTTGAGTTTTAAATTTTTTCTTTCTGAGAAACTAAGTTTTTACTAAATTTTCAGTGAATTATTTTAATATATTTTTTTTTTACTTAGTTAACAGTAAAGTGCAAGATTGTGTAAAAATCTTTAAATTGTTCAAGAAATATGACTTTTTTATTTATTCCTTTTTTTTAATTAATAGTGAGAAGTTAAACTTTATATTACAAATAATTGAAAGCATATTATTCATGCATCAAAAGCTGTGAGAAAGGCATTCCTTATCCTTAACTTGTTCACAAGGGATACTCGGCATATGAATATTTACTAGCTTGTGTTTTGTGACACAAAGCGTTGGCGGATATTTCGAAAACATTATATAGTCATTTGTAGAGAACCTATGGTCACCCGGGTTTGCATCTGCGGTAAAATCAGTTGTTTCCAGTGCTCTTACAGAAATAACACTGTTCATATTTTTATATTCTAACTTTGTTTCTTTATTTCTCATTTTTCTTCCACTTTATATATTTTCTTTTTCGCAAACTTTATTTATTGAGCTACTCGAAAATTTAAAGCTTCTTTGTTAAGAGAGTGCTGTTTCGTGAAGCCTTCGTATTGCCTTGCCGGTTCTACACCATCTATTTACTATCTCCTATTGATTCCTTAATATTGTTTTGTATGCCGAGATTTCTTTTGTATTTTCTGAGTGAAAACTTCCAAGGAAATATTCTATCACTTGTCCCTGAGCAGTGCTTACCTCCTATCACTTCAACCAGATTGTAAATTTTGCTGAAGCTTTTAACCTTACTGATTGTAAATCTGTATACCCTACGTTAAATTGATGTGATCAATTCAATCAACTTTATTATTTTTTCCCCTAACACTGCTCTCTTAGTTCTTTTATTTCCTTTTTTTTTATTAACCAGCTACTCACTACATCTGCCTTGTTCACTGTCCAGCATCCAAGAGAGAGAAAAGGGAGCCATTGTAACTTTATGCTTGCTTATATACATTTCTTAAAACTAATATTATTGTAGTTTTCCTGCACTTTATTCGAACCGATGGCGGTTGTTGCATTGAACCTTCTCCTTTATGTTCACTGTAGGTTTTGTTTATCTGTGTATGAGTGTCTCAGTATGTGGCTTCTTGTTAGTTTATTTTGTCTCCTTCTTGCTTGCTGTGTTTGAATCTTTCTTCTGCTTCTCTGCTCGCTGCTACTCTTACACTCCTGTGTATTTCTCCCTGCTGCTTCTTCTCTTTGCTGTTGTGTTTCTAGCTACTACCTCGTGATTCGTCAATTCTGCTACTCGACCGCTGCGCTGTGGTGATGTAGGCATTGATGTCTTCACTCGATTTTTCTCCCTGCTACTTTCTGCAGCTACTTCTTCCTGCTGTATTTTCCGCATAGTTAACCCTAGCATGACCATTTAAAATCAAACCCACCACCTGTCTTTGACGTGAATGCTTTTCATGCTGTGTACCCCATCGACCTCCGGAACACTTCGTTCCATCATTTACCCCATTGATCTCCGGAATATTTGAAATGAAAATAGTTACATAGGCGAATGTAATTTGCCCCCAATCTATACGGATGTAATCTATCTCCCGATCAGTAAAACGCCAATATATTATTTATTTTCTTATACTATGTTTACATTTCTAAAAGTTATTCTTAATAATTATGTGAGTCAAAATTCCCAAGAATACATATATGTTAACAAATTAAAAAAGAAAGTTTTCGAAAAATGGATATCGCGTAAGGTGGCAATGTAAACACATCCGTTTACAGTTTCCCTCAGTGTAAGGCTCTTAATTCAACTATCAAAAAATAAAGTAAATATAGAAATAACTTTATAATGACTTTATGAAAAGAAAATAGAAAAATACACACACATTTTAATTACCTACATGTTATTCTTGAAAGACTATTTCAGAAGGGTAGTTTAAGCTTTTATTCTACCATAAATTAAGTGATTTCGGTGTTTTAAACAATTTTTTGTTTTAATAAAATTAATTTTTAATAATGGTTTTATTTTGTTTTTTATTGACACACTAAGACAATTCGGAATGCTTGTTTTTTAATAAATATTTAAAAATTAACAAATAACAACTCGAGTAATTTAAAAACTTTATTTAATTAGTCGATTAATTTAAAAAAACAGCATTTTCGAGTTATTTGAAATACTGAAAAAGTTGAATAAAATTAACCCCCTATTATTTATATTTATGTATATTAAAGCAAACGAAAGCATCAGCTATAAAATTACTACAGACAAACATAAACAAACAAATCATCAGCAGTGTAAAATAAAACCAACAAATTGTCATAATCGAATTATTAACAAATGCTATAAATATGTATTTTTTTTTTTTTTTTTAATTTAAATTACAAATAAATACAGTTGAGGACAAGGAAATATTATAAATAAAAGTTCCCATTAAACTCACATAAGCTACTTTTTAAATCATAGGCATATGCTTTGTGAGTATTGTTCATTTACCTGAACAATTCTATAACAACCTAAATAAATTTCCAAAACTAAAAGAATTTGATATCCGAAGCTCATTTCAAAAATCTAAAATTTTGAGTAGTAAAATTGTTTGTACCAATTATCTACATATCAATTTACATATTTACATTTAATCATCTCTGTAAAACTCATATCAACAACAGATTTTAGCGACTCTTTGTAAATGTATATTTTTAGATTATTAAGGAATACAATCACAAAAACATTTACATATACACATATACATACATAAAATATAAATAAAATGTTGAACGCAACATAAATCATCATTTAACAAATAATTTATGTGGGAATTATTGCGTATTTTAGTTTGTTATTTGCAGGGTAACCAAAATTTTCCTGAGCTTCAAATGAACGAAACTGTTAGTTATTTATCCGTTTTAGAGAATTTTAAGAATTTTGGCATCGATTTGTTACAGCATATTTTTGCATATTTTGGACTTAACAGTATTTTTTGTTATATTTTCATAGAAAATTCTTATTTTAAAACATATTTTAGCAATTTAAATATCATTTTTTGCATATTTTATGCATAAGAGCATAATTTTGCATATTTTACACTTAAGAGAAAAATTTTGAATTTCTTTTTTTACTGTCACACACGGTTTTCAAATCCGATTCCTAATAATTTTCATCTTATAAATTGATACAAGATAAAAGATACTAGATTTGGGTGTTTTTAAGTACAAACGAAAATATCTTAGCAATTGCTAGTAAAAATCAAGTTATTTTTAGCATAAATAGTAGATAATTGAACATTTAGCCAGGAAAAATAATATTTGAAGAGAATTTTTTATGCGCATAAAACACTTTTTTATAGCATGTTTTTGGTTGTCCTGGTTATTTGTTTTTATTTCATTATTATACTACTACATTCTATTAGGAGTATTATTGTTATTGCTGTGTCTGTTATTATTATAGATTTGGTTATTTTTGTGCACATTAATGAATTTTATATGCGCTTTAAATTTTAAAATAAGCTCATTTTCTCCATTTAACGTTTTATAGTGTTTTACAGTGGAATGGAAGGAGGATTAATAGTGCTATTTATAATTGTTTAGAATTTTACCTGGAAATTGCTACTCATATGAAAACATGAAGAATTAAAACATTTTTGTAATAAATCTGTATTTTCTTATCAACTCCCTTAATGCAAATATTAATTTAGAATTTTGAATAATATTTCGTATAATTTCTAAATATCAGGAAAAATATGGACACTATTTTAATAACTTCACCACAGATGTAATGATATATATTTATTTATAAATTAGTCACTCCATTTGTAATTTTTACAATGTTCGCCTGAGACTCCAAAAAATTTGTCTGCTCATTAGTTCGTGTGAAAAAAAATAATTAAATATTTTTTTACTTTTTATAGTCCTTTGAAGCTGTGAACATCGATTTTATACAGTGCTAACACAAACATTTTTTTATATATTTTTTTTTTTTTTTTTGCTGAAGAAATCAACTAAATCTGTCCATAAACAACGAAGTTATCACCAAAAAAGAAACTTTGAAAATCTATTATACCCATCATTTCCAACATTTTTGTTCCACCCTAATACAAATTTCACGCACATTTTTGGTTTCCGAATCTACATCAATCCATTAATTATTTTTACAAAATTTCGTTGGGATATATGCTTCTGTTTAAGAGACATTGGCGAAAAGTATGAACTGGAGTTACGAAGGACACTAATTCTTTTAAATTTTTGGCGCAACACTTCTTTATTTATTAACCGATTTTGTCCATTTTCAATACAAAACAAATAAGAGAAATATTTAAATCAAATTTCGTTTCCCTAGGTAGCCCACCCTCAGTACTATCCTTTTTTCAACAGACACGCAGACGGTCGGACATATACGGAGAGAAAAAATATTGCTGTGGTAATGATAATCTAAGAGCACCGTACATGATTGGATTTTATGGTTGCTGTAGAAATTGTTATCATCATAAGTGATAATAAATACGGTTATGAAAATCATATCAATCAATTTTATCATATTATTTATTTCGTATTGCATTCAAAATTTGTATCAGATTTTCGCATATTATGGTCTAATTTTGTCATATTAGGATCAAACATGGTCCACATTTATCATAGTATGCTTCAAATTTATCTTATTGTAATCAAAGATATTTTTTCATTAATTAATTTTCATTAATTGTTGTTTCTATAATTTATTCTTTCCATTGTATGTATGTTGTCCAAAACAATAAAGCATCATAACATTGAGTTAAGCATAATATAGTTGAAAAATTTGAATATTTGTTTTTGGTGTAAAACTTTTTTTTACAAATAAATTACGATTTTTGCATCCATAATATGTCAATTTGTAAAAAGTTAATTGTTTATTTTTAAAGTTTTATAGTTATAAAAATAATATATTTTCATAGCTATAATACCATGTTTTTGTTTAGGAATATAATATGTTTTAGTCAACTATATTAAAATATTTATTTGGGGTAACCATAACAAAGTAAAACTTAAACATAAGTTTTATTACCAGGAACACATTATTATAAAAATTAATTATAATTGGTTTCCGAAAACTTCAGAAAAGATATTATAGTTGCGTAATAATAACACAATCATATTTTTCACTGCGCGTGGCAAGATCATCTCACAAAAAATCGAAAAATTGCCAAATGGCTAAAAAAAAAGCGTAAGAATACGAAAAATTTATAAAAACTGGTTTCTACCATATACCTCTTTTTTTATATTAAAAAAAAAAGAAAGATTCAAGTCAATCAAAAAATTCAACTAATACTGATGTTGAAAGTAACTGATCATAGACATCGCCGTATGTTCAAACTGGATTCTAGAGCAGTTAGAAACGTATCCTGATTTCAACAAAATATATTACATTAGCAAACATAATTCAGGTATTTAGAACATCGTTGGTTAGATCCGTTAAAAATCATTGCGATTTTATTTAGACGCTACTGCTACTTTTCCTTAAGTCACAAAAATATGGAATCTGAAAAAATATTATTTTTAAAAGGATTTCTTTTTTACCCTACTGTGCAATAACCTATAAGTACATACCTGTTTAACAAATTTAAGCATCAGCAATTTTTACTGTTTGTCAACAATTTAAATTACATAATTATTTAATACATTATAAAATAAATGAATGTACCAACAAAATAATACTGATAGTTTGGAAATAAATACAAGGCAGTATAATTTGTTTTACATAGACTAACTAAGTATTGAATAAAAGTCTTGATATCTTCTGCTAAATCCACTTCTCTTATATTTAAATTGAAACAAATTTTTAAATTGTAAATAATTTAATTGTTTACAATCACCTGGTATAACTTAAGTTATATTATTAAAAGGTTTTAAAATAAAACTTTTTAAATCTAAATTTACATTTAAATTTGTTCATATACCTTTTAAAGTTCCTAGAAAAAAACCCACGATTCACAGTAAAGCTTAGTTATAACAAACAAAATTCCTTTAACTTTAAAATATGTTTAATAGCACTAGAATAAAGACATATAAAAACTTCATTAAAGGCATAAATTCTTCTTAAACAAACACCATCCTATTAACCCAAGTAATTTCCCCGAAAAAAGAAATTTTAAATAAAAAAATCTAAAGTGTTTCGTATTGTTATGATTTCTTAACACTAAACAACTAACAAATTACTTTACCTGCTTTTAACTACAAGAAAAGTAAAACGTTAACAGGAAGCTAAAAAAAACTTCATTTAAAATTATAATACAAAAGACTATTAGAATTAAGGTGTTACTAATTGAAGTTTTTGTTTATTCACGACTATGTAAAACTTTTATGTAAATAGTTAAAAAATGTTCAAGTGTAAATACAAATTTTTATAAATAATTAAATAGTTTATAATTACAGTAATTATGTATGTGTTATAAGGTTGCCAGACGATCTTGAATGAAGTTGGTTGTCAATATATTTAAGAAGTTGTCAAGTTATAAGTTGAAATGTAATTTGTCAAGCTAAAAACAATTTGTTGTTATATAAAAAGTTAACTAAATTTTTTTTCCTTCTGCTTTAATGTAATAGATATATATATATATATATATATATATATATATATATATATATATATATATATATATATATATATATATATATATATATATTAAATTCTTATAAAATTCAATTATTTTCAATAAATTAATGTTATCATTTTGGTGATTGGAGTAAAACCAAACAAAATTTTAATTGATATAAGCAATTTCATAATTGAAATATATTTTTATTTTTTATGCTTAATTTCCTAAGTTTTATATTATTAAGCATAATAATATAAAACTTATAATATAAAGCCTTTAGAATACAGAACAAAAAACAAAGTGTCTTAAAGTGAATTTAATGTCTTCAGGGCATTCCAATATAGGACAAACCTGTCTCGAATGTAAAACTTAGAAGACACGTCAATAAAGGCTTTCAGTACATTTTGCTGATTGTTTAAAATATCGTCAAAAATACATGCATACTTACTCTTTATACTAAAATCCTATTCCAATGAAAAAACGAATGCAACACATTTTTAATATGAATTTGCTTTTTCATTTTTCTGTCAGGAACATCTACAAAATAGCGTATTACTTAGAAATAACACCAAACAATAAAAAACGCACAATTACCAATTAATTAACAAAAGTTCTGTATTATTAGATATAAGGATGTCTCCAGATACAATTTTCCACAATTAATTCCAAGAAATTAAAAGTTGTGGACGTTTGGTACAGAATTTCTTTAAACTCTTGTATACAGAAATTTCTTTCATTTTTTTTTTTTTAATTATTTTTTTTTTTTTTAAGTTGACAATTTTGGAGAAAAATATGAAACATTAAATAACAAATTATTTGAATAATATTATCGAATAATTTTTTCTATGCACAGAAGAAATAAAAATAAACTTCAATAACGAAATTGTTTATATTAATTAAATTTTTAATTGATTTCGATCCAATCACGAAAATGATAATATTAATTAACTGAAAATATTTGAAATTGATTAAAATTTCAATTATTTATTTTTTTATCAAATTAATTAGAATTATGATTGAATGCTTGCCTAAAATTAACTAAAAATTTTATTAATTCAATTATACAATTAATTAAATAAATAAGAACGCATGAATTTTTTTTATTAAAAAGATTAAGTAATGTAATGCAAGTAAAATTAAACGAAAGAAATAACAAAAATAATAAAAAAATAAACG
The DNA here is from genome assembly GCA_932274085.1 of Protocalliphora azurea. Taxonomy (NCBI): domain Eukaryota; kingdom Metazoa; phylum Arthropoda; class Insecta; order Diptera; family Calliphoridae; genus Protocalliphora; species Protocalliphora azurea. Next base: position 151,227,706 of record OW026522.1, read on the forward strand.
AAAACTATAATAATAAACAAATTTGATTGAAGGAAATGAAACTTGGTACATAATTTAATCTTGGCATTTTATACATCTTGTTAATAAGATTTTTTAAACCTTTGAACTAGTTCCAAAAGAGATTTTCATGCAATTTTATCAGAGCGCCTTTTCGACCTAGAAAGAAATACCAATAAAAACATTAAAGAATATAACCGATTTCTGAACAAATTGTCAAAAACAATCAATATAAATCCTCACAACATATTTATATTTCGTATTACAGTTTTTTAAACGATAGAATTAGCCCAAATAGTTGAAATGGTTGAAAATTGATTTTATGTTATTCTATTTTTTATATTTTTTTATTGACAAGTTATTCTTTTTTTCTGTATATTTTTTTTTAAGCTGTCGATTTTTCTCAAAATCCTTTAAACCAATTAAAAAGTTAATTACATCAATTATTAATATAATTAAATTTAACTATAAAATGAATTAATAATTTTATTAAAAATATATTCTAATATTTTTTCTGTGTGGGATATATGAATCGTTTTACAAAAGAAGATTTAATGTTTTTCCATGACCTAAGCGGATATATTATGTAAACTCCTATTTTCGCAATAATTTAAAAATTTGTATTGTACCAACATATATATTTATATACGTACTTCCATATATATATATATATATAGATATATAGGTTTCATATAAAAAATAAAAAAAATTGTTAAGTTTATTTTTGGAAATAAAGCTTGTGTTTCAGGAATGTCAAGTTAGATCACAATCACGGATCTGGTAACTCTAATGTGTTATATAGTGGTTACAGTTTTATATGCAAAATAAAAAAATATATATATTTAATGTGGCATAAGCAGATTTTAATTTAAATAATCAATGTAAAAATCTGTTATATAAACCACTTAACATGTGTAATAATACCACTCACATACATACTTATTAAAAAAAGAGAACTAATTATAATATTTTTAAACAAATATGTATACATTATTTGATTATCGTAGTTTAGTTTAATAGTAATTTGTTAAAGCAAATTTAGAAAATTTCTATAAAAATTTTTGAAATTTTTGAAAATAAGCTATTGTTTTAAATTACCACATTTGGATTCTTCTGCATTAAAATAACTTAAATATTATGTATTTTTAATAAAACTATGAAAATTATTTAAAAGTAATGAATGTTTATAATTATGTAATAATAAGGGTGTTGTTTATTTCTTCATTTATAATAAATAAATGTTGCATTACAAATAATTGCCAATCTTGACTGAGCAAAGGACTAAGGAAAATTTTATTTCATTTTTTTTTTTTTATGTTATAAACCGCAATGGTGGTAATTTATAGTACATTTTCTGTAAAACTTTTTTTTACAGTGAAAGAAATATTTAAAAATTAACAACATAAAGTAAGGATTATGATATCAACTGCCAAAAACCGATGTATTGTAAAATAACTTCTGTGAACGGTTTCTGTTAGCATCATATAAATTCATAACAAATATTAGTTGAATTTGGTAAAAAAATAAATTTAGCTGAGAAAACTAGACTGACTATACATGTTGTAAATAAAAATATTAATCATACGCCATATAATTGAGAAATATTCAAGTATAAATAAGAGAGGATTTTTTAGGGCAAATATTTTTTTTCTATTTTAATTTAATTTAAATACATTAAACACATCACAAGGCATTTTTTACATTCATATTTACAAAAAAAAATGATAATTTCATAAAGAAGTATTTTAGAATAATAAAAAATATATTAATTCATTGCTGATTCTCAATAAATAAATAACATGCAATAAATATCACATTTTAATAGATATTGAAAATTTTATGGTATTTTTTCAACTAATAATAAAAATATTTTAAAAATGAAAATGAATATTTTGCCTCTAGTGCATTTCAGAATAATTTCAACGACTTTTTTAACATTTCCGAAATATTTAATTATATTGAATTGTAATCTAAATATGGTTCTATTTCTAATAGTTACAGGTTATAGTAAAATTAAAATTAAAAAAAATAAATCCAGGCACCAACCTTCTTTAACAAAATTTAGTTTCAATTAAATCGAATTTTAAAAATAATTTAATCCACAATCTAAGAATTAAAACAAATAATTTTTTAATAAGCATTAATTGAAAGAAATTGAAAAAAGCAGCATAATATAGTGAAAAGATTTTTGTGAATTATTTTAGTTCTATAGATACTCTTAAATATGGAACTTACAATTCTTATTGTATTAGGAAATGAAAATAAAAAGTTATATAATAATATATCTTTAGAACTTATTTTAAAAGAGTTTTTCTCGTTGCTTTAAGAAAAATACCTATAATTTTTTTGAATTTCCTGAAAACATTTAATGAATTATTAATGAAAATTTATAAATATAAATTTCAATCTTAAGCTATTTTTAAACATCGTTGTGTATGCACGTTAAAGTTATTTTCGAGGCATTTAAATATGGGCCTTATAAGGGGCCAATTTGGCAATATGATTTATGCTTATATAAAACTTACTTATAACGAATTTTATTGAAAAAAAGACATGTTTAAAAAATTATTTCGGGGATAAATTTCAATGAAGGCTAAATAATCCCAGGAGCAAAGTATCTAATACATAATATTTTACGGTTATACCAGTTCCTAAGTGACAAGGATCGGTTCTAGTTCTAACACTGTCTATGAATGGGACTTATCACTTTAAAGTGACGTTGGGCTAGGAGGGAGAAATTGATCCCTTTTAGTCACCTGGAGATAAGTCACAGAACCAACCCAAATGGACATGTCGATAAATATGAATGAATGAAAATTCTCTAAGAAATCAAAACTTGTTTACCTTTTAAACAGTTTTTACTTTTTTAATTTTTATTATTATTTTTTTTATTTTATTTTATTTTTACTTTTTAATTTTTCATAGAAATTGTTCCTTTTCAACAACCTTGGGGTGACCTGCCCCAAGAACTAACCCAAGATAACATGTTCTGTCGATTATTTGTAGGAGTTTAGGTTTCAACGAAACCTAAATGTATAAGTCACCACGAATGCTGATGAAGTGCGTAGAGTCACAGAAAATTTCCATTATATTCTTCTGGTGTCTTATTATAGTCCATAAACTCTGCTTTTGTACCGCCAAACAAAAACAATAAGGCAATTTACGATAGCAAACTTGTTTAGTAGGGTTCCTAATTTCCCAGAATTTTTTTGTTCCCAGGAAATAAAATATCAATTTCACGGCTACCGGGAATTTTAATAGAATTAAATATTAATACTGCGTTGAGATATGGTATAGAATTATTTTGGAGAAATGCTAAAACAAAATTCCGCTTAAAAGATTCTGCATATTATAGCAACGAATTAAAATCTTATAATTACCTGAAAAAAATATTCAAAAAATTTAATACACTCTTAATTTTTTCATGAAATAAAGGTATAGCGCATCGCTTTAAGGAATAAACATTTTAAATTTCCATCACTCGAAAGTTTCCAACATTCACAAGTTCATAAAATGTTAAGTTTCCTATACTTCTTAATGTATCGTCTGCAACAAAAATACATTCGCAAAATCATAAGATAGTAATAGAGCGTTATCTTTAGTATCTTTATTATCAGTCTATGGAAATACAATCCTTACAGACTAAAGTAAGGAATATAAGCAATAACAAAAATAATTATAATATTAAATAAATAGTAAAGATAACTTAATTATTGAGATAATAAATTATTTATTTATTAATAGTAACTAAACTTTTATTAAAGTCGATAATGTGTTATAGTTGATTTAATTCAACACAAGTGCGGCGAAATGGATCAGAATTTTCGTAATTTGAGCGGAAGTATTTAACAATGAGGAATTGATAGCGAGATGCGATGAGGAATATTTACATTGATTTTTCCTAAGAGAAATTCAGAGTGTAAGTTGCCGTTTATAAGGTTGAGAAGAAATGTTACGTTCAGCATTTTCCTACACCTTTGAAGCGTTGGAAGCTTTATAAGAGCCAGATTACTCTTATAAGAGGGTAAATGAAAGGTATTATCCCATCCAAGACCACGTAGACAAAATAATAAAAATTGTTTTTGAACCGATTCGATATTATCTGAGTGGACACTCTAGAAAGGATCCCATATAATAGAACCATATTCAAGAATAGGTCTAACTAGAGAAGTGTATAGATGTTTAGTTGTTTATGGATCGGAAAACTATTATATATGAATATAACATAATTATATAATTTATTTTTCACTAAAAAATTTAAATTTAATTTATTATGTAAAAACTAGGCTGATCGATTATTTGACTTTTTGCAGAAACCGGTTTTCGTATAGTTCGAATAGTTGCTATTTTGAAAAAACCGGTTGCATTTTTTGAAGTTTTGAAAATACCGTTTAACCGATTTCTTGTAGAAGTTAATATTTCTATCAAAAGAAATTAAATATAATTATTTTGGGAAAGTGCTATTAATTATGGGCAAAAAATAATTATCAAAAATTCTTAAAAAACCCACAATTTCTTTAAGACTTAGTACTATGATTATTTATATAAATAAATCTTAACTTGATATTCCATGACAATAATTTAAAAAACAACACATATTTTCTTTTCTTAGACCTCTTAGGTCTCAACTGAAACTTGAGAATGGACAGATCCTAATTAATTGCAGAAGAAAGAAGGCATGAAACTTAAAATTAATTAATTCATTTATACAGTTTATGCGGATTTTGTAAAATATTTTTTTAAGAAATTTGTTTCCTAAAGCATTTAACTAAATCAATTATTTAAATACTTCACTATTTATTTCTTTCAGTGTTTCTAAGGGCAAAATATATTATTGCAGTTTATAAATATTTGACAGTTAAAATATTACCTTGTTACTGCTACTAAAAATATACATGCAACTTGCCACATAAAACTAACACAACCAAGTACTTTCAGTTACTATTTCTTAGCAGACTTCTTTACAATAGAAAGAAAAAACTTATTAGCATTTTTATAACTTTTTCTTATACTAAATATTATTTACAAAAAAAAAATAATAAATAAATGAACAAATAAAAAACATTTAAAGGTTTTATTGCAATATCTGCATTATCAATATGTTTGTTTCATTGTGTTTTAACTTAAACCATAATAAACTTGTACAAGTATTTACTATAAATTCTTGTAATATAAAGGAAAAAAATGGATTTATTGTTAAAAATAAAACTTTTTAAAGTACTGGTACAAAACAATTCGTAAGAAAGAAAACCAATGGTCCAAAGCCTATAATTTGTATTTTTTAAATTTAAAAACAAATAAATATAGAACACTATAGAAAGTTTTACTGTTTTTTATAATTTATTTTCAAAATAAGAAGAAAGAAAGCAAATATGCAACAAAATGTGGCAATTGCTTATTAAAAAAATGATCAAATAAATTTGTTTATCCAAGGAACAAATGTGTAAAAAAATTAAAATAAATTACAAAAAGTTGTTTCTACAAAAGAAAATTACGTAAAACTGCAGTAAATAAGTATTTCAATAAAATGTTCAGTAAAAAGAAAATCCAACTCATTTTATTATTTATTTGATTTCCGCTTCCGGTGTTGTTTGTTAAAACCAAAAAACTTTGTTGTTTATTTTATGTAATTTGTAATTGCATAAAACCAAACTTCTTATGTAACTCAAATAACGAGAGGGTGGTTGCATGCTCGGGTATGTGAATTTATGTTAATTTAGTTTTTTTACGTTAGGATTTTATTTTGCCAGAATATAAACCTCAATACATACTATGTCGTATACTTTTTTTTTGAGAAAATTTTCATTCAATTTTCAAGCGTTTTTTTAATAATAAGTTAAAGTCAAACAAGCCGCCAACCACCCAATGAGCAATTTTCGTTAGTTTTAATAGAGTTTTGGTACTTTAATTTGTTAACAACTGGAGACTTTAGAAATTAAGTTAAAATAACAACAATCTCTTTTACAGCCATCTACATAGAACAATAAACTGCAAATACAGTAAATGCGAGTGCCCGGCAGTTCAGGGAAATAATATTACCGCGATAAATCCATTAGGCCTTAGAAATAACATCACTTACTTGGCTGTCTATATACACAGAAATTTAATTGACACTTCTTACATTACCATTCGCTAGTGATGTTATCAGTATTAAGATGATTTACGACAAACACCGGTGCCCATAGCACTACGAAGGTTAACGTAGCTAACAACTGAGAGCGAATAAAAATCAAAAATCATTTAGTTTTATTCTTGCTTTCAACAAAGCAGGTTCATGTTACATGGTTAAGCAAAAGCAAAAACAAAACACGTAACAAAGAGCGTAAGAAGAAATTATTATTCTTTTGTATGTTATAACAAACGAAATACACTAACACATTCAAATGTTTATGTCCTCTCTTTGAGCCTATCATTGATCTACGGGAAAAAAGATTTTTGATATGAATTCGATAATGTTTACCTTCATTCATCATTATTAACTTCTTTTATTTCTTAGTAAATACTTAACTACAGTTAATGACGGTTGATGAGACCATTATTTATGTTCAAAATCAACTCATATTTTGTTGAAAAATGGTTCTCCAACTTTTTAGTTACAGATAATTGTTTTTTTATTTAGTTTCCTAAACGTCATCGACTAAATGTAATGTATTTAGTGCACTATTTTCCTTTGGGTAAGTGAAGTACAGTGACCGAAATAAAGATTGGTATGTATATATATAATCTATTACAAAGTTTCTTTGAGTTTTTTTCCATTAAATGCAAAAATTTTTACTTTTTTTGGATCATTTATGAAGGCGAAATAATTATAGGTTCATTGTAATTATAATGAAATTTCACTTAAAATTCTAAGATAAAGTTAGTAAAAATATAATTTAATTAAAAACATGATATTGCAATTTTGCAATTACTTTAGATAGCAATTGATTTCGTTAAAACTTTTTGGGTTGTTCGATTAAGACCCATTTTTAAAAGGTAGATGATTAAAAATGGTTTGTTTTGAGATTTAATGTTTTTAAATAGGGGTGATGGATTGGATGGATTGATGGAAATTTTTGAATTATCAAAAAGCTATTTAAATTAAGATATAATTTCAACTTTTGACGGATCACAAAAATAACCTCAAAAGTGAATTTGGGCCATAATTACATAATCACATTAATTTGGACATTAATTACATTCCTAAAAGATGCATTTTATTCATCAAAATAAAATCAATATTGGTTTTCTGTATGTTCCATAAGGGTTCACGAAGTTAACAAAACGCAAATGGATCTTAGTGAGCTCAGAAACAAAAGATTTTTAAAGAAAAAAAATGTGTGTCATATTTTATCTAGAAAAACATAAAGAGAAATGTAAGAATCTGAAAAAGATCATTTTTTTACTCTTCTTTCTTATGAAAAAAAAAATAAAGCTATTTCATTGTTTGCGATTAAAATAAATTTCGACTCAATACAATTCGAAAAGTTATATATTTTTTGCCCGGAATCGGTTTTTTAAATTTGTCAGTGTTAATGTTAGTTTGTATTTAATGAAGAAAAAATTAAAAAATATTTTATAATTGACTTTATAACTTTTTTTTTAATACTGAAAAAAATATGGATACAATTCTGGACGAAAAAACTTAATTTTTATTGGTGAAACTATCTTTATTTCGGTCACTGTAAGTAATGACCTCATAGTTAGTTAACGAGAAAGCTACTAAATTAAAAGCTATCGTTTGGTAGTTTTAAATCTGCAGGGTTATTGTTATTGGTTGTTACTTCGAGCACTGCTATGAAAACGAGGAGTACTTTTACTAACGACTTTTAACAATGTGCAACCTAAAAACATCAAAAAATCTTTCAGTTAAAAATAAAATTAACATAAACATTAAATTGCATTACATTTTCCCAACAATTTTTATGTGTATGACATACACCAATACTCACACACACACACACACACACACACATACAACCTGCTTAAAATAATGGCAGAGGCTTAACAAGTTTTTACATCTTAGTTATCCTCTAACACTGTTTCCAAAAAGGAGTATAAATAATTAATTAGCTTAAGAACGCCTTAACTTTATGTGTACGAAATGATTTTGTCTCAAACGAATATATGATTTTGAAAGTCTCAAAATATTTCATAGGCAAAAGTAAAAAAATAACACGCCAACCAAACCAAAAATCTTATATGTAGAAAAACATTTGAAAAAACCAGTTACTCTGAAACAATAATAAATTTTGGTGTCCATAATTTCAAAATTAGTTTTTTATTGTGAGAAATTATTATTTTTTTTTTTTTTTCTATTTGAAATAAACTTTGTTTTTATTTTATTTAATTAAGTATATTTCTTTAATATTTTATTCCTAATCCTGATATTTGAAAATATGTCTTTCCGAAATAAAATAAAATTTGTTATATAATTTAATTGAGCACGAAAAAACTAGTCCATACAATTCTGGTTATAAAAATTATACCAATAGATAGATGATTATTAATTTTTATGAAAGAATATTTTAAATTTGAAACAGTAATTTATTTCTTATTGGGTTTTAATAAAACTTGTATGTTTTTCCGCAACACTTATAGTTTGAATTTGGCAACTTTTTTGCTGTACTTTTAACCTTTGGCCAATTTGCTTGATCATGTTTAATGATGATAAATGTATTTCATTTTCAATATACATCAAACATTATAAACCAAACCTTTTTTAGTTTTTTCACTAATTTTTTTCGTGCGCACTCAATAGTTCGATTTATTTTACCTATTTAAAGAGGATTGTCTAAGTTAAATAAGATATCTGTCATTTTTAATGCATTTAGCAAGTTACATGAAATTTCCATTTTTATTCATGTAATTTTTTTCTCCTTTTTTGGATACTATATAACCGGTTAACTGGTTTTCGGTTTCGGTTTTAGATGCTCTAACGCTGTTACAAAATTACACTTATTATTTTCTAATGTGGATTGTAGATATTTTTGAGAATATTACAAACCAATTTTCGAAACATCCTCTACATTTTGAGATATTCTAAAAAAAACTTGTTTTGAGGTTAGTTATTACACTAAAGGTCAATTTTAGATTTTCTAATCGATTTAAAAAGCAAAAGAATGTATTTTTCCAACTAAAAAAAAACATGCTCACTTTAAGGCTTATAACTTTTATTATTATACATGAAATTGTTCACATTTCTTCTTATTCTCAGTAAATATATGGAAAATTTTTGTTGTAATGGCGTAATTAGTTTTTCTTAAAATTTATATTTAACAAAATGAACACATGTCGACATTTTATTAAACAACTGCCAAGAATACAGATTAGTTAGGAAATTCAGTTCTTTTTTTACAATTATAAAAAATACAAAGAGTTCAAGATCACCGAAAGGAACACTAATAGTGAAGAAAAAATTGATTTACATACTGAGTTATTCCATATCAAAACGGATAGACAACTGCCATTTTCGGATTTGACATCTCCGATTTCAATGAAATTCACTACAAACATTGACTATTAGAAGTTTTTATTAAATCATGAACCTTTGACGTTTTGAAAATCGAAAAAAGCTAAGAATCTCGCAAAGGTGTACTTGCTAAAAACTTCTAAAATAAACATAGTAGATATTTGGTTTTTGTTTCATATTAAAAACAAAAATATTATTACCTTTATAACTATATGAATGAAGTTAATTTATATGAAAAGTTTAAAGGTCATAGTTGGACATATAAAAATTAAAGTTTTATATCTCAAAAAAAAAATATAATGTTGATATAGCTCTCCTCCCTTCTCGTGTAAAATTTCAAGCTAGACACTTATTTAGTTTAGAAGTTGTATTGGAAAATAAGACAATTTTTGTATTATTTTTATATTTCAAGTAGTAATCTTTAAACGACTATATTTTCCAAACCAGTACCGATATTCATTTTAGACACTTATTTAGTTCAGAAGTTATATTGGAAAATAAGCCTATTTGTATATTATTATAGTATTCTGTAAGTTTTTGAAAAGCAGATGGATAAATATTATTTTTTTGTAGCTTTTTTTCTTATTTATAGTTCAAAATTGGATTATAAAACTTTTTAAATGATCTTCTCAGGAATGAAAGATTGATATTTATTACATACATTTCATAAGAAATGAAATATTATGCTAATATGTTTTTTTGTGCAACTAAAAAAAAATCGTTTAAAAATTTATTTTTTCATAAAATCTGCACTCCTGCATTCGTTTTTGGCCAGACGGGAAGCAATTTAGTGTCAAATCGATTTAAATCTATTTTATGATTAAATATCGTCAATAAATTAAATTATTATTAAATTATTAGTCGATAAAAATTAAACTTTTTCCTAAAATTCACCATTTTTGACCAATTTTGGATGTAGGGTGCAAACCTAAATCTTGTCCTTTGAAATGTGTAAAGAAAAAGTTTTTGTAAAAGCTTCGAGAAAAAAGTGAAAGAATAGTACTATATTTTTTTTTAAATAGCCATTTTTATACTAATTTCAGAGTGCTAACTTTGAACATTTCTCACGTATAGACGAATTGAGATAATCAAATTGCAAAATATTTTTAAAAAAATTTTCCCTCATATATCTCACAACTTATTCCGGAAAAACGAAATAAAGTCGTGAAAAAAAAAACAAAAATTCAAAATTTAAAAGTGAATATCTTTTTAAATGTAAGTGATAACTTATGTTTTTTCTTTATCTTGCCAAGCACTTTACAGAAATATAAAATCTTTGAAATCGGGCTCGATTTGTAGAATTCAAGATATTTTGAAAGTTTTACATACTCGAGGTAGTCAACTTTGATACCTTGTAGCATATCTCGAGTTATCACATTGTGACTACAGAATGATTTTTCTGAAAGCTTAGGTCTTCCTTGATAACTCTTTTATATATTCCAAATCGATCCGCCCAGTAGTTTAGAAGACACAGATTTATCACCAAAAATTTTTCGTTTGGCCCCACTGTGAATCGGTGAAAAGTTATGCGGTTATAAAAAAAATTAAACCAGAAATTTAAAATTTTTTCGGTAGAAAATTCCATGCAATTGGCTTGAATATTAGTAAAATGTATGTTTTTCGCTACCAGTGTTGCCGGGAGACGAGAAAAAAACGCTAATTTCAACTTTAAAAAAGTTCAAAAAACGCTAAATACCCCAAAAAATAAGGCTAGAAAAATGTTAAAAATGATTAAAATGAAATTTTTCATATGAAAAATTACCTTATATTTTAAAGTGATTTTTCGGCATTTTCAAACTATAATCCCTTTTTTATTAAGCATTTTTAAGTTTTTAGGTTTTTTTTCGCTTTTATAAGAATTTGGTAAAATTATGTTTATAAATATTCTCTATGGTTAATGAAGCAAATAAAAAAAATAATTATAATCGATTTAGTAATTCCATCAAATTAGTTATTAGTATTTTAGTATATTAGTTTGATTTCGCCAAAGGCGAAAATTTTCGTTAAATATAAAAAGTATAGATTTTTTGTGGGAATAAATATACAAAATTACTTAAATAAGTGATTATATAAAAATATAATTATATAATTTCTTGATTGTTTAAATAGTAAAATTTTAGCCTTTTGAGGCAATTTTAAGAATCAAAAAAGGCTAGAAAAAAGCTAGAAGCTAAAACGAAAATTTTTAGGCTAAAAGCTAAAAAGCTAAGACTAAACTATACCGCTTTTGCAGAAATTATTAAAATATCACGTAAAAAGAATTTATTAATAAATGACACCTTCGGGTCAAATAGGCGTCATAAAATTTTAAAATAAAAAAATTTTGTGAAATTTTTAAAATTTTCACCAGAAATGATTTTAGATCAACGAAAAATATTTGTATTTTGTAATAGAGTCATTTTAGTGGTTAAAACTGATAATATAAAAAAGAATTAAAAAAAATATGGACATATATTTTTAGGGACCAAAAAAAATATTATTAACCTCAAAAACACTCTTACATATTTTGCATTATAGTTCGAATTTTTAAATAAATAAATACTATTATTGATGTAAAACATCACTAAATAATAAACAAGTTATAAATTTTGCAAATATTTCACTTTCAGAAAAAACCAAAATCGCATATTTTGTAAGGAATATTATCATAAGTAGTAATATTTAAACGACCATATTTTCCAAACCACTACCGATATTTATTTATTTTTTGCGGCAAATTATTTCCAAATATATCTATTATTACCCATAATTTTTTGAAATTTTTTCTGTTTTTGCTATTTACGAAATCGTGTAAAAAGTAAAATCAATTTTTTTTGCAGTGTATTACAATAATTATTAAAGATGCTATAATAAAGTTGTATAAAGTGGCTTTGGTTTTTACCTTTATTTTTAATATTTTTTTGAAAGTTTAAAATTTATACCTCCACATTGATAAAAATGATTAACGCGAACAGACTTTGCAAGCATAAATATTCATTAATAAAACCGCAAATCAGCATTCAGTTTTGAAAATATTTTTACCCAAAAATTTCAACATTTTTATATATATCGAAAATTCCATGAAAAACGCCTGAAAAAGAGCATTCTTTTACCTGATGTCTTTCAATTTCCATCAAGTTTACTCTTTGAACTATTTATCGATTTTAGATTGCACTTTCACGAAATTGAGAAAATTTTTGATTTCATTTCGCTTCTTTGTAAAAAAATCAGAAGAAATTCTAAAATATGTTAATTTATATATCAATATCTTCGAAGGGATTTGTGGATTTTAATGATTTAAAAGGTATTTGAATTGTGCTCAATACGGAACTTTTAAAAATTAAAAAGATTTTTTAAAAATTCTCAATTTTTATTACTTTTTTTTTTTTTTTTTTTTTTGCACAGAAAAAAGTTTGTGCATAAATATAAGAATTTAATTTAATTCATTTTAGTTTATAATATTTAAGAATAATGTCTTAAATATTAACACTTTTTTACATTTTTTTAAATGATTCAAAAGTCAAAAAGACTTAAAATTTTACAAAATTTTTGCAGAATTACTAAAATTTTCATTACGAACAATTTAATAATATCTATGAACAAAATTTTTTTTTTATGAAAAAAGTTTGAGAAAATAACGATTCATAATATTTATGAAAAAAAATTTCAAATACATGAATTTTTTTCTGTGGATATTAAGAGTAAATGGAGTCTTTAAATTAAAATGAAGTTCAGAAATTTTTAGAACACACACATCTACTACACATAATACAATTTTTACAGAAACTTGTTCACAATTTTTCTTATAAGAATAATTTTTCTTATTTTTAATAAACGATTTTATTAAAAAAAACATATAAAAGGACGTTGTCTTATTAAATTATTCATTCAGCAGATCGTCCCTTTTATTCAAAAATATTTGTAAAATACAAATGCAATTCACAGATGCATTTTTGACGATTTCGAATACATATATTTTTTATTTTTCTTTTGTCGTATATAAAGTAATTTTGTTTACTATAAATTACGGTATAAGTTAAACTGGTTCATAATGGAATACTATTTTTAATGAATTTTTAAAAATCAACCCAATATGTTAACCTACTCATATTTTAAAAATAATGTTAGAAAACACCAATTTTTATAAAAAATTTTAAGAATTTTTTTTAAAAAAACGGAATTGTGCATAGAAGATATGTGGGTTACAAACATTTTAGGTATATACATATGCTAAATGATAAAAAAAAAAAATCTGAATTTGCATATTAAATGAAAAAAGCGATTGCATTAATACTTATTTTAAATCATGTTTACTTTTGAAATATTTGTATTAAAGTTGATATAAAAATAATTCAAATGTTTAAAATTACATACTTATGAAATTTTTTAGGTTTCTTAAAAAGTTTAAAATATAATAAAGAAATGGGTATAGGGATACGCTTCTTAGCATAGTTTTTGAACTATTATATATCATTAGAAAGTTTATAAAAGTACACGTATTTTATAGGAACATTTGTATATGAAAAAAAATATGTTTCGAAAAAATCGAATAAAATTCAAACCAGGTCGTTTAAAAAAAAACGGAAAATCCCTTTTCGGTATAACTGCTGGAGGATTATATTTTATTGTTTTGGTCTTATTATTTTAAATATTTATGTGTAAAAAATTCAAATATCCAAATTTTGTGTGAAAAATTACAAAATCTCGAACTAATTTGACCTGGTCTAAAACTTTTGTTATGTCATTAAATCCTCGCCTTAAGAGCCTTTCTTACGATACTAAATTTTCACAAAGTTCTTCGGAAGAAATATGAAAAAATCCGAAAAACCCGATAAAAGGACATTTTTTTTAATTTTGATCTAACTCACAAAAGGATAATATCAGAATGAAAATTTCGAAAAAAGTATATTAGAATGAAGTAAATTTTCATTTAAGCTGGGAACATGGATATCATACTTTCTGTCGATACAAACGGGGTCATCCTAATGTATAGGTATTTGCTTTCTTATTTACACTTGTATAGTTCTCTTTAACAATATCTCTACAAGCCAAATACGAAAGTGTTTCGAATTCATATAGCTTAGAAGTAAAATTTTATTGCCGGAAGCTTCCCCATTGGTAGAGATTGTGCGTCACAGGCGATACATCAATATGCCTTGAAGAAAAATATACAATATTGCTAGATAATCATTTAGGTGAAAAAAAAAGAAGATACCGCCAGATAATTTTCTGGAAGATGTAATAAATATATAGAAAATTATCACTAAATAAATCTTGAAATAATATAATAAAGAAATCTTTTACATCTTGTAAAGCATGCACGCACATAAATCTTAACATCATAAAGCACGAAAATTCAAACGCTCACATAAAATATTCATTTTTTTTTTGCTAAAAGACAAACAAATTTCTTCAATATTTTTTTCATTTTTGAACAACTTTTAGACACCTGAAAAAATTGTGACTGAAAAATAAAATTATTGCATTAATACCTTCCAGGTGATCTTAATGGGATATATTTATTGTGGAGGTCATAAAGGGAGATATTTTGAGGACAAAAATAAAGAAAAATTTTTAAAATTTTATATATTTTTTGTTGTTTATTGCCTAATTTCCTTTAAAATGATAAAAATTCAATATTAGAAAAATATTGCTTTAATGTGTTTCACCCAAGTAATAAAAAGAAGATATTGCGTAACATTCTTCCAGGAAGATGTCTTCCAAATGCTTATAATTAGAAATAAGAAATTTGCAAATATTCCCAATTTGTTTAATACAATCATAAAAGAAATTTGAGCAGCCTTACCCAAATTTTATTAAAATTATATCGAATTAAATTAACAGTCTGATTTTGTAAAACGAAACAAATCTTGTTTCATATTGGAAATTGTGTTAATTATTAAACGTTTTTCAATTTATTTTTATGGTTTGCAAGCCGTTTTGTGTCTCCTGGATTGTAAACATATACATTTTAACGTTAAACTATTCTAGTTACTACAAATATATACATAATTATATACATACATACATACATACATACATACATGCATACATACATACATATATTATATCTGCAATATTTTTTTAAGAAAAGCAACACAATGTTGAATATAAAGTTACTCAGAGATTTTGTCACTCTAATAAGTAAACTTTTAATTTAATTTATTTATTTTTTTATAAAATACAGTTGGCTATAGAAATGCAACGAAGTATTTATTTATTTTGGTATGTGTTTTTGGTTAACACCTTTTTCCCTCTTCATTTTACATGAGTATTGAAAAGTTCACATCATCTTTTATAGCAAAGAAACCATGAAAAAATAAATAACAAGATATAGCCATTGGATCCATTTTCAAAATAAAAATGTTTGTGTAAAAAAGTGTAAAAATTCTTAATAATTCAAATATTTCTACGTAAAATTTTGTCGTTTTTCTTTGTATTAGTTCTCTCACAATTCTCTCGGTACCACTGTTGCCAGATAATTATAATATAAAATCGTCAAAATTCTAACAAAAAATCATCAAAATCGTCATAATATTTTTGAAATCGTCAAAAAATCAGAAAAATTAATTATTATTAAGTTCTGGAACTCTTTGTTTATTAAATAAACATTCAGCATTATATAAAATTTGAAAAATAGGAACAAATTAAGATTATCGGCACAGTTAAAATTAAAATATTTTCTTTTTAACGTTAATAATGGTTTTTCCGTGTAACTCAATGACTTTTCCTATATCTACTCGCCGAATAAACTTTTTATTAGAAAAAAATTTTTGCAAGTTCTGGTATATCAATAAAAAATTAAAATTTCATTAATTATCTCAAGGATTATATATCAATCAAAAGGTATTTAAACGTTTAAACAGTATTAATATAATTTAAATCACTTATGTATTAATAAGGATATTCAGTAAAATATATCAAAACTATATTTATAACTCGTAAACTAAGAGAGAGTGGCTAAAAATTTTTTTATATTTCCTTTAACGCTATTAAAAGTACTACTACACCATTATAAAAATTGTTTAAAAATCAAGTGTGCCGGTGATCCTAATTTACGGGAAAATAAACCCAAAAATTACTCAAAAAATCATACACAGAAAAAAAGATGCATATATTTGAAAAAAATTTTCATAAATATTATAAATCGAACATGACTTTTTTCCCAAACTTTTTTTCATAAAAAATAAAATTTTGATTTGATTGCAAATGGTAAATGAAAATAGTTATACATGAAAATAATAACAAAAAACGCCTTAAAATGACAAATTTCAAGGAAAATCTGTAAAAAATAATGTTTAAAAATTTGCATAATTTCGCTCGCATTCTGCAGCACATCAAAATGATGATGATAAAAAGCGCTTCTGTTCTGTTCACATAATGCAGCTAAAAATCATTAAAACCTAAAATTTTTCAAAGAAAATTTAACATTTTTTTACAAATTTAAAATATAAACGAAAATTTAAACAATTTATTTTAAGTCTTCTTGATTTTTGATTCATTTAAAAAAAATATAAAAAAATGTTAATATTTAAGACATTATTCTTATATATTATGAACTAAAATCAATAAAAGTAAATTCTTATGTTTATACACAAATTTTTTTTCTGTGTATGTGTTGGTTTTATTTGCAATTACATTTTTTACTACTTAACACATTCTTAAACTTTTTTATCTATAATCAAAACTATTTTACTTACATACATATGTATATAAAATAACATTTTTCTTTTCACACTAAAATTTTGTCTCACTAATACTAAAAGTAAAAGTCTAAACATCTTATAGTCCTTTTCTCTCTCTCTCTCTCTGTACCTATTGCAATACAAACTCAGATTTAAACAAGAAAAATTGGCGTGTGTGAACATTTTGTGAAATCGTCTTTTTTTGAAGAAAAATCGTTAAATCGCAGTATGGAATTTTTACCATAAAAAAATCGTCAAAGTGCAGATAAATCAGCAAATCTTGCAACAATGCTCGACACCCTTATACGAGAGAAAGAGAAATATATATTACCAAAAGAGAGTCTGACTACTGTTTATACTTTGATAACGTCTATTTTATTCTCTCAAATCGTGCTACCGTACAAATTTAAAAAATCCTACTTTTTTCTTTACTTTTTTATGTTCAGGTACATTGAGAAAATTATTAAAGATATCAAACTTAAATATATATGTACGATCTTGACAAATTTTCTTACTTTTAGCAAAGCTTTTTGTTCTAAGGCTAGTGACATCTTTTATTTATAAACCGATCGGAATAAAATCTATATCATTTGAGAATGTTTTCAGATATCTATTAAATTATATTCGAAACAAACCAATTTAGTGATCGATTAAATTGAAAATATATAAAAGTACTATATATTTTTAAACCATTGAATAAAAAAGATATTTTTAGTTGAAAATTTATTTATTATTAAATGGATATTTTTAAATATTCAATAACTTCTGTAACACTAGATACTTCAGAAAAAACTCAGATGTGAGTTTTTTAAAGCCCAAACAACATCATATATGCGAAATAATTTATTATTTGCAATATATAAATTACACATAATAAAAAATATTCCTAAAATAGTTTATCATTTCCAGTTTTGTGGCAACGTTTTATTTATTTACAAAATAACAAATATCAAATAACTGGCTTAAAAGTGAAAAAAGTTGTATGGGAGTGAAATGTAACCACCTCCTTATATTTATATCATGCAAAGAAACCGAAGAATACGGAAGGTAACTCATTCATGCATAAACAATATTCTTTTTCTTTTTATTTAAGTATATACATTTTTTTCGTATAAATTGTATTGAAGATTAATTACGCTCCTCATTTATAATTACTTGCGAAAACTCAATGTCAACCACGTATTTTATCTTTATTTTATGGTGGCGTTAAAGAAAACAGTTTTATAAATTATTTTTAAATAAACGAGGTCAGTTTTATCAGAAATCAAATTTGTATGTAAAATCAATAAATGATATATATATATATATATATATATATATATATATATATATATATATATATATATATATATATATATATATATAGAGAGAGAGAGAGAGAGAGCTAACAGCTTTGTTCCAGTATTTGTCAAACTTGCAAGTTTTAGTTAAAATTTACATTTATGTTTATTTTGTTGTTTTTCTGACTAAAACCTCTAAATTTGACGAGTGCTGGAACAGACCTAATAATTTTTTTTTTTTTTTATAAAAACATTTTAAAATTTTCTAAATGTTTTTCTTTTGCTTTGTTACTTAGTTTATCAATAAATAAATAAATAAAATAAACAACATAAAGCAAACTTGTAAAATAAAAATTATGCTGACAAATACAGTATGTCAAGATATTGTTTTTACAATTTACAAAAAATTACTGTTTCAACTTTGTTTTACAAAATTTTCAAATCTTGTATAACATTGCAAATTTGTTTTGTTACATTTTATTTTATTTATATTTTTAACGAGTATTAACAAACAATTTAATGTACTTGTCAAAAAATTATTTTTACATTTGCTTTTTTGTTGCTGTTTTAAGCAATTGTTGGAACTTTAGGATGTATTTTTCTTCTCCCAGGCTTCGGTGTTATGCTTAGAATCACATAATACAAGAATATACGTTCTAGCCTATAATATATATCACCAATGATTCACAAATTATTGTTTTTATATTAAAATAAAACACAACTTTTTCAAAGTTTGACTTAAAAAAGTATTTAATTTTCAGATAATGTCTTATTTTTTAATACAAATAAGCCAACTAATATATTTATTGACACATAATATTATATTCCATAATATAAATAACACAAGGTAGAATCACTGGAGAGAGTCGTCAAATTTAATTCTTGCTATGTCAAAAAAACTGAAAATTGAAAAAAAAAATAAAAATCAAGAATGAAAAAGTATAAAATGTTTTGTTCCATTTATAATTTGAAATACTTCCTGAAATGCAGAACTTAGTTCTGAGAACGTCTTATGGACGTTCATTTGCCGATATTAAGTATCTTAAAAGAAATACGGCAAAACTTAATAGCGTATTAAATCGCTCTTTAAGAAACTATTGAGATTCACTATGACAAGCCTAAATATATCTGGGACAAATTTATATTTTATGGGAATGCTAAAATTATGTTGTAGTATAATTGAATCCAGGCAGAATATGGCGGAAACATTCAAAAGAAAGTAAGAAAAAATATATATTCATACCATACTCCTTGTTAAATGCAAACACATACAAAAATATTTTATTGAAAGTAGTTAGAAAATTCGGTATTTTTATAAAATATCATGGATATGCAAAAACATTTGAAGGATTTAAAAGCTCGTTTAATAAAAATTAGTAATAAATCAGAGTTTATGAAGGACAACAAGCCAACGTTCAAATTATGTTCAAATAATGACTCCATGGACAATGGTGGCAAAGAACGATTACGTGGCTATTGCTTAATTGTAAAAAGTGTTGAATATACCAGCACAGAATTCACACTTGAATCCCATATAAAATTTATGCCCATATGTGAGGAAGAAAGTGCTCAGAGGTATTACAAGACCGTAATGATGTAAAAAAAATGCAATATTGGTGGAATATATAAAAGTCCAATTGGCTATCACATTCATTAATTAATTCTTTCGATGAAAATGGTTCCACAAGCAGCTCTACATGCCAGTTGTTTCCATATTAAATTTTATATCTCGAAATTTTGTGATTTTCTTTAGCCATTTTATAAATGTAAAAAAAATCTTGACACGAAAATATTTTTGAATGTTTAGTTTTGCTCTGCTTTTAATAGTTTAAATCTTTATATGTTATTCTGCTTTGTGTTATATATTAATAAACATAGAATACATTATTATATAATATTATATGTTAAAAACTATTTGTATTAAAAAATACGACATTATCTGAAAATTAAATACTTTTTTAAGTCAAACTATGAAAAAGTCCTGTTTTATTTGAATATAAAAACAATTTCTTGACATACTGTATATATTTTATATAAATCAAACATTTTTCATCCATTTCGTTTCATTCTCAAAATTATAGTTTGTCTTTTAAAAAAATCATACAAAAAAATATGCCTCGTTGCAATAAAATGGGTTTGAAATTAAGAAAATTATGTAAGTTAAAAATATCAATTTTAACGGTCACAAACTTCCTCCTAACACATCTGGCATCTTTATACCCATTTTATAATATTGAGCTGGTAATGCTGTTAACCTAAAACAGCTG
This sequence comes from Protocalliphora azurea, assembly GCA_932274085.1. Lineage (NCBI taxonomy): Eukaryota > Metazoa > Arthropoda > Insecta > Diptera > Calliphoridae > Protocalliphora > Protocalliphora azurea. The sequence goes on from OW026522.1 coordinate 151,248,365, forward strand.
TAGCTTTGTTTTGATTTTTCTCTCTCCGTTTGTGTATGTGTGTGTTAATTGCAAAATATTATTTGTCCGACAAATAAATGTAAAATTGTTTTTCTCAGAAAAAATATTTTTATTTTCAACTTAGTAAAAATGCATCATCTACCCCGTAAAGTCGAAGTAACTATAAGGAGTTTTTATATCTTTAATAGCACTTATGGTCAAAAGGAGGGACAGGTATGTTGCTATTAAAACGTCCAATAAATTGAAATAAGTACTTGTTTATATTCTCATAGGAAAAGGAGAAAATTTTGTATTATTATCCCAAAGACATTGATATAAATGCCAAAATACGTGATGTGGGTTTAAGTCAAGCATTTACAGCTTTTACGGAGTATGTTTTAAATTTAATATTTAGAACTTATTTAACTTATGCCTACTATTTGTTCATTTCTTCAGTTCATTCACGGAGAAGCCAGGAGAATGTGAAGTTATTCATACAGAAAAAACCACACAATTGTTATATCAACCAGAAGACAACTTTTGGCTTGTTTTAGTATTAAATGTTCCCAAGGAAATACATTCGAAAGATGGTGTAGAGTATGGTGAATATCATAAATATGAACTCCATGATGCAATTTACAGACGTATGCTGATACAAAGTTATAATCGTTTTTGCTTAGAAGATGGTACATTCCAAATGATCTTGAATCAATTTTCCAATAATAAAGAAACGGCTCGTGATTATTTAACACAAAAATTAGAGAATTTTTTTAATAAGGTAATTTTTTCTAAGATCTCCTGATCATCCTATTTCATTTCATTTTGCTTCTCATGAAATGGTCATCAATTTAGACCAATTACTTTTTATAAAAAATGTTATCATAATTGTAATTTAATATTATTTTCTATTATTTCAATTCCAGTACATTACCTCATTAAAATTGCCCGCAAATGATATAATCGAATTTATGAATTCCTTGCAATATTTGCCTCTGGATAAGTTTCTTTTCTTACGAGTTCACAATTTTATAGACTCTTTAAAGTCTACATTTTCCATAATAACTGATGCGATTTTTCTTTACAAAGAATTTGTAGTGGTGTAAGTTAAAAACCTTTAAATACCAAAACTGTTATTAACAATAATCTTTCATGTTTAAATATTTCAGTGGAGGCAAGTTGAACTCTTCCAATTTATTTACCCTCTACCAGTATATATTTCAAAATATAGAAATAACACAACGGGATCCCATGTCTAATGCTCCCTTAAATAGTCGCAATATTTATCTTAAAACAAATGACCAATTAACGTCTTATAAAATGTTGCTGTTTCCATCTAATAACGCTTTGCTTGGCTTATTTTTTAAACAATCGTTGGAATTAACCTCACAACTGCTAGACGAATTGAGTTATGCCATTAATTCACAACTTTATGTTTTGGCTAGAGATATAGAAGATTATTTAGCCAAACAACCGTGTACTACAAGAGCATCAATGATGGCAACTTCAGCTATAGATTGTACTAGTAATGCCGAGTATATGACACCTAAATATCTATTTCTAAATGATCAAAGTCTTAAACTAAGCAGCAATTTATATGATGAGGATCCCCATCATAGAACACCCTTGCCACAGAATGTAACCAATCTAATAGCCGATTTGTTCAACTCCTCAGACAACGAAGTTGAAAAGCCTCAAAGAGACGAGGATAAAACTAGCTACGAAGAGATTATGATCAAGTCTACCGATGATTTTTGGATAGTAAAAAGGCGTTTCAATTGGCGCCAACGTTTTGTGGTCATATTCAGTCAAAAGGCTACACTATTGGATGTGACGAAAGAAGCAGAACGCATATTTGAACAAGAAATTAAAGATGGTGTATTCGCTGACAAATAAACAATATAATTAAATAAATAAACGGTGTTTTCCAATTAAAACGTCTAGTTCGATCCTTGGATGGGTTGCAAGCGCTGTCCGTGGGACTGCGCTGTCGAAAGCTATGGGCGCAGAAAGCGCAACAGACAGCGCTTGAGGATTCTCAAGTTAACGCTGCCGTTGAGCCCAATGTGCCATCGGACTCCACGAAAACGCCATTATTCGATAAACCATTACCAGACGAAACTGTGCCACTACCTCCTCCTGCACTAGCAACACCTCGGGTGGCTGAAGAGCCATTACGCAGTTTTACTATATAAATTCTTCTATTCGACATGCAAATGTTGTAGCTGTGATCTTCATACACAATGGATATACGTTCACATCCGCTATTTGGCATAAAGTTCTCATCGATACTAAAGAGAAATAAAATGAAAAAATCATGTTTCTAGACCAAACACCAAAACAATGGGTGCGCTTGCTACAAACCTTTCAGTTAGATTTATAAAATCTAAAAAAATATTGGCACTTCTTTCATCATTTTGCAATTCACCCCCAGATTCTAGAACAGCTCCATCTTCTTTTAACACTAAATAACCAATTTGATTAGCTAATTTATCCATGTTTCCTTATCACTTCCAGATTTATCTACTTTCCCTAACAAAATCAAAACAAAGACATTTTGATGTTGAAAAAAGAAAAACAAATAAATTTCGTGCTGCCAGATGGTACTAAATATGTAAGCTGTCAGAATCAACATCTAAAGTGCGCAATTAGAATACAAAAAATTAATTGAACAATTTTAATTAAATAATTTAGGAAGTTATCGTTTGCAATAATTATGAATTAATATTGACTGCCATTAAGAAAAATTTTAAAGATTGTAATTTAAAATTAAGATATAAATCAATAGTGATTCAATCAATGTAGATTAATCAGGTAGCGATATGACGGTTTGTGTTCTAAAATCTGAGTCGTATGTTTACAATTTTTGTTTACTTTTGTGTTATTGCTTATAAATATTTTTTTTTTTTTTTTTTTTTTTACGTGAAATGTTTTTGTGTCAGCGTCGTTCGAGATCAATTGTATATTTTATCAACTGCCACCGATTAGATCGGCTCACACCGGATTAAAATTAGCCGTCGACATTTTTAAATTTTCATTGAAATTCAATGCAAAAAGTAGAGTAAACATGTCCTTTTTATTTAAGCATTTCGCACTTTTTTAGCACAATTTTTATAAAAATGTTTTTTATCATGTAAAACAAACCCTAAAAGGAAACAATTCTAAAAAAACATTGTTTTTTAGTAATTTCCAAAATACACATGCACATACACAAACTTTCGTATATGTGTATTTTTTGATAGTTCATTTTATAAGGTGGTTGTCTACATTAGGCAAATTTTTATCAAAACAAACGTCAAAATCAATGCGAATATATACAAAGTAACCTTAGTCAAACAGCTCATTATTCTTTTGGTTGTTACAGTTGTCAAACTGCATAAATAAAAAACAATTATGAATACACCATATTGTTGTTTTTTGCAACTGTTGCCACCTCACACAAATTCGCGTTAAGTTTGACGTTTGTCATGATAAAAAAAAATCTCTAATGTAGATACTATGTAACATAATATGTAAGATTTTTGTGTCAGAGAGTGTCAAATTCGCTCTCTGAGAAAATTATTTCACGTGAAGATTCAAATATTAGTATTATAAAATGTATTATGAGACTGTTGTGATAAGAATACGTGTACCCTTTATTTACCCCAGGTCTACAACTGAGATTAACGCTGATATAATATGTGAGATAACGCCGGATATTATGTTAAATCTTAAATAAGGGGTACACGTATTCTAATAAATCCTATAAGATATTATTATTTTCAATCAGTTACAGAGTAAAATGTCGTTTTTATTTAAGCAATTCGCACTTTTTTAACACAATTTTTTTAAAAATGATTTTTAACATGGAAAACACACTAAAAGGAAAAAATTTTACAAAATAACATTGTTTTTCAATAATTTCCAAAATACACATGCACAAACACAATCAAACTTTCGTGTATGTGTATTTTTTTGACAGTTCATCTTATAAGATGGTTGTGTAGAGAAATCTCATCACAACAGTCTCATAACACATCTTATAATACTAATATTTGAATCTACACGTGAAATAATTCTCTCAGAGAGTGAATTTGACACTCTCTGACACACGGGCTGTTAAGATTTAACATAATATAAATAAAATGGTTACTCTCCTCTGCCGGCGTTATCTTTATTATTATTATTATTATTATTATTATTGACTTTATTGACACCTTTATAAAATAATTACATTGTTATGAGAATTTACTTAAAAGTATCACAACAATTAACATCTAAATAATTAAATAAGGAAACTACTAATATCACAGTGTTAAGGAAATGTTGTCAAAAAAAACCTTGTACATACTTAAACGTTTTAAGAAATTTTAAAAACAACCATCAATTATAACTCTTTATGTAAAGAAAGGGTCTTAGTGATTGTTTAGCAAATTTCTTATTATATCATATGTAGACGTTCTGCATTTTTCATTAAATGACAGAGTCAGTTCCCTTGCAAATGAATTAAACATTTTATGCTTAAAATTTCTATGCAGTAGATCAGTAGAATATCTGTGGTGTAGGTTATGAATTATTTTCAGATTTTTATTTTGTATTATCTGTAATTTTCTTGTGTAAGTTTTAGCAGCTTTATTAAACCAGACTTGGCATCCGTAGGTCATAATTGGTCGAATACACATTTTGTAAATAAGGATTTTGTTTTTTAAATTCAGTTTAAATCTTCTGTTCAGTAAGGGGTAAAGTGCACAGCCGCATTTGATTGCTTTATCACAAATATACTGTATGTGTTGTTTAAATGATAGTTTTTTATCTAAGATAATGCCTAGATATTTGATACTATCCTGCAGAGGAATAAAAACTCCCCTAGAATATAAATGTTTTGTAGGAATACGTTTCTGTGATCTATTATATGGAAATATAATAGCTTGTGTTTTACTAACATTAACTTTTATCTTCCATTTATCAAAGTATTTATTGGTAGATTTTAAACTATCTTCCATTTTTTTGATTATTGCGTTTGACACCTTACCGCAGCAAATAAAAGCACTGTCGTCAGCGTAAAAAGCTACTTCTTGATTCTTGCGAATAGTAAAATCGGAAATATATATTGAATAAAGAGTAGGTGATAATACCGATCCTTGCGGCAGACCCGCACAGTTGCACAAAAACGACAATATGGCGTATTCATTATTGTTTTTTATATATGCAGTTTGGCAACTGTAATAACCAAAATAATAATCAGCTGTTTAACTAAAATTACCTTGTATATATTCGTAATGATTTTGACGTTTGTTTTGATAAAAATTCGCCTAATGTAGACGCTAGGTTACTTCTAGACGGGTTGTAACGCACATGAAATATTAGATTTCCATACAGGGACGAAATTTTTAGTATTTTTAGTACATATGAATGTGTTGGTAAACGAATTTGTAAAAATTGTCAAACAGTTTCAAAAACAAAAAAATATAAAATCATGAATGAAATGAATTTGTGGAAATTTTTTGGTAAACGAAAAATGGGCCAAAAGGAAAAACATAATAAAATGATATTTGAACAGTGCTGTTTAAATTTATTGTGTTTCTCAAAGAAAAAGTAAAAAAACTAGTGTGTGAGAACATAATATTAAAAGGATCAACATTTTTTTAGAACTTTTTAAGAAAAGCACACAGTATTTTAGCTAATATAAGTGCAGACATAATCACATCTTGTCCATGCCCAAAAACATTTTCGGATTTGTGCGGTTTAAAATATACACGTTGTCGTTTCACCATGGTGCCGGATGTTACGTAAATTTTATTGAGTTTAGGTAAAGATCTAACTGTTTATATAAAAATGAGAAAATTTTTCTGATATAAAAACGGGAATAAAAACTATACGTATGTATAGTACAGGTCGCAATTTTGAAGATATCTTGATGAAACTTGGCACGAATAATTATTTTGGCACAAGGACGACGAAGCCTATTGAAATTGGTTATGATCTGTCGATTATTTCACATAGCCCCCATACAAATATCTTTCCGGAATAGGGATTAATGATTTACTTTAAATATTGCAATATTTTAATTAAATTCAGTACAAGTCAGTTGTATATGAGTATAATTTCATGAAAATCGGTCCAATTCACAATAGCTCCCATATAAACTCCTCACTTAAACGTTTATAAATCCAATAAAAATGTTAGTATCAATTTATTCGACTCAAATAAGTTTTGTTTAAATATAAATGACAGTGTCAAATTTTATGAAGATCAGTTCATAATTTACCGTACTCTCATATAAGGACTAATTTTGGAAATCACCCAAAAGTGCGTAAATTTATATAAATGTTAGTATCACCGTAATATTCTGTATTCGTATGTTTTATTTTACACTTAATACAAATATCGGTCCACAATTAACTACAAGTATAATGAAAGACCCCTCCCCGAATTTGGTGTACACAATAGTTATATGGAAAAACCAACGAAGTTAATGTAGTTTTTCATTAAAAAAATGAACGAAGTCAAAAACTACTTGCATATAAAAAACAAATAAGTTAACATTTTCTAAAAAAAATAATTCGTTATGATATATATGTAAATAGCAAATTCATTGTAAATTTCCTTTAAAAAAGAAAATTAGCAACAAATTTTTATAAATAGAATCTTTAACGAAAAATATTTACATATTAAATTCATTGCAATTATCTACAAAATTAAAAATTTCTCGAAGCTTTTCCTTAAAAATTAAAATTTATAGAAAATGGAATAAATGTATTATTTAATAAAGAATCACCACATTTTATGAAAATCCGCAAATCCCTTCCCACGAAGATCTTTCATGAAAGTTGAAATTCCCAATTTGGGGATAAATCCTCCTATCTAGAAACACTGGTCTTTGTAGATGTGCTGTCACTTTATAATTACATTATGTGAATAACCACAAAATAACGAGTATTAAAATTAACCAAATACTAAATAACTTTTGCAACTCTATTTGACATAGGTCACCATTTTGTATTTTGCTCTTGATACGGTCAGACGTGAAATAAAGTTTTACAAATTAGCTAAATATCTTTATACAATTAAAAAAGAAATTTAATAATATAACAAGCAAAAATTAAAAGATATAATAAAAGTGTAAGTGTTTTTATTAATTAAAGTGAGCAAATGCCAATGAAACAATTAAAAATCCAAAAATAATAATATGCGAAAGTGAAAAATCGATAACAAAATTTAATATTTCCACGCCACACCCTTAATTAAAACAGAAAATTCATCCAGATTTGTTTACTTTGATTAATTAATGTTTAAGAAAACTGAAAATTTTGCAAATCTATTTAGAAATCTATAAGAAATAAATTTTTCATGAAAAAAATTCTGTATTAATGGAAAAAATTATGAAAAAAAATATCCCGAAGAAAGTTTTTCCTATTGTGTGTATGTATGTGAGTGAGTAAAACGACGTCGGATGACGTCGGATGCGTATTGATTTGAATATAGAAGAAGAAGGTGTTATTGTGCTCATTTCAATTTATATTCTTTTTCTCTTTTCTTCCTCCACTTGTGACTTCTTTTTTTAATATCTTTTTTCTATAATGTTTTGGTTGTTGTTTTTGTTTTTACTTCGTAGAATTTTTTGCATTATAGCTATAAGAAATTGTTAGGTGGATCTGTGGAATTTGTTAAAGACAGATTGAAAAGTATTTTGTAGATATATATTTCTTTTATTAATGTTTTGCCTAATTCTAATTAAAATATTTTTAATTGTTGTACAGTTTGTTTACTAACTTGTCTATGTAATTATTTTTAGCAGAAATACTTTAATGATGATACGAAAAACGAACGACCGGTGTTCATATATTCATCCCACTCACTATTGCTAGTGAAAGTGAGTGCATTTTCTTAAGTACTTAATTTCTTTCGAAAGAAAATTGATTATTATTTCCACCTAATTTTTCCAACATCTTTATTAGTTTGTGTTTGATTTAATTATTTCGATGTGTTTGTGTTTTGCATCAATTTTTCTTCCCCCTTTTATAAAATTTTGATAATGGTTTTTTTTTTTTTTATTTAATTCCTGTTTTGAAATCATTTTTTACTAGCTGACATACTCATATTGTTGATGGTTGTTGTTAGTGGAAGTATGTGTGTTTGTATGTAGATTTTTTTTTTACTTTTTATGTACAATATTATTCTCCATATTTAAAGAATTACGTCATTTTGTTGTTTTGATGTGTTTTTATGGGTAATTGGGGTAGTGAAGAGAAAGAGCGTAATTCATCATTGAAAAAAGTATTACTTAATACAATAATGTGGTTATTATTGCACATATATTTAAATATATTTGTTTTTATATTTTTTAATTCAATTAATAAATTTCATTATAAACTCAACGTTTTTTTTTTTTTTTTTTTTCTCTTAATGTTCATTCTCAATTCATGCTTTCTCTTATAAGTATTGTTTTTCTCATTGACATATAAATATATATATATTAAATTATATTATAAGTCCATTTTCAGATTTCACGGTTTAAGGTGAAAAAAAATGTCCAATAATAGAGAAAGACTGAAATAACAATTTTTAGAAATGTTGCTTACTTCGGTGCAGAATTGTATTTCCTATTTGCTATTTTGTATTTTTTTTATGAGAAATTACCGGCTTGTGATAAATTTGTCGATCTTTTTTTTTTTTTTTTTTTGAAAATAAATATATTTTGATAAATTAATTTTATAAATAATTAAGTTAGGGCCGTATACAGGAACATCTTGAAGCTTGTAAATTAATTTTGAATAATATACAGACAAATGTAATTATAAAGTTGCTAATTAATTAGAAATGTAAAATATGTTTCAAAAAATTATTATTGAAGCTCTGCAAAAACAATGTATGAATAAACAATCTAACAAATTTGACTCTTTTAAAACCACTCTTCCTACTAAGACCTATCATATCTGTAAAGTAGTTAATGATTGTTATAAAAAAGTAATATACCAAAAGCGATATCACTATATGCCCAATGACAAAAAGAAAACTCAAATTAATTAAAAATCTACAAGACGAATAGTCACTATTTGCCAACCAACCATTCTCTTTTATCATCTTCCGTTTCAGATACCAAGTCTAACGGTAGTTGTAAAGGAGTAATGATAGTTGGATGAAAAAAATCAAAAACCCACAAAAACAACAACAAAAGTTTTCAAAAAAATGCCCAACTCCATAGAGGAGAAGCTGAAGAGTATAATAAACTACCAAGTTGATGGAGAAAATCTAGAATTTCGTCAATGGTTTCTAATACAATTTAAAGTGGAAGCTCCCACTAACCTTTGTACTTTAGAAGAATTTGCTGTATACTTTCTAAATACTCTAAGGCAATATACAGAGGTACATTTGAAGACTACACCTGGTACTGAGACTCCAAAATGTCAAACACCTGTAAGAACTATAAATTCGAATAACAATAGAGAAGAATCCGTTACTGCAAGACGCTTGTTATTGGATGTATCACAACAGGATACTTCAACGCCCAATGAAAATGTTGACTTAAGAAATAGTCATCTTAAAAATATTTCTTACAACGAATTTGATTCATTTGGCACAACGCCTAGTCTATGCACATCAACTGATCGTTTAAGTTATTCACAACAAAATAACTCAACTTCAACACCGGTTAGACACAATATATCAAAAAATTCACGTAGACTGCCAAACACGCCAGGATCGGCTAATAAGAGTGCTGCTTCAAGTTTGTGTTTGGGTGATTTTTTGGTCATAAATACGTCCACGAACAGTCGTTCCAACAAAAAGAAATCTACTCCCACTGCAAATCTGCAGCAACAGCAACATCTAAGCGGACAAAAAACTCAAGCCGAAAAGCCAAAAAAACGTTTGCAACCCATTAGTATTAGTAAGAAGGCAGAACCTACCAATAAATCGTCTATATTTGCTGGGGAGAGTTCATTTAGTAATGAAAATAATATACTTAAAATATCCAATACAGAGCTGGAGGATAAAGATCAGTGTGCCATATTGGCAGCTCGAAAATCGTTGGTATTAAATGCCTGTGTAATAACTAAAGAAATAAAAAATGTTTCCTTGCCTTTAATGCCCATAGTGGCCGATACCATAACTACTAGTACTCCGGCTAAAGAGACCACGCCTGAGAAAGTTCCTCTTGACTTAAAAAAACTCGAAAATAATCTAGTACTAAAAAGATTATCAGAAATTTATGTCTTAATTATTGATTTAAATTTGACCACAAATATATTAAATGAATTATCATTTCTATTGAATCTATTAAATGCCCCCTTTGCAACAAATAACCTAATTACTGAAGCTTGTAATAATATAGAACAGTTGAATTTGAATGATAACAATTTGTTTAAAGAAGGCCTAGCTTGTCTAGAGCAATTGCCTAATGCAATTTATTTTGCTTTATTGAGTTTGACTCAACAAAAACAGTCAATAGGTTCCTTGGATTCTAAATCATTGGGTGTAGTCTTGATCAGCGAACGTTTTTCTTATCTACCCGATGATGTTAAGTCGTACTTATTGGAAATCTATCAACTTAAACAGCAGTTGGTAGCTGAAAAACCATTTTGTGACACATCTTTATGTTTTGATAGCAAACCATGCAACAATGTGTACTTTCAACATGAACAAGATTCCCGAGATCATTTTACTTCGAACCAGGAGTTTGCCAATTTTCGGGCTCAAAGAGATTTATTTTACAAATGTTTGAAAATTTGGGAATCTAATCATCTAAATCCTATGTGGAAATTTTCGTTAGAAATCACACCGAAAATCAAAGAAATATTTAATATATCTGAAAATTGTATTAATATGGCTCATTTGGCAAAATTATTTGTGTCCCAATTGCTAATATCTGCCTCGAATGCTTCATCGCCCGAAGAAATTGGTCTAGAAGTGGACTTGCAAAAGTTTTCCAAACTAACGCAACGTTTAATAGCACCTAGCCAATTTAGCGTGGATTATCAGTTTCCACGCACCGAAGCGTTTTTTAGAGATTTTATTCTAGAAGCCCGCTCCTTGGCCTTTGCCGAACAATTGAAAATGGAACTATACACAGAACTCACTACTCAAAATGACTCTTCTTTAGATCAAATTGACATAAGTAAAGCGGAAAATGATGCCGACGAACAAAATGAGTCAATGATAGATTGCTCACCGAGTGATAATGTTGTAGTAAGACCAGATATTTTAAACTCTATGCTAATATTAGCAAAATTTCTAGGTTTTACCATATCACTGCCTTACAATCTTAGTAGCTGCAACACAATGCCGCCCCAGGTCGAAAAGAATCAAGTGAGATTACGTTCATTAATGCAAGCCACTTTCGATATTTGTGTAGTACTTGAGCAAGCAATTGAGCAGAGTAAACTATTGATAGCCATTCCTTGGTTGGTTCAATATTTCGCAATGTTAGATGATGTCACCTTACAATTGGAGAACCATATGAAAACCCTAAAACTCATGTATGCTTTGTATACCTATTTAGGTTTAGAGAATCCCAGACCCTTTAACACATCCTCTCTGTTTATTATAAAACTTTGTTTAGGATGGTTATTTGAATCCAAACAATTTGTAGCTGAACAATATTATAATTACAGAGCCATACTTAAAGGGCATAGCTTACAAGTCTCGGAGAATGAGTTAGATTTCATTAAAAATAAATTGAGACATAATAAGATTGATGTATCCAATGAGTGTGATATAGCGGCCTTAAATCCATATTTGGAATCTCTTTTACCAGTAGCTTGTCCTTTTTTGGCTGAATTTAGAGTATCCATAATGCCGGCTAAATATGCCCAAACTAAAAATGCCTCGAGAACTGGTCGCTATCGCCACATAACCACTCGTATCGCTGAGCTACCCAGAACAGAAGGGGTCAAAGGAGATGGCGACTCTTCAAATAGTAACCAAAAGATGCCGCCGCCAATACAGAATTCTTTAATACAAGCATTTTTGCATTCCCAAAATTCATCCACCCGTCAAATTATAAAATTTTGCACTGAAAGATGTTACAAAAGTGTTGTAAAGGATGGACAACTCAAAATTCTGCTGCCAGCTAAAGCGAACGCTGATAGTTTGGTGAATCAAATTGCATCATTTAATTATCACACGGTCTACAATAGTATAAAAACAATATACGATGAAGCCTATACTCTAGTCAAAACAGAATGGAATGATTCCATACCCAAAATGCTAAATAAACGCATTCATAATGCATTAGAAAGTCTTTTGCCAGAGGAAACATCAGCAGTTTTAAAGAAAACATATTTTATGATTATTGAGAAAGAGGCTAAAATAAAAATATCTCAATGGTTCTATGGCAACATTATGCAAGATAATTTCTTCTGTGCCAATCTACAAGATATGACCAACAAAATATGTAATGCTAATAAAAATAAAGTACAAATGGGATCTACACAGTTAATCATAACCCAAGACACACCAAGTGCATCCGATTTATTAGATGAATTACAATACTATCTACATTGCACCTCTATGAGAGTTAATCGTTTTAAAGGTTCTAAACCTTTAGTTGAGCTTTTAATAAATCTTACAAAATCATTTGAGAATGAATTACCTTCATTTCTATATCATTTAATAGTGGCAGGAATAATACAATTATTCCAACATATTATAACCAAACATCATAACCATCTTTCTGATGAACTAATAGAAGCTGCTTCTCAAGTCTGGTTGCATCCCAATGTGCTGAAGGCTCTAGACAGTTTTTCCTCTTCGGGCATTTGTATTTATGACGGGTTAATTACTATAGCATTTTTAGAATCTCTAGGCACCAACCCAATTTTTTATAAACAACTGGGCCGTTTAATTATAAATATGATAAAGAAACAAGTCATTACGTTTGATTATGTCAATGAACTATTCGTGCCAATTTTAAAACACGAATGGCATACGTTAGTTTTAACACAAATTTCAGATTTATTAAAGACTATAACAAAGGAGACCGCTTCATATTCCCCAAAAACGTAATAATTCATGTGATAATGAAGAGGATATTAATAAGTCCAATTTATTAATGAAAATGCAAGCTGACTTGTCAAGAGATGTTGATTCCTTTTAAACTTATTACTGTTTAATTTTTTTAAATTTAAATAAAGTTTTATTATAATGTTTACAAATTGTAAATTAAGTTGTTTTAATTGAGAAGAAATTGCGAAAAAAAATTGTTTAGAAATACGGTAGGTAGGTGGAATGTGTACTTGTCGCACCGTGGAGTTTTTCTAACACTAAAAACTCAATTCACAACTTTTGTGTTATTTGTGCAAGTATTATATGAAGAAAAATACAATTTTTAAAAAAATAATACACTGAATAAATGCGTTTCTTTCAAATGTATTAAAATATTATATATATATATATATATATATATATATATATATATATATATGTATATATATATATATATATATATGTATATATATATATATATATATGTACATATATATATATATATATATATATATATATATATATATATTTTTTTTTTTTTTTTTTTTGTGATATAAAATTAGTTTTTTGGGAAAATCTAATTTTAAGTGAAAAATCGAATTGTTAGTGAAAAATCGAATTTTTAGTGAAAAATTTTCTTTTTTGGTGAAAATTTGAGTAAAAAAAATTGTTTAATTAAAACGCATTATTTCAAATCACAAATTTCTAACAGAATTCGTAAACATTGGTTTCACAATGTTATAATGTTATTTTAAATTTCTGTATAAACGAAACTTTCAAATTGCGTTTTCTTGCATATAATTGATTTAGTAACCAATTTACATCCATTGATACAAAAAAAAAAAAAAAAAAAAAAAAAAAAATCTGCACTTCAACGAAAAAAATTACTTTAAAGACACGATTTTATGTAATTTTTATTTCTTAATACTATTTTTTTTTCTTGGATTTTTAGGTGTTATTGTATAAAGAGCGCACTCTCCAGTATATGACTGACACATAAATTTCAGAATATAAAGAAGACATTTATTAAAATTTATGTCGTATTTACTCATATTGCAAAAAAATTGATTATCTTGTAAAAGGGCGTATATACATAGATTAAATAATATAATATGATGTTTTGATGCGATTTTGTTAATAATTTCAGCAAATTGATTCGAAAAAACAAATAAAAAATATGTCGGTCAGATCCGATTATTTGATGGATCTATGATCAATTGTTGACCGATTATTATAAGATTTGATGGTGTAAATTATATTGCTTTAGAACATATGTATATGTAATAATATTGTGATGTTACCATTTAAATTAGTAGGTTTTATATGGAAGCTATAATCAATTATGAAGTGACTGTGTCAAGGCTTTGCGCTAGGTTTTCTACCCATATAAAACTTATTCGTTTCAAATATTATTTTTATGCTAGCTATTATATTGGACTTATGGACTTTAAAGTGATTTTAGGAATATGGGATGGGACCATGAAAGACATGCTCAGTTTCTATCTATCTTCATGAAATTTGGCATACTAATTTATGCATATATACCGAATAAAAAATATTAATTGTTACTATTATTTTAAAAATATATATATAGTAGATATAAGCCCTTATTTCATTTTAATCTATTTTCAACCGCAAAACTTTGCATGTTCCAATCCGAATTTTTAGCAACACTGCATTTTGCAAAATTTTCTTTATGGTTTATGCGCGTCCATACTTCAAATGATAAATGTGTTATCTCAAATAACAGATGACACAATAACTCAAATAATACACTTTGTGAATTGAGTAACTGTTTGATAAAAAATTTATATTCTTATATATATAAGTTGTGAAATCATTAAACTATCAAACTACTTTTTACAAATAATTCACGAAATTAAGTTGGAAAATATTTTTTCTTAATCAAAAGTGTTTGAGTATGTCATGCCTTCATTTAGCTTACCCCTTCCATTCCTCTTTTTATTTCCATAAACAGTGACAACATACAAAAAAGTTTAAAAAAAAATGTTTTAAAAGCCAATAAAGTGTGGTATCATTTTTAATTAGGGTGCGGTAAGAAGCATGTATATTAAACAAATATTATTTATTTTATATACTAGAGTAAACAATTTTTAAAATCCTCTCCTTTTTTTTTTTCTCACACACACTCACTCTTATTCTCTAATGTACAATTGTTTTAGTCTCTTGTGGACTTGTAGTAAAAATTTGTGTATGTAATAACTGGCTTAAAAATTTGTGTATATCACACATTCTTTCCCAGCTACATCAACATTTAAAATCCATTGTTGTCATAAACATCACGACGGTACTATTACATTATACACTCACTAATTGGATTTCATTGTCGTTCTGATTTAATGTTTAAATAAAATATATTTTTTTTTTTTGTTTCTTTTTTAGGTTTAAAGCGAAAACGAAAAAGAGAGAAATAAGTGACAGTATTATATAAACGAGAGCAATTTCTGGTAAGTAACTAATAATTTTTCACTTTTAAAATATAAATTCTTCAATATAATATTTCAGTTTTTTATTACAGACAAATCGATTTATAATTTGCTTTTAAACGGATATTTATCTATAACGAACGACCATGGAGAATTTTACACCTAAAGAGGTTAAAATCCTCGAAACTGTTGAAGATATTCAAGAAAGACGTGAACAAGTTTTATCACGTTACAATGAATTCAAAATTGAAACTCGTCAAAAACGTGAGAAACTCGAAGACTCACGTCGTTTCCAGTATTTTAAGCGCGATGCTGATGAGTTGGAATCATGGATTAATGAAAAACTACAGGCAGCTAGCGAAGAATCGTATCGCGATCCCACAAATCTTCAGGCTAAAATTCAAAAGCATCAAGCTTTTGAAGCTGAGGTATCAGCCCACAGCAATGCTATTGTCTCCTTGGATAATACCGGTCAGGAAATGATCAATCAAAATCATTTTGCCTCGGAGACTATTCGCCGTCGTCTCGATGAATTGCATCGTTTGTGGGAATTGTTATTAAGCCGTTTGGCTGAGAAAGGTCAAAAATTGCAACAAGCTTTGGTTCTAGTTCAATTCTTGCGTCAATGCGAAGAGGTGATGTTCTGGATTAAGGACAAAGAGGCCTTTGTTACCGCCGATGAGTTCGGTCAGGATTTGGAACATGTTGAAGTATTGCAACGCAAATTCGATGAATTCCAAAAGGATATGGCTTCACAAGAATATCGTGTTACCGAAGTCAACCAGTTGGCCGATAAGTTAATACAAGATGCCCATCCTGATCGTGATACCATTACAAAACGTAAAGATGATTTGAATGAGGCTTGGCAACGTTTGAAACAACTTGCTATTGTACGCCAAGAGAAACTTTTTGGTGCTCACGAAATTCAGCGCTTCAATCGTGATGCTGATGAAACTGTAGCCTGGATTGCCGAGAAAGATGTGGTTCTTTCTTCCGATGACTATGGTCGTGATTTAGCCAGCGTACAGGCTTTGCAACGTAAACACGAGGGTGTTGAACGTGATTTGGCAGCATTGGAAGATAAAGTTTCCACCTTGGGTGCTGAGGCTCAGCGTTTGTGCTCCATACATGCTGATCACAGCGATCAAATTCGTGATAAACAAGCTGAAATTGCCAACTACTGGCAAAGTTTGAAGGCTAAGGCCGGAGAACGTAAACAAAAATTGGATGAATCGTACTTCTTGCATCGTTTCTTGGCTGATTTCCGTGATTTGGTTTCCTGGATTAATGGCATGAAAGCCATCATCTCAGCTGATGAATTGGCTAAAGATGTTGCAGGTGCTGAAGCTCTCTTGGAACGTCATCAAGAACACAAGGGAGAAATCGATGCTCGCGAAGACAGTTTCAAATTGACCACTGAATCGGGACAAAAACTTTTGGAGCGTGAACATTATGCTGCAGCTGAAATTCAAGAAAAATTAGCTGCTTTAGAAAACGACAAGAGTTCATTACTCTCTTTATGGGAAGATAGACGAATCTTGTACGAGCAGTGCATGGATTTGCAATTATTCTACCGTGATACAGAACAGGCTGATACCTGGATGGCCAAACAGGAGGCTTTCTTGGCTAATGAAGATTTAGGCGATTCTTTAGATTCTGTTGAGGCTTTAATCAAGAAACATGAAGATTTTGAAAAGAGTTTGGCTGCTCAAGAGGAAAAAATCAAAGCCCTTGATATTTTCGCCACTAAACTCATCGATGGTCAACACTACGCCGCTGATGATGTCGCCCAACGTCGCCAAATGTTGTTGGCTCGTCGCGCTGCATTGTTGGAAAAATCCAACAGACGTCGTCAATTGTTGGAAGATTCTAATCGTTACCAACAATTTGAACGCGATTGTGATGAAACCAAGGGTTGGATCAGTGAAAAATTAAAGTTCGCTACTGATGATAGTTATTTGGATCCCACCAACTTGAACGGCAAAATGCAAAAACATCAAAACTTTGAACATGAACTCAATGCCAACAAATCACGCATTGAAGACATTACTACTGTGGGCACTGAACTCATTGAAAAGGAACACTACGCTGCTGACCAAATCAATACACGCATGCAAGAAATAGTTGTTCTATGGGAAACTTTAGTTCAAGCTTCCGATAAGAAGGGCTGCAAGTTACACGAAGCTTGTCAACAACAACAATTCAATCGCACCATTGAGGACATTGAATTGTGGTTGAGCGAAATTGAAGGTCAACTTTTATCTGAAGACCATGGTAAAGATTTGACATCAGTGCAAAATTTACAAAAGAAACATGCTCTCTTAGAAGCTGATGTTATGGCCCATCAAGACCGCATTGAAAGCATTAAGGTGGCAGCTAACAAATTTATTGAATCTGGCCATTTCGATGCCGATAACATTCGTCAAAAAGAGGCTAATTTATCTTCTCGTTATGCTGCTTTGGCCGCTCCTATGGCTGAACGTAAACAACATTTAATGGACTCTTTGCAAGTGCAACAACTGTTCCGCGATTTGGAAGATGAGGCTGCTTGGATACGCGAAAAAGAACCAATTGCTGCTTCTACCAATCGTGGTAGGGATTTGATTGGTGTTCAAAATCTGATTAAGAAACACCAAGCCGTGATGGCTGAAATTAATAATCATGAAGCACGTCTTTTGAATGTTATTAGCTCTGGTGAAAACATGTTGAAGGATCAACCTTTTGCAAGTGAAGATATTCGCCAACGTTTGGATGCTTTGCAAGATCAATGGAATAACTTGAGAGAAAAATCCAACCAACGTAAACAAGACTTGGAAGATTCTTTGCAGGCTCATCAATACTTTGCCGATGCCAACGAGGCTGAATCATGGATGCGTGAAAAGGAACCTATTGCCACTGGCAACGACTATGGAAAGGATGAAGATTCCTCTGAAGCCCTTTTGAAGAAACATGAAGCCTTAGTGTCCGATTTAGAAGCTTTTGGAAATACTATCCAAGCTTTGCAAGAACAGGCCAAGAACTGCCGTCAACAGGAGACCCCCGTTGTTGATATTACTGGCAAGGAATGTGTTGTAGCTTTGTACGACTACACTGAGAAGAGTCCTCGTGAGGTCTCTATGAAGAAGGGTGATGTTTTGACTCTTTTGAATTCGAATAACAAAGATTGGTGGAAAGTTGAAGTAAACGATCGTCAAGGTTTCGTGCCAGCTGCTTACATTAAGAAAATCGAAGCCGGTCTCAGCGCTAGTCAACAAAACTTGGTCGACAACCATTCAATTGCTAAGCGTCAAGCTCAAATCAACTCCCAATACGATAATTTGCTTACCTTGGCCCGTGAACGTCAAAATAAATTGAACGAAACAGTTAAAGCTTACGTTTTGGTACGCGAAGCTGCTGATCTTGCTAACTGGATTAAGGACAAAGAAAATCATGCCCAAATCGCTGATGTAGTAGGTGAAGATTTGGAAGAGGTTGAAGTATTGCAGAAGAAATTCGATGATTTCAATGATGACTTGAAAGCCAACGAAGTACGTTTGGCCAATATGAATGAAATCGCCATTCAACTGACTTCTTTGGGTCAAACTGAAGCAGCCATGAAGATTCAAACCCAAATGCAAGACTTGAATGAAAAATGGAACAATTTGCAAACTTTGACTGCCGAGAAGGCCAGTCAATTGGGTTCAGCCCACGAAGTGCAACGTTTCCACCGTGACATTGATGAAACCAAAGATTGGATTGCCGAAAAGGAGAATGCTCTCAACAATGACGACTTGGGCAAAGATTTACGTAGTGTGCAAACTTTGCAACGTAAACACGAGGGTGTCGAACGTGATTTGGCCGCTTTACGTGATAAGATCCGTCAATTGGATGAGACTGCCAATCGCTTGATGCAATCTCACCCCGACACAGCTGAACAGACTTATGCTAAACAAAAGGAAATCAATGAAATGTGGGATCTTATCATTACCAAGTCCACTGCTCGCAAAGAAAAACTTTTAGACTCCTATGACTTGCAGCGTTTCCTTAGTGACTATCGCGATCTTTTGGCTTGGATCAATTCCATGATGAGTTTGGTTACTTCCGATGAATTGGCCAATGATGTTACC
Organism: Protocalliphora azurea; assembly: GCA_932274085.1. Taxonomy (NCBI): domain Eukaryota; kingdom Metazoa; phylum Arthropoda; class Insecta; order Diptera; family Calliphoridae; genus Protocalliphora; species Protocalliphora azurea. The sequence continues at coordinate 151,267,857 of OW026522.1, forward strand.
GGAGCTGAAGCTCTTATAGAAAGACATCAGGTATGTTATTGTATCCAATCAAACACTTGATATAAAAGCCTTTGTAAAAAGCTGCTGTTTAAAAATTAAAAGGAATCCACCTTTCAGGTGTGTTTGTTTAGGCTAAACACTTAAAGTGAACATATAGCTTTAGATAAATTTTTACAACATTTACAATGTCATTGATTTAAACAAATTGTATTTTTGTTTTGTTTGTCGCTTTATATAAAACAACGTGGGTGACGTGTGCGCTATGATTTACCATTTCCGGGAAAATCTGGAATTTGTTTTGCAACAACAATACCACAATACAAATACAAACACACATACGCTCAATTTCTTAACTGTTAAAAAAAATACATCATTATCATTCAATCATGCCTTCTTCATCCATTCTTTGTATTTGTGCCAAAATATATATTTATTTTATTTTCTTTATTGTTTACAAAATTCATGCGTCTGTGTGTGTTTTATAGGCTCATCGTTCTGAAATCGAATATATGTACGGAAATAGTAGCGCTAAAAGCTTCTTCCATCCAACACCAAAAGAGGTAGTTTTCACCATCCATCATCAAAGTTTCAGTTTTTTACTTATTTTTGTTGTACAAATTTTAATGTGTTTTTTATTTTATTACGTTGAAAAAAGAGTTAATTCTTAAAATGTTTGTTACGCACTCTACTACCATTTGCAAAATAATTTGTAAATCCTAATCAAATGGCTATTGTATATTAGTTTAATTGTGTTGATTTTTTATTGCTAATACAGTTGTTAATTTAATGCCAGCATTTCATGCCTTACATTCTATATCATGCAAACATAACTTTCAAAATATGTGTACTACACTACATTTCCATTCATATGCTGTATATCTCAATCATTATCATAGTAAAACAATTCATACAGCAGACACAACACATCATTTTTAGCCACCTATAAATACATATCTAAATACCCAAACATTGTTTAAAAATGAGACGAAGTATAATACTTAGAAAAATAAAAATTTTAAAAATATTCCAAAAATTATTGCTAATTAATATCAAAGAATATTTTCAAACTCCTGACCATCGCAGACTGATTGTCCTGTTTTGGAAATTTGAACATAACCCCCTAGTCCTTACCTTCTTTGTTTAATATATTTTGAAAAAATTCCAATTAGTTTTTTCCAACTAACAAAATTGTATATATGTTTTATTTCCTTTAAAGAAAGAATTTCCTTTTTTATTTGTGTATTAATATAGCTCCCTTTTAATTGCTAATTTCTTATTAAATAATTCCTCAATTTAACCCATTCTGTACCAAAATTCTAGCCTTAAAAAAATATAAAGAAAATAGTTTGTTTTACTTTCCACCCATGCACAATGAGGCTGGTTTCAAAAATTGTAATAAAATGCAAAATTTCACGATCGATTCCATAGTGCCATGTTTAATCTAAAGTAAATGCTAGTTTTTTGATATCAATTATGAATTTTTCAATTTTAAGAATAAATATATAAACTAAATTTGAACTTCACAGGAAAAAGTTCAAAAATCTCCTCAACAATCTTGACACATTTTAAATAAATGGAGAAATTATTACCATATTTTATAAACAAAAAATAACATGAATTAAAGGTAAATAGTTTTAAGTCAGCATAAAAACTTTGCTAGAATCAATTAGGAAAGTCTAAAGCAATATTGGAAATAAAATGTCAAGTTTACTTGTTATAAAAAGAAACATACACACAAACATTCGTTTCATCGTTTAAATAAAACAATGAAAGTATGAAATGGGTTAAAACGTTTCAGAATGCACACCTCATTGGTACATTTCTTGAGGAAATTAGCAAGGATTAAAAAAGGAAAAAATATCATAAATCGGTGGATACATCTTTTTACATTGCTAATCATAAAAAATCGTTTAGCTTTAAAATGCAGTTAAATTTGTACGTTATTTAAGCAACAAAAGAGTTTCTAAAGAATTGTTATTATTAAAAACGTTCATATTAAATCGGAATATTAATTGAAGTCATCTAAAATCTTGTAAATTCTTTAGAGCTCTAATTCATATGTGTTTAATTGGGCGCCTAAATAATTAATTACTATCTAACACAACACCTTAAAGGGGATATAAAAAAAAGAAAGAATCGAATTCAATGTGAATTATTTTCTTATCTGAATATTGTCTATAACCAACGCTATGTTTGTATCCATTTATTTTTGTATATGTTGTCTAACATTTGGGTTGTCATAATAAACAAAAGAATCAATTGTTAAATTATTATTTGAAATTAATTTATGTACTATAATAACATTCCATAATTCTCTTAATCTCCACTATTCCCACCTGTACTGTTATGTAGGAACATCGTACTGAAATTGATGCTCGTGCTGGTACTTTTGGTGCCTTTGAACAATTTGGCAACGAATTGTTGCAAGCCAATCACTATGCTTCGCCCGAAATCAAGGAGAAAATTGAAGATTTGGCCAAGACTCGTGAAGAGTTGGAAAAGGCCTGGACCGAACGTCGTTTACAGTTGGAGCAAAATCTCGATTTGCAATTGTACATGCGTGATTGTGAATTGGCCGAAGCTTGGATGTCAGCTCGTGAAGCCTTCCTTAATGCCGATGATGTCGATGATAAGGGTGACAATGTAGAAGCTTTGATTAAGAAACATGAAGATTTCGATAAGGCCATTAATGGTCATGAAGAAAAGATTGCCGCTTTGCAAGTTCTCGCTGATACGTTGATCAATCAAAATCATTATGCATCTGATTTGATTGATGATAAGCGTAAACAAGTCTTGGAACGCTGGCGTCACTTGAAGGAAGGTCTTATTACAAAACGTTCTCGCTTGGGTGACGAACAAACCCTGCAACAATTCTCGCGCGATGCTGATGAGATTGAGAACTGGATTGCTGAGAAATTGCAATTGGCCACCGAGGAAAGCTATAAGGACCCAGCCAACATCCAATCCAAACATCAGAAACATCAGGCATTTGAAGCTGAATTGGCTGCCAATGCCGATCGTATTCAAAGTGTTTTGGCCATGGGTGAAAATCTCATTGACAAGAAGCAATGTTCTGGCTCCGAAGATGCCGTTCAGAAACGTCTTACTCAAATCGCAGATCAATGGGAATATCTTACTCACAAGACGACCGAAAAATCATTGAAACTGAAGGAGGCCAACAAGCAGCGTACCTATATTGCTGCAGTCAAAGATTTGGACTTTTGGTTGGGTGAAGTTGAGTCTCTACTCACCACCGAAGACTCTGGCAAAGATTTAGCCTCGGTGCAAAATCTCATGAAGAAACATCAATTGGTTGAAGCTGACATTGTGGCCCATGAAGATCGCATTAAGGACATGAACAAACAGGCCGATTCGTTGGTTGAAAGTGGCCAATTCGATAGTGCTGGCATCCAAGAGAAACGCCAAAGCATCAATGAACGCTACGAACGCATTTGCAATTTGGCTGCTCATCGTCAAGCCAGACTCAACGAAGCCTTGACTTTACATCAATTCTTCCGAGACATCGCCGACGAAGAGAGCTGGATTAAGGAGAAGAAATTGTTGGTCGGATCCGATGATTATGGCCGCGACTTGACCGGTGTTCAAAATCTTAAGAAGAAACACAAGCGTCTCGAAGCTGAATTGGCTTCTCATGAACCTGCTATCCAAGCTGTACAAGAAGCTGGCGAAAAACTAATGGATGTTTCCAACTTGGGTGTACCCGAAATTGAACAACGCCTCAAGGCTCTTAATCAGGCTTGGGCTGAATTGAAGAACTTGGCTGCTACTCGTGGTCAGAAATTGGATGAGTCTTTAACCTACCAACAGTTCTTGGCTCAAGTCGAAGAGGAAGAAGCCTGGATTACCGAAAAACAACAGTTGTTGTCTGTTGATGATTATGGTGATTCCATGGCTGCTGTACAAGGTCTCTTGAAGAAACATGACGCATTTGAAACCGATTTTGCTGCCCATAAAGATCGTTGTGCCTTGATCTGTGAACAAGGTACCGAATTGGTTGAGGCCAAGAATCACCATGGAGATTCCATTAGCCAGAGATGCCAACAATTGCGCAATAAATTGGATAATTTGAATGCTTTGGCTGCTAGACGTAAGGGATCCTTGTTGGACAATTCTGCTTACTTGCAATTCATGTGGAAGGCTGATGTTGTTGAATCCTGGATTGCTGATAAGGAGAACTATGTGCGCTCCGATGAATACGGACGTGATCTTTCGACGGTACAAACTTTGTTGACCAAACAAGAGACATTTGATGCTGGTAAGTCTATTATTTATGGAAATGGGTTTGGGAGATTTTTTCTCACTATGTGATGGCTTGTATTTCCTTTAGGTCTCAATGCTTTCGAACAAGAGGGTATCCATAATATCACCACTCTAAAGGATCAACTTATCAATGCCAACCATGCCCAGTCACCAGCTATACTTAAACGTCACGAAGATGTCATCTCACGCTGGCAGAAATTGCGCGATGCCTCCGAGACCCGCAAGCAGCGTCTCTTGGCCATGCAGGAACAATTCCGCCAAATCGAAGAACTCTACTTGACATTCGCCAAGAAGGCTTCAGCCTTTAATTCTTGGTTCGAAAATGCCGAAGAAGATCTTACCGATCCTGTTCGTTGCAATTCGATCGAAGAAATTCGTGCTCTACGCGATGCCCATGCCCAATTCCAAGCTTCATTGTCATCGGCTGAAGCTGACTTCAAGGCCTTGTCTGCTTTAGACCAGAAAATTAAGAGCTTCAATGTTGGACCCAATCCCTACACCTGGTTCACCATGGAAGCTCTTGAAGAGACTTGGCGTAATTTACAAAAGATCATAGAGGAACGAGATGGCGAATTGGCCAAGGAAGCCAAACGTCAAGAAGAAAATGATAAATTGCGCAAAGAATTCGCTAAGCATGCTAATCTCTTCCATCAGTGGCTAACCGAAACTAGGTAAGTTTTAAAGTGTTATTACAATTGTACGAACACTTGAAAGAATCTACAAATTTTTTGTAACAAATGGTCAATTCTGGGCATTATTTTACTATTATGATTTTTAATTATTTGCACTTGGCACTTTATATTAAATTTGTTTTTACACAACTTTTTAATTTTTCTAGGTTTTATATGCTGGGTTATAATGGTCAAGGGTAATAATTTATTTAACTTTTTTTTATAAAAAAAATTTCTACGATTTTAAAATTTCGTTTTAAAATATGTGTTGTCTGTCTTTTACTTGTAACTCAAGTTAACCAAACAAACTATTAAAATTACCACACTAACTGTGTTGTCTTTTACGAATATTTTTTTGTGTATATAATTATTTCAAAAAAATCATGTTTTCTGGATTTCTACAATGTAAAAATTTTAATAACACCGTACGCTTTATTGTAAAAATATAAAAAATTTATAACCAAATTATACATAAATTCTGAAGGGGTTTAGCAAGGAGTTTGTGCGCCAAATAACTTGATGCCCTTTCGCAGCTTAACCCATGTATAACAATCAACGCGAGCGCTGTGTTATAAGAAATAAGCTTTATATATATTTTAATTTTTAATTTATGCATGATTAATTTAAACGCAATTTATAATCAAACGAAATATTTTTAATTTACAATTTATATAAATAATTATTTTTAAATTGGTTTAGATCAGTTAAATTGAAATTTTAAAATTATTGCAGTTTTATATCATGGTTTTATTTTCTGCTTATATACTTTATTTGCTTGAAGTTGTTTTCGATACAGATTTAATTAATTGATTTAAAAACTATCTTTTTAAATCTCTTAAGAGTGGGCTTTTAGATTATTATGAAAAAAGGAGTGTTTTGAGTACAAAGTATAAGAATTCTTACATATGCACAGGGGGGCAGAATCGAATATTTTTGGAAATAACTTCTGTAACTTCTAATCGGAGGCGCCCATCAAGAACGGAGCTACTGGGTCTCAAAGTTGGCTACCTCTGATATAAACAATTTTAAACCGTTTGAGAAATTTCGTTTGTAATCAGATTTGAACCATTACACACATCTTAAAGCAAACAAAGTAAAAAAATCAAAAATAAGCGATTTTGAAATTGAAAATTGTAAAAATTATGATTTTTTTTTATTTGGCAGAAAAAGAACATGTAAAAATTTTATACTTTTCTGAAAGATATCTTTACGGAAATGATTTTAAAATTGAAAACGAGATTTTCGAGTTTCATGAATCCTTTCGGAAACTCCGATGAGTTTCAAGAGTTTGCCAACGCCTTTTTCCAGGCCTGCAATAAATTTGGACATTATAGGCAAAATAAAAAATCACATTTTGGAATTTTCGCCGGTTTTTCGAGAATTGTCGGGTTTTTTACAAAAATCTTATTTTTTTTTACATTTTATCATTTCAAATTCTAAAGTCGACAATCCACGAAAAATTCACTAAGATATATTTACTAACAGATATTATTAGAGATAAAATATTTATAGTTTCTCCAAAAACAATTTCTTTTTATTACAAAAATTTTACTTTAAATCAAAAAATCAGAAAAACTATGGAATCCAATTTTTTCAAGTAATTTCTATTGTCTAGCTGACGTAATTCTTAATTATATACACTGTGCAATGGAAGACTATATAATGTCAAGAAAAAGGACTACTACGAAACTAATTCTCTACATTTTGTAAAATTCATGCTGTTGAATTGTCCTTTTTCTGATTATCTGATACTCTCCAGGATTCATATGGCATTCGATCTATTTTACTCATAAAAATTATTCAGCTCCAAATTGTCGATGAAAAAAATGAATTTCGTTATGAAGTCCCTAAGTCCTCATCATTGCGTGATAGAATTATCTTTTCATTTTTATCATAATTCAGACCTAAAGCGTCGCTTTTCCGATCATTAATGTGATTTTTTAAACGTAGGATTCTATTGATTGTTGTTATTTTGAAACTGATTTATATTTATATTCTAGGATAATAAATTCTTATAATATTTATATTTTTATATAAAATTTAGCCAATATAATCTAGATTAATATTTAACCAGCACAATTAATTAACCGATTACTATTTTTATGCTTTACTTTAAAAAAAAAACTAGTTTCATTTCATTATTTAATAATTTTTTTCTTTCCCAATTATTATGTGTGTAGAACATCTATGATGGAAGGTTCCGGTTCTTTGGAACAACAACTGGAAGCACTTCGCGTCAAAGCCACAGAAGTACGAGCACGTCGTGTTGATCTTAAGAAAATTGAAGAACTTGGCGCTCTATTGGAAGAACATTTGATCTTAGATAATCGTTACACGGAACATTCTACAGTCGGTTTGGCCCAACAATGGGATCAATTGGACCAATTGTCAATGAGAATGCAACACAATTTGGAACAACAGATACAGGCACGCAATCATTCGGGCGTATCCGAAGATTCCCTCAAAGAATTCTCCATGATGTTCAAACATTTCGACAAGGATAAGAGTGGTAAACTCAATCATCAAGAATTCAAATCCTGCCTACGTGCTCTCGGCTATGATCTGCCCATGGTGGAAGAAGGACAACCTGATCCAGAATTTGAAGCCATTTTGGATGTGGTCGATCCCAACCGCGATGGTTATGTTTCCCTGCAAGAATATATTGCCTTCATGATTTCCAAAGAAACCGAGAATGTGCAATCCTACGAAGAAATCGAAAATGCTTTCCGCGCCATTACTGCCTCCGATCGTCCCTATGTTACCAAGGAAGAATTATATTGCGTAAGTTATTTTTCATCTGATTTATTACATAAAAACTATTCTAAACATTTTCCTTTAGAATCTTACCAAGGATATGGCCGACTATTGTGTGCAGCGTATGAAACCTTACGTAGAACCCCGCTCTGGACAACCCATTAAAGATGCTCTAGATTATATTGAGTTTACACGAACTCTTTTCCAAAATTAAATTATGCTTTTATATATTTTACTACTTATATTTATCATATAATTTCAATCTTTACAAAAGTCAACAACAAACCAGAAAATATATATGCTTATATTAATTTATGCTCTTAAAAAAACGTCACTTTTCAATTAATACCCAAGAATTACAGAAATATTTATGAAAATCACTCTATACTCACAACAGCTACAACATTCATTACCACTATACAATGCAATATCCTAAAAGAAACCTAATTATAGATTTTAAAAAGTTAATTGTTTATTTATTTTTTACTTTCGTACTTTGTAAGCACCATATATAAAATGCATTTAATCACGAGAAATCGCAAATCTTTTGATGTTTTAATGCATGTCAGCTAAAATTGTTACTATACTTTTCTTTAAAACGAAAATTTCCAAACTTTTATAACGGCTACTAGTAATATCTCATTAGCAATTTGTTTTAGTTATATATTCGACAATATATCAATCTTAAAGATGTATAAGCATTCATTCAAAATAAATAATACCCTACTATTAAATTAATCGTAAACTGGTGTTTTATATTTAAAAATCATGTCATGGAAATGATTCGAAGTTTTTATATAAACAGGAATTTTAAGTTTGGAAATTTAAGCAAATTAGATTTTCGCAAATGATAAAATATGTGAAAATAAATGTAAAATTCATCTGAGCAAATGCTCAGATTTCACATTGTTAGGCTCTGGAATTTAAAGTGTTGAACATTTTATTAACTTGGAATATTTATTTCTTCCAAACAAAAATTTGTTATTGTGAGTGTGAAAGTTGGAGAATGCACGATAACGATTTTGGAAAAAGGAACATATTTTGGATCGTATTAAAAATACCAAATCTTTTAAAATCAACTTTATGAGTTCTATTTTTTTGTTATAATTAATGTAACTAAAGGTGTTTTCTTTTTTTTTTTACAAAAATGTTGCCCTTTACCCTCTTTTATGTTCTACTATGAAATAGTTTAAAAAATGTGTTACATGTTTTACCCTCAAGTTAAATAGTGGGTGAACATGCTGCACTTTATTAATAGCAAACTCAGATAGAAGAATTAAGTTTAATATTTAGTGCTTTAAAATTAATTGATGTTCCACCAATTAAGAAGCAGTTGCTATCAAAGAAAAGATTCCACCAATAATTGTGAACTCTACCCACAGTTTTTCAACTGTGATCGTATTAATTGGGGAAAAATATACCTACAAACGGATGTCTATTGGTCCAAAAATTGTATCAAACTCGTTATCGCTGTACAATGAAGCTTTGAGTGTTCTCAAAGACAAAAAATTCTAGTATTATATGCATGAATTGAGTGATGCAAAAACTTTTAAATTGGTTTTATTTGGCCTGTCACAACTGGACACAAAGATAATTGGCGAAGAAGCATTAAGGAACTAGCAACAAAACGATCCAGTGTAGATGGCGCACTCTATCTCATTGAGTTTGATCGTCAACATGTTTCAAAAAGAGAGGTTATGAAAATAAGATATTTTTGTAATATATCTGTATATTGGAGAAAACTTCTAAAGGGCAATAAAGGTCCCACACAATGCTCCAAGTGCGCTATGTATGGACATGGTGCTAAAAATTGTAACCGTATCGTGGTGTGTTCAGCCTGCGCCGGAAACCATGAGTATGCAATTTGTTCACTCAATAAAGGTAATAGTGATAGTAGTTTAATTTATAAGTGCTACAACTGCATAAAGAAGAACTTAAAAAACGTTAACCATAGAGCTGATGACCCAAAGTGCCCAAGTCGTCAAGAATATTTAGAGATCTGTCATCGAGTAACATCTAAATCTAGGGTGACCAGCAGAAGAACTAACGTAACATGTTTTAGAGAGGACGATCATGATTTTCCTAAATTGCAAAGGCAAGAACCCCATAATAACACGTAATTCTCGCGATTTTGGTAATTTGTATTCTGAGGTAGCTAAAGGCAAGAGCTACGACAATAATAATGATGACATTTCAAATGAAAGACTTCTGGAAATATTTATTGATGCTATCGATGCTTTGCAAAGATGTCAAAATAAGTACGACAAGCTACGAGTTTTGGGTATGATGCTTAAGCATGCCATATAATTCAACCGGTAGACACAATGTTCATGTTATGCATTGGAATGCCCAAGGGATAACAACTGAGTCAGCAGCTGCCCAGCTGAAATACTTTTTACACAAAATAAAAATCGATATTCTCCTTTTAAATGAGACTTTTTTGAAACCGTACTACAAATTTCAACTTGGTGGTTATAAAATATATAGAGAGGATCGATCTACTCATGGCGGAGGAGTTCTAATTGTAATTAAAGGTAACATTAAGCATACGTTGTTACCAAAAATAAAAACAAGTACTGCTGAAAGTTTTTCAGTACAAGTTATGATTAATAAAAGGCCAGTTATATTCAGCGTATAATACAGTTCATACTACCAATTTTAAAGCTGATTTGGATAAATTAACTTCGTTTTCAAAAGACTTTTATTTTCGGTGATCTGAATTCCCAACATACACATTGGAATTGTATGTCAAATAATTCAGCTGGGAATGATCTCTACTGCCATTGTCTTCAATCCAGCTACTTCATTTTTATTTTACCCAAATGGACACACTCGATTTGGACAAAATATCAACCCCGTTCAACCGTCCACAGTAGACATTCTTTTATCTAATTCGTGTCTCGATTTTTCAAACCTTGAGACACATCCAAATATTTTACAGTCGGACCATGTACCTATATCTTGTGTCATTTATGGCCAGGTTCAAAACATGACACATTCAGTTCCCTTGTATTATCGCGCAGACTGGTCAGCAATCAGAAACTGGGTTGAAAATGAAATTAGGTGTCAGAACATTGATCAATCCGTTACTAATTCAGGTAGTCTAGATTTTTATTTTAACAAATTAATATTTATAGTTAAAGAAGCGTTCAATAAAATGCCTGTCGGTCATAAAAATTCGTAACAACGAGAAATCTCTGAAATTAGTAGAATGTTAATTAGTCAGAGAATCATAAAAATCAATTGAAAAGCATTTTGAAGCTATTAAATAAACTTATTGATTTTCACCTTAATAAAGACCGCAATGAATCCTGGTCAAAATTTATTTCGAATTTGCCCTCGGGCTATAAAAAGTTTTGGAAAGTAAAAAAAAGCACTTAAAGGAAACAAAATGCCTTTTACTGATCTTCATGTAAACGGTGAAGTTTTAAAAACTGGCAATGAAAAAGCTAATTCAATAGCAGATGTATTTGGTAATTCACACACCATTACTTTAAATAATTATTCACCTATGAACACAGCCGTCTCAAGATTCATTCATGACAGATCTAACGTAGAGCTTACCAATTTAGACGAAGTTAAATCATTTGTACTTTTATTGAAAAATAATAAAGCCCCCGGTTTAGATGGCATTAATAACATTATAATTAAAAATATGCCCGATTGCTGTTTTGAAACTCTATGTAAACTTTTCAACTCTTGTTTAAAAGAAGGCTATTTTCCAACTATTTTTAAGACAGCAAAAGTTATCCCAATTCCTAAGCCAGGAAAGGATCCTAAATTACCGTCTAGCTATAGACCAATCATCATCCTAAGCCTATTGGATAAAGTATTTGAAAAAATAATTAATAAGAGAATTTTAGATTTTTCTAACCAAAATAATATTATTAACCCTCAACAGTTTGGATTCCGCAAGGAGCACTCCACAGTACATCAACTAAAAAGAGTCGTTAATTTTATTGAATCAAACAAAAGAAATCGTAAGAGCACTTGACATTGAAAAAGCCTTCGATTCAATATGGCATGAAGGCCTGGTTTTTAAACTAAATTCCTTCAATTATCCAACGTACTTGCAAAAGATAATAAAGAGTTTCTTAGATCAGCGCTCATTTGCTGTATCTATAGATAACACGGTGTCTAGTGATAGACAAATAGGTATTATCACCTACTCTTTATTCAATATATATTTCTGATTTTACTATTCGCAAGAATCAAGAAGTAGCTTTTTACGCTGACGACAGTGCTTTTATTTGCTGCGGTAAGGTGTCAAACGCAATAATCAAAAAAATGGAAGATAGTTTAAAATCTACCAATAAATACTTTGATAAATGGAAGATAAAAGTTAATGTTAGTAAAACACAAACTATTATATTTCCATATAATAGATCACAGAAACGTATTCCCACAAAACATTTATATTCTAGGGGAGTTTTTATTCCTCTGCAGGATAGTATCAAATATCTAGGCATTATCTTAGATAAAAAACTATCATTTAAACAACACATACAGTATATTAATTGCGGACGTGCACTTTATCCCTTACTTAACGGAAGATCTAAATTTAATTTAAAAAACAAAATCCTTATTTACAAAATGTGTATTCGACCAATTATGACCTACGGATGCCAAGTCTGGTTTAATAAAGCTGCTAAAACTTACACAAGAAAATTACAGATAATACAAAATAAAAATCTGAAAATAATTCATAACCTACACCCCAGATATTCTACTGATCTACTGCATAGAAATTTTAAGCATAAAATGTTTAATTCATTTGCAAGGGAACTGACTCTGTCATTTAATGAAAAATGCAGAACGTCTACATATGAAATAATAAGAAATTTGCCAAACAATCACTAAGACCCTTTCTTTACATAAAGAGTTATAATTGATGGTTGTTTTTAAAATTTCTTATAACGTTTAAGTATGTACAAGGTTTTTTTTGACAACTTTTCCTTAACACTGTGATATTAGTAGTTTCCTTATTTAATTATTTAGATGTTAATTGTTGTAATACTTTTAAGTAAATTCTCATAACAATGTAATTATTTTATAAAGGTTTCAGTAAAGTCAATAATAATAATAAAAAAAAAATAAAAAATTTCACAACAAAAACCCTTAATAAAACAAACTTTAATTTAACCAAAAAATACAAATTCACTAAAAAAGAAAAGAAAAATAAATAAAAGCGATAATTTTATAAAAAAGTGTTACTTTTACAAATTTCCTAAAAATCTTCAGAATCGCAAAACAAATCTAGTTTAGCAAAATAAGATAATTCCACTGGAAATTGAAAAAATGTAAAATAAAAAAAAAAAAAAAACAGATTTAATACGACGCACAAGGAAATATTTTTTTAAGACTTAAAAAAAAAAAATCATAAATATTCCGAAAAACTTAGAAAAGCAATTTTTTACCATTTCATTAATATTAAATGCTATTTCTTATATTATACTTTAAATTCCAATACCTTCAAATATTTTCCAAATATAACCAAACCCAAAAGTTCTATTTCTCTCATAAGACTATTATCTGTGTTTTGTTGCTAGCATTCGTAGTTTATTTCATACAAAATTTAAATTTATATACGTTACATGCATGTTAACTTTAACGTCGATGAAAATGCTTCCAATTTATGAACAAAAATACAATTAAGAATATAAGAATTGCAAAAACTAAAAAATATAAAAATTAAATTCAAATACAAAATTTGTTTAATTTTAATTTTAATTTTAATTTTATAGTGTAATTTACAAAAAAAAAATATAAAGTCCCAAAACAAGTTAATATCAATTTTTTGCTGACAGTTAACGTTAGCACTCAAGTTGAGCAACAAAACGCATCTATTGTTTTTTTTTTTTATTCTCAGCTGCACTGAAAATAAATATTCTCTTTATTTCAAATTATTTAATTTAAATTCTTACCATTTAACGTTTTTCTCATCTAAAGACTTGTCATCACTTTTTCATTTGTTTGGATTTTTTAAAACAAACATCTGGTACCACTTTAGCAACTTGACACGGCTGATTTTTTGACATTTAAATTGTTTCTTGCGTGGCTGATTGACGATTGTGATGCTAGTGTATTATTTATTTTGTATATTTAATTTAAATTAAACATAACTAAAAAGAAATTAAGGAAGTACTTTGGAAGGGAACCTAGAGGCACAATGGACCAAACGGAGAAAAGGCAAAGAAGTGGAGAACCCATTAGATTGGGAGAATTGAATATGACAGCAATCTTGGTGGCTATGATTGTAGGCTTTATAGCCGTAGGTATGTTAGATTTAATAAAAAGCAAATTTAAGAGGAAATAAATAATTTAGTTAATACCAATATTGTATTTTAGTCTTATTTGTTATTTTACGCAAAAGGTCTTCTGCTCGACGAGATTTTGTCCTGACTGGCATCAATGAAGCCGGCAAAAGCTCGGTATTCATGCGTGTTTTACACAATAAATTTCCTGAAACTTTCACTTCCCTCAAGGAAAATGTGGGTGACTATAAAATTGGTGGTTTAGCTGGACGTTTGGTTGATATACCCGGTCATTACAGAGTAAGAGAAAAATGTTTCGATCAATATAAAAAAACCGCAAAGGGTATCATTTTTGTTTTGGACTCGGTGACCATCCAGAAGGATATACGTGATGTGGCAGAGTGAGTTATTGCAGTCAATAAAATGCAACACTTATAGCAATTAAAAATCTGTAAATTTCAGTGCACTTTATACCATCTTAACCGATTCCGCTACTTTGCCCTGCTCACTTTTGGTATTGTGCAATAAACAAGACTTAGCTACCGCTAAAAGTGTACAAGTTATTAAAAGTTCTTTGGAAAAAGAAATGTAAGTGTATTTATTGGTTTTTATATTAAAAAAAATCTCGGTATAAAAAATTCATTTTTCGTAGGAATATTATACGTGACACACGCAGCCGTAAATTGCAATCAGTTGGCGATGACGATGTTAATAAACCAGTCTATTTGGGTAAACAAGGCAAAGATTTTGAATGGTCTCATTTGCATCAAAATATTCAGTTCTATGAATGTTCTGCTAAGGATGGTGAACTTAACAATCTTACCGATTGGATGGATAAAATGTTGTAGGATTACCTTGCACATGGTAATTTGACCATTAACCGAATAAGCAGCAGCATTTTTTTCCTATTCATAAATGATTGAAAGCTAGGGAAACTACTCAAAGTTTTTGTATTTTTATTTTGTTTAATTTAATGCTTTGTCAGTTTTAATATTTAATGTTAAATTTATCTTATACCTTATTAACATTTAATTTAATTTCTTTTTTTAGTTAAACAATAAAGTTTAAGGGTTTTTTATAAAAAAAAAAACGAAAAGAAAATCGAACATTAACTACAGACTACAGATGAAGTCTATGAATTCGTGATGTAGTATAACATATTTTGTGTGAAAGGAGAAAGCCATCTGCATTTTGGTAACAAAAAAAAGAAACAAGCAGTAAGTAAGAAAAGATTTTGTATTTTTGATTTTTTCAAGATACAGAAAACAAACAGGTAGTTGCTGAATGGGGATAGACAAATTTGCTTTAGGAAAAAAATATTAATTATATCTTACAACCTGTGATTTTGGTTTTTATATACATATTTTTTGGTAACATACTAACAAGCAGCAGACAAATATGACTAAAGGTCATTGAACTACCTAAAACTGTGATTTCTTTTGCATATTTTTTCTTTTAAACAATGTTTGCTAGCAATTTGAGGTAAAGACGAGTCATATTTAATAAATTGACAAATAAATTTCCGTTCTTAACTGTTAACGTTGGATATTTTAATTAAGTAGTTATAAGTATACGTAACGAATTAAAAATACTTAAAGTTAAAATTTTAAAATTACATTAAAAAAAATTCAATTTTTCGTATTCCCATTAGCTCTTCTTTAAGTGGAATATACTCTTTGAAATAAACATTTTGGCAGTGAATACAATAGTCGTATGACTTTGAAGAATATCAAAAGATAAAGTGCGTTCGTTTACATAAAATTTTTTATGATCTAGTAAAAACTTTTATTTGATTCGCGTTCGCGAACACAAGATCCAGTAAAGTGAGAAAAGATTGAGAGAGAAAAATCACAGTTAATAAACTGAGTATTTAAAAATTTTACTGGTTTTATTTTTGCTTGAAAATCCAGTAAATCATATGGTTGCAAAAAGTAAACAAATGTAAACAATGAGAGGAAAATGTTTGAAAAATTAAAGAAATATATTTTTGCATTCAAATTTTACTAAAAACAATAAAAACTCTGCTGTTTTTGCTAATGTTTTATGTTTATTTGTAGTGGTTATTTTACTGGATTTTACAAAATTTCCGTTAACGTACTTTATTGTTTACAAGTTTTTTGAGAGTAAAATTTTTAATTTACTCAGTAAATACTCATTTTACTGGATTTTGCTGGAAAGTAAAAGGGCCAACCTATAATAAAAAGAAATTAACACAATGGGACCAATAAGACCCATGTGAGCTGTAGAGTTACATTTGCAGCTGCTCATTTAACCTAATAAAAATAATTGATCCCAATTGACGTTAATAAATGTCTTAAATTTAGCATCATAGAATTCAAATACATGTATTTTTTGCTCGAATGAGTCTACCACAAAAAAATTGTTTTTTGACAAAGAGAATCGATTTTCGACTATAATCTAAATCTATTTACCAGTCACTAGTTAGGAGTAAACGTGTAGAATTTATGAACAAGAATACAACAATTATGAAATAAGAATGACAAGACATGAAAGAATATAAAAATTAAATTAAAATAAAAAATCGATTAATTTTTAATTTTATAAAGAAAAACGTGTAAGCTCCGTATTGCAATTTACAAATAAATATAAAGTGCTTCTAAATCGGGTTAATGTCGTTTTTTCCTAACAATAAACATTTTAACATTCAAAGTTAACAACAAAACATAATTTTAAAAATATATCGTCCATGCGCTGACGAAAAGTCCAACGTTCGCGAATAGCAAAAGTAATAAAAAAACTGCTTTACACAGATTTACAAAAGAAAATATTTATTATTATTGTGTATTAAAAAAAACGACTGTAGCTTGTTTTTGTGTTTAAAAAAAGACGCAGAATAAAGAAATGTTTCGATGACAAATGAATGCCAATTTCGTAAAATGGTTTGTGTCTTAAGTTAGTTATAATAAGCAATTATTGTTCGAGTCATGTGGATAATATAGTTTAATAATAATATTAGGGCCTAAAAATGCAGATAATAAATAATATTGTCGGTAATACAGTGCTAATGCCGTGTGAGTAAACCTCACTATACGTAATGCAGTTATTGGTATATCTCACCGCCGATAATGGGAATAACGGATCATCCTGTCTGCGACACTTTTATTTTTGTGGTAAGTATTCTATAATCATCACACCGTGGTGAGTATTTTTAAAAACGGAAAAATCCTTTTCTTCTTATTTATTTATTTTTTTTTTCGAGTTCGCTCACTCCCCCCTCCTTCTTTTCACCTATTTTGGAAATAATAAAATTTCACTCACCCCCTTCTCTCCTATTCTACAAATAATTAATAAAATACTTCCCATATGTCTGTCGCATATTTTGTCCGTTCATCTGTGTGTGCATTTTGTCTCCATCTGTCCACCTCATACATTTTGTGAGTCGAATATTAAATGTCCGTCTATCTGTCCGCAGTATATTTTGTGTTCATCCGTCTGTCTATCGTACAGACGTCTGTCTATCGTACAGACGTCTGTCTGTCCGTCTGTCGCATATTTTTTATGTCCGATCTTCGTCTACTTCTCTGTCTGTCTGGAGTTATCTTGTATGTCCGTCCATTTTATTATCTGTCGGGAGAATATTTTGTGTCCGTTCGTTTGTCTGCAGTATTTTATATGAGCAATTAATTTTCCCATAATAATAAATCGATTTAAAGTTCAGGCATCCTATACGTAAATGTTAAAATTCAAAAAATTTAAAAAATATGTTGAATTAATTTCTCTACTTTTTGAATTAAGGAGCTAAAGAAAAATTTGTTTTTAATTTATATTTATCTCAATTCCAATAACTAGAAAAAAATTAAATACAAAATTTTGGAACAGGTCTCAAAAAGTTCAATTTTTTGAAAAAAAGTATCCTGTTATTAATTGATTGATATATTTTAATTTTTTTTACAGATTTTTGTTAAAGAAATTCAATATTTTCATGCAAGTGTAATTTTGGAAAATTATCAATAAAAAAGTTTTGATTGTTGATTTCGGTACTTTTTGAGAATTAGATTAGGAATGGTATGTTTTTAAAGAAAGGTATTTTAATAACAAAAACTTTTTTACCTCTAAAAAAATATACGAAAAGTCAAGAAATTAAAATTTTTAACTTAAATATCTTTTAAAAGCCATAAGAGATAATGTACAGAACAGTAATTTTTTCTTTGTCTTGATTAATAGAATTGAAATGTGTTAAAATATTTCATATTTGTAAAAAGTTACAAGCTCCGATATGTGTTTCACTCTCGAGGTAGTTAACTTTGGCTCACTGTAGCACCGCCCGTGCTTTAGTTACACACTCTAGCTAACAATATTCCGAAAGTCTAACTCCTCCTCTATCTATTAAAATTGTGCAGTTCTTAATCCTTTTTTCTAAGGCTGGTATTACTATAAATAAAATAAGCCAATATAATATATTTTATTAAAATTGATGCAAAAGTTTTGATTTTATTCACAATTGAGTGAAAGTATCCATGTATAATTAATACTTACAATTAAATGGAGACACAATCGTGTGGAAAAAAATGTTTTCTTCTTTAAACAAAAATAGTGGATTAAAAGGAATTTGACATGCTAAATCAGAATCTGCTTTCGCTTTTTCCGCGTATTGATTTTTCATAGGCATGACTACTGATATGACCCCCCTTTATAGGCAGTCACACCAATATAACTCGGGAACGGTTTGTCCTATTTAGATAAATAACTCAATAGATACAGATTAAAATTATCTTCAAGTTATCTTATCATAACTTTCTTATCTGCTCAATATTTTCGGAGTCATTAGGAAATTAGTGGCGAAAAAAATATAAACTTTTCATGAAAAATTAGAAGAATTTTGGTCATTAACTCCAAAAAACATTGATCGAATAAGAAAATACTAATGTTAAGAATTTGAAGATAATTTTTGTATGCATCTTTGGTCTTTCAATTGTTTAAATCGGAGAACCGTTCTGGAGTTATAGTATAATATATACATACAAATGTAATCGCCTTATTAAGGGGAAAATATTAGACATGCCCATAAAAAAATTAAGAACTGAAAGAAAAAATCTGAATCTTGCCCTCCAGTGTATCTTCATTTAATTGTAGGTATGCATGAGTATTTTTACTTATCTTTGAATAAAATTTAAACTTCTGCATTAATTTTGATCATACGTTTCTCATTTTTATCGTACCATACTACCAGCTTTATGTTAGATAAAAAACAGAAAATTTTTTGGCGTTTTCACTTTTTGAACATTAAAGAAAAAAATTTTTTTTCGGACTCTAATTTTTAAAATAACTCCGAAAATATTGAGTATATGAAAAAGTATATACAGTAAAAGCTTAATGGACAGTTGCCATAGCCGACAACTCCGGTAGAAGGGCAAATTTTTCGGTCCCATGCTCTGATTAATAATTTCCGCTAGGCGGACGCTCTCTTGGCCGGACACGGACATTTGATTTCAAGAGAAACATCTCTTGTAGCCCGACAAAAATCATAACGAAAAGGGAAATGAATCGATATAGTGGAATTTGGAGAATTTAATCTTTATTTTTGTTAATATTTTTTCGAAGTTAAATATACAATTTTGTTTTTGATAAATTATTTAAACATATTGTTATAGATCAAACAAAGGCGAAGAACAAATGAGAGAAAGAGAGAATTAAAACCATTTGCTTCAGTTTACTTACTAATCCATTTCTTTTTACTTAACTTTTTGCTAATTTTAAGAAAAATTGAGTTTTCAATTCGAGTTGTCCACAAATTAATGTATGTAGTTATTTTTAGACTCTAGGGGTACTCAAAAATATCTACCTAAACGAAAACAAAAATAAAAAAACAAACAAATTTTGCCCTCAGAGAGATTTGAACTTGGACACAAGTTAACCATTTGTTTTTAATGACTAACGCCCTAACAAAAACTTTTTGATTCTCGGTAATGACAACTACTTAATAAAGTAGTTTTTTGGTAATGAGCAGTCATTATTATTTGCCTACTCTACATTACATAAATAAATACTCAATAATAGCACAATAATATTGCAATCACGTGGATCAGTTGGCTAGTGCGCTCTATTAACAACCAGAAGGTTGTTGGTTGAACCCCATTCTGATGTTGATATATTTTATACTAAAAAAAGTTTTGGTCACTTAGAAAATTAAGTGCGAGGTGATGTACTGAGTAAGACGTTAGTCATTAACAACGAATGATTAACTTGTATCCAAGTTCAAATCTTATTGAGGGCAAAATGTTTTTGTTTTTTTTATTTTCGTTTAGGTACATATTTTTGCGTACCCCTATAGTCTAAAAATAACTACATACATGAATTTGTCAATAACTCGAACAAAAATAACTAGTTATTCAGCCAAAAAATAAGTAGTTTATTTTTGTTTCCAATAATACCTACTATCTTACCGGGAAAGCAAATTCTTTACTGGGGTCATACTCAGTAAACCACCTCGCACTTAACTAACAGCATCAGAATGGGGTTGAACCAAGAACCTTCTGGTTGTTAATATAGCGAACTAGCAAACTGATCTATTACTGTGCTATTATATTATTGAGTACTTATTTATATAATGTAGAGTAGGCAAATAATAATGACGTCTCATTATCAAGAAATTACTTTAATAAGTAGTTGCCATTACCGGGAACAAAAAAGTTTTTGCTGAGATGCTATGTAACATGGTTTTTAAATAAAAATTGTAACCTTTCTTGTCAGTTGATATAAAAAAAAATAAAAATAAAAAAATTTGTGCAGAAATTAAAATTTTTGTAGAATGGCTAATTCGCAAAAAAAGATAGGATGAAAATCATCAGAAAAAGCGGATAAGTATTTTACCTATAACTGCATTTTCGCTGCTTGGCCCTTAAAGATTTCAAATATGTATGCATGCATTGTTTTTTAAATTTTGGTTTGTGAATAGAATTTTAAGATTATTGTATGTATTATGACTATTTTTCAGTCGCAATATTTTCTGTTTATAGGCATGTTCATTTTATTGGGTAATTAAATTATCCATATCTAAATTACAAGAAAAAAAACCTAGGACTAGATGGAAACTTTTCTTTAAATTATTTGTAAACAAAACATGTAATTTTTTTTTTAATCTTGAACAAAAATGTTATCATTTAGTAGATAAAAAAAAAATAATAATTTTATTTCACTTAAACTTATTTCAACATATATTTGTTTTACTTTCTTAAAATTTTGCAAAATGGGTATATCAAAGTCGGCTTAAACTAAAATAAAAACTCTTTTTTTTCACTAAATGAGTTCGTCATTATAAAGTGTTATGTTAACAACCATAATATTGAATGTGTTAAAATTTCTACAGCAATTGAATGGTGTAAATCAAGAAACTACATGCCCTATAATAAATACATACAAAATTGCTTTTGTTCCAAAAAAAAAAAAAAAAAAAAAAAAAGGACGCTGCTTTATAACACACTCCTTCCTGCGTTAAAAGAAAAACCTGTACAAAAGAAGAATTCAAATTTAAATTCATTGTTTTCGCAAAACGAGAACAAATTGAAAATGATTACAGTCAACACCATCACAACAACAAAAAATAAAAAAAAAAAATAAAAAGGGCATTACAAAAATAATACTTTAGAAAAATACAATTCTTTATTAAACAAAGCGAACGGCAAGATGATTTTTGAAATACGTTTTGTTTTCATAATGATACTAGTTGTTGCTTGCCACAAAAAGTGGGCTTTTTGACACTTTGTGCTCTTCTCACGTGGCGCATAATGTTTAGTCAAAGAAACTCGAAATTTGGAAACAATCAAACATGTTCACATGTTTTATCGATGCATTGATTAAATTACTGGCGAAAGCTAAATACTTAACGAAAACCTAAAATGAAAAAAAAAAAAAAAAAAAATCATTTATAGTTTCTTTCTCATTCACAGAAAGAGTGAGAAGGAGAAGTTACACCTTCTCGTTGGGTAAATGGCAAAAAGGGAACTCATCATCATCATCACCACCAACCCAGTTACCATCATTATTATTATTATTATTATTATTAGCTGTAGTATACATTGGTGAATATGTAGCTCCAATTTCTTTGGTAATGATAATTTTAGTGAAGATGGTAACGACAACCTAAAAAATACTAAAAATACTATTATGATGGCGATAAAAAGAAGAAAAAGTTTATTGTCTTAACAAGGTGCCGCAGCGACAAGGTGCTAAATGACGGCCAATTATGTATTATGACTGGAGGGCTTTTAAAAAAATGCTTTCGTCGCCTCGATCATGACGTGATAATTATGGTGTAACAGCGTCAAGATTTATACCTTGTACTTGCTTTTGTAACGATGTGTTAAAGTAAATTTCATTTTATAAAACATTGGATGTCGTTACAAAAATCCACAAAACTTAAAATATCACCTCCTGCTATTACTTACAATTCTGGCTTTATAAGCGTGTTTTATGTGCACAATATAAAACTGTCAGTCGCTCAATTGAAAGAAAGGTGGTAATAATTTCAAAATACACCATGTCCATTATTAGTAGGTAAACATTTAAAAAAAAACTTTTTTAAGCCCCTAAACAGCTTCTTTAGAAGAAATATAAAAAAAAGTGAGGAGAGAGAACCATTTTGGCCCTTTGATAAAAAAAAAAAAAAAATTGGGATAAGTTATCTTTAAACGAAGTAAATTTTAATTTAAGTTGGGAACATCACTAAAATTTTGCGTACATTATCCATACGAATTAGACTATAAGCATCTGATAAGAGACTTAAAAAAAAATAATAATAATAATGAATGGAAAACGTATTTTCTGTGCCGAAACATTATTCATATTTTTACACTTGGGGTTAGAATGAAACATAAATATGGGGCCCGCTCTCATGTATTTTTTGGAGAAATGTTGAATTGGATTCAGAGATATATATAAAAATGTAATAAGTAAATAATACATTTTAATGCAAATCTGTTTTTTTAAAGTAATTTAATTTTAATTAAACAAATAAAATATTTATTTTGTATAAAAACTTTATAGATACCAAGTCATTTTTATTAATAACTCAGAAACGTATGCTTTACATCTGGCTGCAGCTACAGATATCTAACAGCATATACATATACATATATATATATAATTGTATGGTGAAACTTCTTTTGCATGATACATGAATATAAATTTACACAACCATTGTTTCTTTTAAGAAAACCTGCAGAAAATACCCGATTCTTAAAAACAATTTTACATCATTATTAATATATACTGAGAACTTTAATCCTTAGTTTTAAATCTTATGTCCGAGACTGCATATTACTACGATCCATTGTGCATTTCTTTCTTATGATAGAATTTTCTTGTATAATTAAATTTTAAAAATAATTTCTTCTTTTTCAATATATATACTAAATAAGTATTTTTGCTGGAATTCAAGTTGAAACCAAATGTGTTTCAAGCCTTAACAAGAATTGAATTAAACTTGTATTACACCTTAATTCAATAGCGTTCTCCAGTGAAGAGGAAATTTAAATTCAAGCCAAATTTATTTTACTTGAAAATTTTTAATTTTTGCAATTATATTTCATGTTTAAAATATTTTTAAATTTTTATTCATGTTCGATTGAAAATTTTCCAAGGCTTGGATTTTTGAAATTTGTGTGCTTATTGGGTAAATGAATTTTTCTTAATGTTAGTTGAAATGTACCGATTTATTGATTGCGACCGCCGATTTAGTCCACTACTGTTATAATCGATTTTTAATAATTTTTAAAATCAATATATTTATTTATTTATTTATTAATAACATTTTGATGTATACTATGTGTCGATAGCAGTCACTAATAGTTAGTAATAAAATGTGAAAGTTTGAATATAATTTGGTTTTGTTTTCCGATTCCATTAGATTTACTATTATAAACGTTTATAATAGTCGAGTTAATTAATTTTATGAAAATGTAATAGCAATGTTCATATAGTTTTAAATTTAGATATTCTGTAAAGTTTTAATAATTTTAACAAAAACAATTAAAATTCCATCGATACTACCATATTTTTATTGTTGCAACCATTTTCCAAATATTTTTTGTTCCTATGCACTTTTATTATCATGGATTCATTAGATTCTGAGATATTAATGAAAACATTGTGAAAAGTAATACATTTTAATGTAAATTAGTTTTTTTTTGAAGTAATTTCATTTTAATTAAAAAAAGTTTTAATAATTTTAACAAAAGCAATTAAAATTACATCGATTTTTTTTCTGTGCACTATTATTTTCTTTTAGCTATTGCTTGAAATTGGAACAAGACTACTTGATCTTGAAATTATACCTCTACCGAAATCGGTGTGACTGTGATAGTGTCCCTTGGTGGCGAACAGTCCTTCTTAGCAGCAGTTATGTGATGATATGTTGAATAGAGATTTGAGCCGTTTTCAATCGCACGCAATCTAAGCTGAGAACTTTTGTGAGTTGTTTCTGTGAACGAAATTTCTTGAATATTTTTATATTCGATTTCTTTATTGATATCCTTAAGTTTCCATCTTTTCGATCTATCGTTACAGATGTGGAGCGATTTTGGTGGTCTCTCAAGATTGTTTTGATTTGTACTTTCTAAAGATACCTTGATAGTAAGTTCGCCTTTAACCAGTTTTCAAAGCTGGTATAAAATCTCTGTTTGCTCCATTCAACTTTTTTGTAGCGCTTTGTTAAGTATTTGACGAAATCAGCTATTTTATTTTATAAGTCCAATTGTATTTTGGTGCTGCATGAATATAAAATTACTTTTTTTTTTTGAATGTAACTTAGAACATCTTCCCGCTTTTTGTTTATAAAATAATCTTCAGATAATTTTATATATATATATATATATATATATATATATATATATATACTGCCTGCTACTTGAATAAGGAATCACATTTTTTTTAACTTCAATTAAGTATATCTCCTAAACAAAAGTTCAGAAAAAAATAATTTTTTGCGCAATCAAATTTCAAAGTGTTGGCTTTAATTTCCTGAAGAAATAAAAAATATGCATATTTTGTTATACTAAAATTATGCATTTATTTAAAGATATGTATTTCTGTGGTATTATTTCGTGTGTCACTTGAATAAGGAATTCTTTTAATATTAATCAGGAAGGCTATGATTTGAATTTCTTTCAATATAAACGGCTAGAAAATTTTTAATTTGATAGTTTATAAATAGTTTTTATTTATAATGGGGCGGCTCTTAATAACTTTGAAAAAAAATTCTGATTTGAAATCTCAGGGTCAGAATCCGGTCCAAATAGCCAAAAACATTAATAGAGGAAAGACAGTTGTGTACAATTTATTAAATAACGTGGAAAGAAATGGAAAAACATGAAAGGGCGGAAGAAAATGGCAACAACTCAAAAAGAAAGACGAAAAATTCTTAGAATTACATCAAATTCTGCCGCGTCAACTTTTGGATTGGCCCCCATATTCACCAGACCTGAATCCAATGGAAAATGTCTGGGGTTGGCTTGCGAGAAAAGTTTATGAAGGAGGAAAACAATTTGAAACGATAGAATCCTTAAAGGATGCAATAACGGAAGCATGGAGTTCAATTTCGCTAAATTTCTAGAGTCATTATACAAGTCGATGCCAAATCGCATTTGGTGTTAAAGTTAAAAAAATGTGATTCCTTTTTCAAGTGGCAGACAGTGTATATATATATATATAACTTAATTTAAGTAACTTTAATTAAGTATATATATAATATGTTTTTAACATGACAACAGACAACAAGCTGTATCTATGACGCACACTAAACTAAATAAAAATCAGGAAATTTACTTATTTTCAGGCACTAATAATGTATATTGTTGTCCATAAAAAGTGTTAAGTATAAATAATTTTTTTTTTTTGTATAATGAAAAGTATTTTTGTTGTAGATAGAATTTGAGCAACCATAACGTGATTCAGACTCAAATAATTTGATAAACATGTTGCTCCAACAAAAACATAAACGCAGCAATAAAATTGTTTTTAAAATAAAATGTATTCAACAATGACGATGTTTGCGATAACAATATATTATTGCGGAGTATATAATATTGTTGGGGCGACCATATTACAAAATTTTTTTTTCTCTGCATGTACAGTTTTGGAGGAAATGGTGTAGTAGACATCAATGTAAACACATTATAAATTATGATTATAGGTTTCAATATTGAAAAAAAGAAGTGAAATGCATCAAAACAACAACCTGCAGTCATACATAAAGATATATATGAACGAACATAAACTAAGGAAACTAGGTTGATCGACAAATATAAATTAATAATAAGGACTGATATGAGAATGTATGTTTTCTAAATGACAATCATTTGTCATAATAAAGTACAAGGAGAAGAAGATTTTACATATTTTTCTTTTTAACAAAAAGCGAAACATTTTAGCAAAAATCGGAATAGGTCTTGCTGTTGTATCAAATATTGCGGATGCACAGTATCCAGAATTATATAATGGGTTCGCTAGTCACTTTAAACTCTTTACATCAATTTTTTCAGATATTTTAATTTCCAAATTCCTGAATATCGCAAAAACTCCATCAGAGTGAAGAATGCAGAGCATGATATTTCTGACGATATTTATTTGAACTTTAGTTTCAAAATTAATCTATTATAATAAACTATTTCCTGACGAGTTTTATTGGTCTATATTGATTCTATACTAAATTCCAGCATCCAGTTAAGTATTTTAATAATCATTATTGTTATTTCTGTTTTATTTTATTTTCGATTTTTGTTTTTTTCAATTTAAAATGAAATTGTTAAATTAGCATAAATTAACGGTAAATCAATTCTCAATAATGATTTCCGACTAAATATGTTTTTGACCTTTTGTGTCTTATTTCAAGTTAATTTGATCCTTTTTTTTTGAATCGAATCTTCTTTATTTTCATATGGACTAAACTTGGAATAAAAACAACTGTTATTTTTTTCATAATTCGATGAAGTGAAGCATATTAAATATTTTTTGAAATATATTTTGTCTTTAAGGCCAATTTTAAGCTTTAAGACTTTACTTATGTTGTTCATCTTATCCTTTCATATCTTTTGGATTTTTTTTTATACGTTTTTCATTTTTTTTCTTTTTGCTTTTTCTTTTAACTCAAGTTTGATGAAAAAAAAAAAACAAAAATTTATAAAAATTTTCGGTATATAATCAAGTAGAATGTGCTGAAATTCGATATGGCTCCATAAAAATTGAGAGTGTGTGTGTCCTCAGATTTAAATTAATGTTCCGCAGCATAAGTTTTTTGGTTAATACTAAAATTACGATCTTCATATGGCATATATGAGTATCTATATGTCTGTCTGTTTGTTTGCCAGTATGTCTGTGAGTGTGTGTGTATTGATATTGTATTGTCATCATTATTGCTCTAAATTTAACGTTTTGAAAAGAATCATTCAGGCGTATTGCAATTATACTGCTACTGTATTGAATTTTAAAAGGTTTTCATTACGCTTTAAATGCAAAAAAAAAAAAAAATCAGTTTTCGCTTGGCTTACGCATGTCAGACAAAGGCATATGGTCTAAAATATGATGATGGTGATGTTTAACAAAAAAAGTTAAATGCTACAAATATGTTGGTTGGTGTCTGCTTTTTCTATATGTATAGCACGTGCTATATGATTTTTAATCATGTCACAAAACGTACATTTTTAGTTTGTTCAACTCTTCCTTGTTTTTTTTTTTTTTTTTTTTTTTTTTTTTGGCCAACAGATTAATCATAGAAATGACAACGTTAAAATATTTCCCTTATTTTGCAATTATTAAAAAAACATATGGCGCTAAATAGTTAAAGAAACGTTTTAGAGATCACTATTATATTGTTATAACAATATTTTATATTTCACATAAAATGCGCATGATGGCTATAAGTAAATTTTACATTGATTATTAATAATCGATCGCAGATCAATAACTTATAGTAACAAAACATATACTAACCTTTTTATTAAAGTTTTACAAAAAGGTCAGATTTTGTATTATATACCAAGTTAGAAAATATCTCATGTGTTGGAAGGTCAATTCCTAAAAAGGAGATGTAAATAACACTGAAAATTATCGCAATTTTCACAGTACCAACATTTTCTACACTTTCCAAAGGTATGGATGGTATGGCTACTCATATTTAATATCTTGTTAAATAATTTAAAAAATAACCGTTTGTACGAATTCCATAGCGGATATCTACGGAACATAATATTAGCCACCGTGGTGATTTTAAACATCTAGCGAGTTTTTCTCCCAGTTCATATTACGTTTCTTATCTTTCTTAATGCCCTTCCAATCTCATTTATTTACCGAGGTATTGAGGTTTAAAGATTTTTTAAAATTTTCATATAAAAAATCGATTTTTGTTCAAATATAAAAGTGATCATAGATGAAATTTATTTAACGAGATGTCGAAGTTTAATTTTTTTTTAATTTTTCGTTTAAAAATCGATTTTTGCTGAAATAAAAAATTGATCTCAGATGAAGCTCATTTTGATTTTTGGCCTGATATAAAAGTGATCACTGATGAGGCTTATTTTTTCAGTTAAACGTTTATGCAGCAAGATATCGAGATATAATTTTCATATAGAAAATTGTTTTTTTTTTTTTGAGATATAAAAGTGAAGCTTTTAATGTTTTGGGCTTATGAATACAGTGTGATATACATTCGACTATACACATGTTTAAGCTACCCAAAAAGCCTTCAATATCGAATTAAATGGTGTAGTCATACTTTATACCATCTGATCCTCTTATTATTTTTACCACTTACTACTATATCCAACCTCTACCCATATACAATTTGTTTAGTACCACAATGCACTGCATGCACAGAAAATTTTACATCTAAATTTAATAAATATATTCAAGTAGATATAAAATAAAAATAAAATTTTAGTAAAATTTTATTTCACACTTAAATTTTTAATTCATTCAATCATCTACTTGATTGATTTGATAAATTTTTTAATTGGAAAACATTTTCTGTAATTGATATAATCATTTTGGTGAGAGGTGAAAATTTAAAAAAGTTTTTAATTGAATGAATTATTTACTAATATATTTGGTGATTGGTGACTTTTTTCTGTGTGGATAGTAGCTATTCGCTAAGGAAACAAATTAAATATTAGATTAACAATACAAGTTTATAAATTCGAATTAACCTTAGCAGATGAATGCTATTTAAATGTAATGCTACTTTCCGAGTTATCGCGAGTTGTGGCAATGTGCTGTCATAACGACTTTTGGATGTTTCGATAATATTCTAAATCATGTAAATATACAAAAACAGGGATAATTCGAAAATTTTGTTCTCAACATTTTCGATAATGTAAAAAACCCCGATTTGAAACAAATAATGGATAGTTGTTGCAATAGTAACACATAATTGAAGAATTTTTGAACGAGAGCATGCTGATCATGCTCTCAAATATAGTAAAAATATATTTTTGTTGATATTAAAATTCAGCGCCCCAAATTACCTTAGCAATTAGTCTTGGTTGCACAAATAATAAGACATTTATCACTACTAAAGCGGACCAAATTTCTATAGCGTTTCTGCTCCAACCAGAATATCATTGAATTATCCTGTTGATTGGACTTCTCTTTTTCTTTTTTGTTTTCGATCAGGACCTTTCAAGAGAATATGAATCTCCTATTAAGTATGTAACAACAATTACTCGTAAATAACATGGATCCTTAAAAGCAACAAATGATTCGTGGTAAATGCTTTATAAAAGCTATATTTTCTAAAAGCATATCAGAATGAAAGATCTTTTTTTTTCATTGCAAAAAAAACATACATTTTTGATCTGTTAGTTTTTTGGATTTGGAAAAACTACGGTAGCGGCAATAGAAATAAAACAATATTCAAGTTAAATAGTTTGTAAATTGTGATGAGAGTATTTAACTGACATGGTTGATGTTCCACCAGCCAAATAGACAGACAGATATACATATTAGACATACTATTTATGTATCCATCTAACTATCTACATATACAGACATTATTATATCGTTTATTATTATCCATGCACGGTCAGTCGTGTGCGGCGTTAAGCAACCGTATGTATCCGAATGCAACCGACCGAAATCATTGCGCTTAATAGGTTTTAGGCTAAAACTCGTAAACGTGTGTTGTATACACAGTACAAACTAAACAGAAAAAAAATTCAATCGTACTTGAATCCAACAACAACAACAAAAGCGAAAAAATCATATATATATATATTTTTTTGTAACAAAACGTTGAAATCAAGGTGTGTATTTTTTGAACGAGAACGTGTGTGTTTCCATATGAATGAAAATTTGTATATAAAACAATAATTTGGTCAAAACTAAAACAGCAACAAACAAAAAAAAAAAAAAAAAAAATATTTCGTACAATATGAAAAACAAAACAATTTAACGCAAATGAGTGGTCTTAAGTCGAAAAAAAAAAATTAATGGCATGCGCGAGAAAAAATAAAATATTTATAATGAATAAAATTATTCATGCATGATTGTCGTGCAAAAACCAAAAACTCACTCAAGGGTTGTAATTTTTGTACATTTAACTACAATTCATTGGAATTTGGAAACAACAAATTCAAATTTACAATATGTTTGAAAGTGCAACAAATAATCAATTTTAGGCATGAATTTTGTTAAATTGAACACTTGTTTGTATATGTTGTTTTCTTGCAATTTTCTATTTATTTTATAAATGATGTACTAGTAAACGTTCTGCTTTATTTAGAGCGAGTTGCGCCTGAGCAGTTTGTATAAATATTGGTTTGGCGAGAAAGTGATTTTGATTTTTTAATATATAATAATATGAACAAGATTTTCTATAAAATGCACAAAAGAATGCTAAAAGAATAGCAAATATCGTATTTCTGAAAAGAAAGGATATTCAATAATAACGATAAGAACTAAATATCCCAGTTCTATTATCGTTTACAAATACTTATTAAGCTTGTAAATATGTAAGAAGAAATATATTTGAACGATGCTCAATCGGGAAAAGTTTGGTGTATGTCTCTTACAATTTTTCGCTGGATGCATTGTCCCATAATTCTTAAAATTCTCCTATTTGATGCTCTTGAGAATTGGAATGATATTGGAGTGTACATTAGAGTGTTCTGTTGCAAAAACTTTTGTAGGTAGACCTCTTAAACGATACGCATGTGTGAAAATTACGCCATCAAGCACATTTTGTTCAAAAAGGTTTCGACATTTCTTTCGAAATAGGTTTAAAAAAATTCGTAATTTGAGCTTGTAATAAAAAAATGTTAAATCTTCTAGAGGACCAAAATCTAATGTTGAAAGATTTTAAATTATTTTTTTCATAACTATTTAGCACAAAATTCCAAATTTTTTGACACACATTTCGAGAAAAATGTTCAAACGTTTTTATTATGTTTACGAATGTTAATACTCGGGAAAATGGCCAAATTGATGTTAAATGCTCAGAGGTGAGTATTTGCATTACAAAAACTTATCACCATCGGAATATTTAAAAAATATTTAACGTCCAATAAATCGCCAACGTAGGAACAATTGGAAAATCTTGTTAGCAACATTTTCGGCAGTCACAAATCTCCCGATTTTAAGCAAACAATAGAGAGTTTGTTGAAAAAATACCACAAGATTGGAACTCGAATATTTTTAGAACATCATTTTCTTTATTCGATATCTCGAGTTTTTACTTAAAAGTTTGGCGGTACGAGTAACGAAAAAGGAAAGCAAATATAATAAAATTTGGCGAAAATCGAAAAATTATACCAAGGATTTTGCGACGATGGTACGATAAGTTCCTACTGTTGGACTTTAATACGTCAAACAGATTCCAAATAATACGAACGATTCAATTTGACGAAAAAAAAAAAACGGTTAGCCGGATTTTTTGTAGAAGTAGTAATTTCCATCAAAAAACTATATTTCTTTAAAAAAGTTAACAATTCCTATAAATTCGAGTTAAAATTTATTAAATATTATTATTTTGGGAAAAAAACTTTAATTAAGGCACTTCAAGAACGCGTCCAAGTTTTATATAGTGTGAACAGAAATTATTGCTTAATATGATAAAGGGTAAAATTCGATTTTGCTGGAAATATTTAAAATTTTTGTAAGAATTTTATAAGTGTTATAAGTATTACAAGAGAAAAATCTAATTCTATTGTTATGCGCATTTCATTCAAAAATTATTAATCAACTATTTTTTGAAGATTACAGAGCTAATTTCAAGCGTATCTTAAACTAAGAAATAAGTCTTTATATTGTTATATACATTAATCAGTTCAAAAATGATTACTAAATATTTTGTTCAAATATTTTTATTGTGCTTTTTGAAATAAAAAATTATCCTTTAAAAATAGTTGAATTGAAAAAACCGGATTTGGAACTGGTTCAAACCACGAGACGATCACCCTAATTTTTATTGAATAAATTGGTTACCACAGGTCAAATTGTATAGTAAAAAAGATTTTTGTTGATATCTCGAAAACTAAAACCAATTTTGAAAAATGAGTGAAAATTTGAATTCAGCGTCCTAAATAATTTTAGAAACCACTTTTTGTTCAAGTCTAAAACCTTCTATTGCTGTATAATAAAAAAAAAAAAACGAAGAAAATACTTTCTTACTAACCCAATAAAATCTATTAGTTTCACAGCAGGAATTTTGTTGTGCGTTGATTTTTACGTTGTTTACATGAATAACTTCGAACGTGTACTCACTTCTATTGTTGAAAGCAATTTTAGCAAATCCTCAAATACACTTTACGATTCACAAATAATTATTTATTGTTTTTTAGCTTCCTTAAATGTTTCAAAAATTTATGTATGTATATAGATACTAGCTGTGATACAAACCTCAGTATTGATTTTAAACAAAAATCTTTGGTTTTTGTATAACGACCCGTGTTGAAGATGCTCCTCCAATGATTAATTTCTTTTATGTCAACGTGTGAGGTAGATCTACCTACCGGTCAAAAACTTAAGAAGAGAAGTACAGAAAGGAGAACGTGGTACAATATTTAAGATGTGTTACTGCTTTTGTTGTCTGTCTGTCTGTTTGTTCGTTTGTCTACGTACCCAGGCTGCGTACGTACATGTTACGTTTCTACTTGATTTCAATGTGTTGCATGTGTTTTTTGGTTTTGGTTCTTCTTATGTGGACAAATGTTGTATCAACACTTAATTTTAGCTGAGCTCAAAATAATGTAAAAATACATATGTGAGTTTGTGTTTCCGTTGTTTATGAGTTGGACTTTTAGTTGTTGAGTTGTCCATTGATAGAAATGATTAAAAAATAAATATAAAGTAAGAAATACAATTCGAATGCCACCCAAGTTTAGGGTTGTGGTCGTACGTTTATACATACGAACGTAAGATGCGGTATATATTGTACAATCATCATCCGTCCATCTGAATGGTTAGTAAATGCGGTGAGTTTTTGACATTTGCCGCTGCTTCTTAAGACAGGTAATTGTACTGTGTTGTTGTGATATTTATCATTAATTTTTTACACTCTAAACAATTTTCTACTTAAATGGGATTAGAACATGTTCATCCTTCTTAGTTCTGCTGTTAGAGACAAATTGTTATGTGATTTAAATTTTATATTTGTATTGATTTAGTGATGTTCGTTTTTTTCGAGTTTATTGTATGTATTAGAAGAACATTAAGGAATTGCTTTTCAAATTATAGCACACTTTAAAATATATTTCAATGATTAGGAATATTCTTTAAAGCATTTATCGAAGAGCGCTGGGAAAGTTCATAGGTTGTATAGTTAACATAAGAAGTTTGCGATTCACACATATATTAGAGGGTATTAGAAAGTGTTTGGGGATTACTGAATTGGGAGGTATGCGAATATTTTTGATGTCTGACAGTGGCCCTGCTCTGAGAGCTCAAACTTTGTTTATCTCTCAAAAAACTTTGGTGCCTGGCCATGAGTGCCATGTTGGGAACGAATGGAGTGATCATTTGACTAAAAAAGGATCTCGCATTTTCGAAGGGCTGGAACCTTTCTTGGTATTCATGAGAGATATTCTAGGGAAAGGATTAACTCAGAATTCACACAGATGGAGAAATATCTCAAGACTAAGACATTATCACTTCGAATATTTCAGCAATTTAGTCAGCTGGATAAAAGTAAGATATCAAAAAAGTTTCTTAGGACGTATTGAAACCAGATAGTGTAGATTTTTCATAATAACATGTACTACGTGATTAACCCAGCGTAGGGTGAAGTTTTTCATGGTGGCCATAATGACTCCAAATAAGGTATTTTCTCTAATAAAACAATATAATTCATTTAAAGTTTAAACTGGTTGCGATGAGCATAAAAATGGCAAAAAGGATTATTTGCGACTCGATGCTCTTTGAGCGTCTTCTACGTATCTAGTACTAACAAACCTTTGGTATAGAATGTATGCTAGTTTTATGGTCTTGCTCTAACACAAGATTTTGGGCTTGAGGCAACAAAAGTTGTTTCGAAGTTTATTTGGGAAGCTGAATTCGAATCTTCACTAAGTTTTTAAAAATTGTTTATAGTTTTCGAGATATCAACTATAATCAACTATAAAACAAATTTATTCAATAAAAAATTATAAAATGGAATTAAAGATCTGTCAAATTAAACCGTTCGTATTACTTGGGATCTGTTTCACGTATTAGAGTCCAAAATTAGCAACACTTTTCGATTTGCGTCAAAGTTTATTGTATTTGATCTCCTTTCTCCGACAAACTTTTTAGTGAAAAATCAAAATATCAAATAAAGAATACTAAATTTTAAAGATATTCGAGCTAAAATCTTGTAGTATTTTTACGACAAACTCACCATTATTTGCTTCAAATAATCAGGGGTTTTGCGTTTGCCAAGAAAGCTGCAAACAAGATTTTATAATTATGTCTTTATTGGAGTTTTATTGGACTTTAAACATTTTTTGAAGATTTCGTCGGTCCTTAGTTTTCGAATATTATGTTTGACCATATATCTTCGAATTTTGAGGTTTGCTGCAAGTACTTTGAAGATGGTTGTATGTGAATATATTTCTGGAAAGTATTGTGTTAGCTTAGAAGTGGCAAAAAGAAGACGTTTTATTTTCCGCCACAAAAAATATCGAACGGTGTAGTCATGAAATTAAATAAATGATATCATCACTGATGTTTATGTTATATTTATTCTTGAGAATCAGGAATAGTGTTTCATTTTTGTTCTCGTTTATATTGACGTTTGTTACCCTTGCAACCATGATACGATCAACTCTGCTAACTGTGTTAGTAAATTCAAATCTCGAATCAAGTCATACAGTTCAGTTAGTGAAACATATAAACCAAGGTAATGAAAATACTCAATTCTGAGCATTTAACATCAATTTGATAATTTTCCCGAACATACAACATAAAAACGCTTGAAATAATTTTTGTAATGCTTTTTCTATATTTTTACACAATCTGGAAAAAAACCAATATTAAGAATATGATTGAAATCAATCTTTCAGGGACGTCAACACCAAAAAGTCGTTATGATAGCGTGTTGCTCCAACACGTGACAAATCCAAAAATAGAACTAATCATGAGAAACGAATGCCATATTTGAATTCAGCACCTTTAATTACATTAAAATTAGCTCTCAAATGCTCAGGTCCAAAAGTTGACCCGAATTTGTAAACTTGTGTAATTAATTATACATCACCTGGTCGACCGCAGTTACCAGAGGGAGGCATGTTGATAAATCAATCACGATAATACAATATAATTTAGATCACAAAATGGATCATAAATTGAGTGACTTTTACCGTTCGTATATTTTAGTCACATGTCGACAAACCTATAAACTTAAATCTGGAAAATGATTAATTGATCGGTTAGCGATTTATGATATGTGTGGTATCTATGCTAAGTGCTAGCTATAGGGAGATGAATCTCCTATTTCGACACTCTTAAATTGTTCATATATCATCGCCGAACATAACATCAAGCTGAAACATAATGCCAAAAACGAAATCAAGACATTTGCATTTGTTTTTTTTCCTAACTGAAGCAAGTGACAAAAATCCTCATGTGTCCAAAAAAATCGGAAGTCACATCTTAATTTTGATCGATACTACTTGAATTAAACTCAACAGTTATGGAAAAATATGTTATATACTGATGAGTCCAAATTTAACCTCTGGGGTTAGAATCGTAGGGTCTATGTTCAACATCCTATAGGCGAAAAATTTAGACATAAGTACATATCTGCAACAGTGACGCACAAAGGTATATTTTTTAGAACATAGAATTTATCCAATTTATCGTATCGACATTCTAGCATGACTGGAAGAAAAACAAATAAATAAAATGTTGTAGCAGCCATAATCTTCCGATTGCATGTTGATGATTACGTTGGCAATAAAGTATTACAAAATGGTGAATAAATATCCATAGAGTTGGAGAGGCATTGGAATACTATAACAATGCAAAAGGCCGTAACTACAATTATTAATTTTTTGCTTTAAAGTTAATCAATTACGTAAATTTTTTAATCGTTCACTTAAAGCAAAATGGATAAAGCATATAGTACTCTTCAAACCAGATTTTTCTTAAATGGAAAACATTTTACGTCTGTTTGAGTTTATGAAGTTGACGTTTTGACTTTCTTTAATATTGATGTAATTTTTGAAGATATGAATATGAAATTTTTTGTGTAGACGACGTTTGATTTTTCAGTGGTTACCGCCTTTTACATTTTAGGTGACGATATATTAAAAAGCTGGTAGTTTATGCTATTTAATGTATTTTTTATATTTGTCCTTAATGCTGTTAAGAGTTGCAAATGTTTTAAGCACTTGATTTTGACTAGTTTTATTAAAACCTCATTTTCAGTGATTTTTAGTTAACATACATTTTTAGTTTTAGTTGGATAATAATACAATAAACATCTTAAATCGCTTAAAATATTAAACAAAAAAATAGTAAGTGGTTTTCAGTTGCAAATGTTTTCCTATCACTGTGGTATGTTAAAAAAATCATTGCAGTACTACTGAGTACGAGATGAGCAAGTGGCTTCAATCGCCTCATTACAAGCAGGCCGGTTAACCCTATCAGATTGAAGTAACTGTTCCATTCCGATTTTAAAACTAGTTTTAATTTTTTTACACTGCTATTCATTCCATTTTAAGAAATTTCCTCAATTCCCAAATAATTTTCCAGGAAATCTGCAAAGCTCGTTGGTGTAATTAAATATCGTTGGCTTAATATAGAAAATACGTATCTAGATTTTTTTTTGAAAAGGAATTTTTAATTTATTCTGGTAGACCAAAATCTAATATACGTCTCTTAAAAAATTGAGTGCGCTATGACTGCAAATAATGGATTTATAGGCAAATATATTTTGAAAGAAAAAGCCCGAACTCATTTCAAGTTCAATTTAATTTTTTTAAGAAATTTCCTAGAATTTAAAATTAAAGTAATTTTTGTGAAACATTTGCTCATCAAAATATTGTTTGTTCTTTTATTGGAGAGTTCTTATATTAAAGTTTTAATAAAGAGAATTATGCAAAAGAAAATTGTGACTCAAATAATGTTTGAAGTAGAAAAAACGTTCCAAACAAAACCAAATGGAATCAAAATGAAAATAAAAGAAAGCGAGTGGAAGGTGAGCAATATGTTAGTATTTCTAAAAGGGGTCTTTGTAACAAGCCTGAGAAAACTATGTTCATTATACATCAAAAACATTATCTCAAATTTCAGGAAGAAGCAATGGAGATGCCATAGTAAACATGATTCGAGCGTTGGGATATAAGTCATCAGGAACAATTTATTTTAAAACTAATATAACTGATGAATACTAGTTACTCCCCCAAAGATCGAAATCTACTATTGATTATATTTTTCCTGATTGAATTCTTAAAGAAAAAATTGCCTTATCTAAAAAATTTTACAATTTAAAAGAACTAAAAGCAATCCTGCCACCAGATTGCCACCATTTTTATGAAAATGTACCTTATAAAATATAATGTTTGTAGTTTTTTGCAATAATCTATTGAAACATTAATTTTTGTTAATTAAATTACTGAATAATGCTCTAACTTTACATTTATTTTCACGAATTTAAATAATAAAAAGCCCTATCTAAGACAACTACCTAAGGAGTAGAAAAATCTAAAAATAAAATTCAGCATTAATTTCGCTCCTTGTTTTGAATTAAAACTGCATATTAATTTTTTTTGTATCTAAATTTTCTAAGATTTTATTCAGTTTTTTCCTTCATCTGTAAAATTACGAAAAGTCGAAATACGCCTTTTCTATATTGAGCCATTGATATTTTTTTCAGTGTATAAAAAATAAAGAACTTTTGAAATGAAACGTGCGACATCACTTCGACATCAAATTGACGACTTCGCACTGTTGTTTATTTGATTTTTTTTATATGTTTTTTCTCGCTTTTATTTTATTATTTTGTTTTTGTAAGTGATCTGTGAACATTGTTTATTGTTTACGACAGCAACGAGATGATGAACAAACCGACATGTGGACGAGACGGACTGACATACAGTAAGATACCACAATATACAAGACAATACGAGTACATAACAAAGATTAAGTGTAGAGTTAAGCTGCAGTAGTCTTCTTAACATTTAAACATATTTGAGGAATATCTCAGGTAATTATAGTCTGTGTGGTTTCAACAAACGAATCGACGATTCATGGACATATTTGTATGTATGAATACATCGATATATTTACTATGTGAAGGTATTATTGGATTTATGAAGAACGGGGTGTTATATTTTTTTGATTGAAGTTTGCCGTTTATTCACACAAGATAATAATTTCGCAACTGAAGTAAATAAAAAAAAAAAAAAAAAAAAAAAAAAAATTGAAACTAAAGCTGATGAATGTCTTGGTAAGTTTTGAGTTGTAAAGCCCTTTTAACGCATTTAAATGTTTTAGTTATTATTTTTTCTTCTCGTTTGCTTTTCTTGTTGTTTGCAATTTTGCTTTGTGCACTTCACATACAGTCTCTGGACCCTAATTCCTTTTTATGGTCATTTGAATATCCATGCATAACAATTTCACGTTTTGGCGTATAAGCCAAACAACGTCAGATTGCATCACTGGTTCCGCTGCTATGCTTACTGATCACAACATTTGCGATTTCACACAAAAAATCACCAAATCGAAACTGCTCCCAAAAACAGCCGGTAGAACGAAACATTGAACGCATTCAAGCATCTTATTGTGATGGTATGTTGGTTGCGCGTGCGCCCACCTCATCATTTGAACAACTTATAACATATTTTTTTTTCAAATTGTTTTTAAAACATTAAAATCTGAAATACAATAAAGAACTAAAAATCAACTAGAGTTCTAGAGTAAAATTTATTGAAAGCAAAATGTTTATGATTTAACGAAAGAATTGTAATGAAAGCTTATGGTTTGGTAAATATAAAAAAAGTTTGTATTTATATACATATACGTTGTATACATTGAGGACAGACTACGTTTTTTGCTTTGTTTATACACAAATATTATCCTTTACATTGCACTGTGAGAAATTTGCTTTTTTCTTTTCTTTGCAGACCCTGGGAAGTAAAAGAATCTTGGTAGCAAAATAGAAACGGAATTTCTGATAAGCTATGTTATGCTGTTAAGGATGTCTATCGATAGGAGATTTATCTATTGATCGAGTTATAGCTTATAACCGAAATAACCTGTTTGTTTCCGATAATTATTCTTGTTCATAATGTCTATGACGTATATTTAAAGCTTAGAATAACCGCTCTAGAATAAATGTTATACATGTAAAGTAGGAATAATTAATAAGACAAGAACTGTTAATGAAAACATTTAAACTTTTTTTAATTTAGATTACTTAGCAACCGCTTACGAAATCGGCACAAACGAAATTAATTTTATACAACAATTTGTCAATGTTGCAAAGTACGTATAGTTTATATTCTCAAATGACACCCACTTATATACATTAAAGTGCCTTACGAAAAAAAAAGTTGCAAATGTGCTCCTCTAGAAATGAAGATAGGTATGTTCTTATATGATTCCCAAAATATTAAATCTGAATGTTTCATTTTACTGTAGCTGGACAATTTTTAAAACGTTTCTAAAAATACATATTTCTTTCAATAGCATTATACAAATTTTCGTTATAAGAAAATAAACTTCAAAATATTACAGAGACATACTAACGCTTGTAATATGCATTTAAATAATTCTTATATCACTTTTCATTCTCGAAATAACAAGATTTTATTAACACTTTGCCATATTTTCATTATTTATACATGTAGTTGTATATATTTCGGACATTTTTCAACATACTCGTATATTAGATTTTAGGATACCATTGGAAAGGTCTATTCTGATACTGTTGAAAATTACAGATAAATAATCCTTTAAAAGCAGTATGGTAAATTGTATACATTAGGTTCCCAAAAGATTTAATCAGCAATTTTTGCAAATAAATTCTAGTTGTACTTAAATGTCAATGAACTTATGAAAATTATAATAAATTATTTTAAAACCGCGGTCATAATCCAATAAAAGAAAATCTTTGAAATCTTGTCGCTATTTTACATGAATTTATAGTTTTTTTTGAAAATTTTATGCTTCTTGTGGCATTTATTTTCTTAAATAACCATTTGTTTGCTATAAAAATTAACTTAACCTATTATGGACCGGTGATCCCTAAATATTACTTTTGTTACTAAAAGGTTAAATGAATACATATATCAATAGTACTGAATAAGACCATTCCATTAATGCTATAAAATCTCAATTACGATGGAAACTGTCTGAATAAAATAGTATTTAATAAAATAGTATTCAAAAAATTTCGTAAGAAATTTTACTAAAATCTTCATTTCACGAGAATGAAAACTAATTTTAAAAAAATCTTTGCTGATTACGTATTGAATGAATTAAAGAAATATAACTAATTGTCATTATTTGAATAATATATTTATACCACCATACACATGCTTTTGAATAATATATGGTACAAATGAATATATATATATATATATATATATATATATATATATATATATATTCAATAAAAATATATTGATATATATGATAACATATAATAATAAAACAATGTATATTATAATTTTGTAAATTTGCTAAAAAGTACATTTGTAGCTGTGGCCTACATAGTAAGGAGGAGGTCTAAAATATATATTGAAAAGTATTAAAGTCGTTTATTCAACAACACAATGGTGTTTTGGCCAGATTTAGCAACCAGTTACTATGCAGTGGTATAATATAAGTAATATAAATTTTATTCCTATTTAGCAAATCCAACCAATTGTCCATAGCTCAGCCCAATTGAGAGATTTTGATCGTTGATGGAAAGGTCACTAAAGAAAAGTAAAAAGAAAGTGAGAAGTTCTCAAGAATTTTAAAACAAGTGGCGAAGATTATACTCCGATGTTGATAAAAATACTGTACAAGTTTTAATGAATAATGTTAAAAAAGGATCAGGAAATTTTATGAAAGCTAAACATAATTACCTAATTTTTCTTTTTTCTCTTACGAAAATTTAATAAAAATTATATTTTATTAAATTAGTTAAAATTTAAAAGTAGAACTTTATCGTATGACAAAAAATGTACCTTACATTTTTTCGTGGACAGGCCTTATATTAGAATAATTGCTTATTAATTTCAACGAAATCTAAATAGATAAGATACTATGAATGATAATAAATGATAATAAAGCACAGAAAATATGTATTCCAATCAATTGATGTCTTATTATAGTCCACAAACTCTGAGACAACAACTCAATTTATGTTTGCAAACTTGTTTATGGTCCTTCGAATAGGATGTCGGTTTACGACAATATTGTAACCTATCTATAACAGTGTTAAATTCAACCTTTCGTTTTTTTTGTTCGAAACGCCTAGAGCTAGTAATTGAGTCCCTATATTTATGTTTCAAGGAAACCTAAATGGTTAAGACATCACGAGTTCTGTTTAAGTGTGTAGCGGCACAGAAAATACGTATTCATTTTTGCTGGTATCTAATTATAGTCCACAAGTTAACCTCTGGTATCGCAAAACAGAAGCAATAACTCAATTTTCGATTCTAAGATCTATTATCCATTCACAGAAAAATTTATTACATTATATTTTTCAACAGTTGTTTCATTTTACATCAAAATTTAATTAATACATTCAAGCAAAAATAAAATAAAAAAATTGTTTCTATTTACATTTTTAATTCATTTAACTACTTTATTGATTTAATAAATTTTTTAATTGGAAAAATTTTCTGTTTTTCATTTTTTACAGTTATTAGTAATTGATATAATCATTTTTTGAGAGGTGCAAATTTAAACAATTTTTAATTGAATGAATTATTTTGTTGATTGGTGACTTTGTTCTGCGCTGCAATAGGTCTTGCGACATTTAGTGTATGTATTTTGATATTATCCATAGAGCTATTAGATTAAGTTATATATCATTCAGAGATCCTGATTCCATTGCAAGCCGAATGCGGAATTGTTTATTTGCAGTCTTGAAAACCCATTTTATGATTTTATTAACGCAACTGAAACTTTGTTAAGAATTAAAAAATTAATTTAAAAATCTTCCATGCGCAACTACTAACTGCTACTTAAAAATTAAATTTTATTTCCCCCCTAACAAAAACCTATTTATTCTGCCAGTGTAACTACGTGAAGAATTGTCTTGTATTGCTGACAAAGATCAAACCGACCAGGCTTTTTTTTGCTTTTCATGTAACCACTTCATACGATATGTGAATGCAGCCAAGTGTGAAGGACGTTCAGTATCTGTCTATCTATGAACATTAACTCTAGAAGTCTATAATTTACCAAAGAAAGAATGAATGAAAAACCAAACAGAAATCAGTGCTAAGACTTTTGCCAGAAGAAATAGAAGAAGTAAGAAAGAAAACGAAAATGGTAGAGAAAAAAAAAAACTCAACTGCAAATGAAAGTGTTGAGTTGTAAAGTGAATTGTAGTGTAGTATAAAGGAAAACTTTCATTATCATCCAACCTAAATAATAAATTCCTGATAATGAAGATAAACACTAGTTTTAAAGCGAAAAAAAAAAAAAATGAAACGATATGAAATGAAATATAAAGAGGATAGTAAAAGGCGCCATTAAACTGATCTTAATCTCTGAAACATCATTATTATCATGTGAGTTTTCTAGATGGCATTTATATTTGGTTGATTTTGGCACTGGTCTTATTTTTGTCTGTTTTTTTTTCATTGCTCACCATTTATATTTTTATTTTGTATGTCTTAATTACTTGACATAATACTTGTACGAAAGAGTAGAGAGTAAGTGGAGCATAGGGTTGAAATGTTATCATGACTGGTGGTCTGCGGCTGGCCAAAAATTTCACAATGCCACCCGAAGCGAAAGCATCAATTCATCAGAACCGGCAATGGGATAAAACAGACACCAAGTTGGATATACTTACATATATATATATATATATATATATATATACATACATATGTATGTGTATGGTTATCACAAAAATATCGCTAAAATATTATTCATATACATATATATTTATAAATGTATATAAAGAGATGGATGTTTGTTTTGTTGGTAGGATCGATGGTTGGATGGTAGGAAGATTGTTTGGTGGGCAGACCCCTAAGAAAAAGTCAGAGGATGAATAAATTTGTGTTTTTATGTGTGCTCGAGTAAAATTGAGCAATTTGAAATTCAATCAGTAGCCCTGACTGAATCAAGCAAATTATAGTAATTGAATGTGGTTCTCTTAAGGAAGAAGACACAACAAATACACAGTACCAGCAGCAGATGAAAAAAAAGAGTTTGTGTGACGGTGTTCCGTATGTTTGTGGTGATGATTGGGTTATTTTTTTGTCTTTGGTTTCAGCTAGCGGCAACAGACTGTTGGCGGTCGCCTTACACAACTACAATTCGTTAGCACACACATTCTCACATAAAAAATGTTTTAAATCAACAATCACGGCTCCAATTGTTAGTTTTTCAAAATCAATGGCGACCACACATTGTCTGTGCGTAAAAGTAACTAATTCTTAATGGCGGCGGCTCCAACAGAAGCAGCTGGAGATCGTTTACCAAAAACCTAAAAAAATAAAAAACGCTAAAATACACACAAACTCTGTTATAGCAGTCTAAAGTCAAAATGATCACAAATTTTAAGTCAACAATGAAATAACTGCGAAATTTAAAAGGCAGCGATTAAGACATAATTATACGATTTTAACATAAAAATGATTTTAAATGCATTACATGAGGAATTATAACAATTATCATGAATTAGTGTAGTTATTTATTTCCTTTTTTTTAAGGATCATCATTTTTTTCAA
Organism: Protocalliphora azurea; assembly: GCA_932274085.1. Classification (NCBI taxonomy): domain Eukaryota; kingdom Metazoa; phylum Arthropoda; class Insecta; order Diptera; family Calliphoridae; genus Protocalliphora; species Protocalliphora azurea. The sequence goes on from OW026522.1 coordinate 151,312,146, forward strand.
CTGAAATTTGATAGAAAAGTGAATGTGTGTGTGCCTGTGCAGCTGACACTGTGAACAAATCCAAATTCATTAAATGATTATAAAATTTTTGACATAAACTTAATTGCGAAGGTTTAAGATCAAACGAATTTAAGACAGATATTTATTTGTAAATAAACAACTAATTCTGTGGATGGTAATGAAGAGTTTTTTACAGTGCCACATTGTACTAGGTTACCAGAATAGATGGCGTAGTATACGTGTTTATGTCTATATTCTCCTAAATATTGTAGGATAATTATCTACTGACTAAAAGTTCGTTTAGGCCACTTACACCATCTTAAGCATCACGCTCAAAATACTTGCATGTCCAAATAAGGGCTACTGGATGTAAAAATGAAATAGAACAAAACATTCTTCCAACATCTTCCGCAGCTTCGCATAGTGGTTCTGGTGTAAAGATCTATAAAGATCAAAATATCTCACATGAAAAGTCAAACCTTTAGACTCTAACGGGATTAAATCGCACGATAGCCAACTCACAATTCACTCGCAAGAGACAATCATAATCTTAAATCGCTTTTACAGAATATCTATTGTGACGTTCACTTTGTGATATATAGCAACGTGCTGGATGAGTTAAATGTACCACTGATGCAGACTCAAGTCCCGATGCAAAATTCTCCTGGAAAGTCCAATTTCTTATGCACGACGAGGAATCTCCTGGATATTTTCACGGACAGCGGTGATATTCTCGCCCGACGTACGATGACATACGGTTCCAGGCTGATTGTTTACTGAACCATTTACCGGAGACTTAAATCTGTCACCACGGGAATCTGGAGCCCCTGGAACTTCTGATCCATAGAACAAGAGGACTTTTAGTTGGGATCAGCGCCTAATCAAGGAAGTAGTCATATTCAAATACATTCGAATTTGGGGTGCGTTGGTAGAAGCGTTATATTCACCTTGTCGGAGATGCACCTTGAAGTTAAGTCTGCATAGACAGGTATTGATGTTAAACCTTCGTCGTTGTTTACCGAACCAGTCGTGAAATTATTCATCAAACGTTGGAGAATCTACTTTCAATAGTGGTAGAATAAGTGAGCAACGTTTACATAGGCTGAGAATAATTTTGATATTAAAGTTTTATCATTTGAAATTGCTGCTCAAATACGTAAATTGCCATGGTGATTTGGTATTAGTCACTAATGATGCTTTGACAGACGCCTTCTGAACAACATGGCAGTCAGAGACTGAAACATCTATTTAAAGTCTCTAAACCATTATAATGATCGTAAATCGTATTGTTACTATTATAACCAATTCGCACGCATATTTGGGAACTCTGTATCAAATGGTGATATTAGCGAATAATAGTTCCAGTATCAACATCGCATAGTGCCATAACTATTATTACCTTGTTATGGAAGGATTAAATTTAATTCAAAATTTAACTTAATACTTTACATTTTAGTAAATTATTTCTTTAAACTCTGTAAAAACTTCTGCGTGTTTTTCCTTTAGTTGTTTTTCTCAAAAACAATCTAAGACTTATGAAATGCTATAAATAGCTCAACTATCCGTATCTATTTACCTATTTGTACTTACTGAACTTAATTTATAATATTAAATAGCGTAAATATAGCGTAAATATAATAAAAACAAACTACTCCATTTCCCATAAGTTACCAACGGGATGAGACAGGCAGGTGAATAGCATGTGTTTCATTTGGGTTTTGCAGTATTCGCAAACAACAGCAAAAGATTACGTTACTAAACAAAAAAACTTAAAAACAATATTGTCAACAAATACACAATTTCTAGTTAGATAAACAAATTCATACCAACAAAGAGTGGGCCAAATAAAAATATTACTTTCCCCTCTTCACAGAAAAAAAAAAAAAATATTTGAAAAACATTTTTAATTAATCTGTTATTTCATTTTGAATTGAAATTTAATTTTATTAATAATTAACTAAATTAACTTTTTAATTCGTTATAATTTTTTTTTCTCCTACACTGACAACTCTTCAAAAAGTTCAAAACGAAATCAAAATATTTTAAAAATATACAATAAAAATCAAAATATAAATAAAATAATAAAAAAAAAACAAGATGTTCAAATAAATTTAAAATTTATGTCATATGCGGCCAATCTTGATGGAATATTAAGAGATTTTGGAATCCAGTGCAGCACATTTTTGTAGTTATTGGTAAGTAAAACCATTTAGTTTTTGTTAAATTAAGATTTGTTAAGAGTTTCTTAAAAATTCTAGTTTTATTGCAGAATCTTCCGTCAATGAAACAGAAATTTAGCATCAAATCATCTTTTTATTGTGCAGATTTGAAAGATTACTCCATAACAGCTGAAGCTTATCGACTTCCCCCATGTTCCACTGTTTCAAAGGGTTGACAGCATTTTCACATATAGAGTATTGTCAAAATCTCAATATAAATATTGCGTAGTTAATATGTTATTTTTTTAAATACTTATGTACATAATTTTTCTAATAAAAATTTAAAATAAATAATTGCAATTTTATTGCATTTTATTTTTTATGAATTGGTACAGATTCAATTAAAATTTGAATCGACTCGTTTATTACTTTGATTAATTTTTAGTAAAATTCAATTAAAAAAATAATTGAAATTTATATAAAAAATCAGTTACTTTCCATTAATTAATATTATCATTTTGATGATTTGATAATAATCAAACAAAATTTTAATTTATAAAAGCAATTTTTTATTTGAAATCGATTTTTATTTGTTTTTTTGTGTTATTTTTTTTATTTCCATAAATTTCAAGTGTACTACTTCGTACTTGTCTTTAAATTGTTATTGTAATCTCGTACTTTGTTGCAGTAATATTTGCTTAGTAACCATAAATGGAGGAAAGTCATGGAATTTTCGTTATCATTATCAATTTTTCTTCACTTTTTTTCTTCCACATGCTCATTAACACTTAAACACTCCCTACCTTCCTCGACGTGTTTATTATTTGCTTGAGAGGAAAAACAAAAAATATTAACTAGCAAAAACTGTCATCTAAAAATACTCGACTAAAGTTAGTAAGTTACTTAATTTTTGTTGTTTATTATTTTTTGACACTATTTTCTCTTTTCAGCGCCCCATCCCCTTCATTTTATTGCTAACCACTTTAAACCATTTTTGCCTGTCCCTGCTATCAGAGGAAATCTAGAATAACAAATACAAACGGAAAACTGAAAAAACAAAACGAAAACAAACAACGCGCTGGTTTCACGTGAACAGCTAGCAATACCTATAATGAAGGTCGCGTGCTTTTAATAAATTTAGAACAATCTTAGAAGGAATAACAATAATAATAATCATGTGTTCATTTATTGTTTTATATATATACATATATATATACATATATATATATATACATATATATATACATATATATACATATATATATATATATATATATATATATATATATATATACATATACATATATATATATATATATATATATATATATATATACATATAAATATATATATATATATATATATATATATATATATATATATATATATATATATATTTGTTTGCCTCACTGACTCTTTGACTATCTGCTAGACTGACTGTCCGACTGATTATTAGAGATTCATCAAATACTTTTTAAGCAAATTCTAATTCTAATGCGGTTATGATGATGATAACTACTCGTACTTATGAGTGAGTATGATTATTATGCGTACGAGCACTTGTACATGTACTCACACCCCAGAAGCTGATTGTTTTGAATTTGCGATATCAATTTTCTACGATTCCGACAGTTATCTGTCTGGCCATGCAAATTATGTTGACGCTTAGACTGATGGAGATCATGGGGAGAATATTGCTGTTGAAGAGTATTTTATTAAAATACATTTGCATTAGAGTTGAGAGAAACAGAAATTTAGAAGAAAATGGTTCGAAAATTTTTTGTTTGGTACCCTTTTTATCGAAATTTTATTTTAAAAAGTTTTTGTTATAAACTTTTTAAAGTTATCATCTGAGACTTTGTAGTAACAATTTTTAGATAAAAATTATAACAACATTCTAAAATTATGAAATAATTATTGACTGATTGATTCCTGTTATACTGTTTTCTATTTTCTTCTATTTTACTATTTTCGTGCGTTAGGGGATTGATACAAGATGAAAATACTTTAGGTATTTCTATTGTCTTTTTAAGATCTAAAGTTAAAGATTACATATAAAATTCTACCGTAAATAGGTCATTTAAAAACTTTTCGTACGTTGTGATCACATTGACAATTTAAAGTGTCGGCTATAACGTTTGTTTACAACTTTTGACACCAATGCGTTATCAATTTTAGTTAATGATTTCACAATGTACGCAGTATACAATTTGAACACATGCGGGATTGATTCACATTCGACACTGAATGGTGTCGTTTTGTACCCGTATGTGGTCGATATTTCTTTGGGTGTAGGTATAATCTATTATGACATATTTTGCTCTGATATATAAATTCACATTTTGTCTTATCGATATGCTAGTCTTACATAATTGCTCAATGGTGTTTGAAACAAAAGGGTGATCTTGTAAGAATTTTTTTTAAATGATCCACGTTTTCAATCTACACATGTTTAAGTAATGTGATTTGATACCATCTAATAAGTTGATGTAACCGCGACTATAATAATATATAAACTAATATGTATAAAAACGAATTTCAAAGCAGTCATAAATTAAATTATCTTAACCAAATTCCAAAAATTGAGAATATATAAAGTTAAATAGGATGATACATACGTACGTTTGTCTGCTTAATGTGAAGTGTGTGTGTGTGAGTATGTGTTAGTATTCTTTATATTTACGTTATTATTGTTTTTGCTATTATTAGTGGCGTTAATAACAATAACAATTATAAAAATAGCAATAATAATAATAATAATAAGTAAGTGCATACTACATACATATATTACAGTATTCGTATGAAGTTTAAATGTGTACAATTCTGATAAGCGAACGAGCCTAAGTCTATAAAAGTATGAAATGGAAAATAACCGCTAGCTATCACTTGACGCATTTCAATATTTGGAAATACATTTATAATGTACTTGTTATTTATTTGTTTGTTCATTCATTCGTTAGCCTTGTTGCTGTTTGCTGGGTTGGTTTAAATTGAATGAATAGACGGACGGACGGATGGATGAATGGGTGGATGGATTATGGCTTTTTTGTTTGTTTGAATTTTTGTTTTCGGAAACTTTTTATTTAAAGATTTTACAAACAAATAAATAAACTCGTAAAATAAGTAATATATTAATAAATACACACAAGTAAATTCGTACTCATAAGTATGTCTGTATAAAAAATGCATGTTTGTTTGCTCTGTGCATGCCGCCAGAGACAAAAAAAAAAAAAAATTCCACACACCAAAAAAATCATAAAAGAACTAACTCTACTTTTATCATATATGTAGATAAATAATGATCAAATACTATATAGATTTATATAATTTATTATTAAGCTTAACACAAGCTCATGGGAATTATAATTCTGTCTAGTTCCGTGTTTCCAACTACTTTTTTATTGCTTGAAATAAAAATTACTCATACGTAGTCATATTTAAACTTAATTTATTTTCCAAACTAGTATATTTTAAAGGCAACTAACTTCAATGATATCATTTTGTTTCTTTTTTTTATAAATTCCTTAAGATTAACTTTCGTAATATTCCATTAATATTAACTTAAAATATTAAATATGTTTGAAGTTATCTTGAAAAGTCTAAGGGGGAAAGAGCAATTGTTATTGTACCTATATGTATGTATGTATGTATGTTTGTATGTATGTATGCATATTTGTCTAATTTGCAGACACATATCACACAAAATAATAATTACAATACCATCTGTCTGGTTTTTATTTTTTAATCAAAATAAATATTTTCTGTTCAAAATGTTTTATCATTCATAGAAAAAAAAAAAATATGTGAGGAATTTTTATTTTTTAATATAAATATAAATATTTATCATGATAAAATTTAAAAAAAATAATAAATAAATAAATATCTTTAAAAACAAATATCAATATGGATTAAATTTTCAAATGATTGTTTTTTTTATTCATACTTTTGTTTTTGTTTCAAATAATATTTTCTACCATTTTATTTATTTTAATTTTGTATGTGTGTATTGTGTGAATACATTTTAAATACATTTCATTCAATGAAATTGTAGTTGTTTAAATTTTTTTCATCCGATGAAGAAAATTGAAATTAATTTTCAACTTTTGTGAATAACAAATGATATTTATATTTTTATTTCGATCAAAATAAAAAAACTATTGATAAAATTAAAAAAAATATGATTTTTTTTATTTTTTTTATTTCTTGAACACAAAAGATTTACTTAATTCAAAAATATGTTATTTGAGTTATTGTGTTATATGCAGACATCAAAAATAATTATTATTTTTATAATTTTTGATCAAAAAAGTCAATACAAGGGAAATAATTTAAAAATTGCAACTGCTATAACGCTATTTGAGCTATTTAAGATTTTTTATTTAATTTTATTTCTGAGATATAAAAATTATTTCTGATTTTTATTTTATGAATTTCAAATAAAAATTATTGATAATTTTTTTTTAATAAAGCTCAAGTTATGATTTTTATTTTCTCTCACAAATAATAAAAATCAGTCTTCGATTTTTATTTTTTAAACAAGAAATAAAAATAGTAAAATGGTTTTTAATTTTTTATGGCATAAAATATGTCTTTTGGATTTATTTATATATTATTGTAATTGACAAATATACAATGTTTATGTGTTATTTATCAGATATATGTATAAATTAATCTGTTTGGATCACTAATTTCTTATCGATGAATAAAACGTCTAAACTTTGGAATGAAAAGTAGTGACTCTCCGAGGGACTTCAAACTAGTATTGCGAAACCCATAAATGAATACAATCATAGAAAAGTGTATTGATGTTTTTATTGCTACAAGCAACATAAAGTTGTAGATAGAAAATTCGCAAAATTTTAGTCAGAAAGAGATTTTCAAAGAATATCTGAGGATATATCGGAATTAAGTAAAATAATTCAAAAATTATAGTTTAAAAGTATATACGTAAAAGGAAAGATATCAAGGACATTTTTAACTCAGAATTAAATCTTTCGCTTCAAATTAACTCCCATGTTATCTACCAACAAATGCTTATTTTAAAAATTTAGATTTATCTAAATTTTTTCCATTTTAATACAAATTTGAATACATAATATTTATATTAAGGGTCCTCATGAAAACGCGCAAAACCCTCGCAAACTGTGCAAAGTGTACAAGTCTGCACACTAGCAAATGAACTGTTATAAATTGTATGGAAATTCATTTGCACAACACTTATAAGTTTGCGCTGTTCGATTGTGCATTTATAAATCAGCTGTCTTTTGTTTATATTTAAAAGTTATTAATAACTGCGATAAGAAAATAAGAAATCATTTTAAACAATTGAAAAATTTTGCAGAAATCAAAGATACATGCAATGATTTTATTTTAATTAACGTAACTATAATTTGATTAAACGATGCCAGACGGACGGACATCGTTTAATTGACTCAGAAAGTGATTCTGAGTTCATTGGTATACTTTAAGGTGGGTGTTGAAATATATAAAAATTTTGAAAATATAACATATTCATCTACATTTTTCATTAAAAAAAAAAAGAAAAAAAGAAAAAGCTAAAAAAGTAATAAAAAATGATATAATAAAAAAGTTGACATTTATACTATTTTAATTCATTTGAAAATAACACACTTATTCACAAAGTGTATTACTTTTTTAAAAGTATTATATTTATGCACATAATATTTTAACAAATAATACAATAACGAAGTTGTGAATTGGCCAATTGTATTTCGATTGAAATAAAAATAAAAAATTGATTTTTTTAGTATTAAAATCCGGTTTCTGGCTACCAAGTTTAATTGTATTAATGAAATAATAAAACAAATTTCCCACGTGTTTTCATTAATAATGTTACTTGTATTATTCACTTTATTATAAAAAAAGTCTTCTAAATAAAAGCGATTGCCGTCACTAGGGGGTGAGTTCTATAGAAGAGTGTTATTGGGTTAAATATTATTTTTAACATACGAATCAACGTTTTCAGAAAAACTCGACTTTATTAGATTATAAAAAATCTGTTTTTTCTTTCCAGACATCTTAAGTAATCACAGTTTTTCTTTATTTCTGCTCCAGCTGCTCTTGTTTCCGAGAAAATGCGATTTTATAAAAATTAAAAAAGGATTTTTTTAAAGACTTATAAGTGATCACCAGGCAACCAAAAATATACGGAATCTTATGTTTTCCTGGGCATCAAATTATCCAAACTGTTAGTTATTTATCAATTTCAGGCAATTTTAAGAGTTTTTAAATCGATTTATAAGATATATTTTTGCATATATTGGTCCTAAGAGCATATTTTTGAATATTTCGGGCTTTCAGTAGATTTTGTCGTATTTTCAAAGGCAATCCTTATTTTAGAGCATATTTTAGCAATTTAAAAGGCATATTTTTGTATATTTTATATTTAAGAGAAAAAATTCTGCATACTTTGCCACCAATAATTAATTTACATAATTTATCATTAGTGAAATTTTCTTTTTAATGTCACATACGTTTTTCAAATCCGATACCCTAATAAGTTTAATCTTATAAATTAATAGAAATTTTGTAATTTCCTCTTACCATGTAAGAGCAAAAGAAAACTATTTTTCCGCAATTGCTAATAATAATCAACTTATTTTAATATGAATAGTAGATAATTTAAAAATTAGCCAGAAAAGAATAATATTTTAAGAATATATTTTTTAATTTTAAGGGCCTATTTTTCCTTTTCAAGAAAATTTTTTATGCTCAGTTTTGGTTGCCCTGATCACAGATTTTTTTATTTTTGCTTATCGGCTCTAGTTTCCGAAAAATTGCGATTTTATAAAAATTAAAAAAAAAACATTTTTCAAGGATTTTATAAGTGATCACAGATTTTCTCTAGTTTTCGGGAAAAAGAATATTTTCTCAAGTATAAGTGATCCTGTGATCGGTACCCTTTTTTAAGTGATAGTTTCCTAGAAAATGCAATTTTATAAAAATTGCAAAAAACGATTTTTAGGGATTTTATAAGTGATCACAAATTTTCTTTGTTTATTATTTTTTTATACAAATTAAATAAAACTGTCCTTTTTCAAGGATGTTGCAAGTCGTCACAGTTTTTCTTTGAGTTGATTTTTCATTATTTTTTTTTTTTTAATAAAAAAATGAGATTTTATGAAAAGTTAAAAAATTAAATTTTCAAGGAGTTTATGGTTTACAAAAAATTTATAAAAGGTATAAAAATAGATTTTTTAATAATTTTATAACTAATTACAGATTCTTTTTATTTTTGTTTCCTATACAAATGCGATTTTAAAAAAATTGATTTTTCAAGGATTTTATAAGTGAGCACAGATTTCTTTATTTTTACTCTAGCGACTCTATTTTCCGAAAAAATTGCAATTTTTACAAAAATTTATTTAAAAATCGATTATACAAGGATTTATTAAGTGATTACAAACTTTCTTTATTTTCAGATCTTAAAAATATTTTACAATTAATTGATAAACACCACTATATAAATTACCAAGTTTTGAATTGAAAATAAAACCTTTTATCATTTTTGAACTCCCTATAGGGGGATTTTTTAATGACATCATGATGATATAGTAAAATTCTATTGTCTGTTTCTCTATGTCAAACGAAAAATTCGTTTTGAAAATTTATATGGAAAACAACAATAAAATTTATTTGTTGTTTTACATACTTTTTTTATCGAAACGTGTTTTTCGTTCGACATAGATATTACTGGCAGTTAATATCCACTTCATAATAAATATTATAATTCAATAATTTTTTAATATTGTAAGAATTTAAGTATGTGGAATAAAATTGCAACAAAATCTTCGACAACAACAACAACAATTTTGTATGACCACATGTTTTCTCATAATGAAAATTTCATGTGAAAATTTCATAGAATTTCGACTTCCAGTTTCTTCAAAATGTTAATAAAAAAATATTTGTAAATTTTTAGATTATTTCTATATATGCACAAAATCACAAAATGATTTATTTTTTTAAGTTAGATGGCAATGAGAGTCAAAGAAAATTTTTTTTCGATAGATTTAATAGAAAAAATATAGAAATTATGTACAAAAGTTTTTCGAAAAAAAAAAATACATGAGTCTAACTCAATGTGCTTATGATAAAGACATTTTATCATTAATTTTTTATGGCCACATGTTTTCTCATTATAATGTGAAAAACTGCATGAAAATCGGAGTTACAGTTTCTTCAAAATGTTAACAACAACAGAATTACCTTGAAAAAAAAATTGTATTTTTTATTTTTATATTTTCCTCATATTTTAGCTCAGGTGGTAATGAGTGTCACAAAAAAAAAAAAAAAAAAAAAAAATAGTAAATATATTTATTTTTTCGATAGAAGTAAACTGATTGAATGAACAGGTACAAAAATTAAGGTCAAAAGTTTTTTTCTGAAGAAAAATTTTTTGTGGATCAAAGTCAATTTGTGACGTTTTTTAATTTTTTCTTATCAAATTCTGATTTGACAAAATTTTTTTATTAATATATTAAGCTGTGTAATGTTGTGTATTTCACAAAAAGGTATATTCATCAAGGTATATTCTATACCCCTTCAATATCCGGATATAACGTTTAGACGATTTTGAGGGGTTGGAAAATTCTATAAATTAATCAAAGTTTAAAAATTAAAAATCTCTAATTCTAGATTAAATTCGATTAACAAGTTTTGGACTAATTTAAACAGAGTACAGTATGTAAAATCTTCTCAAAAAAAAAAAAAAAAAAATAAAAAAATAAAAAAAAAAAATAAAAAAATGACATGGTGAACTATGATATAATAACTGAATAACAGGTATGGAAAGCCCCAACATAGAGTTTTTAAATTCATAATAAAAAGTCCTTCAGAACTGATGCAAAAGTACACAAAAGGAATCCAAATTTTATAAATATAAAAATACATAATAAGGTATGTTTAGAAAAGATAATAAAAGATTTGTGTTAATTTTTGGAGAAATGTGAACATTTTTTATTTTGTTGAAATTTTATTTCGCATACGTTACTTATAATCCTTTTTTGTTGTTATGTGCTTTTATTATTATTATTATTATTATTATTATTATTTTTGTTTATAAACATTGCTCAGTCATTCAATTTATCCATCCATCAGTCATGATTAAAGAAGAAAATAAACATTTCATTGAGAAAATAACCACGTATATTTTTAATTCAATAAAAAAGAATGATATTGATTTAAGACAAATAAACTTTGTGGGTGTGTTTGCATTAGAATTTTAAAAACAAAGAAATTATAAAAAAGAATATATAAAGTCAGAACAATAATCAGATTTTATTCTAGAATTGCACATTTTTAAAATTATTAATTTATTGTTGTACAATGACACCGAGAAAAACCCATATTTTATTTAATTAGTTATCAGTAAAAAAAAACAAATAAATAAAAATATTATAATATTTCTCTTTTAGTGTAATCATCAGTTACTTCTAAATAAGATAACATTGTGTTATGTGTCAAAACACTTTAAATATTCCTTTCAGTGTAAACTATAAGTGTAAAGGAAAAAAACCCTTTAATCATTTGATATAATTGTGGTTAGTATCTCCCAACTATAACAATTATATCTATAATCTATGTAAAACAATCTGATTAATTTCTAACTTAATCGGAATAAGTTTCTGACGATCATTTTAGATTTTTGCTTTACTGCATCTGTAATTTATTATAGCATTTATAGGCTACGTTATTTGTAATGAAATAAAATAAAAAATTGAAAATATTTAGGATTTTGCCCAAAGTTATTGAATATTATTCATTTATTTTATTTACACATATTCATTCAACCACTTTACCTTCATTAAAGTGTGTCTCTTGTCTGTAAAGAAGAAAATGATATAGATGTTCATGTCGATATCGAAGACAATCATAATGAACAGAAATAAGGGAAGGATGCGTGTAAACCTCAAGTAAATAATACAACGTGTGAGTTCTCAAATATATAAAAAAATGAATAATTTTCATTGTTAAAACAAACTTGTATGTTTATTTATGTAAAAATGGTAGTTAAATCAATAAGAAACGAAACATTTTAGGTGTTTTCTGTTTTAGTATAAGACTACAAGACTACAATAAGATTGTACTGAAATTTATTTAGTATTTTAATGTTTCTGTTTGATTATGGTAAAAGAAAAAAAAAAAAAAAATGTTTGTAGTCAGTCAATAATTTAAGAGCAGCCACTCACTGTGATTGGTCAATACTTAAATTACCATAAAAATATTTATCTTGTATGTTGAATAATGTAAATATAAATTATGATGTTTCATGTCGTGTTGCAAGATGCACGATACATGATGCTGTATTTTATAATAATATAAACCTGATCCATAAACAAATACAAGTGTAACAAATTTATCATGCTCCACGTTTTATATATGTATGTATGTATTTACTCGAAAGTAATAATTTTAATCTGATGCTGCAGTAGCTGCAAGTACGAGTTTAATGATATTTTTGTGAAATTATTTTCATTTCGTAAACGCCCTTTACATATTAATTTTGTAATAATTATTGAAGCAGGTGATTCCCAAAATAAATACGAATATATACGCATTTTATTTATATTTATAGTTAAGAAATGTTAAATTGGTTTATTGTCAACCATTTTGTTTTTAAATAAATTACAGCTGCCATAAAAATATTTAATCAAAATTAAATAAGTAATTTGAATTAACATTTTTAAAAAACTTTCTAAAAATTTTCAAAATTTATTTAATTTTTAAATGAGAAATTTAAAATTGTAATTATTATTCAGATAATCAGAACCTAATTTTAATAAGAAATATATGTCCTTGTATTGGAATAGATCTTTTTATTTTACAGTGTTTCAAAATTATTCAAATGTCGGTTAAAATTCAAGGTCAATATACTTAATCAAAACTAAAGAAAAATGCTGAGTGAAATATTGTTTACGTTTAAAATACCTAGAAAAAGTAAAAGTAAGAAATTTTGAAATCTTTTAAATTTAATTATAACAACGGAAATTTTATTTTTAGTACCTAGACTGTGAAATTAAAGTGTTAAAATAGAGATAAGATAAGTTTAAGACATTTTAGTCCACATTATCTGCCAAATAATATACTTTTTACCTCCATGAAATTCTACTAACTTATATTATAATAAATATTTACAAAATAATAAAACTATTTATAAAATGCATTTCCTATTTTAAAGTGAATAATTAAAAAAAAGAATTCAATTAACATTTAATTAATCGTTATTTGCATTACACGCTGCACAGTGGGGTCAAACGCAAATTTTTTGGTAATAAATCTGAATCTCCTAAACTACTGGTCGGATCAAATTGAAATGTATGGAAGAGTTGTAGAGGAGGACCAAAGCTTTCAGAAAAGTCATCTTGTAGTCACCCTGTGATAACACGAGATAAGCTACAGGGTGTCAAAGTTGACTACCTCGAGCATGTAAAAGTTAAAAAAAATCGTAACTTGTACAAATGAAGTCCGATTTTAAAGATTTTTATATTTCTGGAAAGCGCTTGGTAAGATAAAGAAAAAATAAGCTCACTCATCTAAGTTATCTCTTACAGTTAAAAAGATATTTACGCTTGAATTTTGAATTTTTGATTTTTTGGCTCGACTTTCTTTCGTTTTTCGGGAATAAGTCCGAAGATATATGAGGTAAAAATTTTTTAAAAATATTCTGTAATTTGCTACATATTTCAAAATAATATGCTGACAGAATTTTTTGATTATCTCAATTCGTCTAGACGTGAAAAATATTCAAAGTCAGCACTCTGAAATTGGCATGAAAAGTGACTATTTTTTTACAAAAATATAGTACAATTCATTCACTTTTTTCTCAAAGTTCCGTTAATAAAAAAATTCTTTCCTTATTAATTTCAAAAGATAAGGCTTCATAAATGGTTAATAAAGAAATTTTGAATTGATTTAAGTTTGCATCCTACATCCAGCATTGACCGAAAATTGTCAATTTTAAAAAATAGTTTCATTTTTATCGATTAATAAAAAAAATGTCACGCGAGCTTTTTTAAATTTGGTACCAATATTTTCTATAGAAATAGATTTAGAATGATTTAACACTAAACTGCTTCCTGCCCGGCCAAAAACGAATGCAGGAGTGGAGATTTTATGTTAAAAGTCAGTTTTTTTAACGACTATTTTTAAACGCATATTAAAAGCATATTAGCATAATATTTTTAATATTATTTCTTATGTAGTGTATAAAACACAAATCAAGCTTTCATTCCTAAAAAAATCAATGAAATAGCTCCAATAACCTATTTTTGGTAAATTTTCAAAAATAATTTTTTTTTTTTTAATAGCTGAAAACTCAAAAAGATTTAATTTTTTTAATATAACTCCACTAATTTTACAAGCACTTTAAAAATATTAAAAGAATATAAAAATAGACTTATTTACCAATTCAACGATATATAAAATGTTGATATAGGTCATTTAATAATAGTAATATAATGGCCTCAAAACTACCAAGTCACGTCAAAAGTTGCAAAATTCACTATTTTGTTCCGTATTTCCATATGTGTGTATACGTAACACTCAACTGCATTGCTTATTTTTGTTACGAGATAATAATATTTATTAATGAATTTATTTAAAGTGTTCATAATTTTTTTCTACTGAAAAGGTTTTTAAAATTACCTAAGTACATAAATAAGTATATTTTCCTTCGTTTTTTATTACATTTTTTCAAGTTTTTAAATAATTTACCTAGCTACTTAATTAATGTATTATAAAAAAAATTATTTTTTTACAATCGCATAGGTAAATTTTTTGACTTACCTGTTTAACACTACAGGTCATAAAAATAAACTGAATGAAATTGGGGGTTTTGAGCAAAAATTTTAATTTTTTAATTCATTTTTGCCTGTCACCATTTACCTGATATAAATCTTCTTTTTCTATATATAAGTATCCTTATAAATATGCAGATTTATTAGTGAATTTGCCATTATGGAGATTACATTAAAACACTTTTCTATTTGCAAAGTAATCTGGGATAATCTATCTGATATTATAAATCGTCCAGAAAAAATAAGAAAACTCATTGATACAGTATTATCTTTTGGTTTAACTCTTACTACAGAAGACAGTTGAAAGCTCGAAAATTTTTATAAATCATACGAAAAAAGGATGCAAGCTTCAGATTGGTCAATACCAAAGTTCAAGAAGAAAAATGAAGAGTGGTTGGAGGGAGAAATACCAATTTTCATCGGAAAGCAGAAAAAAGGTCGACCAAAAAAAAGGTACGATGAAGTTCAGCTAAGAACAAAGAGGACCAAACAGGAATCTATTCTAAATTCACATACGAATGCCGAAATAAAAGATACATTTAAAGCTTTAGTAACGCGTACGCAACCAAAGGAAGTAGAAAAAGTTATAGATGTGTTACCAACAGCTTCTCCCAATCGATTACATCGGATAATCCAAAGCATAGTGACACCGAAATCAACATCGTTCTTTACCTCTGAAGATGCTTTAGCTCTAATATTAAATTTAGGATTATCAAGAAACCAATACGAGATTTTGAGGAAATCTGTTAGCGAAAAGGATATGATATCTTTCCCAGTAGCAAATCAGTGAGAGAAGCGAAAAGTAATATTTTACAGCCTATGGAGCACCCGGTTAATGCTTCTGTTAAAAGTGCTAAAGTTAATATATTGCAATTACTTGAAAATACTGCCTCTAGAATTATATCAACCTTCAGCAATGATAACATTGAAAAATGCAAAGACTCTGAACTTATTTTAATATTCAAATGGGGTTGCGATGGAACATCAGGATTTTCGGAATACAAACAACTGGATGGAAGTAATTCTGGAAATAATTATTCCTCGCTGTTTATAGCGTCTCTGGTACCACTTCGAATGCGCTTAAATAAGCCTTCCTCATCGACAAGAAATGACTCGCTTTTTGATGATATATGAATAAATTTAACTCCAGGTTCCAAATTTTTGTGCCGTCCAATCTTTTTTGATTACACAAAAGAAACCACGGTTACAATAAACAGCATTGTCAACCAATTGGAAGAAGAAATTAAAGCATTGCCCCCAATATATGTAAAAGTATCAAACAGAACTATTAAAGTTACATTTCAACAACAATTAACGATGATTGATGGAAAAGTTGCAAACGCTATAACAGATACAACATCTACATGGAAATGTAATATGTGTGGAAAAATAAGTTCACAATTTCAGGATAATTCTGTAGTCCTTGTTAATAAAAATTTTTTAAAATTTGGAATATCACCATTCCACGCAAGGATAAGATTTTTGGAGTTCTGCTTACATCTTGCATATGATATGAAGTACAGAAATATTCCCGGGCAGGAAAATGCTACAGTAAAAAACAATTTGGAACTTCACGAATTACGAAAAGAGGAGAAGAAAAGAATTCAATTAGAATTCAAAGAACAACTCGGATTAATAATTGATAAACCTCTACATGGCTATGGAAGCTCAAATGATGGAAATACAGCAAGACGTTTCTTTGAAAATCCGGAACTCACATCTTCAATCACAGGCATTGACTTAAATATTTTGAAGCGTTTTAAGATTATATTGGCAGCCATTAATAGCAAAAAACAAATTAATGCGGACAAATTTAAAATTTTTGCTTACGAAACTAAAGAACTACTTAACATTGCATACCCCTGGAAATCAATGACTCCAACAATTCACAAAGTATTGGCTCATGGTAAAGAAATAATAGAAATTAGTATTTTGCCATTGGGAGAGCTAACAGAGGAAGCACAGGAAGCCAGAAATAAAGATGTTAAACATTTCCGACTCTTCAATACCCGAAAATGTTCGAAAATAGCGCAAAATATGGACTTAATGGAATATTTATTAATATCATCAGATCCAGTTATATATTCTATAAGAACACGATGGCTACCAAAAGTCACTCTTGAAATAGAAAAAGAGGATTCCGAAGCTAAGGAAGTTAAAAATTTGCTAACGTTTGATGTTTCTGCTTATTTTCAAGAAAATCTCTAATAATATCTTCGATAATATATAAATATACGGGATATATGTATAATAAGTATGTAAATATATAGAACAAATTAAATAAACATTACTCAAATAAAGAATTTACTACTTTATAATAACAAATATATACCTACATAATACATTAGAAAACTAAAATCCCAGCAAAAACTTTTTGGTTTTCGGTAATGGCAACTACTTATTAAAGTAGTTTCTCGGTAATGAGGCGTCATTATTATTTGCCTACTCTGTATTACATAAATAAGTACTCAATAGTATAATAGCGCAGTAATACTGCAATCACGTGGATGAGTTGGCTAGAGCGCCGGATTAAAAACTAGAAGGTTGTTGGTTCAACCCCATTCTGAAGCTGCTAGTCTTTTATAACAAAATGTCTAAAAAGATATTTTAAACTAAATAGAGTTTTTGTCGCTTAGGGTGCTATGTGCGAGTTGGTGTACTGAGTAAGACGTTAGTCATTAAAAATGAATGGTTAGTTTGTGCCCACGTTCGAGTCTCACTAACGGCAAAATTTTTTTGTTTTTTTTTATTTTTGTTTTCGTTTAGGTACATATTTTTGAGCACCCCTAGAGTCAAAAAATAACTACATGAATTTGTGGACAACTCGAACAAAAATAACTAGTTATTCAGGCAAAAAATAAGTAGTTTATTTTTGTTTCCAATTATACCTGCTAGCTTACCAGGAAAGCAAAGTTTTTGCTGGGATGTTACGTGTACACACATATGGAAATACGGAACAAAATAGTGAATTTTGCAACTTTTGACAGGACTTGGTAGTTTTGAGGCCATTATATTACTATTATTAAATGACCTATATCAGAATTTTATATATCGTTGAATTGGTAAATAAGTCTATTTTTATATTCTCTTAACATTTTTAAAGTATTTGCAAAATTAGTGGAGTCGTATTAAAAAAATTAATTTTTTTTGGGTTTTCAGCTATTTAAAAAAAAAAAAAATATTTTTGAAAAATTACCAAAAATAGGTTATTGGAGCTATTTTATTGATTTTTTTAGGAACGAAAGCCTGATTTGTGTTTTATACATTACATAATATTAAAATATTATGCTAATATGCTTTTAATATGCGTTTAAAAATAGTCGTTAAAAAAACTGACTTTTAACATAAAATCTCCACTCCTGCATTCGTTCTTGGTCGGGCGGAAAGCAGTTTAGTGTTAAATCATTCTAAATCTATTTCTATAAAAAATATGGGTACCAAATTTAAAAGAGCTCGCGTTACATTTTTTTTATTAATCGATAAAAATGAAACTATTTTTTAAAATTGACAATTTTCGGCCAATGCTGGATGTAGGGTGCAAACTTAAATCAATTCAAACTTTCTTTATTAACCATTTATGAAGCCTTATCTTTTGAAATTAATAAGGAAAAAATTTTTTTATTAACGGAATTTTGAGAAAAAAGTGAATGAATTATACTATATTTTTGTAAAAAAATAGCCATTTTTCATGCCAATTTCAGAATGCTGACTTTGAATATTTTTCTCGTCTAGACGAATTGAGATAATCAAAAAATTCTGTCAGCATATTATTTTGAAATATGTAGCAAATTACAGAATATTTTTAAAAAATGTTTACCTCATATATCTCCGGACTTATTCCCGAAAAACGAAAGAAAGTCGAGTCAAAAAATCAAAAATTCAAAATTCAAGCGTAAATATCTTTTTAACTGTAAGAGATAACTTAGATGAGTGAGCTTATTTTTTCTTTATCTTACCAAGCGCTTTCCAGAAATATAAAAATCTTTAAAATCGGACTTAATTTGTACAAGTTACGATTTTTTTTAACTTTTACATACTCGAGGTAGTCAACTTTGACACCCTGTAGCTTATCTCGTGTTATCACAGGGTGACTAAAAGATGATTTTTCTGAAAGCTTAGGTCCTCCTCTACAACTCTTCCATACATTTCAATTTGATCCGACCAGTAGTTTAGGAGATTCAGATTTATTACCAAAAAATTTGCGTTTGACCCCACTGTGCGCTGCTACAGTGAAAAATTACTCGAAAAATGGCATAGCGTACGATACTCAAAAATTTTGTCAAAAAATAGTGGTATAGGAGAACCTAAGCTAACAGAAATGTATATATATATTATACTATGCTTATAACATTCAGATACTTAAAAATTGGAATAAATTTTCACCTAAAAATTGTAAATTTTTTTATTTTTAATAATTTTTGAGAAAAAAATTTTAGATTTTTAAGAAAGACTTTTTAGATTTTTAGTGCACAAAGAAGTCCTTATATTTCTAATACATTACATTAAAAATAAATTTTAAAAACATTTATTTTAATTTTGACGCACTTAAAATATATGATTCTAATTCTTTTTTGAGCGGTTAGGAACTAGTTTAATATTAGATTAATACATATAGATTTGTTCAATATTTCATCAATTTCGATCAATGCTAGACATAGGTTACAACTCTCAATCAACTAAAAATATATTCCAGTATTGTCTTTGAAATATGTAAAAAATAATATCTTTTATTAAATAAATTTTGAGAATAAAGTGAAAGAATCAGACCACTTTTTGTAAAAAGCAGCAATTTTTCACACTCAATTTGAAGTCTTTACTTTGATAATTTTTCACGACTCATTTCAACATATTATTTGGAATGGAATCTCAGGATAGGCAAAAAATCGAAATTTACAAATTCATCATAGATGAGTAAATATACTTTTTCTTCATTTCATCAAGTTCTTTATAAGTGTTTTTAAATCTTTGAAATCGGACTTGATTTGTAGAAGTTTCGATTTTTTGAAACTACTTCATAATCTAGATGGTCAATTTTTACATCCTGTAGCTTATCTTGTGTTATTACAGGATAATTGCAACGTGTTTTTTCTGAAATTTTATTTGTTCCTTTACAACACTCCCAGACATTTCAATTCGATTCGACCTGTAGTTATATATATATTTATTACTAAAATGTTTGCGTTCGATCCCACTGTGCGTTATAGGCATTCTTGAGGACATTATAAATCTATGTTAAAAATTTGCAATATACCAGCAAAATTTTGAGTTTAAGGTTCCTGTATAAATGTTTTTCTAACACGGTTATTTTGTTGATTTTTTCTTTTTAAAATTTTTTGGCAATTAAAACACACTTTTTATATTTTGGTCAAATATTGAAACCAATTTTTTAAACCACATCAAAAAAAAAAAAAAAAAAAATTTCAACAACTTTTTGAAGTTAAAATTGTTATGTGCTATCATCAAGAAGGTATACAGCCCACATTAGATTGTTTTTCGAGTGAAAACAAAAAGTCACATTTTGTAGCAGCGTGTTATTATAAAATAAAAAAACGCATTTGCGGTTAGGACATTTATTTTAAACCCATTGGCTTAACTTACAAAAATAATATAAAATTTTTTTTCTGAAGTCATATCAGTATTTTTACAACTATTCTTTTAATTAATCAATTAAACTATAATAATTTCATTCTGTAACAATTTTATTCTGCAATGGAACTGCTATATAGAATGGATTATTGTTTAACGTTTTGAATAAAAACTATGAGATATATTAATTAACCTTTTGGTGTTATTTTTTATCGTTCTTTTTAATCAATTATTTTTGGGTAAAATGGAAAATGTTTAGTTAAAGTGAAACATAGTAAAAATAATAACTTTAAGAATATTTATCTACTATTTATTAAATTTTATTATATGGTCTTGTATCATCAATATCAAAATTCAAATAAGTGATGAAAACAGATAGATAATGAATGATAAAACTAATAGAAAATAATAAAATTAAATTTATAAAAATAGGCAGTTATTTCTTATATTTAGAATAGTCTAATTCATAGGTGTAATAAATGTCTATAATTTTCACTCTCATTTTTAGTGCACATACCATTTTGTATGAATTCGAAAAGTCACGGAAATATTGATCCGCCCTCGTATATTTTCTTATATAAAGTATGTAGAAAATTTTACATTTTAAATTCCAAATATTAAAGTTACTGTATATAGTATTGAAAAAAGCTAAAAAGTTTATGATTATGTAAAATCTTAAAAATATATGCACATTTAGATTTTGAGTTTCGAGAGATTACTCAATGAAACGTCTTAAAAATTTTAAAACGTGAGAAAAAAATTTTGATCAGATTTCTTTAAAAAAACTGTAAACGAAAAAATTTTTACAATTTAAGACATAAATATTTTAGTCCCTGTAAGCAATGTGATATAGATCGGATACTTTTCAGAATCTATGAAGCTATAAACTTGGAAATTGAAATATAATACACAAATTAATTTTGGACAAATTTACTTGAACCCTGCATGAACTAACTTCATCCTCAAAGAAAAGGCAATGCCGTAATCTTACAATTAAAATACTAAATAATATACAGATCGGCATTCCGACTAGATTTGGCAACGAAAAGTGAATCGGAAAAATGGTTCAGTTTTAAAACTGGTTCAGTTAAAAAACTCAGTTAAAGAATTTCACATTTATTATTGACATAGTGTCAAAAAAAAAAAAAAAAAAACGAGTAAACTGTAAAAAAAATAAATATTTACAGAAAAGAGTGAAAACGAAATTTATGACATTAATAAAAATTTTGTTTGAATTTGCTCTAATCATCAAAATGATATTAATTAAGTGAAAATAATACAATTTTTTACAAATTTTAATTAATTTTTTAATTGAATATTATATATTAATTGAATTATATCCATTATTATTAAAATATTGTATAAAGTCAACTAAAATTTTTATTGCACTAATTCCAAAATTAACAGAATGTGTACCATTGTGCTAAAAACCCCCCACAATAAAAATAAAAAAAAGTTTCAACCACAATAAATTAGAATTATATATTTATTTAATAAAATATACGAATTATTTCGTAATAATCTTTGTAATAGTATAAATGAAATGTATGTAATTTATGTAACGTACTGTATGTATCAATGTACGCGTGTTCTAAAACATATGCTTATACCTAGTTCTTGGTAAACCATCATCGTTTATTCCTTCAGAACTTTTCTGTATCCCTTACAAAAATTTGATAAAGTGAATGTTACGTATGTAAATTATTTACATCAAAATAAATGATTTATTTAAAAATGAATACATCCGGTTACAACTGGTAGAATTTTTCTTCCATAACTGGAGGATACACGATTACGATTTTTGAAAAAGGGAACACTTTGCGAGAGGAATTTTACTTTACTTTACTTTACTTTACTCTACTTTACTTTACATAAGAGCGATTCAATGCGTATTTGCATCTTAAAAAGAATTTTTCTTATATACAGCGTCCGATACGGACATTTAATATATTTCGCCTTCATTGAAAGGATCATATGCAATAATACCGGAATGTTTAACGACCTTATCAAAACTTAAAAAACTTGTACTTACGAATAATAAACATAACTTAACTTCACTATTTAAATTCACGAAAATTTTTATAACCTCTATCCAATAACATTTTGCAAATCAAAATTGTAAAAATTAAAAAAAAATTTTAATTTAAGAAGTAAAATTCTGTTTATTTTTTTGAAATGTTTTTCTTTTTTTGTTTGATTTTTTTAGGAATTGTAATTTTTTATGGAAAACAAGATTAAAAAAAAAATTATCTACTTAATTAAACTCGAAAATAATATGAAAAATCAAATGAATTGAATAATTTTTCCTGTGTTTACAAAAGTTTTAAAGAAAAATGTGTTAAAAATTTCTTTTTTCCAAATTTTTAAAAATTAAACAAAATTTTTGGTTTATATGTTTTATGTTCAAGTCATTGGTATTTAAATCAATGAGAAATACAATTATTGAAAATTGTTATTTTATACATCTCACTTTGCCCCAATATATTTTTACCACGTTACCCTAAATATCGATCTGAAAATGCATTATGTTTTTAAGAAAAAACCTATTTGCATTTCAAATCTGTGTAAAAAAAAGTATTCATTTTTGTATTCACCAATTTAAAAATGCTATTGATTTGATTCTCTACCTCAGAAACATCAGCATTTAAAAAAATTTTTTTAATATATTTTATATGCTTGTTGTGCAATAATGGTAAATATTTACTAATAAAAAAAAAAAAAAAAATACGCGAAAACTTTAAAATTTTTTTCATTACCCCATATGCCACAATACCCCACTTTCTCCTACCTACTGCAAGTAAGTAGATATCGATAGGATTACGAATATTATATAAATACTTGGCCAAAGATTCGAAAAAAAGTATAATTAAAAATATGAATGAAACACGAATCTGTGGTTAAATTATAAATTTAACTTCTTCATAATTTCTAAAGAAAAAATAAATTGCGAGATATATTATATATTAACGTAATTGAAAATTGAAAAGATTTTCCTTTGATTCTCAGTAACAAGCAATAAGATTTTTTTTGATTTAAAGGATTATGAGCTTTTTATAGTATTATGTATTCACGACATCTTTTAAATATAAACATTTTTATTAAAATGAATTTAAAGACCCCAGATGTCAGAATACTGTTAAGTTTTCAGCTACAAAATGTTTATTTTATGCTCATATATTAGGATTCAAATATATTTTTGATTGAAATATTTTTAATTCCACTTGTTCCGCTGTAATTTACCTAAATATTTATAACACAAAAAAATTATTACCTTATATTTTTAAATTAACACAGTTGTTTCATTTTACATTAATATTTAATTAATATATTATTAATATATCATTTAAATTTTTAATTCATTCAATCATAATCATGATTGATTTAATAAATTTTTAACTGGAACAATTTTTCATTTTTTACAGTTATTAGTAATTGATATAATCATTTTGGTGAGAGGAGCAAATTTATACAATTTTAAAATTGAATGAATTATTTTGATGATGGGTGACTTTTTTTCTGTGAAGAAACTTGCACATAAGCCTGCCAGTGGCAGAAAAAATATAATAATGAAAATATGCACAAACAAGAAAATCTTTAAAAAATATATATATATATATGAACAAAATTTTGACGCTTTTCCTCTCCCTGATTGAAGTTAAAAGATTTGAAGCCGTTAGAATTTGATGGGATAATAATGCTTAAAGTATTAAATTAGTAAACTTTTTAAAACCAAAAAAAACTAAATCGCCTCCCTGATCGAAATAGAAAATTAGTTTCCGATAGGATTTGGAAAGCAATGAATGAGTATAGCAAATTTAAAGTTCTTAAAAGCAAAGCCGACTTTAAGAATATTACATGAAATGAAAAACAAAATCCTCGTATCTCCGCTAACTGATAGAAGATTCAAAATCTGGCTCTGTTGCGATTTGTAGGACGAAAAGTGAACCGTCATCTGGGAGCTTTAGAAAGTTCCCAGATGACGGGAAAATATATAGTATATAGAATATCATGAATTCTATGAGAAATCGAATATGTAATGACCATTGGTCTTTCGATGTGGCATACACTCACTTAACATTACCAAATAAACATAAATGTTTTAATTTTTTTTTTCAAATTCACTATTTTAATTCTATAAAAAATGAAAGTAGTATTTTTAACCAGCAAAAACTTTTTGGTTTTCGGTAATGGCAACTACTTATTAAAGTAGTTTCTCAGTAATGAGGTGTCATTATTATTTACCTACTCTGTATTATATAAATAAGTACTCAATGGTATAATAGCATGGCAATAATGCAATCACGTGGATCAGTTGGCTAGAGCGCTGGATTAGTAACCAGAAGGTTGTTGGTTCAACCCCATTCTGATGCTGTTAGTTTTTTATAATAACATGTCTAAAAAGATATTTTATAATAAAAAAAGGTTTTGTCACTTAGAAAATTAAGTGCGAGATGGTGTACTGAGTAAGACGGTAGTCTTTAAAAACGAATGGTTTATTTTGTGTCCAAGTTCAAATCTCACTGACGGCTAAATTTTTTTGTTTTTTTTTATATTTTTATTTACGTTTAGGTACATATTTTTGAGTATCCCTAGAGTCTAAAAGTAACTACATGAATTTGTGGACAACTCGAACAAAAATAACTAGTTATTCAGGCAAAAAATTTATTATATTTTCTATAGAAAATTGTAACCTGTTAACACAGGGTTTAAAATTTTCTATAGAAAATTGTAACCTGTTAACACAGGGTTTAAAATTTTCTATAGAAAATTGTAACCTGTTAACACAGGGTTTAAAATTTTCTATAGAAAATTGTAACCTGTTAACACAGGGTTTAAAATTTTCTATAGAAAATTGTAACCTGTTAACACAGGGTTTAAAATTTTCTATAGAAAATTGTAACCTGTTAACACAGGGTTTAAAATTTTCTATAGAAAATTGTAACCTGTTAACACAGGGTTTAAAATTTTCTATAGAAAATTGTAACCTGTTAACACAGGGTTTAAAATTTTCTATAGAAAATTGTAACCTGTTAACACAGGGTTTAAAATTTTCTATAGAAAATTGTAACCTGTTAACACAGGGTTTAAAATTTTCTATAGAAAATTGTAACCTGTTAACACAGGGTTTAAAATTTTCTATAGAAAATTGTAACCTGTTAACACAGGGTTTAAAATTTTCTATAGAAAATTGTAACCTGTTAACACAGGGTTTAAAATTTTCTATAGAAAATTGTAACCTGTTAACACAGGGTTTAAAATTTTCTATAGAAAATTGTAACCTGTTAACACAGGGTTTAAAATTTTCTATAGAAAATTGTAACCTGTTAACACAGGGTTTAAAATTTTCTATAGAAAATTGTAACCTGTTAACACAGGGTTTAAAATTTTCTATAGAAAATTGTAACCTGTTAACACAGGGTTTAAAATTTTCTATAGAAAATTGTAACCTGTTAACACAGGGTTTAAAATTTTCTATAGAAAATTGTAACCTGTTAACACAGGGTTTAAAATTTTCTATAGAAAATTGTAACCTGTTAACACAGGGTTTAAAATTTTCTATAGAAAATTGTAACCTGTTAACACAGGGTTTAAAATTTTCTATAGAAAATTGTAACCTGTTAACACAGGGTTTAAAATTTTCTATAGAAAATTGTAACCTGTTAACACAGGGTTTAAAATTTTCTATAGAAAATTGTAACCTGTTAACACAGGGTTTAAAATTTTCTATAGAAAATTGTAACCTGTTAACACAGGGTTTAAAATTTTCTATAGAAAATTGTAACCTGTTAACACAGGGTTTAAAATTTTCTATAGAAAATTGTAACCTGTTAACACAGGGTTTAAAATTTTCTATAGAAAATTGTAACCTGTTAACACAGGGTTTAAAATTTTCTATAGAAAATTGTAACCTGTTAACACGGGGTTTAAAATTTAATAAAAGACTTAAAAATAAGCTAGAAACCAAAAACGAAAAAAATTTGAAAAAAATTTCAAAACATTTAAAAAATTCTTAAATAATTTATGAAACCAAATTTCTTATTTCCCGAAAACAACTCTAATGAAACCAAATATTCTGTTTTCTTTAAACTGAAAAGATTAAAAGATTATTTTTATCTCCAATTATAGCTGCTAGCTTACCAGGAAAGCAAAGTTTTTGCTGGGTAATTATCCATATCTTTTGAATCTGAAGTTCTATTTCATTGATTTTGACGGTATTAGAAGGGAAATGTAGTACTCTTTAAATATCTTAATAATAGAAAACTTAATTTTTTAAGAAAATGAATTTCCAATGCAAGTGTATTTTTTGATGCACTTTTGAAGGTTTTCTCCCCCGTACGATTCTTTTAACAGCTGTTGCGGATTTGGTCGGCTCACACCGGCTTAAAATCAATCGTCGAAATTTTTAAATTTTCATTGAAATTCAATGCAAAAAGTAGTGAATGCTGTGGCTCCATCTGTTATTATTTTTAATAATTTAATTTATTATGTTTTTTAAGTATCGGCTTCAGACGACTTACAGCCGCCGCCGGCTAGTTTTAATTGACTTGGACCTCTGTTCACGACTCTCCTAAAATGATGTGGGCTGCGGACCTCCATTTGAGAACCGTTGGATTAGTCAAAGACATTTATTTTGAAAGAGTTTATATATTAGAAGCCAGAGCTTTGAAATAATTAAATAAATCTTAGCTTAATTCCCTTAAATCTCAATTCTGAATTAAGAAATACTAATTTCTCATTCTATAATACCATTCTCAAAAATATATTTCAAAGGTTTTTATTTGAATAGAAAAGGTTTTGTTTTAATAGAATTAATTCTTTATTTATTTTTATTAATTCAAATATTCTCCAAATTGAATTAAAATATTTTTCTTTCATTAAATTGTTTATATTTTATTTTTTAATCCTTTATAAAATGAATTAAAAAATATTTTCTAAAGCTAATTTGTAATAGATCTGAATTGAAGAAAATTTGAATGATTCAATATATTTTGCAAGTTTCTATTGTATAATTGATTATAAATTCTTTACATAGTGTCTACATTAGAGATTTTTTTTTATCAAGATAAAGGTCAAACTTAACGCGAATGTGTATAAGGTGGCAACAGTTGCACAAAAACAACAATATGGCGTATTCATTACTGTTTTTTATATATGCAGTTTGACAACTGTAACAACCAAAATTATAATCAGCTGTTTAACTAAGGTTACCTTGTATATATTCGCACTGATTTTGACGTTTGTTTTGATAAAAATTTGACTAATGTAGGCACTAGGTTAAGGCGTCAATTAATATAAAGTACAAAGAATTTAAGTCTATGAATTAAATTAATATGAATGCTTTAAAATAATGACTAGGATAATAAATTTAATTCGATTTTGAAAAGTGAAATAAAGAATTAAGCCTTTCGAACCTTTTTTAGTAGTTTATAGGTTAAATAGCCGATCGCAAAGCACGTGTTTGAGACCTGAAAAATTATCTACAAATAATCTGTCTAATAATAAATTTAAAAACTTTGCCACTTCACAGAACATTCAAAATGATAATTACATAATAATAGCAAAAAATAACACACATGCAACAAATCGAACAACAACTTAATCCTGTGCAAAGATTGCGGGGGGAAATCGAGGTGGTAACATAAATAGTGTTGTTTGGCAAGCTACTGGTATTTTTTTTTTTACTTAGTGGGGTTAAAAACTTTGTCAACAACAATCGATTGCCAAGGCCCACTTTTTGTTGTTGTTTTCTAAATAAATGGCAACGTATAGAAAGCGTACATGAAACAAGTGTAAAATTCATGTCGCTATTTGTATGTGTGGTTGGTTGAAAACGGCGTTATCAGTTTTCATTTCAGAACAAATAAAAATATTAAGCAAATAACTACAACAATAAAAATAATAATAAAATTACAGATAACAAGTAAATTAAACTCGTGGTTATGGCGATACATGTTTGTTTTTAACCACTTGTTTTTTTTTTTAATTTGTTTTTGAATCTCGTGTCAGTGTTCCTTTCATATGAAAATATTATCAGGAGGAGGTGGAGAAAACATTTCAAACGATATTTTACTTATACTTTTTTATGTTTATTATTTATCATATTTTCAAATACGTATGTATGTAATTGCTTATTTTTTTGTTTTCAGGTTTTTTTTTACATTTGACCAAAACATTAAAAAAAAAAAAAAATTCCATACTTATTTTGTTTGTGCTTACGGTATCAGTGAATTTGTCAACTTCAACCGCAATATGTATTACTTACTATCGGTGTTTTTCCTCTTTGTTATATGAGTAGTTTAGTTAAGTTCTAATACCCATCACACTTAAAAATACCGGTCCTTGATTGCATTATGAAAGAGGGTCAAACTGATAAGGGTTTTAGTTTTTGGTTCGAAAATAAACTTTGTTTACTTACATTAAACTGATTAGAGTAATGGTTGCTCATTGTTATCTAAATACTCGATTCTAATCAAATTGATAACTTACTAACTTACACAATCTAAAATTAATTGTATGTTGTTTTTTATGACTCTTGACTATTGAAGACTTTTGAATTGTTTAAATTCTGTTATAAACATTCGAAAGTCTATTCTGAAGGTCTTTTTTTAGTTTATATTTATTATTTAAACAAGTATTCTGAATTTTGTTTATTTTTTTAAGTTTGTTAGGTGATATTATTTTTAGGGTTTTCTTTAAAATATAGGGTTAACATTTTACCCATATAGAATATAAAATCGCTGAAACGGTTTTATTACACGATTACAAAATGGGTCGAACAATTAAGAAATCTTTAGGTAATGTATCTGAGTAAATATAGTTCTCTTTTGAAAAGCATCTGTGCTTTTAAGAACACTCAGATTTTAAGTTAGCTTATTAACATTCATCTTAGATGAGACCTCGAATAATATTAAGATTGATTGTAATAAATATTATGAGGCTTTCTTACGAAATAATTTTTGTACAATTACAAATTATTCCCCATTCTTCCTTGATCGTATATATCGCATATGGGCCATTATCAACAATTTTAAACTTTAAACCTTAATAAGTATTGTGGTAATACTATTTTATACAAACGGGTTATAGATCTGAACTCACAAGATATAAAACTAATAGCACCATAAGTTTAATTTTATAATCATAATTGTTGTTAAAAGTTCAGAATTACTACGTAAAATTATAAAATCGAAGGTGCATTCAAAATAGATTTAATGCACAAATTTTATTTACTTTTCGAAAATTACGCAAAAATTACACTTTTTTGTATTTTATATAGCAAATTGCGATAGTTAAAAAGTTGATAGTAAAAAAGTTTGCTTAGTTTGTTAACAGCAATAATATGACGATACTTACACCATTTTAGTTGGAATGGTATATTTTTAAAATTTTTTTATTTTATTTTAGAGTATAGCTTCCTCACTTTTGATACCAGATAAATTGGGTTTTAGACATCCGAAAATATTTTTAGTGCGATATGATTAAAAAAAATATTGTTTTGCGGGAAATTATTATAGCAAACTAATTTTTTTCAATATATAACTTTTGGGTAAATCATAGTACACCTCGAAATTAACCTCTAATTAAAGGTTAAGCTATCTGCTTTAATGCACAACCTAATTTGTTTGCTGAAAGTTTCTGATTTGGTAGATGATCTACAATGAATAACTTAACATCATATCATGAATTTATCAATTTGATCAAGATTATCCTTAGCCTTGGAAAATGTTTTGTTTTTTAATTCATGTTTCACATAAACGTAATATAAACAGATATTTCAAAAAAAAAAAAAAAAAAAGAAAAAACAGAGATATTTCATTATTTAGTATATCAATAATAAATATAACAATAATAAACAAAAAATAAATGTATACCTATAATTATTATAGACGTGGAAAATCCCATTTTCATAAATTTTTATGGCTTTTAATTAATTTTAATTACCCCACGTTTATAAAAACGGACTTTATCAGAAATAAATGTTAACAGTTAAGTGGTAGGTAGGCTTCGCAACTGTTCTTGGTTAAATTAAATTTTCATATTAGTCTAATAAATAAATAATACTATGTAGATATTTAATTTTGTCGCACTAAAATGTTTAAATCTCAGAGTGTTCATCACATGGACAACACGAAATTGAACATAAATAGCATAATTAGTAGTGCAGAGGCGCACCAAAAAAATTTCGAAAGATAAAAATTTTATGGACTAAAAAATATTTTTATGGACTAAAAAAAAAAAGCATCGCAATATTAAATAAAATTTTTGGTAACAAACTTTAATAAAATATATTATAAATAAATTATTCAGGTGAGAACAAAATTTTTCGCAAAATTTAAAAAATCGCGATTTTTTAAAAATTTTAAAAAATTTTCCACGGAAACTTTAAAATATGTTAAACTAATACCACCAAACATTGGAAATATAATAAGTTTTGTTTGAATTACTCAGTAGATTTCATGTTTGTAAAATTTTTTATATGCTTATCTTAAAACGGCTATAACTTTCGAGGCTGTTGCGCGAAATGATTAACACGAACAGATTTTACATGAATTCGAATTACTTTTTATTTATACAAATGGATTTAATAAATGATATACTTATAATTTGAAATACAAACATAATATATCAATTCTTCTATTTTTATTTGCAAGAGAACTTTTTGTAAGAAAAAAAAAAAATAATCTCAAAATTCTAATTATCTTAATGAGCTTACCTAGTGTCTATATTAGGCAAATTTTTATCAAAACAAACGTCAAAATCAGTGCGAATATATACAAGGTAACCTTAGTTAAACAGCTGATTATTATTTTGGTTGTTACAGTTGTCAAACTGCATATATAAAAAACAATAATGAATACGCCATATTGTTATTTTTGTGCAACTGTTGCTACCTTCCATAAATTCGTGTTAAGTTTGACATTTGTCTTGATAAAAAATTGTCTAATGTAGACACTATGTTAAATCATTCATGTTCAAATCAAAAATATAAATCATTTACATGAACAATTTCCCTTAACCATATTTCCTCAATCTATTAATAACTAAAAAAAACTTTTAAAAGTAAAGTTCATTGGACTTTGGAAAGTTACCAAAATTAGAAGAAACATATAATCGTGATAACAATGTAATTTCACTAGACAAATACAATTTCGATAATAAACCCATAAGGAGAAACATGTGAACAAAAAGCAAATAAAAATATAACTAAAATGCCATTTTCACACTTGCGTACATGTGTTGATGTTGAAAATATGAAACATTTGTTCAAACTTGCAACATCTAACATCTTTCATCAATGAAAATGTCATATAGTCGAATCGCTTGACGAAAAAAAAGAGACATTTTAAACAATAATTAAAAAATAATCAATAATTTTGGTTGATTTTTTTTAAAGTTCTAGTGCAGATGTAATGTGTTCCCATGATTTTTATGTTTACATTTTTTCTTGATTTTTTTCCAATTTCATGTAATTTTTCTAGTGATGACACTAAAATAATCGAAATCTTTTAAAAATGTTTAAATGTTGTAACAGCCCATTTACACGTAACAGAATATGTAAGGTTTTTCTGTCAAAGAGTGTCAAATTCGCTCTCTGAGAAAATAATCTCATGTGTAGATTCAAATATTAGTATTATAAGAAGTATTATGAGATTATTGTGATGAGATTTCTCTGCTTAACTATCTTATAAGATGAACTGTCAAAAAAATACACATATTTTAAAGTTTGTTTGTGTGTATGCATTCGTTTTTTGAAATTACTAAAAAAAAAAACAATGATATTTGTAAAATTGTTTCCTTTTAATGATTGTTTTACATTTTAAAAAATATGTTTATAAAAATTGTGCTAAAAAGTGTGAATTTCTTAAATAAAATGGACATGTTTACCCTATGGCTGATTGAAAATAATGATATCTTATTGGATCTATTAGAATACGTGTACCCCTTATTTAAGATTTAACATAATATAAAGAAAATGGTTACATATTATATCAGTGTTAATCTCAGTTGTAGACCCGAGGAAAGATGTTATGTTCTGAGTCCTATACTACCCGTATATACCTAACATTAACATTATGTTAATAGTAAATGTAGACGGCTTATGTTTAATGTTTAAACATGGTTGCCCATAAAAATGTTTCAAAAACGATGCTTTAATATGATATTTAAATACCAATTCATGCCTAATATAGACGGTATAATACAATTTATATGGGAAGATGTTAACATCTTGTAAAATTGATGGTAAATGCTACATGTGAGCTAGTGTGAATAACCCATAAAGCAAATAACAACACCTTTATGACGGAGTGATTTTATCACAGCAAAACAAAAATAAATCATATTTGTTAGAAAATTTTGCAAAACAAGATAAAGTCACTTGAAAAATTTGGTTTTTAATTACATTTAATAATATGCACAATATTAAATTTAATATTTAATAAGTGTGTGTTTTTTTTTTTTTTTTTTTTTTTTTTTTGAGGCATGTCATCCATCTATCCATACACTTGCATATGTATGCATATTTACATATATTTAAATGGATGCCATCATTTGTTCCATTTTTAGTTTGTTTGTGTTGTGGACAGTCGAACAGCCACTGTGAAAAGATAAGTCACATTAATCACATTTGTGTTTTGCGCGTAAAACAATAATCCAAAGTTCAAATAAAAAGAAAACAAAAACACAATCAATATAATAACAATTAAGTAAAAATTCTTACGTCCGTATCATTGTCATATTAGGTATTTGGTGGGCCTACGTGATCTATGAAGTGTGCCAAGTGTTGCCCCTCGAAATAACTCTGGCGTGGAAATATTTTAAAACGGATGTTTGTTTATATTTGTGTGTATTCATTTATTACATTCGAGTACTTCATTTCAATTAATTTTTATTTTAATTATTTAATAAACGGTTGTTGTGGTGAAATTTTTTCTATTAGTATTAATTTTTCATTTGTAAATTACAAATTTAATTTGATTTTTTTTTTTCGTATAAGTGATAAGGCTTTCGTTATTAATATTTATTTTACACAGTATTTTTTCGAAGAACATGACCAAGAGTCGCTTTTAAAGACTTAGATAATTTGAGTTTGACCATGAAATATTTTGTTTTATAGTTTTGGTTTAAAACTTTTTGATGCTAAGTTTTCCTATAAAAAAATATGTTATAACTTTAAACTATTTCATTTTATAGTTAGGATATGAGGCCTCAAAATAAATAAATATCTCTACAGATTTTTTCTAATGTAAATATTTGTAAAACAAAAAAAAAAAAAAGTAATTTCGAAAGGAATTCAGGAATTCATTAGCCCCTGAATATTAATGAAGGCTGTAGTGCCCCTTTCGAATGTAGAAAGTATAATTAGAAAGATAGGTGGATGAAGAGACATGATTCCTTCTAACTGATTTCGACAAGCGTTACACTGTGTTATTCCATGGTTTTCTGATTTCAAAATACTAGCGAAAAAGTTACCCACAGATTGTTGGCGGGTCAGCATAAATTTTAAGAATTATTGTTGAGTTATTATTTAGGAGAAAAAGATCTGTTATATATGATCTGCTGTTGTCGAAAAATTATTTCTGGATAGACCTGTCACTGAGTTAACTATCTTTGGAGAGTTAAACTCGAGTCGTTGGGAAGATCCAATTGTGGAAAAAATTACATAGCATAATATAGCACCGTATTTTACCTTATTGACCCTTTGAAAATTGTCTTTTTCCCTGCGGATTACCAAAGATATTTCGATTATTTTATATTACAAATATAAAAGAAGTTACACAATTGTATGAATATTAGCCAAGCAAACATAGCACTTATATTATTAAAAACGTTCTATATAACTTTTTCGAGATTGATGGCAGTTTTAACGTGTCGGTAAATATGCAAGTGGATTCGATTTACGCTCTAAAGAAAATTGTGGAAGCTGTGAAAACTTCGAAATGTGAAGTCAGTCCTTCAAATGCCGAGACCTGAATACACTCAGATACGGATTATTTGAGAAACACTTAGTAAATAAACAAGAGTTAGGCATATATTAGATCTAGTTTCCTATTCTTATTCTTAGCTATTAAGTTCTATCAGAACGAAGTCATATAGATTCCATTTGATTCGATGTACCAGGAAATCACCAACCAAAAATATTTTGATTTGGTTATCTCTTGATTCCAGAGTTGCGTTACCTGAAACGAAAGTTAGTAGAAGTAATACGGTTAGAAAAAGAAAAGAGTGTTGAGTGAAAAATATCGTAAAAAAGAGTAGAACTGGAGATAAATTGGAATTCCTAATAAACAAATGTTAAAATCTCCAAAATCTCCAAAGAATAACTTACCAAGAATACATGCTTTTTCACTTATTTTCTACAAAACGACATGGGAACTCATCATAGATAATCTATATAATCGTTATCTAATATTTTCCTGCCCTTGTCAATGCGCTTTATAATTCAAATGCTAAAGAGGACATTTTTCTATATATTGTTTTTTCACAACGTTTGTCGTGAACGTCTTTGTGTGGTCGTGATTGAAGTCCAAACTTGAAGCCAAATTATATACGTTTACATGAATAAAACTTTTGTTTTCATATGTTATACATTAGTGTCAGAAACTGTTATCTGACATTATTATAAAAGTATAGAATTTTCACTATTTGTGATGGCAATATTTGTTTAGAACTAGTGTAAAAATTTTGTAAAAAAAAATACAGGTGCAACGTGGTCAAATTGACAATTTATCAATGTATATAATTATTATTTTTTTAAGTTTTAAAACTTTTAAAAGAAAAAAGTAATAGCTGTATTCATAACTTTTATACGCTGCTTAAATATCAGAATGTCCAGTTGTACATTATATTTTTTGACATTTTGCAAATTTTTGTGAATTTCGATTTTAAGCCATTTTAAAATTTTTGAATTTGTTTGAATGCAGCTTACAATTTTGAAAATAATTTAATGAAATTTGGTATCTATAGTTTTTTCTGATACAAGAAAAGCGACTACTGAAATTAGTTATGATCGGTCTATTATTTCATCTAGCTCCACATAATAATTTGAATTGAGTAATAATTAATTGAGTAATAATTTAATGAGGTTCAAATTTGGCACAAATAGTTTTTATTTCTAAGATTATAAAGATTTAGGGATGTCGGAAAAAAGGCAACACTTTTATAATTTTATAATTTTCTAATATGTTGAAAAAACTTCAGAATAGTACAATTTTTGGCACGTATTTATATTTATTTTTAATTATTGAATAACAAAAATATATTTATAAAATTTCATATTCACAAAAAAAAAAAAAAATCAAGAAATAAAAAAATCTATGTGTATATTATCATTATTTTTTCCTTAAGTCATTCTTATAGTTTCTACCATTAGGGTAGCTAATGTTTTCAAAATCTTATCGAGTATGTATATAGCGGATTGACATCTTATCGAACGCTCTTCACTAGACAGATGCCAAATATCTCAATATTGGTCTTACAAACGTTTAGAATAGCCAGTTTACATGTAGTCTGCTCTAAATGTTTTTAAGTCCTCTTCCCATTTGGATTCAAAACAATTCTTAAGAGCCAAATCAAGAACTTATTGTTTTAATAAAGAAACACATCTCATCACATGATTCTAAAGCCAGAAAAACAATTAAAATTTTTTAAGTTTATAAAAAAAGAGGGCTTCACCAAAAACTTTTGAAGATCCATACATTTAGCTTATCTTTAAACTTTAATGACCTTTTCGTCGCCATCAATAAACATACGAAGTGAATCAGTGTTATTTTGCATTTTGGAAAATTTTCGCAAATAATCTCTAAATTTTATGTTCCCTTCACTAGCAAACTTTGGTACGTATGTACACCTAGTTTAACCCAGTTTTAGTCGGTAATTTAAGTTTCAATTTGTTTGGTATAACGTAGACTAGCACAACAATAATTTCTCAAATATATTTCAATACGGATGTACGATTAAGCACTCGAGTCAGTGTTTGTCAGCTCATGTTATTTTCAAAGCCCCTGTATGAATATACTTTATTATGGAAAAACATAAATGTTTGTCTATAAATAGATCATATTCACATGACTGGTAAGTTATTGAAAGGAATCACTCGATCGAACAAAAATATACAATACAGCAATACAAAATAAAAAGAAACTTGTGTATTGTTAACAGTGTTGCCAGGGGTAGCTTAGGAAAAGTTGCAGATTTTTGTCAAGAAAGTCTAAATTTTTCCAAAAAAGTTACATTTTCGGAATTTGAAAAAATAAATGATTTTCTATTCAAAATTGCTAAGAAAATAATAAAAAAAAATTAGGTATAAATCAGGATCACCAGCACACTTGGTTTATAAATAATTTTGGTAATGATTCAGTTGTGATTAAAGTAATTTAAAAATTTTTGGTCGCTCACAGTTTACGAGTTATGGGCCTCTAATGTTTTGATACATTTTTCTGAAAATCTTTGTTTATATACACGCTATTTAAATTATATTAAAAGTTTAAAATTAAGTAAAAATACCTTTCTAATGATATATAATATTACCATATTCCATAAATCTTTAAGAGAAAAACTGACATGTTAACATGTTACCAGAACTTTATGATTTCAAAAAAAAAGTAATCAGCAAAACCTATATTGGACATACATAGAGAAGAAAGTCCTTGATCTCTGGCACTGTGGGATGAACCAAACCTAATGTTACGGTGACCAAATTAATAACGTTTAAAAAAATATATTAATTTCAACAGTGCAAGTAATTTTGATTTGTTTCAAAATTTGCTTTAGAAAAATCTTATTTGATCTGATTTTATAAGTTTTATTGACTAAATATTCACTAAACATATGAATTCTAATATACGTATTGTTTTTTATATTGTTGAACAATAACAATAGTCGCCAGCTCTTAAATTAGAATATAATCTTAATGTTTTCTTATCGGGCAGAATATGCTGCCAAAATTTTCCCGTGAATAAAACTTTTTAAATCAGGAAATTCATTTAATAATTCAATTGTGCCCTCTTAGACCAAAATATCGGGCCTTGTAAAGGTTAACTATTTTTGCAGTTTAAAGATATTATTGTTAAAATCGAAATTAATATTTTAATTTATATAACAAAGACTCTATCTTCTTAAGTATGCTAATTCATCTGAATATTTTTTATATGACGAAAACTTCACGAAATTTAGTTTTAGTTTTAATTTAGTTTTAAACCAATTCAAGAGCATATTACTTAAATCTTCTACACTGAGTTTTTCTCAAAAAATTAAAAAAAAAAATACTTTTTATAATACTGTTTTTAATGAAAACATAGCTAAAGTTACTTTTAGTGTAATTTTGTAGACCAAAAATGTATTAAAAAACTAAATAATTTCATCTGCCACGAAAATCAGAAGATTGCCATGAGGAAGAAAGGTTCATATTTCAAATTTTGTTCTCTTCAACAGAAGTGTAGCTTATCATCATTAAATTTTGAGAAAGTCATAAAAACATGTTCCAAATGTTGGTAATTATTTACATGATCTGAGTACGTCAATGAAATAATTTTTATGCAAAGTACTTAATTTTATTGAAGGGATCAAAAATGCGGTTAAAAACAAAAAAATTATACATGTTACGTGGAACGTTGAAAAGTTACGAAAAATTTAATAAATGTAACCAAACGGCAACACTGATTGTTGTACTCATGCCATTACTGAACATAAAACGGCACACGAGCGGCCTCACACTAACAAAATAAACTGACAGGCGGCATTTGATAACAATCTTGCTTGTAAGCACAGAACTTTCTTTTATACGACAACAACGACGACTGTCAAGTCTCAACTTTGTTTTGTTGGTTGTTTCATGAATAAAACAATTTTATGTATTTATGTACAATAAAAATGGAAATTAATCTCTTTTTTTTAAGACTATAGCAAAAACTCTACTTCTATTCCTCCTCTATATATTCCTATACATATGAAAAAAAGTGTGGAACTTATACAAGCTAAAGAAAGGCAAAAACATGCATTAAAGTGACGCAATTTGTCTGGAATTTTTATTTTTTAAACAAATATTTTTTAGTAAATGGTATGATTATGGAATTTAAAACTGGGTTTGTATAGATTTTTTGGCATTCTGGCACTGATTTGAAAAAAAATATACAAAACTCAAAACATTCAGGGGGACTTAGTGTTTAATTTGATTCGAATACAAATATTTTTTAATTACAAAGCTCTATTAATACAATTTCTTTGTTAGCTTTTAACAAAATCTAAGTGGAAGATACAAGATGAATGCTCACAAAATATGAATGATCACGAAATATGTGGCGCATTCCATTCTGTTGGTGTCTAGTAATAGACCACAAAATCACTTTTATTACCACCAAACGCGGACAAAAAGGAGCAATTTTTTATTGCTACTTGTTGGTGGTCCTTCGAACAGGATGCCACTTGGCACAGCAATCATAACTATAACCTCAACATTAACGATGCTAGGTTCTCTGACCTGCCACAAACGCCTGGTGTTATAGTGCAAACTTAGGCCTCAACAAAATTCAAAAACCTTTATGTATTTGCGAATTCCCATCTACGGTTCGATTCATTATATTTACTATTTATAGGTACTATATATTTATGATATTCAAAGCAAACATCAATGCCACGAATTTATTATATTATATGCATATTCATTAAGAGAAACGCAATGAAATTTATTGCGGCACCTTTTGTAATCTAAACGAAAAAAAAAAAAAAAAATGCAAAAAGCTACTAAATATTTATTGGGTTAATTAAATGCATTGTAAAATAATTTCGGATAATTGCATAAAATTTTTTTTATTGTCGGTACCTTTCTACTCGTGGATTTATTAATTGTGGGTTAAAAGTCAAAATTTTTTGTGTTTTTTCTTTTTTTTATAAATAACATTTTATAAAAACTTAGTTGGTGATATAACTTAAAGAGGAAATATTTTCACTTTAATTTTAAAATTATTTGTTGACATTCGTGCACTGCTTAAGACCTTAAATTACATATCTTCTTGAGTGGCTTAAGAATGATAGGAAATTTGAAAAAATCAATTGGATTATTTAGGATTTAAATTTCTTAGCTATTGATGCGATCAATTGAAAGTTAAGAACATCTATAAGAAGAACTGTAGATCAAATATGTGACAATATATTAATATAGAGACCCTCAAAAGTGACCAAATAAGTAAAATAAAATAGCATGGCATAATAAATCTAAACTTAATAGATGAAAATAGTACTACGAAATACTCCCTCAAATACACTGAGACTTGTGTGCACAATATGGCCATTATACTCGTATTTTGCTGCAGCGCGATGAGGCTCAACGCGTATGTTGGAGATATTTCAAGAATTTTAATCATGTTTCCTTCGCTACTGGACCAATTTTCTGACTATGTTTACCAGGGTTTGAAAGTTCTAGTTCTCTCCAGTCGTGAGTGCTGAATGGGTAAAGTTGTAGATAAGTGTGTGTTCGAATAATACATAATACACAAATATTGATACAAAAGTTTACAATAATGAATGAAATAATATATTTTAGGGTTTTTTCTACAGATTTATTACGATAAAATAATGATTTATAATGACTGATAAATTAATTATTAATTTCAGATATAATTTTTTTCATTTTCTTTAAAACACTCTTCATTATTAATTCGATTGTACTTTGTGTAACTCTTTTGGAACCAGCTGCCCACTTGCGTTTAAAATTTGTCAATGTTTTAGAAAATACCTTAATTAACAAGGGCCCAATATCTTTCAATTGACCGAAGTTTTGGGCCGTTTGAAGGGTTGGCATTTTTCGGAACAAAATTAAAATTATGCTTATTGTACCATTCTAAAGTACTTTTACTGAATGATGCTAAATCTGGCCAAACCAATATTGAGACTCTACGTTTTCTTATAAATAGAAGCAGTTATCTTTGTACACTGAGGTCTTGGTATGCGTCGTTAATGGGGACCGGAGAATTGCGACGCAAACTGAAACGACGCAAATCGAATCACCTTTTTTTATGTATTTACTAGAGTCCAATTTCTTGCGGTTTCATATTCATTGACAAATAATTACTCGAGGTTAAAAGTTGATTGGTTAATAGCCGATTAATAGCAAATTATTCGTTTAACCGAATAGACCTAATAATACATCTAAAGCATATAAATATCTACAGTATTTAATCTATAGTATTAATCTATTGAAATAGTTTTTTAGAAACATAATATAGATAAAATTCTTTCAAAAAGGGTTCATCGTCGCGCATTTTTCTAATTCTGCTCTATTTATAAATCTGTCTTTTTAATGTAACTCTCTTTATTTTCTGTCTGCGAACGATTTTCGTTATAAAAGTCGAAATTAATATTGGTATTTTTCAAAATTTCTATTGTCACAAGTTTAAGTATTTATGAAGTTATAATCATGTTGCATTTTATTAAAAATACTATCCCAATAAGAAAGATGAATTTAACATATGCTTGTCATTGGATGATGTTCGCTTTTTTGATACCATTATTCACGATTTCATGCAAAATTGCAATGAACATAAAAATTCTTTTTTAACGGCGCACACTTATTTTTTAATAATTATGCATAACATTATATTTCATTTATTTAAAACAGTTCTATTTACTAACAAATATTTTCAAAAACAGCAACCGAATGTTAATGTTTTATAGCAGAACAATTCATTTGAATCTTTTTATAGTAACATTTTTGGATTCCGTTTGTATTACTTCTTAAGCACAAGAAAACATATACTTATTGAAAGTTTGGAAGCAATGAAAAAGTAGTTCCTTAAAAGTTACTTTTTTTGTGCTGGGATATACAGATATTTAATTAAAAGATGTAGTAAATTTATCTGAAAAATAAAAAAAAGTTCTAAATTTATAAATCCAGAAAATTAATTAATCGGTTATTTGACACAAAGTATTCGGTTAATTCGTTATTCAGAAATACAAAATTTTAAATTATTCGAATAGTTAATCGACCAAAATTAATCGGATAAACCTATGACGGTTAATCGGTTGGATCTCGTAGTATTTACTTTAAAATATTTTAACAGAAAAGAAGTAAATTTTTTTAAAGGAGTATTTTTTGTAAAAAGAGGTGAAATTAAAATACAAAATAAATAAAATAAAAAAATTCTATTTAGATTTTCTAACTTAACACAGAGAATTTAATTCATTTTTTCCATTACAAATTTATTCAATACCTTAACACCAGTTATTAACAATTATATAGCGACGCAAATAGAAATCATAGTTACGTAAATCGAAATTATAATGACGCAAAAAGAAATATTGAAATTTCAAACAGTGACGCAAAGCGAAACGACGGAAATCGAAAAGACTCCAATCGAGGCCTGAGGTAGATACTCCTTGGTATAAATATTCTATTTCATTGCGCCCGATGTTACATACGATTCACCTCTTTCAGCAAATTTTGGTTGATTTTGGGTACGGTACTCTCCTGGAACGTTTCCCCTAACATCTGCTTTAACTTTTTAACTTTAAAAAATTTTTTCTTAGGAGCTTTGCTCTATTTTTAGCTTCAGCATTCTTCTTTACGTTTTAGTCCAATATTGGCTTTTACCACTTCGCATCCGGAAATGTTTGAAACATTTCTTAAGAACTACTCCATATTTTTGGCTTTATGTTTCTTCCGTAGTCTTTTATTTCTTCCTGTTTCAGATTTTCGATCAATTGTAAGCTCTTTTCCAATTTTTTTGTAAGTCCTATTTAGATGAGTTTAAAAATTGTTTCCCTTTGACTCTCTATTGTGAAGCAAGCACACCAAATATTTAGAAAATTCGTATCATTATAAAATCTGGAGTAGTTTTCTAAGATATATTGATCACAAAAAGAAAAATAAGTTATCAGCAGACAAAGTTATAAACGAAGATACATTTTATTTGAACGCACACTTAGCTATAGTATTAAGTACATATATCTACCGACAATTATAGAAGAAAATAAAATATGTTGGATCTGGTGTCTTGTTAGCAATATTCATGGGAATATACTGCTTAACATTTTTGTCAGCAACCTGACTGGGCTTCCGTCACTCCAATCACGTCTTCACTGGACGGTCAATGTTAGAAAGAACTGTCTTAGCCTTTTTGTAGTTTTGGTTCCTGTGAACAGAAAGTATTATGACACTATTTGGAACGCAGAACCAGTATCTTTAGTAGTGTTGCCAGTTTAGCCTTTTTAAGGCTAAATCTAGCCTTTTTATATTGCTTTTAACCTCAATATTTTCGTTTTAGTTTCTAGCCGTTTTTTTATAGCCTTTTTTGATTCTTGAAATTGCCTTAAAAGGGCTAAAATGTTACTATTTCAACAACGAAGAAAATAATTTCTTATTATCTTCTACTTATTTTATTTTTACAGAGTCATTCATTTAAGCATTTTTCTATATTTATTCTCACAAAAATTTGTATTTTTTATATTTAACAAAAATTTTCGGTTACGGCGCTTCATCCAAATTAAGAACACTAAAGTACCAAAATACTAATAATTAATTTGATGAAATTACTAAATCGATTATAATTATTTTTTTATTTGCTTCATTAACCATAGAAACTATTTTTAAACATAATTTTAGCAAATTCTTATAAGAGTGAAAAATGACCCAAAAATCAAAAAGGAATTATAGTTAAAAAATATCGAAAAATCATTTCAAAACATTGGGTAATTTTTCATATGAAAAATAACCCAAATTTGTGTGGGGATTTTTTGGGCGATTTTTATTTGAGTCATTTTACTGACAGCTGTTCTACGTTTTATTAATAAATTTATTACGAGAAAAAATAAGTTTTTAAACTAAAAAAGAAATTTTAACTTTTTTCTGGCTTATTTTTTGGGAAATTTAGCCTTTTTTAAAGTTGAGTTTAGTTACCTTTTTTTTCGGCTCTTGGCAACACTTTTCTTTAGGTACGTTCTTTATAAATCTGACAATAGATGGCGCGATTAAGACACATACAGAATTATCAGGTGTTAAATTGCGGCTAATGTGAATATTTTGAAGTAAAACCTCATGTGAACATAATGGCAAAGAAAAAATTTAGTTTAAATAAAATATTTAACTTTATTTTAAATAAAAATGTAAAAATTGTATGAAAATCTTTTATTTACCAGAACATTTTTGTTTATAATATAGGAACAAAGTGTAAAATTATAATGAAGATTTATAGACATATGGAAGACACAATAGCGGATAATATTTTGATCCTTTTTAATCTTTATACGCATTCCTTATAAGTTATGGACATAGTGCTACAATATCCCGATCCATTAAAAATCATAAACATTCAATGAATTTTGCCGTAATA
Organism: Protocalliphora azurea; assembly: GCA_932274085.1. Lineage (NCBI taxonomy): Eukaryota > Metazoa > Arthropoda > Insecta > Diptera > Calliphoridae > Protocalliphora > Protocalliphora azurea. The sequence goes on from OW026522.1 coordinate 151,356,033, forward strand.
TTCGGTTTATATAATTTTTTGGTGTAATTTTACAAGGTAAAATATGGATGTATGTAATGATTATTGTATTGTCGGCCATAGCTAATTTTGTGCAAAATAGCATAAAAAGTCGCGGACAAAAATGTTAACCAGTTCAAAAGTTATTGTTATTATTCTTGATCACACATACCCCTACAAAAAGCACACTGTGCAACACACTATGCATTTTATAAGCCAAGGCAGATTTAACAAGATAACAGCAGTTCGGAGAGGATTTTTACTCAATTTTTTATATATAGTGTTTTGATGTTCAAATAAATTACTGAGAATTTTTTATTTTATATTGAGTTTGATAGTTCAACAAAACAAATAATCAGCTGAACAAATGATATCACCTTGTTAAATGCACTATGTTATAAACTATAATCACGTTATAAACCTTAATCAAGAATATACGAGGTAATGGCCAATATTATGGGGTTTCTGAAAGCTAGAAAAACATTACCCTTGTCGCAATTAAGAAAGATGTTAAAACTGTTTTTCATATTATCTGCGAATGCCCGTCCCTAATTATTAACAGATACAAATTCTTGGCTATAGATCACCTGAACTTTTTTAAGGCATTTGGAAAAAGATATCTCACTAGGATTTGTTTCTCTCCTCACTGCAACTGACAAGTGGTATGGTATTGTGTCAAAACGGGTTTTCGACTTTTCCTCGAAACGAACGAAAAAACTTTTTCTCCCAACCAAATGTAGTCAACTTTACTCTATGTAGTTTTTAGTTCGCATATACATCAATACGTATATGTACTAATCATTACTCGAAGTATGTAAGTACTTTTTGAAGTATTTTTTATTTAACCATGTATGTGCTTGTTAATGCACTAGTTGTCGATCGAAGTGTGTGAATTTATTCATGTTGAACTATTTTTTTTATTTATTTTTTGAAATGTTTGCTTGCGTTTTTTTTTTCTGCAAAATCTAGTTTGAGGCACGTGCCGCTTATTTCGCACGTACGTCTTTTGACAAATTTAGTTTTTTTTATTTTAGCTAATTTCATTTATGATTATTTTAGTTGTTAACTACGAAAAGTAATTAAGAAATAAAATTTATATAACTTTACACATATATGAACCTCAGTTGTAGTTCTTGTATGAAATATGAAAATAAGTAAATTATCATATCGTCGGTGCACTGGTCAATTTGTTTCAGCATATTTTTGCATATTTTGGTCTTAAAAGCAAATTTTTGCATATTTTGGTCTTAGCAGCATATTTTCTTATATTTTCATAGAAAATTTTTATTTTAGAGCGTATTTTATCAATTTTAGTGATATATTTTAGCTTATTTTATACTTAAGAGCATAATTTTGCATATTTTACACTTCAGAGAAAAATTTTCTATATTTTGCATTTAATAAAAAATTTTACATAAACTGCCTTTAGTGAAATTTTTTTTAACTTTAATATACGATTTTCAAATACAATTTCCTAATAATTTTCATTTTATAAATTGATAGAAATTTTATAATTTTCTGATACAATGTATCAGCTCCGAATGTTTTTAAGCGCAAAAAAAAGATAGTTTTAGTATTTGCTAATAAAAATGAAGTTATTTTTTTAGTATATGTAGCAGATAATTTAAAAATTAGCCAGAAAAAAATAACATTTTGAGAGCATATTTTTAATTTTGGGGGTATATTTTCCGATATTAAGATAATTTTTTGTTTGGTTTAATAAAAAAATCAATACATTACACATATGACTCTTCGTCAGCGCACCAACCATATAGCTTTTATTTTAAATAAATTGATTTATACTCACATACTTTAGTACCTCCATATTACAACCTAAAAAGTAAATTTTTTCGTAAAATTCATGTATATTATATAATTTTTATCACTCGGATCTAAAATAAAAATTTCAGAACATTATAAAATCTGTAAAGTTGATATCTTATATGACTACTTCATTGCTTATCAGATTAATTAATTTGGTATTGTTGAAAAGTTTATTAAATTCGTTACAGCCGAATATAGCACTCTAACAGTGAAATAAAATTTCATTGAAATTACAGAAGGGGTTTCATTCTGAACTTAATTTTCTTTTGTTTTGTTCTTTTTGTTAAATTACTGAAATAAAAATAAAATACAGAGTTTTGTATTATATAATGTTATACAATATAAATGGGTTTATTTTTAATTATTTTTCTATAAAATCAGGTCACAAACAAAGAATTGGATAATGCTGATTTTAATTTTTTTTGAGCGTAAATATTTTTTTTAAATCAACCTGGAGTAGTAGGGACTACTTAGTTAAGCAGTACATTGCGCAGTGGTTCTGAAATTCAATATTTTAAAAACAAATAAAAAAAAAGTTTTAAAGGCGATCTTCAAATACCCATAAAGATAGAAACTCAAAGGTTTCTTTGAAATGGCAATATTTTAAAAGATTTATAATTCTTATATTATTCACCACAGGAGTGAAGGGTATATATAACCTTGTCATTCAGTTTGTAATTTTTACAATATTCATCTACGACCCCAATCTATTCTAGATTTTTATTGATAGGGAAGTCGATATAACGATATCTGTCTGTTTTTTGAAATCAGTTTTTAGAAAACTCAAAATATCGGATAAATAGTACGAGCTCGATTTGCGCAACCGATATCAAACCAGGGTTGTTGGAATTACCGAAAATTTGCGATAAGCTACCACTGAATATTAAAGCGGTTCAATATAGTTTTTTTAAATAATCAAATAATTAAATTTAATTAAACAAAGGAAAAACAATTGCTTTATTCCAATATTTACATCTTGGAGTCACTTCTTTTAACTCAAAAAATTACATGACAAAAAAAAAAAAAAAAAAAAAAAAAAAAAATTCGGATTTATTGCAATTTTAATTTTGATTGGAAGTTTGAATATATCATTAAAAATACGTTTGTGAAAAGAAATCATACAATAAATTGATGCAATATTGCAAATATCAATAGAAAGTTGCCTTTCAATCATCGATCCTCTTTTTGGAAAAAGGTTTCACTTATAAATCTTGTAATATAAAAAAATAATGGTTGCGCAAATCGAGCTCCTACTGTATATGTTTTATATATTAATTTACAGATTACAAATCAATTTAAAATTTTCCTTAGATGAACGCTAATAAAAATGAGTAAAATCGGTCCATAAATACCTGAGATATCGCCAAAAAACCAAATATACCCCCGAAAAAACGTATTTGCTTTCGACTTTTCTAAGCCCCTATATAACCTTGAAATTTTGTTATTTCATAGAAAATTCGGATTTTTGTTTTAAATTTTTGTGCTGAAGAAATGGACTTAGTCGGTCCATTAATAACCGAGACATCGATAAAAACGATTTTTTAGACATTTTGAAGCCTCTATATAAACTACGGGCTAAGTTTTATGTTCATATAAATATAAACATCTCAACAAGGTGAAGATTTGGCACAGCCGAATACAGCGCTCTAACTTCATTATGAGAAGTTAAATAAGCTTAATAGTCTAGACATAAACAAGGCGCTCATCAAGCCAAAACAAAAAAACACGATTAGTGATTTTGTATTTAAGACAAATGGCCGGGTGACAAAAATAAATCAGAAAACAAAATAATATTTAAACAAATTCATTATAAGCAAAAAAAAAAAAATAAAAAAATAAATAAAAAATAGATAATAAATATTTTTCTTTTCTAAACGAGCAACAACAATTAGTTGAAGTGTGTTATTAATAGAAATCAGCACAAATAAGAAAAGAAGAAATAGTTAAAATAAATATTTATGGATTTTAAGATAAAATTAAACAAAGACTTTTGCAAAAAAGAAAATTCAATTGGTGAAATTAATAAATAATTCCTTTTAAAGTTTATAGCGAATTTGGAACACTATACGTGTCTATAAACTGGATTGTCATCTAGCTAATCAGTCTATTTTTGATGATGTATGTTAAGCCGGCGACGCCTGGCACTTATAGATATATCGTTTATTATTACACCGATTTAGTTAATTTTTTCAGTACAAAAATTCAGAAAAAAAAATTCCGAGGCTTCTTTGTAAGAACAAAGTCCTTAGCTTAATGGAGGCTTCCAAAAATCGAAAACTGGTTTAAAAATTGGTTTTTAAGACATATGTCCGCCATTTATGAACCAATCTTGCTGAATTTGAGGATGAGGATTTCCGGTCGTTTGATATAATCTTAAACATACCCTTTGAACCTATGTTGAAGGGTATAAAAAGGTATTTTTAGAAAAATTAAAGACAATGGAATACCTTGAAAAATATTTTTTCAGACACACTTTAAAGGTAGATTTCAATTTAAATCTAAAATTAGGTATTTAAACGCGTACATGAATTTGATCTGAAGTTTATAAGTTTCAAGATAAAGATTAAAAATATAAAAGTTATGCAGATAATATTAACATTTTCTACTATTATAATTTAAAATTTGAATTTGTGATATTTTAATTAAACCAATCCCTTATATTTGCTTTATGTAAAGCTTCAGTTATTTCTAGTCTAATATTTTTTGTTTAAATCTTAGTTTATTCTTCTTTGGTAATATATTTAAATAAATTTCAGTTGTTGTTATTTTAAATCTTATAGATTTCTAAAATCTATTATAATATTTAAACGATCAGTTTGTTACATTCTTTTGTGCTAAACACATGTTGCATATTCAATATTTTTTTCATTAAACCGTTTGTATTTAGCGGCACACGTGCCGTATTTTTTTCTTTTATTGTTTATTGTTTATATAAATTTCCCCTTAATATGTTTCATTCTTTATCAATACAATTAAATGCAAAAGTATAATTAAATATCTGAAAATAATTCTTTATTATAATGACTGACACTTGATTAATTAGTCATTTTAATGGTGGCAATGCTCAATGTTTTTACGTCTGGAATGTTTTTTTTTTTTTTTATCTCATGAAAGCGAAAATATAATGTTGTGTGAAATAAAGTAAATATGAATAGAAATTGCCAGAGACTGGATTTTAATACTAAAAAAACAAACTTTTTATTTTTATTTCAAGCGAAAAACAATCTTTTTTGTTCAAAAACTAATAGAAATTCATCACATTTTTTTTATTTTCATCAATAGTTATATATATTTTTTTCGTTTAAAAATTCTTTAAAGTTTTTTTTTATAATTTTGAAAATTTTCATAATAATTCATTTAAGATCTCCTAAATTTATTACGAACAGAACTGCCAACTCCAAAATAATTTTTTTTGTTCCTAAAAAGTATTTGTGCTTTCTATTTATAGATATCATTTTTGATGAATATTGTTACAGAATTAGAACTATATATGTATTTTAGAAATATATGATATATCAAATTTGTGATTCACCATATTGTAAATACATATGTATAAAACTTCAGAATTAAAGTTATTCAACATGTCAGATTAAATTCCTGGCAACAGATTTTAATAATATCAACATAGTAATGGCTATGGTAATAACCAGCGGAGGTCATATTCAATTGGAGACATTTAATTGAGATTTTTTAGGACGATTTTTTTTTTTACTAAAATAAGTTTATAAACAATTTATTTTACAAATACAGCATCATATTACAAAAAAAATGTCAGGAGACTTGTTTTGCAGTTCTCCTGAAAGAGTAAAAATTAACTTCATGATATTTAGGAATAATATATCCTTAATCCATATATATAAAACAGGATGTGTGTATGTATGTAACGTATGGACTCCAAAACGGCTGTGCCGATTTCTGATTTTTCAGGGAATCTTCAGAATATTCAGGCGGGTGACAATGTGAAGTCTGATTTTTGATTTTCGGTCTGCGGCGGAGAGGAGTGGCAAAATCCAATTTTCATATTGCACCACCAATGACATATACATATATTTATTTTTTTTTGCTTTTTTTATTTTATTTCATTTTTTTTTTTTTGCAAGCCGTTGTCATGTTTTTCAAAACGATTATGTAGTTCCGAAGATATTTACAAAAAACCTATGTTAATAATGATCCAATACAAAAATTTTAAAACTTTCGAAATGTTGCATTCAAAAATCCGAGTTTTCGGTTTACTTACTAAATATTTACATCATTTAAATCGTGTGGTAATACAACACTAATGTTTGCTTAGGGCCAGCTAGTATACATATATATTTTGACACATCTTTAAATAAAAAAGGAAAAATGCAACTCTTTAAACTTAAAAAATAAGAGCCGGTAATTCAACTGTACTCAACCAAGTTCAATAGATATTAGTGCCTGCTGAAGTACATAATGCATGTTATCTTGAAGATTGCAGTTTGTGAAACACATAATCGAAAATGTGTATTGACAAGTAGCTGCAGCATCTATAAAACTATATATATATTTTTGTCCATAATTTCAATTTTATTAACTATGCAGAAGAATTTTAAATATCACCAACAAATTCCCCAACATTTTCATCCTTGTCTGCAACAAAAGTTCCCCAAATTTGGAGTTAAAACACCAATTCTGGCAGCCCAGATTACAAATTACTTAATTAAAAAAAAAATACCTCAAAGGTAAAATTTTTTAATGCGTATTGATTTATTTTACGGCGATTAAAAAACAAATTCCTGAAAATTAAAAAATTAAGGGGTAATTAAATGGAAATTAACCCTCTTTTTGATATTATTGATATATCGCTCACTATTATACTTGGCTAATCTAGATCACAAATCTAAAATGAATGAAATGAAAATTGGTGTATAGCTCACTTTTATTTAAACCAGGATTCTCACAAGCTTGAGAACGAATCGCCTCAATTTTTGAGTAACAAATTATCCTTATTCAAACCCAAATGTTTGAAGTATGTCAATTTTAACTTGTTCCTCAAATTATGTTCAACATAGTTCAAATTGAATTTCAAGCTTGAATTCTCAATTTGATATCAAACGTTATTCTTAAATGTATAAACACAAGTCTGGATTTCTTTACATAGTCCGTGTTGTTAAATTAAACAAAAACTTAAGCGGCAACGGAAAATAAGCAACAACTTCAAATTTTTTTTCAATTTTGTTTACGAAATTCATATAAATTTATACAAAAATATGGTAATATTTTTTGTAAGAAAATAAAAACAATAAAATATTTGTAGAGAATTTAAAATACAATTTATTTTTTAAGCGTGCCGCATTGCGCACTTTTTATACAAATTTGTATGGAAATTTCCGGACCGGGCTTGTAATGTTTATACATTAAATCAGGTTAAATTTAATAAAATACTAAACAAAGAATTTATTTTCTTCAAAATTTATTAGTTATAATAAGAAATATCAGCTTTAATGTATTTCAAATAGGAATTATTAAATACATTTGAGAATCAGGTTTTAAATAATTTGACAAAAAAATAATTTAATTTGAGAGAATTATTCTCAAATCAATGTTTAATATTTGATTTCAAATAATTATATATTTTGAATAAAAATTTTGTTCTTAAAAAAGGATTTGAAAAAAAAAGATTTTGACTCAAAGACGAATAATGATTTCATTATCATTACAAGAAATAAAGAATTCAAAAAATATATATATTATTTGGCATTTGTTTAAGTGCAATCTATTTCTAAAACAGACAATCAGATAAAAACTTGAACACCGAAAGAAATATCGATCACAAACGTGTAGAAAACAATATCAATCAGCATGTTTTCAAATCGTACACTGCTTGTCGAAATTATTAAAGAAAATTGATACCGCATTGGTATCAAGTTGATATCATTTTAGTATCGAATTATTAAATTACATTATTTTCTATTTTCTTTATTTAAAATTTGTAAAAATATAGATTTTGAATCGTAATTTTTCACTTAGTGTATGGAATTAAAATTTGAACTGTGACAAATCTAAAAAAATATTTCGAATTTTACAAAATTTATCGAAATATGAATTGGTGTGATTCTTTGTTTTGAAAAATTGTCACTAACTTTAAACCGCATAGATGTTAAAATTGTCAAAATTCAGATTACTTCACATTTGATTTCAGTTCATACAAAATTATGTTTATTAAATTGATGAGGCATTTCATAAAAACCTAAGCGAAAAAGTATTGGATGAATGAAATTTTTGATAAAAATTAAACAAAAATCTTTAAATACGAAGAAATAAATAGATTTGTATTCTACAATGTTATACGCTCTTATTTCTTTATAATCGATATTTTAATTGAAAAAAGTGCACGTTTCTCTAACGGAGGTTTCCCAGAAATGTTTGCTACTTTGGTTTTTGTTGAATTCAAAAGTTTTTATCCATAACTATTAAAGTGTTTACAAGTAGTTGGAGGTTTCCTCTAGCGCTAGCATTTAGAGTATCATTCATGTTTTGTATTTTTTTTCGAGGGCCTTATCGTTATTTTAAAAATATTTATCGTATGTGTGAACTTCATAACTGGATTAAGCTCTGACACTAATTTGTAGTTTTTGTTCAGTTTTCTAGTCACATTTCATATCAGTTCAATGTTCGTTCAAGTGTAGCGGAAAAAGAACAACAATTTTTGGAAAATATAATATTCATAATGGCTTTATGATACTAGAGTCTCATCTAATGATGATTCTAAATGGTGTCACTAACATCTGGTTTCTAATTATAATTTATTAGTATGTCATATATTCTTTAAAAACATTTGAAAGAATTAAATAACTATAATTCCTTTTGACTTTATTTGATATTTTATCATTTTATCATCGTAAGTATATTTCATATTACTTATTACTTGCTATCTTTTGGATTTTTTATATATTTCGACTTTAACTTTATTTAAAAAAAAATCGTATATTCGCCCAATTTTATCGAGAGTTATTAAGAGATCTTCTGAGAATTCGTTCCAAAATTTTCGGCCTATATTATGACTATTTTTCTCTATTCAATTTGATTCATATCTTAAGTCTAGACTGAAATTCTCGTGATATTAAATAATATATTAAAATAATATTGTATACCTTATTTTGACTGAAATAAGATTTGACAAATCTAAAGTTTTATTTTAATTTATTAAAATCGATCAGATGTAAGTACTAGATCTATTAATCGTATAAATTTTTTTTTATAACAATTTATTCTGCATTTATTAGTGTACAATAAAACAAAAGTATTTTTTCAATTTTGTATGCTCTTAGTAATCTTTTTTAATCTCTATTAGAATTATGTTAATTAAGAACCTGTTGAAATTTATTTTCAAAAGAAAAAAATGTAAATTTAAACTAAAAATGTCAAAACAATACAAAACATTAAGCAAACAGCAATCAAAACAAAAAAAAAAAAAAAAAAAAAAGAAAAACAAATAGTTTAACAACACTATTTTAAATAGCAACTACAATAACAACTAAAGAAAAAGATCTTAGAACTTTTAATAGATTCAATAGATACTTCCTACATTTCCGATAAATTCAATGAACTATTATCAAGTTAGTTTGGAGCAACAGCAATGATTTTATACATAAATCAAAATAAATTTAAAACCCGAAAGAGTTAAAAATAAAAAAAAAAACAATCTCGAAAACAACTTCAATGTGCGCAATTTTAATGCTATTTGATTTTGGTTGGTATATTTTCCAAAAAAAAAAAAAAAAAAAATCCAAAAATCCTACAAAAAAAGTTTTTGTTTAAAGAAAAATTACGAACAATAAAAGCACAGAAATACTCTCGGTAAACATAATATTTGCGAGACAGTTTATGATTTTTTCTTTTTGTTTTCATTGTTTTTATACCTTTCCACTGGTGTAAAGGTTTGTCCACAGGTGTATATAAGTTTGTCATTCCGTTTATAATTTCAGAGAGTAAAAAAGTTTATATTTTCTGGATCCTTGTATGACGTCAGTAGGTAGATGTCCAACCGTCCATGCGTTTGTCGGTTAAAATGGCGTTTATGAAGCTCAGCGATAACTGCCATATATATATATATATATATATATATGTATATATATATATATATATATATATATATATATATATATATATATATATATATAGATATATATCAAACAATCGGAAATTCTTTTAAAAATTTTGCTATTGAAGCAAGATATTTTCATAAATGGCGAAGATATGTGTAAAAGCTCGTTTTTTTTAGGTTTTTTCGACTTAAAAATAGTTTATGGCGTTTGTGAAGCTTCCCGATAACATAGATAAACGATATATATATCAAAAGATCTAACATTTTCCAAAATTTTTTTTATTGAAACTTCGAAAAACCAGTTTAAAACTAGCGGAGATATAAAAAAAACAGTTTTTCAAACCGAGTTATTGGCAAATCTATTTTTTATTTAATGTCTGCTTCCCTTATAGTTTTTGTTTTCATGGGTACTGAAAAACAACCATAATAAACTAAGACATATTTTTTAATCACCTAATTAATAATTTTTCTGTTGAAAAAATGAACTCAGTCGATCCAGTATTAACAGAGTTATAGGTAGAAACGCGTTAAAAGATTTTTTGAAGCTCCTATATAAGCTATGGACCTCGTTCTTGCATAAAATGATCACACAAGTTTTTTCGAATTTCGCTTTTATAAAGCAGTCAAATCCGTCTACAAATTTCGCGTATACTCTTTTTTAATTTAATGTTGCCTTACATTTATAAAATATTTATTTTGCACCAAAATGATAATATCTTCCTTAAATATGTGGGAACTTTTGCAAAATTCGAAGTATTCAATTTATTATTTACTATAACTCTATTACTTGCGATAACTAATATTTACTTTATATAGGAGCTACTTGACCTATCCATCCTATTCGAAATTTGATATGAAAATTACTTTTAAAATTTTTTAGTTCTTTAGATGAGAAAATTTATCTATTCATTGCATGGGAGCTACATCTCCCCCTGTACCTATCGTTCCTATTTTAATTTCATCAATGCGATATAATAAAATGAAGATTCTTATAAAATTTGAAGGCTCTTACTGCAATAGTTCCTTAGATATGCCATAATGAGTATTTGCTTTAAATGGGCTGTACTGTTCCCCCTGATTCGATCGAAAAATAAAATATCTTAATTGAATTTAAGGACACACAGGATAATGCAGTGGAAAATTTTAAGCAAATCGGTTCATCCGTGTTACAATTATAAAAAAGTTGGCGTAAAATATTTGCGTTGCATCCGATGAAGATCAAACATAACCTATAGCACATAAATACCTTCATTAATAACGTGCAAAATTGAAAAAATAGATTTTTTTTTAAAGTAGGCGTAAGATGTGAGTGTGACGTCTAAAAGAGATCTGAATTAGCCACAACCACCCTCGGCACTGGTACTATCTCTGTGCTAAAATTGGTTCAGCCGTTTAAACGTGATTTATACACAAACAAACAAACTTACACTTACCTCATTTTTATAATATATATAAGGATTTATAAAATCTTGATTCTATTTAAACTTTATATGAAAATGCAAATTATTTAAAGTTTTTAGTGTTTATGTATATATAGAATAGAATAGGTAAATATATTTGTAATTACATATAATATAATATATTTAATTTTCAATAGCACATCTCAACAAGGGTTAAGGGTATATAAGATTCGACACAGCCGAATGTAGCTCTCTAACTTGTATTTGAAACTATTTATTAACTACAAAAATGTTCCATCTACAAAATATACTTCGTCGTCAGACCTACTCATACAGAGAGTTATTTATTTGGTCGGTTTGTTGGTAGTTGTTAGTAGTGCTGCTGCTGATAAGAAGTATATAAATATTTAAACAATAACACAAGCAACAACAATTTAAGCTATAAGCAAAGCGCGTGCCTCCAATCAAGTTTGTATTTTTTTCACTCTTTCCCCACTAAACTCAACTATTATTTAACGGTTTTTTTTTTTCAGTATTTAATTTTTAAAATGTACTGTTTCTACAGGCATAGACAAATTGTCAAACAAACAGACAAACAAACCGACATGTAGACAGACGTATATGTATTAATTTCAACTAAAACCGTTAAAATGACACACAATGTACAGTAAAAAAAAAAAAACCCGATACTGGTACGGAGTAATATGAATTGATTACAGTCTGTATGTCTGTCTGTCTATCTATCTTTATGATGAGATGTAACAATTATGGCTGTTGATAAAGGGGGACCCCAGAAACGATGAGAGGATGTGGGGGAAGCTGTATAAATAATGATAATGACAAATAGCAAATTCTATGAAATACACAAATAGCGTGAAAAAATTAATTGAAACAAAAACAAGAAAATAATATAACAATAACAATATGTTAATAAATAATTGGAATTAATTTTCGGTGAGATTTTGTGAAATTCCATTTAAACAAAAATCACACGTCATAACTATTACAACAACTATTTATAATATTAATATGATACACTTACAAAAGATTATTTGTATATTAGAGAGATAAAGATACAAAATATTTGCATATATTAAAAATTAAGGTGTTTTTTGCTAGACATCTATTACACTGAATAAAATTAATTTAACTTTGGTTAAGTTTTTGCATATTAATAATAAAAGAATTTTTGGAATAATTTAGTTAAATAGTCTCTATTAGTTTCCTATAAAGTAAAATATTACAAATTGACTTAAAAAAATCGAGAGTCTGAAAGAGCTCCTAAAGCATCAAAAACGAATTAAACGAGTTAAAAACGAATCTCCAATGATATAAATTTTAAAAGATTTAGATTTTCGCCTCTTCGGAAGTGGAACTAATGGCATATTTTGTTACTAATAATTACTTCTAGAAAAGCGAAAATGAATGTTTTTTTTTGCAAATTATTTCTATTGAAACTTCAATTTCACCAATTTAAATTTATTTTAATAAATTACATAAACATTAATTCGGGAGAATAACTACAAAAACAGTGAATAAGAATCATAAAAAAGTACATACTTCCAATAACAATACTCTGTTCAAATCATTACTTTTGAAAAATTTTTTTTCTGGCTTTCCAAATCATTTCAAATAACTTTAATTTCAATTTTTAAATGAGGACTTCGCATGAACTTAGACTTTTTTTCGCTTTGCTATACAATATTTTTCGGTTTATATACAAAAAATATTAAAGTAATTTAAAAAATTTTAAAACAATGATTTTTCCCAATTGACAATATTATAAATAAATAAATGCAGTTTAATTGAATAAATCAAAAAATTAAGTTAAAGAAATCGAAATTTTAATTAAATTAAATGATTATAAAATACAAAAGCAATTAAGTAGTTAATTGGATTGATTAAAATAATGATATAACTATTTAATTAAATTAATTAAAATACACAACTTTTTAATTTTCGGCAGATTTTTGGAATCGATCAAATGACAATTATATTAACGTAATTTGGGATGCGGTATTCGAATTACTATAAAAAAGGGCTTTAAAGAACTTGATCAAGTTGTTTTCTAAATTGTCATATGTAAAATTGAAAATGTTAAGCGGTCAATGAAGTAACAGTCTTGGTGTCTGTCAAAGTTTCAGGAATAAAAAAATCCCCAAAAACAAATAATCGACGATGTATTCCAAAACTAATATTTCTCAAATATCTTTTGAAAATTAATTTAGGAATTGTTAATTGATTAATTAATTGGAATTGATTAACATTTTCTCAAAATGAAAATAATAAAAATAATTAAGTTTATTATTGAAATTTTTATTTCAAATAATTGACCATTTAGTTTTGGTTTAATTTTTGACACTCTTAAATTCAATTGTAAACATACATCAAGTACAATGCTGCCATTTTATGATATAAATTCCCGCTTTTTATTTTGTAAGATTTTTTAAGTATCTATGTGCAGTATCATTAAAAAAATTCGGATCAGAACATGTCAATAGTAGTAATGGATAGTTAAAAATGCTTTACATTGATCACGATTTCATCAAAATTCAAACCAAGTGAGCTATATATAAGCATAAATCAGTCTGCCAGATTTCACGAAGATCGGAAGAAAACTGATCATAGATCCCAAATATTAATTTTATAATATATTAATTTATAATATTAAAATATTAATTTTATAAAGGGAAAAACAACAACATTACTTATATATTATATATATTTTTCGATAGCCAATATAGCAATATATCGGTTTAAAAAATATACTAAATAATTTTTGTCCAATTGCGGATATATTTACACGTTAGATGGTTCAAAATCGTATACCTTGAAAAGTAATCAACATTAATTATGTAATTTTTCCTTTTTGGCCACAGAAATATATATAAAAAATACACATTTTATATGAAAATGCCCAAATTCTTCGCTACAAATATAAGTAAAATTTTCCAGTGTATTTTATGAAAAACAACTATAAAAAGAAAACACGATTAATTAATACAAAATACAAGTTGTCTTTCATTGACGTATGCATACTTTTCAAAATAAAATTAAAATCTATAATTTTGCAAATTCCAAACTGACCGTTAGCAGACAGAAAAACCCAAAACCCCTTTATTCAAATTTAACAAGTAAGAAAGATATAGACGGTCAATCCCGACCATATGATACCCCATACCATTGTCCATCAAAATTCGTTGATGGGTCTTACATTACAGATGTGGACAATTGTAGACCGATACTTTTACTAAGTGTAAAATAAAATACACGAATACAGAATATTACGTTAATACTAACATTTTTATGAATTTATACACTTTAGAGTGATTCCCGAAAGTGGCCTTATATGGAAGCAATGGTAAATTATGGAGCGATCCTCATAAAATTTGCCACTGTGATTTCTACTTATATAAAACTTATTTGTCTCGAATATAAACCTGATACTAACATGTGTACATGATTTTTGTACATTAAAGTGATTTTCGAAAGAGGGTTTTATATGGGAGCTATGGTCATCTTCATGATATTTGGGAAAAAGATTGATACTTATAGAAAACATGCTTATTAAGGCATTTAAAGCATTTATGATCGTTAAACCTCTATCCCGGGGCTAGGTTAACATTATAACAAATTTCAGTTGACTTCGTCAATGTGCCATGAAAGTTCCATGTGTCAAATTTCATTGAATTATCTTCAAAATTGCGACCTGTACTTTATGCAAAAGATTTACATGGATAGTCTAACCAGCCAGACGGATGGAATGGACGGATATTTAGATCGACTCAAAAAGTGATTCTGAGTCGATTGGCATACTTTATGGTGGGTGTTGGATGATTTTTTCGGCGCGTTACAAACATCAGCACAAACGCATAATACCCCAACCACTTATATTGGTGTGGGGTATAAAAAGTAATGAAATATAAGTCAGACGCCATTTTAGAACAATTGGGAACAAAAAATACTATTTGAGAAAAAGAATGCTAATTTAAATATCATCTTATATACGGAACATAAAAATTAATGATTAGTAAGAATTTTTTATTAACGCCATCAACAAAAACAAACACCAGCAATAAAACACAAATTTATCCATTAACAGCTTAAATAAGTAAATTTAAAATATACGATAAAAATATTTTTGACAAAAAAAAAAAATGAAATTAAAGAAGATGCATTCAAGGTCTAGCAAGGTCGATATTTTGCCAGTTATTATAACAGTACAATGACCCATTTGAAAAAAAAAAATAAATAAAAAATCTTATTATTTGTTTATTTGTTGCATACTGGATACACTGGTACCATGTCCGTCGTACAAATCTAAATACATTTCGATCATACATACTTTCAAATACAATTATAATATTATTATAAGTATGTATGTATGTATGTATGTATGCATGCATATATCTATGTATGTATGGTCTGAAGGTATATTTTAATATAATACCGACTAACTGACTGATCTACACATAATTTAATACAATACCGAATAAAACAAACATTTTTGTTTTTATTTGTATATTTTAAATTTAATTTTTTTTCGGAAGAAAAGGCGACAAAAATCTACGGGCTGTTAATACTTCTGTCAGTCAGCCAACCAGTAAAAATATTTGTTATACTGGTTGTTGGGTACCCCACTACATGTTAAATGGGAGTAAATGCTAATTTTGTCAAATTATAAATAATAAAATAATAAAAAAAAAAACATTTATATATTTATATGTTTATATAGAGCTTGTTAGAATTTTAAAGAATACGAGTATTAATCAATTAAAAACAAGACAAAAAAAAAAACAAATATAATTATAAAGTAATATAAGCAAAACTGGCTCTTTTTCTCTTCAAACTTTGACGTCATGTATTCTAATCGATATTATTTATTAATATTACTTTGAAATTTATAAATATTTAATTTTTTTAAAAGATATACATACTTATTTTAAATTACAATATTATATTTTTTATAAATTTCTTAACAATGAAATAAATTGTTCAACAACAATTCAAAGAATTTAATATACAATTTTTGGGACTTACATGACTTCAAGGAATCCAAAATGTAACTCTAAACTTCACAATATTTGGTATAATCTACTTATATGGGCTTTTGATTTTCATGCCAATATACTCGGAAAATTTATGATCATCCAGCATAAAGTGCCTTTAAAGTCACATAATCGATATCTCTGTAGCATTATCAAATCGTTTGAAGGATCTACAGAAAAAATAACACATAAATCAAAATAAAAAGCGGTCAAAAAATTAATTTCAATGCTATAGACGAGTTTAATTCTGTCCACCGACAAATCGGCATATTTCAATCAATATGATTTTCAAGTGTGCAAAGACAGACAAACTTGTGTGTACGTGTTCAGCTTGAATTCTCGTGAACCTAAACATAGGCAGTCATTGCATCACTAGCATCAGCACCACTAGCACTACTGTCATTATCATTGTTGACGTCATCATCACACGCCAATCAAATTAAAATGAGAGAAATAAATAAAATATTTATAAAATAAAATAATAAGAAAAATCGTTTAAATAACAACGAGAATAATCTTAAAGCAAGTCGTTAAACGTTTATAAGAATATTTTCGTACTTCAAAGCCATTTTGGTGTTTTTAATATAATTTAATATTAATTTTTTTTGTAAAGGCAATTTATCGGGAGTGATGAGTATGATTGAAGGATATAAAAACTCAAATAAATTTTTAGGTGTGAACGCTAAGACACACATGATCGAACAATAATGTTGACTTTTTTTTTAGCTGTTATAGTATTTGGAGAATCTTTTCAGATGTAACACAAATCAGAGGTCTTTTTGATACACAGATCAGTTTAAAGTTATCTTATTACTCTAGGATGAGAGTCATAATATGAAAAGCGGCTCAAATAATACAGTACAATAAATATGGCATTAGATAATATTGATTCGCAATGAAAAATTATGAGTTAAAATTTTGTACAGGGAGATAAGAGCCATTTGAAATCAGTTCGGGTCAAAGGTTACTAAAATAAATTTCTTTGCTATATTATTACTCTATATTTTCGTTTATGTAAATGTATGTTGCAAGCAAATTGTACTAGATCTAAACTTCTTTGTGTGTTCCTGGTTTGCATCAAAATTTTGATTCACTAAAATCTACAAAGTCATATTATTATGTATGTATTAGTTAAATCTAATATTGCTGTAATTATAAAAATGTTTTGGAAATAAATTTATACACTTTATTCTAGTTAGCAATTTATTTGAAATGTATCTAAAGAAAAAAAAAAATTCTCAAATTCTCTAAACCTAATTTCATACAATTTCGTCCTTTAATTGAAAATCAAAATTTTCAAGAAGATCAATATTGTGAATATATGTATCTTCCAAGCATTTGGCGAAAATCCACTTCCTTTTAATAAAATTTTTCTTTAAATGTAAATTTTAATGTAGATTTTACATTTTTTCAATAACTTGGAATTGCGTCAACAATTTCAATGCAAAATAAAAGCGAGTCAGTAGTCTAGCAAGACCCCCGAATGGTTTTTCAAAGTTAATTCGAATTTCGGTTTTATGGCCTCTTGACGTTCGAATTTTTCGAAGTCCTTTTTTCAATATGATTGGAAATAAAAATCATTTGAATTATTTAATTCAAATTTTATTATATGTTGTTGTTAGTATTGTTTTATAGACTACTAGTTTTTTACTGGACGTCACCCCCTTTTTACGCCCATTTTTGTCATAATGTTATTTACTTTATTTGACTTGATCTTATGTCTAAACTACTGAACCAATTAAAATGAAACTTGGCACATATGTATATTCTTGAAAGAAGTACTGACTGGATGCCACGTCCACTTTTCTAAGAAAGACTTTCTTTTCAAATTTGATAAACATTTTTATTTATTGTATATCCTATAATTCTTTTTGGAAATGTGCAAAATATCAGTTAAATTGGTTGAAGAATGTGACTAGTCATATATTGCCTACAATCTTATTGTGAAAAGTGGGCGCAAAGAGAATTTATGAGAATGGGAGTGTTTATGCCCAGAACCATAAATATTTTTTTACTACTGATGTACTAAATAATATCTATGAGGTTATCTTGAGGAAACTTTGTTCTTATTAGGTTTAAGTAAAACCAACGTAGCCCCACTAGATACTTCTTAAAATGAAAATTTCTTGTTTAAAACATGACTTAAAAGGCAAAGGATTTTTCATGGCTAAGGATAATCTTGATCGAGTTGGTCTATTCATAGATGATGTTATGTCACTCATTAAAGATTTTTTACAAAAGGTGATGACTTAACGAAATTTGTTTTATTCTAGTAATTTCATTAAACAAGTTTTTTTTTTTTGAATCGCACTGTTTAGATTTCAATGAAATCTAAATGGGTAAGATACCACGAATGCCGATGAAGTGTGTAGTGGCTCAGAAAATATGTATTCCATTCTGCTGATGTCTAATTATAGTCTACAAACTCTGCTTTGGTACTGCCAAACAGAGACAACAGGGCAATTTACGATTACAAAATTTTTTACGCACTAAAAATATTTTCGAAGACCTATAAACGCATTTATCTGTCATTAAAACTGATGAAGCTATATTTTTAATATTATGTAGATACTTTTTTTGGAAAATATATCGGCCGAAAAGTGTATACTGGAGTTATGACGGACACCCAGTTTTTCTAGTATTTAGTCCATAACTTTTTTGTTCATGAACCGATTTTGCTCAAACAGGATAAAATTTTCTCTCAAAAGTATTTTAAAGTTTCGAAGGACACACTTTAAAAAAAAATTATAGAATATTTACCAAAATTATATCAACCCAATATGGATGTAATAAATAATCAAATAAAAGCTGATATAACAAAAGTTTTAATTTAAATGTTGTATCACAAAATGTTAAGAAAATATCCCTTATATAAAGTATAAGAAAGAAAATTATAAAATTTTTATTAAATTTGCCAAAAATAATAAATAAAATATATATAAAACTTTTTTCCCATGATGTAATAAAATGACCACTTATGGACCGAAATGATGCGAAAAAAATTAGTAATATTTTTTATAACAAGCTCAAAATTACGTATTTATTGATATCCATTACAAGACAAAACCTGAAGCTTTTTTTTTTGACAAAATATACTAGAGCCGTAATTTTTAATTGCTGGTGGAGAACTAAAGATATATTTTTATTTTTTCCTGTATTTTGTTCATTAATAAATCGTTTGAGTAGTCCTCCTCTAATTTTTCAACAGGACACTAATGTAAATATGTATTTAGGCTTTAAATAATTATTTTAATTAATGTTTCCCTTGCAATTTCAATATAAAATGAAATGATATAATTCAAGATAAGGCATCATGCTTATTATAATTTGTTACTGTTAGAATTAAAACTAAAATAATAAGATAAGACATTTATAAAACAATAAAAAATCAACATTTATGTAATTGATATTTTAAACGAATTCTTTTTTTAAACAAATTTTATAAATTAAAAATGTGGCTAAAATTTCCAAATGTACTGGAAAACACAAAAAAAAAAAACAATATATGTATTACTATAAAATTCGTACAATTCCCGTGACAACTAAAACAATAACAAACTCAAAAGTCAGTTAATGATAAAAAACAATATTTATAAAAACTGACAGTCAGACACAACAAATTGAGAACAAGAAACTTTTAAGATTCGTGCGCTTAAAGTTAAGCTTAAAACAAAAAAAAAAAAAAAAAAAAAAATAAAAATAATTAATGCCTGCCAGCCGGAACTTGAAATGTTTTTTTTTTTTCTTATTTACGAGAGTACCACAGACACAGATATGTACCTATAAATGAATACAAGATCGGATTTGTAGTTATGTTTGTTTGAATTTAGATGTACCTCGTTTTATTTCTGTTTTGATATTTTATTGTTAATGTTGACCGATACCCTGGTGAACATTGAGTAAACATTTATGTATATTTTTTTTGGGATTTTAATAGCTAGAACTCGTTAAACGGTTTATAGAGGAAAAATATAATAATGTAGAAATAGATACAAAATCTTAAATCCATAAATTCTTGAAAGTTTCTTCTCTTTTTATTATTTGTCTGCACATTTTCAAATTGAAATGGCTTTTCTTAAATTTAAGTCTCTTTCTTGCAAATCTACTATCCTGAACAAATCACTTTTATGTAGTTCTTCTCTTGTTATTAAAGTTCTAAGTGTACATATTTAATAAAGCGACAGTCAAGGTCGTTTGTATTTGATTCAGACTCTTCTTAATAGCCAATCACCACTGGCATGCTCATCATCAACATCTCTGACAGTTAAAATGATCCTTTATTATTATTTTTTTTTCTTTGTTCATTCCATATGTTTTGGGGGGGTGTTTTCAGCCGCAACACTTAAAGATCGTTTGATCGTTTATAAAAATCATTTTCACAACTCATCATCATCTCTTCTTTATCTACGTCGTGAGCATTTTGTGAATTCTAAGAATTTTGAGTGATTTTTGCAAAATAAACACAGAGTTTATTGGAAGGTAGGAAAAAAAAAAATAAATAAAAATTGTTAAATCCACTAAGTGCAAAAAGAAAAAAAAAACAGTAACGAAATAAATACTTTAACTAAAACTGTGATTAGCACAAATACCTATAAATACATGGACTATTATAGAGTATACGATGTAGCACCTTTTTAGCAGCTTACTATGTCTGGCGCCCAGCCAAGATCTATATAAATGGCAGTTTTAGCGTTTGTTACTTGAGCAACGAATGAACGAATCGCAAAAACTCATTGAGATTTTTAAAATTCTATAAGTATTTTTTAAAGCAGTGAAAATTTAAACTAATGAGGTGCAAATCCATAGTCTGAATTTTGTAATTACAGAGTGTTTATTTGTGAGATTTTAGAAATATCTATATTTGGGAGTTATTTTTGTAGGGTTAAGCTTTTGTAAAAAGAAAAATAATAATGATAATAAATTTTTTGTAATTTTTTGTTTTGTGAATATCCGTTTAGTTTTTGTTAAAATCGATTTTGTTGATTTTTAATAGAATTCTCTAAAGGATTTATATATACATGTTATAAATTATCTGTGACCTGTGGAAAGTTAATTTCAAAACAAGTCGAAGTAAAGTATGCTTATATTTACATTTTCAATTGTAAATATTTAAGTACATTTAGAGAGTTATCAAAAAAAAAAATTTTATACTTTTATAAATGTCTAAACACAACATAGTCCGCATTTTTAAATTAAAGAAACACTTAGACGGCAACGGAAAATAAGTAACAATTTCATTTATTTTCATTTGATTTCTTTTTTTTTACTTCAAACTTATTTCAATTTTGTTTACGAAATTCATAAAAGTGATTAAAAAAAATAAAGACAACAAAAAATCCGGAGAGAATTTAAAATAAAATTTATTTTTTTGCATACAAATTTTGCATACAAATTTTTATGGAAATTTCCGGACCATTATTTTTGTGTTTATACATTAAAACTAGAGACTCTAAAGAATAAAAACATGTTTATTGTTTTTGTTTAAAGTTATCAGTCACAGAAAAAATATAAAAATTGTAAAAATTCAGAAAAACTAATTTTTTACACTTTTTTTCACACCATTTTTAAATACATTTGTAAATTTTCTATAACGTATAATAAATTTTTACAATTTTCTTACAGTTTACCTGTTTTTTTTGACACTGTAACAATAGATATGAAATTTTTTAACTGGGTTTCAGTATCTTTTACAGTTTTTAATCTGAACCATTTACTTTTAGTTACCAAATCTAGTCAGAATTTCGATCTGCACATTATTTAGTATTTGAATTCATAGATTATGATCATTTATCAAAGTTATCAATAATAACTAACTTTTTTGTTGGTTGATGCAGGGATAAAAAAAAGAAAAATTTGGCCAAAATTACCAACAAAAATAAAATTTGCGTATTTTCTCAAGCAACGTCAAGACAAAGTTGCCAGTACTCAAGCGCTGATAATTTTGTTTTAACTCTGCAATAATACTGACAAATTGAACCTACGTTAGGCAAGTTTTTATCGTGAAAAAAACTTGACATTTGCCTTGTTAAAAATTTCTCTAGTATAAATTCGACGTAAAGTGTGAAAATTTATCATTGGTGAATAAATCTATCACGTTAGTTGCCAGACTCCTGGTGGCTCGAACCCCACTTATGCTCTAGTAACGACCCAATCTGCGAAAAGATATTTACTTGATGTAGATTTGTTACTGTACAGAATCTCTAGTGTTTATAAAAAATTTTCACAATGCACTGATTATGGATCTTTAGGTGAACTTCAATGAGTTATATTATTTTTTTTTTAATTTTATTTCTTTTGTTATTTGTAATATTGAAATATTAAATGAAAAATACTCTATATATATATAATCCTTATATAGACAAATGTATGGTTTTTGACGATTTTACTTCAGTAATTTGGTGAATTTACCTCATGGCACACTGTGACATTTGTCCAATCTAGAGCGACAAAAGTCAAAATTCCAATATCATTTTTTGATTCGATATAACAATGTCCGTCCATCCGTCTGGCTGGCTATCTGTACATGTGAAACTTGGAACAAAGTACATGCCCACTTCCGAAAACCTTTAAAGTGAATACATCCTACATAAATTTAACTATTAACATGATATTTGATGCAAAAAAGTTTTACATATGTTTTAGAATATTTAAATAGCGACCAATAAACATATTTATATTATATATTTTTAAAATTAAAAAGCAAAATCCGTTCCTAAAAACAATTCAATTAAAAAAAGGCCGAAAAAGCTTCTGATTACACACCGTATCAATATGACTTTACTGCAAAAAGGCGTAATTTTTATTTAATAGCACTTCGAGGAGGGCAAATTGGGGCAGAATTTTATTTGTTTATTTAATAGAGTGGATGTTGCTGTTACATGCGATAGTAAAATTTTCGAGGAACTATGAGGGACTTAAAAATTTTATAAAGTAATTAATCAAACATTTTTTTAATATTTTATAATTTTAAAAAAAAAGAAAAAATATTTCTTGATTTTGTTTGAAAAGGCAATTTGCCCAGTAAATAAATACATCGAATAACCTTTAAAATGGTATAAATCTATTACAACATGTTTAAAAATAAAAAAAAGATATGTTGTTTTAAACTATGAGCTTTTTTAATACATTTTAAACAACATATTTACAATGATTAACATGTTTAAATTTCGACCGAGTTGAAGTGTTTTTCAACACATATCAAAAATTTGGTTCAATCGGGCAACTTTTATTTTTCGACTTTTGTTAAGCTAAATTGGAGAAATGTCACAGTGTACATGGATGGAGTGATATCGCCGTTTTTCATCACTACAAAAATTCATAAAAAAAATAAGCAAAAATGAGAGATAGTCAAGACCAAAAGAACTGAAATTAAAGCCAACACATCCATGTAAATACGGTTTACAGTTGTGAGATGAGAGAATTTTTAAAAAAGCGACGAATGGTTCCTCCTTCTACCCAACATTTTCCAATTACTGTATTTTAACGTTTTAGACACTTTGAGTTATTTTTACCCCAAATTAAATTTTAAATTATAAAATATATAAAATAATCCGCAATATTTTCAGAAAAAAAAAATATACAAAATTTTACAAACTATATGCATTTTTTTATTTTTAAGTAAGTCTAGCGCCTGTGGTTGTAAGCCATCAACAATATTACTAGTCTTTCCAAATTAGTGAACATAATTTAAAAATTTCATGAATTTTTAAATTTCACTCTTTACATTAATAATGAAACAACTTCAAACTCTTCCAATTACACATTCTTAGAACACACCCTGTCTATTTGATGGCACAAAGTGTTAAAAGTCTTCTTCCTCTAAACCAGTATACGATTGAAAGAAAACTAATGTTAAAACAAAGATTTCATCATCATTAGTGTTTGGATGAATGGTCTGATCTGATCTCATCTGATTTGTTAGTTGATCTGCTTATTTTCCTTATTTAACAGGAAAAAGATCTTATGAGTATATAATTTTGTGGTTAGTAATCAACTTGAAAATCGTGCTAATTGCATTTAATCTCACACCGAGACGTGTGCGTCAGTCGAAACTACTTAAACTTAATTTTTAAGACAATCTGAAATACATCACACTTGCTATTTGGTGTTAAATGCAACACGAACGTCATAAGGGATTTAAAAAACAAACACTCAAAGCGGACCAAGACTTTAAAATAACAGACAAATCGCTAAATATTTTTTCAAATCATGAACAACTATTTTGCTAAAAGAATTAATAATTATGACTTTTTTTTATTGTTTGAGAAAAATATTCTAAGTCATTTATTTAATTCTATGAATTTGCACACTTTTATTGTAGTTTTTGCTATTATCTTTTTGCAATCTCACGTTCAGACGTATGAGTATTTCCCCAACATTTAACTCTTTTCAATCTCGTTTCAATATTCTGTAGATGTGAAAGAAAAGCCTTATGATCATGTTTTTTATTCCAACAAATTTAATTTAAAATTTAAAACTAAAAAACTCGATAAAATACACAAATAAATAAAAATTCGTTAATAATTTCGTGTTAATAACGTGTGATTATTTATTAAGTCTTATTATCACTTTTTTTGTTATCGTTATTGTATTTAATTTATTTGTGCGAAAATACTATTTGGCTGATGATCAACATCTTTGATGGAAAAAATTTTCCATTGATGAATTTGACAAGTTGGTTCGATATGTGTGTGGAGCGCATGTTTTCAATAATTCACTTTGCGTCATATTTTAATTCTATATTTCTGTTTTTATTGCTGTTGTCTTCATTAATTCCGTAAATAGTTGTGGTACTCGTGAGCAATTACATGTGAGCTTTAATTATTCTCTAAAGATAAATATTTTTAAAGAGATCATCAATTGAATGAGTGTTTTAAAATGCAATAGAAATAACATTTCATAAAGTGTTGTAATAGTTACTTATGAATTTGGAAAAAAAAAACTATTAACTAATGATTTAGTATATAATTTAATTATGGTTTGGATTTAGAATAAAAATCTGAGGAGTGTTATTCTACTTAATATTGATATTCTAATCATGACGTAAAGTGACATCTAAAATTGTATATCCGCTATAGGAGCTATTCAAATTAAAATAACGTACAAATTAGTTTTTCGTATTTTGTATAACTGTCTGTGAATTATTGATAACTACAAAATTCTAATTTTTACAGCGAGAATCCAAATAAAAAAATCACTAGTCTGTTAAAATAATGCTATTAATAGACTTAGCATAATATTAACTAAATGTTTGCCGGTTCATAGTTCATAAGGCATCACGTTTACAATATAAAAATCTATATTCCAAAATGTCTGCTGTAAAGCAAATCAAAGCATGAAACAATATTTTCTTAATGACTCTCTAACGACTTGTTTTATTAAAAAGTATGATGTGATGTATATCAGATTCTCTTAAAAATTTAGTTTAGTTACGACTGACGCACACGCCTAGGAGAGAGATTTAAAGGTATCACCCAACCAGTGTTTCCAGAGGTAGCTTGGAAAAAGTTACAGGTTTTTGTAAGAAAAGATACAATTTTTCCAAACAATTTTGAAAAAATAAATGGCGAATACGTATTGATATATATATATATATATATATATATATATATATATATATATATATATATACACATATATATATACATATATATATATATATTTTTTTTTTTTTGCAATAACAAATTTTTCTCGACTGCGTTTATAGGAATATTCCACTAAAATAATCACTAATATGTTCTGATTGCTAAACTAAAGAAAACAACAAAAGCAAATATTTCTTACATAAAAAAGTACCGTTAACAACACAACATTGTTTTTGCTTAAGAGAAACGAATATACCTGAAAGAAAAACAGAAATGTTTAATGCGTTTATAGGAATATGCACCAGTGTAGTTCCAATGCGTATTTCGCTGGTTGCTTAAGACAGCTCATCAAGAAAACTTTCCCAAATTTTATGAAAGCTAAAAATTTCTTATACATAAAAACATATTTAAACTCAATAGGAGTTAGAAATGTTTTAAGTACAAGATATCAAAGCTTAGACAAAACACAACAATAAATCAAGATTTTATGTTTTCTTACATTTCTTAAATTCTATTACATATTTTCTATTACATTTGATTTGGTAAGCACTTTCGCAATTTATACTACATACATACAACTTTTACTGTAAAAATTGATGGTATTAGATTTCTAAAAATTTTATCTGAAGATGCAGATAGGAAATAAGAAATAAATGGGTTTTTGTGGCTGTGGTTTGGGTGGTAATAATTAAGATTTCTAATTGCAGAGAAAACTATCACAACATACACTGGAATAATAAAGTTTTGTGTTCTCATCAAATTTTTTGATACGAAAGCAAATTTTGTTTCCTCAAGTGAGTACAAATTTTGCGGAATGATTTCCTATGATTTTGAATGTGGATTTATTCAGTAACAATATATTGCATTTAACTTTTGGAAATAAAGTGTCATATTTGGTCATCATTATTTTTTTTTAATACTTAACTTTTTGTACGTTTATGCAAAAAGTGTGTAGCTTTAAACATGTAAATCAGCAGCTGTAAATAAATTTAACCGCTGTCCAAAACTTAAAACCTCGTGTATTTTTCTAAAAATGGAAAAAAGTGAATTTCGAATGCTCATTAAACATTATTTTTTGCGAAAAAAAAACCGTCAATCAAACCAAGGAAAAGCTCGATAAACTTCGTCGCACAAGTACAAATGACGCTGAACGTTCTGAACGGCCAATTGAGGTCAATACAACAGAAAATGTCGAAAAAATCCACGATATTATGTTGGCCGACCGAAGAGTAAAAGTGCGTGAGATTGTTGATGCCATAGGCATTTCATATGGCAGTGTGGTTTCGATTTTAAATGATCAGCTGGGTTTAAGAAAGTTGTCTGCAAGATGGGTGCCGCGTTTGATGTCAATTGACCATAAACACTTGTGCAGTTTCAATGGCAAATCTCTATGAATTGGGCTCTGTGGAAAGAGATTCAGCTCCAACAATGAAATTATTGACCAAACAAATGCCTATTTTAAAAACCTCGAAAAATCCTATTTTTTACGCAAAGTAAATGACGACATTTGCTCAAAATTTGACAGTAGTCTATTAACAGGTGGTACTTGATGGGAATATTGTTGCATTTCATATAACTACGATTGATGTTCGAAAAGTCGCGGAGCTATTGATCCACCCTCGTTTGTAGAATTCCAACTTTATTGATTTTAAAAACATTAATGTGCTTTAACACTAAATTAGCTTAAATAATTTAGTCAAAAATGCAAAATTAGGTAGAAATTGCATTAAATGCATTAATGCATTTGCATATTTTTAAGTGCATTTTTGGGGAATTTCTTCCTCAAAATTTTAAAATTTTTAGTTTCAGCATACTTTTCGTCAATTTTTTAGAAATAAAGCAAAAAATAATTAATAAAAAAAAAAATTATATTTTAAGGCCTGGTTTTTCATTGTTCTCTTACTGTCTACTTAAGTGAAAACTTAGTTAAGAAATATTTAAATTAAAGCTTACACTTAAGTAATATTTCATTTTACAGTTTAAAACTTAAGTTAACAATAAAATAAAAAATATCTTTAAGCTTTTATGTATTTTCAATAGGCTGGTCCCAAGTTTTCAAACATTTTTCTTTAACTAAAAATCATAAATATAATTTATTTATACTAAAATATTTTGTTTTTAATTTAGATTACTATTTGCACATGGTAATGCCAAAAAACTTTATAAATATGAAATTAACTTTTTTAGGCAAAACATTTTTTGATAACACCCTAACGTGACACCAAAAATAAATAAAAAAACAACGATTAAAATAAAATTGAAATAACTTAAAAGATGTAAAGAATTTTTAGATTTATGTGCTGTAAAATTGAAATGGTGTTGGTGCAAAATATATAGCCACAAAGAAAATATAAATTTAGAGAGTATAAATTTAGAGTGCATCTTTTCAAATTTAAAATAATTTTATTAGATTTTCTATTTTTATTTACTTTTGTTTATTTTCAATAAATATTTTTTAAGACGTCACACAATTTTAAAAACCGGGCCTAAGTCATAAAATAAAATTTTGTTAAATAAGTGAATTTTTGTATCGAAAAATTTATTGGGTTTTTTATAAAAATTCATTAAAAATATTAGAACTTTCCGTCACATAAAAATCTAAAATAAAATATCAATTTTTAAGTATTTGAAAAAATTAAAAATCAAAGAGGGAGAACTTTATCAAAATCAATGGAATCGGACTTCAGCTTAAAAAGATGTGGATAATTAAAAATACAACTTTGTGAAATATTTTTATTTTTTTTAATTATAATCGTGAATAAAACCGTGTATATGTAAAGTGTTTATATGCCAAATAAGAGCCAAAGCGGAAGACCTCATTTCGTATTCCCTAAAACTTAAATAATTTTTAATTTTGAAATTTCTTTAAGACATCTTTTATGACTGTTTTATGTTGTGTCAGTCACTATTTACATTGTTTCTTGTTCTCATATAATAAACATCATGATATATCAAGACATTTTCATATATTTTGTCTAAATTCTTTAAGGAAGTTTTAGCAGGTTATCAGTAGTACTTACGATGTTAATAATTATCTTTTATATGTCTATAAATACCTTTCTAATATGAACTAAATGACTTTTTCCTGAACTTGGGGTGTATTTAATTTAATGTCGCACAGTGTCCCAATTAAAAAAATTAAATTGAAATAAATCTGGAATTTTCGAACGGCTTATCCGATTTCAATAAAATACTATCACATAGTGATAGTAGAGATATGGGCGAGTCAAATTTTTGATTTTTGACGTCATAAACGTAACGGAAGCGAGTCCACAGGGCCCAAAAGTTGTACACTTCGGTTATTAAAAATATTAAAAATAGAATCGTAAGAATAAAAATTTTAATACTTGAAGCCCAATATCTATTATATATCTCGACTGGTAGAATCTACTCATATAAAAATCTTTTAAATCGGTTAAGATATAATGAATCCATCTCTCGTTATGTCTATATCGTCTAAACTCAAAACTTAAACTCGACTACACTTTTACTATCACGATGTGAAATTTCATTGAAATCGGACCAGACATTTGGATATTCCAAATTTATTTCAATATAATTTTTTGTATGGAAAACTGTGTTTCGGTGGCACTTTTTTACTTTAATGATCTTGGTGACTTTTTTACGATCAGCTTTGAAATCATCCCATAGAACTTTGAAAGTCATTTAGACATCTTTTGCTTTTGGTCAAAACATTACTCATCACCTTATACCTCAAGAATTAGTAGCGAAATCTTCGTTATGACACAATTTCCAATTAGGTCTTGTAATGCAATAAACGAACAGTCTGCAAATGGATTAAGTTCATATGAAAAATATTCTGAAGATTATTGATGAAAAATTGTGTGAATTTTTTTCAAAGGTTCAAAAGATACAGTTCCCTTAATTACACACGTCAACGCTAAAAAAAATATTGTGGAAAATGTGTTGTAGATTTCGTAGGAATACTCATTTTTAACCCGTTGATGTTACAAAACTAATATCTAAAATTGGATTCTATTTTTCTCTTCGCTTTTTTATAAAGCCATTGTTTCTCTGTATTTCCTTAATTCTTTGATGATGAGTAATGAAACTCATCTTATTTCAGACACAAAAATGGTTCTTTTACTGAATAATTTTTTAATTTGAAATTGTGGTGCCACTTCGGGGCATACTGAAGGGTGGCTGGAAGTGTTTTTTTGACATTTCTGAAATGCTATAAAATAACTAGTTTTTGCACTACACAGAATTATAAGTCAAAATTTTTCAATTAAGTCTGTCGTTTAAATTTATAGTCAAATTTAATAAAATTATTACATCATTCAATCATTCTGTTAATTGGTTGTAAAAATTATAAAAAAAAAATTGAAAAAAAATATGAAAACGACGTTAATTTAAATTAATTCAAATAAAATTAAACTAGAAACAAATTTTTATATTTCTTAAAATTCGTTCCGCTAGATGATTCCTTTCGTGGTGATAAAGGGAGTAAGGTGCAATAAGTATTCCTTATTTATAGCGGTAACAACATCTTAGAGGGGTTTGTAAACAAATTTATATTAAATTTATTTATGGTTGTGTTCTATTTTTCAAGTGTTTCAGTATAATTCTCTATACTAGTCGACTCTTGCGGGATGTTGTTGTAAAAGAGCTGAGTATTCTGACTGTAAGTTGATATTTAACATTTTTCCTACCTCGTTCCTCTGTTAGTTGAATCTTGTTGGTTGTTGCAAGCTATAATGGTAAGTTAGCCATTAGTAGTTTTCCACCATCGCCACTTTCATCGCCTTAATTCGTTTTAATTTTTTATGCCAGGTTTTGATCAATATATTTTTTCTTTTGACTTTCTCAGCAAATATGTTAGTTGTACCAAGAATTTTCCATTTTCTTTGAATGCAAATGCACCAAATCATATTTAAATGTTAATTATATTTTTGTCAAACATATAAAAAGAAAATGTAAAAAAATCAAATCAAATGAAATGAAATAATTTTTTTAATTATATTTTTGCTTTATTTAATCTTCTACTTGACCGTCATAATTAAATTACAGATTTCTTTTAATTTAACAATTTGATACCTTAAATTTCTACGTTGTTTAAAGTTTATACTTTTTCAAGTTATTTTTTAATTAAGATTTTAAAAGTGTTTAATTTGAAAAAAAAAAACATTTTTTTATCAGTTTTTACAATCATTAGTAAATGAATTTTTACATTTTTACAATTAAATATGATTTTAACGGTTAATTTAGAAATTATCCATAACATACTAGCAAATAACCAACTGAAAGGATACTAATTTTTTAAGAAATTAAAAAAAATTACGTCGAAATACATCTTGAGACTTGAGTTGCTCTAAATAACACAAACACTTGAGCTATCATGAGCAGAATAATTTCTGTGTTTTACAATACTTTAAAATTTATTGCACAATTATGTTCAGTATTTGGAAGGCACTCAGATGATCACTTATTATATAAATGTATACAGCTTTTAAGAAATTTACTTTTATTTGTATTATAGTGATCTCATGATTATGTTTCAGTTCAATTTTGTACAAAAATATTTCTCAACTCTTAATTTCTTAATAATATCGGTGAAAAAATATAAGAAATTCTACAAAAATTCTGTAAACTTGTATAATAAATTAGTCAGACATACAATTAGTTAGAACTAACTATTTTTTCCATTTAATAGTCAAACTTATTGCAAATTTAAAATATATAATTCTTTCTACCAAATATACACGTACGAATTATAATTGGCTCCATTTTAAATTAAACCATAATTTTTATCCAAAATGTTCTAAATTTTTTCTCTCATTTCTTCTATTTTTGTAATAACTTAGTAAATATTATTTGGGCTTATATCAGTTAGATTGTGGAAGAATTATGAAAATTTATTTATTAGTTTCTGAGTTATTGGATTTTGAAAATGACAAAAAGCAATTCGTACCATCCTTTAAAATCTTTAAATTTTAAACATGCTATAAAATCTTTTAGGTCCTATGCTCCTTATACGAACTAAAGGATAATAATGTTAGCATATGCAGGCAGACTTTTTACAAACTTGGTTGCCATTTATAGCCTCACCCATTTAACATATAAAAAAATGGGGAATAAAATAAGGAAAAATTGCCTGTCTGTGTTGCGTGCAAAATATCTGCAAACTAAATTTCCTTTTTCCTTATTTTGTTTAATCAACGAAAGAATAAAAGAAATAAAGATTTCATCATTAAAACAGAGTGTAGGGCTTGGCATTAATGTTTTAAGTAATATTAGTTGGGAAATTTAAGAAAACTTAAAAAAAAAACAAATTAAAAATGTATAAATCTCCAATTATGTCCCCAAAATATTTTAATAAAATTACTGTAAATTGTGGATATTTAAAAACAAAAGTTGTAACAAAAATTTATCGATTTTTTTTTTATCAAAATAAAATCTATCGAAAATTTCCTATTAAAAGAAAATTTATCGACAACAGGCTAGACAATAGTCAATACCATAGACTAAAATTTAATCAAGACTATGGAATAAACTATAGTCAAGAATATTGATTAAACTGTAGTAAAAATTGTAAACTAGGCTATAGACAAGACTAGAACTAAACCATATATAAAGTCTACACACGCGACTAGACTGTAGTCTAGACCATAGGCAAGATTAAAACTGTAAAATAGACTATCATCAAGAGTATAGCAAATACTACAGACAAGACTATAGAAAGGACACTAGTCAAGACTAGACTATAGTTCCGATAAATTTTCTATAAATAAAATAAATTTTACCTAATAATTTTCAGTCAACAGAAAATTTAATGAAAATTTTCTATTAAAAGAAAATTTTCTACAAAAAGGAAATTTAACGAATATTCTATAAAACGAAAATATATCGAAAATTTTCTATAAAATGTATTGAAATAGAAAATATATATATAGTTAAAAATAAATAAATATATAGTTAAGAAATTAAGTAATTATTCGGTTAGTCGGTATAATTTATCCGAATAAATTTTTACTTGAAATTATTGATTTTAATTTAATAGAAAGAATAATTATTATTTTATTTTTATTTATCGATTAATCGAACAAACGTTATACGAGTAAATACCCTAATTGGTAAATATAAATATGAATACGATTTTTACAAAACTTGTCAAATCATTATAAAATTTTAAATAGAGATAGAAATATAGACTAAGCCCAACTATATCCAAATACTCCTATTTTTAGTCTAATGTTTTGAACAACAGATTTTGAGAAAAAAGCAATATTATATTTATAATTCTATGGTAAGAGAGAGAAGCCTTATTTAGTGAAAATCTTTGAATTCAATAAAACTCCATTCGTTTCGGAATGAATATTTTAATTCCATTAATGTATCTCGGTTTTAACCAAATTCTTTTTTAAATGTTTTATTATTATCATTATTATTATTATTATTATTATTATTATTATTATTATTATTATTATTATTATTATCATTATTATTATTATTATTATTATTATTTTTATTATTTATGTAGTACAATATTATTTTATTATAAGTGAAAATATTCTTGTATAAAATAAAAATATCTAAACCCTGCTAGACCTACAACAAAACCAACATCAATAGTCTTCTATTTATCTACTTAATCGTTCATGAAAAAACAGTGGAAATTTTTCTGATTAACAAAAAAAAAAAAATAAAAAAAAAAATAAAAAAAATCGTTCGTGTTTATTATTTATTTTTGTTCATGCAAAATAGTAGAAAAAAAAAACGTATGGGAAAAAAAATATTGAAATTATTTATTAGCACTTTTTTTTACAAATAGTAGCTTTTCTATACAATGTGGTTGTGGCGACTATTGTATTTAAGCACACTGCCTCTCAGACGAACCTGCTCATCACGTACGCCCCACAGAAAAGGTTTACACTTAACACGTTGGTATTTAGTATTTAATAAGTAAACTAATACTTTTATGTATATGTGAATGTATTTGTGTGTATCTGTGTGAATGCACTTGAAAGGGGGTTTATATGTTGTTAAATCTTATGATTATGATGTGAAAGGTCTTTGTTCTTTCTGTTTAATTTCTTATATTTCATGCAGAGCAGAAGTTTGCATTAACAACTATACGTATGCAATATATCTTTTTTTTTCTTTTTCAAATACATGAGTGTTAATTTTATTTTTATTTATTTATGATCATTTATTTTGTTTATTTTTGATAAATTTTGTGTGTGTTTTTATGGTTTTGTTTTATATTTAGATTATTATTATGATCAAGTATATTAAAACACAATTTAATATGATTATATCAATTGTAAATAAATATTTATTTTTGTTTATACATATGTGTTTTTTGCAAATGTTTTAATTTTTATTTTGGTGAGAATATTCCATTGGCAGTGTGTCAATGTACTCGGGCATAGTGATTAAATGGGAAAAATTTTGAGTCACAAAATATTGTGGAACAGCAATTTATGTTCTTCACATTATTGTAGTCGACTTTTAGAAGATAATTTAACAGGATTAAAAATGTTCCCTTTAATGTCTGGAACAAAGTTATGTACATAAATTTGAATATGACTTTATGGTGGCCCGGTTTGTGTAAAGGAAAATTAGGGTCTCATAATTAAAATTAAAGTTTATTTAATTTTGTTATAGAAATGCTCAAAATGTTCGCCCTGGTATCAATTGGTAAGCTGGATCAAATGGTCCTACTCAATTATTTTTCTTCTAGGAGGACAGGCAGCACAGACACATACATATGTTTAAAACTGTATTACTCTACACATTATGTGTAATTTGTTACAGATTTGATACAAAGTAATGTGGTTAAAGCCGAAAAATATTGGTGAAATAATTAGACGTGTGATTTAAATAAATCTGAAAAAAACATTTAATATTTTTTTAACACACTACACAGTGCTGTCCCATAGGCAAAAAACGAAAATAAAATTATAGCATAAATATTAATAAATTTTACATTTTTGGAAAGCTTATATAATGGCAAAAATATATATGAACAAGTGAGGGTGTTATATTTGACTTGTCCGAATCTATATACTCGTACCTACCATCCACAACTTTTATAAATTTTTCCTTAAATGGGAGTTGGGCGGTAAAGAGTTTATTGGACTGTTTCACCATATACTGCAGATGGGCGGTATAGCGTTTTGCTACATACTACACAGTTACTTGTTATGTACCTTTCTGTTATTAATAAAAATAACAAAAAGGTACATAAACTTTTAAAATTTTTTGTACAAATATCTTAGAATTTTTTTACTATAAAATTTTATAAAGAAAGTTATTGTTTTTAATTTAAATTAAATAACTTCATTGGCGATCCTGCAAATATAAATAAAGAACCAATCAATATTTGTACGAAAGAAATTAGAAAAATAATGACAACTCATTATCAGGTAATGAGTCTAATTAGTAGTAGTGATTATCAAAAGCCAACAAATGTTTGCTTGGTAATGACTGAATAGCCCAAATATATGACAATGTACCAATTTTGGTGGCAATCAGGTTATAATTGTAGGAAACTATAATTTTGAAAATTCAGTTCATAAGGGAGGTGGTTGAGTCCTTGATCCGATTTAGTTGGAAAATGATTTTTTTCTTAATTTTACTATAAGACACTACTGTACCAAGTTTTATGTTTCTATTATAATCCCTCTATTTTTGCAGATTAATTATGTGGAAACAATGCACTGTGCACCATTTATTTGTCTTTTAAAACCACTGTACTTGCAATTGTATTTCAGTTGAAATATAAAACTGAGTGTGCCATCGGTACATGTACGCGTGTGTACTTGATCACTAATGGCTGTTTTTTGGTATTTAATTTTTGCATATTGTTATTGTTATTTTATTATAAAAACAATCTGTCTAAAATATCTTCCTTCCATATTACCACTTCCAATCAGTAACAGCAACAACAAAAATATTTAAGGCACAATTAACAATTATATATATAACGTGAACATGAGAATATCCGTGTAAAATTCCAAACAAAATCGTGATTTGAATATAAATTGTTAAATTAATAAAAAAAAGTACAAAAAAAAAAAAAAAAAAAACAAAAAATAAATTGAACGACAACAATAAATATAACAAAATTAACTTTAATCACATTCAAAATTCTATGAAATTCGAAATGAACTGGTGTTAATTTATTTGTTAAATAATGAAAATTTAAATAAATATTTGAGAAAAAACACAAAACAAATGAAATAATTTAGAGTTATAATTCTTGTACACAATTTAGCAGGAGTTTATATTTAACACTTAGCAAAATAAATTTAATTCGTTTAATCTGTTTATTTGTTTGAATTAGTTTTTTTTTTGCCAATAATATGAGACTTTTTTTCATTTAAATAAAAAGAAAAATTTTAACAATTTCTTAAAAACTTACAAATAAATGTTTTTGGGTAATTTTTTACTTGTAATTATATTTATTTATACTTGTAATTATAATATTTATATTTTATAATTAACTTTTGAAATAATAATTCAAACTCTGTTATTTAAAGACTTCTAGAATATTTTCCTAAAATTTAATTTAGCTTTAAAAGTTAATCATTTAATTGATTTGATGAATTCTGTTATTGAACCATATCATTTTTCTATAAAACCAGAAATTTATAATAAAGAAAACTTTCAGTTTCTAAAGAAAGAAAATTTATTACGTGACCTAAGGTGATACAATTCAAAATATTTAGTTGATTGATTCAATCGTTTTTAGAAAAGTTTAAAATAAATTTTAATGTTCTAAAATCCCGTTCCGTTTAAAACGTGACTTATTTTATTTTATGTATTTTCATCAAATATTTTTTTTAAGTTGTAAATTAATAAATTCTTGAAGGTTGAGGTTTTTGGTTTATAGTTGATCTTTTTATTTACACTCATATAAAAAAAAAATATATATAAAAAGTTTGTTGTTTGTTACAACTATTGATAAATTTTAACCATATTTCTTTTTTGGGGAAATTGTATTTGTAACCAATATTTATTAAGTCAATAGTTATCACTTTTTATTTAATAAATATAAATGGAATTTTCCTTTGATTAAATGTATAGAAACAAATTGTTTGTGTTTCAAATCTTTTCTAGCGTACAAGTAAATACAAGTATTTAAACAAAACAAATGTTTGTTATTTGATTAAACACATTATTAACACATTTTATATTATTTCAATTTAGTTTCATAAAATTAGATTACAGTTTTTCAGTGGTAATTTTCCGTAATTAAGGCGTGTGTTACTATCAGGGAAACCAGAAATATGCTCTAAAAAAGTGTTATATGTGCATTAAATATGTAGTAAAAAACGAAAGATATGCCCTAAAAACGTGAAATTATGTTCTTACAAACCAAAAAAATTTTTTAATTTTTAAACAAAAAATAATTTTTTCAATAAAACAAACTTTTTCATTAATATGTTAACGATATAAAATAAGTCAAAACTAAAATGTATCTGTCAACTGTGTCAAAATCCTGTTTTGGAATTCTAATTTATCACATAAAAAACTTTATTGATTTTATATTTGCTTATCCATACAATTAGTCCAGATATTATCAATAAGATTCATATGTGTGCAAATTTACATACATAGAGTTCATTCAAAAACAAAAAAAAAAAAAAAAATAAAAAAGTAAATAAATTGTTTGTACAATATTAACTTAAGGGAGTTTAATTATATTTCCCAAATGGCTTTAATATCTATCTAGAACTTCATGATTTATTACTACAAATCAAGCTCCTCATAGATTTTTAACATACTTTAGTAGTATCCATTAAAATTAATTTTAAATACTAAATATTTTTGGATTTATGATTTTTTCTATACATCAAAAGTCGAATTTTAAAAACTCATGAGTACAAAAAAATTATCTCTAAACAAAATATGCCATAAATATGCTCTAAAATCACTATATGCAAATATATGCTGTTAAGAGTGAAATATGCAAAAGTATGCACTTACAAATCGATACCAAAATGCTTAATTTGTTCTGAAAGGGATAAATATGTTATCGATGTCTTTATTCAACGCACAGAAAAAACACGCAATTGCATATTTGTGCTTTCCCTGGTCATTATATTTTGAGTATTTATATGATATTGACTCTTTATTAATGATAATTTAAAACATACTAATAAGAGATATACGAATTTTATACTCGATTAAGATTTATAGACACTTATTTATATCATTCGTTTTGGGGAAAATTTAGAAAAAAAAATATTCAACAGATAAAATAAATGGACTTTATGTAGACAACGGGGTTTATATTAATTTTAGACGTTTATGATTTTATTTAATTTTAATTTAGAGATGATTGTAAAAAAAAAGAAATGGAACAAAATGATAAATAATTAATTAGGACAGCTCTAGTTTTTAATTATGGAAAGAAAGTTTTTTAAGATTGATAACCTCATAGATTGACTGCATCGTTTTTGAATTGAACTCGTTTTTAGTTTTCTACTAAATTTTTAGTTGGACACAGACAGACCAACATATAAAGCTGATTAGTGTATATAATAACACAGATAAAAAAAAACATCATGGAAAATATGTTGCGGATTTCCTTGAAATACTTATTTCAATTACCAGAAACATTTTAGTTTCATTCTATTAGGTCTAAAATCTAACCCATTGAAGACTAAAGAAAGAGTGCGTCCTCAAGGAGCTTTTAGGTTTTATAACTGTCTAGGTAATGGCTAGAGCAAAGATGTCAATTATATTTTGTAGATGAGAAATAAGTCCCTAACTTTCCCTATTAACTCCATACGAGTTGAAAAGATTAAAAATTTCCCTTTTAACCAGCCACAACTATGTCAAAATGGGTGTAAATTCCAGAAATTAGCAAAAGTATGGAAAAAATGTATTCTTTAAAAAATAAAATTCTATAAAGGAGGGTTAAGGATGGTCCCTAGGAAACAACTATCATATGTTAGCAAATTTCAAAAATAATCAACATTTTTAAATCGCTTAAGCAAAAAATTTATAATCGTGCAAATCATTGTTAAAGCTCTAACCAAAGACGGTCCAGATCATGGATGCAAAACATGGTACAATTTTACTTTTTTCTGGTACATTTTTGTATCAGTTGGTACAACGATACTAGTACAACTCATTTGGTACAATCTGATACGATTTTATTAATATTTTATTTAAACAGCAACATAAACTATTTTTGAAATATTAAACAATGAGAAGCAATAATGCTGAATTAAGAAAATATTTAAAAATTATTTTATAAATATGTACATTAATTTGGGAATGTAATTAGATTATGAATAAATACATTTAATTCTAATATGATAAACCTTTTAATTTCTGAGCAAGAATGTTATATACAAATGTGAGATATTAGAGTAAATGTTAGTTATGAAAATTGTATTATAACTACACATATTTTTCAACAAATAATATCAACCGTGAATTGACAGGAATTAAAAAAAATAATAATAATAAAAATTACAAACAATTTTGCAATGTTTTAAAATCGAGGATGAACTTTGATAACAAAACGCTTAAATGGCTTCATAAGGTTAGTTTCGGAAAATATAATTTTGAGAAAAATTAATTCAATTGTTCCCTTTCAAAATTAAAAAAACAAAAAGTTAATAAATGTTCAGTATAGAACACTATAATATGTAAAGGAATAAAAGTTAAAAAATTACTATTTCTGGTCTAAAGCATATGTAGATAATGAAAACTGGACTAATTATGCTTTGGTTTCTAGAAATTTCGAAATTTGTAGTAATCTTGTATATTCCGCATTTGTTATCTAAAGCTTTTTATAAAAATACAATTATAACCTAAAAAGTAATAATTTGTGTAATTTGTTAATCTACACTCAAGATTTGAAATCAACATATTTATTGCTGCAATTTTAAAATTCTGGTAGTATTTTTACTGAATTTGTTTAATAAAAATATGTTTATATAATATTAAATTTCTATTTTGTAATAAAAAAGAATTGTCAAAACTGGTACCGTCATGGTCGAAAAAAGAACACTTTATTTGTATGGTTGGTATAAAATGAAGTAAGCCTTTTTCCATCCCTGGTCCACGCTGTAATTTTAAGTCAGAGAAGCCAAAATGAAGGAGAGAATATTCACAAAACCAAATATCAAACAGTTAACAAAGAAGCAATATATACATATATTATATATTTATTTTTTCTTTTGCTCGCCTAAAGCCAAGTTCACACTATGCTAATATTTGACGATTTTTGCAAATATTTGCTTTGCGTAGTGTGAACACGAAATATTTTTACTATTCAAACAAGATAACAGATGATTTTGGATAAACAAAACTATATATGCTTGTCTAAAAATGCCGTTAGTGTGAGCATTGTGTGAACACAAGTTGTAAAATATTTGCCACTATTTTGAGCCAATTTTTGTTTGATCTTACAAAATAAATGTAAGATGAAACAACGACTAACAACAATTGATGCGGTGGACAGTTTGAGTTGAAAAAAAAATTTTATTTTTATGTACACAAACTTTAAATTGACAAAAAAGAAGTGATCAATTTATATTTTATCTATTAAAATATAGTTTTTTAAGTAAAACTTTCAATATATTAATATTTTTTTTTTTATTATTTAAATATATTAATACTTGTTATTTTCTATATAGCTGAAAGTGGCGTGCAAGAAAATAGTGTTGTTTTGTGAAGACAGGGCTGTTTTGTAAATGACGAGAAAATGGAAAAAGGGAAACTACTTATAAAGAAAATTTTAAAAATTGATTTTTAAAGTAAATTTTATTCATGTGAGTATTAAATCATACAATAAATCAATTGATAATAGTTAGTATTTCCTAGATCTATCTAAATATTTTACTTTGTCAATTTTATAAATATTTTTGTATTTAAAATAAATAGCATTTTGGCTTTAAATTAAACAAAATCGCTACAAACACTACCTTAACATCCACATATTCCGAATATATCTAGCACAAGGAACACTAATTACGTAAAACTATTTGCGATAAAATTTTATAATTTTTACTCATTATAATAAAATCGAGTTTATAGCTAAACCAAAGTTTATAGCTAAAGCAGATAGAGCATACAAGTCGAAAATCTGTGAATAGAGCCAAAAGGACAAACATTTGTGATACCCCATATTTCTTGTCAAAATTCGATTTTATATTATATATGAAAAACTTAAAGATAGATGACAAAAAAAGGAAAATCTCTGGTCTCTCATATTTCCTTTTTTATTTTTACATTAATAAAAAACTAAAAATCGATTTAGTAACTAAACCAGGGTAATAAATTTATATCTCCTATACTAGTAGTCAGATCGTATTGCAAAGCTGAAGAGGAGTACCTAAGCTTTCAGAAAAATGATCGTGTAGTTACCCTTTTATAAGAAAAAACATACCGAGTGTCCCGAGAAACCGAGATGTATGGACCGAAATTTTAAATTTTTTTTACTATATTTTTTTATAACATTATGAACTTTTTTTATAGCATTCAACTTTTTTGCAAAGTGTATTAGACCCGTGATTTTCAAACGCTGGTAGAAAACTGAACATCAATTTTTATTCATTTTTACTATTTTCCCTATATACGACTTACCAATACATATCTATCCTTAATTTTTTTCAACGGGACAATCTGTTGCAAAGCTAACTTATCTCTTACATTTAATGTATTTATGTTTTAATTATTAATTTGTGATTCTGTACCCAGACATATTTTGTTTTTCGAAAAAAATTTCTGTAGTACAGGAGTGAACATTTTTTTTTTAAATATCTTGGTATTCCCAATATAACCCAAAATAATGTATTGATTTTTTTTGGATTATCTTTATTCGTCTTTTATTATTTTCTTCTTAAAATTTTATTGTTGAAAAAAAGTTTTGTTTTTTTTCTAATATGAATAAATGGTAATGAAATATGTTCGAAAATGGTAAAATTTTGAGCGATATTTCAAATTTATCAAACCTGAAAAATCATTTTAATAATAGTACATATGACCGATTTAATATTACACTGGTTCTCACCCGCCCAAAAATGTAGATAAGAGAGCATGCGTCACAATACGACATGGGAGGAGATTGGTAACTTTCGGCTGTTGTGGTGTAACATTTATAATCTGCACAATAAAAAACAATGAGAGGCATGTGAGATTATGTTTTTACAAATAGTTAAAAATAATTCTAGCATATTTACTTTTTATTCTTCAAATGAGTATCAGGATTCGCTATAGATCCCTGATGATTTTTTCCAATGACGGAAAATTCTGCAATATAATTAAAATTCTTAATAATTCTCAATTAAAAAAAAAACTAAATGGTCCTACTTACAAATAACAACAAAAATGCGCTACAATAGGACCCAATTTCTTCAAGATCTCATAAAGATTTTCCTGATATGACATATATTTTAAATTTATTAAACAATTTTATATGCATGTATTTTATTTTTTGTTTTCAAAATACTTTTTGTTTCGTTTTGAATTATTTGAGGTGTCAGTTTCTGTAAAACAGAAATTATAACGAATTAAAAAGTTAATTTATACGTAGTTCTTATTCGCGAATAAAACTGTAAAAAGTTACCATATTATTATAACCTACAGCACCATAGGTGGTTGGGGTATTATGCGTTTGTGCTGCCGTTTGTAACGCATATAAAAAGTTATCCAACACCCACCTTAAAGTATACCAATCGACTCAAAATCATTTTTTAAATCGATCTAACGATGTCCGATTGTCCGTCTGCCTGTCTGGACGGCTGGCTGGCTGTCCATGTAACCCTTATACACAAAGTACAGGTCGCAATTTTAAAGATAATCCAATAAAATTTGGCACGTGAGACTTTTATGATACAAGAACAAACCCTTTTGAAATTGGTTGTGATCGGTCCATTACTTCATTAGCCCCCATACAAATGTCTCCCCTGAATAGAGTTTAAAAACTCAAAAATGCCTTAAAAATAAGAATATTTTAATGAAATTCATTGCAAAGAAGTTCTGTACAAGTATAAATCTTTATACCAAATTTCATCCACAATTTACCATAGCTCCCATATAAAACCCTCTTCCGAAAATCTCTTTAACGTGCATAAATCCCATACAAATATTAGTATCAAGTTAATAAGCTTTATGTAAGTAGAAACAATATTGCCAAATCTTATGAGAATCAGTCCATAATTTACCATAGCTCCCATATAAACCCACTTTTAGAAATCGCCCTAAAGTGCATAAAATCATCTGGATGTTAGTATCAACGCATTATTCTGTATTTGTATATTTAGTAAAATTGGCCACAGGTGTAATATAAGTCCTCTTCCCCAATTTTTATGCTCGTACACAAGGGTGTAGAGTATCATATAGTGTATTCACAGATTTTTATTTTACAATCTGCTATATGCGTATAAACTGTGAATTAAGTATTTACAAAAAACTTTATTTGCAAATAAGAACTACACATAAACTAAGAATTAGTAAATTATTAATATAATTAAATTTCTATACAAATTTAAATTATAGATTAGTTAAAAATATTTTTTG
The DNA here is from genome assembly GCA_932274085.1 of Protocalliphora azurea. Classification (NCBI taxonomy): domain Eukaryota; kingdom Metazoa; phylum Arthropoda; class Insecta; order Diptera; family Calliphoridae; genus Protocalliphora; species Protocalliphora azurea. The sequence goes on from OW026522.1 coordinate 151,399,462, forward strand.
AATCATTTTTCTGTGCGTTTTATGAAAATAGTAAAATTTTCAGAATCATATTTTTTAGTCCAGGTTCACATACAGGAGTTTTTCTTGCAGAAATTTTTATTTTTCCCTTTTGGACTTGCTTTTACGTTCACAAGTAAAAATTTTATTTCAGAAATTCTTATTTTTGCCTTGATTTGTTTTTGGTTTGAAGTACGAAAATGAAAAACAAAACGAATTTCGAAGTGCAGGCAAGTTTATACCCTTTCATATTTCTTCTTGCTCTCTTCAACACGAAATCAGAATTCCAACAAGAAAAATTGCCTTGTGCGAACCTAGACTTATATTAAAATAATTTTTTTTTAATTCTCATTTTTAAATAGCGTATTTCAAAATAACGAAATTTTCGTAGTTTAAAAATCATTTTGATAGTTTTAGCAAATAATACGAAATATTTAACAAAAAATTTTAAAACAATTTCTATTAGTGAAAATTTAATTTTATAATCTTTTAATAATTTAAACATTTTTGTATGAATTAGCCAGCTTATATATTATATTAATTTTACCTATAATTTTTTCATTTATTTCCTGGGATTTACACTAAATTTTCATGTCACTATAAATCATCTAATCATGTCCATTCATCCATTATTACTAAATTAATTTATAAAATTACGAACAAACATTTTAATTTCCATAGAAATCTATATTTCTGTGAAATTAAAAATAAAACAATCAAAGCAAATTCTTGGAATATTATTTACATGTACAAAAGCTATTTGTAACATGTTATTTGAATTACATTAAAACAAAATTTCAATATTAATTTATAAAGTTTTGAAATTATTAATGAATGATTAACTTTAAGAATAAAAAAAAAGACATTGGAAAATTAATCACCTTGAAGGGCACGTGACCAAAGTTAAATATCTTTTAATACAATTATAAATTAAAACAATAAACGTTGGCAATAAATTAGTTTAAGCAATAATTAGAATTGTTTTTGAAAATATATTAAAAACAATATATAAAATTTATTTCAATTTACCACTTAGCAGGTAATACTTATTTACTTAGATACTTTAATTTTTCACAAAATAAATACAAATACGAATATTTACAAATATTTGAATTTAGCTATAGAATAAATCCGCTACTTCCTGTATTGTTTCACGTAAAACTATTTAATGGAAATTGTTACAAATCGCTAGAAAAAAAATAACAAACAAAATACTTGAACCAATTTATTGGAACTACTTATTTAAAAAGAACGTGTGCTATTTATTTTATTTACTTTGATTTTAAATGAATTTTTAGTTTTAAACATTTTATACTTATTTCAAATTTCTTTTAATTTTGCAACGTAATTTGTTAATGACGTTTTATTTTTAAATGAATTCATAGTCAACTTTATTATTTTGTAGTATATTGTTTTTTATATATTTTATTTATTTTTAACGTGACCCATTAATTTTATTGTATTGATTTTTGCAAAACTTTAGAAAACAAATTATTTTAATAGTTTTTTTTTTTTTTGTACTTGTAATTACATGTTATTTGTTTTTAATGTTGTTATTTAGTTTTGTGCAAAGTTAAAAAATAGTATTGCGCAATTTTTAATATTGCTATTGAATAGTTTTAGTAGAAATCATAAGAAGAGGGGTCATAAACATTTTAGAACTTTGAAGTTTTGCAAATGTAAACAGTAACAATGTTTTTTTTTAACGATATGTGCTTCCTTATGATCATATGATCATATCAAAGATAATATCAATACAGAAAAATTAAACCAGATTTGATATCAATAAGTTGGCAGTGCGCACGAAAAAATGTATGCACATTTTTTAGGTATATAACTTTTAGTAAATGTGAAGAAAATTAGTATCATTAATTTATTTATATTTGCAATTATTCTCAGTAACCATGTGCTAAATTTTGTGGTAAAGTATAATTATTTGTTTCTTAAAATCGAAATTAAACAAATATCTTGAAAACATATAAACAATAGCTAGAAATGCAGCTGTGTCGCGAAATATAGTTTCTCGGGTCTTAAAAGATACGAAGATTTCAGGACATCACGAAAGATGGGAAAAGAAAAAAGAAAGTGGAATTGAATAAAAGTCTACATTAGAATAAATAACAGTGTAAGAGAATTAATATAAGATTTGAAAGATATAGTTGAGTGTTCGTAGAAGATAGCAGACAATTTTGCAGCCGAATGGATGAAGTTGTTGCCAATTATATTTGAAAGTTTCTTCAATTTGGAGCCCTATGAAAACCAGTTGCAGTTTATTATGAAAGAGCTTACACTTCCAATGCTGATATTTACAATTCAGTGCGGCAGTTGAAACATCCTTATCCGAAGTGACGCACATAGGGGTGAAATTGAAAAAAATGGTGATTAATTGAAAATTAATATTTTGAAAAAGTAATTGATTTTAGGTAGAAACAATTCTTTAATTTTTGCAGTCTCCATGTAGTGCACCGTCAAATTCACATATTTTTTTTATAATTTTTAATCACAATGCGTTTTATTTTATAAAAAGTAGTTTTTTTTTTTATAATGGAATTGTTAAGCGTAGGTATTTAGAAACATTTTTATATACCTTTTGTTAAAGTTAATGCAGTAAAAATATTTTTAATATTTTTTCTTTAAATCGGTCTAAAAACAGGCATTTTTTACTTTTATATGGAAAATCAAAAATTTTTAGACGAACTTGGGTAAAAAAAAATATTTAGTATTTTTGTTTAATATGTGTAGTATGAAAATCAAAAAAAAAAAAAAAAAAAAAAAAAAGATTTTACAGACTTTTTTCGATTTTGAAAAAAAAAATATTAAAAGAAATCCAATGAAAATATACTTGTTTTCTGAACAAAAACAAAATAAAATTAAAAATTTTATAATTAAAGTTTACTTATTTATTTATTTAAAAGAAGATTTGTATAAAATGTTACGAAAATATTGAAAATGAGTAATAAAGTTGCAGTAGAACAAGTTTTGCCTTATTAAAATGACCTTAATGAACAAAACTAATTTTAAATTGGCATTGGCGTAATAGATCCTTATATGGAAGCATTGTTCAATTATGGACCGATCCTTTTTAAAATTTGACTGTAAAATGAATACCTAAATAAGTTGTATCTGTAGAAATTATAGTCGGAAAAGTGATTTTCGTAATTGATCTTATATGGGAACTATGGTAAATTTTGGGTCTATCCTCACGAAATTTAGTGGTATGATTTTTGCTTAAACAAAACTCACCTTTTAAGAAATTTATCATATTTAAGACATTTATAATCGTTTGACCTATTTCTGGGAAAAAAAATGTATATATGGGGGTCACTGAAATAATGGTTCAATTATAACCAATTTTAATATGTTATAGTATTGGCCCAAGAAAAGCTCACGTGACGAATTTCATTAGATTATCTTTAAAACAGAGACCTATAGGTTTTCTCAAATGTTGGTAATTGATGCACGGACAGCCGGACGGACGGTGGTTTAGGTTGAAAAAAATTATTTATATTTATTTCACGTACTAATAACCCAATTATTGCAATAAAATTATATATAATGCGCTATACCCCTTCCCTGGATTAAGCGTCATTTTTGTCAACGGATTAAAAATTTTATTTTCAGACTCCAACTCCGCAGACAAAATACATAATAAGAATTTTAAGAGAAAAATTTAACATTTCAGCGACAAAAGATAAATGATTAAAAACCAATATAAAATAAAATTTTTCTTTAAATTTAAAATTTATATATAACAGTCTCTCATAAAAACAAAATTTCGATGAGATTCACCCATTGGTTTCATTTTATATAACCAAAGATTTCGAACCAATTTATGCAGCAATTAAATCAAAAGTATTATCCGTCTAATCATCACTTCTCAGTAAAGAAATTAGAAGTTGAAAGTGATGAATTTGGTAAATGAAAAAAAAAAAATTGTTTTCCAGTGGCACATTGGTTTATTTTGTTTCAAAAATGCTGCCTTCAGTTCAGTTTATTAAAGTGAATTTATGTCATATTTTCTTAATATTTAAATTCAATGTGTTCCTTAAACTATATGTATTTTGCAGGCCTAAGTCAGCAATTATTAGGCGAATATTACCTTTTTTGAGTAATTATCTTACCCTTAAGGAAAATAACATTAAAGCTATTCGTAAGATAAACTCAGAAATCGTCAACAAGGTATCTGTATTTTCTTTTGATACAATGCGAAACCTACCTCGGTTAGCAGGCAGTCAAATAAATCAAATAATTTCCTGTAAATAAAAAAAGTCATTTATTCCACAAGATATCAACAGAAGTTATGACTTGTTAATTTTATTAAAATTTTATCAGTATTTCAAATACTTTGAACTAACATTTCTTCTATTAAGTGGTTGATATTAAATATAATTTTTTATAAAAAAACTTTTAAATTTCCCATTTTTAAAAGTAAATGAATTCTAATGAATTCTAATGCATGCGTAATGGCCATCATCACTTCCGTTTTTGAAAAATGTTTCTAACATAATCATCGATTGCAAAAACCTCATAAAAATTAAATTCATTCTCAATATAATGTAAAATATACTTTGAGTAGTTTTTATTGTATTTGAAAATTTTAATAAAAGTTCAAAGTTATGGTCAAAAAAGTCAAATAATCAACAAGTTTTCTATTCACACATATTATCATTAAATGTATAGGAACAGCATAAATACTTAAACACACTCTCAGACACACAACGAGATTTTAAGTCAACAAACTTTTGATTTGCATTGTCTGACATTGAAAAGCATTTGAGGCGCATGCGCATGGTTCTTTTTTATATATAAAAAAAAAGCGGAAAAAATAAAAAACTTAAAAACAAAACTTTATAAAGTTCGTTCAACTAATTGTTAAATACTCGTAATAAACTGACAATCATATCGACCAACAGAGGAACTTGTCGTCTTACGCTTTTGTTTTCATGAGTGTGTCACTGTAGCGTTTTTTTTTTTTTTTGCTTAGGTTACCTTTTTTTAAACATAACGTGACAAATAGTATTTATGTATTTATATATTTATGTACATATAAATATTTGTATGTAGTTTTAAATAATATTTATTTTTTAACGTTTAAATAATGCTGCGTAAAATTATTTATGCAAATCGAGTATGTTCGTGCATGTGTAAGAAGTATTTATAAGCATGAGAATGAATCAAAAAATTTTGTTTTATTTTTAAATAATAATATTCAGCCTATAAAACGTGATGGGTTTTAATTATTGTATTTTTATTTAATTCATGTTTTGCTTATAAAACAAAAACAGCCAGCAAATTCAAGAAGCCTTTTTTGTTCTTCAAGTATCTTTTTATACGTATTATAAGACAACAACAAATAACAATTACTCGCATTTGCTTACATTCAAACAAATATTAGTATCTAAAGTATTGTATGTATTTAATCTATGAGTACGCGTATGTACGAGTAGTATGTTAATGAAGTTCAAATCAACCATTAAATACAATCATCATTCAGCACGTTCGTTCGCGTGGCCATGACCATCAATAATTCTAGCTAGTCATTGACTGATATATTTTTGTAAAAAAAATTAAAAAAAAAACGTCGAAATATTTACAACAGCTTTTTGTTTGTGTTAAATTACGAGTACGAATAATAAAATTATAAAAAATACTACAATTTTTATTAATAAAGAAAATGAACTTAAGCGAAATTTCAACTCATGATGCCGGATTTTATTATAAAATAAATTTTTTGCTTCATGGTGACTTTGTATACGAACAATTAAGTGAAGAAATTTGCATAAACCTCCCATACAATATAATATAGGTCGTAGGATTTGTTTTAAGGATATTTTAAAGCACTTCCAACAAATTGATAAATATATCAACTGAGTTTTGAAAAGCGTCTTTTAAAATTCTGTTTGTTCTGGAGTGTTTAATATCTGTATCTATATATATATATATATATACGTTTTCTCTTTCCAGAGCTTTATGAAGCTCCCAGATGATGTAGAAAATTAAAATTCGGCTTACTTATAAAACTATTCGTCCTGCAAATTCTAACAGAGTCAGATTTTGAAAATACTAACAGGGGGCGGAGATATGCGAATTATTTTTTTTATTTTATGTAATATTTTTTAAAGTAATTTATGCCGACTAAACTATCTCACTGATGGGATAAATTCGCCAAATGAACAAGATAGAATTTTTTGTATGTCTCCGGTTATATATTTATATAAAATTATATATAATTTATATAAAATTGAAAATATAAAAGCTTGATAGATGAGAGATATTTGATAAAAGAAAAGAAAATCCATTAGTGCCACAAGTATGATTACTTCGTTTTCTAGATTCTTCGTTTGTTAAATGGACTATGCAGGATTTTGGAACAAAAACTAAACCCATAACCATTTTACGAATAAGGGCTAAAAATGTCACCACTCCAAATCCATTCCAACATTTATTCAAGATGTAAGGGCTTTTCGACAATCATATCCGTGCTTACCGATCTCCGGATGTATCAGGACAAATATTTCCTTCGGGTAAATTCACCATTCACTTGGAGCTGATGTATGACATGAACTGAGAAGTAAGAAAAAAGTGGATTGAGCCTTGACTTTTTTAAGTTTATAGTCAATTAGACTATCTGAATGAGTAGTCCGAAGTCTGTTTGTAAAATTGTGCTGAGTTTTTGATCTTTCTGCATAAATTCGCACACTCATTAAAACTATCTCTGATACGTGCAGAGAGACTTCATACGACTAAAACTTGTTTTCATAGAACAACTCAGCACTTACTTTGTAGAAATATTAACAATATGTTTCTTTTAACGTTGTTGAAGCATAAAAGGATTCGTTCTTCTCAGTTATAAATGTAAAGATTTTGAGAAGCTTATCATATCAGGAAAATAAAAGAAAAACAGAAATATAATTCAAAAATGTACTTATAATATAGATAAATAATTGCTTACATTTTTGTTACCTCCATAAAATATTTAATTCAACCAATTTTATAAATTGTATATTAGATTAATTATTTCTGTTTAAAAAATATTTATAGTTAATTTGATTATTAATATTTAATTTATTTGTTTCATTTTCAGAATAATTTTAATTCAAACAGGCAAGTTTTTTTTTATTTAAAACACCTTTACTTTGTATTGAATCCCATAACTTTATTTAAGCAATTTACCTTGTTGTAATATTTTCTTAAATTGACATTTTAAAAATAAATTTTACTTTAAAAAGGGACCTCCCTGAATTATTCAAGCTACACTTGAAATGTATTCAATTGCATTGATTACGTTTTAAACATTTTCCTTAACTATTGATTAAAAAACTACTAAGTAAATTAAAATAAAATATTAATAATTTTATACAACACCTGTCCTTGATGTCAATGTTCTGCAATTAAAATTAGTTACACACACAATATAAAGGCATTACATTAGCATGTTTACATTTACATATATTATTAACCAGTGTAAAAATATGTGTGTATGTAAAATATATTAATTAAATAACTTCTTTTCTTTAGGCTTTGATTGCATGTTTAAGGTGGTATAATTTGGTTGACTGAATTGTTGGTCTTATTCACTGAAAATGTATGGACAAATTCAATATGTGTATGTGACGGGGTAAGGTCTTTTCATGTGGTTGACTAATGAAGCGTTTTATAATTATGGTCAACAAACAAATGTTAAAAAAGGAAATCCCAATAAACTCAAACATATAATAAATAAGTAAAGTTTACCAAAAGCAACCTAAGAACAATTAATTCCACAAAGTAAAGAAGAAAAAAGATTACAAAACGATATAAGTATTACAGGAATATTTTTATTCCTAAGTTTGTTTGAAAGATAATGCTAAGATTTTGTTTTTTATACAGATTTATTAATTGTAGCAATAAAGAATAAATTAAGAATTAGATATGCATTTTTTTATTTTCTTTGAAACACCCTCCATTATTAATTAGATTGTGCTTTGCATAACCTTTTTTTGAACCAGCTATCCGTTTATGTTTAAAATTTATCAATAGTCTTCCTTAATTTGGAGGGTTGGCATTTTCCGGAACAAAATTAATATTATATTTATTGTACGATTCTAAAGTATTTTTAAGGTAATGACACGAATCCAAATTGGGCCAAAAGTATGTTGAGATCCCATGTTTTCTTATAAATGGAGGCAGTCTTCTTTGTAGACACTCCTTGATATTAATATCAGAGTTTACTGTGCCCGATGCTACATACGATTCACTTCCTTCACTATAGCTACATATATCTTGCCAAACAAGAAACTTTTTGGGAAATTTTGATTGTTTTTTGTACGGTACTCTTCTGAAATATTTCCATCTGCTACGTAAACATTTTGTCCAAAAAGCTGTGAGAAGTCAGAAATGACAGAAATTACATCATCCATTATACAACATTTAAACTTAAAAAAAAATTTTTTAGGTGCTTTGCTCTCTTTTTAGCTTCAGCATTCTTCTTTGCGTTCCTATTTGGTATTTTTTGCACTTTAAGTATTTTAAGCCCAATATTGACTTTAACTTTACGCATATAACATTCAGAGCATTTGACACGTCTAGTAACTTCGCGTCCGGAAATATTTGGAATACTTCTTAAGAACTGCTCCACATTTTTGGCTTTCTGTTTGTTTCGTGGTCTTTTATTTGTTTCCTGTTTCAGGTTTCCGGACAATTGCAAGGTAATTTTTTAACTTTCTTACTACTCTAAAACTAATTTTCTGCTGACACGTAACTCTTTTCCAATATTTTTGTAAGTCCAAAATGTATGAGTTTCAAAAATTTCTATTTTTGTGAATCCCTTTGACTCTACATTGTAAAGCAAACACACAAAATTCGAAAATTTTTTTATTTTTGAAAATAAGTTGCCAACAGGCAAATTATAAACAAAAATATGTGTTGAATTTTATTCGAACGCACACTTTATATATCATTAAAAAGTTTATAAAAATGCTGACAAAAATATGAAAAAAAAAACTATTCCAGAATAAATGCTAGAGGACTATATTGTATTATTTTAGTCTAATTTTTTGATATATTTTAGTTATTTCATTAAATTCACCTTCCAAATACATTTCTTACAGTACCAAATTTTCATATTGTCCCTTTGGCAAAAATAAGAAAAAGATCCAAAAAATCCGAAAAAAATCCCTTTTTTGATTTCGATTCAGCTCAAGAAACGGTATATTAAAAATAATTAAATTTCATTACACCTGAATTTTAAAGTAATATTGTAGCATTATGTGAAAAACTATTGAGTTGAATATTTTAGGCAATTTAGACACTGCCAACAAGGTTTGACAGATGTAGGGACAGAAAAAAGTACATCGTCATATGGTTTTAAATTTACTGTGTAAGTAATTTATGTACTAAATACATAAGAACGTAAGAATTTTCGTGTTTTTATTTGAAAATAAAAAACAAGAAAAAATTTTAATAAAATATTTTATTTTATTTGCTTGCTTATCGAAACATTTTTATTAATAATTCAAAATTCGATGGTTCATACAATCGGCTATCATTTAATTTCTGATTTATGTGTTTTATAGAGATACTTTCGATCATTGTAATTGAAAATCAAAGAAATCATGTAATAAAAAGCGAAAAACAAAAATCCAAGTTAAGTTAGGAATACAGATGCTTTTCAGATTATCGATATTGAAAATCAACGAAAACACTTCATTAATATCTATTTTAAATAACAATATTTCTTTCACAAGTTACTCATCTTCTTGAAAATTTATTCTGACTGATAAACATGATAATGATTTTGTCAAAAGTGCTAACTTCATTTACAATTTTAATTTCATTAAAAATACCTAATATAAAAAGCTTAGGTAAATTAAAAAGAAATTAAAATGTTCATTTGATTAAAAGTAAATTATTTCTAACGTAAATTCCAGCAATATTTAATTAAAAGTCATAATTTCTCTAAAATTTAAAATATTTAGGTTTGAAGGAGGCTAGCGCTACTTTTTCTTGTGCTCTCTTCTCTTAAACATAAGCTATATTTATAAACTTTCTTTTGTCCTAAAGACTTAGACCTTATAATTTAAAGAAATTTATTAAAACATTAAATGTTAATTCTTTTTCATCACTATCAAGTTTATAACGATATATGTGCGATATCTTTTTAAATTTCAAAAACCAAGAATTTATCCCATTAAATACTTGGTCCTCCTCAACAGCTGCGAATGCAGTTGAGGTTGCGAAAGAAATTAGGAATGTTTTTTTTTTTTTTTTTTTTGAAAATCCTCAAATTTGTTTTTATTGGAAATGGTGTATTAAATTCTTTGTTAGCTTTTAATACATCATATATTTTTTATTTGTTATTTTCAAATACACCGACTTACACACACATTTGCTTTATTTTCGAATTGCATGACTTCATTTAGGCATCGCTTTAACAGTTTGTGCAAAAACAAAAAAAAATAATAATAATAAACAAAACAACGACAATCACATGTATCAACAAAATGTATAAAATAAAGTACACAAAATCAACCTACTAGAATAAAATATGAGTACAATTCGTCTATATTATTTGCACCACCACAATAAAAATATAAAAAAAGCATTACCGATAAAAACCACATTGACTCTGTAACCAACCACACAAACTTTCATACGGGTACTTACACCACCATCATTGCCACCACTTAGTATACAATATTTGACGCACAGGCAACTCAATGAACTTATTGAGATGCCGCCTTAACAACATCGTCATCATTGACTTTGTAGATGTTGTCGTCTTACTCCCAACTGAATTGTCTTCTTACAAAACTGTGTTACAAATGGTGGATTCCATATGAAAACTAGTTTCATAATTTCAAGAAATTATAAACGATGATAAAAGTTGAATTTTTTAAAAATTAATTAATATGTAGGTTATTCAAAAAACCAACATTTTCAGAAAACCGGTTTATAAATTATTCGACAAATATCTTTCTAAAAAAATCTGCATTACTTAAACAAAAACTGGTTAACCGGTTTTTATTAAAAATAAATTTTTTATTAAATTACTTGTCATTTGTAATAATATGTAATATTACAATAAAAAGTCATATAGGTACTTTTGCAGCTATATCATCATGCTGAAAATTTATATTTTTTTGAACTACTTACTGAAATTTGACCTATTTTGGATGAAGAAATATTTCTTGTTACAATCGTCAAAACTAAAATTTACTTTTTAGCTAGATTTTGTTAAAAAAAATCAATATAAATAAATAAAAAAAAGTATACAAATCTCAGTTCCCAGTAAGTCTGGTGTTAATCAAATCACTAAAGCTTTATCAGATGGTAATGTAAATGAGAATTTACTTTCAAATAATTTAGGGTCTGATTCAGTAAAACAGCGATCCAGCAAAAACTTGGTAACGACATATAGTTATCGTCTGCAATACCTAAAATTGTTTTGTGTCAACAGTTAACTTTTCTCTGCTTTATATGTAACTAGTTGTGTAACTATTGAGCAGATTTATATGCATTTATATTAGAGTAATTAATTCTTTAAGACCCTATTTGGAAGCATATATGCTTCTAATGACATCACCGTGTTGAATTAATGAGTTAAGTTGCTCGAGTGTAAGTATTGTAGTGCTATTATTACAGCATTTTAACTCATTATTTGACAACGGAAGTTTTTGCTGGGGAATTGTTTAAAAAAATAAAAACACTTGACAAAATTTGTAATTTTCATACAAATTTTATTTTTAAACAATTTAATTGATTTAATGAATCAGGCCCTAAATAAGGTTCCATTAGTAAATATAAAAATAAACGATAAATATGGGTTGTTTAGTTAAAACAATAAAAGAAAGGACATTTCATAAAAACCGTCAGAAAAAAATCAATCGGTTTTTTAAAAAGCAAAAACCGTTTAACCGGTTTCCGGTTTTTGAATACACTCTTCATATGATTAACTAAAACGTAAATTAATCTGATTTTAGAATCACTGTTTCTAATATTAAAAATATAGATTTATAAAAAATTATCGGTTTATAATCCTTTCTACTATTTTCACTATTTTCAATGACTCAATTACTCTTGTATTTTTTTAACATTAATCAGTTGAATAAAGTTTCCCATTTCTTACCATGATTTGATAATTCTCACCATTCATGGAAACAACCATATCTTTATGACTATAAACTCTATTAAATGCTACCACACCATACAAATAACCACAGTCGAATGTGTGGCAATGTAGCGAATTGTTCAATAGGAGGCGTGCAAATTACAATTATTCACGACTATATATATCCAGAAAAGCATGACAATTTATATCAGACAAAATCCTTATTGTTGTTAAATTTAAAACAAATACAAAAAAATTGTTTTGCCTTAAATTTCAAACAGAAAAATGTACTGAAAAAATCTACACACACGTGTTTGGGTGCTTATCACCCTTGGAGCAATAGGCAAAAATGTTTTTTAATAATTATTTCCAAAAATAAATACATATCAATAGCAAACAAAACCAAAAAATACCAACAATATTGAAAAATATGTCGTAATATATATGTCGTCTAAGGATTTAATTGCATATGTTTTAATATTTGTATACCCTACACCACAACAGATGGTTGGGGTATTATGCGTTTGTGCTGATGTTTATAACACGTAAAACCCACCTTAATGTATATAAATCGGCTAAGATTCATTTTCTAAGTCGATTTAACGACATCCGTCAGTCCATGTAAACCTCTTTTTAATATGAAAATTGTTTCTACTGACTTATTGTTATATATGATTTTTTTTTTTTTTTAATTATTCAAATTCAAATTGGGAATTATTTTATTGATAAGAAAGTTCATGTGATGAATTTTATGGGTGAAATTTTTTGAAAAAAGTATAAAAAATATTGGAGTCACCAGACGTGTTTACGTCTGCAAAAATCTGCTGATATTTTTTTTAATTTTAATTTCGCCCAAGAACTTTGGAACTTTTTTAATCTTTTATAACTAAAAGTATTTGTTGTCTTATAATCTGTTTACTGCGTGCAGTCATATAAAATATATTTTATATTTGTTTATGTTTGAAAAAAAAAAACTATTCTTGAATAATATTTATAATTAAGATTAGGAGGCTATTATGTTGATACCTCAATATGGTGAAATTGTTTATGTTTCCATTAAAATATGTCTATTTAATTTGAAAATATATATTTGATTATCAACTAAGCGAACACGCCCTATTTTGTTATACAGAAAAGAGAAACTAAGTTTATTTTTCATATTTTCTTTTAAGCTTAAAGTGGGCGTAATTTTTCCAAAGGAAATTTTTAAATGTAGTACTGAAAATTTTTTCTTGAAATTTAGAACCTTTTGCAGAATTCGATGTGATAATTATTTATTACTACGTTTATACGTATGTCTCATTAGTAAACAATAATTTTTTGGCAATTATTTTTTTTTTTATTATTTGCTAATAACTTACTCGAATCAAGAATTACTAATTAGTGAAACAAATTATTTTCAAATTATTCATTATTATTCATAGTAAACTTTCACTTTTTTAACTTCCTTAGAACTGTCTATAAACAATAAAAAATATTGCTGTGTGCAAACAAATGCCGCATAAACGTAATATATATTTTTATTTTTTGTTAAACTATCCAGAAAACGTGACAGCATTAAACAGGTTTACTTTATGAATTACAAGATATTATAATCGAAGGGAACTATTGTCATATATGCCATTGCCATTATCTTAAAAATTAAATTATAATTTTTGCAGTACTAATTGATTTTCTTTTATCGATTATCATTCATTTATCAAAATTTTACACTCTAAATTTACATGCAATCTAAAAGGAAATAATTATTTAAAAGTCAATTCTTAAGTTTTAGTCCAGTGTGTATATTTATTTTAACAAAAACTTGAAATATTACATTAGATATTTATTCCAAAAAAGAATTGTACAGGAGCTAGGTGAAATAATAGACCGGTTATAATCAAAATCACGAAGTTTTATCCGTGTAAAAAACAAAAATATATATATATATATATATATATATATATATATTATATTATATTATATTATATTATATTATATTATATTATATTATATTATATTTTGCGATTTACTTTGTGCATATGATTTCCATGAACTTCCGATAACCAGCTAGACTTGAGTGATTATAAATATATTATTCATTAAAATATATATAAATATATTTCCTTAAATAAAAATTATCTGTGAAATTTTACTAATTTTATATTGGGCGAGGTAATTCCTTGTGTAGATTTGTTATTGTATATTGGAGTGACCTGCAAAAGAGCTTTTTTCAAACGATGCATATTGAGGAGAAAATTTTTCTTCAATTTCTTACCAGCGATTGAAAAATTATGGATCTCATATATTTAGCAAAAAAAATGTTTCAATTTTTTACTCGAAATGGGTTTAAAAAAAATGTAATTTTGACTATTTTAGCCAATAAAGGAACAAAAATATGAATTTTTTCGTGTATTTTTCAAAATATATTTTTAATCTTTTTCCTATGATATGCTAAAATGACCGAATTTACCGAAATTTTTGTGAAAAAAAAAAATCGAAAAGGTAGATTTTTTACAAAATGTTTTACAGACGTGATCTTCAATTGCTGGTAAGGAACTGAAGATGAATTTTTAAAATTTTTTATATTTAAAAAATTTTTTTTTATTAATACTGGTTATATACATACTATACAGTCTTCTAGTGTTCACAAAATTGAAAAAAGATCATTAAATAATTTTCGCAATGAACTAAATGTGGATCAATATTACTTTAATGAAATCTTATTTAATTGCAGTACATATTAAAATAAAATAAAAATATCGTATGCAGACGGATATATTAGTGGGTTTTTATCGCTGTTTTAGATCAATTCAGAATTTCGTAAAAAATGCGAGATAGTTAGGACCAAAATAAGTTGAATTAATTCCAACTTATATCTTAGTATTTATGACGAAAGAAAGTTTATATGAAATATTTGAAATTTATTGCATCAAAAATTATAACTTAATAATCATTGATTTCTTTACTATCCTTTTCTACTTTATATTTCATTTTTAAAACTTTTATTTTTATTTTTATTTTACCTACAAGTATTTTGAATAATATTTAAAACACACAAAATAATTCAATTCAACAAATAAATTAATAATACAACCTTCAATATAAATACGACAATATTTGCTAAAATGGCCAGAACATTGAACTCTAAAAATTATTCATTTCAATATAATAAATTTGCTTTAAAAAAATATATTCAGTTGACATAAAATAAAACAAAAATGTATTCATGCATATAAACAGCTTTAATATTTATAATGAATAGATTACAGACTTTCATCAATATTTTGTTAGTGCATTTCTTATATTATTTCAGTATGAAAAAGTTCAGATATTTGTGGGCCAAAATAATGATCATTAAACTCATACATAATGGATTTTTTGTCAGCTAATTTATCCATGATTTATGTGAATGTTAAAAAAAAACATTTAACTTTCCATATATCAAGACAAATTCTTTAAATTTTTAAAAGGTGTTTTGCTATTTGTTGTAGTATTTCATAAGAATTTTTTTCTATTCAAAAAGTTTTTGCTAGAATTTCTATGGGAATTTATGTAATATAATATACTTTAATAATTTTAAGTAAATTTTTTAACACTTTTCTTTTAAATTTTTGTGTAGTAGTTTAGCAGGAAATAAATGTATTTTTGGGTGTTTTAATTTCAAATACTTAAATACTCGATCAAGGTCATTCAAGGCCGTTGGTTAGATTATGACGAAATCGATTCGTCATTAATTTATTTGTATATAAAAAATAAAAAAGCAAATAAAACGTTTAAATTAGCATAAGTATTTTATTTATTTGTTGTTCTATTTCAGAAACAGTAAAATACATTTTAGGAAAATTTTCAACATTTAAATGAACTTTAAGTTTATAAAAATTTAAATAAATTATAAAAAACACTTTCTCGAAATATTTTAATTTTGTTCTTGTTGTTTTTTTAAGTTTTTTAAAATAAATATTTTGTTTTAGAAATATAAGTTGTTTTATTTTTAAATCTATTAATTGTTATAAGTTAATCAACAGTTGTGCCTGAGGCAGTTTTGATATTTTTGATAGATTTTTTCATTAATATTTGATTTAACACAATCTTCTTATTTATTTTGTTCTTATATGACTTTTCTTTAATTTAAGTTAAAGTCCAATGATTATTTTAGTGAACCTAAGTAAAGTAGAATTTAATGAGTTTAAAGTTTCGCTGCTGCTGCTAGATTGTGCCCTTTTTAATTCAAGAAGTGTCAATTGATTTCTTCATAATATAACCCATGTTCGAAGAGCTTATCTTATAGCAGTTTGTTGAACAATAATGGAACAAAATGGCTTATAAAATTACTAGATCTTGGTTAGTCATCAGAATGATAAGGTACTATTTAAATCGCTCCAAATTTATAAAACTTATGCCTAATAGTTTTTTGTATTCAAGGACACAAGATATTCGACATCGCGTAGTTCACTCTACAGTTATATGAATAGATTTTAAATCGTATGTTCTAAAAGTTTAAGACCCTCTCAATAAGTTTTATAAAATTCCATATTATTCGGAGCTTTTGTAGATTTATAGTTATTTACATTACGAGACATTGTGCCTTATTGGACAAAAGAAATTCTTGAGAAACCAATTCCTGTACCTATAACATCAATTTAAATAAATATAATTTAATTAAAATAAAATGAAACACAATTGTAAAGATTTTGTTTAAATTGAAATTTGTTAATTTCTTTTATTTTAAAACTTTTAATAAAAGTTTCTTTTTGTTTTAAAAATATTCTTTTTTTAATATAAATAATATATTTTTTATCACTTTTTATTGTTCACAATCAGTTTTTTGTTGTTATTTTAACAATTGTTGTACTTAAAATCTAGAAATATGAAATTACAATAATATTTTTCATTAAATTTGTTTTAATTAAATAAAAATTATTATCAAGGAAGACTTAAAGATTTTATTGTTAATAAAATAACATTTGTTTTAATAAGATTTATATATAATACTAATTTCTGTTCATTTGTTTTTTTTTTTTCTTTACTTTTTTAAATGAGGTAGTTGTTTCATTAAATAAATGAAATAATACATTAAATACAGTAATGATGATGATAATAAAGAGACGACCAATAAGCCTGAGTGTAAATCTAAAAAATCTCTATTTTAGCAATATACACTCTTAACGGGGTATAGTAAAGAGACTTTTAGTTTTGAGATTCTCATGCTGTAGAGTTGTTGTGAAATGAAATAATGAACTTATGATTTTCAACATTTTCTCTGAGTTGAGAAAATGCTTAAGTGTTGTTGAACGATGTGTGATGCAGTTGGTAGCGAGAATGTAGTGAAAAACTTTTCCTTAGTTTTTTTTGTATGCTTTTTTCTTTTAGTACATTAGGCCCCTTTTTTTGTTTTGGAGTGAGTGCGTGTAAGTAAATGTAGGAGCGGCGTGTTTTACAAAATCCAGTTCTTTTTTTATTTTTTATTGTTCAGCACGCCTGTCTTTTATTAGACTGCCTAAAAATGACCTTGCATCTGGCGACCCTTAAACATCATGATGCATCATTAACCATCATGATTTATCTGCCACCATGCCAGTCATTTTTTGTAATGCAGCTTTGTGGGAGAGTGAGTTGAGAAGAAGTCTTGGTGTCCTCTAAAACACTTTGGTTCTAAGCAAAACGTTAACTTCCATTAACATCTCTCACACCCACCTCTCACCAGGGACGCCAAGGTTGTTCTTCTTCTTTAATTTGTTTTTTTGTAACCAAAGCCAAGGGTTGTTGGTTGTTACTTAGGGCGGGGGCATGATGTATGACAGAGGGTTTGTAGTCCATGGCTTCATGAGAATTGGCGGGACTGGGAGGAGCAAAATGCATCATGGCAGGTTGGCTGGCATAAGATTGCTCATAAGAACTGTGAGAAGAGGCCGAGCCAGTAGAAGCAGTTCTGGAGGGTATGGGCACCAACATGGAAGGAGCAGCAGTTTGTTGAGGTTGAAGTTGATTAAGATTTTGTGGCAATACCAAGGCAATAGTGCCATTAGCCAATTTGGTGGGTATTACTTGTAAACCATTGGGTAAGAAATAACCATGAGGAGTTTGTTGAATTTGCGAGCTCATTATATAATGATGCTGTTGCTGTACATGATGATCTTGCTCGGGTGAGGAAGGAGGTGAAGGCAAGATTTGTCCATGTAATTGTTGAACGGCCACTGAGGCAGCATTAGCTTGACGTTGATGATGATGTAATTCGGTCTTAACGCCATTAATACAATTTTGTAAATGTTGCAAAAGACGACGTTTGACGGCTGGTTCGAGGCCAGGAAAACGGCTAACCTCATTGGCACAATCAGCAAAGCCAGCTTTAAACTTGTTAATGACTTTGGGATCAGCAGCCTGTTGCATTGCGGCCTGTTGACGTTGCAATTCTTGCAAATGTTTAACAGTTTTTTCTAAAATATCAGCCTTTTCCAATTTAGAATGACGAGCAGGCTAAGGAGAGAGAGAGAAAGAAGAGGAATTTTTTTTATTAATTATATATTTTTAAGGTGCTTTGTAAAAAAAAAACTCTTTTTTTTTATTAGAGTTAGAGTTTTTATTTAAGTTTAAAGTTTTTAATAATTTGGAAAAAATACTTACGTCCTTTTTGGTGGCATCTAAGATTAATGTTTTCAATTCATTTAAGCAGTTATTAATGCGAGCACGTCGTCTTTTTTCCATAATAGGTTTATTAGACTGAAAGAAACAAAATAAAATAAAAAAATTAAATTTTGCTGTATAATAAAATATTTTTTCTTAATTAAAAAAAATTATTTAAATAAACTAAAAATAAATCTGTTTTTTGTTGTATTAGTTTCAAAAATAATCTAATATTTAGTCATATTTACAAAAATAATTTTTAAAGTTTTTATTTTTGTTAGAACAAAATTAAGTTGACCTCATACCAGGCGTTGAGTATGTAAAGACGCACAATACACATCACCGAAACATTTAACGTCATCATCAGCAAATAAGAATTCTTAAGAGTGTGTGTATTTCTTTAGTAAAAATATTTGATTTTTTTAAGAATTGTGGGTAAAATAAGCATCACTCGGCTATACACACACTCGCACCAAGATTTTGTCTTTAATTTACAAAAATAACTTAAAGGTGATGCTACCAATAATAAATTTATTTTTTTGTTTTTAAAAAATTCGTATTTTTAAGGGGTTGTCGAAAAACAAGGTGTCACCGGTGGTGGTGGTGGGGTGTTTGAATCAAATGAGGGTGCTTAAAAACAATGTCTGTTTTTTTTTTTTTTTTTTTTTTTAATTTATTTATACAACGAGGACGTTGATGGCGGCACACGCTAAATAACCAAACGATCGCTCTTTAATTGGTAAGCAAAACAATTATGGCTCTTGGCCAATATGAAAATTTGTTGATCGCGTGCGATATTTTTGTACATTGAATGTTTTGTAGCAAAATTATTTATAAATAGCAAAACGCCGTGTGATTTGAAATAAAGCAAAAAATACCACTGCAAAAAAAAAACTCTGAAATATTTAGATCTATGTGGTCTATTAAAAAAAAAAGAAAGAAATTACACAAATAAAGACATGTGATTCTTAGCAAAAGGTTCTTTTCTTATGAAAAGAACAAGGTCGTTGGTGGCCATTAAATATAAAGAAATAAATAACAAAAATGTGTTAATTTTTTTTTTGGCAAAAATTTGAGGTAGCCTTATAGGGAGATGTTGTGCGCCTCGTTATTATTTTAAATTAAAATAAAAGAAAAAAAATTGAACTGAAAAATAATGAGTAGGTTTTTCTTTTTTTTTTAATAAAATTATTTTGCATGCAGCTAATACAAAACTTTTAATATGAAGTCATCAAAATTTAAAAGCGTAGTATTTTTTGTTGTTTTTTTCTTTATGGCCAAAAATGAAACTAGTGTAATTGGTTTAAATTGTCATGGAATGCGTTGGCTAAATATTGTGGACGTTATTTTATATTTTATTTTATTTTTTTTTAATTTTATTTAAAATCATAATAAAACGTTTTAATGAATGAATGGACGATTGTATGAATCATTATTTTGATTGTGGGGTTTAAGCACACGCTTCATTTATTACATTTATGGAAGTAGTGCCCCACACATCAAAATGACTCCAAAAACGTTTGATTAAAACAAATGTTACTTTTTCCATACTGTGCTTTTTTCATAAATAAATTTTTGTGGAAGTGCGTTGGCCGCTAGTTAGTGCCGCCGCAGTTTTGTCGTTTTAGCCAATTTTGGGTTCAACCACTTAAACAGCCACTATTCATTTATTTATTTATTTGTACATTGATTTTGTATATTTTTGTTGAAATGTATTATTGATATTGCCATGAAAGGCCTGCTACTAAAGGCTTGTGGGGGAAAAACTGACTACCCACAGATGCTCTCAAAACAAGCGGATACAATAACACAGCCAGACACAACAAATGGTCTTGGTAAAAAGAACATCATGTGGGGGTGACAACTTTTTACAGAATTTCTTTAAACTAAACATTTATTTTTTTAATACTTACACGACGATCACT
Source organism: Protocalliphora azurea (assembly GCA_932274085.1). Lineage (NCBI taxonomy): Eukaryota > Metazoa > Arthropoda > Insecta > Diptera > Calliphoridae > Protocalliphora > Protocalliphora azurea. The sequence continues at coordinate 151,420,075 of OW026522.1, forward strand.
TTTAACGGGTGTCTCCTTTGGAGGATGAGAAATAGGTGCTCCAATTACATTGGCTGTCATAGTGGGTACACAAACACCGGTAACCATTTTATGTATATTAAATAATTTGTTTATAAATTTATTTTAATGCTTTTTATTTAAATATTTTTTTAAAACTTCACTTTTATTATTTAATTTATTATTTCTTTTTGTTTTTTTTTTCTAAAAAAGTTTGTTTACTGTTTTCTTTAGTTAAATTTTTAACGTAATTTTCACGTTCAGTTCTTTTTTTAAATTTATCTTGTATAATTTTTTTATATTATTTCACTTTAACCGTTCCGTTGTTTATTTTTCAGCGTGTTGCTTCTTCAACGATCAACGAGCGTATGAAACAAGTGTTCTATAAGCAGCTTGATAAAAAGTCTTAATAAACTATTCAATATTTAGTAAGCGAATAATTAGTGTCTAGTGAGTAGGTTAATTTAATACACTCACTGGCAAAAGAGAACAAGATTGAGTGAGAGCGTGATTAACGGATGTGCAAAAAATACCGACACATAAAAAATCCCGTGTGTTTTTCAAAAAGAAAAAATTTGTTGTAGGGAACCGGAGGACAGGAAAAAGAGAGTTCTTTATCGTTTGGCTTGTATCAGGCGACTGAAGATTGATCGACAGGTTCTTCGGGTAAATCGTTTTAACGAGACGCAACGAATGTTAAAGAAAAAAAGCCACACGACCATATTAAAAATACCACACAAATGCCGACATACGAAGCACATACCCACACTTAAACAAAAACACACATAATATGTATGTTAAATGTTTGCTACCTGGTTACCTAAGAGCACCTTAGTAAACTGTAAACACAAGACAGACAATCAAACAAACAGGCAGACATATGGACGGACAGACATAGAGACAAACTAACATGCATTATACACTTATATTCATACTCCCCTTCACACATGCATCATCTCTTTTTCAATAGTAGGGTCACAACAATAACAACAACTATATAAACTTAAAAATCCAACAACGAAGAGGGGTCTTATAATATTCTAAATTATTGTATTTGTAAACTGCTACAAGCAAGCTCGATTGGCTTTTGAGTTTTGTATAAATTACAAGAGTGTGATAATTGCGGCAAAACTAAAAAATAAAAACGCACAAAAAAAAACAACAATTTGTTATTACAAATAAATAAAATCTAAAGGAAACTTTATTCTAATATTAGAACATCTCCAACTATTTTAAATTAGATCAAATCACAAATCATCTATGTAAATGATTCATGCACAAAGCGAACGTGACTACTACATGTGTCCCCTGATCATAGAAACGAAATAACAAAAAACAAGTTAGAGAATTATATTAGGCTGTGCCGAATCTATAATACCCTTTACCAACAAATAAAAAATAATAATATGCTTTATTATTTTCACATTTATACTTAAAAAAATAATACGTACATACATTTATTCAAAAAAAAAAAAAAAAATAAAACAGCTTAAAACCATACATAAATACGTACTAAATGACTGCGTGCACACAACAAGAACACTGATAATCATTATACTTTACGCATTTTCGTTAATATTTCTATTGAAAGCATTAAAAAAAATGTATAGGACAGAAAAAAAATTTTTAAATGAAAAAATTTTACCACCTTTTTCGAAAAAAAAATAAAAATGTTGATTTTTTTTTAAAGTTTTAACTTCAGACTAATGTAATTTTTTATAGGACTGTTAAACCAAAAGAGATAACTTGCACATGTAAGCGTATTTTTTGTAGAGATTTACAAGGACTATATACGTTTAAAATTTCTTTACAGAAAAATCATAAATAAAATTTTGACGCCTTAAAAAAATGACGTACCCGATATGACCAACTTTGGAGGTCTACCCCCAACCTCGCTGATCCATTAGGATACTGTGCTCCTTAAAATCAACTCGAAAACACCGCAACTTTAGCCATGTCTAATTTTATTCATCTTTAACGGATCATAAGTTACCGTACATTAAACAAGAGCTACAAAACGTCAAAAATGCGTTTTGTTCGATATTATTGGACCGACCGTTTTAGTTAATTTCTTCACCACAAAAATTCAGGAAAAAATTTTCGAATTTTTTTTGCTAAAAGAAAGTCCCTTATATATATATATATATATATATATATATAAACGATAAACGAACGGACGGACATCGACATCATTTCTAACAAGGATCGAGAAAATATAAACTTTTTCTCCTTTTCTCCGACGAAAATTGTGGAAATTACAAACGGAATGACAAACTTATATATTCCCCCTCCATCTGTGGTAAAAGCTATAAAAAGAACGAGTAAATGCCTCTTAGCAATAGGTTTAATTTTTATGTTATCACAACTTGCGATAAAACCATAAAGACATCGAGACACAAAACCCACAACTTGTTACCACCATTAAAACGTACACGAGGCTGCTCCAACTAATCATTTCAAAACACTTTGTTTTTTATAAAAAATATTGATAATAATGTTTATTGTTGGATTTTAAGTTGATTTTGTTTTTTTTTTTTTTTTTTTTGTTTTTTTCTTTTGAAGAAGAAGTCAATAACTTCATAAAACAATAATAATCGATGTTTTTGTTTTTTCTAAATATGAAATATCATCAATAATTGACCAAATGACTAAACAAAGAAAAATTTGTTTTTATTAGTTTTAAAAAGTCATCAAATTTTTCAACTAACTTCCGTTTCACACATTCACTTGTGACGTTTCACATAATCTGTAAAGAACTTTAGACTTTGATTCGTGCGTTCAAAAAATAATTAATAAATTTATGTATATTTTAATACTCTAGTTTTCTTTATTCATGCTAACGTAAATGAGAAATTAAAAAAAACTTTCAAGCTGATGGTCAAAACTGCTAGTGCTTTATAATTGTAATTTTGTCTTAAAATTGAAAATTGAATCAAATATATAAATCAATAAAATAATAATTGTAATAATAATAATAATAATAATAATAATAATAATAATAATAATAATAATAATAAATCTTTAGATTATCGGTTAATCTTATATGTATATTCTTTGTACCTGTGGACTTCTAACAAAACATCTTAAGTCGAATTAACGTAATTTACAGTTTTTTTTATTCTTAATAATTAAAAACATTTGCAATTCTGACGACATTCTGGTTTCAAAATTTGTTAAACAATTCCTGGATCTAGAGAAACAACAAGGTAGCAGATATTACTCGTATTATATTTAATTACATTGACTATCACCTTGAGAATAATGAGGAATATTTACTTTTGCTCGAATAGATAAAGAAATGTTGAGCTGAAATTGCATCCACCTGTTTCAAAATGAAGTATTTGAATTTGGGAGTAATAACCGGGAATAAAAAGTAAAAGTTGTTACTCGTGCAAAAAAAAAAAAAAAATATGATGGCAGAGTTGAAACAAAACGCTTATCTTTAAAACAAATTAGGACCAGTAAAAGGCACTAATTGAGAGTAGTTGAAAAGCACTAAATGTTTTGAATAGAGCATTACATATGAGGAATTTGAACAATTTTTCGAAACTCTTTGAAACCGACTTTATGTGTCTTATATTTTTAAAATTTCTTTTGAAACCAGGAAAACTGTTGATAGATTTTGGTAAACCTTAACAAATAACTAAGAAATCCAAAATTTTAGATCATTCAGGAAAAATCTCATGGAACCTACAGCCATTTAAAGCTAAAAAAAAAAACTATAAAAACTGAGATGAAACTTCCAAGGATTTTTTTATTAATTTTTGTTTTCACTCACAATTTACATCTTTTAGACTCAAACCATTAACCAGTCAAGAAATAAGACTTAGGAAATTCATATGTTGTATAAATAATTAACATATTACAATTTGGTGAAAAGTTATGAGGTGATAAAAAAAATGACGATTTTTTTCAAAGAAATATATGCGCCCAAAAGTGAAATCAAAGTAAGAAAATAATTTTATATAATTTAAAATAGGAAGTGATTTCCTACAATCTGAGTTATACTACGTTAATGTCAGAAAACCAGGCATGGAATAGCATCGTCACAAATTTCCATATATTTGGGCTAAATATTACTAAAATGTATGTTTTTCGTGACTTACAACTACAACTTTTATTGAAATGATAATGATTTTAGATATTGGAAAAATATTTGCAGGGAGTTGTCTTTATGGCTAAAATTGGAAATACGAAAAAAGTAAAGAAGCATTATTAATAGTGGCTAAAGCGGCAGCTTGCTGACAACTACCGCGAAATGTAAATTACATTAATATTGATGTCAAAAATACAGTAGGCGTCAAAATGTTTTAAGAATTTTATGGAAAAAAAAAAATTATAATTTTATAACATCAGAAAGCGTCTTTACATATTTCGCATTATATTTTGAATTTTAAAATAACAAAAACTATTTTCGATGTACAACTTATCGCTAAATAAGATACATGTTTAAAATTTTTCCTAAAATTTACTTAAAGAAAACTAAAATCGCGTTTATTTGTAAGGAATATTATTAAGATTTAAATGACTACATTTTTCAAACCAGCTCTGGTAATCATTTGAGTTTTTCAGCAAAATATCTTAAAATATATTTATTATTACCCATAATTTTTTCAAATTCCTAACCAATAACAATTTTTTGCTATTTACGAAATCGTTCAAAAAATAAAATTACATATTTTTCTTTTCAGTGTACTTCGATAAATATAAAAGATTTAGTAATATTTTTGACATGTGCTAATAGCACTTTAGATATTCTATGAAAGATACGAGTAATATTGGTTAATAAAACCACAAATTGATGTTTGTGTCGAAGAAAAAAAATTATGAAAATATTTTTACCCAAAATTCTTTAATTTTTTTAGAAACTCCTCATACTTGTACACATATGTATGTATATTAACGAAAAAATGGTCCTTCCTATCATTATATGTTTCTGAACTAAATGCTGAGACTAATATTGCTTCCAGCGTTACCGTTTGGCAACTTTAATCGCCAATTGTCTGTTTTTCAACCAGCCAGCCAATTTTTTTGGTCTCTTTTTTAAAATGAAACTAAATAGCGACTTTTTAAGATTATGTTTTAAATGACGAGAAACTAAGTTATTTTTAATATCTCGGCACATTATATATTAATTCCAAAGAAAAAATTAATTATTTTGAAATTGTTTCACAATATACGAGTAGTGGTGTAAAAAAGACCCCGATGAGACTGTTAAAAAATGAAGCTAATGATAAAGTTTATGAACAACTATTTAAAATGCCGAATCATTTTGGACCGAATTGTGAAAATTAAAGAACAGAATTGATGGATACTTATATCCTAATTTATGTTTTTAATTTGGCTCAGGTCAATTCTTGTAAATCCATGCTCTGAGTCTTAAATTTGTTAGACGGGGATTTGTAAGACTAGAATACGAGTGTAAAAATTATTATAAATGAATTATTTTATTATTAATAAAATTGATTTTAGTAGTAAAATACAATATTTTTTGTTTTTGTTTTTATCAAATAAACAAATTTTAGGTATTGAAGCAGTTGGCCCTTTTTGCAAAAAATCCCCTTTTTGGAGACTTTATTTTTTGAAATCCCTTTTTTTTCGACTTTTTAAAAATTCTCAACGGTAACACAGATTCCTTCTTATGGGGACAAACAATTTTCGACCTCATTCTACAATATATTAAACGAATAGCTTCCACTATTGACCTAATATCACATTGATTTTAACACAAGGTTAATGCAACGCATTAACATATTTAAATTTGCCTTAAAAGTCAGAGACTAGCTAAAATCTTGCCGCACTAATTGTGACTTATTCTCACGTGGAAACAATGATGTCTCCTCACGATTTGAATTTAAATCACCACCTTGAAGTTCCTTAAAGATCTGTACCAAAATAAACCTATGATCTAGGTCCTATGGGCTCCTAATTTCCCCAAAGGTCTTTTTCTGCCAGTTTAGCCTTCAGCGCTCACGTAACTGCCTGCCAAAACTAAAAGAGCTAAAAAAGTTATTTTAACATTGTGGATTTTATTTTTTATAATTCTTATTCACTGTTTTTGTAGTTCGTCTCTTAAAAGTGTGTTTATATAATTTTTTTAATAAAAATATTATTTTAGCTTTGTTAAACAATAACAATTTTAAATTGTTGAAATTATAATTTTCTTATTTTCACAACAAGAAGTGCCGAATATACACTTAGTTTAACTTTTGAATTGTTGAAAATGTTAATTTTTTGGAAGCTCTTACTCATTTTTGCTTGATGGTAAATATATTGTGTATGATGAAGCCAATAAACCAGATTCTAAAATCTGAAGGACAACCGTGAGGATGCTTAATATCAATCACTATCATTGACATACCATACGCAATGAGAAACTTATCTTGTCAAATTTTTGCCTGCCAATTAACAAGGTTAAAATGGAGTAGTTACACCAATAACTTAAAAGATTAAAAAAGTCATTTGATGAATTTTAAGCCATATACAAAATTAATATGGAATAATCTTGCAGAAGATCTGAGTTCCCAAGTGAAAAAAATTAAAGGGAAAAAATAATGTATCGATCGAAAAACTCCCTGATTTTCAATTGCTTATATTTACTCATTTTATAATTTTATCCATTTTTACATAGTCACATACATAGTCATTTAATATTAAATCCTTAATTAGCTTAATTTTATAGAAAAATCACCCAAATGTAACAAAATCAATGTCTCTGCCTAAAAAAATTGTTAATAAATATTCCACAATTAGCTGTTGCGCAGTGGGTAATCGCAAAAATTTTTGGTAATAACTACGATTTTTTGAAACTTTTACATACTCGAGGTGATCAACTTTGACACCTTTTAGCTTATCTCTTATTATTACAGGATAACCACAGGATGATTTTTCAGAAAGCTAAGGTCTTTATACATTTCCCATATATTTCAATTTATTACCAAAAATTTTGCGATTGGCGCTACTGTGTGTTGATAGTCCGCCTATATTAAAGTCCTTGAAAATTAAAAATGAATAGTGGTTTTTGTTTTAAATAATTAATTCTATTTTATATAAATCATAAAACTTTATCGTATCCAATCATGTTTAAAATATTTAAATTGATGACTTCAAATACTTCTAAAAAAAAACCCTCAAGATTCGTTTGAAAAATACATATACGAGTATTTAAATTTAAATATGTGCGTGATTTATTATAATTTAAACAGAAGTCGTCAACTGTTTGTTGTCTGTTCATTTATGACAATGACGACCTTTATTTTGGCTTTTAATAGTAATTAGGGGTATGCATTCTAGATTTCTATTTAGATTCTTACTTACGGGAACGAGTGACTGACTACTTAAACACTTTATATTAGTCACCTTAACTTTCGATTAAGTCAGTAAGTAATTTTTTATTTTTTACATTTTTTTGTTTAACAAAATGTATCATCAAGATCGTTTCGTATACTATTTATGATGCGTGTCGTATATGTTTTAACACGTAACAAAAATATTTGTTCACATACTTACGCATGTTTGTAAGTATGTTTATAGCATTGACGTATTGTTTATTATAACTGAACAATGTCTGTATATATATATATGTCTGTTTATCTATATTCTATTTGAATTTTGTATGAAAAAAATTTAACTGATTTGTATCTGTAAGTTATGAATAGAAAATATATATTTCTTAATATTTCAAGTTCATGGCAATTCGTTTATTTTTTCAGTCTTCAGAATTTAATTTCACATTTTTATAGGATTTTACTTTGTAAATATTTTTTTTTATTGATTGGCTGGTGGCCCACAAAGTGAAGATGGTTTTGATTTGACACATTCATTTATCTAGACATTAAAATTCCAAAAATTTCACGTACTGTTCCATTTGTTCTTAGCATTTTGATTTTGGCTTCTAGTTTTTTTTTTATAATTTGTCGCCAAGTTCAAAATAAATGTGTGAAGGTGAAATGTGTATTGATACAATAATAAAATTTTGATAAGTTAAAAATAACAACGATAATATACTATTTGGTTTTTTTGTTGTTATTGTTATTTTGTTCACTTTGCGGTTTTCCATTTGTTGTTTATATTTGATAAGTTTTTTTCCATTCTAAATAAATTATTTTAATGTTTAATTAGTTGGTTTGATGCCGTTTGTGTGCCTTTCTCTATGTTATAAATAAATTTTTGTTATTGTGGTTTAATTTTTCCCTGTATCGTTTATTAATAGAACAATTTCACAAAATTGCGCAGGAAAATCATGATAATGCAGAAATGATTCATAAGAATTAGTTTGCAAGTTTCTTTTTTTTTAAAAAAAAAAAGATTCCAATTGCATGTCAAGTAAATTTCATTAGCTTACAAAATTTTCATTAATCATGAGTTATTAAGGAAAATGATTTTGTATTAAAAATTTCTAAAATATACTTGATGATATCAATATACATATTTGTTTATGATTTTAAGTTTAAAACGTAAAACTTATAAAGAAACTTTCCAGAATATAAATTTTTATAACTAATTTAAAATCTTTAAATTTAATTTTATCTTTGCAAAAAAGGATTACTACTTTATTCTCTTATCTTCATCTAAATCCCAAGACTTTTTGACTTCAAACGCCCTTTTCCTTTACCAATGTAAAAGACTTAAAAAGTCTTTTTTATTTGTAAACAATTTTTCAAATTCAAAAATATTCAAATTTAATACTTTTAACTCTTTTCCTAATCATTAAACAAAAAAGAAAAATCTCCTATAAAATAAATTTGTTTTTGCTGTAAATCTCTGGTGTGGCTAATAATTCCCAGTAAATGAATAGGAGAAAGAAAGTATGACCAGAGTAGAGTAGTAACCCTTTCAACAAGTAGCTAAAATAGTTAAGCTGGTTAAACGCCCCAGTATTAGAGTGGATTTAGCCAAAAAACCAATTTAAACCCTTTTATTCTAGCCAGGATTAAGGAATAACGCCCAAATAATAGATTGATTTTGACACGCTTCCTATGCGCTCAAGTCATATCAATGCCTTCATTACAAACTAAATTCATTGCTTATCGTTTATAGGGTTTAAGAAATAACAACAAAAATAACAATGTATTTTAAGCAAGGATTGAGTTAAAGATTTTCTTCTTTTTTTTGCAGTACGTATGTCTGTCTTTCTTTATTTTATTATCCTGGTAATCATGAACATCAAAGGGCTAAACCACACACCCATAAAAAATCTCAACTCGTTTACTCTCAGCTATAGACAAAACGACTGTCAGCATTACAACAACATTAACATTGTAACGAAAATTGTGTACTCACGCAAAAAGGCTTGTCAGACACCACGGTTTATTATCCTTTGACTTGATCCTTTCACTCAACTCCTTCGTTAGTTGTGTAGTATGTACTTAAACCCTTTCATTGTATTGTGCCTTTTTTTCTGTTTATTCTTTCTCTAGTAGTTGTTGTTTTGTGCCAGAGAGTGTGTATGCCTTAACGAAAATTAAAAAGTTAAAGGCAACAGGTAATGATGTTGATGTGCAGTCATCAAAACCATTTTCCTTTGGATAATGTTGGTTTCGACGTCTAAGGGTTTGTAGATGAAAGAGTTACTATCATTATTATTAGTAAATTGTTTTGTCATTTTTGGGTTAGCTTGTTTTTTTTTTTCTGGAAATAATTGAACAATTGCAAGGTGTTATTATCAGTTTAGAACAGCCAAAATTTTAATTCCAATCTTTCTTTCTGCATTTGTATCCATGTTATAACTACTTCCTTGTAATTCGTACAGTAATATAGTTTTATATATAATACATGTATGTAGCTTAGTTGTGGAATAAACTAAAATGGAATTCAACTCCTTACTAAGTCGGTTTTGTATTTTGAAAATTATAGACGTAGATAATTCTCAGACGCTAGAGCCAGAACACCAAAGTTACAGTTCTTCTTTTTACTTTTCTATGCTTCTAATGTAAAAGGTTTATTACTCATTTAGATGTAGAATAAATGGTATAGCAGAACAACCCCTTTAAATCAGCTACTCTTAAAGTCAATATTTTTTAAATTAATTAAATATTGTTTAAACTTAAGCAATAACAAAATGAATTAAGGATTTTTTTAAGGTAAATTCACACTAGTCAAATATTTGACCGAAATGAAGTAACCACTGTATAAAATATTTTCAAATTTTTCTTTTCTAATGGAAAAATATTTTTTACTTATCACTAATCCTAGCTGACATTTTGTTGAATTTTGTTTGACGCTGTTTTATCTTATAAAACATTTACAAGATCAAACAACGACAAGCAATAGTGGTCACGCAATTTTCATCAAATATTTGCCAAATGTGAACATAACTTTAGTTTTTTACAGTTTTGAAATATTTATTTACTAATAATTCTAAGTAGAGTCAATTAATTATAATTGTATACTAAGATAAATCTTTGTACATTTAAAAAAGTACCTTCAAGATCTTCACAACATCCACTTTGGTTTTTTTTTTTTTTTTTGGTTAAACGCATTTTTGTATTTTTAGTGACCGTAATATGTTGTTGACAAAATTATATTGTGTAGATAATTTAATTAGACTAAATAGACAATAAATTTGTCGATGAGGCATTATCGTTATATTCATACATCGTATAAAGTCCATTTAATTGATTTGAAGTAAATCCCCATCAATTAAGTATTGATAAGAATTTTCAGCATTATGATTAATATTTGTAATTATTAATTATTTTAAGAAAATTTTTTGAAAACATGCATTTGTACTCTAACTTATATTTCAATAAAAATAAAACAAAAATTATACTCAATGATTTTAATACGAAATAAAAGTATTCATACATACCATCAGATGAACAAATCTCCATAGGGTTCAGCAAAGTTAGTTCGAATTGCGATTTTATGGACTTTTTGAGATTTTTTGGGAATCTTTTCATTATTTGAGAACATAAAAAATATATAAATTTCAAAGCTAGTTGGTAGTGAGCTAGTCTGTCAGCATGGGGGTTGTGAGTTCGATTCCCACCCATTTATTTTATGTTTTATATAAATAAATTTATAAAATTTCATGCTAGTCAGTCAAATATTTTTGTTTTATTTTTAAATAAAAGAACCCTAATTAGAAAATTTATTTCAAATTAATAACTCTGTTAAGTATCGCTTGGTATCGAGTAATCAAATGAAAGGTATTGATTATTCAAAAGTAGTAGAATTTATCAGCACTAACGCAGAGCTTATCTTAGATCTTATGCAATATTTTTATTAAATACCTCTAAACAATTTTGTTTTTGAAAGTTGAAATGAAATTTAGCACATATAGCAAGAGTTGTTTAGAAGAAACTATGGGCTAAAGTTTAAGTTGAATTCCACGACCAGCTTTTAGCCCACTTTCGGTAAGAATCAATTTTGCTGCTTAACTGATGCTACTGACATACACAGAAAATACCGTATATTATAAAATTTAATCTGTATGTTTACCAAGCATATTTTTTGCCCACTTTATTATATTGTGTTTTACCGATTAATCAGAGAACCAATTAAAAAAAGTTGGAGTGGCATCCAGTCAGGACCTCCTTTAAAACTATATATAACTATGTGTCAAGTTTCATTTTTTCGGTTTAGTAGTTTAAAAATAAGGTCAAACCAAATATAGTAAACAATATTATGACATAAAAAAATAAAATAAATAAAAATGGTCGTAAAAAGGGTGTGGTATCCAGTCAAAATCTAATATAATAATGGCGGTATTCTATAAAACATCACATAATATTTAGATTACGTAATTGAAATGTCTTTTTAATTTCAATCATATTAAAAAAGGGGCTCCGAAAAATTTTAACTTCAAGAGGCCATAGAACCGAAATACGGAATAACAAAATGGTACTCTTTCATTTTGCTTTGGAATTATTGAGGCAATTTTTTCTTGCTGCGCTATGTTATTTATTTAACCCGCTAACAGTCGCGGAAAAAATATATAAAATCAATTTGCGGATTAAAAATATAATTAGTATAAACTTTTAGACAGATTTAAGGTCTAGATATTTAGTTTCTTATGTCAACTAATTAACCAAATGATTAGAATGTGAAAAGAAGTTAAAATATAAATTATTAAAAAAAAAAATAGAAAAATGCACTGAGGTAAATTTAACCATTAGAGGGTTAATTTATTTAAATTTTTAAAGTTATTAACTTTGACAAATTTTTTAAAATATTCAAAATTTAACCATAAAAGAGCTTCCAAAGCGAGGATGCCTAAAAAGCAGTTGAAGAAATAGTGATATGGTTTTCACATTATCTTGTGACTCTTATCCACCACATTTGAAGTAATTTGAAGTAATGACTAAATGAATAAGACACTAAGAATCGTGATGAAGCGTGTTGCGGCACAAAAAATACAATACGTATAATAGATGTAACAAGGAATTTTACGATTGCAAACTTATTTATGATCTTTCGAGCCGGATGATAACGATGCAACCAAATTCTGCTGATGTCAGATTATAGTCCATAAACTCTGGTTTGGTTCTGCTAAATTAATAATATTGTTAACTTATATTAATGTTTTTTTTTAGTGAATCGAATTATCGGAAATATAAAAAACGTTAAATAAATTCTGTGGAATTTTGCGGGCTTTTTTAATCACATAGTAATTAACGTCTTACAAAAAACTGGTACATTAGTTTATTAAGTATATAGAATTATTCTAGACAAAAAATGAATGGAATTTGAATTTTGCGCAAAATGTAATAAAAACGCATTTTTGTGAAAATGTCAAAAAATATGCACTGTAAAATCTATTCCATTTTAAAACAAATTCTCTAATTCGCAAAGTTTACATTTTTCTAGGAGCAAAGGCAAAAAATTACATGAACTTTCGGTCCTTGATAATTAGATAAAATTTATTTACTTTTTTATAAATATTACTTTAACTTTGTTATTATTATTATTTTTTTTTAAATATAAATTTATTTTCACGTTTTTAGAAGTAGTTAACAATAACTTCCAAAAATGCAAATTATGCTCTTAATTTTTTTTTCGCTGAAAGCAAGTATTTAATTTAATTTTGTGTATAAGTCAAACAGCAAATAATAATTTTGACTTTAAATATGTTGAAAATCTAGATTAAATTTGAATTCATTCTTTAATGAAAATAAATCGAATTGTTTCCGCTCAGCAACTAAAAAACAGCCATTTTCATAAAAATTTGTATATTCAAACTCCATTAAACAATTTATTGATTTCAGTGCTCAGTTTTTAACTGCATTTTTCGTTAAATATGCCATTTATTTTTTTATTTTTAACATATTTGGGAACTCTGGAATCTTTACATTAAAATAAAAATATCATACATATTTAAAAAAGAAAAAAAAACAATTTAAAAAATGTTCCAAGATTTTCATTCATGAGTATGAATGTTGCAGTTATGCCAGTTTTGTCTTATTAAATCACATTACTGCACAAAAATAATTTTAAATTGACATTGATGTGACAGGTCCTTATACGGAAGCTATGGTCAATTATGATCCGATCCTTGCCTCTAAGACGAATACTTAAACATAATTTATTTTTCCTTAATTTTATCTTTATACAAAGATCTAAGATTATATGCGCTAGTAAGTGATTTTCGGGAGGGGTTCTCATACGGGAGCTCTGGTAAATTTGGAACCGATCTTCAGAAAATTTATTGGTATGATTTTTACTTAGACAAAACTCACCTGTTAAAAAGGTTATGAAAATATAGACATCTTTAAGACATTTATAAGCGTTTGACATAATTCCAGAAAAAATTGTATATATGGAGGTCAGTGAAATAGTGGTTCAATTATAACAATTTTAATATGTTATAGTATTGGCCTCAAAAACGCTCAGGTACCGAATTTCATTAGGTTATCATTAAAACGGCGAACTACAGATTATCTCAAATGTTGGTTATTGATGTACAGACAGCCGGAAGGACAATGGTCTAGGCTAAGAAAAATATTTATAAATTCAAAAAGTGTTTATTTGACGTACTAATGCCCTAATTATTGCAACAAAATTATATATAATATGCTTTACCCCTTATATTTTTTTATTGCGAGTATTATTGAATTACATTTCAAATCGTCAATTTAAAGCCAGAACTATTAAAAATAAAACAAGTATTGGTGCACAATTAATTTTTTAATAAAAAACTTTAATGTCTATTATTTAATTTCACTTAAAAAAAACCACTCCTCAACAAAATAATCCAACAATTTACAAAAATAATAAAAAAATTTATATTCTCTTAGCTACCAAAAATTCTTAGAAGTCTTACGCTTAACCCAACAAAGCAGCATGTTATCGTGTGATTTAATGTCAGTTCTTAGTAAAAACTAAAAAAGTTGCGTAAAAATTAGCTAATAACCTTAAAGGACTTCCAACTAAATAAAATAATAAAAAATAATTCAACAAACGGCCATTCTAGTCATAAAAAAATTGGCAAATATTGCATAAAAAACGTATGACAGCTACAAATTTTTTTATTTACAATTTCTATGAATCCTTTGGTGGCGTAACAACACTTTATATACCATGAGTTAAAAAACAAAAACAACAAACAATTTGTCACCAACAACCAAACATAATCATTTGGATTTTTTTAAGGACACTCGTACAAAAAAAAAACACACAAATCGCTAAAAAAATAATATTGTATTTAAAAGGCATGAGTAAAGAAAGGTTTGCAAATGATAATCATCTTGATGTTTTTCTCTCTCTCTCTCTCTTTCTAGCATATACTAATGTTTTCCTAACCTTTTCAAATCCTTTGCTAAAATCTGCTAAATATGTATGTGTGTAAAGGGATTTTATGGCTTTAGGGTTATTTTTAATGTTATTGCCTTCAACAACAACATGAGTTTAGATACAGGTATTTTTGAATTTAATGGAAAAGAAAGAGTATGAGTAAAGATAATTTTACACAGAAAGAGTTTTAACTTTACCCTTGACGCAAAGGACTAACAATATTAACGTGTGCTGCTTACTCTCTAACTGAAATGAAAAAGGGATTAAGTTGTAATTGCTATAACAACAATTACAACATGCCTGAAGAGTAAAGAAAGGTCTGTTAAAGATTTTATGACTTTTACTACTTTCAACAGTCAAAGTAATCGCTAGAAAGTCTCAAGAAATTTCTGCGGAGAAGTGTGCACAAAAGAGTTTTTCCATTTCCGGGAACAATGCTATGAATTGTGAGATGCAAAGGAGTTTTCTTTCTCTCTTTGGAAAGAAAAGAGTTGACAATTTTGTGATTTTTTTTAAATAACTTTGAGCGATTTTTAAGCGAGATTTTGAAATTAATTTTCTTATAAAGCCTTGTTCAGACTGGCGCGAAATTACGAAATTTCATGCCGAAATTACGAATGAAATCTGGAGTGTTCATACTGGCTAAATGACATTTGATGTAATTTCGTGAACAGCTGATACTTATTGTTTACATTTTAAATTGTTATAGGGGTAAATAAAGAATTTTGAAATGGAAACAAATAAGAAACAATTACTTACTAAATTGGTAATTATTAATTTGCAACAATTAAAAATGCAAAAAGGATAGGTTTCATTTTGCAAAATCACTTTAATAATTAATTTTAAGATTTGTGTTTAAATTTAAGATCAGCTGTGAATTGTTTTTTTCTTCTCACGGTTGAAACATGCAGTACATAGTTGAAAAGAAGTATTTTTTCCAACCATGTACAGAGTTGCACGGAAATAGGCATCGTAATTTCAATGTAATTTCGCCGAAATTACAAAAAATTATGTAATTTCGCAAGTGTCAAAATAAAAATTACGTAATTTCAACTTGATTTCGGACGAAATCACGAAAGTACGTAATTTCGCGTCAGTCTGAGTGCCCTATATATTTTTAGAGGTGTTTAAAAAATGGTCCAGACGTAATATTTTGGGAATCATATAAGAACACACTAACCTTCATTTCTAGAGGGGTACAATTGTAACTTTTTTTCCTAAGGCACTTTAACAAATATATGCTTCAACAAGAACCCATTCATATTAAAAATTCGTATTCAACTTTTGTCCATCACGTCAAATTTCCTCTCAAAAAGTTTCGAAGGATAACCAATGTAAAAAAATAAAATCTGAAAATTATATTATACCAATATTAAATGAAAGGTAAGAATCCCTACAATAAAATAAGATTTTATATTATATTAAATATTAGAAATACTTCAGCACTTTTTGTGCTGCGACATCTAAACCAATAATCTTATTATATTCTTAGTTTCTATTTGACACCCATACTGAGATGATATAATCTTCGTAATTATTTTATATATTTTTTTAATTGTGTATACTTTGAAATTCTGAAATCCATTTGAGTGCAATTTTGAAGTGATGGACAAAACTCTAGCTTCATTCATATATCGATTTTTGCATCTGTGAAAATGGCTATTGCAGGATGTAATATATAAGAAATGGGTGATATTCAATATTTTTTGAAATTGTTTAAAATTTCTAAATATTCAAAATTTAATTAGAGATTTTTTTTTAACCAGAATCAAAGATTTGTTCATACTTTAGTTTGTTTTTTTTTTTTTTTAAATTGGGTTAATAGATTAATACTTTTTATTCAATTACATAGGAAATAGAACATTTACATGAGATTTTATATACAATATATTTCTCAAGGCATTTTTGAGAGCTGTTGATATACATTTTTAATTTAGATTTACAAGAAGTTCAAATTTAAAGTGAAAATATAGAGAATATATGTTTAATTTAAGAAGTAATACAAAAAAGTTTATAAAATTAAAAAATTCTATAGAAATTTCTTTTTTGCTTCGGCGCTTTCTTTAAATATCCTAAACAGTTTTTAGAAGTTTCGTTTACCGTCATCCCGGAATAAAGTTTTAACCAATTAAAATTTGATATTAAAATAAATCTGATATTCCGTTCCAACCACTTTGAAAGATCTTAACTATGCAAAATAAAATCTACTGAGTAAATGCTAATTTAAATGCTACTGAATAATAGATGGCGCTTTCACAAAAAATTACTAAACAGAGCTAATAAGAGAGACAGAAAGAAAGAAAGATAGAGCTATAATTTAAGGTTAACCCTTTAATTTCCTAAATTATATGTCACATTTATGACCTGAATCTTGTGTTCAAAATCTTACAGTTTTCTTAAGAAAATTGGCAGCCATAACCCTTTGTACTCTAATTTATTTTTCAATAAAAATAAAACAAGAAACCTAATTTTTTTGACTTTTATAAGGCTGTTGGTAAAATGTGCGTGCTCTACATTAAAAGGAAAGGAAATTTGTATTAAAAACCTTGAAATTTATTAATATGCAACAATTTCGGATAATACTTACACGAAATTTTAAATAATTTAACTTTATATTAACAAGTATTTAACTGAATATTAGAGGAAGAGGTATGAAATGTCAAATTTAATTGCTGTTAACTTTAAGCATTAAAATTGTAAATGACCTAGAGAATATTGCTGTTTTTAAGCCTTTGACTAATGTTGATGTGAGTGTAAATGTAAGGAATAATTTTTAAGCCGTTCTTTTGTTAATCCTTTGCTAAGTATTTCTTGAAACCTAAATAGAGGCGTATTGTTTAAATATAAAATCAAAACATTTACAAATATTTACAAAACCACCAGTACAATAAGCTATCTCTTTCACTCTTTTTAACTAAATTTAACATTGTCAAAATAAAAGTTTATAACCTCAAAAAATATTACATTTACATTATCCATAATTGAGTACATACATATTTATTTTGTGTGTGCAAGAATTTTTTATGATATTTTAGTCATCAATCCTTTTTTTACTAAACCTTTTTTAAATGTTTTTTTTATGACACGTGTCCTTGCTGAATCCTTTTTTACACCTCATTTTGCTGTGGTAATATTTAAAGGGTTTTTTCTCAGCATGTCTTTGTAACACACACTCATTCATGGTGTTTGGAATGATCTTGTGCTACGTTTTTTTAGAAGAAATTCAGTTTTAGGGATCAAAAAGGATTGCAATTTTTTTTAACCGTTTCTTGTCTGTTTGTTATTGTTATTTTTTTTTACAAGACATATTTGTATGTGTGTTTGTTTATTTTCTTGGAATTTTATTTGATGTTGTAAAAAGTGTTAAATAAAGGAGTTAAATTAACTTTTTAAAAAATAAATTTTTGGTAAATTGTGTTTTTTTTTCAGCAAAATTTTTTAGTCAGTTCTTAGAAGGAGTTAAAGAGTGATGAGTTAATAAAAGTATGTTGTATTGAGATATATTTTATTTTATGACAGGATATTAAGAAAGTTAACTAGAATTTATTTTGACTTTTTGCCACATTATTAAGACAAGTCATAATAATAAATAGAGACCCGTAATGTCTTAGGGATTTAGGATTTTAAAAGTCTCAAAAGAAAGTGGTTTTGTTTTCTACTAAAGAATATTATTTTATACAGACAAACTGTAACCTTTAACCCTGCCAGGTTACACTTTGTCGATTTCATTATTTTATTTTAATTATCTATATAAAAATAAATAATTCAAAAAGTTAAAATTTTAGATTTTTTCATCAGTAAGATTTAGTGTAAGTGTAAGCTTTTCGTCGTAAAAATAAGTGTAACCCTTCAGGGTTAAAAATCATTTTTCTCTTAGTTTCAAAAGTTATTCTTAAGTTTATCTCAAATGATTTAAAAGATTTTACAATTACAAGAAATACTCCCAATTGTTTTATACAAAAAAGCTTTGAATAATAACATTTGCAACTGGTGCTAAAAAATCCGACTTTTAACGATTTTTTGGTTATTTTATAATTAACCCTTAGTAGAGACAAAGATCTTTATGGAAATTATTCATGACCTTTACTTTGTGTCTTTAAATTTCAAACATAAAATTTTAGTAAAAATATAAATTGCATATGCCTCTAAGTGATATTTTACATATATGTATTTTCCTTTCTAAGTCAAAATCAAAAAGTAAATTCTAAAAATAACAAAACATTTGAGAAAAAATTCTAAGATTTTTGACAACCATATTTCATTATGATGGCATAATTTTTTTCTTCTGTACAGCAACTAAATGACCATAAATATACATAAATTTAATTTTATTAGTCCAGCTTACATTTACGTAACACATACACAAACAACGATATTCTAAATCTTTTTGTCACAGCTTGTTGCATTCTAGCAATTTTTTCGCGTGCTGTTATGCAATATTGCTAAACAAAAAAAAAAAAAAAAAAATTGGAAAGCAATAAAAAGAAAACAAGCTCAAGGTAATTTAATCATAAAATATTTCATGAATTCCTACTAATACGTGGAAATGTTTTATATTGTTTTATGACAAATTTCCATTTTAGTTTTGAGACAATTTCAAAAATTAACCTCATTTTTTGTTCTAATTATTTAGTAATGAGTGCAACAACAGCACGTTTGTATTATAATTCATTTTATGCTAATTTCCTTGGGATGCCTTAACAAATATTTGATCTTTTTTATTGTATCTTTAGAGGTTTTCAAACGATGACGACGACACACTTTTTGTTACCGCAAAAAAGTCAACAAATGAATTTTTGCATATTTTTGTACCTTTGGCTCGAGTGTTACAGTTTTTTTGTGATATTTAGTTTTCTATTGTTCGAGAAACAAAAAAGAAGTTAGTAAAGATTGTTCTATATTTTTAGGAAAATTAGTGCAGTATTTTGTGTTTTGTATTCAAATAAGGAGATGGTTGTTTTTTGTTCGTTTGCAGTGTTGTGGTGAGTTTTGAATGGTTTTGTGCCTGCGGAGTTTTTGTTATGATTTTAATTATTTTTTTCTTTTTATTTTCTGGATCATTTTCTTTTTTTTTTTTTTTTTTTTTTTTTTGATCATTTTAAGTTCTTTTATTGTGTTAGAAAATTATTATTAATGAAGGGGTTCATTCGTTATTAAAATATAGTATGTATGTAGTAGCATTATTTTATTTCTATTTTAAACATGTTTTTGATGTCTTATAAATAAAATTCGATTTTTAAGTAGCCAAAAAAGAATGGGGTTGCGATAGGCCGAATTACACCTTTTCATTCTAAACACTATTAAATGCGATATATTTCTTTACTTCGGTTAAATTTCCAATGAAATTTAAATTTTGAAACTAGCAGGGCAACCAAAAATATGCAAAACCATATTTTTCCTAGGGTTTCAAATGAACCATACTAATAATTATTTTTCCATTTTAGGCAATTCTAAGAATTTTGGCATCGATTTGTTAAAGCATAATTTTACACATTTTGTTTCTTGCAGCATATTTGATCATATTTACTAATTTTAATATTAATTAATTTTAAATTTAACTAGAAAAAAATAATATTTTAAGAGCATGTTTTTTCCAAATTTCAAGGGCCTATTTTGCGATTTTAAGAGCATTTTTTATGCATATAAAATATATTTTTTAGAGCATATTTTTGGTTGTACTGGTAATTAGTTATCGAAAATTCAAAGATATTGTACGGTTTTGAAAGAGACCTTCATCTGCTTCAAAATATGGGCACGTTGGAAAAGAACCTATATTTGAAGTTGGATGCACTTTGTTTAAAATCATGAACAGAAGTGTATATTTATGAAAATACTTCAGTTTTGATAATGAGTAAAACTTATTAAAAGGGAAATTTGCATTCCAATTTTTTACAAATACTTTTATAGTTTTGTAAATCATCAAATATTTAATTAATCCCATCAATAGATACTTCAACAGACTAAACTAAATTAAACTTTAATTTGGGCTGCAATATGAGCAAAAATTAAAGGCAGTTTTCAAATTATTTCGACACATAACTTGAAATCAAGATTTTATTAGGACTAAAAAATAATACTGAACAATGCTTAATTAAGTCCAAATTTAGGGTCTAATAAAAGCTTTGAAAATGTTTATAATGGAGGCCTAACTCAGACTAAAATATTGTCATTAAACTAGAAAAAAGTCATCAATCCCTAAATATATTAGTAAATAATTCATTCAATTAAAAACTTTTAATTTTGATTATATCAATTACTAAAAACTGTAAAAAATGAAAAACAGAAAAAGTTTTCCAATTAAAAAATTGATCAAATGAATTAAAAATTTAAATGACAAATATATATTTTTTTAAAATTTTATTTTTATTTTATATTTACTTGAATGTATTTATTAAATTTAGATGTAAAATGAAACAGCTGTGTTAATTGAAAATTTTTTTCCAAAATTGTAGCTGTTTTTAACACAATAAAAGCTACAACTGATCAGCTTTACTTTAGTTGCACTTCAGTTAGATTCATAATATAAGCTACAATTGGGTTCCATTAGATCTTAAATAATAACTATTTATTGTATAGTTTTAATAGTCGGTGCTAATTTTTGTGGCCCTTTTTACGCTCATATTTTATATCCGAGTTTAACAAAAAAATATAACATTGGAAAGGTATTTTTTATTGATATGCAGATTATATAGTTTGTTAGCTTAACCCGGTGTGCTTCGTTACCGCTATTGATACGATAACCAATATTTAAATTTTATGGGAGCTACTACTTCCCCAGGACCTACCCACCCTATTCTCATCTCAACTACCAAATATAATAAAATTATTCCAAATAAATTTTAAAACTTTCTATATAATAGTTCTTTAGATATGTATGCGATAATTAGGATGTAATTTATATGGGGGCTACTACTCCCCCAGGACTTGTTCGTCCTATTTTGCTTTCAGTTGTGAATCTTGATAACAAAATTATTGACACATTTCCACAAGTTGTTAAGACTTTTGCAATAATAGTTCTTTAGATATGCTATAATGAATGTTTTCTTTGAATGCTTCCCCCCCCCATGCTTCGATCGAAAATAAAGTCCTCTGTTTTACTTTCTGGCAAACAGACAAACAAACACAGATTCATTTTTATATAATTTTCGTCAAAACATGAGCTTCAATTTAGGACTACAATTTGGTTTCCATTTGTGTCAAAGAGACATAATTGAAAATATTAACTATAATAAATGATGGCTGATAAAAAAAGTCAGAATCTTTTTAAATCTGATTTAAAAAAAGAACTAAAATATATTTTCTCTCTTGAAGAAAGCTTTCTTCCAGCAATAAAAAAAACATCATTATTATTATTATTATTATTTATTTTTTTTATTTTCTTCCTCAAAATCATTACCGATTGATCTAAAATGTTAGCTGACAGACATATCATAACTTTTCTTACCTTCTTATACATTTGTTTCTGATTTCATTGTTGCAAAAATAACGCAAGGCCAATGAATATGATAGAAAAATTCATTGTAATACTCACTTACGTAAGAAGTGCGACCGCGAACGATCTTATCTTCAAAAATATACATATATTTTTCCTCATCCTCAATGTTGTATTTGTTATTAAGTTCCTCGAATTATAGTTCATGTCCGGCTGTGTGCGTAACAGTGATTATAAAACGCAATTATTTGCACGCATTTCAAAACATTTAGGCCACAAAACTCAGTGGCACACTGACTTACTGGCTGGTAAAATATGCAAGAGTAAAAGAGATAGACAATAAAGGTCAATAAATGACTGACTACAGAATATTATGCAACAATATTTATGACGTAATTGTGAAAAAGTTGTGTAATAGTTGTGTAACCGTGTTACCTAAGAAGTAGACCAACTAAAGACAGGCATTAAATAAAACAATTAAGATTAACTTTTATGATGGGTTGTTAAAAAATTCAGGACATTCAGGACATCCAGGTCAATAATGTAACATATAAAAACTACAGCAACAATAAACTTTAAAGAGGATTTAGTTCTTTGTGATATTATGTAATAGTTGTGTAGTATTTTTAGAAAAAATTTGTGTTTTAAAATACCGATTCTTAGTAAAAATATTGCCTAAAATGAATTAGGAATTTTAACAGCAAAAAAATAAAAATAGAAATAAAAACAAGGTTAAACTTGGTCACGGTTTTTGTGATATTTTTACGTAATATTTGTAAGTGTTTATTTAGTTTAATGTAAAATTTCTTAGAAATTTAAAAATTTTAAAAATTTTACACATTTTTTCTTAGCCACTACTCTCATTATAGTTTTATTTTGTTTCATTTGGAATTGTTGGTGGTGATATGATGTCTAATTTTGGGTATGAAATTATTATTATTATTTTTTTTTTTTTGAAAATTACTCTAATTTTTTTGTAAGTTTTATTATCATTATTTAATTGAATGAGGTTCTTCAAGTCTCCACGTTTTTAAGAAATAAAAAAATTTAGGACTAAGCTAAAAATTAATAATTAATGTTTATTTAATTTAATTTAAAAGCCGTAAAGTCTGTCCCAAAAGCAGAACTAATAAGGAATGGTAAAAAACCATGCCTCTCTTTTCAACAAAATTGACAAAATAACATTTGTTGCTACATTTTTTCTTTTCTAATTATAAAGTGATCATGATCATCATTGTTATGACCTCATATTCCAGTAACAACTTGTTTGTTTATCGAAAAATTTTCTCATCGTTTTCTTGATGCCATTAATTTTTTTTTTCTATTTTTCATAAATAATAAACGCTTTTCTTTCACTGGTTCCATAAAACCCATAAATAGTGTGTAGAACTGTGCACGCAAATCATAATAATAAAAAATAAGCACAAAAATAAATTTCATCTTGTTTTGTTTATAACAAAATTAATTTTTTTGTTTATAAATTCCTAGCAAAATAGCACGTTTTTTACGAATTTGCTTTTTTTTTTGCTGGGACGACTGGCTGGTTGATTGGTTCCATAAATATTTAGCTCATCATTAGGAATTTATTACGCAGTGAATTTTGTTTGTTTTTAAAATTATATTTCAATTCTACCTCTTTTATAAAGCGTTTACACTACAAATACAATTTTAAAGAAATTTAAAAAGAAATTTTTTAATTGAAAAACCTCACTAAGGGCATGACAAATTAGTAAATAAAAACTATCAAAAATTTATCTCATGACCAAAATGACAGTCATATATATCGCATTCTTTCCATTTTTAACTGTAGTCCACAAACTAATTAAATAAATTACAGTCTAACTAACTTTTTTATGGTCCTTCGAACTAGACTTTAGTTACTATAAACACATGTTGCAGGAGCATGAAATGGAAGCCAAACTTTGAGGTAAAAATGATTTTTATTTTATTAAATTTAAATATTTTTATCTTAATTCCTCTTATTTTTATTAATATCAAAAAAGCCAAACATTTTTTTCTATTTATATTTCTATAATTTCATCACCAGTGTAAAAGTTAATTTTGTAGGGATTTCTATTAATAAAATCGCCATATATTCTGCCAAATAAAACTCATATAAAAACATTATCGTTTTAATGACGTTATTCGTTAGCATTTTGTAGCTTTCGACTTCTTATTTTTCCATTCATAATCAATGGCAGGATTAAAAACAATAACAACAAGAGTATTTTTCTGGTAATACTTTGTTAATTTAATTTTAGTTAATTTTATTTTTATAAAAAGCCCAAAGAAAACCACGCGCAGAATTTATACACTCACTAATTTACACAGACGCCTTCACACACTTTTGCCATAAAAATGTATGCAAGTATGTGTGTCTATGTTTATTTAAATTTTATTTGTTGGTGGGCAATACATCGTTTATTTATTGTTTCATTTACACAGTGCAACAAGAAAAAATTGCCTCAATAATTCCAATGTAAAATAAAAACGTATCAGTAGTCTAGCAAAACACCTAAAGGCTTTTTCCAATTTGGTTCGAATTTCGCTTTTATGGCCTTTTGAAGTTCGAATTTCTAGGAGCCCTTTTTCAATAACATTGCAAATAAAAATCATCTATGTTATTTAATCCAAATTTTATTATTTGGATTAAATAATTAGATAATTATATTAAATAATTAGATTTTTGCTAGATGCCATTCTCTTTTTACACCCATATTTGTCATAATATTGTTTACTTTATTTGACTTGACCTTATGTCTAAACTACAGAACCGATTAAAATGAAATATAACACATATTTATATTCTTAAAGGAAGTACTAACTGGATACCACGCCCACTTTTTTAAGAAAGGATTGTCAAATTTCATAAACATTTTAATGAAAGTGGTAAAAAAATATCACAGTATAATAAAAGTGGGCAAAAAATAGGCGTGGCACCCAACCAGATTAAGTTTTATAATATATAATCTTTTCTATTCTCTGTGTATATCAAATTTTATGTGAATTGTTTTAGTAGCACAAAGAAAGTGGGCTAAAAACTGGGCAACTTTTATTGTAGCCCATTGTTTTCTCCCAAAAAATACTTGATATAAGTGCTAAATTTCATTTGAACTCTCAAAAAATAATAATTAACAACAAGTGGGCGTGGAATATATATAATATATTTTCGGAGGATATATGTATATATATATAGAAACTTTGTACTCTATAAAACAATAAATACCCATAAGTACATTGAATTTTATGAATTTTACTGATTTAAATGCTTTTTATAATGCATAATGAAAAAAAGTGCTCCAAAATATCCGAAGTTTAAGAGTCCATAACATCGAAATTTGAACTAACTTTGAGAAACCCTTAGGAGGTTTAATTAATCTGATGGTAAACTTTGTTGCATAGTGTTATTTGTCTTGTTCATAATTATTATTATTATTTTTTTGCTCTTTTTTTTTTTTTTTTTTTGTTGAAAAATTTAAAAAACAATTTATGACGTCAATGAAAAAAATTTTTGGCGAGCGATCTGTACAAAAAAGAAAAAAAAATAACAAAAAAAAAATTAATAAATAAAAATTTTTAACAAACAAAATTATACTGACCGAGAAACCTACACACACGCATTTCTTTATAAAACTTATGAAGTTAAGGAATTTTTAATATTCGTTCGTAACATATAGATACTCGTATGTTTTTGCTTTAATTTATTTTTAAATATGGAGGTGAAAATATTTTTTCATCAGAGACCATAAGTATTTATTATAATTAAAAAAAAGTAAATCAAATTTTAATTGTTACGAGTATTTTTAATTTTTATTTTATTGTTTGAAAAATAAAAATTTGTTTTGATTTTTATTTTATAATACAAAAATAAAATTTACTTTTGGTTTTTTAAATAAAAATCAGTTTATAAGTTTTATTCATAATAGTTTTGGATAATTTTAAAAGGTTTTATTAGAGGTTAATAAACAATTTCTGAAAGATTGAATTCTGTTTTATATGGATTTAATAAAACTGTATAAAATTTCAAAATTTTATTGTTGGTGCGAACCTATTTTAATAGTTTGATAAAACAAATTTTTATAAGTTTGAATGCAATTTTAACGTAATTTTGCAATTTTGGATAAACTATTTTATAACTATGTTTTATTGCACATTTTTAGAAAGATTGAGTTTTAGCTCCCGCAACATCTTTTACACAGACTCAGACAATTCAGAAACATTGAGTTTCCTTTAGGTAACTTGAAGTAAGACCAAACTTCAAGTTACCTAAATGTTGGATATAATAAAAATGCATTTGCTATAAAATATGTTTATAGTAGTAATGCATAATGGACTCCTATATTCATCAGTAATATATTCAAAATGATTAAATGGATTTTTAAATTGTTATTTATTTTCCACTAACGAAAAATTGCTACTGATTTCCTCCTATAAAGTGGAGTGTTTGAAAGTTGTTTTTGATGGAATGTATTTAGCAATATTTTCTTAATTGCAGTCACAGTCCACGTTATTGAATAATAACTGTCCATTAGTAGCACGCTTTTTATTTTTAGGATTTAGGATTTTTTTTTTTTTTTTGAAAACGTGCCTCTTTATAAGGTCTATTTATAGGTTCAGTCTTTGGTTCTTCCCTTTTCCTTTCAATTTAGTTACATCCATTGGTATAGTTGGCTTGCTAGGAAAGACAAAATAGGAAATTAGTGATGTACATAAAATTAAAATAATTCTATTATTCGAGTATTTTAAATATTCTCAAAATTATCTACTAAAAATGTTCATGTTTCCCTTCGCCTTCATGAGCTGCTTAATTCTTAAAACATTGCTAAAAGTAGCTAATAAAAATAAAGATTTTTATTTTAAAAAGACGTGAAGTAAAAGTAAGACTAACATATTTTTTTCAAATAAATAAATTGTCGAATAAATTTTCAATATTTTTTTTTTTGGAGAGAAAATAAACAAAGCATTGCCAGTAGAAAACAAAAACTCCTTTTAATATATTATGAATAATGCTTTTTATTTATTTTTTTGTAAATAACGAAAAATTTTTATTTTTGTTTTCAAACAATATAAATATCATATATCATATTTTAATTTATATTAAAATGTGTAGGAAATGGACACTTAATTAATATGTAGGCGAGTTTTTTTCAATCAACTTCGACCATTACACGATTTCTGTAATATCTTGATAAGATTTCACATGCAATGTATTTAGATAAATCTAATGAATATTTCAAAATAGATGAAATGCAGGGTTGTCAGATTTTTTGAGCCTCTGTCATCAAATTGTTAATCAGAAATCCCCAAAAATCGCAAAAATAAAATTTTGTTTTTTTCTTTAATAAATACTACAAAATTAACAAAAATGTTAAGTGTCGTACAATTTTTGGTACTTAAAATTTTGTATAATTTGTAAATGTAAACTCAGCCTTAACAAAGCCAACGATAATTGCAATAACTAATAATAATAACACTATGCTAATTGCAAATTTAACAAACTGGGCACCCAACTGATACAGCTAATTCGAGTGCGCTGAATTCAGTGGTGAAAGACGTTTTTCGAAGTTAGCGCTCGTATTCGTGATGTTTGGGCTTAAGCTTAATTATGGAAGTAGCGAAAATTGAAAATTTTAAAATTAAAATTAGAAATATTATTATTAAACAATAAATCGCTTGAATATATACTCCAATCATAAATCAAATCAGTTTTAGCCCAATTTTAAATGTTTTTATATTTTTGTTTGAAAAGTTGCTCATTGGTAACAGTAGTTAGCTCGCTTACAGAATTATAGTAATATTTTTTGCAGTTTAAATTTTTGTTTATTAACGTTTAGAATATATTTGATGATAAGAATTCATTATTATACACTTCAATGGATTCTTAATTTTTTATATTGTTTAAATTCAAAAATTAACCCCCCTACTCACAAATCAATTTTAAATTTAAAATACATTTTAGAGACAAAATTTGTATGAAAAATTTGATTTAAAATTCCTTTTTAAATTTAAAAGTTGTTTATGAATATTATTAAATATAAGCTATACGAGCTATTTGCAAATTAAGGCTCTTCATTTTTCTAGATAGGCAAATACTAAAAATAGTCGATTTCTAGTAAGAAAATTTTGTAATTTTTCTTCACAATTGCCTATTTAATCAAATTTTAGAAATTAGCCAAACAAATCGCCATCATGTCATATATCGCCAAAAAATTCGCCATATCGCTAAAGGGAAAATGCAGTCTCCAAAAACAATTAAAAATCGGCACGTTTGACGAAAAATCGCCACATCTGACAACCCTGATGATATGGAAGTTAATTTGAGGCGAAAGATTTAACTCTGTATTAAAAATTCTAATTCTTCAAACTACAAAATATTTTTTTTACATTAACTGCCTTGATATCTTTCTTTTTAAGCCTATTGCCTTTTAAACTAACATTTTAGACTTATTTTATTTAGTTCCAATTAAAGTTGTAAATTCGAACAAAAATTATTCGAGGAGAAAATTTGTTTTAATTCTCGAACTAACAAAATATTTCAATTTAGAACAAAAGATTATTCGATAAATTTTTAACGATTAATCGATTAATTAAATAATTTTTTAAAACGAATTTTTGTTAAATATGTTATACACAAAAATTTTCTTGAAATTATGACTACAAAAAGTTTCTTCAGTTGGACCTTCATGTCGAAAATGATTAAAAATTTCCTATTGTTAAGTTTGAATAAAACATTAAAACTCCTCGATATAGATATTAAAGAATTAGAGAAAGATAATGCGTCTCTAATTTTTTTTAATTCTAATAATTTAATCAACGTTTAAAAGTTAAAATAATACTTTGGCGTAATTCCTTAATTTTGGAAATTTTCCCGCGAATAATATTTTCTTCTTTTTAATTATTAAACAAAAAGAAAAACAAATGAATAAGAATGCTTTATTTTTTAGATTATTTCGTGTAAAAAATATTTTAATAAATATGGAAATAGGCGAAGATTCTGAAATATATGACGATATTTTCATTTCATTTATTCGTATGACATTAAGCCCTTGGGACCAAATTTGTCACAATAATCATTGGCAATACAATTTTATTAAACATAATTAATAAAATTGTATTGTAATAATTATCTTATCATTATTAATAATAATATATATAATAATAATATAATGCGTAGCCCCCCACAAAAATGCAAAGAATAAATATATAAAAAAAAAATTTTAAGTATTGAAAACAAAATTGTCAATCATGGCCATGGCCGGCATCAAAGTCTTTTATGATACGACAGCCAGTATAGTTGGTAGTTATTTATCTTTTTTTATAAATCAAATTCAGAAATTGTTCAGTAGAACTCTTTCGAAGACTTCCACTGAGTTCGAAAATCGTCTTTATTGAATAGGTATGACAGTATTCCGAAGTCGGGCTACTCTAACTACAAATGATCATCCTTTTATAAAGGATGAATGTGATGGAATTAAGAGCAAATACGTTCTAGACGAGGTTCCAAATGAAAATTTGTCAGCTATATAAGTTGGACAATTTGCTTTAATTATTTTGAAAAACATTATCATTAATCTGAAGGATATAAAGATATCAAAGTCGCATCCAAGTAAAGTTCTACAGAATGACGATGTAACATCAAACCAAAAATAAATCTTACCACCCTATGAAAACACAGTTTAAGCCCAGTTAAATTATTCTGAGACGTTCCGAAGTAAACTTCAATACCATGTAAGAATATTGGAAGGCAGAGAGATAAAGCAACTCTCTTCCTAATTTCTAATGAAAGGTAGTACCCAACCGCATAAAGCCTACGCAATATACCTACTACCCTAGAATATATAAAATTAATGTGCATATTAAAATCCAATCTAGAATCTAAAATAAATCCCAGAGACTTATAATGATCAATATATAGAATTTCAATATCCTTCAACTTAAGTTTCGGTTTTCTGTACGAAATATAAGAAATAAACATAGCTTTGGTTTTCGAAGGATTCAAGTTAAAAAAATTTGGTTTGGACCATTCCAAAATGGAGGATAGATCTCTGTTAATATTTTGTTCAAAACTGTTATCATCATTCGTTACAGGAAAGAAGCTGAATATCGTCAGCGTATGTGTAACATTGAGAAAAAGTAATATTCGAAAATATATCATTTGTATACATCATAAATAAAAGTGGAGCAATTATGGAATCTTGCGGAACTCCCCTAAATAAATTTGTTCACTGAACTCAGTCAGTCAATAAATAATATTAAAAATTTTTAAAATGGAGACAATTTTAGCAATATTGATGATGATTTACTTAATTTTGAAAAATCTAAAAAAAAAAACAGAAAAACTAGATTTGCTACTAATTATGCTATTCTTACTGTACTGCCTCCATCAATAGTAAGTGAAAGGACTCTTTCCACATCTGCTTTTATAAGAAAAAAAAAATAATCGTTTAAAAGAACTTAAGTGCCTGTTCCGCGATGTCGAACGAAAAATTCGTTTCTATAATTTACATATAAAACAACAAATAAATTTAAAATTTTATTATTGTTTTCCTTACAATTAGTCGAAACGAATTTGTCATTCAATCTTGTGGGACAGGCCGTAAATATCATTATATAATTTGTATGTTATTTGAATTTGGTCCCAATTTTTGTATATTTTTTTGTTTCATGTTAATGACTTGTTATTTTTAGGTTCGTTTTATGTTAATAAAACCAAAAATTGTATAAAAATACTTGTTTTGCATTTTTGAATTTGTAATTAATTATTCGAACAATATATTTTTATCTTAATTTATTCGAATAATCGAAGAAAATTCAAATTTTATTTAATCACACGATTATTCGATCAACTTCAATATTGAATAACTGACAACTCTAGTTCCAATAAATCTTCATATATTTCTGACTGATATTCTCTAACTACCACTTTATGTTAATTGCAGCATTAAAAACTTCAATGCAATTTTCTATGAGAACATAGTCAAATGGATCATTTATGCGTTTCGCAATATTAATTTAAAGTCGCTCGGGAAGTCGCCACTTTTTATTAAAAAGTTTAGACCTTTTATTCATCGTTAACAAATAAGTACCCAGCAAAAACTTTGCTTTCCTGGTAAGCCAGCAGGTATAATTGGAAACAAAAATAAACTACTTATTGAATAACTAGTTATTTTTATTCGAGTTGTCCACAAATTTATGTAGTTATTTTTTGACACTAGAGATACTCAAAAATATGTACCTAAATGAAAATAAAAATAAAAAACAAAAAAATCTTACCGTCAGTGAGATTTGAACTTGGACACAAGTTAACCATTTGTTTTTAATGACTATCGTCTTACTCAGTACACCATCTCGCATTTAATTTTATAAGTGACAAAAACTTTTTTCAGTATAAAATACCTTTGTAGACATTTTCTTATAAAAAACTAACAGCATCAGAATGGGGTTGAACCAACAATTTTGGTTGCTAATCCAGCGTTCTAGCCTACTCATCCACGTGATTGCAATACTAATTTGCTATTATACTACTTATTTATGTAATACAGAGTAGGCAAATAATAATGACGCCTCATTACCGACAAACTACTTTAATAAGTAGTTGCCATTACCGAAAACCAAAAAGTTTTTGTTGGGTAGTGACCCATACAGATTATTTAACTCATATCCCTGATAAATAACACATAAGCATTGTATATTTATCAATTACAATAATTTAGATAAATGTAAAAGAATTTTATTTTATGCCGCAAAAAATTAAAAATCATTTTATGATTTTTATTTCTTGTAAGAGAAAATAAAAATCACAATCCGAAATGACACAAATAATAATTATTTTTGGTCTTTGATTTTTATAAAATTTTTCATTTGTGTGATTGTGTCTGTATAAAATTTTTTTTCTGCACAAATGATGCTAATGTCTGAATAAAAAAAATATGACTTTTAATAATTATATCACAAATTTTTGTGATGTCATTAAATGTCAGACTTGATTATCTATTTTATTATTTATTATTTTTCTTATAAATAAATTATTAATAATTAAATGACGATTACTTAACCAAGTGTTTTTTATTGTAGAAATTATCTTAGCATATTTAAAATTGGAATTAAAGTTAATTTTAATACAGTCATTTAATATTTTACCAGGAAAAAAT
Organism: Protocalliphora azurea; assembly: GCA_932274085.1. Lineage (NCBI taxonomy): Eukaryota > Metazoa > Arthropoda > Insecta > Diptera > Calliphoridae > Protocalliphora > Protocalliphora azurea. The sequence continues at coordinate 151,452,388 of OW026522.1, forward strand.
ATTTATAAGTGCAAAAGTACAAATTTAATGACTATTGAATTTTGATCGTAACTTTTCATAGAATTCATTAGGTTATAAAAAGATATTGTGTGAAATTGAAATATTGAAATCGAATATCGTTAGTCTGTAAGGTGTTGACCTAACTCTATTTTAAATTTATTAAATGTAGTATTGTCTATAAATCTGTATAGTTTTATTCTAAATTTTTTGAAATTCGACCACCTCGAGTATGTAAAAGTTTGAAAAAATCGTAACTTTTACAAATCAATTCCTACAAAGTTATAAAGATTTTTATATTTATGCAAAGTGTTTGGCGAGATAAGGAAAAAACATGTTTATTAATCTAAATTTTCTATTACAGTTAAAACGATATTTACACTTTAATTTTGAATTTTTGATTTTTTGGCTTGACTCTATTTCGATTTTCGGTAATAGATCCTAATATATGAATGAAAAATTTCTTAAAAATATTCTGTGTACAAATTTTTGATTATCTTAATTCGACTAGCCGCGAAAAATGTTCAGTGCTGACTGACTTTCTTGACTCTGAAATTATTATGAAAAATTGCAATTTTTTTAAAGTTTTCTTAATAAAAATATTTTTTTTCTTTACATATTTCAAAAGACAAGGCTTCATAAGGGTTGATAAAGAATTTTTGAATCGATTTATCCATTAATAAAAAAAAATGTAACGCGAGTTATTGATGCTGTTAAATTACAAAATATATTTTGAATCGATTTGAAATGAATACGAGTGCAAATTTTTTTTAAATTGCACAAAAAACATACTAGCATTATATTTTTACTATAATTTCTTATGCATTATATACTGTCCGATCCATTCTGCATGTACTTCAAAATTCGTGTGGGGGTATTGTATGGGAAAAGTGGCCAGTTGTGGACCGATACTTGTATTAAACGTAGTGTTTATTTCTATGAAACATATGTATGCATTTTATATATATTATGTTATATATAAACTTTAGGGTGATTCTCGGAAGTAGGCCTTATATAGGAGATATGGTAAAATATCGGCTGATTCTCATTAAATTTGGCACTGCAGTTTCTATTTATATATCACTGATTTGTGCAAAATAGTAAAATGATTCTATCATTTGCGTGGGATTTATGCCCGTTAAAGCGATTTTCTGAAGAGAGGTTTATAGTTAATTGGGTACACAGATATTGCTTATATAAAATTTATATGTACCAAATTTCATTAAAAAAAATGGCCAAACGACAGATAATATAAGTGATTCTAAGCCGATTGCTCTAAATTTAGGTGGGTTAGACCAATAATTTTGGGTGTTACAAACATTAGCATAAACTCATAGTACCCACCTATGGTACTGTAGGGTATAATAATATTGAAATAACTTTACTTAGTAAATAAATAAATTTACTCAATTCTAAAGTAGAGCTTATTTGCAGTTTTTTGATGATATTTTCGAAAACATTTTAAAAAGTAAAAAAATTAAAAATATATATTTATATATTATTAAATTTACGGATACATACTATATTTTGGAATAGAAAGAGTGGAATTGTATAGAATGCAATTTATTTTTATTAAAAAGAAGAAAAAACATAAATTTCAAAATTCACCGGGATATTAATGAGAGAATTGTTGTTGTAACAAATTTTGCTGTCTTCAAAAGTGTTTACCATTATTATGGATTTATTATATGAAGACATTTTCCGGGGAAAATTAGAAAATTTAATTTCAAAAACATTTTCAAATCATTAAAAATTTTAAAATTTTTATAAATGCGAGATTTTTTAATAGTATTTCGTGAAAAAATGATAGTGTTAAAATTAACTGCCAGTTTCTCTATGTTGAACGAAAATTCCTTTTGAAAATTGTGTGTGGAAAGCAATAATAAAATTTTTGATTTATTAATTGTTTTCCATACATTTTGTCGGAACGAATTTTTCGTTCGACATGGAGAAACAGGTAGTAAGTACTACTTCACATCGTCTTTCCTTCGAGGCCCTAACTAGAAGACTTATGTATAACTTTCAACAAATTGATTGATTAGACTATCCAAATTAATCAAAAGGATTTACAAGTAATTGTCAGGGAGACAGAAATTATGCTCTAAAAAAGTGTTTATGCACATAAGAAATGCTCTTGAAATCCGAAAATATGCCCTTAAAACTAAAAAAATATGTTCTTAAAATATTAATCTGGTTAAATTATCTACTATTCATGCTAAAAACAATTTCTAATATCAATTTCTAAAAATATTTTCCTTTTGCTTTTAAAATCATTCAAATTTAATAAAAGAAAATTACAAAATTTCTATCAATTTATAAGATGAAAATTATTAGGGAATCAGATTTGAAAATCATATGTGAGAGTGAAAAATATTTCACTAATATCAAATTATGTAAAAAAAAAATGGTATTGGTAGCAAAATTATGCTCTTTAGTATAATACTAGCTAATACCCGGTGTGCTTCGCTACACACTTCGTTATGTACATTACGCAATTTGATATAATAGAAGTTCTCACCATGTTTCAAATTTCCAAAATTGTCAAAGACCCGTTTTTACTCCTTTCGAATTTCTGAAAATTGGGAGAAAAGTATGTAAATACAGATTTCATGATTATATCTTCAATATTAAAAAAAAATTAAAAAATTATCATTAGAAAAACGAAAAAGTACCATATGTACCATATTAGTACCCACATGGGACCAGATATTTTTAATTTTATGTTTCTAGGTTTAATATTATAGAAAATTCGAAAAATACCATTAGAAGAATGAAAAAGTACCTGCGAGATATGTATATGCAAAAAACTGTCCTTCTAACCGTCAGGCTGTTGAAATCAACTATATCGACTAAGGCCCTTAAATCTTAGCTATTGAAAATCATAAAAATACGTTCATAAATGATGTGAACATTTTTAAAGTTGACAAAATGAAAAATTTTCACATTAGTTTTTAATACTCTTAACAGTTATGGATATATTAAGAGCCAATTTTGTGAAAAAACATTAAATTTCATACAAAGTTTCAAACAAATTTTTTTCCTTTTTAATTCATAAAATTCGAAAATGGTAAAAATGCAAATTTTTATTCTTTCTTCATAAAAATAAATTTATTGCAAATGAAATAAGGCATATTTCATTCAAATGTGATTATAACTTGACGGAAAATTTAATTTTATTTTTTTTTTCTTTTTTTTTTTTGGTATTTTACTGAACCAAATCGGAAAAGTTGTTACCGAGATATGCATCAATTTATGATGCAATTTTGTCAATTTTACAAATAGCGAGGACCACAGTCATTTCAAGAAAAGTGTTTTATAGGCTTAGGACTTCATAAAAAAAACGTGAAATCCCGTACCGTAGAATCAGTGTCACCCTGTGTTATTTTTCTTAATAATTTTACAATTTGCTGTATAATTTTTAAGTAAGATATTCTACCTAACTGTTACTAAAGTTTAAATGTATGTATCGATTTTAATGAAATGCCCCGCTAATATGAAAATGGAGCAAACAAAGGAAGCATTTTTCCCTTTTATAAAAAGAAAAAAAAAATAGTTAAAATTTTTTTTTAAACTAATTTGTTTTCATATCCGAAAATACTGCGCATATTAAGACATGATGTATTTATAAGTTGGAGCTAATTCGAATCAGTATTTTTAATATATTGTTAAACTAAATCACATAAATTCTTCTCGAACGTTCCGACGACAATTGGATCTGCGCTCCGGAATGACCCGAATTCAATTCGGCAAAAGATTGTCAACTCAGCAACAGCTATATCAACCGGAAGTTTTTTTTTGCCAGGGAGGAAATTTAGATCACAGCAAAGCTCTTACAACAATCCTTCTCAAGATATGTTGCAATTTGTGGCTTAACCTTAATAATTTTCTACATAACGATTTATCTCAAGAACTAGAGTTATTTTAGGCTTAGAACTTAATGTTCAATATATTTAAGAATCAGTGTTGTCCTGTGTAATTATTTAAATGACTTTTAAAAACTTTTTTAGAACATGAAAACAAAGATCTCTTAATCTGGCTACAAAAATTTATTCAAACAAAAAACACATAGACTAATTCTAAAAACTATTTATAACTATGCAACCGTAGTATCTCGTTTGTTAGGATATTAAATGAATTTTTATTTAAACAAGCTTCAATTAAAGTAGTTAATCGTAAAATATAACAAAGATATTAGTTTTTTAATCTGAGTTTAAATATGAATAAAAATATGATATAAAAAATATTAAAAGATTGATTTGTAATAAACCGCATTTTAAATATAAATTTAAATTAAATTAAATTCGCTTTGAAATACAAGCGAATTCAATTAATCTGTACTAAGTAAATACACATTATCTACCTTCTTACTTTATACCAGACATATTAAGTAAAAAGTATATATATATATATATATATATATATATATCCCTTTTATTCAATTTCCAGAAATTCGTAAAAAACACACAAATGTTCCTAGAAAGTTAAAAAATCAGTTAAACCCTTTTTGAACCTTAAAACTGAATTTAGGAAAAGAAACAGTTCAACTAAAAAACTTAAATCTTTTTATGATCCGCTACAAACATGAAAAACGAACAACAATTTGCACTAAAAACTGCCATGACTTATTAATAAATAAAAAACCTACATAAAAAAAACTAACCTGCGACCATGAAAAATGTAGTAAAAAAACGAGTTAAAAAAAGGATTGCAATATTTTTGGGACCGTAAAATACAAGGTCGGAAAATTTAGTTAAAGGAATATAAATGTTTGTTCTAATATTAGATGGCATTGAAAGTGAGCAAACAGATAACTATAGACAATATTGTGAAATAATTGTTTGTATTTCTAGAAAAAAGGATTTATTTAAGTATTTAAGTCATCGTAGTTGTTGTTGATAACAATCCATTTCTTTTAAAAGGATTAACAGAAGTTAGAGGCGGCATTATGAAAATTGTAGAACATCTATGTTGTAGGATTTATTAATGTTTTGATTTTGCAACTAAACAAAAACGCCTATTTTGGATTAAATCAAAATGTTAGACACACACACATACGCAAACATACTTTTTACACACTTACACTAATAAAAACATGTTTAGCTGATAAACAATCATCCAAATAACCAAACCAACCAACCATGCAGTTAAATATCCAACAGAGTTTGGTGCAGAGATTAGGGAAATTGTTGTATATTTAATTGTTTGTGTTTGTGTGTATGTTAATCACAGCTATTTAACTGTGTTTGTCGACATACCTCCTTCTTTTTAAAAGGATTAAGCAGCTTAAAGCATGTCCGCGCTTCAAACCTTTTACACCATTAGTGTTGACAAATACCGCACACACCTACATACATGTTTTCCATTTTGTATTTATTCATTTGTCTTTGTACGCTTGTCTAATTTCTGCGGCAATTGAAGGTCATTTTATAAATCAATCAATTTACATAAATACAGTTACAAATTTTTATTTTAAATACAAAATTTTCACTTTTAGTCATAAAATCATAAAATAAGCCAAAAATTACTCGTATCGCCATTAATTTTTCCCATATTTCTCAAATATTCTGTTTTGATTTTCTCAGCAATGTAAAGGGAAAGTTATGCTCGTATATCTAGTAATTTTGGTTTAATTTGTCAAAGTAAAAGTTACATTTTTGTCAACTCTTTAGATATTTTAAAGCAATTAACTGATAACTCAAGGCCATTGGCATCATTTACTCACTCCTCTTTCACTGTCACTGATATTAGAATTAAACTAATTTATGCCCAGCGACACTAAAATATATACATACATACCTACATACATACATACATGCATACATATATACATACATACATACGTACTTACATACATACACACTTTCATATATAAACTCAAATATTAAGGACACTCCAGTGAACTGATTTCCTTTTGTTATCCTTTGCATACAACGTATAATAGTTTAAAATTTTAAATTGCCTTACTTCTACTTTCAGTACAAATTGTGCGTGTATTTGTATTTTTCTTTTTTTGTGTAAAAAAGGGTTTTTTATATATTATCCTGTTTATATTTATTATCCTTTTTTTCTTTAGTTCTTTCGTTTAATTGTTTTACTCAAAAACTCTGTTGTATTTTATGATCGCGATTTTGTTTTCGTGATCCAGTAATCTAGTTCGGTATGTTGTTCGTTAGAATTTGTATCCTTTTTTTTTTTTTTTTGTTTCTTCTTTTTTCCGTAACGCTAAAAAGAGTTAAAATTTTCGCTATGCTCTGGTTTTTTTGTTGTTCTGGTCATAAAATTATTACCAATTTAGGATATTAGAGCAAAATACAAAACAAACAAAAAACAAGGATTTCCAAAAAGAAGGAAAAAACTCAATACAAAAAGAGAAACAATAGGAGAAGAGTAAATATTTTTGGTTCAGTTCTATTTCGAAGAAAATTTATACTTCCTTAAACAAAAGAAACATGTATTAGATCTGTTTTTAGCGTTTAAGAGGTTAGAGGAAACTAAAAAAAAATGTGGTTGACCTTTGTAAGAGAAAAGCAAATGTTAGTAAGGATTGTTAGGAATATAGAATTTTATAAAAAATATATAAATATCAAGCAAAATGGACACGATGTTTACTAAAATACAAAAATGTAAAATTTTGAACTAATGGGGCTTTAAATTAATAGACCACTGTTTCTAGAAAATTTTTGAAGTCTTGTGCTAAATTTTCAAAAATAATATGCTAGAATGCTAAATTAAAAATCTTTGCAAGACTGACAGAAAAGGTAATAAATATTATTTTTACAAACAGATATATCTGAAAGCCCAAAAATAGCTATTAAAGTCAATTGGTGCAACGCATATATATATACAATAGCACTATTACAACAACATTAATTGATTTTGGTTCAAAATACTATGATACTCGTAACGTTCCCAACGCAATATATTCGTATTATATATCATTTTAAAGAAAATTGCTTTTTCTTTAGAATAATGTATAAAATATTTTACTTAGACTATAAAAGACTTTTGTTCAAATAAAAAAAATGGAAATCAAGCCTACAGAAAAATAATTTATAAATTAGTATCAAAATAATTTTTGAAAACGTTATAAAGTAATTAAAGAAATAATTCAGAAATGCAAAGTTCAGATAAATATATATAACTTCGCTGTATGTTTTTAAAGCTAAAATTTTTTATTATTGAAAATATGGGTTTTTTCAAATTGAAGATTTTTTGCAAGAGCTTCAAAAACATATTGTTCTATCTAACTTAATTCAAAAAAGTGCCAAAAACCATTATATTTTTGATTTTTTTTTTTACTAATTGATTATATTGTGCTCGTTCAAAATTAATTGTATTTAATTCAGAAAAATAATGAATATTTCACTATATTTTTTAATTTTAGAATTTTTATGTTAAAAATTATAGGGTAAAATGCAAAAATGTCAAGAAGAAGAAGAGCCGTCTGCAATTGAGTAACACACTCCAGCTAACAATCCTCCTTTAAAAAATAACATTTTATTTCAAAAAACATATGTAACTAAATACAAATATTTGAACGGAAACTTAGAATAATTTGTTAATCGATTACACACATAGTGATTAATACACATAGTGCAGTTTATAGGTATTGGTGAGTAGATTATTACATCATTTTTAGAATTCTCAATAATCCTCAAAATCGGGAATTATTAAAAAAAAACGAGGTTTCAAAATTTTTTATCTCGAATACCAGTTATCAAATTTAAGTTTCTAAAAGGCATTAGAAAGAAAAAATGTTACCCTTTTTAAAAAGTATATACACATTTTTATTCATAGCTAAACAGTATAACATATCAGTGTACTAGACACAATCCCACTTTTTTTATATATTATTTTTATTTTTTGAACCTTTCAATAATTTTATGCCCACACTTTATTATAAAATATATTTTTTCAAATTTTTCCATATACTAGGTATATTTTATTAGGAGTAAAATGAGCTATTGCTAGATAAAAGCAGTTGATAATTTTAGAATATATGATTTTTTTTTTTTTTCAAATCTGTAAAACTTTTGAAACTGTAACTTAAAATTTTCTGGTAAAAAATATCATTAAAGAATTTATTGAAAATCTAGATTAGTGAAAGAAGTTTCATCCTGTTGTTTTACGTGTATTTTGTTGTTGCCATTATTTTGCATCATAGATATAGCTGTAAAATTCAGAAAATAGGAATAAAAAATAAAAAATTGAATTTGTTTATTTAACATCTTAAAAAGTTTTGCTGTGAATGTAAATGTTTATACACTTTTTAAGAAGGTCTTAATCTTTCCTTTGTAACGCCGTTTAAAAAACTTAAATCCGTTAACAGTTATTATAGATACAAATTTTTAAAGCCGCGAAGTCCGAAAAATCGATATTTTTGGATAATAATAAAAATTGAGACTCGCTTTTTCCATATTAAACCATAGTTTCTGTACATATTATATAAAACTTAGTCTTATTTTTGATGATTATTTTCTTACTTAAATAAAATTTGTTTCTTAAAATAATTTAATAAATATATTTAATAAATTTGAACTTATATATTATAATAATTGTTGAATTTTTTTGGAGAAATATAGTCTTTTGATGGAAATATTTACTTCTGCAAAAAAAATTGTTAACCGGTTTTTTCTAAATGTCAACTATGCGAACTATTCGAAAACCGGTTTCTCCGAAAAGTCGAATAATCGATCACCCTAGATGAAACTTCTTTCACTAATCTAGATTTTCAATAAATTCTTTAATGATATTTTTTACCAGAAAATTTTAAGTTACAGTTTCAAAAGTAAATCGGTGTAAGAAATTTATATGTAATATCGATGGATAGAATAGATATATTTTTATATTTTGTTTGTATATTTTACATTCTTGAAAAATGTAATGAGTTTTGCTAAAAAAAAAATTATAAAATTTAGTACTTATAATTTAAAGAATATACAATTTATAATTTAACATTTATAAAACGAGAAATAAAGATATAGTCGATCAAGACCGACTATATGATACCCTACACCATTGTATACGAGCATAAAAATTTGGGAAGGGGACTAATATTACACCTGTGTCCAATTTTACTAAATGTAAAATAAAATATACAAATAGAGAATTATGCGTTGATACTAACATCTACATGATTTTATGCACTTTAGGGCGACTTCTGGAAGTGGGTTTATATGGGAGCTATGGTAAATTATGAATCAATTCTCATAAAATTTAGCAATGTTCTTTCTACTTACATAAAACTTATTTGTATCTAATATTAACTTGATACTGATTCGTATCGAATTTATGCACGTTAAAGTGATTTTCGGAAGAGGAGTTTATTTGGGAGCTATGGTCAATTGTGGTCCGATATAAATAAAATTTGGTACAAGGATTAATACTTGTACAGAACTTCTTTACACCGAATTTCATTAAAATATTCTTATTTTTTGATTTTTGAGTGTTTAAACAGTATTCCGGGGGAACATTTGTATGGGGGCTAGGAGAAATAATGAACCTATCATAACCAATTTCAATAGGCTTTATCCTTGTATCATAAAAGTCCCACATGCCGGTTTACATGTACAGCCAGCCAGCCGTCCAGCCAATCAGAAACAGACGGACATCGTTAGATCGATTTAAAAAGTGATTCTGAGTTGATTGGTATACTTTAAGGTGGGTGTTGGATAACTTTTTCTATTCGTTACAAACATCAGCACAAACGCATAATACCACAACTACCTATGGTGGTGTAGGGTATAAAAAATACAAGTTTAAGGTATTATGTAGGATTCTCTAAATCGACTTTCGAATAATAAACAATCGACTTTTTGGTTTGAAAATTGTTGACAGATAGTCGAATAAAGTAAAAAAATAACATCGGAAATAGTCGAAAAAAAATCAAAAAAGTCGGAAACAGTCAAAAAGGTCGAAAAAAGTCTGACAATAGTCGAATAAATTTACTTTATTTAAAGGGAATAGTTTCTTAATTGTTTTTATTTCAACAATATTATATGTTGGAAATACTATCATAAAAAAATATATTTATATGTAACCAGCACTTTTATTTCATACGTTGTCTGATAATTTATCAACATATTTCATAAGTTTCGAAAAGTTGGATAAAGTCAAAAATAGTCGAAAAAGGTAAGAAAAACGACTATTCCAAAATTGAAAAAAGTCGAAAAGTGGAAAAATCTAAATATCGATTATTCAAAAAATATGTTATTTAAAAATTTTACCTTGTACTATATATGTAAATTAAAAAAACCTCAGATTAAAAAAAAAATTAAAATAAATAAATATATATATTTAAATTATTTTCGTCTTACTTAATAACATTTAGGGAAAATACGTTTCAGATTCCATTTTCCGAAAAGTTTTAAGGTAAATAGATGATGTTTACAGAGTACACCACGGTGGGAAGAGTGTTGATGACGATCGTGGCGGACTAGAAAATGAATTCCATTCTGCCGAGTCTCCAATAAAACTTTTACAATGTATTCTTCTATAATTATTCAATAAACTTAATCCGAAATACAAAAAATTCTAAAAAAAAATAATAATTTTCTTTATCATATTAATTCTCATTCAGTGTCGCCAAATAGATTTTGCCGCATACACCGAAACTAAAACAACATATCCCTAAAAATTTACAATCCTAATTTTGTGATATAAGTCCCGAAAATAGTTTAATAGAAAATTAACTACAAAATTGAAGATACTTTTACTAAAATATAAAAGAAAATTTTGTTAAAAATTTAATATAAAAATATAGTTTGTCGAAAATTTCCTATAAAAAATTAAATTTTTCGAATAATCAAACAAAAATCCTTCAACATATTATTTTACATTAGCTGTGTTTTGTTGCTAACGTTCATAGGCAATTTCATGCAAAATTTAAATTTATATACGTTAGAAGTTGAAGTGTAGAATAATACATGTTAATTTTAACGTCGGTAAAATTTATGAACAAAAATACAATAATGAACATAAGAATGACAAAAAATGAAAAATATAAAAATAAAATTAAATTCCAAAATTTCGTAGGGCAATTTACAAATAAATATAAAGTGCTCCCACATCGGGTTAATGTCGTTTTTCTTGTTTTTTTTTTTTTTTTTTGCTAACAATCAACGTTAACACTCAGCGGGACCAACAAAACATAGCTATTGTATTTGAAATCTTGATGTATTTTTAAACATTTTTGTTGCTTTAAAAAAAAAAAAAAACCTATAAAGAAATTATAGAAAATTTCCTATAAATATGAAATTTAGCCTCCATCTAGCAACAATGGTATCAACAAAAAATTAAAAATCGAAAACAGTGGTGGTTTATTTTAACACCCTGTAGCTCATCCCGTGTAATAACAAGGTGATTATAAAATTTTTTCTTCTGAAACTTTCCTTTATATTAGCTTTCGATCGGATCACACAGATACATATTCATATTCATTATCTTTTTTTTGCGATCGGCTGAATTATGCGATACATGGATGCCTAAAACATATTCCTCCCTCACACTAAACGTATCATTTAAAACAAGTAAGAAAGATAAAGCCGGACTATAAGACTGTTTAAACACTCAAAAATAAAACCGTATCGTGGAGGGGTCTTATATTAGACATGTGACATTATACAAAAACTTATACAAAACTTCCTTACACCGAATTTCATTAAATTATGTATGCTATATTTAAGGCATTTATGATCGTTAAACCCCTATATCGGGAGGACATTTGTATGGAGCTAGGTGAAATAATGAACCGATCATAACCAATTTCAATAGGCTTCGTCATTGTGTCATGAAAGAACTACGTGCCAAATTTCATTAAATTATCTTCAAAATTGCGACCTGTACTGTGTGCACAAGGTTTACATGGAAAGCCAGCCAGCCAAACGGTCGGACATCGTTAGATTGACTCAAAAAGTGATTCTGAGTCGATTGGTATACTTTAAGGTGGGTGTTGAATGATTCTTCCTTTGCGTTACAAACATCAGATCAAACCACCTATGGTGGTGTAGGGTATAAAAATGATTCCTTACTCAAAATTGTTAACTCTTTTAAATGTAATTTTAAAACTATAGATTAAAGCTGCTCAATTTTGGAAAACTCTGATGTACGATTATTTGGCATATAGGAAAGGTTTCATGTTTTCAAAAATATCTCAACAAATAAATTTTATTTATTAGTTTTATTAATTCTTAATTGTATGTTTGTATTGAATATTTTGAAAGCAAATATTTTCATAATTTCTATATTATTTCAATATCAATGTTGTTGTAAGACAAAAAAAAAAACTACTAAATTGTTTCAAATGTGCAAAAAAAATACTATAATAATTTGTAGTCCTTAAGTAGACATATGACTTGATACCACATAAAATTTGCTTTTATGCGATTCTTCTCTATTCAATTGTGCTCAAGCTCAAGTGAAGGCCAAAAAAAAAACTAAATGGATTGTTATTCTTAAAAACAACAAGAAAAATTCGATAAATTCCAACGATCACATGCAATGTACGACGTCAGCCTTTAAAAATATATAAAAAAAACAGCTTCAAGAAAACGAAGACAGCGAGTAGGAAAATACAATATAAAAAAAAACTCTCCCACCTCAACCCACAAAACAACAAACAGCCTGCAAGCGAAATAAAACATGTGAATGTTTTTATTTTGGTTCATTCGTTCGTTCTTTCGTTGGTACTTGTTTCAATAATAATAAAAATGTTCAACGTTCAGTCTTGAATGTTGAATGATGTCGAGGCGCGTGATTTGCTTTTGAGGTGTTTTTATAAATAACACCAAAAACATGCATACATATGTATAAATAAGACACCTACACAATTTTTGTGCTCCTCTAGTGTTTTATTATGCTCATTTTAAACTAACTGCCTGACACACAGCAAGTGTATCTGAAATATTTTGATGATGCTACAATGTGTTCTGGTTATAATACGAGTAACACATATAGTACTTGACGAATACTTACTCATATCAATCTATACAGCTATGGGAGCAGAATATTGGCGATTGAGCACTTTAGGTTTTTAGTGGGAGATTATTTAATAGCAAAATTATTTGCGTTGCTTGTTGGTCTTCGGTTAATGTGGCACACGTACTCGTAGCCATTTTTACACATTCCTGTACTCACTTTCATATTACGTCTGCAATATTATTTATTTTTCGTTTTGGTGTGTTTGATGCACCTCCACAGATTTATATGGCCATTTAATCAACAGCTACCCACCCCTTTATGCCACCACAAAGTGTGTGACAATTGAGTGTGTGTGTGTCTTTGGTATCGTGTCCAAAAATAAAATTGCATTGTGTGGAATTATTTAAAAATAGATTGTTGACATAAAAATAAAATGCGCAGCATTGGTACATAGTTGTGGCATTAATAGATTCTATTAAAAAGTCATAAACAAATTCAGAATAAATTAAAGTGGACTAAACTATAATTTTAATAGTTTTTTCGTTTGTGCGCATTTAAAGAATATGCAATTTTTTTAATTTCAAAATTTCATGAGGTTGGAAAAAAACTATGAGTCATATAATATTTGTTGTAATTTTTTTTTTTTAATTTATACAATTTGTATAGAATACTTTCGATCGAATTGGAATAATGAATTTGTTCGAAAAAGTATAAAAATTTATTTCTTTTCAGAATGTTTTTAAGGGAAAACAGGACAAAACGAAAGAAATTTTAATGAAGATTAGCAGGAAATATCAATTTGTTCAATATTTACCAATTTTGAAAGATATGAGCTATAAAAGAGAATATTTTATTGAAGGATTGAAATAATAAAAAAAATCTCTTTATGTACGTAGTGCGTACGATGTAATTGGTGTATACTTTAAGGCTTAAAATTTTTACTATACGTAAAAAAATTAATACTTGTTTATATTTGTGATTATTTTCAGTAATCATGAAGTAAATTTTGTTCTAATAACATATTTATTTTTATTCAAATAGAAATTCAAAAAAAAAAAATAAAAATATAAAAAGTTCATGAACACCGAAAGTAAACGTTGTATTCGATGAAGGAGCATATTTTCAGACTGATCAATCGCAGATAAATAACATTATGTGACAAATTTTGGGTCATCATCAAGTATATCATCAGATTAATAAAAATTACGAAGGAAGTTAGTTCGAATTTCGATTTCATAGACTCTTAAACTTCGGATATTTTGGAGCACTTTTTTCATTAGGTGTAAAAGTTAGATACCATGCCCAGTTTTTAGCCCACTTTCGGTAATAACCAATTTTGTTGCCTTCTTGATGCTTCTAAGACAATTCACATAAAATTTGACATATGCGCCTCTTTTTTGCCTACTTTTATTATACTTTTTAATTTTTTTACCACTATCATCAAAATGTTTATGAAATTAGAAATTTGCTTACTAAGAAGCAAACTTTTTCTTAAAAAAAAGTTTGCGTGGCATCCATTTAGTACTTCCTTCAAGGTTATATTATTATATTATATTATTAAGTAAACGATGTTATAACAATAATGGGCGTAAATTAAATAATTTAAATAAATGATGGCATCCAGTAAAAATCTATATAATAATATAATAATGCTGCAAGTCTATAAAATAACATCAACATACAATAATATTTGAATTAAATAATTTAAATAGTTTTTGTTCCTATTTATATTAAAAAAAGGATTCCGAAAAATTCAAACTACAAGAGGCCATAAAATCAAAATTCGAACATGTTGAAAATCACGTTGTGGGTTTTGCTAAGCTACTGGTACGCTTTATTTTACATTGCAATTATTGAGGTAATATTTTCCTGTTGCACTGTGTAATATGAATTTTAAGAGAAATCAGAAAAGTTCAGAAAAAGTCTGAAGACTTTAGAAATGTGTGAAGGTAAAAGGGAGGACGAAAATTATTGAGATGAATTCATTTCAAAATTATAGTAAGTCGTGTAAACAAAATATAAATTGTTGGTCTGACAAGACATTTAAAAGTGCAAGAACAGATACACTTAATTCATTACGAGAGCAACCAAAAATATACAAAATCTTATTTTTTTTCTTGAGCTACAAATGAACCAAACTGTTACTTATTTAGCTAAGAAAATTTTTAAAATTGCGGCATCGATTTGTTAAAGCTTATTTTTGCATATTTTGATACGAACAGCATATGTTGGGCTTATATATACTGCTAAGCCCAACATATGCTGTTCGGATCAAAATGTGCAAAAATAAGCTTAAATATATATATATATATATATATATACATAATTTGCCATTAGTGAAATTTTAATATTATAAAAATTTTGTAATTTCTTGATACATTAGCTTTAGATATTGTTAAGTACAAAAAGAAGATACTTTTCAGTAATTTTGCTAATTTTTGGCAAAAATAGTAGATAATTTAAAATTTAAGCGGAAAAGGTGATATTTTAAAAGCATATTTTTTTAATTTTAAGGGCATATTTTCCAATTTCATTAGCATTTTTATGCGTAATAAACACTTTCTGTAGAGTATATTTTTAGGTGTCCTCTTCACTACTAATACTGTTAACATAGAAATAAGTGCCTTCAGAAAAAGATTTCTTTCTATCACTAAAATTGCACAAAGTAATCTAATTTGTCTGAGTTGACCTCGCATCTTGTCAATTGAGTAGTATATACCAAAGGAGGCTAATCCATCAAACTCTCCAGAATTCTGTTCATTTGAAAGAATTAAAACCTAGTAAAGAAATATTTAAAGAGCACTAAAAGCTCAGAAAAAATAAAATAAATCTTTAAAAAAGTGGACACATTCCAACAAAAGAGTAACCGAAACCACAATAAAAGCTCTTATGAAAAGTACTTTAGAAAATATTAAAGTTTTTTTTATTAAAACCAAATTAAAATATGTACATATTTGGTTTAATTTTTATAAGAAGAATTGAAAGCATTATATTTTTTATGCGCACTTCTTAATAATTTTCCTTTATTAAAAAAAAAAAAAATAATTTAAAACTTTGAGATCTTTGTGTAAAAAAATAAAATCTAAAGGCATATAAATACAAGTTTTTTTATATTAATTAAAAGTTATTATTTTGTTTCAATATAAATATTATTTACATAACCTAAAACCTTATATTTAAATACGTTTTTTTTATATTATTTTATAATTATCTGGGATTATTTCTTCGAATATTATTTTTATCACATTATTAACGTTTTTAAAACAGTTCAGCTTTAGCTTTGCTATAATAATTATTATCCATCCATTCGGTTAAATAAATACGAGTATTAACACCATTTTCCAATAGAATTTAGGAAATAAATGAAAATCTATCCGCCTAAAATATATATAAAATTTTATGTTTATTAAAACGGAAATTATTTTGTTTTCCGAACCATAAAAATATAAAAGAAAACTATTTTAATAATCAAAAGAAATATTTTTTTTCAATGAATAGAAATAATAAAAAGAAATTACAAAAAATTAAAAAAAAACAAGAAGTTCACAATCTTTCAAAACAGTTTTCCTGAAAATTAATGTTGAAATTGAAAAAATGTTGAAAATATTTTATGGTAAGAAATTTAGATTTAATTTTGTAAAACAAAACGAATAAATTTGAATATTTTAAAACTCAAACAATTTTTTTTTTTTTTTGAAAGAGTATTGAAATATTTTTGGGAAGTAACCGGATGTTTGTTTCTAAAAGCTAAAATTTAAAAAAAAAAATCCTGAATAAATATTTTTGAGATTCTAATTAAAAAAGGAATCCTAGTAATCTGCATAAGAATTTCTTGCCATTTTACAAATTAGTAGGTTAGGCTAGGTTTTTCTCGACTTTAATAAATAATTTCTGAAGATCTTCCTAAAACACTTGAAAATCGAAATTAAAGAATTCTTTTTAAATTCTTTCATTTAATTTTCTACAAATTCTCTAGGAAATGGTGTAATAAATATCGTTTGTTGCGTAACGTATCAAACGTTATTACGATTTAGTTTATCGGCTTGATATCGCACTTTGCTGGCACATTTGGTATTAACACACTTGTGTATGCATCTTCTTTTTTTTCCTTCTTCGTTACTATTTACAGTTTAAGGCCATTATTGATGTTTTGTCAATTCTTCTTTGGTTGGTTCCCTTTGTTGGTTACAATCGCTCGCATTGTATAATGTTCATAGTTTAAGTGATTTGGGTGTGAAAACATTGACCACACTATCCCAACCACAATCAACCAATTGATGTGGTATATTAATATTCCAGTCTAGACCACACACAAATTCTGTATGGTGTTCATGGATTTCAATGGCATCTAAGGAAACTCCAAAGTCCCAAATTCTTTAAAAGAAAAAAATTAAATAATTAAAATCCAAATTTTTTGAAAGAAGCATTTTGTAAAACAACTCACCTGGTAGTAAAATCATAATTAGCTGAGGCCAACACTGAAGCCTTATGCGGTGAAAAAGCTAAACGTCTTACTGCAAATTCTCCGGAAAACAATTCAAACACATGTTGTCGCATATTTCTCAAATCCCATCCCCGCACAAAACCATCAGCCGCTCCTGTCACCATAACATTACGATCATATTGACTCCAGTCCAATGATAAAATTTCACTATCATGAGCAGCCTTTACGCTGATCAAAGGTTTACCTGAAAAATCAAAAGAATTCCATAAGTTTAATATACCATCAGTACCTACACTAGCAAAAATATTTGCAACTAGAGGAGAAAATTTAGCACTATATATAAGATCTGAGTGACCCATATAAGTGGCTACCGACTTTTGGCGATTACAATCCCACAACTTAATCGAACCATCCCAACTGCCCGATAGAATCTGATGATAATTCCATTTTTCACTCCAATCCACACTGTACACCTCGTTTTTATGTTCACGCAAACACATTACCGGTTTTTGAGTCACTTTTCGACAATCCGTATTGGCATTCGAATCGAATGGTACATCTAGACCAGACCATATTTGCAATGAACCATCTCCCGAAGCAGTACAGGCGATATTGTTGCCATATGGACACCAAGCTACATCAAACAGACCATCAGACCATTCGAGACGGGCGACCTCGGTGAGACCTTTGTTGTGTAACAAATGCTGTAAAAGAAAAAGAGAGCCACCGCCTGCTAAACCATAAAGTTGGCTAGAAAGTTAAGAAGAGAAAAAGGTAGAAATTAGTTAATGTCACTGAAAGGGTTTAAAGGTCTTATTCGTAATAAAAAATTTTAATTTATAGAAAATTTTACCGTAAAAATTTGATTATATAAATTTAAAATATTTATTATTTATTGTGTTTTGCCTTTTAAATATTTACCTTGTAGCTAGCAGTAGTCGATCTGTTTCAAATGTTGAAAATTGCACACTGTAACCATGGCGTTCAGCAGTGGTATATGTAGAGTACATTTTCTAACTGCAATTATGAAAAAAAGATAATTTGATATTAATTTATAGTATTTTTAATATTTTTTAATAAAAAGAAAATTTAATTAATTTGTGAGTTGATGTTTACAGAGAACATCACGGTGGGACGCTAAAGAGTGCTTTTACAGACGGTCATGGATGACAATAAACCGAATGTCCAATGAACTTTTACAATGTCTTCTACAGATATATATACATATAAATGGGCTACACAAACGCCATTTAAATTTAAGTCGAAAACTGTTTTATGCACATATCATATATCGCCATTTATGAACCGATCTTTCTGAATTTCAATAGCAATATTCTCCAAACGATTTCTGATCGTTTGATATATATTATATATGGTATCGGTAGGCTTCATAAACGCCATTTGAGCCGACGGACGGACAGATGGACATCGTTCTATCGACATCATTTCTTATAAGGATCCAAATATACAAACTTTTTTGATCTTCGACGAAGATTGTGGAAATTACAAACGGAATGACAAACTTATATACACACTTTGCATCAATGGTGAAGGGTATAAAAATTAATCTCCTCTTTTCCTTCCTACTAACTCACTCCTTTTTTTTCTTACTGATTTTTGATGAAGGACAAACATGTTAGTCAATTAGTCGGGTGCTCTATTTAAAAGAACTCCGGATGAAAAAGAGAATACGCTACTTATTAACTGGTCAACAAAACAAATTTTTTTGTTTCCTGTGCTTTTTTTCTATCTCAAATTGACGCATATTTTTTAAATACGGCAACAATTTTTCCCTAACAGCTTTTGTTTTTGATTTGTAGTTATTGGACACCAAAATATATTTTGTTGTTGTTTTCGATATGGCTTCGTCAAGAAGTTGTTGTGTGCTTAATCCAGATTGCTTTTGCTATATTGTAGTGAATATCTATTTCAAAAATATAGAAAACCTAATTCGGGCTTTGTGAAAACTGCGTATCACCAATACTTTAAAATAAAATTGTGAAATCAGGACAAGCCTGGAGTTCCTCATATTGTATGTCAGAAATGTATGGTATGTCTACGGTTATGGTCCAGTGGAAAAAGAGATACAATAATGTTCGTGACACTCATGATTTGACTAGAAACTCGAAACAATCATGGAATAAACGAAATTAACCCTGGAAATCGAAGTAAATGGTCATATACTAACCTATGTTCTGCTCAACGACCTCAATTAAAATCACGAGAGGTACAACCCAGCACGTCTAAATCTTCTGATGATCCAAATTTTTTTTAACCCGAACGAAATACGTGAAGTGAAGACTCTGATCCAGACTACAAATTTAGTTCTTGCAGGATTACAGAAAAATTGAAAGCTGGTATTTTTAATGGGCCACAAAGCTTGAAATTCATTTGTTTTGGTTATGAGTAATTTCTTAGATAAAAAGAAATCTGACGACCATGTCGAGCTTGTTGAGTGCATGCTATCGAACTTGCAAGAGCTAGGGTGCAACACAAGCATAAAAGTCTACTTCCTGCACACGCAGGAGTGAAAGATTTCATCAGAATCTTCGGATAATGGAAGACCGTTATCAGAGAAGGTAGGACTAAACTATGATGTCAGACAACTGCTGAAGTTTGCAACGAGATCTACCTAAAGTCGTTTTCAAGAAAATCTTATAAAAGATTATTTGATAGTGTTCGACAGAAATTTTGTTAACATATGTATTAAATTTTTGTCAAAATAATAAAACTGTATATTTCAAAAAGTAAAGCTATTAGCATCTCCCACTATTTTTTTCATAGTCAGGGCCATAGAAATTCCCAATAACAAAAAAAATAAAGAAAACAAGAATTGAGTTGGCCAGTGTTATTTATATAATAAATCACAATCGCCATCATTTTTATTTGACGATGATGGTGCTGAGCGTCGCACTGTAATTATTGAACATATATCCTAAATAACCCGTTACAGAATTCAGCATGTTCAACAACCTCTGTTTTAGTCACAAGAAATTATGTTATTGTGAATTATTGAATTATTAACGTAAATAAAGTTTTGGCTTATCGTAAATATGATCAATACTTTGTTCATAAACCTCCAAATAAATATACAAATATTTTGTACCAAAGGCGACAACCGAATAAAATTTTGCCGTAAAGTATGCTACGATGAATTTTATAGTCTGTTTTAGATTTACAGGTGACCCTCAATTTACGTTATAAATGTTTTTGAAATAGAAAATTGTATTTTGTGACTATCAGTTTTACATATAACGTAAATTGAAACACTAATTAAATGAAAAAGGTATATTTATAAAACAAATTTTTTATTTATTTATTATTTATTTACTATTTCATGTTGATTAAATAATGAATCTCGTATGGTGCCAAAAATTTTTTATATTAATAATTTTTCTAACATTAAACTAGTCTCGTCGGTATTATTTTCTTAATGAAAATGATCTATACCATCCTTTACTAATGTAATAAATTTAAAATAATATGGAAATTATTCAATGGCATTTGAATCACCTGATGAAGATTCTCATTTAATCGTAAAAATTTTGCTTTTGCAGGATTCGTCTTCAGGTTGTTCCATGCAATCACAATTTTTAAAGCTTTTTGTTGAAGCATATTCTACATTTTTATTTTGTTATATTCAAATTATAAATTAATTGTAAATTTTGTTCTATTAAATTATTTCGGATTGAAGACACAACGTATTAGTACCATATATTTTTATTTTTTGGATTGTTCTTACTGTAGATTAATTTAAATTTTAGAACCTTCTCAATATATCTTGCCTTTTCTCCCTTCTTTAAAAGTTCCAAAGCACCGATTTTTTAGCAATTATATAACATTTCGCCTATGAATTACATTCTTTTGCTTTGGACCCACTTTTAAAACTGTCACAAAATTTAATTTCTTTTTTCAATAACTTCCTTTCAACACAGTACAGTATTTCGGGCAATTCAAGGTATGTCATTATTATTTAAACGCGTTATACCAAATTCAAGTATAATAAAATAGCGTATTTCAAAAAATATTCACTATTTTTGAATCGTATAATAACCAAATCGCGTAAATAAAGTGTCGCGTAAATCGAGGGTTACCTGTACTTACAAAATTATTGAAATGCTGTTTGCAAACAAACATGACGATTTTATATGCATTGTGTTAGAGATTTTTACCATATGTTTGAAGTTCCTATTCCATATATCCTTTTTGATACAAATAGTTATCGGAATTAAAGATCATCAATGATTCTAGTCTTTTTTCAATTTTAATTGTTAATATAGTTCGAGATTTAAAAAAAAGTAAAAATTCGAAAAAAATCACAAAAACTTGAGAAAATTTTGACGAATTTACTGTTGACCCTATTTTTTTCAATACTGAAAAAAAATTATTTGGGCTTGAAATAATGGTACCGTTATTGGAGTATGGATAATATTATAATATCCTCTATTTTTATATAGGTTTATAACCCAATGTATTTGTTCTGGTTTGGCTATAAAAATTTTGTCGAAAACTCAAAAAGTTTAAAATAAAAATACTTGATCAATATAATAAAATATGAAAATAATATTCTACGATCGAGTGTTAACTATAATATAACAAACAATTATCCTAAACATTTGAGGAAAAATTAATTACATGTATTAAAAGTTTATTTTATAAATGTCATATTAAAAATTGTTCTAAATTTTCAAGAATCCACTCTAAAATTAATTTCCATGTAAAACATTTAAAATAAGATTTTTGGTCGATATATCATTAATAATATTATATAATTCATATTTTAAAAATGTTGAACTTTAAAAGTATGAAAAAATACTTATTTAAGTGATTACTAGAAATGCTGTGGTAAGAAAAGTAGCAAGTATTAGCAGCTGAATTTTATTGATACTAACTCATGAGACTTAGGAGTATACTAACCTGTTTAGACTTAACCTCTTAAACCGATTGAAAAAATGCTTGGTCCATTAATGTTTTGATTTAAAATATTTGTGATGATAAAAGTAACCAAATTTTTCTACACTCCATAAAAAATAATTTTATGATCTTTTAGCCTTTGTAAGGCTAAATCTATCCTTTTTATTTTGCTTTTAGGCTTAAAATTTTCGTTTTAGCTTCTAGCTTTTTTTCTAGCCTATTTTCATTCTTAAAATTGCCTTTAAAGGGCTAAAATGTTAGTATTATTTGCTATTACTAATTTTTTTTTTACAGAATTATCCATTTAAGAATTTTTGTAAATTTATTCGCATATAAATTATTTATATTTAACAAAAATTTTCCCCTGCGGCGCTTTATTCTCCAAATCAATAATAACTTAACTAATTTTATGAACTTACTAAATCGATTATAATTATGTTTTAATATACTTCATTAACCATAAAACTATTTATGAATATAATTAAAGAAAATCTCATAAAAACGAAAAATCACCTAAAAGTTTGGAAATGCTTAATCAAAAAGGAATTATAGTTCTAAAATGATGACATACGAAACATTACCAAAATTTTTATGTGATTTTTGAACGATTTTTCATAATTTTTAGGACTAAAAAAATTTTAACTTTTTTCTGGCTTTATTTTTTTAACGTTTAGCCTTTTTTGGCCTTTTTAAAAGTTCAATTTAGCCTTTTTTCTCATCTCCTGGCAACACTGTCCAGAAGATTAACAATAAACCGATATTTTCAAAAAATTTTGCAATTTTTTTAAAAACATATGAAATGCGTAGTATATTTTGTGTATAATAAAGAGTTTAAACAGTATTTTTTAAAAAACAATGATTAATGAAAAATATTCAAGTTTGCGTTATTATAACTACCAAACTAGATGCCTTAACCACAAAAAAAGTTATGAATTATGTTATCTGAAGTGATGGCTTTCAAACGTAATAATAATTTTATCAAAAATTAGATTTTCTTTTTAGAATTTTTTGCCGGAATTTACCAAAAAGTTTTTTTAGAAATAATTCTGTAACTTGTGAACCGATTGGAATTATCTAAATAAAATTGCACATGGTTACAGCTGAGGTGTTTTCAAGTTGATTTGTTATGGGGGCAGAGGGTAAACCTGCAAATTTGGTTACCTCAAGTATGTGATTTTTAAAGTCCGCCAAAAATTAATTTATAACTTGAATGTAAAATAAATATATATATATATATAGGTAGTTCTTGCAAATCTCTATAAAAAAAACTTGCTTACATGTGTAAATTATCACTTTTTTAGTTAAGAGTTTAGGTCGAAACGAATTTTACACTCATTTTTGGCGTAGTTTTTATACTAAGGGGACTTAAATGGGGGTTATTTTTTCTTTCACTTCTAATATATTTTTTTGTTCCCGACTACAGTATTTTTATAATGTTTTCAAAAGAAATCTTAACGTAAGTGAGTGTAAAGCAAAATTGGAGGCACTTTGAGCAATGGTTTCGCCCCAAGCGCTATCTAAACTTTGACAATTTTGAAAAAGTTTTTTATATTTTATTTTTGTTTTTTTTTTTAGAAAATTCTCAAATGTCAAAGCAGAGATCAACAAAAAAAATATGTTGGCTGTATACTCCCATATGTTGGTTAAACAGACAAAAAAATATTTTCTAAGCCACGCCTTTTACAACGGCTGGGTGATAATATTAATGAAAAAATAAATTTTTGAAATAATTTTTCCCCCCGGTTTTAAAACAAGTCTATCTATATTGTGCAAAAACTTTATTTAAATACTTCTAATGGTTTAAATTTTAATTAGGTCCAAATATCAACATTATTTCTCAAAAATATATAAGTATATAAGTTTTTCGGGTCATTGTCCGGAGATATTTCACCGCATTTAAATTACTTTCACTAATTATGATTTTCCATGTTCTAACGTTTTCTATGATACCAAATACTTTCATAAAATATTTATATTTTCGTTTGAAACTAAGAAAACCTTTGTCTTCTTAGATAATTTTTAGCACTTTTCCCATGTATTTTATGAAAAATGTAAACATAGCACGAGCTGCAATGCAATATTAGCTTCTTCTGTATGAAAAAGTATTTGGTATCTCTGAACTCGTAAGATTGTGGAGAATTACAACTAATAGCAATATATTAAATGCTGTGAAATATCTCCGGATCATGCCCCGAAAAACTTTGGATTTTAAGCATATTTTTAGGAATAATTTTAATATTTGGACGTAAATAAAATTTAAAAAAGTGGAGAATCACTAATAAAATTTCGTATAGAATATAGATAAACTTCTTTTAAAAGATTTAAACGATTATAAAATCTCCCACTTTTTCGTACCAAAATAGCCAAAATCTCAGTAGGGGGCAAACTTGTTTAAGGAACTTGACTTTTTTCATACAAATAAACACCCTGTCGTTATAAAAGGAGCGGCTCAGAAAATATATTTTGTGTGCTTAACCAATATAAGGTGGTATCTAATATATATATATATATTTTTTTTTTACTGATCTCGGCTTTGACATTTTAGAGTTTTGCAAAAAAAAAAAAAAAAAATTAAAACACTATTTCAAAATTGACAAGTGTGCTTTTTCTCACTGTGCTTTAAGTGCAGTGGCTCCGCCTGATAAATAAAGAGTAATTTAAATATAACGTATAAACTACAACATTCATCTTTTGGGAATTTGGAATCTTAAAATCACAAAATTATTGGTTAACACAATAATTAAATCAATTAAACTACTAAAATACCCTTCAAATTCTCAGTAAAAATGTATCACATTCCCAGTTCTTCCGTGTAACAAATAGCCTTGAATAAGGTTATAGAGGTTTTAAAACTTAAACATAACCATACAAGCACATAACGCTGTTTAACACTAAACAACTTGACATTTGTTTCTCTTTCAAATGGTGGTATAACCACATAAACCCCTACGTACTAGACTAAATGTTGTATGTCACATCCACTAATCCCCACCAAGTTGTCTTCCTTATTTCAAAATAAAAAGAAAAAATTAAAATAAAAAATAAATAAATAAATAAATAAATGAATAAAGAAAAAATACGCAAAATAGTGCTGTGTTAAAATAAAATTAAGTTCAAAATAAAAAAAAACACCATAAGAAAATATTTTAAGTGGCATGTAAAGAAAATTAATATGGTATATGTCGCAACAGCAACAATTTGAAAATAAAATTAAATCCATTTAGTGCAACACACTAAAGAAACCTTTTAAAAAATTTTAGCATTACGTTGGAAATGGCAAAAAGGTATAAAAGCAAGTGACCACAAACATTTGACCGTATTTTTGCCCATAATTTAATACTTAAAGGGCACTTAAACGAAAGACGGGCTAAATTTAAATTAATAACTAAAAAAAAAAAACAAAAACAAAAACACCATGGTTGTATCGGTTAAAGTTTTTAAGAAAGCAACACCCAATGGAAAAGTTACTTTCTATTTGGGACGTCGCGATTTCATAGACCATTTGGATTATTGTGACCCCGTTGATGGTGTGATTGTGGTAGATCCGGATTATTTGAAAAATCGTAAAGTTTTTGGTCAATTGGCTACTATTTATCGCTATGGCCGTGAAGAGGATGAAGTCATGGGAGTTAAATTCTCCAAGGAACTTATTTTGTGCCGTGAACAAATTGTACCCATGGGTAATTCCAATATGGAAATGACACCCACCCAAGAGAAATTGGTACGCAAACTAGGCGTTAATGCCCATCCCTTTACCTTCCACTTCCCACCCAATTCACCTAGCTCTGTAACTTTGCAACAGGATGGTGATGATAATGGTAAACCCTTGGGTGTGGAATATACCATTCGTGCCTATGTAGCCGATTCGGAAGATGACCGACAACACAAACGCAGCATGGTCAGTTTGGTTATCAAGAAATTGCAATATGCTCCTCCAACGCGTGGTCAACGTTTGCCCAGTTCGTTGGTGAGCAAAGGTTTTACCTTTTCAAATGGCAAAATCAGTTTGGAAGTTACTTTGGATCGTGAGATTTATTATCATGGTGAAAAGGTGGCAGCGACTGTGCAGGTCAATAATAACTCAAAGAAAGCTGTGAAGAATATTAAAGTTTTCATTATTCAACATACGGAGATTACAATGGTTAATGCTCAGTTTAGCAAACATGTGGCGCAATTGGAAACCAAAGAAGGTTGTCCCATAACACCGGGAGCTAATTTAACAAAAACATTCTATTTGATACCATTGGCATCGAATAATAAAGATCGTCATGGTAAGATATTTGCAATTTTGTGAATTTGGAATGAAAGAAGATATCTTAAATATATCTGTTTAATCTATCCGAAATTTCATGCCAAAACATGATCAATAATATTTTAAACTTTACAAAATACTTTTGAATTTCGAGTGGTTTCCGTTGGATTTTCGGAAAAAATTTTGTTTAAATATACATATTTAGTTAAGAAAACTGAAGCTAAGCTAAATTATATATTTAAAATAAAATTAGCTGCAATTTCCTAACTAAGGCTCCAATTGAAAAAAGAACAGTAATCTGTGATCACTTTCTTTGTAATGAGCAATTAATTTTCTTAGTAAATTCTAAGAAAACTAAATTGGCTGCAGTTTCTTACATAAAGCGTTAATTTGTGATCGATTTTATTTTTTATGAAAATGGGGTTAATCTGTAATAATCTTTGATTATTTTTTCATTAAAATTCAAAATTTTTCACAAACATCGACTCTTTAGTATTTTATCACATCCCCAGCTTTTGAAAGGATTTACTGCTGATCTTTCTAATCCCAATTGTTTCTTTAAAATTAAATTTTCAAAATCTGACCATTTTATTCACCAGGTATTGCTTTGGATGGTCATCTTAAGGATGAAGATGTCAACTTGGCCTCTTCGACTTTGGTGCAAGATGGCAAATCGACTGGTGATGCTTGCGGTATTGTGATCTCATACTCTGTACGTATTAAACTTAACTGTGGCACATTGGGCGGTGAAATACAAACCGATGTACCGTTCAAACTATTACAACCAGCACCAGGTAATTTACATTTTTCTAACTACTACATTAAACACCCTCAAAAATCACTTGAATCTCTAAAATAAATTTATAGGAAGTGTTGATAAGAAACGTTCGAATGCCATGAAGAAAATGAAATCCATTGAACAGCATCGTAATACAAAAGGTTACTATCAAGACGATGATGATAATATTGTCTTTGAAGATTTTGCCAAAATGCGTAACAATAATGCGGATATGATGGATTAATCCTTTAGGTATTAACAACATATTTTTTAAAATTTTAAACTGTTACAAATACGTATTAAATAAACTTAAGAAAAAAAAATCAGGAAAAAACGAAGGCAGGAAGTTTGTTGCGGCACTTTTAAACTATTCAATTAAAAAAAAAAAGTATTTTATTTAATATTTAAATTGTATCACGAAAAAATTACTAATAAAATATTATTTTATGTTTAGAAAATTTAATTATATTTTAATTTAATTTTCACATTATTACTGTTCACAAACACTCACCAATTTAGATTTAATTTAAATATTATTTTTTAACAAATTTTTAAATATTTTATATTTTAAAATTTATATTTTATTTCTTTGTTTAAAATTTATATGTTATTTTGTATTCAGTTGTGTTTGGTTTCAACTTCAAAAGTTGAATGAGCTACTATTGCTTCAGTATTTGCTATAAATTCTTTTCGTAAGATTCTTTAAGAATTTTTTTAAGGGTTGACAATTGCTATTGCTGTTAAGGTTAAGGTCAGTCAGGCTATTGGAGTTTTGCCCTTTTCTACCCTTAATATTTTTCATATGCACCAATCAGCTTACAGGGTGGTGTCGCTCAATTTTGCGCTTTATTTTTTATTTTGCCGAATTCAACAGTTTCTTTCATATTTATTATCATAAAAGGTTGGTAAACAAACAATAGAACTAGATTAAATGGTGGTTTTGAAACCGTTATTTTTGATTTGAAATTTTCAAAATTTCAAATAAGACCTTGAATTTTTTAATTATATAGAGCTGTTTTTTTTATATATATAGATACCTTTGGACAAAGGATAAAAGAGTTTTTGTTTAGTTTTTCATCGTTGGTCTTAAATAAATTTTAACTTTTTATTCAAGTTAAGTTTTTAAAGTTTTGTTGATCCTGTCAGTTACTTAAGGAATTTTATGAAGTTTGTCAAATGGTTTAAATTTTTTTGTTTTATAAAGTATTATTCTTTGTAGTCAGCAGACATTTTATTTATGAGTTTTTTTGGGATTTTAATATTATAAATACATAATACATAATACATAAAAAAGGTGTAACGATTAAAAAAAAGTAAACAGAAGATCATTAATTTAATAAAATTGTTACAAAAAATATGCTCTAAATAAATATTAAAATCATTGATCAATTAAATTAATTAAGGTCCTGATTCAAAAAGGTAAAAAGGTAATGGAAATGGTATTTTGAATTATTTTGGTAAGAGTATTTTAGCGTTATCGGTATGTCGAATTATATCGGTAACGATATTTTA
This sequence comes from Protocalliphora azurea, assembly GCA_932274085.1. Lineage (NCBI taxonomy): Eukaryota > Metazoa > Arthropoda > Insecta > Diptera > Calliphoridae > Protocalliphora > Protocalliphora azurea. The sequence goes on from OW026522.1 coordinate 151,481,203, forward strand.
GCGGTAACGGTATTCGTAGTTATTTCGGTAATAGTATTTTAAGGGTAATGGTTGTTTCAGAAGTTTCGAAAAAATCGGTTCACAATCATGAAATAAAAAGTATTAAAAGATCAGACTGGGAAAATCATGACATTCTTATATGCTTTATATTAATTTTATTCAAAATAATAATTTTTTCTCAAACTGTATAATAACTGTAATGGTATTTTAGAGGTAACGATAATTTATTTTATTTCGATAACAGTATTTTAGCATTAATGTTATTTTCGGTAATTTCGGTATTTTAACGGTAAAGGTATTTTGACGGCATCGGTATTTCCAATTATTTCGGTAAGGGTATTTTAAAGGTAACGGTAGTCAAGTTGAATGAGTAGCTGTAAAAGTATTTTAGCGATAACAGTAGCCAGCTTTTATTTATGATAAATGGAAAATATATTCTCAATATAAAAAATAAGCCAGGAACTATTTCACTTAGTCTGAATGCACCTTTAGAAAAATATATTTAAGTAAATACTTTAATGATAATATATCCTTTTTAATCCCGAATCGCATGTTATTTATTGATTATTTTAAAATAAGTATATCATATTTAATTATTTTCAATAAGATATATTTCAACAAATTATATTATTTGCTGTAATTTTTTTACTATTTTTAACTTATATGAAAACCAAAATTTTAAAACTCTTTACAACAAACTTTGTATTTGTGCTAAAATTCTGTATGAACCTTAAAATAGTAAAAGTATCTTGATATTTGCAAAAGCAAAATACTTTCAAAGATTATCCCATATTCATGGACACTACGCATTGAACTTTTCTTCCGAACTTTTGGGCCGATGTTGATGAAACTTGGAAATAGTCTGTATTTAAAGCACAGGAAACAGTGGGTTGACTACATCGAGCAGGAAAAATATATCGGAGCTAATAACTTTTACAGTCACATAGTTATGAACCGACTTTAAATATTTTTTCACTATCTAAACTTTGATAAGCAAGACAAAGAAAAAAATATTTAACTTCAAACATTTATTTTGTAATTTATGGGCCTGATGTTTTCCCTACAGAAAACAGTTGAAATAGGCCTCAAAAATCGAATTTTTTTTCGTAAAAAAACTTTATTTTAATTTAAAAAATTTTTTGTTTAAAAGTTCAATGGATTACGACATTCTCTGGAGGAGTAGACATTAAGAAAGAGTATACAAATATTTGGCAAAAAAAAAGCTTAAAATTTTCGAATCAGTAAAAAAAATTTATAATTTGGTAACATGATTTTGTGAAAGAAACCTAAAATTTAGAATAATAAAGTTTTTCATCTTAAATAGTATAAATAAAAATTAGATAGGTTGAGTTTGATCTTTGCGTTTCTGAATTCTTTATAAAATATTTTATACCTATAAACGTTTCATAAATATTTGAGTATTTATTGTTTTAATTTAACAAGAATTAAAATAGACGATTTTTTGTGTATCTCGCCCAGAAGATTCTATATATTTATAAATCGTTCAAATGAACAGGCTTAGACAATGTATATTTAAATTGACTGAGGAATTCCGCGCTGCATTTCTCAGTCGTCTTAATACAGTATACATTTTAAATTTATTTAAGCAGTCAACAACTCTGTTAATTAAAAATATGGGAAATTTAAAAGAATATATCTGTGGAATTTTGAAAAAAACAGCTTAAGTCTAATGGAAAAATTAATTTTGGTTGCGCTATATCTTCAAAACTAACAATTGTAGAAGAACGCCTCGTGTTTTTTTTTTTTTTGACCTAAGAACGAAGCTAATAGAAAATGGTTCAAATTGGTCCATTATTTTACCTTGGTCCCATACACATTTTTTCCCAGAAAATCGCTTCAGTGATCATAATTATCTTAAATATGCGCATATTTTTATGAAAATCGGAAAAGGAATGTTTTCTTTCGGCATTATTCGTTCATTACAATTTCGAGAGGTTGGATGTATATTTGAGAAATATTTTTATGTGTATAAATACCATAAAAATGTTAGTATCGAAATAAAATTTGGCACATTTATTTTAAATTTAATGATAAATCATGCTATTAAATTTCGGAAACGATAATTTATTTTCTGATTTTATTTGCAACAATTATAATTTATATAACCATAAATGACATTATCAATTAATTACCATATAAATCTTACAGTCAAATTTCACAAGGAACGGTTCATAATTGATCTCTTTTCAAATAAAGTATTTAAATAAGATCAATAAACTTTAAATTTAAATATACCTATCTATAATACTTTCATTTTATTTTGTTTTTGTCCAGAAAAGGAGCATAATTTCATTGGCATAAATTTTCATAAATTATTTCTAAAACGCAAAAGATCTTTTTATAAAATAAAATTCAATACTATAAACTTGAAAAAGTTTCAGTTTTCAGTGATTAAAAAATGCAAAAAATTTGAGATTTTGATGGCGCCCTACAGGGAGAGTGGGAAAAGAATTTAATTATATTTTTTAACAGATAATGATCCATCATTTTATCCATTTTTAGCTAGAATTAGTTATTTTTTCAAAAAATTAATTTTCAATTAATCACCATTTTTCCAAATTCTAACCCTCTCTGCATCGATTACTGTAAACTAGATGAATCTTTTATGATTAAAAGTCTTGCAAGTTTTATTATCTCGACTCAAGATATTTGTTACAAGCCAGGAATCATGACTTGTCCCGTTTTCCCGATAAACTAAATAGTGAAGGAAATTAAATTAATTAGTAGTAAAAGTAACTTAAAGCTTTGTATTAATTCACCATTAATCTATAAATTAGTAACCCTAATTATTTTGTAAATTTGGAGCCAATATTAAATATTTCCATTTGATTTATCATTGTTTCTCTACAAAATAAATCCAAAAACCACAAATTTTCAAACACCAAAATTTAATTTAAATTTTCATTGTCAACCGCAATCGCCGTTATTGCTTAATTTCCGGCTTTAAAGCTAATATAAAATATACCACATCAGTGACAAAAATTTACAGTTGACACCAAAGGCCTCAATAAATCATAGTAAAATTTATCTCAAAGAAATGATAATCATTATAACGTTAATAAAAACTCTATTAATAACAAAAGTTTGTCGAAGTTTAACAATTAATCAACCCAACTACTTAAACTATAGCAGGCTTGGAAATAAAGCTATAGCTATAAATGATGAAATCAAGCTAATTTCTCTTCCACAAATGAATCCTTCTCAAGGCAATGGTGTTACCACTCAATATTTCAAAGCAGCTATACTTTCTCCAACAATACCCTACCAAGCGGGTTCAGTATCTAATATTTTAAGTCAAACAACTTCAATAAACCATAAACAACCTGGTTATTCCAATATTTATCCTGTTCAATATCAATACAAACAATCATTGTTAGCAACACGCCCAAAAACAAACACTGTCATAGCAAATGAGCAGCAACCTGTCAATGGTGCCAGTTTAGAAAGTGAAATATTACATGCATCGAATAATCCCAAGATAACCCATGGAAAATTAATATCAAATGTTAATTACAATAATAAAATCTATCACATCAATATCAATAATACCAGTAACAATGAAAGAGCAAGTCCTTTGTTAAATAATGAGCAGCAAATAAACCCTAAAAATATTGTAAGAAAACAAAGAAATTTAAAGGAAAATCATGATGATAAATTAATTGAGGCGAATAACAAAAAAATACGAGATGTAAATGATGTAAATGATGATCAGCAATATGCAGCATCAGCAGCATCAAACTCAGTTTCTTCAAGAAAACAACCCTCATCATTATCATCAACAATGAATTCTCATGAAATTCGATATTTACAGTAAGTGGGGTTTAATAAACAATTTATTTGTGGTCGCACTATACCTTTTTTTGCATAATAAAAAAGATGAGTAAAAAAAATATTGAATTGTTATCATGATTATTGACTTTTACACCTTCTTCTTTATATTTTTCTCAATTGAAATTTATTCATAAATTTATGCAAATTTTTTCATTTCATTTATATTTTCTTGGAAAATATTTTTTTAGTGATATTTTCTTAAATTATCCAAAATCTCATCATGTTAACGCGGGTCATATAGAGCTCTCACCAATATTATTTGAAAAACGTTTTGAATCACAAAAAGGGGGCAACCGTTACAAGGGTGAAGTATGACTTTTCTATGATGTTTTCTAAAAAAAATGACTATTGTGAAAAAAGGAAAATTGTGATTTGATCTTATTGTTGTTTTTCTTAAAGGTAATGTGGTTGGATAACACGGGAGGATTTGCTCAACATTATTGGGATTTGGCTCAGGGAAAACTTTAAACTTGAACAAAAAAAAAAAAAAAATGTTCAAACAAACGTGACTTTTTAAATGTTTTGAAATTTATTTAAAGCAAAAAATAAATAAATGCAATTTTATTCCTTTTCATTATTATTGCAGTTTTATTTTATTTTAACTCATTTGCATTTTAAGAAATTGGGGGGGATGAAAAATGAATGTAAAAGATTATAATCTTTATTAAACAAAAGTTTCATGTTGGGAAGAAAAATGTTTTCTTGCATTATTTCTTAGTTTTAAATGCACAACTGTTTATGTTACAAAATTCGCATTGGCTTTTAAGGTAAAAAATAAAAAAGAAAATAATTTATATTTATGCTCTGTTTTTGCTTTTATAAATTTTATAAATTTGCATTTTATCAGATGAGGTAAATTGTTTTCTCTTTTTCCAAGGGAAACAACTGCAAAACTTTAAAGGGTCATGATTATTTTGCATTATCTTGTTTAAAAAGGTTAATATTGAAAAATAGTTGAATTTTTTTATGTTCTTTACTTTCTTTTAATCTTATATATTTATGTTACGCAGAATGTTTTCTTATGGATTCCTGGCAAATAGGTTGCCTTTATTCTGCATTTTGCCATATCTGCACTTTGCTCTTTTTTGTGTTCTTTTCTGGAAAAATGTTATATTCTATAGGTATTTTGCATTCTCCTATCCAAAACGTTTTTTTTTACTTTACTTTCCTTTAATCTTATAAATTTGTGTTACGCTGAATGTATTCTAAATGGATTTTTCTCTTTTGGCCAAAAGATTGCCTTTATTCTGCATTTTGCGATATTTTCCATTTGCTCTTTTTTGTGTTTATTTCTGTGCTTCATTCATTCGTACACCATTGTGTACGAGCATAAAAATTCGAGAAGTGAACTTATATAACATCTGTGGCCAATTTTATTAAATGTAAAATAAAATTTTCAAATACAGAATAATGCGTTGATACTAACATCTAGACAAAGTGAGTTTATATGGGAGCATAAAACTTATTTGTGTCGAATATTAAAATGATACTAACATTCGTATATGATTTATGCACGATAAAGTGATTTTCGGAAGAAGGGTTTATATGGGAGCTATAGTCAATTGTGGACCGATTTTCATAAAATTTGGTACAAAGATTGATACTTGTACAAAACTTCTTTGAACCGAATTTCATTAAAATATTCTTATTTTTAGACATTTTTCAGTGTTTAAACTCTATTCTGTGGGGACATTTGTATGGGAGCTAGGTGTAATAATGGACCGATCACAAACAATTTCAATAGGCTTCGTCCTTGTATAATAAAAGTCTCACGTGCCAAATTTCATTGAATTATCTTTAAAATTGTGACCCATATTTTGTGCACAAGTTTTACGTGGATAGCCATGCAGCCAGGCTGATAAACATTGCTTCATTTAAAAAGTGATTCTGAGTCGATTGGTATACTTTGAGGTGGGTGTTGGATTACTTTTTCTATGCGTTACAAACATCAACATAACTCAACTCATAATACCCCAACCAAATATGGTGGTGTAGGGAATAAAAATATTATGAACATGCTTCACTTTATTAACAGCTGAGAAGAATTTCATTATAGTGTTTTTAAATTCCTTAGTATTTTAAAGTCTGAAATTTCGAAATTTAACTGAAGATTGAAAATTTCAGTAATTTCAATCTGTTATCAAAAATTAATTTTTTTATTAAAATGCTGTACGTAATTTCGTCAGAGATTTGATTTTTCACCAAATATTATACACAATAAAACTATGGATAAAACTAGAGGCCATGATAATACAGTGTACCCAGTTTTTCTCCAGGATGTCAAATTTCCTGTTTAAAGGACAAAGTTTCGAAAGATGTGCAATTTTTAAGAACACATATAAAATATTTACTAAGATTATATCGACCTAATATGGATGTCAAATGAAAGCTGATAATCCCTGCAATACGATATATTTTTTATTTAAATGTTTCAATAAAAAGATTTAAGAAAATATCTTTCTGAAAATTTAACCCTTTAATATTATATTTACTATTTAATTATATACTTTATATAAAGGATAGTTCCTTAATATTTTTTGTGTTAATATTTCAATAACAACTTTTTTATATTATAGGGACTCTTAGCTTTCATTTGACATTTTAAGGAAAAATTTGATATACTTGAGAAAAACTGCCCAGCAAAAACTTTTTGGTTTTCGGTAATAACAACTACTTATTAAAGTAGTTTCTTGGTAATGAGGCGTCATTATTATTTGCCTACTCTGTATTACATTAATATGTACTCAATAGTATAATAGCACAGTAATACTGCAATCACGTGGATGAGTTGGCTAGAGCGCCGGATTAACAACCAGAAGGTTGTTGCCCAGCAAAAACTTTTTGGTTTTTGGTAATGACAACTACTTATTAAAGTAGTTTCTTGGTAATGAGGCGTCATTATTATTTGCCTACTCTGTATTACATTAATAAGTACTCAGTAGTACAATAGCACAGTAATGCTGCAATCACGTGGATGAGTTGGCTAGAGCGCTGGATTAACAACCAGAAGGTTATTAGTTCAACCCCATTCTGAAGCTGTCAGTTTTTTATAACAAAATGTCTAAAAAGATATTTTAAACTAAAAAGATTTTTTGTCGCTTAGGAAGCTAAGTGTGAGATGGTGTACTGAGTAAGACGTTAGTCAGTAAAAACGAATGGTTAGTGTGTGTCCAAGTTCGAGTCTCACTGACGGCAAAATTTTTTTGTTTTTTTTTTATTTTTGTTTTCGTTTAGGTACATATTTTTGAGTACCCCTAGAGTCAAAAAATAAGTACATGAATTTGTGGACAAGTCGAACAAAAATAACTAGTTATTCAGGTAAAAAATAAATAGTTTATTTTTGTTTCCAATTATACCTGCTAGCTTACCAGGAAAGCAAAGTTTTTGCTGGGTGAGTACGTGGTTTTACTATGTATGACGCATATATCGATTTTTTCATGTGTGAAAATTTTTAGGGAAATTATTGTACCGTGAAAGTAAACTATTTACTACAATTTAGTTTGTATATTTTACATATTTTGGTCAAAAATATGACCAATTCAAATTATTTATTAAAATTGATATTAAAGTTTTTGCTGAACAAAAGATAAAGATGGTGAGCAGTTAGAGGGAGGTACTAAAAATTATATACCCAAACAAGATTTGATGCTGATGATTCTAACAATATTAAAATAAATAATGTTTTAACACAAAAACGTGATAATCGTTACTTCACAGGCAACCAAATATATTTATTTTGACAATTTAAAACGAGGATCAAAGAGAGAGCATATGGTATTATCCTCTATATGTTCAATGAGTGCAAATCATATTCTTTAACAGGAAAATAATCAATGTCCTGTAAAAGTACAAAACTTTTATATACAATATCAGTACATATATGAGTAAATATATACATTTGTATGTGTATACATTTCTCCTTATTTATAATATAGGTCACTTTTCAAAAATGTCTAGATGTCCTGAGAAAATTCTCACGGAAAAAAGCGGTCAGTCCGGTTTTGGTAGTTATATTTTACTTGATTATCTTCTTAACGTTTAATGCAATTGCAGTTTGGTTGCATGATCCTTACAAACGGGTCATTTTAAGAAAGTCCAATCAATATATAAAAACAACAGTGAACAAATTCCTTTACGTTATTTTATAAAAACCAGTTTGTTGAATGACCTTTTTACAAGTGAAAAAGATGTTTTCTACGATGTCCTACTGATGTTGTAAAAGTTAAATAACAATTACAAGGGTTAGATAAATAATTGACAAGATAAGCGAAGCCAAGCCAAAGAAAAGGGTTGTTCCTAAGGCGAAAATAAAAAGAAGAATCTTTATTACAAGACTATAAACTGCATTACAAGAAAATATTATTCAATATTTAAGGGTGGGGGTTTATTTTACTAGAGTTATGACCTAAACTCTTAAAATTATAAAGATACACATAAACTAACTCATTTGCATACAATTAAGCAAAGAAAAAGTTAAAGAAACTATAATGACCATTTTTCCTTTAAACAACAAAAAATAGTATAAATAAAACCAGCTGGCCGAAAGAACGGAGACAGGACATTCGACCAATGTCCTGTTTTCATAGGTATTTTGAAAAATTAATTAACATGACACTATGACCAGCACTAAAAGTGTTCAAAAGGATAATTTTATTGAATTTTCTTCAAGATATTTTTCTAGTCCTTAAGAGTTGTGGTGTGTTATAAATAATATTAAGTACATATATGTGTATATTTTTGTGATGAATGTCCAGAACCGGTTTATTTTAAGGTCATTTCAATGTTGTTTCAAACAATTTACCCCCTTTTCTCACAACACATCACATCAGATTATTTGATGAGTTTGCATATGAGCTACAAAGACAATATATTTATTCATTTTACTTCATTTCATTTTACATTTAATTTATGTAAGGACATTGCAAAAGGACACTTATTATTCTTTTGCTCTCAGATTAGGTGAATTGTCTTGGCAATGATATTTCTTTCTTAAGAGTGTGTGAAAAGATTTTCCCACTGATTTCGATATGAAATAATTTTTGTGCGTTTGGTTTTTAATTTATGCAAGATCACTCACCAACTAACCGGTTTGACCGGTCCACATACAAGCAACATATCAGCGAAGTAAATAACGAAATAAATGGTGACCAACAACTCTTCATAAGAACACAAAAAGACAAGACATTAGTTATTAAGAAATTTAAGGACATGAAGGATATTTTCATACTTACTATATGCATTTTTAGGGAATGAGAAATTCTAAGCTGAGAATTATTTTTTTACGAGTATGTGAATTTTTATTTATATAAAAGTTTTATTTTATTTTTAATAAATGTAGTATGTATGAATGTATTTAGGCAATGTTGTTGTTGTATTTATAAAAAAAGGATTATCATTATGGTCAAATTATTTGTTTTAATTTAACGTATGTGTATATAGAGTTTCGTCCTTTTGACGTCTAATAAATAATGAAATTTGTTTTAATGATTATGAATGTTTTTTTTTTTTAGTTTAAATCATTTTTTTATAGGAACTTCTTAGAAAATGAAATGTTCCTTAGATCATAATTATGAGTTTGTTTTAACTAAAAAAGAAAAAAATTTTCTCCCTAATGTTGATATTGTTGATGGGGATATTGTTGTTTCAAGTTGTAGTCTTGAGCCTTAACTGGTGCATGATGAGGACGCAGCAGATGTTGTTGCTGTTGTGGTGGTGAGGGTGTAGGAATCTTGACTACAATATCAGTGGGTTCTCTAATGACTTCAGCCTTGAAACCTTCTTTGGGATCAGCAGTATATTTAACAGTACGTATGAAACCATCTGAATCGACAACGGAATAACTGCCCTTGATTACGGAACCATCACGAACTTCTTTGCGATTTTGATAGTTGGTGAATTCATCATCTTTGACATCAAAACCGAATTGGTAAGAGGAGTTTTGCTGGAAGGAGAAAAAATATATGAAATAAGAAAATTGAAAATAGTAAAGAAATTCTTTAAAGAAATATAAATAATTTGTGTTTAGATTAAAAAAAAAATATAAAAAAACAAAAATCTATAAATATTGATTTTTTTAATTAATAGTAAGTACTTTCAGAATTGATGCATATAGGAAAATAAAATTTGTTTCAATTATAACTAGTTTTTTTGGAACAAAGTGTTACTAGAAAACTAAACTGCTTCCTGAATAAGAATATTATTTGTAATTTAGAAGTTGATAGTATGTAGAGGAAAACATGTATATTATAATTAAATTCGTTATTAATCCATCTTAAACATTCGCTTAGTCAAAATTGCAGAATAGTCAATTGTACCTTGCAACAGTCATTTTCACACATGAAATAACTATATATGATATATACATGAAACTAGAAATCATACACAGATTTCGTCAAATTTCGTTTTAAATGGACTTAAAACTTTCGAAGAGTGCATAATTTTTAAACAAAATTACAAAACATTTACATACATTATATCATTTTAATGTGATTGTCAAATGAAAGCTAAGAATTCCTACAATATAATACGACTTTTTTATTTAAATGTGACAGTATAAAATGTATATTATTTTGAAAATTTTGTATTGAATATATATATATATATATATATATGTATGTATGTATATATATATATAAATATGTATCACTCTGCAATGGTCCTTTTCACACATGAAAAAAAAATCGATATATGCATGAAACTAGAAACTATAAACGCTTAGCTACTCAGTTTTTCTACATCACGTCAAATTTTCCTTTCAAATGGACTTTAAAGTTTCAAGGGATACACAATTAAAAAAAAAAAATATCAAATATTTGCGCAGAATATATAACTCAATATGGCTGTCAAATGAAAACTAAGAACCCAAGCAACATAAGCACTGCGCACGAAAAAATTCGTGCACACTTTAAGTCTTATAACTTTTATTATAAGTGAAGAAAATTAGTACAGTTAACTTGTTTACATTTGTTATTATTCTCAGTAAAATATGCTAAATTTTCTAATATCATAATTAGATTTTCTTAAAATAAAAATTGTACAAAATTGGTTCAAAAACGTAATACAAAATAAAAAGAGTTCATTAAAAGAATCCTGATAACCAAAAAAAAAAGTTGATTTACAGACTGTAGGATCATAGACAAAATAATACGAATTTTAAGAGAAAATCTGTATATATCTGAATGGAATGTGATTCATTATTTAAATTTCTCTGTATATTTTATTAGAGAAGTTAAAAAAAACTGAACTGTAGATCCACGAAATAATAACAGTTCCTAATATGAACGCTAAAAAAAAATTTAATTATCACAATAAAAAAGTAACTGAGTGGATCAAGCACATAGTGCCGTTATGTAACAAACGACACAATCCACTAAACTGTCCATAACTCTCTTCATTTTAAATGTCATAATGGGTCATAGTAAAAAAAATTAAAGAATACTTATAGCTGTCTAAAAAATAAAATAAAGTTTAAAAAGAAGTGGATCCATTATTTCAGAAAGTATTAAATATTTTATTTAAAATCGAATAAACATTTAATTTATTCCTTTTAAATTTAAGACTTAAATATAACAGCATTTAGCAGAATCAAAACTTTAAAGAAATTGATAGAATATTTATATTATAAAAATCAAACAAGTTCTCCCAAAATAAGTCATAATTAACACCGTTTATAAAACTCTAAAACATTCACAGCTGTGCTAAATATCTTAAATATTACAGACAGAAGTAACTTAGTTTCAAATTATTAAAAGTAGGTGTGTATATGTGCTAATACGTCTGTCTGCCCGTCTAACTACCATTATATTGATTGCCTATATGTAAAACATATTTAACCAAGATAAAATTATATCAAAGATTTAATAATGTCTTATGTAAAACGCATTTTGATCTTAAGAAATAGAAAAAGAAAAGACAACAGCCAAGTAAAAAGAAAAAAAAAATAAATGTACACAAAATCATATTTATTTGAAGTGAATGTCTGTTGCAGCAACTAACCGATTGTATGCAACTGTATATAACAAACATATGGTTGAGTGTACAATTATTAATGTGTCGTTGGAGTGGTTGTGACACGCACACCTAACGTGACTATTATTATTACAATATTTATTATGCAATATAGATCATATTACATACACACTTAGATATTTTTTTTTTTTTTTTTTTTTTTTGTTGTAACAGAAACGCACTTTTCTAAGACTAAAGTGCGTTACAGATATTTTGGCCAGACCCAACAGACCAAAAACCGAATTAAGAAACAGAGCAAAAAAAAACTTGTTAAAAACTAGAGCAAATATGAAAGTTGAAAAGACCACGTTGCAATAAAAACAGTTAATAAAATGGAATGTTTGTTATATTTGTCATTAAAGGAAATTTTTCTTGCAAAGAATCTCATACAATTGGCTAAATATTTTTTCACGTTGTTGTTGTTAACATTTTATGAAATTTATTTTTGTTTTAAATTTTTTATAACATACAATCATTTTTAATCATTTTAAAAAAATCTCATAAATTTACCTTAGCGTTTAGGCAAAAAGAAAAAAAAATAACAATGCAATTATTGCAAATAATTTATTCTGTTTTAAACAATGTAAATTCACATTCAGCATCTTTATTAAACTCTTGGTGCCACAAAGTTGCAACTTTTACTTTAAAATTTTTTATAATAATAAGAAAAAGGTTATCAACCCAAGGTTAGGTTTAGGACAATAAACAATAGATTTCAGACTTATCATAAAACTTAAGAAACTAAGAAAAACACAAGAAAATGCCAAGTTAAAATGCAAAAAATTTATTTTCAAATCAATAATTTGAATTACTTCTACTCTACAGCAGGTATTTTTTATAATCAATTCAGACAAGCATCTAACATTTTGGAAAGGACACTATTATAGCTATTTGGTTAGTATTGGTTGATTTTATAAATAAATCTGAGACTAAATTGAAATCTATTGCAATATTACATTTTATAAAAAGATGATCTAGGATTTTTCTTCGATTTAAAAAAATACACCAAAAGAAAACGTTTTTTTTTTTTAAATCGAATAACACAATAATCTCCCAGAACACATATTTTTAAATTGAACTATTTAAAAAGAAACAAGATCGAAAAAAACCATAAACGTTTCTAAAATAATCAAGAAAATCGCAAAAAATTGTTAACATTTTCGAGCTACAAAACCAAATAAATATAATTAAAAAAAAAAAAAAAATTTAACAATGTTACCTAATACAAACCAAATATTGTTGCCAGCCAAGTAAGTTAACACGACAAAAACATGTAATTAACGGATGAATGGAACTTCTATCTTACAAATATTTACAACCACTCAATCATACACACTCTCGTTGTTGGTTATATGAAACGGCGGCAGTAAAGAACAAAAAACAAAAAAAAAATCGAAAAGAAACTAAAAGAGAAACTGTTTTGGATTTTTCAGTTTTTTTTTTTTTTTTTTTACTTTTAATAAAAGTAGGTTAAGGTAGTTTTAACTTTGCTAAAAGTGGCTGACTGGCGCATACCAATATTAGGTGCAGCTAAGAACTATTCATAGTGTTGTATTAAAAACTTTTTATGACATGGTAAATTTATACTAGACTTAAGGCGAAAAAAAATTGAAAGGAAATACTTTAAGTAAGTAATATGAGTGTTTCTTATAAAAAATATTACAACTATGTAAGAACTCAAATCAATATCATTTTATTTACTTAAAAAGAACAACATGCAATAAAATGTTGCTAACTGACAAATTAATAATTTATTGGAAACAAAAAATTAAAAAAAAAAACAATAGTGGTATTCGTGAGTAGCTGCATTTTGATTTACAAAAGTTTGCAAATGCTTGCAGTTTGGAGATTATTTTTTGTTAAATTTCACATTTCGAAAAGAAAGAGAGGGAGTAATATAATTAATACTACAATTAATTAATAACATAAACTCAGTAATTTTCTAAGGGATTCCATAATGAAATTGAAAATATCCACTAATAAAGTATTAAGGTTTTTCATTCAATCACAAAATTGTCTTATAAGGCTCATAATAAAACACATAATAAATATACAAGCTCTTAAAAAATTAATAAAACTTTGTTTGAAAAATAGTTTATAAATGTTGACGCTTCAATTCCAATGCGTAAATGTACATAGTCCTTTTTTGAATGTTCAAATTTTCAAAAAGAAAAGAAAAATATTTAAAATTTTTTTTTGTACTCAAATGGGAAAAAAAGAACTCAAGAATAAAAAATTTCTTCAAAATGTAAAGCAATTTCCAAGGGGCGTTCATGCAACATGTGAATAAATCGTATAAATTTACGATTTGTACAAATTTATTCCTTTAAATAAAAACCTTTATTATATTAAATATAAGAATAATTTCAAAAATTACAAAACTCCCTCAAAATACATATTGAGATATTCCAAAACATTAGTTTAGTTCCTATACTATAGATTTGGTAACTCCTTAATTAAATTTTAAATTAAATTTAAATTTTCAAATTGCTTTAGAAAGTAGAACGTAGCTTTTAACTATATCACAATCGTTTATATATATTAGAAATAAGTGGTGACAAGGTTAACCAAAAATATGCAATATCATATTTTTTTTCCGAGCTTCAAATGAACTGTTATCCGTTATCCGCATTTATCTGTTTTAGACAGTTCTAAGAATTTTTCAATCGATTTTTTGCGGCATATTTTTTATTGTTTTAACAACATATTTTGTCACATCTTCATGGCATATTTTTACATATTTTGTACTTAAGACTACTATCTTGCATATTTTACATTTGGGAGCAAAATATTGCATATTTTGCATCCAAGAGTATTTTACATAATTTGAAATTATATAATTTTTACTATCAAAAACGTTTTCCGAATCCAATTTTTCAGTTATTTTTATCTTATAAATGTATAGAAATTTTCTAATTTCCTGATACAATAAATATTTTTAAGCGCAAAGAAATATATTTCTTAACAATTACTAATCAAAATCAAGTGTGTTTTTGCACGGAGTAGTAAATATTTTACCAGAAAAAAAATAATATTTTAAGATTTTAAGAGAATTTCCAGATTTTAAGAGCATTTTTAATGCGCATAAATCACTTTTTTAGAGCATATTTTTGATTGAATTATTTTTTTTCCTTTTCTTTTTCAAAATTTAATGATGACTTTAATGTCAATTCTTTAGATTTTTTCTCTTTTAAATGCTTTATTGTTTAAAACAGAATGATGTCTTTGAAAAATTGTTACAACGTGCTTTTGTACAAAAATGTATAATAAATTACAAGTGAACTGGTAAAATTGTAGTAAAATTTTAATAATTGTTCATACGTTTTTATATTTGACCAAGACATAATTACATACAATGTAAATGATTTGAATATAAAAGAAAGTTAAAATATATATGATTTTTTAATTGTTCCTCAATAGGAACAATTAAAAAAGATGGCCTGAGACAGCTTTGCCGTTTAGAGGGTTAAAAATAACAAAAACAAAGTTAAGGATACATTAATTCAGAAACCTGTCCTAAATCAGTTTTTTGAACATAACTCAAAATTTAGAATGTGTATTAAAATTGTTAAGACTGATTTATGGTATCCTCAAGGAAGGACATTATGTCATTTCCCTATTGATTTTTCAATGTAGATTTTTTTAATTTTTTGAAAAAAGAATCACAATGTTGTTCAAATCCTGCAGAAAAAAGTTTTTTTTTTTTTTTGTAAAAATGCCCCACCATGTGTTATTAAATTTCACAAATTATTCAGTCACTTGTTTAAAAGCATTTCTCCTTCTCTCTTAATATTTAGAACATGTTGGGCTAGTATTTATGATTTTTTTTATAAAATCATTATTTAAAGATTCGTCACCCCTGCTAACATTTCTTAAATGAGTTAACAATAAATTTTTCCCAAGTTTTCGCTAATATTTTTTATTACTTACATCAAAAAATTTAATTCATCAAAAAAAAAAAAAAATTATGTAAAAGCATTAGACCACGAAATATATTAACACAATTTAAAAACACTTGTGAATTAAATAAATCCATATTTTGTATACAAGCAAAAAAACAAGTTGTTAAAAAAAAAATTGCAAAAATTTCCTTAAATGTTACAGCTGACATTGTCTGTTTATAAATCCAGCTTTCACATTTACTTAATATGTAGTTAAATAAAGGTTAAATTTATAACCCACATGCAGCTAGTGTAAACGCAGTATACAACATGAAAGCTATATAATATAAAAAAAAAACTAGTAAAAAAACTAAAAATTATTAGCAAAATGAAAAATGAAAGGAAACCAATAAAACATTTTCTTTTTTTATATCAAAATAAAACCAATAACAAAAGACACACTTTTGTACATTTGACTAAAGGAAAAAATATTAAAAAAAAATAATAATAATAAATAAATTCAATCAATATGAATTTCCGTACGGAAGCTTATGGTACAATATAAATAAAAACCATAAGAGAAATGAAATATGTTAAGAAAACATACGATTATATATTGTACGAATGTATGAAAATGCAGCAGCATCTTTTTATTTGAGAAAAACAATTTATAAACTTTATCTTAAATATTTACTATAGATAATATTTGTAACTTATGCTGTTTCTTTTAAAACGTTAATAAACTTGGAGCACTAAAACAATTGGTATTCATGCATGAAAACTAACAACAGAGGCAAAAAACACAAAATAGCAATAATAAAATAATATAAAAAATGCAGTTTTAAGCAACAATTGTTGTATGTTGCCAGTTTTTAAGTATTTGTGTGTGAATTGTTTGCATTCATTCAGTCAGTCAGTCAGTTTATTTTGCCAATTGGCTTGGCAAAAAAAAAAAGCAGAAAATGTTAATATGAAAATATAAAGTGTTAATGACCTTTACGTGTTGGTTGGTTAGATGGTAAAAACGTATTCGCCAAAAAAAAAAAAACGAATGAATTCAAAGCTCTTCCAGCTTATACTCATTATTTTGAAAATATTCACACATGTAAGTATGTATGTTTATCATTGCATAGATATAAAATTTTTTTTTTTTTAATTTATTACAATTATGATTTTTATATATGTAATTTTGTGTTTAAACAAAAGTCATGTAAGTAATTTTTGTCTTTTACATAATTTCATATTAAAAGTTCATTTAATATTAGACGTTTTACGAGGAAGACATTGTTAAATTTTTAATCGTTTGATATTATCTTGTTACTTACATCATCGTATTCCTCTTCCTCTTGTTCCAATTGTTGTTTGCTTTTGGGTCTGGGTGCTTGATATTGTTGAGCCAATTGTTGAGGTTGTGGTCTTCTGGGTGCTGGAGCAGCAGCTTGAGGTTGACGATAGACTACTTGTTGTTGTGGTTGATATTGAATCTGAAAATAATTAAGATTTTAATAGGAATTATTTCATTAATAGATAGAAGAGTGTATTAGGTAGTTTCTTAAGATAGATATCAGAAAAATCGGTTATATATTGATAGTAAAGGATGGAAATTTAAAATTTCTAAAGAATTAGATGATGTGATTTTAATATTCATGTTTATAGTAAATAATCATGAATATTTAGTCTAGTAAACTATAATTTTATTATTAAATTATCTGTAATGTTAAAAGCATAAAAATGTGGTTTCATTACTATGTAAAATTTTTTGTTTTAAAAGCTAATTAAGATGTAATAAGGTTGAAATGGAGAATTTCGGATATGAAGTTTAGTATCAAATTGCAATAATAAATAAGATAAAACTAAGTCAAATGATGAATTGAAACAATGTATGTAATCATTTCATATTAGCTGTTTCATCATGGTATTTATGTATGTACGTTTAGTTAATGTTAAAAAATCAACTATAGTAGTCAATTACACAATTACTAAGGCATACAATGGAAATTTTATATTAATCACTTCACAACCATATCTGATTTAATAAAAAATTTAATAAAGTAAAATTATTTCTAAGTTGTTGTGATCACTTAAAAACTTTAATGAATTACATTTTTTTATTATTAAAAATATTAAATAAAAATGCCAAAAATTATGGCTGCTAATATAAAGTTAATTTTGAATTTAACTAAAAAGCGCTATGTTTATCAGCCTACTTAGAAAAGCTTTGTAATCAAGTTCAGTTTAATAATTCATATATATAAAACTATTTTAATGTTCGAATTTATATAATTTATAACTATGTTGGCCAATTGGGCTCTGAAATTTCTATTGAGTTTAAATTAATAATCTTTGCAGTCAGTATTAAGAGAGGCAAAAACCTACACTTCTGATCTTATTTTACTGTGGATGTCATAAATCAATCTTAAAAGTTAAAAATAAAAAAACAGGTAGGTTTCTACGTTAATGTCTCTCTAAATCTGTTGCTATTTTCTTCAATTTTTTATTTCTAAACTATTATGGAAAATAAAAAATTAGGCTTTTCAATTGGTTGAATATTATGGCAATACTGAATGTAAATATTAGAAGCATTATTCAAAAAAATTTAGTTTTTCTAGTTCAACTTCAATTTATTATCAATTTCTACATAAAGTCATATGCAGCAATGTAATAATTTTTAAAAAGCCCATTTATTTTAAATGTAAAAGGTTCTATTTTTTCAAGTCGAATTCATTTATTTAAATTTATTCGCCTTGATTTTATCTCTTATAACCTATATAAACTTTCTGTATATTTTCTATTTTCGACCCAAAAAGTATGCTCAAAAATTTTTAATATATCTTTTAGGTTTTAACCGATTTCAATGAATAATATTTCATGTTATTCCAAACAAAATAGTATTTGAAACTATAAAGGATAAATTAAAAAAAAAAAAACGTTAAAGCCAAAACAGATTTAAAATGTTAAATAAGTCATCACTTATTTTGAATATGTAGATATAAGAGATTTTTACACAGTTAAAAAGATACGTTCTTCTGCTTTCTTAATATATTTAATAATTTAATTTTTTTTTTTTTTTTGGATTATCTTAAAATTTGTAGTGTTTCGGAATTTTTGAAAATTGTCAAGAGATGTGAAATCACCGATGTCCTTAAGAAGGACCCACATTAGGTCTTCATTTACTTACTTATTTATTTATTAATTTTTGCAGTATGTAATTAACTCATTTTGAATTAAAAATAAACCTCTAAACTATCGCAAAATATATAATGCTTTCATTTAGAAATTTCAATTCTTTGCGAAGAGAAAACTATTTCTAAATTAGTGTTCATTTTTGGAGTAGAAGAGTTTTAAATATAATTAAAATGTTTTATAAATAAAATCTTTTTACAAAATTTTGATTTTTTTTTTCCACAAAATAAAATTTTTGTTAAAAGATTCCTCGATTTCTGGGATTTATGGGAATCATCATTTAAAATATTTAACATTTATAGTGTGCTTTAAATAAAAGTTTTGCAAGAAATGGGGAAATGCAGCTCAATATTAGTAATAGCTTGAAAATTTAGAATCCAAAGGATGGGGATGTGGAGATAAAAAATATATGGCAATCTTCATACCTGTTGAGGCTGATGTTGCAAATATTCGCGCACAACAGGAGCAACATAACCTTGCTGTTGTTGCTGTTGTTGAGAAGCACGAATCTATAACAACAAAAATATGTTTAGATTCAAAAAAAAAATAAATAACAAAATATTAAATAATTATTTGGAAAAATTGATTTCATTCATAATAAAAATTTATAAATAATAAAGGCCTTGTTCATAATTAAATTTAGAAATTTTCAATATATGCACATATTTGTGTTAATTGTTTTATTAAAAATGTACACCACAGTGTTTAAAAAGAAATTTTCAATTTAAAATACATTTTAGAGACAAAATTTGTATGAAAAATTTATTTTAAAAGGCATTTTAAAATTAAAATTTAATTTATGAATAAGGTTTTTAAGATTTTATACTTATAAATTAAAAATTGAATTAAGAATAAGGCTGAAAAAAATATTTAAAAATTCTATTTTATAAATCTTTTATTATAAAAATAAAAATTCTTATTGATTTTTTAAGACCATTTTGATTTTTTAAATTTTGATTTTAATAAATACAATAAAAGCACAAACATACTTGTTCCTGTACATTATCCTTGACACGTAATTGTTGACCAGGTGATACATATTGTTGCTGTGTTTGTTCTGAATTTTGTTCATAAATGGGAGTTGCATCACCTGATGGAGCTGCACCAGTTTGTTGTTGCAACTGTTGATAGTATTGACGCAAATAAGCTGGATCAATTTGTTGATGTTGTTGACCATTAACTGTGGTATGACCAATTAAGGCCAATGAGAATATTATCACAAATGAACGCATGTTTGATTGAATATTTTTTCTATATTTTGTATCAAATAATGTTACACTTTTTTGAATGTGAATAATCTTAGATTTTTTGTTTCGTTTCTATTAAATTATTTAACTTGATATTGTAAGTTAATTTTTTTTTCTAAAATGTTATTTCATCACTTGTTGCCAAATTTAAACAATTATACTAACAAAAACAAACACACACTCACACACGAACAATCGCACAAACTCTCACACACTAGAAGGCGATTAACTGTAAAGCGTAGATTACGTCCTCTTTAAATGCGGTAACAAAAGTATCTGCACATAACGTTACTGCATCATGAGCTTTTATAGTTGCACCTACAAATAATTATTAACTTGGCTTAAAGTTTCAATACAAACAGACATTTTTCTTTTTTTTTTTTTTTTTTGATATCCCCTATTGGCCCTCTTCAGCCGCCCTCCCTTGGCTTGGCCACTTTTAAAGAGATCACCCGAAAAGACAAACCAACAACGAACAACAAACAAACGAATAGAAGACATTCAAATACCATACAACAACCATACAAGCATACATACATACAGACAAACAGATAGATACATATTGGTTGGTTGGGTAAATAAGTACGAATCTTTTATATTTTTTTTTTTTTTTTTTTTTTTTTTTTTTTTTGATACAAAGATACAACTTCACTATATATTTATTTACCTATTTATAACAACATACATACAATACAATACAATACAATATGTAGCAATGTAGTTGATGTAGTCATGCGCAGAGTTGTTTGAGGAGTTTTAAAATTTGTTAATTGTTAACGGTTAAAATACTGTTTAACCAACTAATACCCGTTATTCGTATTCATACTCATACTCTGGCTGTATTTGATTGATACTCTTACTCTCACTTTCAATGTTGCAAATTTTTGTTGGATATTATTGTATATTTTTACTTTTTTAACATTTTGTTTGTTTTTCTTTTAA
The DNA here is from genome assembly GCA_932274085.1 of Protocalliphora azurea. Classification (NCBI taxonomy): domain Eukaryota; kingdom Metazoa; phylum Arthropoda; class Insecta; order Diptera; family Calliphoridae; genus Protocalliphora; species Protocalliphora azurea. The sequence goes on from OW026522.1 coordinate 151,502,315, forward strand.
ACCTTTGTTTAAGTTCCCCTTTCCAAGTGACGTTTCTTGTAACCGGTTAAGAAAATTATGTATGTTTTTTATGTTTAAACATAAAAGAGAGTTATGATTTTTTTCTTTAACTTTTCTCTCTATTTGTTGCAATATTTTGTATTTTGGTAAGAGTTACCAGAACTTGCATATTTGTTAGTTTAATTTCTTCGTTTTAAATTTAATTTAAATGCTGTTTAGATAAAGTTTTGTTACTTAAACTTGTAGGATTATTTAATGATATTAATTATGCTAAGCACGATGTTTGCAAATTCTATTTATTTATATATTTATATGAAATGCAAAATTTTGGTTTATTTGTTAAAATTTCAATACACTTAAGTTTTTAGTACTAGATTTGCTTATTTGGTAGTTTTCCTGATTTCAGAATCTTTATCTCAATATGTATTTATGAAACTTATGTTTTCAATATTTGATAAATTTTAAATTGTATTAAATAAGATAAAAATATTGAACACAATTTTCAATTTATAATATATATCAATAATTCCATGAAAGAATGCCCAAAATTTTTGTTTGGATTATGTTAATATTCAGCATAAAGATATCATTTGAATATCCTAATGAAAATAGTGAATAGAACCTAGTTTTTTTAAATTGTGTATTATTAAAATTACATTTTCTAAAAATTGCAAGATAATTTTTTTTTTTTTTTTTTTTTGATATTCCAACAGATTTTTTCATATAAAATTATATATATATATATATATATATATATATATATATATATATATATATATATATATATATATATATTTATATTATATTGTGCTACATTCTTGTCTCAGAATAATAAAAATTATTTAAAATTAAAATTATTTAAAATTAAAAAGATGTAAAATTATTAAAAATGTATTTTTAAATTTCATTGGTGTCGTGAGTGCATCTTTAGCAAAAACGTTATTTTTAAATTATACAATATCATAATTTTACTTTTTACTAAATAAGAAAAATCAATAAAATTAAAAAAAACAAAAATATTATAAAAAAAATCTAAATTTTGTATAAAAAACTATTGTACTTTTTTCTAAAGAAATTTTAAAAATAGTATATTATCTTGTCCCAGAATAGTTAAGATTGTAATTTGTGATTAATATATTAGATTTTAATATACTAAAAGTGATTTAAAATTAAACATTTTTAAAAATGCATTGTAAAACGGCAATTGCACTACAAGTGCATTATTAAATAAACATTTTACCTTAGAGTTAGTTATTGCCTTTGAAGAGGTCTTTCATTAGCTTTCATTGGAGCCATGAACCAATAAAGTTCGTCTATATCGTAAAGACATATAAACGTTTAAAGTTACATACTTTCTGTTTTCTTAACTTTTATAAAAAATTAAATCGTAAATAAAGTCATGAATTTTTCGAAATTGGAAAAAAAAGAAAGACGAAATAGCGTTTTGAAAAAAAAAGAAAAATAATTAAAATCTTCACAAAGTTGTACTTGTTTAATTACTAATAACTTTTAAACTATACATTGTAGATCTCTGGTTTGTATAAAGTTTATTTATATCAAAATTTTAAAGGTCAAATTTTAAGTATCCACCTTGAAATTTTGCACGTGTACGAAAAACATTTATGTTGATAATATATATTTTTTAAGAATATTAAAAATACTTTTTTTGAGATATAATGGTTTTATAGTTATATGTCCAAACTTTATACAGAGATCTACTATATATATTTCAGCAGTTATTAGCAATTAACAAGTAAATCTTTGTGAAATTTTTAGATTTTTTTTTTCGTTTTTCAAAACGTCATATTTTTGTCTCAGAAAAGTCCACGAGCCTAAAAGTTTATGATTTAGGAAACACAATAGCCAATGACTGTAGTGAATTTCATTGAAACCTGAGATTTCAAATCCGAGAATGCCTGTTTTCTGTCCGTTTTGATAAGGAATAACTCAAATGTTTTATTAAATTCTTAAAAATTAAAAATTTGATTATGAATAAGTCCTTTAATGATATTAATTAAATGCAACACTATTCCCATCAAGTACCACCTGTTAATAGATATCTGTCAAATTATAAGCAAGTGTCGTCATTTACTTTGCGTTTAACATCTGTTCAAAACATACAACCTCGTGTATTTTTCTAAAAATGGAAAAAAGTGAATTTCGAGTGCTCATTAAACATTATTTTTTGCGAAAAAAAAACCGTCAATTAAACCAAGCAAAAGCTCGATAAATACTATGGGGATTCTGCACCATCGATTTCTATGGTAAAAAAATGGTTTACTGACTTTCGTTGTGGTCGCACAAGTACAAATGACGCCTGAACGTTCTGGACGGCCAATTGAGGTCAGTACACCCGAAAATGTCGAAAAAATGCACGATATGATGTTGGCCGACCAAAGAGTAAAAGTGCATTTCATATGGCAGTGTGGTTTCGATTTTAAATGAACAGCTGACAACTTCAAAAAATTATTTGAAGTTGTTTAACCGCAATCCGAATGAGTTTTTGCGGCGTTTTTTAGACCAAGGGCTTCTCCGAGTGAAACTGCTCCGAAGAAGGCCAAGGTAAGTTTGTCGGCCAATAAGGTAATGGCAACAGTCGTTTGGGATGCACGCGGGATAATCCACATCAAATACCTTCAAAAGGGAAAAAACAATAAACGGCAAATATTATGCCAACTTATTAGACCGATTTAATGAGCATTTAAAAAGAAAACGACCCCATATGGCCAAGAAAAAAATTCTTTTTCATCAAGATAATGCACGGCAAAACTCAATGGCAAAACTCTATGAATTGGGCTAGGAATTGGTACCTCATTCGACATAATCTCCGGATTTAGCCTCTAGTGACTACTTCCTATTTCCGAACCTATAGAAATGGCTTGGTGGAAAGAGATTCAGCTCCAACGATGAAATTATTGACCAAACAAATGCCTATTTTAAGGACCTCGAAAAATCCTATTTTTTACGCAAAGTAAATGACGACACTTGCTCAAAATTTGACAGTAGTCTATTAACAGGGAATACTTGATGGGAATCGTGTTGCATTTCATATAATTACGAGGGAAGTTCGAAAAGTCACGGACTTATTGATCCGCCCTCGTAGAACATACTTTCTGGGGCAAACATACAAAATTTATGGAAACTTTAAGAAAGTTATTAGAGAAAAAAACGTATAAGTTTTACAGTTTTTAACCAATTTGACTAAAATAAATCATGTTATATTTACAACAAAAATGTCATTAAAAATTATATATCGTTGTGTGGGCTTTTTTAGAAAAAAAATATAATAAATTGTTTTTAAACTTGTTGAACTTAAATTTTAATTTTGTTAAAATTTATTTTTGATAAAAAAAACTAGTTCCTCTGCTTTCCAAAGCAATTTATAATTAAAAAATGTTTAAGACTGACCTGAAGGACGCTTTGTCTTTTAACGATTTTTACTGTAATACAGCGTAATTAGATTAGACGCCACTACATATTTATTGCTGTTATTTAGTTATTTTCAAAAATATTTCCATTATATTGACCTAGATCATATTTACTAAAACTCTATTAAAAATTTCAGTTATATATATATATATATATATATATATATATATATATATATATATATATATATATATATATATATATACAACATAATTGTTTAAACATTTTTTTCAAAATTCCTTTTCTTAATGGAAATTATTTTAGAAGCACTTAAAACATAATCGTTGCATTTTCACATAAACAAATACACGTATGCATTTACTTTAAAGTAGGTTACACACCGTAATTGATATTTTGAATGTTTTACTTATTTTATTTTTTTATTTATTTATTATTATTATTTTTTTAATATTATTGCATCTTTTTTTTTTAAGTCAACCACATTAGTTTGACCCAAATTCGATTCAATGATACTGGCTGCAAATAAAGAACATTACACTAAAATTTACTTACGCATGCGCAGTTTTGGAGTTTGAAATGAAAACGACAGTATGCAACAACACATAACACATAGACGGACAAAAAAGATATTTAATATTTGGAAGAGAGTTTTTTCACCATAAAGTGTCGTTTTTGGCACTCCTGTATGTTAAAATTTTGATCTAAAAAACTTGACTTGGGCAAAGAAAAAGAACACGTACGACATAATTTCGCTCAGTAAATATATAACTTTTAAAGCGATCAATATTGTTTTTTAAGTGTTGAATAAAAAATGTATCAATATAAAAAATTGTTAATTTATAATAAGTGATTTTTGCCTTTAAATGTTTCATATTTAATTTAAAATTTAGTGAATTATTATAGTGTGTTTGAGTATAGGATAAGCATTTAGCTCAATTATAATTAAAAATATTTACTAGAAGTATTCCAACTGCATTAGAAACATATTTATTATATAAAAGTGATTATATTTCGATACTTTCTTGATGCACTTTTTTACACTTCTAAATGATAGTATTTCGGCATCCAAATAATGCGCTAAGTAGTGTCATCTAAAAAGTATTAGAACTGCGGCACATTTCTTTCCGAATGGTGACTCTTCTCCGATATGAAACTGATATCATATTCGACTGTTATTAACCACATGAGGTATCGCTTTAGTTCAAATTGCGATACAAAATGTTGCCAGGGTGGTACAATATATATAAATCAGTAATTATAAGACAATACATACATATACAAAATATTTATGTAGATATTTGTATCTGTATCTGAATCTATATAGTTTTACAGTTTCAATTTTGTTTTTTGTTAGTCATCATTTGTAGGGTTTTGATTTTGGTCTAGCCGTTATGTTACGTTTTTTTTATATTGTTGGCTTAGAGCGTGTGCAATAATCATTTAATTTTATTTTTATATATTTTTTTGATATTTGAACCTTTTAATTTACCAAATTGCGGTATACGTGATCTTATGTATCACATATGTATGTGTAAACTAATATTTTTCTCTCTCTCTCTCTCTCTCTGCTTATTTATGCAAATGTATTCGTATAAGGCTTAATATTTTTGTATCTTATGTTTAAAAACATATTACTTAATCAAAATTTAACTATATCATTTAATTTTGTTTTCTTTCTAATACGTAAGACCTCAATTTTTTTTTTCTAATGTACTTACGAATACTCGTACTTTTACGATTATACGTACATAATGAATGTGCATATCTGTTGTATCTGCTAGTTGTTATTTTGTTTATTGTTACAATTCCTTTATTATCAAAATACATTGTTGCTCGCATTTTGTGGGTTGTGACCTTTATAATGTATTAACACATTTTCTATTAAAAATATACCTAAAATTGAATTATTTTTTAAATAGTAAAAATTTATGTACGAAATTTGTATGTGCGTAATTTTGAATAAAAATTTTTATCAGATACACATGCATACATATTAGGGTGGCTCCATTAAATTTAGCATTAAATTTTTTTATAAGCTCTTTAATGATATATAACGCTAAATATTTTTATTAACAAAAAACTACTTAAATAAATTAAGTTTAAGTGAAATGCACATAAAAAATTAAGCTAAAAAGTGTATTTGTTTACAATTTGTTACAAACAGAGAGTAATTTCTTATTGCGAGTCACAAGAAGAATAAATCTCTTTCTATGTGTTTCTTAACTGGTATAATTGTAATCAAATACCCTTATTAACAAACATTTTGTGAGTATTTCACTTAAACTTAATTTATTTCATTGTTTATTAATAAAAGTATGAAGTATTATATATCATTAAAGAGCATATAAAAATACGCGTGATAAGTTAAATTCATTTAATTCCTTCGCATATAGAACTATTTCTATATGAAGGAAATTATGTTTCGAAAAATTCGAGCAATTTATAATTTTAATAAAAATTAAAAATTTTCGTCTTATTTTTTAAATATTTATGTGTAAAAAATTTAAATATCCAAAATGTTTGTGAAAAATTACAAAATTTTGGACTAATTCGGACCTGGTCCCAAAATTTTGTTACGTCTTACGCCGTTCTTGCGATACCAAATTTTCATATTATTCCTTTGGCAGAAATACGAAAGAAATCCGAAAAAACCGAAAAAAGGAAATTTTTTTCATTTTGATCAAGCTCACGAAAAGATAATATCAAGACGAAAATTTTAAGAAACGGTATCTTAGAATGAAGTAAATTTTCACATGAGGTGGGAAAAATCGATATCTTATTTTCTCTCAATATAAACGGGGCCACCCTAACACATATATTTTACATATGTTTAGAAAAGTTTGTAATATTTTTTTTTTAGGTCTAACCACATTTTAAACCTTATATTATATTCACTACTTACTTACTTACATAAAAGAATTTCAGAACACTTTATTTCATGTTTTTAGCACATTATTCTTATTATAAATAAATACTAAAAAAAAAAAAACTTTTTTCATCAAGACCGGACTCTAAGAAGGTAATCAACGTATTGACTTTCATTTTATTTTTATCAATGAATTCAAAAAAAAAAATACAGAAAAAGGTAATGGTCACTATTATAACAATTTAATGAGCATATCTGACATCCATGCAAAATCAGTTTAAAATTGCAAATGATATTAAGATTCATTTTGTTTTGTTTATAAAAAAATTGCTTTAACAATGATATGTTTTTTTTCTGTTTCCAATAGAAGTACTTGTGTATTAAATGAGCATTTGTTTCAATTTTTAAGACCCCTTTTAGTGAAAGTAATTGTCACGTCATACTTAATTGCAGAACTGGTAAATAACACACCCTAATTTAATCATATTTTTATTTAAATATGGTTTATTTAAACATAACTTGTTTTGTTTATAAACTTTACTATATGATGGTTTTAAAAATAATTTTCTAATAAAATTAGCAAATTTAGGGTACATACATAATAAGCCACTAGGCCATTTTTAATTTGCACAAAGTTTTTGATTCAAGATCCCCATAAGACATTACAACTAGGGTTCTCTAAATCGACTTTCGCATGATGGAACAATTGACATTTTACTCAAAAAAGTCGGAATCGACTTTATTTTGACATACAGTCGAAAATAATAAAGATGAAAACTTGAAAAAAGTCGGAAAAAGTCGAAAAGAAATATTTTATTTATTGTATATGTTTTATATTTTTTAAGTTTTTATAAGACAGATCAATAAAAAATAGTCAAAAGAGGTGAAAATTTTCGAAAATATTGTATAAAATCGAAAAGTCGATTATTCTGAAATTAAAATATGTTTAAAAGTCAAAAACTCTACTATTGAAAAATAGAAAAAGTCGAAAAGTCGAAAAATCGATTATTTAAAAATTTAAAAAAGCCGAAAATCGACTTTTTGTTCCAACTATACGACTCTAATATAACGTGATAACGAGCATATAAAATAACTTTTCAAATAATATATATATAAGAAAAGAAAATGAGAGGCACCCGAAAGGTAAATCTAATAAAAGCAATGGATGTATCACAATTTTACAAATAACTTAATAAAATTTGAAATGAGTGTTCTTTGTATTTGGACGATCACCATTTAGAATGTATTATTTTTAACAAAGAGTGTAACTTTAAATCTTTTTATGTACACTGCAAATGTACATTGTCTAATTTTAAATTATTAAATCTTGTACATTTAAGAATTTATCAAGTGAAATTTACAAAACATGTCCGATAGCATAGATCATAGATTAAAATAGATATGAAACCGTTGTCGGTGTCAAAAAAAAAAAAAAAAAACTAAGAGTAAGAATGTGTTAATAAAAAATTGATAGAAAACAAAGTATGTATGCTTTTTTGAGTAATTTTTTTCAATTGAGTTCTTTTTAAGTTTCATATCTATGTTAATCTATGACCGACAGTCTATAAAATTTAATCAATTCGTAATTCACAAAATGATTTATAAATTTGAAATTGGCTGTTTCAGTAAATTTTAATCGTAATTATTTAATTGATTTCTGAATTATTAATAAAAATGTTCTGAAATTTGTGAGTGTCTGGAGAATATAATAACATGGTATCAGAATATCTTTCTAAGAAATATAAAACAATTTCAAATTTGTTAATTTACGAAAGAGTCATTTGACGTCATTTACATTACCTAGGTCATGATCTAATAGAACTCTAATGAATAATTTATATCTGATCATATATCAATTGCCTGATATATTTATAAAAATTTTTATATTAAAATCGTGAAATCAGTCAATTTGTAATCTACGCAGATAGACTATTTGTTTATTAGACTATACATCATTCTGCCAATAATCAAAAATACAAATCTATAACCGATCTGAAGAACTGTATTCGAAATTTAAGTAAATTAAGTATATATTAAATTATTTTATTTCCTTTTTAAATAATATAATACAAAAACTAATTCATTTTTCATGAGCAAACGTTATTTTTTTTTTTTCTTTTATGTAATAAAAAATACTGCAAATTAATAAACCCAAAACTAATCCCTGTTACTAAAATCTCTCATATTTATTAAAAACATTAAATAAATATGTTCTTCTTTTTAAATAATTTAAGTCGAATATTTCGAGTTCTAGTTTTTTTTTTTAAATTTTTTTATTATTATTTAGTTAAAATTATTATAATGATTTAAATATTTATTACACAGGTTATAACAGTTTTGTTTTAATGGTGGATGTAATTATATCAAATTTTATTTTGTTTTTTTTAATAAGATCGTGAACTATGGTTTTTTTTAATTTTTTTATTACATTAGATTTTTTTGATTTTTAGTAAATTTTTGTAAAGACGTTAAATTAAAAAAAAAAATAGTAATATATAATATAGAGAGATTTTAAAATAATTAATATTCTGATGCACCCAAAACACTATACATCAAACGGTTGAAGGATCCACTTTGACGGATGGTTTCATCGGTTGTATTTACCACCTGTAAAATAAAAACAAATAGAAAAAATATTAAATACATGACTTTTTTTCACATTTTTATTTTATAAATATATTTTTGTAAAGTGCCTTGATTTGCATGGAAACAAAAAATGTTGCATATGAACCCTGGTAAAATTAAGAATAGATATGTTTTAAGTTAATCCCCAAAATATTTCGATTTAATTATTTCGTCCATGTGAGATGGACCAATTTTAAAACACCTCCAAAAATTCGTTTTCGATGAACATTTTTAACTTAAAAAAAAATTACTTCTAATACATAATGAGTAAAAGAATTTTTTAAATTTATTTTCGTTCTCGCAAAATTAAAATATTAGTAAAATTTTCTAATATTTTATTTTAAAAACTATTTTATTAAAGTTTAAATATTTTGGGCATTTTCCATCGTAACTTATATTTTAAGGCATCATTGGAAAGATTTCATTCAATACTATTGATATATGTATTCATTTAACCATTTAATTGCACAAGTAATATTTTCCAATATCCGATCCATAATTGGTTAATTTGTATGTTAATATAATAATAAATGTCACTAAAAGCATACATTGATCATAAAAACTATAAATTTGTGTAAAATAGTGACTAAAGTTTAAAAATCTCTTTAATTCGATTATTATCACAGTTTTAAAGGAACTTATTATATTTTTCATAAATTCATCTATATTTAAATATAATAAATACTTCCATGTGACTTATTTGCAAAAATTACTAATTTAAACTTTTGGGAACAAAATGCATAAAATTGACCCTCTTACTGTTAAAGGGTTAATTACTTGTAATCTTCAATAGTCTCAGGATAGACCATTCTAGTGGCACTATAAAACCCAATATATGTTGAAAAATGCCCGAAATATTTAAAATTATATGTTTAAACAAAGAAAATATTACAAAAAAACTTTAGTAAGATCTTAATACTCCGCGACTGAAAAGAGACATAACAATTATTTAAATTAATTAAAATTCAGATGTAATATTTTGGGAATCATATAAGAACAATCTTCATTTCTAAAGGGGTACATTAACAACTTTTTTTTCGTTTTTTTATATATTAGTTATTTAAAGATGGTATTAATTTCTTTAAAAATTTTAAAAGAATTTTAAAACAAACTTTTAAAATGATGTTTGTCTTTTAATCCAAAATAAATACATTAAAATTCAATCAAATATTTATTTAATAATCTCTTTAGAGAATAATACTTATAGAAAATTCCATCATATAATACTGTAATAATATTAATGACGTAGATTATTTTATAGTACTTACATTGTACGACGGACGGGAAATGGGCGCTGATTGTACTGGTTTCTATAGAATTGAAGAAAAAATTAAAAATAAATTTAATATCTATAAATTGTTTGGAGAAAATAAATTTGTATATGATGACATCATATGAATACTTTTTGTTTTCTGGTTTAATGATATAAACAATTTAATTAGTCTCATTCTTTTGATTTTGAGGTTAAATAAATAAAAGAAAAACATTCACTTTGATTTCAACAAAAAATGTAGGTGTTTTGTTTTTTATCGAATTTACACAGTAATGAATGTTAATTATGTATGATTAATGTTAAATTGTTATTAACTTCTTGGCTTATTTATGGCTACACATTAAACGATTTGGTTATTTAATAAATGCAATTTAATTTTTATTTTTACAAATATTTAAATAAATTATTTTTCCAAATTAGTATTACTAACAAAATAACCTACAAAAAACACAATTTACATTTAATATACAGGTAATAATGCACAAAAAATAGAGAAAGAGACAGAGAGAGAGAAAGAAATAAGTAATGATTGAACAAACAGTGATTGACAGGACATATCAAACTGACATTTTTGAGCTGACGTAACGATAAGTGATTGATTTTGAATTGATATGACGAGAGAGAGAGAGAGGTAGCGAGCGATCGAGCGAGAGATTGTATACTGTATAAGAAGAGACAATGATACTGATACTGCTTGTAATCAATCACTAACTTCTCTGATCTTACCTTTCCTGGAAGCATTTTATTGGGATGGAAAACCTTTGGTTGCACTGGTACCGTTACTTCTTGAGTGTATCCAGCATTGCCATAACCCTCCTCTTGAATAGCTCTATAAGTTTCACTCTTTGATGGATCATAAACAACTGTTTTCTTGTAACTGTCATCGTTAACGTTACACAATTGTAGTAGTAGTATAGTAGTAGTGGTGATAGTAGTAATGATATTTTATTTCATATTATAGTAGTTGTCAGAATAGCATGAATGCAGCAGCATATTATTGTTGGTTGGTTGTTGTGGAGTATTGGACATCACCAATCATTTGGTTTTCATCATTGATTTTTGTTTTATTTTAATAATATTTTGAGATTTTTTGTTGGTATATTTTTTTATGGTTTTTGTTATTTTTTTATATTTTTTTTTTTTTTTTTTTTTTTTGACGAGTAGAGATTTATTTTTTAATTTTTAGAGCGTAGATTGAGAAGAGAGAAAAAACAGGATGTGCACAAAATAAGTTAGAATTAGTTTCAAAAAAATGTTTTTGGTAAATTTGCAAAACAACTCAAATGACAGTTTAAATGACAATTTCCAATCCAATCTTAATTTAAATTAATTTTCATTAAGAAAGATGTTAGAACTACATTAGCAATAAAATAAAAATAAAGAATCCAGACATTAGTGGACAAGCATGATAGCCAAAGTAAAATTTTACACATTGATTTTATTTAGACCAGGATTTGGATGGAAGTAATTTTAATTTTGATATGTTCTGGTAGTAAAAACAAAGTGTATTTAATTTAAAATGGTTAGCCACAAAAGCGTTTAATATTTTTTTTGTTTTTTTGCTGTTGGGAGGGAATAATTGATTTTAGGGTTTTGGGAAGAGGGTTGTTATATTGGTTGGTGGGTTTTGGAATAAATTTCTTCTAGTATTATTTTCAAAGATTTTTGCTAAAATCAAATTGAAAATTTATTTATTATTTTGCTCTAGTTTTTGTTTATTATTCTCAATGATGATAGAGTTGTTCCAGCTGTTTTTGTCGCTGTTCACGTTGTTGTTGTTCTTGTAGTTCTTTCTGTTTTTGTTGCTCCAGTATTTTATATTTTTGTTCCAGGAAAGATAGATCGATGAAAATTCTAATATTAATCGTGCAGCTAATTATTCTTAACACTACATGTCTTTAAAACTACAAACTATTTAACTTGTTTTTATAGAGTTAAAAATTTTTAATTCGTTTATTATTATTATTATTTTTTTTTTTTTTAATTCCGTTTATTGGGATGTTTAAAAACTTGTTTGTAATATAATTTGGTTTATTGGGTTGCAGTGTTAATTTCAAAAAAACAACAACAAGAAATAGAGTTGATTTCCAACAATCAACCACCAAAAACAAAACAAATAATAAAACGGAAGCTACTTGTATATGCTCTTTCAAAACGTGTGAAGATGTCAATTGAATTTTTATTGAGAATAAATTGAATTGAAACTTTATATTAATTCCTTTATTTTATCTTCACTTTTATACAAGTAAAATAAACTATTTAGCACTTACATAAAAATACAATAATTTGAAAAAATTTGTATATTTTTAATACATTTCGAAATAAAATGCTAAATGATTATACGATCAGAATTATTTCAAAGAGCTTTTAAGTAGTGTTTAATATGTTAACATTTTCCTTTTTTAATACGGGTTAATAAAGAATTAAAATCATATTAATACAATTAGAGAAAAGTATTAAATTTATAATAAAAGTTATTCAAATTGACAAAAACATAAAACTGGTTTCAAAAATACAAAATCTTTTTAGCTGCATAGCAGCTATAGAAAATATTCACAATAAAACTACAAAAATATAGAAGGAATTTGTTCCAAAATGTTAAATATGCTACATACAATAAAAATATATAACATTTATGTAAAAAGACTACAAAATTATAACAAAAACTACTTGAAACATTTATTATAAAATTGTTTACTACCTTTTATAATTAAAATGAATTGAAATTTTCTAAAAGTTCTTAACGAAAAGAAAATCTTTTAAAAAATTGCAAAACATTAAAAATTTCAGTATTAATTTCAGTATTAATTAAATTTTTTTGAAAGTGTTTTTAAAGAACTATTTCAGTCTTGTGTAGAGAGTGTAAAATTAATTGTTCTGTATGAGTATTTTACGGGAAGAGTTTAATAAGCAAGCAATAAATGATTAACATTTACTAAAAAGGAAAGTACTCAATTCACTTGCGTTTACAATTTATACATACAAAATAAACTCAAATACCAACTACAATATTTGGCACGTATCTAAGATATGGCAACAATGATCAGCAGGATCAAAATTTTTTAATTTGATTATTCTAATTTCAACATGATTTGTGAAATAAGAAATACTTAAAAAAGTTTGATTTATTTTTCATAATTTTACCGGTCAAGTTTTGTTGGCAAAGGACGATGCAAAGCACTCTTCCATATAGCATTGACACTACAACAAATAATATAGAGTCGACAAAAAATATATAAGATCACATCAATTTATATAAAACACATTTGTTTAATTCGTTTTGGTTCATTTGTTTTTTTTTTATGGGAATTTTACGGTAGAACGTGCATTTATATATAGAACACAGCATATCTCACAATATTCATATTTTTTAAAAGAAACGTTGATTTCGTTGGGTATTTTTTATAAAAAAGTAAATAAATAAATTATTGGTTAAAAAATTAGTACAAATTACATTAATTTTCATATATATGTATTTTGGTAGAGTAGCTGGTGGTTTAAGTGTAGCCTTTGCTATTATTTGTTTGCTTTAAATAAGAACCTAAATGGTGTTAATTCATATTATATTTAGTATTTTCATATTATAGTAGTATTTTGTATATTAATATAGATTTTTAACAGTTTCTATTAATTTCATAAGCCAAAGCTTAATTTAAATTTTAGCAAATTGTTTTGTTTCAATTCAGTTTTGTTTTAAAACGGAGCTTTTTATTTTTAATAGTTAACTACATAATACATATTAGTAGAAATATTCTCAATAAAAATAGAGATACTTACGGAACTGTTTGGCGGATGGTGCTTTCTATGTTGTGGTCAGAGTACAAACCAATGGGAGAGTTGAATTGTTTGTGGAAAACCTAAATCGAATTGGAAATAATTAAAAAATATATATTTAAAGTAAACAACAAAATTGGAGACTTTATCTAATTCATTGTTAATTTCAAAAAAAAAAAAAAAAAAAAAAAAGAAACGAGCTTTTTTCCAACAAAACCACCAAAACAGGGGAAGTAATATTACTATTGTTTTTCACTCTATATATCCACGCAAGCACTTTTCTTGTTCGTACAAGAACAAAACGTTTACCGAGCAACGGTCACAATTTTTTTCATTTTATTTTGAGTTGGCATAGCATTTGACGAACAAACCATATTTTTTTGTTTGCCTTCCGTAGTGTCTCCATTACACAATTTTTTATCAAGACAAACGTCAAACTTATCGCGAATTTGTGGAAGGTGGCAACAGTTGCACATAAACAACAATATGGCGTATTCATTATTGTTTTGTATATATGCAGTTTGGCAACTGTAACAACCAAAATAATAATCAGCTGTAAGGTTACCTTGTGTATATTCGCACTGATTTTGACGTTTGTTTTGATAAAAATTTGCCTAATGTAGACACTAGGTTCAGTATCGTTTCGATACTTTTACAGCAGCGCCACTTCTTCTGCATTTAAAATAACGTTTGATGGCAAACATAGTTGGCCAACAATTGTGTGAACAACGATGTGAAATAAGAAATAAGCCTGACTAGTGTCTATAGTAGACAATTTTTTTCAATATAATTTTTTTATCAATATAAACGAAACAGTTGCACAAAAACAACAATAAGGCGAATTCACTAATGTTTCTTGTATATGTAGTTTGACAGCTGTAACAACCAAAAATAGTAATCAGTTGTTTAAATGAGGTTACCTTGTGGAGATTTTCACTGATTTTTTCTTTATAAAAATTTATCTGGTATAGACACTATGTAACCACAAAAAAGATTAATTTTATTTTTGTGAAAATTAACTGTCTTAAAAGCTTTTTAAAACTCATTAAAAAAAATTTTAAATATTTTTTAATGAATTATTTCTATTCATTCATAGAAAGAAATTTCAAAAAATTATAAAAACAAAATATTCATAAATTTTCAGAACAATAAAAAACAAAACTCTTTTTTTTAATTTAAAACGAAATGATTTAAACAAAATTTTCAAAAAAGAGAAACTCAAATACTATGTAAATTACTGATATTTCAAAAGGGAAGTCTTATTTTGTAATACAAAAGCATATTTCCGTAACTATCTATCATTTTAATAACGTCGTAGTTTTTTTTTCAACTTACTCTGCCAGAGTCAGCATCTGGACCTACAACTTTGTGCAACATGGTATCGGCAACACGTTGCTTCATTACACTATCATGAAAATCATGATGAGGATGGGCACGTACAGCTGGGTTGGGATAGTGTCTCAAGTAGGATTCTGTGGTGGGAGCATCTTTTTTCACTTTAGCACCGGGCAAAACCAGTGGAGTTGTTCGGTAAGGCTATAAATAAATTCAATTAAAGTAAAAACATTAATATATTATTTTATAAAATCGATTATATTTGTGTTTATTATTTCAATTTAATTTAATTTATTTTTTATTATTTTTTTATATCTATTTTATGTTATTTCTAATAAAAATATGTGTTTATACATGTATGAAAATTGTGTGTTCTATTTACTAATCAATATATAAAACCTAACGCCCCTACTCGTTGTTATTTATATACAACTATTAAATATAAAAATAAATTTTGTAGCTGAATACGTCCAAAATAATGAAAAATCGAGAACATTTGGCAAAATGGAAATATATGCACATAAAAAATTTATATACATACGTTGGTTTTCAAAACGAAACAAATAAAATTTATAACAAAATTTTTACTGTCTGTTTACTTAATAATTGTTTGTTATTAAAAAAAAATTTTTGCTCCTCCTTTAGTCTCGCTTATTGGCGTTGGCTATTTCCATAGTATAAAAAGTATGCTGCTTGTGTATTTTTTTTCGGTATGTATTTAAATATTTTTAAAATATTACGTAAGAAAATATTTTCTGTTATTCTAAACATTTGGATGAAATAATATTTTTCAACTTTAGGTTTATTATTGGTACATTTTATTTGATTAGTATCATTTTGATTAAGGTCTTGTTTATTAAAATTAAATATTTAAAGAAAGGTAAATAATATTTGAAATCATTACTTGAGGATAATTTTAATTTAAACAATGGATTCTATAAAATTCTGTTTGATTATATTTTGAAATTGAATATTAGTTGAATTGTTTAGTACTTTTTATTTTATATTGTGGTAATAACTTTACTGTACAGTAAATTGCAACTCTGTGTTGAGAGATATTTTGTAACGTCACTAGCAGCTGACATTTTTGTTTACCGCGTTTTTGCTACCTGTATATTGCTGATGCACATAAGATGCGAATAAGAGCCAACGAATAAAAACGAAAGAAAAAATTTTAATTCTTTGTTTTAAATTTGTTACGTTTTAAATACTGACTCTTCTATTTAGTAAATTTAATATTAATTTAGTATTTTTATATAATTTCTACTTTCTAAATCTAAATGGCAGCAGTAAGACGTTCGACACGTTCAAGCAGTGTAGGTAAAACAATCCCTACACTTCCTACGACCCCAAAAACTCCGAGACAGGCCAGCATATGGCAACATAGAAATTCTAGGAATTCCATTATCATACATAGTGACGAGGAGGAAGAAGAAGAACGTTCCTCCAATTGTAGCCAAGAAGAAAATAATGAAAATTATGATGTAATAAATAAAATGGAACAACGAAAAAAGGCAACACCAAGAAGCAAGAAAACTGCAACTGAAATGGAAGAAATGAAAACACCAAAAGGTAAGAAAACAGCTAAACCTATGCCGACCTCAAAAAAGAGGGAACTAATGAAAAGACTACAAAATGAGGAGGAAATAAATGCTCAGGAAGAAGACACTCAACAATGTTCACCTCCTAAGCAATCTAGACAACAGTCTCTTATCTTGTCTAAACAAATTATAAGCCCTTCTAGACTACTGGATCGTTTAAGTATAGACGAAAGACCTGATCCATTAGAAAGTTCAGAAAGTGACAAAAATTCAACCAAAAAAGGGGAAATCAAGCAGCTTTCCCCCAAAACTACCCCAGTACGTAATAAATATCAAAATGCCCGTAGAGTATTAAATAGTGCAGAGTGCCAAAATTTACCAGGACGTGAAGAACAATTGGAAGAGCTACGCTCCTTCTTTAGAGAGCATTTAGAAGCTAAAAAATCGGGCAGTTTATATGTTTCTGGCCAACCCGGTACCGGTAAAACAGCTTGTTTATCCCTGTTACTAAGATCCCCGGAGTTTAATAAACGTGTACAGGCTATTTATATTAATTGTACTTCCATAGCCTCTATAGGTGGTGTTTACAAAAAACTTTGTACGGAATTAAATATAAAACCTCAAGGACGCACTGAAAGAGATCATTTACAGGCTATACAGCATTATCTCAAGACTTGCCCCAAAATGTTATTAATAGTTTTAGATGAGATTGATCAACTTTGTAGCTCTAAACAATCGGTATTATATACAATTTTCGAATGGCCTTCCATGCCCGATGTTAGCATACTTTTGGTGGGTATAGCCAATAGTTTAGATTTAACTGAGCGCACCCTACTGAGATTGAATGCTCGTTGCGAACTTAAGCCTAAACATATGCATTTTCCCCCCTACTCCAAACAACAAATTGTGGATATTTTTAAGTCACGTTTGGAAGAGGCTGAAGTATTGGATATATTTCCTCCTGTCACTCTGCAGCTATTGGCAGCTAAAGTTAGTGCTGTAAGTGGGGATGTAAGAAGAGCTTTAGATATTGGACGTAGAGTAGTAGAAATTGCAGAGCAGCAAAAGAAGACGGGTGAGAAGGAAATCAACCTGAAGAATCTTAATTTGGTAGAGGGAGAACAGCAACCTGTTCAAGAGGGTGAGTTTTTCTTAATTTAATGTTTTTGTTTAAATTTATAGCTTATAGTTCCTTATACTTTAAAATTCATCTATATTTAAAATTTCAATAAAATCGGTTTAGTCGTGATTACGTCACAAAAAAAAAAAAAAACACAAAATCAAATAAACAAACGCACTTGATTTTAAAGTATTAATAGGGGTTAACAGAAAATATGTTTAAATTAATCTAAAATACTTTGTTTGAATTAATTTTATTATTAATTTTTCTAGAAGTCCTCAAACCCGTGCAAGTAACTCAGGTTGCAGCTGTACTTAATAAAGTTTATGGAGCCTCTCAGAATCTTCAAGAAGACATGGATGAAGCCTTTCCTCTGCAGCAAAAAATCATGTTGTGTTCATTAATGTTAATGCTGCGCAATGAAAAGAATAAAGACATCACAATTGGTCGTTTACATGAAGTCTATAGACGTGTTTGTAACAAACGTAATATACACCCATTAGATCAAGCAGAATTTGCCGGTCTTGTAGATTTAGTACAAACAAGAGGTATTTTGCGCATTGTCAAGAAAAAAGAACCACGTCTATCAAAAGTTCAACTACAATGGGATGAGGACGAAGTAAATGGTGCCCTAAGTGACAAACAATTAATAGCTTCCATATTAGATGACACATCCTGTTTGGGCAAATGAATTTAATAATAATAGCAAAAGAAAAAATATTTTTACAACAGAAAATCTACAAGAATTTTAAAAGGAAGTAATTTTTATATATATTAATCTTTATATTTTAATTTTATTTAAATTTAGTTTAATTTTTATTTTAAATAGTATTCTAATTAATTCACCTGACATTTTTCCTATTTTTATCATTTGTTTATTTTATATTCATTTAGCACTCTCACATTTAAAACTACAAAACCAACATTAAAAGTGACATATAATTTTTATACAAATAAAAAATTAAGTTATTTTAAATTTTTCTATTCTCTTAATTTAAGAAAGAACAAAAAAAAACAGCAACCTTGATCTAAAAGCAGAGTCACTAAATTAAAAATAAACTGATATTTTGATATTTATTTTAACAAATAATATCTATTTAATACTTGTTATTTCCTTTTCATCGTATTTTCCCTAACACCCCATTAAATAGAAAAATCAAATATAGTAATAGGTAAATCAAAAATCATAGCCAAAGCGTCATAGGTAATTAACTCAAATGCAATGCAATTATATTTTTCTTTCTTTTTGAATTTGCGTTGCATTTTTTAAGTTATTTCTATGATATACACTATTGTATTTGTTAATAGTTGTTCATGATTATTATTTTAAATTGTTGGATGTCGAAGAAAAATAAAATATTTTGCACTTTAAATTGAGCTTTATTTTTTATTATTTTTTTATAATTACAGGATTATATATTAATTAAGCTACAATTAAATAAATAAATTTATTTATTTATTATTATTTTTTATTCATAGAAAATGTTTGAATATTTTTATTCAACATATATTTGTTTGAATAATTTTAATTTTGAAAAAGAGAAATAATATTTTTTTAATACAGCAATTATTTAATACGTTTAAGTAAGTTTATTCCGATGACTATTGATCGCATTATTTCCTCAACTCTAGACATTAGATTCTCATTTACAGAGTTTTTTTTAACAGTCGGAGAAACCACAAGGAACATTATTTGCTAAATAAACTTCTGAAACAATCGCTACTTTATTCTTTTTAACTTAAATAATTGAAAAAAATTATATGAATTTTTTTATTCAAACCTTTTGTGGCTGAATAATTTTATCTCTTAGGATTTTTTTTAATAAAAATATCAAAATATTTATTTCAAATTTTTCTATTTGAATGTATTGTTTTCAAAAAAAAAAAAAAAAAAAAAATCCAAGTTTTTAGGATTTTTAAACTTTTTGGTATTAAATAAAATACATATGAATACTCTTTAAAGTTGGAATATTAACATAACAACCGAATAAAAGCTATTAAAATAAATATTTATGATAGAGCCTGTTTAGATGATTTTAGAAAAATTAGCGTTTGTATATAATCAAAAATAGAAAATTGGCAAATTTCTTAATTTATTTTATTTGTTTTATCAAATTTGTGTATAAATAATTTTTAAAATGTTAAAAAAGTTTTTAGCAACAAAAATAAATCAACCCCAGAAGCAAAATAATACGAAAGTGATTCGAATTCGTATTACTTACAAGAAAAATTTGACTGCCGCAATAACCATATTCGTACTGCGGAAGTTCCTCCCATCGTGAGAGATTGTGTGCCACAAGCGATATATAACTAGAATACAACTAGAAGTTTATTCGAGGCAGTTTAAACTAAACTTTCCAAAAATTTTCTGATTTTTCAAAAAACAAAATATATGACTACATGCATTTTCTTGCATGTTTTTGTCTCACACATAAACTTCTAGTTGTATTCTATGTCAATACACCTGCAAAAAAATAGGCAACGTTAATAATAATCTTCTGGAGGACGTAATAAATATATAGACAAATTATCACTAAATAAATCTAAATAATGTAATAATAATAAATAAAAAAAACTTTTACATCTTGTAAAGAATGTACATAAATCTTAACATAAAATATCCATTTTTTTTTTTTTTTGCTAAAAGACGAACAAATTTCTTCAATATTTTTTTTTTATTTTTGAACAACTGACAACTGAAAAAAAATTGTGACTTTTAAATAAAAAAATATCTTTCAGATGATCTCAATGGGATATCTTCGATTCATACATGTTTTACTTTTGATTAAATAAATTATTTTCTTTTTTAATTTAGTTTGTTCAGTCAGATGCAAAATTATATAAAAATTCATTCGATTTAGTATACATGGAAATCCTTAATGTTTTATTTAAAAATTGATAAATGGAAATAAAATAAAAAGTATATTTATTTTATTTACAGGTAACATCTATGAAGTAGAGTATGCAATATCTACTTACTATAGCAAGACCAAAATATTGTAAAAGATTTCATTATAAGACCAAGTTTTCAAAATGTACTAAAAGTAATAAGGGACATATGATTACAAAAAACCAATTTCTATAACAAGAGATTTCCGCTTGCTTTTGAAATCTTATATAGAATACTAAGGTGAAATTGTACCATGTATATGCACGTCATTTTACCATTTACTTCGAGGAATGTTTTTTTTTTTTTTGATAATTTTGATGACATAAAATACCTGGCCTTTTATTTTTGACCGATTACTAAGGAATTATATACATTCTTTGACTCCTAACTTGGTTTAATTCTCTAAAAACTATACTTGGCAGTAATTGCAAATTTTGAAATTCCATCACTGGTTTGTGAATCAATTTTTTATTTGGTTATCATGATTCTTTTGGAGATTGTGAACTCTTTGTATTTCCCAACTCACCTGCGTTCCTAGCAAATTATTTTATATGTTTGACATGTGTTTCGATAATAAATTTGAATTTTATGTTTTAACGAATTTTGACCAATTTTAATTTTGTTACGACAAAATTACTGAGAATAATAACATATGTAAACAAGTTAATGGTAATAATTTTGTTCACTTATTATATAAGTTATAAGCCTTAAAGAGTGCACGGATTTTTTCATGCGCAGTCCTTACTTAATGTTTTTCGCTAAGAAAAAGGAAAGTTAAATATAAGTTAATTTCTTTTTAACTTTTTTTCAATTTAATAAATCTCGACAGAAAATTATAGTCTTAAGTTTTAATATCCTTTTATGCTGTCAAATATATTTGTTTAATGTGACTGCATTTTCAATAATTTAATATTGATATTTTAAATTATATTAATATATGAATCTTTTGGACGATTTATACAGAATATTTAAATAGTTTAAACATTTTAATAAATTTATAAAATTTTAGCTGTGTTGGGAAACAATTTCATTATCCTTTTATCACGAAATTACGGAAATTACTTCAATTATATTCATTTTCTAAAAAGTTTTAATTTTTTAGGAAATGATTTTAGAAGACTGCTAAAATTTTAGTTACAAATAAAAAAAAGTGAGAAGTTTAAATAAATTAATCACTCAACAGAAAATTTATGATAAATTTCTATTTATGATATATTTATTAAATATTCACATTTTAAATAAAATTCAGAGCATTTTTACTAGTGTGAGCATTAAACTATAAATACCAAAAAAAAACATCTGATTATTTTTCACATTGAATGTTGAAAATAAAAAAATATTTAACCTTGAAAAAGGAGAAAATGAAAATTTTTATATAATTTAATTTACGATTAATATAATTTAGCATTTCAGAGTCCCTTTTATTTTATTTTTTTTATCGTTATAATTTAATTTTTTTTTTTTTTTGATACATCATTATAATAAGCAAATCTGATATCAAAATGACAAATGTTTCAAATCTTTTGTCAGATTTTGATCATCATCATCAACAGTTTGGCTGTTTTTCTAGCCAAAAGAATTTTTTAAACAAATTCACCAATACAAATACCAATACAATAGAAAAGAATCGAAAAATAAAATTATTTGTTTATTGTTCTTAATTTGTTTGTTCTAAATTTTTCCTTCGCAACATATTTTAAAGAAAAACAATAACAAAGATCATCTATTCAGGGGGATATAATTAATTTTCTTGCTTTAAGACTTGACGTAGAGAAAAACATATTTTCGCCAAAAATATTATATTTTTCGCTTTTCCATTTGTTATATTATTTATTTATTTGTGTGGATCTAAAAATAAAGTATACATTACAGTAGTATACACAGAGGCAATGAAAAATAAATAAAATTTTTAACAAATTAAAGATAAAAATATTTTATAGAGGGTGGGAGGGAAGAAAGAGGTTGCTTGATTTTTTTGGTTGAATGAGTGTATGTAGGGGCATTTCAATTCTTAATCATTTTTTTAAATTGTAGAATTAAAAAATAAATATTTAAATAATTTTGGATTATTATAATATTATTATAAATTTCCTTTTTTGAATTATTTAGAATTGCTTCCCTGCAAACAAATGAATGATATATTGGATAATAATGTGGCAATATCCCCAATTGTATAATAATATTTTGTATTTTCATTATTTTGTTATTTCTGAGAAAATTCCGTAATACAAATTAAAAAAAAAAAAAACAAACAATATATTGTCATTTTCTATTTGTTTATAATTTTATAAAAATTGTGTCCAGATAATTTTGAAGAAATCCACAAGGTAAATTAAGTTATGGTTTCTGTGCATTTGCAAAATTTACAAATATTACATCTTTTAATTAAAGGGTATATGGAGAAAAATCTAATTTGTTTTAATCATAATAATAATCATCTAGAAGAATCGATATCGTATTGCTTAGCAGTATTGTCGTCGAGACACATATTTACCCGAGGAAGCAAAACGAATTCGATTATTGCCGCAATAATAATTTTCATCCAGACAATACGTTTAGCAAATCCTTTTTCGTATTGCTTTCGTATTGTTGGCTTGGTTATAATTATTTTTAAATTTATATATGTATTTTTAATAGGGCCTAACATCTTAAATTCAATAATTTATTATTATTATTATTTTATTATAAAAAACTGATTTTTTATTATTTGTTATTAAATATTTAAAATAATAGCTACATTATAAATATCTTCTAAAACGTTATACTTGATTCAAAAATATTGGTATCGAAAATTTCAACAAGTGGCTGATTTTCACAATTCATTTATTACTATTTTTTTCCATTTTAATTTTTGAAAAATCAAAAAGATTTTTAATAAAGATTCAAACTTGTTTACAATAATTTTGATTAAGGAATTTAAAACTTCATTTTTATATAATTTGAAAAATTAAAATACTGGAAATTCAGAATATTTCATACATAGAATAAGTCTTGAAGGCTATGTGAAAGGAACGACAAACTAAATTTTCCAAAAAATTACTCTTTTTTCAAAACACAAAATGTATGTAACTACATGTATTTTGTTGTTGCATAAGGTTGAATAAGGTTTTTTCTCTCAGATAACTATCTACTTATTAATCAATCAATGATTTTAGATATCTATAAAATGTTCATTTCCAATGTCTGAAATTTTACTGCGCAATTTATTTACAGAATAAAATGCTTACTATTATTTCAATTCCTAAATCGTAAACTATTACTTATTACACTGTGCTAGTCGCAAATTTTAGCAAGATGGGCACCCACTGATAAAGCTAATTCGACTACGCTGAATTCAATGATGGTAGTCGTTTTTCGAAGTTAGCGCTTATATTTGCGATATTTGGGTTTAAACTTTATTATGGTAGTAGTATAAATACTAGAAAATTAGACAAAAAAGGGATATTATTTATGAAAATATCATTTATTATTTAAAAAAAGCAATAAATCAATTCAATATATACTCCAATCGTAAGTTTAGTAATTTTTAATGTATTTATATTTTTGTTGGAAAAGCTGCTCATTGATAACACTAGATTACTTACATAATTGTAGTAATATTTTTTGTTAGTTTAAAGTTTTGTAATTCAGCGTTTAAAATATATTTGATAATAAAAATTCATGATCCTATACTTCTATAGAATCTTAATTTATTGTGTTTAAATTTAACAACCAAATTATTAAAGTTAAGCAGAAAACTTTTCCTAACCCCTCTTTTCCACTTTCAAAACTAAATATCTCAAAAACGAGACCTAACTTTAAAAAATGTTTAACACCATTAAATTCATCGTCATCGACTTAGTTTTACCCAATGGTGCCCATCTTGCAAAAAAATAAAAAATAATAATAATAATAATAAGTCTCATTTTCGAGCACAGTGTTATTATTTTTCGTTTTTTAACAAAATATTTAAATTGTTCTTACTTGATATTGAATACATTCGTTGAGGTCTGGTTGTTCCCTGTAGTAGTGTGGTGAACCGTTTTTGAATTGTACGTACTCCATTTTTATGTTTGTTTTGTTTGTGTTTTGTGTGTTTAATAAAAATGTGATTTAAAAACTCCTTTTTTGTAAAAAAAAAATAGATAAAATTCAATTATTAAAAACAAATTTTTCAAATAATTTAAAAATTTTTAAAACTAATTATAAATAAATATATTTGTTATATAAGTAATATTTATTTAAACAAAAATTTCAAAAAGTTTTTAAAACAGTTTTTAATGTTTTTGTTTTATTATTATTATTTTTTTTAATAAAGTAAAATTTTTTTGAAGTCTTTATTTTTTTAATTCACTTCAAATTTAAATATTCACTGTTTTTTTTTATGAGTAAGTAATAAAAAAATGTAAAACTTGCTTTTTGTTTATGTTTCAAATCGTACGTTTTTTAGCTTTTTTCACAAAATTTTTGGTTAATTTCGTTTTAATTGTCTGGAGATCGTTTAGATTTCGTTTTCAAAATTTTCACTTCAATTTTAATTTTATTATTATTTTTTGTTTTGTTAACTACCTAGTATTCTATAATGCGAACTTAATTTTACAATATTCCGAAAGCAACTGATTTGAAATTTTTTTAAAAATTGCTGATGAAAAGAAAATTTGTTTTTCATAAAAAAATAAATATATAAAATATTTTTTGTATATAACCTACACTCACACACACTAACAAACAATAAATAAACACATTTTCATATATTTTGTATCAAGGAGTATATAAACAATAATTATTTTTCATTAATTTTGTTAACACCCCCAACCCTTTGCTCTCTCCAATTCTTCCATATAAATTCTAACGCACAGTGGTCATAAACATTTTTAATATATTCAGCAAATATTATTATAGTTATTGTAGTATATATGTACTTATTTATGTATTTTAAAATTTCTATATATTTGTTTTTTAAATAATATACCAAAATTCAAATAGGAAAATATTTTTGTTGTATGTGTAAATGTTTTGCAGAAATAAAATGTTGCTTTCGTTCTAGATTTTTAATATTGTACATATGTATATTTTTTTGTTCAATGTTTTGTAGAGTAAAATATATTTCATTTTATTTTTTATTTTTTGATTCGGTTTCTTTTCTGTTCAATATAAACTTGGACTTGTATACATTTGGTTTGCGCCTACACATTGGCCATTAAAATATTTGGGCCAATTCCATCTCCCCACAATATAAATTCTGTTTAAAATCTTTCATGCCCCGCCTCTCTACCTTGCTGCCAGTTGACATGAATTGTTTATTATTGTTTCGTTTATTTAAAATTTATTTTATAAATTACACCCCCTCCAAAGGTAATTATTTTATATTTCCTAATATTTAAATATGTATTCTTAAAATTTTAAGTACAAACAAATGTTGTTTATAGACAGTTTCCTTATTTTGAATAGAAATTATACAATATACTTACTTAGATATTTATAATACAATTGTAATATTTTGGAAAACAGTGTTAAAAAAACCTATTAAAAGTTGGGCTTTTAAAGATGAAAAAGAAGTTTTTCAATATAAACAAAAATTTTGTTCTTTATTAGATATTGAATGAAATATTTTTACTTCCATTATAAAATTTAATATGTATTTATATATATAAACATATTAAGAAGGGTATAAATGTTTCATTGTTGACCTGATGTTTATCTAATTTAATTACCTTTTAAAAAGACGAAGTAATATTTATTTAAATTTTATTATTTCCAACAAATTACTAATTATATTTTTAATTTCTTTTTAATTTGTAAATGACCTTGTAAGTTAATGATATGATATAAGAAGGAAATAGGTATTCTAAAATTTCTTATCAATTTGTTTATTTAAAATTTTGAAAAATAATTACTTTTTTTTAGAAGGAACTTTTTTGATTTTTTTTATCTAAGAATTTGTATGAATAAGTTAGTGTTATAACCGACAGTGCCGAGACTTATTTATGCTCTCAATACCATATATTTAATGGAAAGTGGGTATTGTGGCGTATGGGCTAATGAAAACAATTTTACTTTTTCCATGTATTTTTAATTTTGTTTTGTTTTTTTTTTTTTTTTTTTTCTTTTCAAAAAAGACTACTGGTAAATGTTTGCCGTTGTTGTACTACATTTTTAAATTATGTCTCATCGATGAAATCTCTGCGTTTATTGCTTTTCGAGCAAGTTCAAATCAAGACCATTTTACTTTTCGCATATTTCAACTGCAAATAGGTTTTGTCACAAAAACATAATGCTTTTTCAAATCATTACTTACCGTAACCGTATATTGGTCGAAATTGATTAAAAAATCTCGCCTACATATTAATAAAATACCCATTTCCTATACAATTTAATTCAAATTTTAAATACATGGTATTTATATTGTTTAAAAACAAAATAAAAATCTTAAAATATTTTTTATTTTCATTTTAAAACATAAAACTCATTGTTTGATTTTTATTTTCCATATATATTTTAAAACTCACAAATTGATTTTTATTAAAAAAATCAAAAATAACAATTAAAGTTTGATTTTTTTTTAACTTATAGCACTTATGGTCTCTGGTTGTAACCAGAGATTGTCTCAGAAACTGTATTTAAATTCTATATTTTTTTTATCGCATTCACTAACTGCCTGTTTTTATAAAACGAGCGCAAAAACGACTCGTCTAACTTACATTTAAAACAAAAACAATTTTTGAAATTTTGTTTTTGTTTTAAATCGTTTTTGCGCTCGTGTTATAAAAACAGGCAGTAAATAAAAAAAATATATATATAAGTTTAGTCAAATCTTTTGACCAAACAAGCCTATGAATATTCTCTAATGGATACTGCTTGGTCCTATTCTAATAAACGCAAAAAAAGAAAAAGAACTTAATATATAACACCACTTTTAACCTTCGAAAACCATTTTCAACTTCAATATGTTTAATAAGAATTTTAATAGTAAAAGTGAAATTAGTGAAGAAAATCTATTGTCCATATAACATAAAAATAAATCTCTAAAAAGTGGTCAAGGTAACCGTTTTTCTAACAAATTGACAACAGCTGTAATCATGGCAAATAAATTTGTTTGATTTGTTCCCTGTTCCAAGCGAAAATAAATTGATTGATATTCAAAACATCTGTAATTAAAATAATAAATCATTTTTACTGTGTATTTATTTATTAAATAAATATGAAGAAAGATATTTTTTTCTTATCATCTTTTTAAGTTAAAAATAAAATAAAATAAAATAAAATAAAAATTATTTTGGCCACCTTGATAATACATCCATATTCAATTTTTAATATTGTTTCTTTGAAAGTCACATAAATTTCTAAACATTGCCCTTGAAATTACAACAATTTCATCATCATTTACATTGAAAAAAAAAAACACTGAAAATCGTATTGGTTTAAAAATATTTAACGAAAGTAAAGTGTTTTTTTGTTTGATTAAAATGATCTTTATCGTGTACATTTACTATTGAAAAATATGCAGAGAACTTTTTATTTTAGCCACCAATGAAAGAAAACGTGCCTTTTTAAAAATTTATTTTATTTTTAAATTTCATTTTTCAAAATTTTCTTTACAATGACCAATTCTAATAATGATGATAATGGGAAGTGCTTTGATGATGATGAGTATGATGATCTTGTCTCTTGACTTTGATGTCACCATCGTCGAATACAATACATAGGTATGTGTATTAGACTGCACTAAAGTTTACCGACTTTTGAATTTTGATCTTAACTCCACCTAGAATCATTTATTGGGTTGTAAAAAGATATTGTGTGATATTGTGAATTAAAAATTTATAAAAATATGCTAAATGCTTTTTAGAACTTTTTTACAGTATTTCTAATTCAATACTTTTAGATTTTTTGAAACAATTTTGTAATTTTGATGATATTAGTTGTGAGTTTTAAAGTATAAGCTCTATTTTTACCATATTTCCCAATATTACAAATAATTCTGAAGGAAAGTTGTGTTTAAGTTGTTATTTGAACTCAACTTTAAAAGAAACAAAGGCAACGAAAATATGAATTTTTTTTACAAAAGAATTTAGCATTGCCCTTTGTTGCAATTTAGCAAAATATAGCATTATTTTTTTAGACAATTTAGCATTTTTCTAATTACATCTTCTGGCAATACTGGACCTGAAGTTTCTATAGTCTGTTTACATGGGAAAATATAGCTTTTTTGCAGTTTTTAGAAAAATTTAGCTATTAACTACTTTCCTTTGAAATGAAATATTAAAAAAAATATCTATCAAACAAGACATAAAAAGAAAAAATCGGTTAGAAGATGTTATTACGAAGAAGTTATTACGAATTCCCAGACCATTAATGTGTTTTTTAGACCACTTGTGTAAGGAGTGCACAAATAATTTTTTAATTTTTTTTAGAAATTCTTAAATAAAATACTATTTTTATTTAAATTTAAATCATAATTACTAAAAAATGTGTTTTTGCACAGAAAAGAATTAATTTTGCATCGAAATTTAATAAATATATTCAAATAAAATTTTTCTGTTTTTCACTTTTTACAATTTTTAGTAATTGATATAATCATTTTGGTGAGAAGTGCAAATTTAAAAAAAGTTTTTAAATAAGTTTTTAAATAATTATTTACTAATATATTTGGAGATTGTTGACTTTTTTCTATGTGATTCTGCAGGATAATTCAAACCTCTTCTTATGATTGGCTTAAAAATGTTGATTTTTTTTAAGACCGTTTCAAAACCCCAAACAGAAAAAATTATTAAACAAAATCTTTTTTAATAAATTGTTTCTTGGATTTAAATTTCAAATTAACATAAAATATATTTTATTTTAAAATTTCGTTTTATTGGCTTTAAATAATTTGTAAATCAGCAAAGAACCAAAAACAAGTTAAATAAAAATATTTTATTTAACTAAGAACGTTTTTCAATGGATTTTAGCAAGAAACGTAAATTAGATCGCCCAAAACTGCTCACTGCTCACTCTACACTGAAGCATACCGATTGTTTCATGCCTATTGGTGTAAGTCGCACGAGTATCTCATGAAAAGCACGTCATTACATGCTTGAATTGGGTAATATATTGGTTCAATGTGAATCCCAAGCTGGAAAATACATGGTTGGTGGTATATTGTACTCGAAACTTCACATTCAGTTTATCAACTGGTGTTAAAAAGGCTTCAGGATCGGTATTAACTACGAAAAACTAATCTTCATAATTCGCGAGCAGTACGCATGTTATTGAATGCTACGGCCATAGCAATGGCGTTCAGTAATTTGTCTTATAAATTTGACTTGATGTTTAAGAAACGAGCTTTTGTTCATTGGCATGAACAAAGGAGGGTGAATTTACAAAGGTTCGTGAAGACCTTGCAGTACTGGAACGAGATTTCGAAGAAGTCGGTTCTGATGGCATCATGCCCAGGCTGGCGAAGATGGTAATTACGCATTTTACTAAAATCACAAAAAGCAAACTAAAAAATATAAAGAATTCCATCGATATCAACATATTTTGAGGACATCGAGAGCATAATTAAACAAATTTTTCCCGAAAGAAAATATAATATATCCAGCCGATCGCAATTGAATCGATCGACTGGAATTTGGAAGCTGAGGATGAAAAATATAGTAATTTTTTGTTTTTGCACATAAATAATAATTAATTTTAATATAAAAATTGTTATTTTAATATACTGACTTAAAAAAATATTTGAATATACAATTTTAGTGACAGGTCCGATTTCAGTAAAAAAAAAAAAAATATTTGATCTTAAGAAATAAGTTATTGAATATGAAATTTAGTTTTTTCTGTGCAATTTAAAATTTTAAAAAAGTTCGAACAAAACTTTACAGATTTATAGACAACACTACAGGAAATAAAATTAAAAAAGTACCTTCTATTTGAATTTTTTGCCAAATATTTTTTGTTTGGATTTGGTTACGATGACTTCTGTGAGGAATTTTGTTGGCTTAGCAGGACTTTACTTTTCAGAATGAGGTAATTATAATTTTATTTGTTCATGATGTTAATTACTTTACAAATATTTAAGAATAGGTGCGTTTTAAAAATGCTGACCCCAAGCTCATTTGAGGGTTAAATTACTTTTTTACTGCTAAAATAAAACATATTTCAAAAAATACATTCTGAAGTTTTTAGAAAAATTGAACAATGAGAGTCTTTAAAACACTGATGTCAAAGGTCAAAATTTGGATTTTTGAAAGTTTTAAGGAAAACATATCCATAACGATAAAATTTTATGGAAATAACCTATCAACGAAGGTTTTTCAGTTATATTTCCATAATATTTTATCGTTTATCGTTATGTTTTCTTAAAACTTTCAAATATTCCAAATTTTGAGCTTAGACCTCTATATTTTAAAAATTATCACTGTCCAATTTTTTTTGCTAAAAACTTCAGAATGTATTTTTTGAAAAATTTTATCTTATTTTATAACAATTCTGTTTAGTCTGAACATCAGACTAAAAAAATCTGTTGTAACGAAATCCGCAAAATTCAAATCGCAGGTACGGCTTAGTCCTAATATTTTTTAATTTTGTTTATTATAGTACTGTCTATAAGCCTATTCTTCGAACTTTTTTGAAATTTATTTAACAAAGTTCTTAAAATTTGAAATTGGAGTTTTGAAAGAGTCTTAATCAAGCATAGGAAGTGGTTTAAATTAACCACAAAAAACGTATTTTTTCAGTAATTATAGATCAAATTTAAATAAAAATAGCATTTTATTTAAACATTTCTCAAAAAAATAAAAAATTATTTGGACACTCCTTACAGAAATGGTCTAAAACACATTAATGGAATAGGAAATTCGTAATAACTTTAACATTCTTTAACCGATTTTTTCTTTTTATGTCTTGTTTGATAGATAATTGTGCGAAGAATACGATTTTTTGTATTTTATTACAAAGTAAAGTATTTAATAGCCAAATTTTTCTAAAAACTTTAAAAAAGCAATATTTTCCCAATATAAACAAACTTCAGGTCCGACGCCGTAAGGGTTAACGATATCCGATTTCACTAATATTTCACGCAATATCTATTTAGAAATCAATGAATGATTCTAGGGAGAGTTACGGTCAAATTTCAAAAGTTGGTAAATTTTGGTGCAGTCTAATGTAAATATGTACGCATTTTTTTCAGCTTTAGTCACACTCACCTATGATTTAATTGTTTATGCGTCATTTATTTTTTAAATATTGTACATATATATAAATATATGGCCCGTTATCAAACATTTTTGAGTTTGGGCCTTAATTTCTTTTTATTGCACATTAAAATCCATTTGTATAAATATAAAATGACTCGTATGCATGTAGAATCGTTTCGCATTTCGTGCAAGGGGCGTGAAAGTTTTTAACGGTTTTAATTCGAAAATATAAAAATTTTTACAAACTAGAAGTTTATGTATAATTCGGGTAAAAATTACACACAATATCCAAACCTACTGAATTATTCAAATAAAATTTATGTAGTTTCAATGTTTGATGGTATTAGTGCAGCATATTTTAGGGTTTTCTAGTAAAATTTAAAATTTATACCAGAAAACTAAAAATCGCGATTTTTAAAAATTACGCAATAAATGGGGTTCGAATCCAAGTTTTTTCTCCATATGTCTTACGAAAATATATTTTATTAGAGTTTTCTTTAACCCAAGTAATTTTTTTTTTGTTTTTTGTCCATAAAATGTTTAATTTTCGAAATTTGTTGATGCGCCTCTACATTTCCGTTAAACGTTACAAACACCACCTAATTACACCAATTATGGTCAATTTCGTGACTCAACAAAATCTTTTTTGATAAAAGTATCCCGTTTTTAACTATCATTGACATTTGACTTAAATTTAGGTTCTCAATCAATTATATTTATGGCTTTTCTTGTATCTATATATCTAAGATTTGCAATTTTCTATATAAAAATAAAAAAAGTTCAATTTTCCGTAATTTTTAATGCTCATATGATTTTATCGTGTAAAATAACAAAAAATACTAAGTTCACGCAGTAATTCATGCTATTCCATTAGAAACTGTGAATACTGTGAAATACTGATTTTTTTTTTTAATTTTCGTTCTTGTTTTCCAAACTTTGAGACTATCTACTGCGTTGACTACTTAGGGCACATCAAAGAAATATAGCGCAAAATATGCATAACTACAAAAATTATTAATTTCAGTTTCAAAATTTGTATTCCGTTGAGGAGCGCACAGACCCCGCCTAAAAATCCAAAAATCTTAAAAAATAAAAATTTTTGTCATCAAAATTCGATTACACTGTATTTAACTGCTGAAAATCTGTTCAATAAAAAAAGAATGTGTAAAATCCGATTAGTTTATATAAAATCTAATGAGATCAAAAAGTATAAACGTGCGAACTAAGAGGATAGAACAATGGGAAAACGTTAAGTAATTTTAAGCCCTTTTTCCAAGTTTTTAAACTTTGAACAACAATCATGATAATAAAACGAAACCTATTTTGCTAAAATTTTGCACACTATTAGTTTCAAGTCTTGTGAGTTCAGATCTGTAACCAGTTTATTTAAAATAGTTTAACCACAAAACTTATTGAGGATTAAAGTCAGTTTCAGCGAGGTTAAAAATTTTTGATAATGGCCCATATAAATATTTAGTTTTCTCTAATTGTAGAATTTATGATACATCTTTATTTTTATTTTTTTTTTTTTCTTTTACAAAAATATACACAATAACAAGTACATGAATAGGTCGAATTTATATTAAGCTCTATAAATAATTTCTTTATGGAGAAAATGATGGAATAGGAAAATTATTAAATTACATATATATTTTTAATATTAAGTAACTATTTTTAGTTAATAAGTAAAGTTAGTTTAAAAAAAAATTATATTAGAGTTTTATATATCAGTTTTTTATATTATTAGATTGTCACTTAGTTTATATTAAGCATAATATGTTTTTGTTAGGGTATTTTAAATATTTTAGAAAATTAAACAACAATTGACAAAGCCCTTGACCATCTGTATTTAAGTATTCAGTTCACAGTTGTTATATTTGTTTTATTTAATAACTAACAGCATCATTTGATTGTAATTTTTGTCTTGTTCTCTGTTCTGTTCTGTTCTGTTCTGCTCTGTACTGTTCTTTTTTTAATTTTTTAAAAGTTCAATGAATTTTCTTTAAAAAAAATCTATTTTTAAAATTTCATTGAAAATATTTCTTATATTTTATTGGTTAAAAATGTGTATTAGGTGTATCTTTTTGATTTTTAAAATTTAAAATTAAAAAATTTTATAAATTACATGCAAAAGAAAATCAGCATCTTTTTACTCTTAATATTTGCTATAACATAACGAATAGGTTTAAAGATTTTCTTTAAGAGCGTTGTTTCTATAAGTAATATTCTGAATTCTTATAAATAAGGAATTCCGTTTCAAAATGTTCATACTATATTGCTTAAAATATTTTAGGTACTTGGGTAACTTTCAGATCATATCTACTATCAAAACTATCAGGATTGAACTCGCGATTTTGATTGAACTGTAAATTAAAAAATTATCATCGATTTTTGGGATTTTCTAAAAAAAAATAGATTTTTAGTACGAAATATATTAGCGAAAAAATAACGACAATGAAAAAACAAGTAAGGAAGATATAGTCAAGCTATGTTCATCAAAATTCTTGGAGGTGTCTTATATCAGACATGTGGACAATTGTGGACCGATAATTTTACTAAGTGTAAAATAAAATATACGAATACAGATTATTATGTTAATACTAACACTTATATGAATTTATGCACTTTAGGGTGACTCCCGAAAGTGGGCTTATATACGAACTATGGTAAGTTATGGAGCGGTCCTCATAAAATTTGTGTCGAATATAAACTTTATACTAACATTTGTATGTGATTTATGCACGTTAAAGTGAATTTCGGAAGAGGGTTTTATATGGAAGCTATGGTCAATTATGACTATAGCTCCCTTTATGAACCGATCTTCATGAAATTTGGCACAAAGATTAAAAATTGGTATACTTAAGAAATCTATAATCGTTAAACCCCTATTCCGGGAGAACATTTGTATAGGAAATTGCGACCTGTACTTTGTACACAAGGTTTACATGGACAGCCTGCCAGCCAGACGACATCGTTAGATCGACTCAGAAAGTGATTTTGAGTCGACTGGTATACTTCAAGGTGGGTGTTGGATGATTTTTTCTGGCCGTTACAAACATCAGCACAGACGCATAATACCCCAACCACCTATGGCGGTGTAGGGTATTAAAAACACTAAACACCTGTGAATCTAAAACACAAAAAAGCTACTTTTCAATCCAAAAATAATTTTTTTTCGAACGGTCTTTCGTCCACTTGTTTATTTTATTTCAAAATACATATTAAAGTAATTTTCACATCAACAAGTGTATGAATAAATTTAAACACTTTTTAAGGTATGTATACACATAAACAATGTTAGACAAAAGAGCTTCAATACTTTTTAATATAAATTAAAAAAATTAGTTCTTCAAATAAATAAAGCCATAAATTTTTGTATAACTTTAAAGGTTTTTTTTTTTTTTTTTTAGTTAAAACAAGCAATTTTTAGCAACAAAAACTAAATTTTTAATATTTCAAAGTTTTATGTTTCATTTAAATACACAATAAGGGTCAATTTTGGATATGAGAAGATGATAACTAATTTCAATTGTTATCAATTAGATTGGTTCTAGTTATCGAGTTCTTGCATGTTGGAACATGACGCTATCATTAATTTTAATCATATCTTTGATGTTGCATTTTTTTCAGATTATGTTAGAATATAGAAACATAATTGCAAAGTGGATACCAAGTGTTTTTATTATGTTTACTGATGTTATAAACTATTATATGGGCTGTTATCATTTTTGATTTTAGGCCTTAAACAATTTTTTATGGTAAATTAGTATCCATTTGTATAAATATAAATTGACGTATGTATGTAGAATCAGTTCGCGTTAATCATTTCGTGCAGGGGACGCGAAAATTATAGTGGTTTTAAGTTGAATATATAAAAATTTCTACAATTCTAGTAAAAATTACACGCAATGTCAAAACCTATTGAGTTATTCTAATAAAATTTATGATATTTTCAATGTTTGATGGTATTAATATAGCATATTATAGGGTTTCCTAGTAACATTTAAAAAAAAATATTCATTATACTAAAAGTCGAAGTTTTTAAAAATTTCCGAAAATGTGGTTTGAATCTAAGAAATGCTATTTAATATAGTGATTATTTTTTAACCCAAAATACATTTTTTTTTTGTCCATAAAATTTTTATCTTTCAAAATTTTTGATGCGCCTCTACATTTCCGTTAAGTATTACAAAGACCACTTAATTATGCAAATTGCAATTTTCTGTATAAAAATATAAAAAACATTTTTGCGAAAATTTTCAAAAAGTCCACTAATTTGTCTTAAATTTATTTTTAATGCTCCTTCGATTTTATTGTGTAAAATAACAAAAAACTACATTTATACTGTAATCTACGCTATTCCATTAAATGTGAATGTGCCGAAATAATTCTTTTTTTTAACTTTCGCTCTTTTTTTTCCAAACTCTGACGCTATCTAATGCGTTGACTACTTAGGGCACATCAGCAAGATGTGGCTTTGTATTCCGCTGAAGGGCGCACAAAAACAAAAAGTTTAAAAATTAAAAAGTTTTGTCATCAAAATTCTACTACCTTCTACTTAACTGCTGAAAGTCTGTTCAATAACAAACGCAGTGTAAACGCACAAAAAAAGTGTAAAAAAATGGGAAAAAGTTAAGTAATATTAAGCCCTCTTTCTAAGTTTTTGAACTTTGAACAAAAATCATGATTATAAAATGAAACCTATGGTGCTAAAATTTGTCACTCTATTAATTTGAAGTATTGTAATATTACTACGAAACTTGTTATGTATTAAAGTCAGTTTTAGCCATATAATTTTTTTTAATGATTTTTGCAATTTTTTTTTTTTTTAAATAATAAAAAATATATCGGATTTAAGATTCCTAATTTAATGCCAAGAAGGTTAAGGTTAATATCTTTACATTTTAAAAGTTGCAGGAGGTTTAAATAGAGCAAACTCTTGATTTTTACTGAACATATTTTTAAATTAATAAATACGTTTATTTTTTTACTTAATTACGACATGTTATTTTATCGTTTATGTCATTTAGTCGTGGTTTTTTGATATTCTAAATTTGATTTGGATAGTTAACTTGCCAACAAAATCTTTCTGTTACAACTTTTACTCTAAGACACATATTTTTATTATATTGTTTTTATGACACGAACGTACAGCATCCATTTAAGTTCAACACGATATAAGCGGAAGCTTTTACTTTTAAAACTATTTTTAAATTAAACTATATGGGAATAATCAGAAACTTTTTAGATCACTAAATAATTAATTTTAAAGAAAATTTTACAACGTATATACTGATTACGAAAATGCGTTTTTCTTCATAAATCTACAGCCGCCTTTTCTTACTATTGAGTTAAACTTTGATAGCTTTTACGTGGGGTCTTGTATGTGCTCAAGATATCTTTAGATAAACTGTAACAAGTATTGCAATGTGTTATATATAATTCTAAAAGTTTTTTTTTTCAACCAAAAATTCTGAAGAAAATGTCAAAATTTTGATAATTTTATAGTTTTAAAATATGCATTCACCATAGTGACACATTGCTAATTACCTTGAAAACAAAGTATTATTTTTTGTGGCATTAATTGATTTTCTTTTTCTTTATCGCAGATCTATCATCCATCAAATTTTGTTATTTTCAATTTACATTTGATCGGAGTTAGACATTAGTAATTATTTTTTCAATGCTTTGCCAAATATTTTGCTTAAGGCACTTCTGTGATAACTTTGTTAGTTTTGGAATTTACTGAAAAATTTGCTCCGAATTATAAACTTGTTAGTAATGAAAAAAATTGATGGCAATTTAATAAATTCATTCAAGGTGCGAAAAAAATTGTCTTTGGTACATAAGACTCCTCTTGGGGAGAATTCGCCAGACTGCTGGTAGGCTGACCTGTTACTGTTAAACTGGAGAGTTTAACAGAATTTAAGCAAATAATTGTTTAGTGGTTTTCGCAGTGCACTATTTAATTAATATTATTTGATCTCCAAATTCAAATAATATTAATTTTTGTTTTGTTTTTGGGTAGTTTCGCCGTTTTTGGTCACGTCAGAAATTCATAAAAAATTAACGTAACGGAGAGATAGTTAGGAACAAACGGACTTAAATTAAAGCCAACATATCCAAGTCTTTAGTGCAAAAGAAAGTTTATAGATATCGTTTATGGTTATGAGAATAGAGCACTTTAAACAAAACCGTGGCGAATGCTTCCCCTACCATATATCTCTCGGTACACATCTAAATTCTAAATTCAACTTGTGAAAAAATTCAGAAGTATAAAACAACCATATGCGTATGAGTAATGTTAGTCATAATAAATATTAATCATACGTTATGGGTTACGACATACAAAGAACGTAATCACAAAAATACTTATTATATTAGAAAAATTAATCATTGGCCTAAAGATAAGCACTAACTATCCTGTCTATTACGAAAATGTCTTTAATTCATTTAATTAGTTTAATTAAAAAATACATTTATTTAAGCTGCTGTATAAATTTGAAAAAATTTAACAAAAAAAAAAACGAAAACAAAATACATATGTAGATGCCAATAAAATATAAATATATTTCAAACTATAAAACAAAATGATAAACATTTAATGTTTACTACAAATATAAAAAGCAAAGCATATTTTTAGGCATATTATTTAAATGAATCATGTTAAATTTATAAAATGTGGATGGATGAGTTAAAAACCAATTCTTTCCAATACTTAGTAGAACAATTTAAAAGCATTTCATTTTGTTTTTAAAGCAGTTGGGGTTCAGGTTAATAGCATGTTAATATGCATAAACCCAATATTAATATTTATTTGCAAAAAAAAAAAAAAATAATAAGAAATTCAAGTTAAAAGAACAATGTTTTGTTATATGTATGTACATCAGTATACGAAAGCAATAAAAAGCATAATTTTGTAAAATCAATTCTCAATTTAGATGATTGTGGGTAGTAGTATGTACGCATTTAGGCTTTTAGGAACTCACTTGATTCACAATGGTGGCTTGTTCTTCGGCCACATCCTGTTGATGGTCACGAGTTGGCATTGGTGTAAAAGTAGAATTTTCTGGTGGAGGAACATAACCACCAGATGAGTTTAATTTGGGAAATACTGTGTGGGGCAATGTATCGACGGGTACTTGAAGAGCACGTTCATATTGCCCGGGTCCTGGTAGAAAAGGTGAAGGGGCTCTAATTAAAAACATAAATAATAATTATAAGTATTTGTAAGACTGGACACTTGCATAAAATTATATTACCTATGAGGATATTGATCTGGGCTAGTAGAAAGTAAGGCTGATTCTGATCTTGAGCTATCTGCACTAAGACCTTGAGTATAGGCAATTTTACTGTCCCTATAAATAAAAAAAAAATAAATTAGTTTATAAATTTAAATTTGATATTTTTAATTAAAATACCTGTGCACTACCAGTTTAATTTCATTGCCAGCTGTACGAAATAACATTTGAGCATCGGCATGACTAACATCTCTGGCATCATATTCACCTATTTTCGATATAATATCACCACGTAGTACTTCACCAAAAGCAGGACTGCCCACTTGTACCTTTATCAAAGAAAAAAACACAAACAAAAGAAATGTATTTAAAATCAAATTTATTAACAACTGCAGACAAGTATTTAATAAAAATTATTATTAAATATTCATAAATAACTTGGTGTATATTTAATTTACATCAATTTACAAAATGTTAATTGCAGTAACCTTGTTTTAAATCGGTCATATATACCCGACTTTTGTTTCTTGCCATTTCATTTGTCAAATTGACAACATTAAATTTATTTTTTCAAAATTTATTAGTTTATTTGTTTTTATTTTTATTTCATATTTTGTTTTATTTTCTTGCTGTTTGACTGTCGGCCTTGATTTTCTTTATATTTTGGCTAATAATGCACTCGTTACTCATTTAATTTGAAATAAATGAATAAAAACGAATGTTTTTTTAAATCTCTTCTAACTGTAACAAAAAATATATTATATGCAAGTAAAATTCAAAAAGTATGAAATTTAAAAACTGAATGGATTAAAAGAATTATTTGTTAACGGACGAACACAATTTCCAAATGTATTTCATAATTTTCGAGATATGTTGAAACATTTCGAAAGAATTATGGAATTTGAATTTGTTATACCCAAAGTAAGTTCTGTCCAAGAAAAATTTTATACTTTTTAAAACCAAAATTACTAGGCAACCATAAAACAAATCGGTACAAAGCAAGTGTAATTTTTTAGCAAAATTTATCAGTGTTAAAATACATTTAGTTTTTAACTTTATAAGAAAAAAATCAAGTAACAACTTTGTGAAAAACACAAACTCAAGGTATAGTAAAGTACCTCGGAATGTAAAAGTATCAATAAATTCAGTTATATGGGTTATGCCTTGATATAAAGAAAGAAAGAACATTTTTAAATTTCTTAAAAATTATCAATTTTTTGGGAAAAATTTAGCCGTCTATTAGTAGTTGTATTATCTGAGACACAAAGAGATGGTTGCAGAACGGCAAATAAACACCAAAATTTATATTGAAAAGTGTTTAGAGAGGTCTATAAAATATTTTATTTAGCCACCACTCACTATGAAAAAGACACATTTGAATTGTACAAAAAATCTTTCAAATTGCCTGGAGATCCGCCAAAATTAGAGATATTGGACGCTGAGGAAAATATCATTAAAGAAGAGCAAATATATAGGACAAAGCTGCCAAGATTTTCAGAATAAGTGTTTAAGAGCTTGCTCTAATGTTGATAAAAGTTCTGCACAAAATCTAATGTGGGGTGATAAGAAAACGGTCCGAAAATTTTATGAAGGTAAATCACAATAACACAATTTTTATTTTATCTTTAATCTAAATACAATTACAATTTAATTCAATAAAGTTTTAGTTGAGATTTAAATGCAGGATCTCAATTTATGACAAAAAATTGCAAATGTCAA
The DNA here is from genome assembly GCA_932274085.1 of Protocalliphora azurea. Classification (NCBI taxonomy): domain Eukaryota; kingdom Metazoa; phylum Arthropoda; class Insecta; order Diptera; family Calliphoridae; genus Protocalliphora; species Protocalliphora azurea. The sequence goes on from OW026522.1 coordinate 151,543,245, forward strand.
TTTTTTCGTGGACGGGCCTTATATTAAAATAAAGACGTCTATTGCAATCAATATACCAAAAGCCTCTGACAACATCCCAAAAATCGAGTTTTTTGTATAAAAAAAAAAAATAATTTTAGCTGAAACTGACTTTTTACAATACTAAGGCTAGATTCGGTAAGACGCAATATTGACGTCTCAAATCCAAAATGAAATATAAAAAGATTTGCCCGTTTTGGTGGTAAATTCAAATTTGTTTAGGCATTAACTTCTAGATATACTTCAAAGCTCTAGTATCTTAATACTGGACTAAATGATTTGTTACCGTTAATAAAAGATTAATTTAAGCATAATTCAAGAACGATTTGTCTGATTTGGATAAACCAAATACCCGAAAATTCGAATTCAAATTACATCAAAATTATACCAATGTTATTTTCTAATCTGTTCAAGAAGATATTCAGAAAGTTGGGTCGATTATTTTCTTTTAACAAATCAAAAACCGAAAAATTATTATTTTTATTCTTCAGTTATAAAGTTAAATACAAGCAAAACGAGCCATATTTCATTTAAATTTTTTCGAAAAATTTGGCTTAATTCATAATTACCAATTACAAAATAATATTAATAAAATTACTTATAAAACAAGTAAGAAAGTTATAGTCAGTCAAGCCTGACAATATAATACCCTACACCATTGTGTATGTTCATCGAAGCCATTTCCGATATATGTGTATTAGACCTGTGGTCAATTGTAAACTGAATCATGGAAGTGTGATTTATAATTATGTTTGTAAAATTTCATTAAAATATCTTTAATAATGCAACATGTAATTTGTGCATAAGGTTTATATGGACAGCCATCCAGACGGACGGACGGACATCGTTAAATTAGAAAGTGATTCCGCGTTGAACAATATACATTAAGGTGATGATCCGAAAATTTTTTTTTGCGGATTACAATCTTAGCACAAACGCATAATACTTCTATCCATTGTGGTAGCGTAAGGTACGAAACCATAGCATTAGGAGCTAAGAAAATCGTTTTATTTTTAAATGAGGTAGAGAAATACGATTTAAAAAACTTGATATATTTCTTTATCGATTTTCATGTTGGTCTTCAATTTTAATCACTAGTCATTAGCTCTTTCTCCAAACTTTTAAGAATTTCTCAATTTTTAACTCCAATAACTAAGATATTTTTTAATTATTCGAGGTCAATTGATATATACGAATAATAGTTTTATAAAAAAAAATATTTTTTTATTTATTTACATTTTTTCTATTGTTTAAAAGTAGTTTAGCTCGTTTTTAATTTATTAAAGATTGCATTATTTGTATAAACTGATAAAAATAGTTTTAGTCATAGAAAACAACTAGAGGACCAACTTGCTCTAAAAAAACGTAACTCAGTTGTTAAAATAACCGAACTCTTTGTATGTGTTAGTAGAATTTTCTTCAGAACTAATTTTTACATATGAAGTTTTTTTTTGAGCGAATCATTGGACTGACTTCTAGTTGTTTTCTATAGTTTTAATAAAAGGAAAATATTTTGTTTTAATTGTAATATTTGACTGCAAATTTGTGAGTTTGTATTTTAGTTATTCGAATTAAATTAAATAATTTCAAGAAATTTAGAATCTAATCGAAAGTTTTCAATAAATACCAAAACAACAAATTGATATTATTGACTTTAATTCAATGTCATCCTAAATGTTGTTTATATAGTAATATATATTTGATATATCTAAATAAATAAACAAATTTGGGTTATAACGGATATTTCATTTAGATCATATATATTATTTAGACAATTATTAATTAATTAATAAACAAAATATTTAAAATATTTTTAGAAGTTATTTAATTGTTTAAAAGTGTGAACAGACATAATGTTTGGGGAAAAAACATGAGTGTAAAAGATTAATTAATAGTTTTACTTTATATTTTTTAGATTGATTTATTAAATTTGAATTTCCAGGTATATATTTCAAGATAGACAGAAAATGATTAATTTTGAATTAATATTTCTGTAAGATTGAAGAAATTAAAAAAAGATATTTTATTCAAAAGGTGAATTTATATTTAACTTAAAATTTATTTTTGTGATTTCTAAAATTATTTCGGTGATTATTAATGATTGAATCCAAAAACATTTTTAAGATTTTAGGAAATGTTCAAATATTAATCTGTTTTTAAAAGTATTTCTTAACTTTTTACAGATATTTGGACAATACTGACAATTTTTTGTTTTATATAAGAATAACATCTTATTAAGTTGGCTTTATCAAACTTAATGTTAATTATTTAATAGTTTTTTTAATGTTGAAATCCCTTTTAAGTGTATTTATTCCTCAGTTTTAAAATTTTTAAAAAAATATTTAAAAAATGCAACATTTATTTGTAATTACAAAAAGCACTTTTATGCAACATTGTCATTTTTTTCTATTTATTTGTTTATTTAAATTGAATTTTTGGTAAACATTTTATAAACGTAATTTATATTTTTTGTCTTTTTGTTTACATATTATGCATAAATTAAATTAAATTGAAATAAATTAAATTATTTGTTTGGCAGACATTTTCGAATTTTTGATGATTTGTTTGATGTAAAACAAACTTAAATTTTGCCTAAAGTTTTGAAATATATTACATTTGTTTTTTGAAACACAACATAAATAAATTTTTAATGAAATGCTAATTTAGTTTGAAACTTAAAAAAAGCACTTTTAATACATTTTTGGTTTAAATAAAAATTAGTTTTTAAATGTTATGGTTATTGGTTGTCCCTTTCTTAGAACTTCTTAAGATTTGGGCCTCTTAAAAATTTTTGCAAAACAATTCATCATTTTTGTTTTTAAAGCGCAATTTGCAATTGCAGTGTAAAATTAAGAAAAAAACATTTTCGAAATAACTAAAGAAATTCGTGCCAACTTAAATTTGTTTTCAATTGTTATAAATATTTTTTTCACTTCAAAAGTAGTGGGAGAGAATACAAGAGAAATTTTGTTGTTTAAATGCTTTTAAGAAAGATCTTGTTCTTTTAAATTTTTTTTTTTTTTTGTTGGTGGTGGCATTGTTTTGATCATATTTTCTTGTTTTATTTATTTGTTATTCATTTGTAGTTTCTTTTCTTATTATTTTGTTTATTGTGGTAAATAAATTTGGCAAATGAGTGAATGATCATCACGTTAACAGAAGTTGATGAATTGTACTTGTAACTAATACAAGAAAGAAATAAAAAAAAAATCACAACGTCCTTCCTTGTGCATTTTTATAAAAAAAAATTAAAATAAAACAAAAGAAAATCAATTTTCTATTGTTGTTTTTGTCATTAATTTCACATATTATTTGTAATCATTTAGTAGATACATAGATTTTTGGTAGATAAAAAAAATATACATAGATCATGTTGCATAATAATTTAGTGTAATTATTGTTAAATATTTTATAGTTGTTTTTTTTTTAATCATTTTAAAATATTACCCGTGTTATTATTAAAGGCGTGTCTAGATCATTGCCACCGACTAGACGTATACCCCAGGGAGTACTTTGACCATCACGTTTCAAAACAACCGCAAATTCGTGCAGTTTAGGACTCATAATTGCGTTAAATATATTTATATATAACTCTCAAATAATTTTTAAACAATCATAAATTTTTTCCAAAAACGAAAACACTGACGAAGCAAAAACAAGATAAAAATGTTCGAGAGTTTGTTGTTACTTCGAAAACTAATTTAAAATTAATTTTCCGTTACAAAAACACTCCAAGTGTCCGTTTTAATTTCAATTGTAAAGTTAAAAGATTGGTTGTATTTTTTAGTTCTTTGTTCTTTTTTTATATCTTTTAGAAAATATGTAACTTATACGCGAATTAATTAAATTATAAAACGTTTTGATCGTATTGAAAGCTGCCCAAGTACTAATTTTAAAAACACAATTCTAAAGAAATTTCTTCTGATTTCTTTATTTTATTTCTTTTTTCTTCTTTTAATATTTTTTTTCTTTTTTTGTAATCGTGTCTCATCTTGAACATCAGCTGAGGCAGAGCGGCATCGTTTTGTATGTACAGATCATGTACGAAATTTATCTCTTCCTTCCTTACGATCATGCTACATACAGACATAATGTGTTGTACTACCACAGTAAATATACTATTTACTTATGCCACTATAAAACTATAAAACAGAAGCGTGTTTAAGAAAACTGACTAAATAAGGAAATGATTTTTAAAGCAATATAATCATAATAAGCATTAATAATTTCGGGATCTGTGTAATGCGCCTTTTGAAAACGAGTACAAAAGTTGAAGTGACAGCGTTTCCTCTTTCTCTAGATATGGAAGCCTAAAGCTTAGTTTAATTATTGCTTCAGGAAGAATTATAAAGTTTAAAATGACCAGAGTGAAATTCAAAAATTAATCATAGCTCATTCCTATAGATAACTTAGTTTCTGTCATACAAAATCTTTAAAAATGAGGTTGTTATGCAATTCGAAGGACCATAAACAAATTCTCCAGCAGTCCAAATTACTTGAACGTTACAAAAACTGCCCCCTCAGAAAAAATTCGTATATACATACGCCTTTATAGTGTTGTTTTTTCCTTTCTTAGATTTTGGTTTTGGTAATTGCTTTATTTTATTTATTTTTATATATTTTTTTTAGCTATTTCTTTTATTTTCTATTAAACATATCGAATATAAATAAAGCGAGTATATACATATATTTTTTCTCAAAATTTTACAAATGAACATGTGTTTTTTGGGCCAAACATTAATTTATGTATGTATCCTTCCGATAAATGAAATAACAATTTGAAAAGATAATCCGCCAAACACAATTTTTTTTTTCGTAAAAATAATAGAGTAAAAGTTAAATGCAAACTTATTTGTTAATCTTATTATCAAATGTTTGGTATTTATTATTAAAAATAATTTTGAGTTAGTTTTTTTTTTATACATAACTTTTGTCATATTTGAAAAGCAATTGAAAATATCTCAATTATATTTTAAAATACGTCATAAATTGTACATTCAATGAACATTAATTACCAAAACTATTATAGTCATTATTAAGTTTTCACTACTGCAAATTATAATGTTTACACTGAAAAGTATTCAGTTAATGTTTTTTCTATTAAAGACACCTTAAAACTATTTATAAACACATTATACGTAATAGACTTTCACTATCCTTATCTTAAGAATAATTAAAAAAAAAAAAAAAATAATGCAAAGAAAATGCCAAGAAAAAATCAATTAATTTTTGTGTCTTCGTCACTATTTTCAATATTGTTTAGAAAAATATAACGCAAATTAAATCTTAAAATGAATTTATTTTCTAGAAATTAAAATAAAACTATCAAATATGCGAATTAATTGAACAAGTGTTCTTTTTATTTACTAAAGTTTATCTTTTTATTTTCTTTTAAATGTGCCACTGGAGCACCGCAAAAGATCCTCTCTAGAAGAAAATGACAAATGACAACAACATCGAGAACAAAAAATCATGTTGATATTTTTAGTTAGTGAAGCATTCAGTAGAGATGATTACACAGATTGTAGTCAATAATTTAATTAAGATCTGAAAACATTATTAACAAAATAATAAAAATTGTATTCGCATGACGATGATGCTGTTTAAGTGCGGTGGTATTGGTAGTAATTGGGCCAATACAAAAAAATGAAACATTATTTATTTGTTATTTTTGGTTTAAAAGATATATCTTTAAATAAAAAAAAAAAATAGTAATGAAATATTATGCATCACAAGCTTCTTCTTCAAATATTTTATATTATATCTACGAGTATGATTATAAGTTAAATTATATAATTATATAATTATAATTATAATTCCTGAAAGATGATTATATAAATTATCCTAGAAAATTCTAAACTCTATAGTTTCCGATTTATAAACGATTATAAAAATCTATTTTTCATTTTTGAATTTTAGCTAAAAATATAAGTTCATTATTCGAGGAATTATATTTCATGGTAATCGAAAGTCTCTGTTAAGACTAAACGAATGAGACTAAACTTGATTCAGAAAAATAAAAAGTCACAATATCAATTCTAAGACCAACAAGCTCCTAACAGCTATACCAAATGTGTTCGGGCTCCTAAATAATGAAAAGATATAAATTTTTCATTTTTTTTTTTTATTATATACGTTATTTCTGACCTTCCTCATCTTAGGCATAACTTTTAATAATAAAATAAAAAGAAATCAAAATTTACAAAATAATTTGTCATATGGCAAGTTTACTCTAAATGCTATAAGGTGTGTAATTTTTCTGCAGCTTTATCAGAATAAACTCAAATAATTATTTCAAATGGTGTCATAAAAATACATTAATACTACTCCTACTATAAAACCTTGTATTTATCGTTTTCTGAACTGATTTAGAATTTCGTCATTATAGTAGAACCAATAGATATGTTACACTATGGAAAATGTTATTTTTGTCTTTCAAAATATTAGTTCTTTAACTGACTGAAATTGTGACAATTAGAAAAGAATTGGATTCAAATTAAAAGTGACTTTAAGAAGACTTCAGCAATATACAATTACGAGTAAAAATTTAATTTTTTAACAAATTGAACCAAATATTCGGTAAAATTACATTAATTTTTTCTAAAAGGTATATCAAAAAAGTTTCAAAAATCTAATTAACAGTTCATTTACATATAAAATTATATGAAACATCAGATTAGTATTAGTGCCAGGGAACAAAATCATTAGCGGAAACAAAATTATTAGAGCAAACTAAACAAGTTCTTCCGGACGGTTCGGCTAAAGACCAAACAGAGTTAATACTCATTAAGTCTACTATTACTGTTTATAGTATATATAAACTTCTCTAAAAAAATTTAATAGAGTCCTTGTTAAACTAGGAAATCAATTGCACTTTAATCTAGTTCTCACGTATCAATGAATAATAGTCTAGGCAAAAAGTAAGAAGAATCGATACATCTTTTGTAATGTAGTGGAAAATATAGTTCCCAACAAACCTAATATTCCTAATTCCATAAAGAACAGAAAGGAGAATATAGCATGTAGCGGTTATAAGGGAATAATCACGACATTAATTTAATTTTCAGCGAATTACCCAAATAACCAATCATTCAACCAATATGAATGATTGGGTAAATAACTATAAAATACTTTTTGAAAAAAATATTTGCTTAATTCACAACTGTGTTATTGTATTATTTATTAAAGAAATGGGTTTCAAATGGCTGACCGTAGCCTAATTCTAGAGGTTACGCGATAGATCTCTGATAATAAATACATTTGTTTTTGTTGGCTGCTTGCTTGGTTAACGTGTTAGATCGATAATCAGTCAAGTTTAGATAGAATTACTCCTACGAATAAAAATGCTAAATTTAATATCTAGATATTCGATAGTAGACTAGATCCAACCTCTGACTTTAAGATACCTAATAAAGAACTAAGTTGATTGTTTCCCAAAGAAATCTGTATCTGATTGTGTTCAAATCTGTTCACTTTGCAGCAACTACAGTTTCCATTGAAGTTGTAATCAGGTCCAGTGTTAATGAGTCCAATACCTACTAGTTAACACTACCATTAGTAACGAAATGTCTGTCTGATAACTGTTAAAATTTCTGTAGCTTCGTTATGATTCCTTGGGGACTACGCAAACTTTTGTTTTATTTCTTTTGCATTTATAATGGTAAATAATCTGAATATATCTAGGGGTCAGCGGGAGGAACAATAATTTTATGTCAACATTAAAAAAAAAAAAACAATAAACTTGTGTGTGTTTATGTATTAAAATAATAAAAAATTGACTTTCATCATAAAGCCGAATTTTGTGTTGAAGTCAATCTTGGTTTGTAATGAATTTTTTTCGAAAGATCGTTGTTTTAGTACTGTGTTTTGTGGTTAAAATCTCCTTTTTTTATTTTTGTGAAAATAGATTTTTTTGTGGATAATCGGAATTTTCCATTTTTTTTATTGTACATATAGTTGCTATTATATCAAGTGTACATAATTTTATTTATTTGTGAACAGATGCGTTTTTTAAAGATTTTATATCATTTTAAATCATTTGCTATGATCTTCTGTCTGTTCTTTCATAGACATCTTTATTGTGACTACAAGTGTGTCTAGAATGGTAGAATATTGAAAATTTTGAGACATGTGTTTTTTTTTAATCTGTCTTTTTTTTTTTTTTTTTTTTTGAAAATGGATTTTTTGTTGGATAATCGAATTTTTGGTGAGAAATTAAATTTTTTGTGAATAATAAGAATTTTTGGTGGGAAATCTAATTTCTGTTAATTTTTTTTTTTTTTTCAAAACAGAAACGTGGAATTTTTGTAGAAAATTAGAATTTACTTTCAAAAATCAATTTTTTTGTAACATGATTTTTTCTAAATTTTTTAATTATTGTCTAATAAAATTTAATTTGTGGCGAAACTTTTAGTAAAAAATCAAAAATAATTAAAAACAGAATTCGTAAGCACGGGTTTCACATTGTTATAGTGTTATTAAAAAATTTAAAATATATAGGAGAAAGCGGGGTATTGTGGCGTATGAGATAATTAAAAAAAATTTACTTTTTTTTTTGTGACTGCATTTCTAAATTAAATCTCTTGTAAGTTAAATCTCTCTATTATTGCTTTTCGAGCGCAAGAAAATAAAAAATGCTGAAAACGTTTTTTATATATCTGAGGTATATAAATCGGTGAATACAAAATTTAATATTTTATTCTGCGCATATTTCAACTGCAAAAAAGTTTTGTCCCAAAAACATAATGCTTTTTCAGATTTCTACTTGAGGTAAAAATTATGAAATTAGGGTATTGTAGTAAAAATATATTGGGGAAAATTCGATGTATAATTTAACAAATTTTTCACAATTTGTTTTTTTTTTTTTTTTGCAATTTTGCTGAAAATATAGTAAATAATTGGTTTTTAGTCACCAAAAATTTTAACACATTTAAAATGTGATGCTTTAGTAAAGCAATAGAATATAGCGACAAAACTAAAAATTTCTAGAACCAATATGTACCATTACATTAGCTTATTAAAAGAAGAAAATATGAATTTAAAAAAAAAAAAATGTGGAAAATGTAAAAATGGATAATGAGTATGATAGAAATGGTCTGTAAATTTAAACTGTGCGAAAATTATACAAATTTATTATACCCATGAATTAGAATATTCCAAATACGTGAAATAACTGCCTAGTTTTATATTTTTTTTTATTATTTTCTACTAGGTTTATCAGTTATTATCTATCTATAGTCATCACATACTTTAAGTTTGATATTCGAGTGGCCAATACAAAAATCATTTAAAAATCTTTAATAAACGCTAAATATCTTTAAATTTACCATTTTTAATATGTCCCACTTTACCCCATATTTCTCATTTTACTTAAAAATATTTGATTTGAATGAACACCGATAAAAAGATAAATGAAATAATCCATTCTATATAACAGTTCCATTGATTCAAAAGATTATTGGTTGATATTTTATTGAAGTTAGTTAAAAGTATACTTCACTTTACCCCAATCTCCGCTATGTATATTATTAACATATACAAGGAATTTTAAAAATTTTGAAAAATATTAAAAATATTTTCAAAATTTTTTTCTTCTGAAACGAACGTCGATTTGTGGTTTTATTAAGTTATATTTATACATGCATATAAAAATGATTAAATGATTAAATAAAATATAAAAAAAAATTGATTTTTATATTTTATTATAGGTAAAGGTTTAAATTTGAATCTTTAAAAAAATTCTTAAAAATTGAGGTGTTATTTGATCGCAATCAAAATAATTCAATTTTATAGAAACAATAAAAATTTGACAGAAAACTATTACTGCATTAATTAATTTTAGGTTTTGCACAATTTTTTTTTTTTTTTTTAAATAGTGGGTAATAATAGACATATTTTCGGATATTTTGCTGAAAAAATCAAATGAATAACGGTACTGGTTTGAAATATATAGCCATTTAAACATTACTACTCATGATAATATTCCTTACAAAAGGAGCGATGTTAGTTTTTTTCGCAAAATTTTAAACATGTATCTTATTTAGTGATAAATTTTAGATCAAAAATAGTTTTTATTATTTTAAGTTTCGAAATTTTAGTATTAAGCAAATAAAATATTTTTATTTCACATCGATATTATCGCAATTTATACTTTGCGGTAGTTGTCAGCAAGTGAAATGTGTTTGGAGAAGATTGCCGCTGTAATCGGTATAGCTGATGTTTTTTTTTTTTTTTTTTTTAATTTGTTTATCACATTATAAATTTAAACCATTAAGATGATTCTTTACAGATACTTTTCATTCATTTTTGGTCTTAAAATAATTTGAAAATTTTGTGAAAATTTAAAAGAAAGTGCATAAAATTTTTGCATTTTAAAATTTTTTAACGCCTCTTTGACTCGGAAGTGTAATTTATTAAAAAAAAATATGTTTACGTGATATTTTTAAAAATTTCTAATCGTCAGTAGCTAAAAACATACAATTTACAAATATTTGCGGAAGTTAGTGATGATGGTATCCCATGTCTGGTTTCCCGACATCAACGAGAGAGAATCAACTACAGATAATTACTTCGTCTTTAAAATTCTGTTCTCTAAATTTAATTTAATTTATGCGCGCAAATTCAGTGTAAAAATGAAATAAATCAACAAATCTTCGAAAGTTTCAACCCAATTTTTTTTTATCTTTTAGTCTGTATTTCCTTGAGATTTTAGATAAGTGATCAAAAATTTTAGAGTTCTTAGTTATTTTGTAAGGTCTACCAAAATGCATCAACAGATTTTGTAATTTTAAAACAAACTTTAGAAACACAAGATACATAAAGTAGGAGTTTCGAAAATTTTTAAAATTTCTTATGTATATTTTGAATAATATGCAACACAATAACCTTTTACAAAAAAATTATCAATTTTCTAAAAATGTGAAAAGTAAAGTTGTTTAAAATACTTTTTTAGCATATTCTCCAAACATTCCATTCTTTTAAAATTCTGTTTGCTATTAATCAATTGTAGCTAATTATTAACATGCCGAACGAAAATCTAATATGATATTTTACTTTTACAACAAACCGTTTACTAATTAAAACGAAATTTTAGTTTCCTTGAACTAAGAAAGAAAAACACACGCAACATTAATTTCAATATTTTATGTTTAAAAACGAAAATGAAAAAAACTGAATAGTTTTTGAGGTTGTACTTTTTTGTAAATTGTTTTGCATAAACAATATCAATGGTAAGATTTTGAATGTTTAAATTTTATTTTCTCTCAAAAAAAAAGAACAATTGTTTATATTAAATCATAAAAATTGTGATGGTTTTTTTTGCTCGATTTACTAAATAAAATGTTTAAAATAAAAAGAAAACAAATTTCTTACGTTATTCGTTTGCGAATGATCAAAATGCTGAACATATTGCTGGGGGCGATCATGATGATCATTGTCATCAAAATCCTTAAAACGAACACGTTTTTTGATTTTTTCACTATTTGGTCTAGAGTCACGATATAACGTTAATGATGGTTTTCTAGGTGTAGGGATGTTATATGGTTGTTGTTTTATTTGTTGTTGATATACATCTTTATTATCGTCCATAATGTTTATATAGTCGGGTACTTTCCAAAATGCTGGACGTGGCAAACAATTTATTTGACTCATCTTTTTTTTTAAACGATGGTTACGCGAAAATATACACGAACAATTTTAAGCAATATTTTAAGGAAAAAACAAAATAAAAAACACAAATTCACTCAGTACACGTTGTTTCCCGTTCACTAGTTTATTCTCAATTGAAAGACTTTTCATAAAAACGTAAGAATTTTGTTTATATTTTTATTATTTATTTATTCAATTCGCGCTCTTTTATTTCTGTTTAAAGATCCAAACATTAAGTAATATTTTAAATATTATATTTTTTTTTTTTGCATTTTTCTTATTTTACTCTTTCAAATAAAAGGAAAAAAATTGATTTCTCAGTAAAATCAAAAGTATGCATTTCGCCAATTACACCACTGTAGGTTTAATTACTGTTCAGTCATGTATCCAGCTCTATTAAACATCAATCAAAATTTTTGCTCCAACATTATTGAGATTTTCATCATTATAGATTCTTAAAAAATTGAAAAAGAGTTAAAGATTGTTTTACAGTGCAATAAATAGTTTTAGTCATACTTTTTATATACTTATTTTAAATAAAATGCATATATATACTTCGAACTTAACTTATTCAAAAATAACATGTTTAATTTGATTATTTGTTGAATTTTTAGTAATGTTTTAGGTTTAGGATATTTCTAGTGAATATCATTTTAAATATATTTTATTACAATCATCATAAACAAAAATAAAGTTGATGCAGTCAATATACAAACAGTTCAAAGAAATTTTTAATTCAATATTAAATTTTCCAAATTGTGCCTATAGTCATTATATCGACTATACTTAATTTTATTTATTTGAATCTTTTATGTGAACAGACGCTTCTTTGAAAGATTTTATATCTTTTTTAGTGCAAGAAAAAAAAATTTAATGAAAATCATTTGCTATGATCTGCTGTCTGTTCTTTCATAGACATCTTTATTGCGACTACAAGTGTGTCTAGAATGGTAAAATATTAAAAAAGTTTTTTAAAATGTTTTTTTATTTAAATCAATGGATTTAAATTTTTTGAGGTCTTTAACACTTGTTGGCTTTAATTGGCAAAATGCGTTGACAATACATTGTTGATTTTTATTGGTTTTGGCTATAATGTGATGAAACTAAATTTTGTATAAAAAAGTAGGAATTTTTAAAGATTTCACTTAAACATTATACAGTTTTCATACAAATGAATAACAAAGATTTTTTAAGATTTTAATGTTTTAAAAATTTTGATATACGAGGGCTGACTTTAATATTGTGCGAAAGATATACAAAACAAAAAAATTTATTTTCAAAAAAGGCATTATTATTTCTTAAGAACAGTCTGATACACTCTCATTTAGGCACCTCCAAATAATGAATTTGTATGTCAACAACAATAAGAATGTCATTTGGAAGCATATGGGTCGAATTCTTTTTCATAGGAAATCACTGGGCAAAAAATTTTCACTGTTAAATAATTTTTTTTTTTCACGAAGATGATCTATCTAATCCATTATTTAACGAAGCTCCATAAAAATATTTTGGCATAAAAGAGTTACAACCCAGCAAAAACTTTTTGGTTTTCGGTAATAACAACTACTTATTAAAGTAGTTTCTTGGTAATGAGGCATCATTATTATTTGCCTACTCTGTATTACATTAATAAGTACTCAGTAGTACAATAGCACAGTAATACTGCAATCCCGTGGATGAGATGGCTAGAGCGCCGGATTAACAACCAGAAGGTTGTTGGTTCGACCCCATTCTGAAGCTGTTAGTTTTTTATACCAAAATGTCTAAAAAGATATTTTAAATTAAATAGAGTTTTTGTCGCTTAAGATGCTATGTGCGAGATGGTGTACTGAGTAAGACGTTAGTCAGTAAAAACGAATGGTTAGTGTGTGTTCAAGTTCGAGTCTCACTGACGGTAAAATTTTGTTGTTTTTTTTATTTTTGTTTTCATTTAGGTACATATTTTTGAGTACCCCTAGAGTCAAAAAATAACTACATGAATTTGTGGACAAGTTGAACAAAAATAACTAGTTATTCAGGCAAAAAATAAGTAGTTTATTTTTGTTTCCAATTATACCTGCTAGCTTACCAGGAAAGCATATATTTTACATATATGTACTTTGTAATCCTAAACACTACCAAATTCCAAATGATTGATTTGTAGTAACAAAAACAATATCACTCATAAAACCCCATATTCTAAAATTCATTATCAAATATATTTATGTGTATTAAATTTGGCAATAATAAGTTTTATTTATATTTGTATTGATCATGATATCAAATTCAGAACGATCGGTTCATAACTAACCATAGTTTCCATACAAGGCCCATCGCTACTTCTGTATGTATAAATGTTAGTAGCAATATATAATTTGCACACATTTTATTTAGCTGTAAATCACATAGTAAAATTTCAGATAGATATACATATGTTATATTTCCCTATAAAGCATCATTTTGAGTATTACTAAAGGTCATGCATAATGGTGGCAACAGATCAAAAGAAAATTTACTATATTTTAAGTTACAGATTCTCATAATGTTCGTCCTGACATTATTCTTCATAAGCTAGTTAAAAATTGTTCATATTTTTAATAAAATAGGTCTTTAAAATATATATATATATATGAACTTAATCGTTTTCTTATCTTTTTTCGATATTTGGTAAGATTTGTTTATCATCTATCTATATGCAAAGTATCGCTAAATATTCGGATCAGAACGTAAAATTTCGCGTCTAAAAACAGCTTAAAATTAAATAAGGCCTTATATCCATATATTTTTATAGAACAGTAGTAGTAATGGATGTTTTTAAATGCTTTATATTAATTTCGATGCAGCATAAATCAGTATTCACGAAGATCGCTAGAAAACTGCTCACGGCTTACATATAAGCCCATCTTCCGAAAATCTTTTTAAAGTGCATAAGTCGGAAAGGTGACTTATATTACATATATGTCGCCAATTTTACTAAATGTAAAATAAAATATACAAATACAGAATAATGCGTTGATACTAACATCTAGATGATTTTATGCACTTTAGGGCAATTCCTGGATGTTAGTTTATATGGGAGCTATGGTAAATTATGAACTGATTTTTATAAAATTTGGCAATTTTGTTTCTGTTTATATAAAATTTATTTGTGTCGAATATTAACTAACAATCGTATGGGATTTATGCACGTTAATGTGATTTTCGTAAGAGAGGTTTATATGGGAGCTATGGTTAATTGTGAACCGATCTTCATAAAATTTGGTACAAAGATTAGTACTTGTATAGAACTTCTTTGCACCGAATTTCATTAAAATATTCTTATTTTTAAAGCATTTTTGAGTGTTTACACTATATTCCGGGGGGATATTTGTATGGGGACTAGGTGAAATAATGGACAGATTACAACCAAATTCAATAGGATTCGTTCTTGTATCATAAAAGTCCCACATGCCAAATTTCATTCATCTTTAAAATTGCCACAAGTACTTTGCGCACAAGGTTTTCATGGACCAGCCAAACGGGCGGACGGACATCGTTAGATCAATTTAAAAAGTGATTCTGAATCGATTGGTATATTTTAAAGTGGGTATTGGATAACTTTTTCTATGCGTTACAAACATCAGTACGAACCTCCTATGGTGGTGTAGGGTATAAAAATATTGCGATCATGCACTTTATTAACAACTGAGAAGAATTACAAATATGACCTTATTTTTTGGAGCATTTAGCCTTTTCTGACTTTTTAAAGTACAATTTAGCTTCTTTTTTTTCTCAGCTCCTGGCAACACTAAACAGAAATTACCACCATTTACTCTACACATCTTACATAGTGTCTACATTAGACAATTTTTTATCAAGACACGAATTTGTGGAAGGCGGCAATAGTTGCACAAAAACAACAGTATGGCGTATTCATTATTGTTTTTTATATATGCAGTTTGACAGCTGTAGCAACCAAAATAATAATCAGTTGTTTAACTAAGGTTACTTTGTACATATTCGCACTGATTTTGACGTTTGTTTTGATAAAAATTTGCCTAATGTGGACACTAGGTTACGCATTACAAAAACAAAATATTTTATAACAATAATATCTGAATTCTTTTTCAAATTTTTAAAACATTTAAAAAGTGTAAATATAAGCATAACAGTCATAGTATAACTGTATAAAGGACATTTTTACTCTGTGACTGATTGAAAATAATGATATCTTATAGGATTTATTAGAATACGTGTATCTCTTATTTAAGATTTAACATAATATAAACAAAATGGTTACTCTCCTCTGCCGACGTTAACTCAAATATTATATCAGCGTTAATCTCAGTTGTAGACCTGGGGTAAATCTTAAATAACAGCCGATTCTGAGCTGCCACCAATAATTTTTACAAAAGCCGTTAAAATTGTTCGGCGCAGGTCTCTGTTTATTAGTAAACTATGTCAATTTTTAAAGCACGGTGAGTTAATAGTAATTAAAACCTTATAAAACAAGAAAATTAATTAAAAATTTTATTGTTTATAAAAAAAACAAAGTGTACAAGAGTTTGAGAATGCTTTGGCTAAAGATGAAATTGATATAAAACAGCTCAGGCAGCTGTGTTCCAATGGTAAGTAGTAAACAATAAACGCAATTACACAAAGTAATCTCGCCCCTCAAATAAACTTAAATTAACTTTCACAATAACATACTGGTTATGGTTCGTTGACTTAATTAAACAATTTATTTCTTTTCTTTCCCATGTGAAATGGATGTTATGAAAAAAAGGCATTCCAGACGTAAACAGCCTACGCACACAATGTTGGAAAATCCTGTTGGGCTATTTGGGCACTAAGCGTGAATCCTGGTCCAGTACTTTGGCAAAGAAAAGAACACTTTATCGCCAATTTATAGAGGATTTAGTACTGCCACCAGGCCTTAAGGAAAATGGAAATGAAGACTCGAGTGATGTTTGCTTGAGTGATCATCCTTTAAGCGAGGGTCCTGACAGTGCTTGGAATACCTTTTTCAATGACAATGAATTTCTGCTACAAATTGACAAAGATGTACGAAGACTTTGTCCAGATATCTCATTTTTCCAACAACCTACCGAGTATCCCTGTGACATTGTTGTGAATAGTAAAGGTGAACGTAGACTGCATCAAAGAGTTGTTCCTTCGGTCTTAAAATCAGCCAATGTAGAGAGAAAAGGTTTAGGGGTAACAAAGGTAAGTGGAGTTGTTTTATAAAATATTTTTTATGCATATTGCTGTAGTGACCTTTCCAAAGTCATTTTGTAAGCTAATTTATCTATAAACATTTTCGAATACACATGCTGCATTTATAACGAATTATAGCAAAAGGTACATATTAATTACTCATATTCATTATCAATTTAATTTGTAAACAAAATTTGTTGGTGTAAATATATATTTTGATTTTGTTTGAATCGCCCGTAGATTAATCTTATAACAAAACGTTCCGAGGAGACCTACAAGGCTATGGAGGAGGGCCAAGAGGCTCATTGGGAGGTGGTACAACGTATTTTATTTATTTATGCCAAACTTAATCCGGGCCAGGGTTATGTTCAAGGCATGAATGAAATTGTGGGTCCCATTTATTATGTAATGGCCTCAGATCCTGATCAAGAATCACGAAGTAAGTTGTATGAGTTTGTAAAGATTTTTAATTTATAATTATTTTATTTCGTAGAACATGCTGAGGCAGATTGTTTTTATTGCTTCACAGCTTTAATGGCTGAAATTCGAGATTTCTTTATAAAAACGTTGGACGACTCAGAGGGTGGCATTAAGAATATGATGAAACGTTTATCGGAAATGTTAAGAACAAAAGATTTAGAGATTTATGAACGTCTGAAAGCTCAAGAATTACATCCACAATATTATAGTTTTAGGTATAATATTTTGTAGTATTTACAGTTTTGCGAATAATGTTTTTTTTTCATTTAGATGGATTTCTCTTATATTATCACAAGAATTTCCTCTTCCCGATGTGGTACGCATATGGGATTCTGTACTGTCTGATGAAAAACGTTTTGATTTCTTATTAAAAATATGCTGCGCTATGATATTGTAAGATTTTATTCACATTTTTTTATACATTTATTTAAAAATTAATTTATTATTATTTGCTTTTAGAATACAACGTGATCAAATACTTCATAATGATTTTGCTTCAAATGTTAAACTTTTACAAAATTATCCACCCATGGATATAAATATTGTACTCTCTAAAGCTACATCATTGTGATAGTACTTCTAGACGGATATTTCTTAAAATATTAGTATAGAATTTAATCTAAAAGCAATCATACTCGTATCAACTCAATGCCAATTTTATAATGTGGTTAACAAAAACAAAAAAACGGAAATCCTCTATTTTATATGTGTAGTTTTAAATCAAGTATTTTTGAGGTTATTTTTTTTATCTGCCTTCAATAAAATCTCTACCCCTACTACTACACTTTCTTGTAAAGAATTAAGCTCAATGTGTATTTTGTTATTAAAATATATATAAATATTTATTAAATACTTCTAACAAATTTAAAAAAAATCGTTTTAGTTAAAATTAAAAGAACGGGTATAAAAACAAAAACTGAATACACCAGACAATTTGGTAAACATACTATTGTGAAATATTTATGAATTTATTTCTCCTTTTTGGGCATTTTGGGAGCCGTGTCTTTGCATATAGTTTGGGCTATAAATTCAATTAAAGTACGAGTTGGTCGTCCGGCCATGCCTTGGCGCAAATAGTCGAAACACTTGCCATCGGTAGTCATGACATTTGTGGCGTCCTTGAACAGATGAGTTAGATAAAATTGTTAAAAATATGTTAAATTTGATTTTACTTCACAGTTTCTAAAGTTTTACCGCAAAATTCCATTCGAATTTAAAAATATTACTAATGTTTATAAAATATTATAAATATTTCATAAGAATCGAATTACGCAAGATAAATGTGTTAAATTGCTAGCGACATTTCTCGTTGCTTTAAAATTTTACTTACAATATGCATCCATTGGCCACAAGGTACAAATTCCCGCAAAAACGCTGCCGCTTTACAAGGTCTTCCACCTGTACCAGAACCATAATTCTGCACATCTGATGACATGCCAGCTTTTATTTGACTAGTATAATACCACCAAAGTGGAAAACGCCATACCCGATCGCCTGTATGCATGCTGGCATGTTTAATTTGTTGCCATAATATTTCCGAATTAGTAAAAACACCACAAGCTGCTTCTCCTAAAGCTTGACGCATACATCCCGATGTGGTACCAACATCAATTATACATTTAGGACAAAAGTTTTGAGCATATAACAAAGCATCAGCTAATACTAGATGATCCTCATGATCTGTACCTTGAATTTTAATGTGTTTACCATTCATGGCTTTAACGGTATCACCGGGACGGAATGCATTACATCCAATAACATTTTCACAAAGAGGTATTAAACCTCTGATATTGACCTAAAATAAATTACAACGAAAAAAATTAAATTACGAGGTTTGGTTACACAAATTCTTTGAATATTATACCCTCTGACTGAAGTCAAAAGAAAAAATTATTGAAATGAATTTTCGAACATTGAATCATTTTAAAGGTACAATTCCAAGTATTTACAAAAATATATTTTTTCGTTCTAAAATCGGCAAATCAGTAGTTAGAAGGTTTATCGCGTAATTCGATCTTTATTTCGAAAACCAATGAATGAGTTCAAAGTATCAGGGTTCTCTAAATCGATTTTCGAACTTTTTGGTTGGAAAATTGTAGAGAAATAGACTTTCTTGTTGCCATACAGTCAAAAAGTCGAAAATAGCAGGGAAAAAATCTTTATTTAAAGTGAATAGCTTCTAGCAGTTTTTATTTCAACATCATCATCTAACGTAGATTGTCTGATAATATATCAATACATTTGACAGCGATGGATATATTTTATATTTTTTATGTTTTTTGTAAGACAAATGATAAGAAATAGTAAAGAGGCCAAAAATGTCGAAAATATCGTATAAAATCGAAAAATAGGTAATAGTCAAAAGTCGACCATTCCAAAATTGACAAAACAACTATTTAAAAACGGAAAATATCGAGAAATCGATCATTTCAAAATTAAAAAAGAGTTGATAAAACGACTTTTTGTTCCAACTATAGAACCATACAAAGCGGTTTAATTTATTCGAACTTGTATGTTTTAATTTTTAAAATTCTTTTCTATAATCGTATCTCTCGAACAATACATCCAAGGAATTAAAAAATCAAAAAAATATGAAATTTTGTTTTTCGAATACCGAAATTCAAAAACACAACACTCGAATTAAATTACTAAATAAGTGGTTCTTGCTTCAGTTCTGAGCTAGTAGGAGAGGAGAAGGGAAAACTAAGCTTTTACATTGTCTTTTCCTCTCCCGCCTATAAAGTGAGAATTGCAGCAAGAAAAATTGTTGTGTGTTAAGTTCTTTGTTTAAATTTTATATGTCTTACATATTGTCTAAATTCAAATTAAGTAATTTTTAAATTCGTTGATAACTTACCGGCAAACGCAAACCAGCTATTGCCCGGCAAGTGGACACCACCACTGCTGCTCCAGTCATATCACCTCTCATATTATACAACTCTTCCTTTTCCTTCAAACACAAGCCACCAGCATCATAGGTAATTCCCTGACCCACTAAAACTATAGGTTTCTCCTCAGGTGAAGTACCATAATAACTCAATTCCAAAAATATGGGGGGTTCACAAGAAGCCTTTCCAACAGATAGGAAGGCATTCATTGTTTGACTTTCTGCCCAACCCTCCACTTTGACTTCAACATTAACACCCGATTTACACAAAACCTCCACCACATTTTGAGCAAAAGCCGTAGGAGTCAAAAGGTTTGAGGGCATCTCCTGTAATTGTCTGGTAAGATTCTGTGCAGCAGCTTTTTGTAAACCAATCCGCCAACCCTCAATATCACAAATTTCATCTTTATAAGTAAATAAATCTATTGAAGGCACATCAACACGATTTTTAGGATCTCTTAATTCTTGATATGCCCAAACACCTAAGGCAGCACCTTCGGCAGCCGATTCAGCATGACCACAATTTTCCACTTCAATACGATCTGTATCCAAACGTGCCAAGGCCATACAAGCTTGGGCTACAGATCTTCTTATGGCTTCTTTTTGTTCATCCAAAATTTCGTATGGATTAAAACCCAAACATTCCTTACCCAAACCTATAATTGCTACAGCGGAATAATAAGGAATTTTCTCTGTTTCCTGGGCGAATAATAAACGACATTCTCCTCTTTTGGGCATAGGTCCTGACATGCGCAAAACCTCCAACATACGTCCTCCCGTCCGCTGAACATTATAACGCCATGCTGCTGGGGTCAAAATACCGGTATCATTTTTATCTTCTTCATCGGCATAAACACCCAATACCAAACCTCTCGAAGGAGGATCAGCACAGATTTCTGTATGTTGTAGTTGCAACATTTGATTGATAGCCTGGGAGCCATAATTACGCATTTGTTGTAAACGTTTAACGGCACCGTTGAACATACGCACACGCATTAAACTAAACATCTTTTTACTGTTTTCTTTATTACTACAATTAACAAATATATTTAGTAGATTTTTCTAGCCAAGTTGGTTATAATTTTATAGAAAATAAAATATATTAAAAATGTTTAAAACGATTTTTTGATTGGTAATTTTTTGAAACAAAACAAAAAGTTCTAAAGAAATTGCTTTGCTTATGTGATTATAAAGAAAATGTACATTAAACTTTTAGTTAAAGTAGCTAGTAAATAAAAACAGTATAAGGCATTAAAAGCCCAGTTGGGATTTAAATTTTAACAGACTCTTTTCCGAAAATAAAAACGAGAAAGAAAGATATAGTCGGTCAAAGCCGATCATATGATCCCCATAAAATTTGTCACTATGATTTCTACTTATATAAAACTGATTTGTGTCGAATATAAACCTCCATGAAATTTATCACAAAGATTGATACTTATGCAAAACTTCCTTGCGCCGAATTTTATTACAATATTGCTATATTTAAGGCATTTATGATCGTTATACCCTTATTCCGGGAGGACATTTGTATGCGGGCTAGGTGAAATAATGGACCGATCATAACCAATTTCAATAGGCTTCGTCCTTATGTCATGAAAGTCCTACGTAGTTTACATGGACAGCCAGCCAGCCGTCCAGCCAGTCAGACGGACGGACATCGTTAGATCGACACAAAAAGTGATTTTGAGTCGATTGGTATGCTGATTGAATGATTTTTTCTGTGCGTTACAAACATCAGCACAAACGCATAATACCCCAACCACCTATGGTGGTGTGGGGTATAATTATGAGAGCAGAAGTTGGTATTAATATTATTTGTGTTGATAAACTGACCCTTTTTTATATGATAGAGAACTATATTCACTAAGTCGGCGTTCACACAAGGTAATATTCTGTTATAAACAATTTTTGGAGAAACCGCTAATACTGGGTTGATCGATTATTCGTCTTTTTGGAGAAACCGATTTTCGTATAGTTAAAAATTTAAAAAAAACGGCAATTTCGAAAATGACAATTATTTGTTTAATGCTACAGAATTAATTTCAATTCAACCTTAAACTATAGAAACAACTTTTAAATTTTTAAATGCTTATGAATATTAATCAGTTAAAAAATGATTCTTAAATGTTCCACTCAAATATTAGTTTTTAGTACATATATTTTTTGAAATAAATGTTATTTTTGAAAACCAGGTTTTGTGTTAAAAAACCGGTCCATTCGGCATTCGAAAAATGAACATTTTGAAAAAACACTTAAACCTTTTAAAAACCAAGTCGATCACCCTAATCAATACCCAGGAAACCCACTTCAAATTGTTTAATAACATTTTTTGGAACTAATGGTGTCACAAAAATATCTGGCACTCATGTAGTAGAACCGTATCGTTATTCAACATTGTACAGTGGGGAAAAATCGACATTTTTTGGAATAAACTTTAAAGTAGCGTAGTTTTCGTTCTGTAAAAGATATTGATTTTACTTTATTTTATTTTTTTTATATAATTAAGAATTACATCAGAGAGTTTATTTGAAAAAAATGGAGTCCATTTACACAAAAAAAACTAGTAGCTTTTGGCTTCATTCGGTTTTTGATTGAAAAACTACAAAAAATTCTTTAGATTTTCTACATAAATGAAAAACCATTTTCATCTAGTTTTTATTGAAAACCAAATAAAAACTATGAAAAATAGAAATAAATAAAAAATAACAAAAAATAGCCTTTTCAGTTTATTTCATAAAAGTAAGCTTTTGAATAAGATGAAAACAATAATAATAAAATTGTAAAATTTATTGAATTATTTTTCTTGTTTTCTAAATGTTGTGTAAACATTATCTTAAATTATTGTTTAAAACATTTTAAACAACAAGAATATACAAAATTTGATTTAAATAAAAATGTATAAAGAAATTAATGTATCCCACATAGGGCCGAAAACAAGGTTTGTAAACGATTTGTTTTTATAAATTACATTTTTAAAAACCAACTAGTTTTTGTTTTGGTATAAACGGCATATAAAAACCAAATAAAAACTACTAAAAATAAATATTTATGATACAGCCTGTTTAGATGATTTTAGAAAAAT
The DNA here is from genome assembly GCA_932274085.1 of Protocalliphora azurea. Classification (NCBI taxonomy): domain Eukaryota; kingdom Metazoa; phylum Arthropoda; class Insecta; order Diptera; family Calliphoridae; genus Protocalliphora; species Protocalliphora azurea. The sequence continues at coordinate 151,566,536 of OW026522.1, forward strand.
TAGCATTTGTATTTGTAATGAAAAATAGAAAATTTAAAATTTTCTTAATTTATTTTATTTTTTTATCAAATTTGTGTAAATTTGTGTAAAAAAATGTTACAACTTGTAAAGCATGCAAATAAATTTTAACACCATCAAGCGTGAAAACTAAAACGCTCACATAAAATATCAAATGTTTTGCTAAAAGAAAAACAAATTTCTTTAATATATTTTTTTAACAATTTTTCGACAATAGAAAAAATATATATTTAGAATATAAATTATACTATGAAAATGACAAAAAATAAAAATTTTACAAATTTTTTGTTTTTTATTGCCTAATTTTCTTTATACTAATAAAAATACAATATTAGAAAAATAATACTTTGAATATTTTCTATAAAAGATGTATTCCAAATGTTTATAGGGAAATTTTATTAAAATACAAAAACAAAGTATATAAAGTAGTCTGACTCTCAATTCTCTCTCACGTATACGGGTGCTGTGTGAATTGAGAGAACTGTAAGCAAACAAAAAGACAGAAATTATAACCGAAAATTTTCTAGTTGTGTGGGATTTTTAAACGTAATAATACTTACCAAGATAATTTAAATAGTTATTCTATTTTGTTTTATTTGGTTTTCAATAAAAATTAGATGAAAATATTTTTTGATTTGTATGGAAAAACAATTAAAACTCTAAAGTTGAAAAAAATGTCAGATTTTTGTAAAAGAAATCAAAAAATTTTTTTTTAAATTTTACCAATAAAATCCACATTTGTTGCAGGTTTTCGAAACTGCATTCGGTTTGTAGAACCATCCTTTAAAAATTTAGAACATATAGGCTAAATTAAAAATTTTGATATAAATGGGTCAAATTCCTAGCGGTTTGTTCTTAGTCCTATTAAGTGTTTGAGTTTGTTTTTAATTTTTCAATCATCTCTGTGAAAATATCTTTCAGAAAAATATAAAATTATTATATGTTCTTAAAGAAAATTTTATTTTAGAGAAAAAAAGTGTTTAGACACTTTTTCGGCAAAAAAAAAAATATAAAAATCATTATTTTTTCAAATTGTTATTTAACTAATTGGGTAAAAAATTTAGAAAATCGGATAAAAATATTGGGCTATATATTGAAAAAACTGTGCCAAGATTTGAAAAAATTTCGATAGTTAAAATTTTTAATGCAAATAAATTGAAAACTATAAGAGATAAATAGCACATGCATCTTCTTATAGAGAACTTTAAGAAAATGTAAAAATATTTTAAATCGGATAAGAAACAAAAATTTGACAAGCGGTTAAAATTTTTCTACGTCAGAGGTACCCTGTTTTGAAATTAAAATTGTACACTCCTCTGCTACGCCTATGTGAAATTTTACGTAAATCCAACCGTCAGATTAGAAGTTACAGATTTATTTATAATGTCCCACTGTGCATTGGTTTTAAATGTTTTTGAGAAGTAGTGCTTAAGAATTGGATCTATATTAAATCTTCATCACATCTTTGAACAAATTATTGGTCATCAAATGACTTCATGAAACTCTTTAAAAAACTTTAAAAATATACAATATAAAAAAGTGGGTTTTGGGAAATTAGAATCAAACAAAAATACTTAATAATAATAATGGGTTCTTGGACCATTCTCTAACGCTTCTATAGAACTAGTTCGGATTTGTTATTAAAAGGTTCCACAGAATGGATACTGGCTAGGTAATACTTCCACAGAACTCGTTCTGGGTGTGAAAATTTCGAACAAAAATCATTAGTCGTAACGCCAAACTAGAAAGAGTAGAGGCTATTTCCATGCATACTAGTAGAAGAATTAAGCTAAGAAATAAGAAAATATAAGAATATTTTAAGTAGGAAGCATGCTCATGCTTGTAAGAATTTAACAAATTTGCGTGTCAGAGGTGTGCTATTTTGAGTTCCAATATTTCATCTACTAGATAGTCAAATTTTGAAAAAATTAAATTAAAAAACGTTTCGTAAATAGTTCACACTATTCAATATCAAATTTTTTAATTAATTATTAAAACAAAATTTAATTAAAACACATTTTATTTGAAATTTCATCTAAAATATTAAAATATTTATTTCATATTAATATTTTTGCTTTTACTGAAAATTAATAAATAATTATTTTTTTATATTTGATGTTGTTATTATGAATTTAAGGAATTTTCCATTCTTTGTTTGTTTTTTAATTAAAAAATATACTATTTCTATATACAAAGACAAATATATACTCAAGTAATTCATTACATAAGTACTTATTTTTATAATTTATATAATAAATTTAACATATATTTATTAAACATATGTATGTAGTATTATTTATATGTATTCATTCGTATTATTCATTTACATACAATTATACAGACATAGAAATGCATTTATTATTTATTTTAGTATGCTGTTTTATGTTGCCATGATTAATTTATTTTATTTTTTCTTTTTACATGAAATAAAATGTTAGAGACTATAAAAAACTTACTTTTAACTATAGTTAAGGTTTATTTTTAGTTTAGTCTTAACCTTGGCTAAAAGTATGATAAGTTCATAATCTTTAGTAGTGTTTTTAATAAGTTATATGTATATTTTATCTTTCTTTGATATTATTATAATCATAAATGTATAAATAAAGTACTTTTTTTATTTTTTAAATAGTTTTTCTATTGTTAGGTATTTTAATTAATATTTCTTAAAAATGTTTGTTGTATCTTGTCAAAAAGGAGAAAAAGGTACTTATTAATCATTTACTTAAATTTCTTGCAGATCTCATAAATTTATTTGACAAATAAAATAGCATAGTTTTAGGAGCATCAAAATTTATGGGTATTGTAATTGAATAATTAATTTTTATGATATAAAATTTATATTTTGTTAAATTTTTTTAATATGTTTGAATGTTTGTATATGTATATATATTTGTTAATTAAAAAAAATATATATTAAAATTTGCGGTAGTGCTGCTTTGTTGTTATATTTTTGTTGTTGGGTGGGTGGGGTGCAATATTATTGATAAGAAAATATTTGTATTTTATTTAAGTTTTTATTATCATTCGTATATTAAAAATGTATATGTATGTCTTTTTTAATCTTTGTTAATTATAAAATAGATTTCATATATTATAATTTTTATTTTAAATTTTATTTTTAATAAAATAACAATTGTTTATTTTTCTTTTAAAGTTTAAATAAACTACGATATTAAGTAACAAGTCCTTAGAATTTGAACAATTGATTAAGAAACAATTATGATAAAGTTGATAAAGATGAGGCACAAGTATGTGGTACTTTTATTTAGTAGTTTAGTTATTCATTTATTGTTATTTTTTTCATTTTTATTGATATTCGAAATTCTATGAAAATCACTTAGTTTTTTTTTTCAATATAATAAGCCCAAATAGAATTAGAAATAATTTGCTACAAATAACAACTAGAATTATTATTAGTTTTTTTTGGCACTTTTTAAACATAATTTTGGTTTTTAGTTTTTTTCCGCGAAAGTTTTTTTAAGCAAAGAAAGTAATTAGATCATCTTAAAAAAATTGTTTAGTAAATTAATTATAAATAAATAAATTCGGGTATAAATTTTAAGAATTATAGCAATCAAAACTGCATTTAATGAAGAAATTGGAAGCATCTATATACTAAAATTTAAATTGTATAATATTTTGGTTTCAATGATAACTTTTGTAGTAACTTTTCAAAGGTGTTTTTTTTTTTTTTTTTGGGTAATTTCCCAAGCTTAAAAATAGTTTTGTATTTGACTAAAAAATTATTAAATTTTAAAAACCTAACAACCTAACCACAAAGACTTAAAAATCGATTTTAAACCCAAAAAGTCAACTATGTATTATTTTTAATTTCTTACCATAAAACATTTTTCAAATTAAATTTTAAAATTTCGTTTTAGATTTAAAAAAAGCTTTTTGTTTTGAAAGTTAATGAATATTTTATTTTTATAATTTTTTGCAATTTCTATTTTATTCATTTGCAAAATATTTTAAAATTTTTAAATGTATGAGTTTTAAGAAGCTTTTAAAACAGTTTTTTAAATATTTCTTATGGTAGGGAAATAATGTCGATTTTAACAAAAGTAAAATTGTAAATTTCTTTTGTGGTTAGGCTATAAGAGTTATTGATGATTTAATTACTTTCTATTGTTTTCTCTCTCTCTCTCTCTCTCCCTTTAAATTGGTCTCATTCTATTGTTAAATTTAAATTTGCATAATTACCTTTAGTTGATTTTCTTTTTTATATTAAGTTTTTATAAACAAATTAATAAAACTCTTTGATATGCATAGATAACAATTACTATTAACTAATAATACTATTTCAGATTTTCTTTTATTATTTTATACATACAATTGGTGACAAAAAATGTTCGACAATAATACTACAACTATATGCACATAAAAATGACAATTAATTTTTACAAAAGACACTGCTTTAAAGAGACGTTGCTTTTGTTTACCTCTAAAAATATATATTTTCATTATATATTTGATGTATAGTAAATAAAATGAAAATATTTTGGTTTTACCGTTTGATGGCTCTACCATTACCAAAATACCAACTGTCTTGTCTCTTTTTAAAATATTGCATTTGGCTTCAAGCTAAAGTCTGACTGACAATGGCACATAAACGTTCAAAATTGTGTTTAATTGTCCACATCTCTTATGTCTTTGCTGAACTTTTCTTTTCAGACCAGTTTTTCCATATCAAATTTTATTTGGCTGTTGAGGAAATCTGTGTTATTTAAAACATGAATGTTAGCAATTTTAAAAATGTTTCTCATATAAAGAATTTTAAGAAAGAAGAAAAGTAAAACATTTACTTAAATACTGTTTAATTATAAAATGAATTAATTTTTTTTAAGCAGCCATTTTAATTTCATAATAAAAGCAAATTGTATTGAACATTATCCAATTTATAAAATGATAATATGTAGTAAATTTCCTTAAATGATATTTAAGCATTTTATTAATATGTAAGATTTTGTATATCATTATAAAGCCAATAGCCATTATGTATGTTTTAATATATGAAACTTTTAACTTTAAATTCTGTACAACATCAAATATATTCATATGAAATAAAATAAAAAATAATTATTAATGCAAAAAAAAAGTAAATAATATAATAATAATCTGTTCTCAAAATAATATGAAATAATTTCAATTATTTTTGATATATATATAGACATGAATTTTTAATTTTTAAAAATAAATTGTCTTATTTTAAAAATGCCTTAACATCACTTTGAACATTTTTTATATACATTTTTTTAAATTAAAAATGTTTTTTTAAAGTTCGCTGAAGGGATTTACACTATCTTAATACCAAAAATTATTTTCTTTGCAATATTGTTTAACAAAGAAAAAAATGACTATTTTTAATACTGACTTTGCAAAACTATTGCTCTGTTTTTAATCTAAAAATCGAATATCGTCTTAAAAAATGAAGGTGAAGTATAAAAAATTTGACGAGCTAAACAAGAATCTGCTTTAAGTTTTTCTATCACTTACTCAATCTTTTTTTTTATGGGCATGTCCAATATTTCCCCATTAATAACATTAGTATACTTTACCCCATTAATAACATTAGTATACTTTACCATAACTCGAGAAGGGTTTGTTCGATTTAGGTAAATGAAACATTGAAATTGTGTAGTTAATTATAAGGTTAATAATGCCAAGAATAAGCTTTGTGTCATCAAATTTTAGAAATACTGTGGATACTTGATATTACGGATAGTAAATATTATAAATATTTCAAATAACTAGAACGAATAATATTCGTTCTAGTTATTTGAACAATTTATTACGAATAATTGTTCGAAGTTTTTATAAATGGTCTTTTTCGAATAACGAATATTATTCGAATAAAATAAATAATTTCATTTTTTGCAATTCAGCTAATTTTATTAGAATACGTAAAAACGGAAAAGATTAAAAAATATTTCTTTATGTTAAAATTAAATAACTGCATTTTATACAATTTCGGTAAAGTCAACGACTATTGAAATAGTTTTTTTTTTTAATTCGACTTAAATCCATTAATTTAAATTCTATTCCTTTTTTTTAATGATGCAACAAGTAAGCTTAATTTAAAGGTTTTTTTTTAAGTAGTGATAGAAAACGGATCGGTAACACAAATCAGCATCATTCGACGATTGTTAGCTTTGGAGATATAGCTCACAGAAAATTAACTTTCCAATACTTTGGTAAAATGTTAACCTTATAGCAGGAGTTTACACAAAACACTAACATATGTTTGCGTTCTGGTAAAGAAAATTGTCAAACTTAATCAAAGCCCTCAAAGTAAAAAATAATAAAATAAAACCCAATAATCGATTTCAGTAGAAACTCATCAGAAAATCAAAAAACTTTTTTTTTTTTGTTGAAAATCGATTATTTTTATTCTTTAACAATAACAAGTTTTATGAAACTTAAAAAATCGCAAATAATTTTCTCTATTTTATTTTTTTTTTTAATTATTGAAATAATTTCAAATACGTGGTCGAATAATTTGAACAAACTGAAATGTATTCAAATTATTCGTTTTATTCATGCCCATAAAAAAAACAGTACGTGATAAAAAAAAAAAATTGAAAGCAAATTATAATTTAATACGTTAAATTCCGTCTACTATTCCTATTTTTGTTTATGGAGGATTTCGGCCAGTGTAATTAATATTTAAAACCAGGGATCGAAAATAACGATTAAGGGAAAATTTTTAATCAAAAAAACCAAGATGATCCAAGAGAGTTTAAAACATGTTGTTGAACACTTTAAACTTTTATTTTTTTATTTTTACAAAGAAATCAATAAATAATAATAAAAATCGAAAAATAATCATTATATTTCAAGACAAAAATAAAACTGAAATATATAATCATTATATATTGAGTAAAAAATAAAAATAATAATTAAATTATGATTAAAAGAAATAAAACAATTGTTATTTTTTAATAAAAAAATAAAAAACTAAAAATAACAATAAAATTATGATTTTTATGATATAGCTCATAATCGTTACGGTCCTGGTGAAATATATAAATCCTCATATCAATCAAATATTTTTCAAGACGTTAAAATTTTTTTTTTTTTTTCTATAAAAAAAAGGACACCTTATAACAAATATCTTTCCTTAACTTTAAAATAACACCATTATCGTTAATTTTTTGTCACAAAGTGTATGCGTAAATGTTTTACTAGGAATATATATATTTGTTTTTTGGTAATTTCTGTTTTTATAAGAAGTATTTTCTCACTTATTTTACAAAAATTATATCGCTGAGCTGTATGTTAAAGTTTTCATTATTATAATTTTTTTGTTAATAATTAGTAATAAAAATATAAACTACATTTCGGTTTTTTGACTTTAAACTGCAGGTAATAAAAAAAATTTAAATTTTTGTTTATTTTATAATCTACACATACCAATATTAGTTTTTATTTTAAATATCTTTATTAAATTGAGAATTTTCATAATGTAGATATAATAACTAATTAAATAGTGTGTTATAAACTATTGGAATAAATTTGATTACAATAATAATTTGGTTCTGATAACAAGACAAACGAGCACGAATACAAATACGAATACGAGCACAACACATAGAAATGAAATCACAATATTGTCGTTACAGTTATGGATTTACCTTCGGCATTAATTTGTACTTCCTTTTCCGTTCGAATTTTATTTACAAAACTCTCTACACTGGGCGGTTTGCTCAAGTCAATTGGCGGTATGTCTTCATCATAGTCCTCTTCCAATTCAGGCTCAATTTGTTCTTCGACATCTACGATCGAAGAGGGCTCTTCAAAGTCGATCGAATGTGAGGCAGGGGGAAAATAATGTGGCTGTTTTTTGGAAGATGATGGTCCTGGCATATAGATAATGCCATCATCTGTATCATCGTCAACATCTAAAGCTTTGGGTACCATTTGTTGGTGCTGTAGTTGCTGCTGATGCATTTGTTGTTGATGATGATGAAGCGTATGATGGTGATGGGGATGTGAATGATGTTGATGTTGTGTCTGGTGAGATTGTTGGGCTAATTCGTTCATATTGTGACCATAACTAGCCGCATAGCCCGAACCATTTTGATAAGGATTTGCTGTTTTGACATATGAATTACGACAGCTGCCGCCGCAATTCATATGATTCTCAGCATCTCCCCCATTAGCTCCATAACAGTGTCCCCTATGCATCGAACCCGTTTCACCATATTTTTGTAGTGAATGGCCAACGGTGCCTTGGAAGCCTTGTTGCCCACTACCAGAGTGGGCAATTGACTGCTATATGTGTGAGTGGGATCTTGCAATTGAAAGTGAATATGGGCTAATGTCTTTTTGTATCTTCATTGTGTCATAAATGGGAAATTCGCAACATAAAATGAATTTTAAAGCAGCTGGTACTTCGACATAAACAGATGGTGGCACAGGTATCAGAGGTGATGTTGATGCTTTATATTTACGATATTCCAGTTGACTGTAAAATATTACATTAGGAAAATAATGTTAAGATATCTCTTGAAATTAAATTTTCTTAAAACACACACACTTCTCCAACTCTTAAAAGTTATTCATTTCAGTATGGCATCCAAATTAACTTACTCTTTATATTTTTCATCAGCCGATCTTTCTCTTAAGGGAATACCCGATAAAAACAAAATGATAAATGTTGTAAAAATTGGTGAGGCAATCGCCACCCATTCGTGGCCAGAAATAACATTGAGTGATATTGCAAAAATACCCCACCATATAACTACTTCACCAAAATAATTTGGATGTCGTGACAGGCTCCACAAACCTAAGAGACAAACAATGAACAAACATTATAAATCCATTAAAATTATCCGTCCATTCATTCCACTTTTATAATTTAAATTGCAAATAATTGACAACACACAAGAGCCACATAACACTCACTCACTCACTCACTTACCGTCATTGCAAAATTTTCCTTGATTGGCAGGATCCTGACGAAATGAGAATTTCTGCAAATCGGCATATGTTTCAGCCAATAAACCCACTATAAACATACCCGTACCAGTTGAATCCAGTGTTGTCATTGTTTTGGGAGCATTTGGCTGTGAGTGACGTGGTGAATTGATAATAATGACGGGTAATGAAACGATGTATACCCAAACAGCCTGCAAAATTTAATTAAAATTCACATTATGAGACATTTCTGTTTCAATTAAGTTACTGTGTTCAAAATAGGTGAAAATGAGAAAAGAAGGATATACGATTCATTCACATGTACGTTTATTTCTGCCAACACTTATTCATTCATTTAGTCAGTCATTAAATTGTTTTTGTAAGTCACAAACACATACATATGTATGTAGGTGCATATGTGCGTACCATATGTAAATTAATTTCTTATACCTCGTCCTTGTATTTCATTTGGGGGTGTTTCATATGCTTTTGTAAAAGGAAAATTCTGGAAATGTTGTTGAAATTCAAATTACTGGAGACTTTTTATAAGAAAATTACTATCACAGTTTGAATATTTAACTTTATTTGGAATTTTTTCCCAAAAGCCATATATTTTCATATGAAATTCTCCTTATAAATCATGCGGAAGTTCATGATGACGATGAATAATTTTGTGTTATCTACCTGAAATGTCCAAAATACAGCATATCTAATGATATTTCGGCGTGTATCATCGAATTGTTTATCTCGTCCCAATTTAACAATGCGATATAGTAAATAACCAGATAGACGGGCGCCCCAAAGACAAACAAATAAAGTGACCATCAACTGACGACTATCGTAAGCCTGTGAAATAAAAAAAAAACACATTCTGTATTTAGAACATATTTGTATTTCAAGTAAATGGAAAAAATGTTTTATCTATGAGATACATATCAGTATGCTTTTGTTGTGTGTTAAGATTTGCAAATAATCCTGTAAATAAACTGTAAAGATATTTAGAGAATTCTGCGTATGTATATGTTGCAATTTATGTATGTTTCATCCTTGCATTATATCGGGGAAACTTATTTCAATTACATGATGAATTAACATATGTTTTAAAGTTGTAGATGGTATATTAGGGTCCTTTAACCCTAATAAACCCATCACCTCCTCACTTAAAATGTATGTATGTCGTTAAAAACATGCACAATTTAGCTTTTCCTATATTTATGTCATTGTTCGGCACCCATAACAACCAGGGGCAGAGAGCTATTCGTCTTTTTCACATACATAACACAAACGTCAACAAAAAACGTAAAAATTCAAAATAAAGAAATCTCACAACAAATACGAGTATTATAAGAAAATAAAAATGTTCAATTCCAATTGTGAACAGACCGATCAATGCATTTGTGTGTACTCTCTTTGTCCCAATCAATGTAAATTGTACGTTAAGCGAAGGTATTTTTATAAACGCAAATTAACATTAATCGAAAATATTTTTAAAGTACCTATTAATTATATTTAATCGATGCTTTTTGATATTTACCTGGTATTGAAAGTATTACATAATCAAGATATCTTTTTTTAATTGTTACTTTTTATATAGACTTTGATTGAAGCTATCAATACAAATTTTCATATAAATAGGTTTTCATATTAAGGGTCCTCACGTAAACGCGCAAAATTTTTTTATTATAATTTTTTTTTAAATTTTTAACTTAGTTAAGGCTGCTAAAATTAATTTTATAATAGCTCTTTTCCAGTACCTGTCAAACTTGCAAAATTTAGTCATAATTTACAGAAAAGCGTCGCCTTACTAAGAATTTATATGTATTTAGTTGTTTTTCTGACAACTTCTAAATAAATCTGACTAAAAACTGTAAATTTGACGAGCACTTGGTAGAGATCTAATATGAAGCTTCTAAGAAATGATAAACTTATGCGTTTACATGAGTACCCTTATTATGTAATTTTATATGAAACGGAGGAGGGTAATTTAATTTTTTTCCACTCAACATGAACTTGAGCCTGGAAGGATATTTTTTATATTTATATGACATCGAAAAGATTTTTAGTATTAAATTTAAACAAAATAGTATTCTAAAAAATTTTAATAATTTAATATTAGGAGCGCGCGAAAAAATTAGTGCATACAATTTTGGTTTTACAAATGAAAGCAATTGGTAGATCATTTTGAATATATGTGTTTATTGAAGACTGTTATATTCAAGTTTTAAATATAAAAGAATATATAACTTTTTAATTGTTCTGATTAAATTTTCAGATTCAACACTGCGTGTTCAAATCATTAAAGAAAATTGATACCGCATCGGCATCAAGTTGACACCAGCTCAGTGTCGAATTATTAAATTACATTATGTTTTCTATTTTGTATATTTAAAATTTGTAAACGAACAGTTCAAAAAACCGAAACCGTGAGTTGTCAATGTGACCACAACAGTGGATTCTGACTCGAATTTTTCCCTCAGTGAACAAATGCACTTAAAATGACTTAATATTTTTAGCTTTAAATTCAAAAAGCAACAAAATATTAAATTCCATATACTTCTGGAACAATGAATATGTGCTTCTCTAAGAAGTACTTTCATTCGTTTGTCACTTATAAATTTTCTTTGATAAAAAAAAAAATTATAAATTTCATGAAAACCCCCCATTCCTTTGTCTTTTGCGTCATATTACGACAACCTAGAAAAGGTTAACATTGTGTTTTTACATGCATACGTACATACATACATATATATATACATACATATGTCGTATATTTATAAACTCTTATTTATTTCATACATTCTTGTTTGTACTCAAACATTTCTGTCAACAATTTAATACAAGATGGGTGTGGGTGGTGGTATAACATATGTACATATATTCAAATGACAATAAAGTCTATAAGGCAATAAGCTATGCTATAACAGCAAATGCCTCTATAAGGCTTTTAACAAGAAAATCTCAATAAAAGTACAAAAAAAAAACATTAAAAAATAGCCATTTAAAAGTGTTAAACATTCATTGTTTTAATTTTTATGGCCAAACAATTTGGTCAATATTGTCCATGATGGTTAATTGTTAAGGTTGTTATTTATTTCTTTTTTTTTTATACTCGTATTATTTTTGTTTAACATTTTATTTAAATTATTGCCCTGTTGAGGATTATAGCCAATTTATTGATACATTTATATAAACATTTATGTATAAGAATATTTCCGTTAAGTTCATTAAAAATTTATAAACATTACGTGTTAAAATAAAATAAATATTGTGAGAACAAAAAAACGATGCGTTCGTGTTTAATATTGGCAGAGTTTAAAAATAATTTCGTATTTATGGCATTTTAATATTTTTTAATATTAAATGAAATATTCATTTTGTATTTTAAAATACTATTTGTCATTGTATTTTTAATAATACATATATTTGAAACGTGCAGGTAATTTTACACATGTGTAAATTAATAAGCTTTAAAAAAATTAATTATAATTAAAAACTAAATTATTAAGTACAAAATCTTGATAATGCAAACAACAAACAATTTGTTTAAGGAAACTTTTTGAAGTAAAAATAAAATAGGAGGAGTATTGAAAAGAAAATTTTAACATCTGTCATTTTTAATAATTCATTTTACGTTTACGTAAACAAAAACGCAAAATTAAATTTAATATACTCTTTATAATCCCTATATAATAATTTTTACAATATATTATTAAATATATACAACTGTGGAATCTTTAATAAATAAATTTCCCTAATGACTTTCGCTTTAATAAAATTGACGTCAAAAAATTCTAAAATGTTTTCTTGAATAAAATTTTACTTTCCTCTTTCACGTTTTTCTCTCTTTCCAGTTTAATTTAAAATAATACAACAATTTTCATAAACACTTTATAAAAATTTTTCTATTTTTAATTTAATAGTTTAATTTTATAGTTGTAGTTTGCAGTTTGGTTAATAATTGGTTTTGGTATGCATAAACGATTTTCTTAAAACAAATGCACGCAATTAGTGATGATGGTAGCGGCTAGACGCCAGAACGAATATTCCAGATGCAAATACGCTAATACAATGAATAAATGAATTATACTCATATTTGGGTGAGTGTTTTTACTAAGTTGACGTATTAGAAAAAAATAGCTCTCTTGTATAAATGTAAAAGCCGAAATGGCAAACACAGTCAAGTATAGAAATGTATAGAATAAATGACACTTATAGGCAAGATAGCCAAAAATGTGCAAAATCATATTTTCTCCTAGGTTTCAAATTAACCAAACTATTAGTTATTTATCAGTTTTAGACAATTTAAAAATTTTGGCATCTATATGTTACTGCATATTTTGGCCTTAAAAGCATATTTTTTCACATTTTGTGCTTAACAGCATATGCTGTCATATTTTCATTGAAAATTCTTATTTTGGATCATATTTAGTAATTTAAATGATATATTTTTGCATATTTTATACTGAAAAGAAAAATTTAGCATATTTTGCACCCAATAAAATTTTTTCATAATTTGCCATTAGTGACTTGTTTTTATTACTTTTCAAATCCGATCCCTAAAAATTTTCATGCTATAAATAGAAAGATAACAGATTCAATTTATTTACTTGGAATATTTTTAAGTGCAAGAGGAGACAAATTTTTAAGTGCATATTTTCTGATTTTAAGACCATTTTTTATGCGCATAAAATAATTTTTTAAAGCACATTTTTGGATGAAAAATTTGGAAAATTTTAAATAAATTTAAAAAATAATAAAATAAAAACAATTTTTTTTTTTATTTAATATTGAAATATTTTGGGGAGAAAATTGGGGATTTATATTTAAAAATGGGAATTTTTTGGTACATGTAACTTCAGTTTGAGGGCATGAAGCGAAATTTTTCTGGTAACATTGTTTCTTATATATGAATGTATTTGAATCATTGATCGGCAGAAAGAGAGAACGTAAAAATTTGTATGTGTTGGTGGATCCATTCAAAACTAAAATTTTTATTTTACCGAACATTTTGCTGTTAAATTTGTAAGCATAATTTTAAATTTCGACGGCTCTCTGGCTCTCTGGCTCTCTGCCCCTGAGTGCTATGAATGATTTAGACCAACAATATATTGATAGAAAAATAATTTGCAACCTAAGAATTACACACACAATTTTTATACAACTTTAACTCAAGTGAATTCTACAACAAATACAACAAGGCGAAAAGAAGAACATTATTGGTTTGTCATTGTATATGGTATTCAGTATTTAATACAAGGAAAAACTTTGGCCAAAAACGTTAATATTTTCATTTGTAATTATAATTTCCTTAATGATTCAAATTATGTGGGGTTATATATGAAAAAAAAAAACACTTAATAGTTACACCGGGAGAACCATAAAATTTACGGCGAATTCAAATTAGCTGTGCTCTTAAGCTCACCTATGAATACACCTTGTTTGAATCATTGTTAAAAAAATTTATTTTGGATTAGATTTTTTTTTTTTAATTAGAGTCAGATTCAATTTTTGATTCTTGTTCAGCTAATTATTTTTTAGTACTTAGAACTGTCAAACTCCATTTAAGCACAATTTTTGCTTACAAGCTGAAGTGTCAAACTCTATGTATAAAAAATTAATGAATTCGCCGTATTGTTGTTTTTGCCATCTGTTTCATTTCGCCATGGTGTATACCATAGATTAATATACGGTATACGCTCTAGAAATTTCTTAACTTATTAAAAATTATGCTCTAAATTTCCTTGACTAAAAAACACAACACACAAACTGTGAATACTCATTTTACATTTGCATGAGTAACGATTTTACTGTAAATGAAATAAAAATCAAAAAAAGATATGATCGAAAACAAAATTTTTGTATTTATTCATTTTTGTGGTAAATTCAATGTAAACAAACTGTAAACTATTTGTGTTAAATACAAATTGTGTTTATTGTAATCTAAATTAAAATTCAAATTCATGTTTATTTGTTTTTTTTTTTTTTTTTTTTTTTGGAATTTTTATAATTTTGCAATATGTGGCAAGTATTTAGTTATATAGTTATCAAGTAAAAGGTTTCTGTAAAATGAAACATAAACTTTTTACACTTTCACCTTTGTTAAAGGCAAAAGTTTTCTTTAGATATTATCACAAAAATGACTGAATGTTTATTCAACAAAAACTTTATTTTTACGCTTGTTTTGAGGTTTTTTGTCTGTAAATTCAAGGACCTCCTAAGCGGCAATATGAGTTTGAGTCAATATGTGTGTGTGTGAACATTATAGTCTAAGACAACGGCAAAATTTAAATAGTTTTACGAGTACTTTAAAAATTGTTTGAGGTTATTGCTGGGACAGATCGTTTTGCTATTCATAAATTTTTTATACAATTCATTCTATTGATTTTTTAATTACATTTTATATATAAAAAGAAAGGACAAAGAAACAAAAGGAAAAACAAAAAGATTTCAAGTTGTCCATGAAAATGATTCTTTTGGTATAAAAGTACTTGTCGTACCAACTATTTAACATCAGCAGCATTTAATACTCGTAACCTCTACAACCAACTAATTACATTGAACGACATGTTTTTTGTGATAAAAGCCCTTAAATGCAGGAAGTTCATCATTTTTTATTTTTTTTTTTTTCATTTTTTAATTACAATTGAAAAATGTTTTGTAAGTAGTTTTGTACTAAAAAAAAAAGAACACACTAAATATGTAAATTATATTGTTTACACATATAAATGTATAAAAAGTGTTACATCAATTACTGTACAACGTAATCATATTTATATTTATACATTGTATTT
This sequence comes from Protocalliphora azurea, assembly GCA_932274085.1. Taxonomy (NCBI): domain Eukaryota; kingdom Metazoa; phylum Arthropoda; class Insecta; order Diptera; family Calliphoridae; genus Protocalliphora; species Protocalliphora azurea. Next base: position 151,582,264 of record OW026522.1, read on the forward strand.
ATTTGTATCTATGAAATTATGAGAAAAAAAACTACATACATACATATTACTAAATACTTTTTCATATACAAGTTCAACAGCAATCTTGTTATTCGAATAAATTGATAAACTTGTTATTTATGGCAGGAAATTACGATTCTTCTTTTACAGCCTTTTCTATACGTGGCAAGGATATTTGTATGTAAGTTTGTCATGCCATATGCAAATTTTCTCATTATTCATTGCCAGGGCAAACAAAAATATGCTCTTAAGTTCGGAAAATATGACCTTTAAAATAAAAAATATGCTCTAAAATGTTATTTTCTCTTGGCTAAAGTATTCACGCCAAAAATAACCTGAATAATTTCTAAAAAATATTTTCTATTTAGTCTTAAAAATATTTAAATTCATAACATGAAAGTTATTAGGGAATTAAAAAAATTTAAAAAAACAGTAAAACGAAAATGTCAATAATGGCAAATTATATAAAAAAATTCTATTGTGTGTAAAATTTGTCTTTTGAGTATAAAATAGGAATATTATGTCCCTTAGTGTATGATATGCAAAATGAAGTTTTTAAAAAATATGCCGTTTAAATTATGCTGTAGCAAATCAATACCAAAATTTTTAAAAATTTCTAAATTGGATTAATAACTAACATTTTGGTTCATTTGAAGTCGAGAAAAATATGATTTCATATATATTTGATTGCCCTGTTCATTAGGAATTAAATTTTGGGACTTTAAAAATAGGGAAGTTGATATAGCGATATTGGGCTGTGTATTGTTATCTACTTTCTGAGAGCCTAAGATAACTTATATTCCATAAATTTCACAAAAAAAAATTGTTTTCACAAAAACAGATTTTTCATTAAAAAGAATGACGTTTGACTAAATACTGAATTATTAATAAACCTGATTTTTGGTGATACAGTTGAACACTGTTATAACGAATTCGAAGGGACCGACAAATACTAATATTTTGAATTAAAGCGTATTTTTTTCTTTAAAAAATTAACTGTTTTTATGATTTTAAATATTAATGATTTTAATATATCAGGAAAAATATCTTTCGCATTCATCATTCATTTGACAATTGAAATAATTTATATTTTTTATTCTACACAATGTTTTTGAAATTGGCATGTTTTGAGATATTTAATTTTGATTAATAGCAATTTTCTTTTTATATTTAATTTTTAATACTTTTATAATTTCAGTTTCATTTTTAGCTATTTTCGATAAATGTGTATGTGTTATGTTAAAAAGGTCAACAATTATAAATATAAAATTATAAATATAAATATTTGTTCTATAATTTAAATTGAAATAAATATATAACTCTCTAAAAGATCTATAAAAAATGATTTCTAACTATCATTACAAAAAATTTTTACTAAAAACGATTTTCACAGAAAAAAAGCTTTCCATAAAAACATTTTCTACTAAAACTCAATTTATTTCATTAAAAAACGGATTAAAAGATAAAATATGTTACAATTTTTTACTGCAAAAAAAAATAAAAATTAAAAAAAAAATTAACTAAAAACCGATTTTTCACCAAAAACCGATTTTCACTAAAAAAAAGCAAGATTTTTTACTAACAAACGTATTTTGTACTAATAAACCTATTTTTCACTAACAAACCGATTTTGCACTAAAAAAAAACACTTTTCATTAAAAATCGATTTTTTACTAAAAATCCAATTTCTCACTATATTTCACCAATTTTTTACTAAAAAACTGATTTTTCACTAAAAACAAATTATTCACTAAAAAAACAGATTTTTATTAAAAAAAAAGTTTTTTACTAAAAAATATATTTTTTGCCAAGAACCGATTTTCACTTAAATAACCCTGAAACCCAAAAACCGATTTTTACTAAAGAAAACTAAAGTGAATGATTATACAAGATTCTAAATCACGGAAAATATCACTTTAATTTTTATTCTTTGGAAAATAATAATTAAAAAAATTCATTAATTTTTGTTTCCATTAAATGTGTGTACGTCATAGTGACGTAAGAAATTATTTTTCCATTTCATGAGAAATTGTATAAAGGTTCTCTAAACAACTAAAATTAAATAAAATTCTAAATAACTATATTGATAAATACATAAAAGGACTGGGAAAAGTGTTTTTCACTCAAATGTAAAATTAAAATAATATTAAAATCACGGTTACTTGGTTATCGGGTTATGTGGTTATAAATAACATTAATTTATGTTGGTTATGTGCTTATTTTTATACAATAAACTGTTTGAAGTTTTTGTGAAACATAATAGATTCGACGCCAATTTGCAATTAAAATTAAAAATAAAATGGCTAAGAACAAGATAAAAATCTTATTTAGAGGCTTTAAAGAAGAAGATTTTTACATAATTTATAAATAAAAAATTGGGTTAAGCAAAATTGATTGTTTTTATATAATAGAAAGTCTCCAATTAGAAATAGAATATAAATCTAGAGAGTGTTTTAAATTTTTAGTAATAAAAAATTACTAAACTTTAACATTTAACAGTCTTATATATTTTAATAAAAATACAACCTTTCTAATATGCAAGTGTTTATAATAGATAATTTTTTTCCAAGTATGCAAGTACATACTTCGTATGTAGTCATGCATACTTATTGCGGTTATTATCTAATTTAAATGTTCTTTAAGAATTCTGAACAACTTGCAACCACATTTCAAAATTGGTTTTATTAACTTATAAGTAAAAATGCACGAATATAATAGAATAATGAAATCTAAAATATCTATTTTCTATTTACATATTTAGTTAGGACACATAAACACACTTGGATAAATATATCTGACAGACTTATAAACGAAACAATTTATTTTTTTATTTAATACATAATAGAAATACTTTGGCGAAGTATCTAAAGGAAATATGAAAAAGAATTTAGTCTTGATTTTATTTACAAATTCAAATACTTTATTTATACCTTAACAAAAAAATGTTTCTTTAACATGTCTTCTGTATTAACAGGTGTAAAACGATGTTTTTGGTAAGACACTTTATCGTGAAGTTAATTTAGTTTACTAAAATTGATGTTTTTAGTTGTCATTAACATTATGATTTATTATTTAAGAAAAAAATTTACTAAATTAAAAAAATGTAGATTAAACTAAGTATATTGAAACATTCGTCCGGATTTAAACATAAAAATGAAGAATTAATTCCTTTTAATATTCGTTTTGCTTTGTACGTTTACACATGCATATTTTATAATATATTTTTATATTGTATTTGAAACAATATTTAACATGTATTGTGTTTTAGGGCAAAGAATGCAGAACATACAAAATTTGCTAACTTGCATTTTGGGTATATAGTTTTAAAAGGCCTCTATTGTAGCCTGTCATAATATGAAAGAAACTATTAAATTGCATTGTATTCATAAGCTATAGAGAAATACATACAAATTGTATGTTTGAATACATACACACACATAAACATGTATTATATGGGGCATTCCTTATTATAATTAACATTAAAAATAAGTTTTATAGAATAGAGTTTTATAGAACAAATTAATGTTTAACATCTCATCTTTATAAGAAAATATAAATTTAAATTGTTTTCAAATTTTTTTTTAATTTTTCGAAACATACTTTTAATTTCTACAAATATTTTTCAGTATGAGAAGAAAGCATGATTCGAAATATTCAAATATCGTTTTATCAAACTCTGGGAAATGCTTGAATTCGAGCTATTCACAAATATTTTTTTTATACAATTTTCAAAATATTTCAAAATTCAAACCAATATAGCTGTCTTATACTCGCTAGATTAAGTACATTTGAAATAAATAATTTTTTAATAAAAAGCTAGCACAATTTAATGAGAATTATTTTCGAATTTTAAACTTTGTGAAATATAACTTTGCGTATATTTTATGTTTAGACATAAGTTTCAAAAACTAATCTACACATTTTTGGTTTTAAATATTTTATTTTTTAAATAAAATATAATGGCTTACAAAAATGTACATTTAATGAATTTCAAAAATTTTCGAAATTCTTTGAAACATACTTTATATATCTTGTATTTCCAACGTTTGTTAAAAACAGCAAAACTATTGATGCATTTGATAGACCTTATAAAATAATTAAGAAATCAAAAATTTTAGATCATTCACCTAAAATCTCAAAGAAATACAGCCATTTAAACCTAAAAAAAGTATAAAAAATTGAGTTGAAACTATCGAGGATTTTTTAATTTGTTTCAGTTTTGCACTGACAATTTACGTCTTTTAGATTAAAACTCTTAATCAGTCGAGAGACAACACTTTAGAACCGTTTTACTACCTAGTGAAAAGTTATGCGGTGATAAAAATAGAAATAAAAAATTATCGATTTTTTAAATTTTACGGTCTTTTAATAGAAAATTTTCGTGTAGTGAAATTTTAATTTAGAGAACAGAATTTTAAAGACGAAATGATTCTCTATAGTTAGAGGTATATCTCGTTGATGACAGGAAACCAGGCATGGGATACCATCATCACAAAATTCCACATATTTGTTTGTAATGTTTGTAAAATTGATTTTTTTACTACCGACAAATAATTATATGCACTTTTTAAAATTTTCACCAAATTCTCAAATTTTGTTCTGCATTTTTTTAATATAAGATATGACTTTATATTATCAAAAAGTACCTATAAAGAATTGTTAAAACTGGTAATGTGAAAAAAATGTATGTCAAATAAAAGAATTTTATTTGCTTAATATAAAAATTCAGGTGGCGACAAAATATTTTAAGGACTTATAATTGTACCAAAAATCAGCCAACATATTTCACATTATAATTCGAATTTTAAAATAATAGTAGCTATTTTAGATGTATAACATGACTAAATAATATATATTTTTAAAATTTTGTGAAAATTCACTTTTTAAAAAAACTAAAATTACGTTTTTTGTAAGGAATATTATCATATTTGTTCATATTTTTTCATATATTTTTCACTTGATTTTTTCAGCAAAATATCCCAAAATATGTCTACTATTACCCACTATTTTAAGAGATTTTTGAACATTTTTTGCTATTTATAAAATTATGTAGAAAATAAAATTAAAATTTTTTCTTTTCAGTGTACTTCGATAAATATTAAAAATTTAGTAATAGTTTTAACATGTACTAATAGCACTTTAGGTGTTTTATGAAATAGCGGTGTTTTGGTTTCGACTTTACACCTCCACAACATTTGCGCGCATGGATAAAAATAATTAACTCGAACAGACTTTGCATTAGTGCTTTGCATTAGTACTACTTTTGAATACTCGATACTACTCAATACATTTCATTTGTGTACTCAATACTACTCTATACTTAACGGATTTTTTAATTTAAAATATATTTTCTAATTACTGTTCTTTTACTTAAAAATGAAACAAATATATTTTACTAATTAGCATGAAATTTTATAAATTTATTTATACAAAATATAAAATATTTTTATTTATTTTTTAACTTTAAATGCAATCTTAACAAAAATCAATAAAATTAATTTCATATATTTGTAAATAAATTTGTAACATTATATAAGTTTATATTTTAGCCGTTTATTTTTAATACGATGTCATTAAAAAATTAAACTGTGAAAGTATTGAGTAACCTCTTTACAATATTGGGTACACAAAAAAAAGATGCAAATATTCGATACTTGATACTTAATTCTCATATGTGCCAAAAATTATTCCATTCTGAAGTTTATTCAATATATCAGGAAATTATAAATTTGAGAAAATGTACTTTTTCCATCCATACCACTGTGTTGCCACCATTTCCGATACCCCTAAATCTGTGTAATCTTATAAATAAAAGCTGGTTGTGCCAAGTTTGAATATGTTATTGTAATTATTATGTGATTTATGTGGACCAATTCGTATGAAATTTGTATCAAGGTCTGAAATAATGAACCGATGAGAATTAATTTCAGTAGTAATTTTTCTGGTTTCATAAAAAGTATAAATAATAAATTTCATTCAATTATTTTCAAAATTGCAAGCTGCAGACCTAAAAAATTCAAAGGTACATCAAACATTTCAAAATGTCTTAAAATCAAAATTCACAAAAATTCGCAAAATGTTAAAATCGAATGTACAGCTGGACATTCTGATCTTTAAGGTGTATGTAAAAGTTGTGCATAATTCCGGATATTTATGTTACTTTTTTTGCTTTTAAAAATTTTAAAACTAGAAAAATTATAGCAATTATAATGTCAATTTGACCACGTGGCGACTGCATTTTTGTACAAACATTTTTACACTAGTTCTTTAAAAAATTTGCTAACACAAATAGTAAAAACTCTTTATTCTTATTATAATGTAAGATGAAAGTATTTAATTTTTGTTTCACTTTCACAGTCACGACTACACATAAACGTTGACGACAAATGTTGTGAACAAATATTGTGTAGAAAATTTTCCCCCTTAAAGTTATATAAGAATTATATCATAAAATGCATTTTTAATTTTTGATTTATTAGCAATGGTCTCCATATAGTTACCCTTATGTGCAACATTTTAATTATCTTAGAATATCTCAGAATACATTTAATCCATTTGTATTAAATAAAACACCATTTTCCAGAAAACAAACCTTTAACCCCATTAAAATCCATTAACAATAAAACAATAACTACAAGTTAAGCACTAACTTTCAGTTTAAACAAAAAGTTAAAATAAAATCAATAACACAATGTTTTCGTTAGCACTAACTTTAAGTTAAACTTAATCAAACAAAATTTTTCTAGCTGTTTTTTAACTTTCAGTTTATACAAAAATGAAAAAATTATACAATCTGAAACAAAGGCACATTGTTTACATGGTTCCAGCTATTTATTAAAAGAACAATACGAAAATATTCATGTTACCATTGAGATCAAAGTTTGGGTCAAAACATCTTTTTAAAGTGGCACATTTTGGTAAATAAAATTGGTTAAAATTGTTTAAATAACCTCCATACAAATGTTTTCCTGGAATCTATAGTTTAATATATCTTTTATATTTGTTCCACTCTCAAAAATGATGTTCATATATCTCCAATAAATTTCAACCCGGTGATGAAATTTGGGACAAATATGTTTCGACCGCCCAGTCCTGAACCCAATTATATCCAGATTTTATTCCTAGCGAGTAGAGTTATCAGAACGAAATTGTAAGATTTAATTGATTGTTTGTATTTATTGAACTAGCACATTATATTATAGCAACCTTTAAATATTTCTGTGATTCCCTAATGGCAATCTGTAGTAACATTAAAGGGGTTCGCAAATAAATGTAAACTTTTTTAAGATCCTCCAAAAAAAGTATACCATTAGACTCATAATGTCTCTATTTACATAAATACATACATACATACATACATACATACATAGATACATACATACATATATGATTTAAGGAAGTCTGTCAAACTGTCTATGTTCATGTAAACCTTATGAGTGAAATACACACCGCAACTTTGAATATATTTTGCTGAAATTAACTGGTCCATATTTGACCATAGTTTCCACATAAAATTCACTTCAGAAAATCACTTTTAAAATAATAAATTGTAACCATTTCTTACAAAGGTATAAATGATTCTTTTAATTTCACAACATAAGTAAAATTATTTAAAATATTTTGACTTTTAGATATAAAACAAATTCATAATAATTCTAACTGAAAGTTAACTAGCTTTTTAACACTGTTAATAAAAAATTTTAACCGTACTTTGTATTAACGGGTATAAATGTCATACATTTTTTATATAATTTTAACTTATATAATCAAATAACAATAAATTCAAAATTCAAAGAGAGTTTCCAAATGGATTTGCTCATTTAATCCTGGAAAATATTCTTAGGATTATTGGTGCATATTTTCGTTCATTTATTATTAAGAATTAAAAAGTTGCACAGAAGTACTTATGAATAGCAAATGACAAACATTTCCCACTGTGAGTCAAATTACAATTTCATGTTTTTTTTTTTTTTTAGATAAACATGATAGCATGGAATGACCCATATATATTATATTGTTGAATTGAGTATATAAGTACGCATTACATACTTGTATAGCACAATCTGCACTTCATGTTTTTGGCCTTACATTTATCGTTTATAAAAACAAAAAAATAAATAGAAAAAAATCCTGGTTCTATTGAAGAGATATTGTTAAGTGTGTGATTTGAATAAATTATTCTAATAAAATGCTTATTAAACACAAATACATGTATGTAACTACAAAGTTCTTTCTATATGTATGTATATGAGAAAATTTACTTGTTGTTATATTGTATATTGTAATAATTAAAGTAATAAATAGTAATTTAATTAATACGAGTATTTTACTTACCTTTGATGGTCGATCTATTTGTCCCAGGAAAAATGTCAACAGTGATATTATAATGAAATTTACGCCTCCAGCAAAATCTGTTAATTTATCCATTTGAAGTATTGAATTGATGAGAAAGAAAAATATTTGCATGCTGACCGTTACAATGGCACTGATGGCATAATGATCATAATCCAATATATTAATGGCCATTATTCTTTGTTATTGTTGTTATTAATAATTCTTTATAATTTTTTATTATTTATTAGATTAAAATATCAATTATATTGATATTGATGTGTTCGGTAATGATATAGAATTATTTCATAAATACCGTTGACAAACAACAGCTAAACAATAACAATAACAACAACGTTTGAAGGCAAATGACGTTACTAATTATGGTAAATTACATTTAAGTGGCGAATAGTGGGTGTTTGTCTTTGTGATTATAGAAGAAAAAGTAAATATATTCGTATTATTTCTATGGGAAATTTATTTATTATTATTTTTTATCTTTTTTTATTAAATTATAGGCAGTTTTAAATAATTTTTAAAATAATTATGTCTGTATATTAATGATGTTATTATATAAATATAATTTAGTTAGTTATTGTATTCAAATAATCTAATAAATGTAGTCAGTTGAAAATTGCATTTGATGAAATTGTTTTTGTTGTTGTTATTTGCAAGAGTAAAATAATCAATTAAAGCCATAACAAATATTGACTGACATCAGACTTTTATTGAAAAATTATACAAATTTAAATAAAATTGAGCAATTAATTGAACAACAACTTCTGTGGGCAACATTAACATTATCTGATGGGTTTTTTTTTTTTTTTGTTTGTGTTGTTTGCTGGTTTTGTCTTTTATTTTTAAATTATTTGTTGTTATTTTCTTTTTTTCTTCGATTATTGTTATTTTTTCGTTCAGTCAATTTTCTCTTCATCTAACTGTTTGTAATAAATATAAAAGAAAAAGAAAGAGGAGAAAGAAAAAATTAGAAAAAATATAAAAGTCCATTAAATTTAAGGTTTTTTATTGAATTTTTGTTTGGTTTGCTATTATTATATATAATCGTCTGCTGTAGTATTATTTATTTAGGTTTTCTTTTTTCTTTTTATTTTCTAAAAATAAATTTAAAATATATTAAGGCCCTCTAACTACTATAATTCACAAATTATTATTGTTTACTTATTGTGCACGTCAAAAAAATTTCTTCAAGCAATAAAGTAAATAAATAATAAATTTCCACTTATTTATAGTTTTTTCCCACAATATTTTTTTCAGGAATATTGATTTTTTTTTTTAATTCGGGAATTTTTTGTTATATATTAAAATATCCAATTAAAAAAAAAAGTATATATTGTTATCTACAACGAAAATGTCTTTCATCGTTGTATTGATTTTATAGAATAAAGTAAGAAAAACTGTAAAAAAATACAAATTTCAGAGTTTTATTGTAATATTGCTACAAAGGTTAATTAAAGTTTAAACATTTGCGGAAAGTTGAAGACTTTGTCTTTCCGAAACTGTCAAAAAAATCGAATTCGTTGGAAAAATTATATTGTTAACATTTTTTTCGGCCGTGAAGTCTAAAAAAATCGTTTTTTGTCAATAACTCCATGTGTGTATTTTAATTTCAGAATATTACATTGTTAACATTTTTTTCGGCCGTGAAGTCTAATTTACCCAACTAGGCTTATGATCCGTTTAGAGCTTAAAACACATTTTCAATTAAAAATACTTAAATTAATTATAAGTTTTTTGGGGGGCAAGGTCATAAAGATGTACTCCTTGATCAAAGGACTTCTAAAGTTTGTTTAGGTTTCATCAATATTATCATCATCAGTTTCATAAATATATATATATATATATATATATATATATATATTTTTTTTTTTTGCTTATCCCCGAGTTGTAAAAAGATTAAGATCGCTATGTTTTGTATTCTATATATTTTAAATATAATTTTTTTCGAAATTTTTTCATATTTGTCGAAATCTCTTAAAAATGCTAAATTTTTCTTTATGTTTCTTCAAATTCGAAATATGCTAAGCTAAAAATTGCGTTTTTTTAATGACATAGGACTAATTTAGCCACAAAATTTTTTTAATTATTAATTTTCCAAAAAAACTTAAATATAACAAATTTAACCAATAACACTTGGTAAAGCAGTAACACTTAAGAAAATAAATACAAAAATATTATTTTTAATATTTCCCCGCTATTTTGTAAATTTATTATATTCTAACTAATTTAAATACAATACAATTATAAATATAATCTAATTTTTTAACCGAGAATCTCTGGCGGAAATCGTACCGACTGAACCAGGCTGACAGACCAGCTCGCTACCCAGCAGGGCAGTTGGTAGTGACAAGAATAATTTATATAGAGACTTTTTTTGTTAGTGTTTTACAAAATAAGTGGAAAATATTAAATTATTAAGTGTTGTCCAATGGGTTCAAATTTATTTTTAACTATTCCTTATAAAAAACTGTTATCAAGTCTGCAACTGTTTTCAATATTGTATAATGTATAATTTTCACAGTGTATTTATAAATTATTTAATATATTTCAATAATACTCTTTACCAATAAAAAGCTAAAAAACGTAGGAATAAACAAAAAGCAAAAAGGACGAATACTCTTTTATTGATTCATTTAGTCAGCTGTTTATTTCACAGGAGGAGTTTCATTCATTTAATTTCTGTTTTTTTTTACAATCTCCTCCTTTTTGAAAATCATCAAGAAATTGTTTTGTTTATTCAACAAAAAGTGACCGGAATTTATAACGAATTATTGTCTAAAACTTTATCGCTATTTATCAACTTTTATTACAAACTTAATAGAAAGGATTATAAAATGTTTCGCATTAAATGTCCTTGAACAATTTAAAAACTTTACAGCTGTAGGAGATATGGAAAATGAAGATTTTCAACAATTAAAAGATTAAGTTTAGAATTTTAATGAAATAATATTAGTATATATGTATGTGTGTATGTATGTATGTATGTATAAGTTTTATACAATAAACCAATAAATTCGATCTCCACCTGCTCATTTTTTAAACAAATTGAGGGTGTGATTTTAATTAGGTTTGCAAATTAATCTCAAAAGAAATACAAAATATTTTATCAATCCATTATTATTTTTTTATACAATATTTTCTACGAAAGTATCATTGTATGTATGAATATGTGTATGAATATGTGTATAATAAATTTATATGTATGATTGTTCACTTTTTAACATTTTATCCTTGATTTAATTAGACACTTTGATCCTTCATCCATACAAATGTATTGCAATCACGTTTCCACATGGGTGACTTTGAATTTTTATCTTGTGTTTTTTGTGTTAGTTTCAGTTTTAGCTTTTGGTCGTTCATTCGCTTCAAGTTTTTAATATATAAACATGAAATTTCACTTTCACTATTTAAGGCTATTCCCTGCAGGAAAACAAATTACAGAAACTCTTAAAGAATCAGGCCTTTCAGTTTTATATACGCAGCTTTTTGGTACAGGGCATTTAGAAAGAGCTTCTAAAGAAATCATTTAAGGAAATTTTAATAATAAAAAAACTGAGTACTTAAACAAACAGAATATAAAGTTAGTTAAATTTTCTTGTCATTAAATTTAAGGCTTTTAAGAAATCCTTTTCTTTTCTTCTTCTGTCGCCATGTATGTTTGTGTGAAAATATAACTGATATTTAACTCATGTTGGACATGTATACGTAGGAGGAATCGTTTAAATTTAATACTACATACTTACATATACATATATATATATATATATATATATATATATATATATATATATATGTATGACAAAGTATATAATAGCAGCAGGACCAGCAACTATTATTCTTTTAAACCTACACACATACCAATATATGTATATATATTTAATATGGATATACGTCCAATATGAATACAATGATGATTTGATTGTTTAATATAATGACTTGATATATAATTTACTAATTCACTTATTTGTTTGTTCCTCAAATACAGAACAAAATAAAAACATCAAAGGCTTATACCCAATATGTAGAATCAAAGATAGTTGTTTTGAAAATACATACATATCTTTAAATGTAATTATAACTATTGTTTTAAAACCAAAATGCATTTTATTTTAACAAGAATTCTGGCAACAAAAAATAAAAAAATAAATAATATAATAAAAAAAAAGTATTAAACTTCTCAGAAGATCTCACCTTTTCCCTGAAAAATTTATTGCGATATTGTTAAAATTCCTATAAATTTATAAAATATAATTTTTTAAAACATATCTTCTTATATTATCCTTGTGTAAACTACCAACCAAAATTCAATCTCTTCATCTCTTTCTCTTATGGTTTATATTAGATGAAAATAAAATATTTTGATATGTCGTCCTAAAATGAATGACAGTTTAACCTTAGCAGGAAGAGAAAACATTTCTACATATAATATATATATATATATATATATATATATATATATATAACAGTGAAATGTTTTTATATCGTTACAAGTCAAATGAAAAGAATAATCGTTTCCTTAACTGCCAGCTAAAGTTACGTTTAAAAGCAAAAAATATCAAATTACAATCTTAACACTCATAATCGACTATATGCATATTTTTTGTTACGCTACTCTTATACTAAAATACCTTCTTCTTATTTTTTTTTTTTTTTTGACAATCAAAACTCCATTTTAGTTGATTATTTTTCATGTCAAAATTATACTAAAGGGATTGATGATTGATAATTTCATAGTTGTCAAATATTTGGAAAAATAAGGGGGAAATATTTGCCTATGACCTATACATATTTTTAAAGTAAAATATTTGTTTTTAGAAAGTTTATTTGAAATTGCTAGAAGAAAAATTCAAACATGTAAGAAAAACCTCTCTATATTTACACTGATTACAGTGGTAGGTATATATGTATGTATGTATGTATGTATATATGTATATATGTATGTATGTACGTTTGTATATTTTAAAGAAATCTTAAGAAAATATATAATACATAAATACTTTGAAATTTTGATATTGAATGTCTTCTAAGAAAGGTTTGGGGTTTCTCGTGATATTTCTTTACCCGGGAAACGGGAACGAAAAATTAAATTTCCCGGGAATTCCCGAGAATTTATATTTAAAAACTCAAATTATAAGAAAAAAACACTATCATAATTATTAAAAAAAATGATAAATCAATATTAAAGTATGACGTATCTTTCAAGATTTAAACAATTTCAAATATTTCATACAAGTAAAATAAGTACTTACTGCCAGTTTTTTATAACACGAGCGTAAAAACAACTCGTCTAACTTACATTTAAAACAAAAAAAAATTTCAAAATTTGTTTTTGTTTTAAATGTAAGTTAGACGAGTCGTTTTTGCGCTCGTGTTATAGAAACAGGCAGTTATTGTAAGTTATAAAACTGTATATCTCAGATTTTTAGGTTAATATAAATAAATAAACCATAAACCATAATAACCATAAACTTAAATATAGTACCATAGTATATTTAAGTTTCAATACAAATAGTTTTTCTTATCGTTTTCTTTCCATTTTATCTTCATCTTTCATTACTAATTAATTGTTTCTAATTTAGAGATGTAAAACACAATTCTGGAAAATATTTAAAATTTGTTCTATTAATAGTTTTAAATTCCTTAGTTAAGTTTTGAGGCTTTACTTTTGTTACAGTTTCATTGCTTGTATAAGACATATCTCTCAAAAGAACTGAAACATGTTGTGTTTTTAAAGCAAAAACTCTCAACTTAACAATTTTTTTTATAATAGTGAATATTTTCAAAGCGCAGTTTATTTAATATTCAATTCCACAAACCAATAATACAATTAAAAAATCAAAAATTTAACGTGCTAAAATAAAATTGTTTTAAAATTTCATTAAATTCTTGAGACATTCTATGACAAGAAGTATTAATACTTTTAAAAACTAAAATATTTCGTATTTTATTAGTATGTCAAAAGATAGGGAATACTTCAAACGATAATACAATGATTTTATATGTAATTTAGTTTTTATTTTTCTTTAAATATTTTTTTTTTTTTAATTTTTTCTGTTTTAGAAAACTTTTGTATAATCTTATTCTTGATAATGTAGAAAAAATACCTATTGATACATATGAAAATAAAATGTTTTTGAATAATTTATAATATAACTTTTGTATCGAATTTTTGACAAATCTTAATATTCTAAAAATGACTTTAGTAAGAAGTGTGTGTACAATAATGTAAATTTTTAATTGAGACGTTAAAAACAGTAATAGCTTTGCTATAGGATTTTAAAACTACATATTAAATTAACATTAAATTTCCCGTTTTTCCAGGAAAAATTTAAAAAAAAATCTCGTGAATTCCTGGACCCCAAACCCTATTTCTTAGACATAAGATCTTTCTTCGCATAATTTCAGTTCGCATATTATAGAATGTTCCAAATATATCACATAAGAGACCTTTATTAAGGTAAAATATTCCGACCGAATTATCTTACTTGTTTACATTATATATGAAATTATATTGACCAAGGATTAATATTATGCATTAACTATACAGAAATATGTGTAGTTTTAGTTTTTAAATGGAAATAAATTTAAAATATGAAAAATTATTAAACTGTAGCTTAAGTTGAACTACCCAGCAAAAACTTTTCTTACCTGTTAAGCTAACAGGTATAATTTGAAACAAAAATAAAATACTTATTTTTTGCCTGAATAACCAGTTATTTCGGTTCCAGTTCTCCACAAATTCATGTAGTTATTTTTAGATTCTAGGAGTGCTCGAAAATATGTTCCTAAACAAAAATAAAAATAAAAAACAAAAAAAAAATTGCCGTCAGTGAGATTTGAACTTGGACGTAAATTAATCCAGCGCTTTAGCCAACTGTTTTAAGTGATTGCAATATTTCTGTGCTATTATACTATTGAGTACTTTTTTATGTAATATAGAGTAGACAAGAAACTACTTTAATAAGTAGTTACCATTACCGAGAACCAAAAAGTTTTTGCTGGGTAAAAATATTTTACAAATGAAAATTTTTTAAAATTGTTTTTAGCTTAATAAATGTAATAATTTTAATAATACAGTTTTCTTAGCACAGAAAATTTTGCTACCATAAAAATTAAAATTTATGAGAAATGAAAATTTGAAAAATCAAAATTATATTATATATTATAGTTCCTTATAGATTATACACTATTTGCCTGCCAAATCTCAAGAAAATCGGTTTATTAGTTAAGAAAATATAGGGAGGGGAGCTTTTACCCCTTGTGGCCTATTTTATATACTTGACGAATCTATTAATAGATTTTAAATGTCTCTGGCAGAACTTCTTTTAAATCATTTTATGATTATGTTTGGCTTGATTTTTCCAAAGAATAAGGAACAATGGATAATTTTGAAAAATATTTTGATAACGGTGATTCTAACGATGTGCACAGTGAGTTAAAAAATATTAAATAGTAGAAAATTTAATTTAAAAGTGCATTTGTTTAAAATGCTTGATGCATTCGTTATAAAAAGTGCGGTGAAATCGAACACTAAAATTGTTAAAAAAAAAAACAAAACTTATAAAAACAAAAATTTAAATAAATAAGCATGAAATAATACGAAACAGAAAACGGGTTACCATTTGAAATTTTAAACAGTAATAACATTTTGAAGCCCATATCAAGTGCTTTAGAGAATAACCACGAACAAATGTTTACTTTAAATAACGAAAACTCCAAAAAATTGTTATCAGATGTTGTCACAAAATTTCAAAATATATAAAAAGATATATTTTTAGACCATGAAAATTACTCGTATCTAAAACTTAAAATTTTAAATGAAATAAAAATATAAAGATGCGCTACACATATTTCACACTTAGTCACTATTGACGTTATAAAAAATTCATATGTTAAGGAATTTATTATATTGCGAAATTTTTAAGAAAACCTACAAATGGTTTTTGTTATTTATTTGAATTAAATAAATTGTGCACTCCTCTAACTCGATGAGGTTCCACTTTTTGGATGAATCTAAAAAATTCAAAATCTTTACTGGAACAAAAAGAAGTTTGCTCAAATAATACACCGGATAACCTGTTTGAGGCAAATAAAACATTTTGGAAAAACGTGGATGATTTCTTATTGGTTTTCAATCCTTTAAATAAACTTTTAATCAAATTTCAAAACGAAAATCTAAATTATATTGATTTCTATGCCAATTGGCTTAAATGTAAACAACTTATAAAGCAAATAACAGACAAATTTTTAGAAAATACTTTTACAAAAACGCTTGGAGAAGCAACGCTGTAAAATTTGGAAAAACGTTCGATGTAATTTGTTCCCTCGTTTTAATCAAACACTTTCCAACAACGAAAAAGAAAAAACAGCGTATTTAAAAAAAGTATGGGTTAAATTTATATCTCTAAGCAAAGAATATGCCATAAAAGAACTAGACGATTGTGTTGAGGAAACCATTGAATAAGAAGATATACCCAGCAAAAACTTTGCTTTCCTGGTAAGCTAGCAGGTATAATTGGAAACAAAAATAAACTACTTATTTTTTGCCTGAATAACTAGTTATTTTTGTTCGACTTGTCCACAAATTCATGTAGTTATTTTTTGACTCTAGGGGTACTCAAAAATATGTACCTAAACGAAAACAAAAATAAAAAAAAAACAAAAAAATTTTGCCGTCAGTGAGACTCGAACTTGGACATACACTAACCATTCGCTTTTACTGATTAACGTCTTACTCAGTACACCATCTCGCACATAGCATCCTAAGCGACAAAAACTCTATTTAGTTTAAAATATCTTTTTAGACATTTTGTTATAAAAAACTA
The DNA here is from genome assembly GCA_932274085.1 of Protocalliphora azurea. Classification (NCBI taxonomy): domain Eukaryota; kingdom Metazoa; phylum Arthropoda; class Insecta; order Diptera; family Calliphoridae; genus Protocalliphora; species Protocalliphora azurea. The sequence goes on from OW026522.1 coordinate 151,599,438, forward strand.
ACAGCTTCAGAATGGGATTGAACCAACAACCTTCTGGTTGTTAATCTGGCGCTCTAGCCAACTCATCCACGTGATTGCAGTATTACTGCGCTATTATGCTATTGAGTACTTATTAATGTAATACAGAGTAGGTAAATAATAATGACGCCTCATTACCAAGAAACTACTTTAATAAGTAGTTGTTATTACCGAAAACCAAAAAGTTTTTGCTGGGTATTGACAGCTTTTCTACGTCAAGATATTATGGAAGAATGCGAGACTATCAAAATTACAAAAATTAAAAGGCTAAAGTTTCCATTTTCAAAAAGTGACTCCCGCGTTTTGAAATATTAGGTGTACAGAAATCGGTTGCTGAAGAACTGTACATAACAGCTAACATAATATTTGGAGTTTCATCGACACAGGTAAGTTTATTTTGACTCGAAAATCGACACCCTCTAAGTTATGTTAAATCTTCTATCTTTACAATTTACAATATAAAGAGCCTTTTCTTCACAAAGAATCATTCTCACTTTCATTCTCCAGAAATAGACTGAGTCCAGATACACTCGAAAATGTATTATTGGAGAAACTTAATTCTTCTCTTTTGGATCAAGCAATTGAAGAAATCAATTTTGAAGAATAAGTTTCCTTAAATTATCATTTTAATTGACTTTAAAATGTATCATAATTGCATTTTTAAAACTTTAAATTAAATATTTTTAGTTTTTTTAAGTAATTTTTTTAAATTTCTCATTAAATTTTTGTTTAAATTTTATAGTAAGAAAAATTTCATTTCTCATAAATATTTAGTTTTAATTTTTAAAATTTATATTACTTTACTAGTAGAATTTGTTGAAATTATAAACAATTATAATTTGAATATGTGGAAAAACTAAAAAAAATATTGTGTTTGTCATTCCGTGTGTAGCATGTCGAAATAATCGTCTAAGACCCCATAATGTATATATATTTTGGGTTCTCGTGAAAATCTAAGACGATCCGTCTGTCGGTTAAAAATAAGATAGGTCTCGGGAGGACATCCTAGGGGCACGAAATTTGACTCAAATATTTGTTTTATATTAGGTTTGTTTGTAAAATCATTTCATAAAAAAGCATATAGATCAACGAAGTAATGCACAAATAGTTCAAAAACCAACGTAAAATCGGAAACTAAAAATGAGCCTTCCATATAAAGAGAATTTTTAAAAAGTTGGAGATGGTGGGTATATAGATTCTCACTTGTTCTCTTCTAATTTGAAGCAATTTACACTCATGTGTTCGAACCCACTTGAATTGAACCCCACAACAATAGAAAAATATGTTATAGAAAAAATGTGGTCAACTAAACCATTTATGAAAGAAAAATTATTCCTTTTTTATTATACCTTTTTAATTATTTAAGTGCTCAAAATTAAAATTTGCTAATTTACAAAAACTAAAGCAATTTATTGCCTTTCATTTACTTTTCTTATAGTATTAATTAATGATTTGAATAATTGAATATATTTCAGTTAATAAAAGAATTAAATATTAATTCTTGAATTTATTATATTGCAAAACCTTTTTTAGAGCAAATTCTTCATTTACAAAAATAATGAAAAGCATTTTGGATTTCTTATTAATAATTTAATTGAAAAAATAAAGAATTTTTTCCGTGTTCTAAACGGGAAAAAACTTTTTACTTAATTAGACAAAAACAAAAGTGTGGAGGATGTTTCTCAGGACATGGAATTAGTTAAATTTATTGTATTAGTGATAAAATTATATCCCCAATCATATATATTTTTCGAGTTAGGTAATGCACTATAACGATTCCAAACATATGGTGAGGATTGTAAATACTTGACTCGAAGAACTAGAATTGAAGAAGCAGTGTAATACTATTACCAATGATTTTATTAAAAAACTTATTGCCTCAACGTCTAAGAAATATTCGGAACTAATAAAAAATTAGGATAATGCAACGAAACACTGAACATTTAATATATTTTTTATATCTTCTTTTAATCCTTAACGATAATAAAATAAACACTTTAAATAATTAAAAACAAAATAACTTATTTAGTTATTATTAAAAAAGTTATTTTTAAGAAAGAAATTTAATTGCTAAAAATTGGTTTTTAGTTGCAATAGTTTTGATTTTGATTTTGTTTGAAAAATATTTACGATATACATCTATACAACAAGGTTATAAATTTAGCATATATATCTATTTCTTGTTGAAATTTTTTCTAATATATCAGTTAATCTTTTTATTGGTTATAAATACTTTAATTTTACTTTCACGCTTCCTTGTTGTCAAATGAAATAAAATTTTCTTTAGTTGTTGTTTTTCACTACCTTGCTTAATTATATTTTTCCAATTAGTGCTACTATTCTTGTCATAGAAAAAGAAACGCCTAAATGCGCATTTAATCCTTTTCACTTTGATTATGTTATTTTTAGATAAAATGATACGTTGACTTTACTAAAACAATAAGTTTCCTTAATTGTAACAGTTATACAAATTGTAGGAAAACAAAGAATGAACGAATAATTTAAAGTACTAACTACGTGGTAAATTTGTTTTTTTTTTTTCGGTTTGCTTCTACACACTAAACATGACATATAGTTAGTGTAGTATGTAATTAACCAATTATGCTTAGTAAACTGTTTTGAAATGAAGTTGACAAAAATTATACAAGCGTAAAAAATTAATTACACTATAAAACATTTAAAAATATGTTAGTGGAGTTTTTTTATTTTTTGGAACGTGTAATGGAAAATACGTTTTGACATAAATGATTTTAATTAGATGTGGTAAAGTTTGGATATTAAGAAAAATTCATCTACTAATTTATGTGACATACAAAATACAAACGGAACTGAATGAAATTCTTCTAGAATTTTAATAGTCTTAAAAAGTTTGGTATTGAACATAAACCAAAATTCTGGAAAACTTCTAAAAATTATTAAAATTAATTATTAATAACAATATGTTTTTTGTGTTTGGTTTCTTTTGTGTTTATTTAACATAATCTATTATACTTAAAAATAGTTATTAAAATTAATACATTTTACATTTGCCATTTATATTTTTGGAAAATATAAAAACAAATCTAAAAATAGAATTAACGAAGCAAAAAACGTATGTTTTCTTAAACTAAAACTACTAAGTTTTAAATTAAATTCTAATAACAATTATTGATTATATATATTCAATTGTTGATTCAGCCACCCCCCCCCCCCGCAATTCCAATGAACTAATTATTTTAAAACCTTGAGAAGTATAAACTTTTTATTGTTACTTTTTTTAAGTTTAATGTTTGGTACATCTAGCAAAAAATGTAACAATCTCATGGGACAAACATATATACACATAAACAAAGGAAACAGAGCTAACAAAAGACACCATGTTCTCGGAATATTGATAACATTTTATTCTTGGAAATGTTAGGAAAATAAAAGAATCATCCAAACAAACACTTCTGTTTAATTCATAGGGCGTAGCCATTGAGAAAAATTATTATAAAATATAAATAGTTCGTCGTACAACAAAACCTCATTGATTGCTTTGAAATATTAATGACTATTGTTGTTTTGTTCATTTCTTTATTTTATAAATAAAATAAATAAAAAATGGCCAGAACGTCCAATACAATAAAAACTACATACAAATTTAGGTATGTAGTTCAGTTTATAAAATGTTGGTCAAATTCCTCTATGTTTTACAAAAGAAAAACTCTCAAAATCAAATGTGTAAGAATGTGTAAAGAAATATTTATTCAAGTCAACTAAATAACAAAGAAGAAAAGTTATTCTCTTTTAAATAACCATACACATTCACACACAAATAAACAAGGTTTATTTTTGAAGCCTAAAATTCCACTACGATGAATTGAACTAAAATAAAAAATAAAGCAATCTCTTGTAAAACTCATACGTACTGTTGTACCGTAATAAGCACTATACACATGCTTAGTTTAACGTTATAAACATACATAAATGGGTAAATATACACATACATACCTACGTACTATAAATATATATGTACATAATTTGTAGTTGTATAAGTAATAAAATGTATGCATTAAAACAATACGTATTTACATAAACTAAAAAGAGAAGTAGAAATAATAGACGACAAAGACGACACAACAAAGTGCCCACTAAAAACCTGGTGATGTTTTTGGTATGTTGTGCAAACATTTCTCGGTTATAAACAAACACATACACACATTAAGTATATGTACATATATTGTACATTTTTGTGTGGTACAGTAAATAAACGTTTACAGTTGAATACCAAAAGATGACTTTATACTCGTACTTATTTGTACCAACAATATTTTAAGCAGACATTAAAAATAATTTATTCATTTCAAAAATTTCAAAAATGTATTGTGAAACAATTTGCATTTTATATACGCTATTACTAAACATTTATTTTCAATTTTATGAGAAAATTAGAGGTATGACACAAAGTTAAAATCCCTTTACTTAAAGAGCTTTCATATTGAGCATAATATCATTGTACTCACTGAAACATGGTTCCTAAATAAATCTAACAGAGAAATTCATAATTCCGAAATAATGTGCAGTAAATTTCAAATTTATAGACGCGAAGGTGGGAGAGTTTTGATTTCGGTCTCAGCTCTTTATCCTTCAAAAGAAATAATCCTTAACAATACACAAAATATTGAATATATCACAGTATGTGTGTAAACCCAAATTTAGAACAATTTTTATAACTTACTCATATATTATTTATGAACAACATGAAAATGCGATAAAATTGTAATAGAATAATCCAAACCTGGTGACTTGATAATTTTTCTTGGTGATTTTAAAATTTCAAACATAAACTCCTAATTCATGCAATTTAAATATTTCAATAAGATATTGAATTACCGGATGCTATTGCAGTTTTGGACTCCTCCAAATAATTAACATAGTAAACAAGCTTGGCAAATTAGTTGATCTTGTATTTATTGACCTACCTGAAGAATTTAATATTCTTCGCATTAATCCATTATTAATACCTGCAGATGAAAGAAACTACCATTTCAATCCAATGTAAATGATTAGATGGTTATTTATTTTAGCAAAGCTGACAGTTCCAAATTAAATTACCTACTTTTGTCTGAAAATTGGTTTGAATATATTCTTTACAATAAAGTATATCCTCGTAATATTGATATGACTTATTTAATTGTTTCAAGAAACCAATTATAATGACAAGAAAAAAATTCCACATGGATCGCCTTGGAATACAAAGCAACTCAATAGCTTGAAATTTTTGAAAAACAAATATTACAGTAAATACAAAAAGTCCAGTTTATTTATTGATTGTATGAGATATTCTATATCAAGATGAGTTAACAACTCTGAAAATATCAAATGTTGCAATAGTTATCTTTTTAAAGTGAAAAAAAAAATAAAAATACGTCGAGTCTCTAGATATCCATCCATTATGAAATATAGAGATAAAAAAATCCTCAAATGATGCAAGTTGCGTTCCAAGTTGCGTTCTCATAAAATGCTTACATTCTCTTATATCTCCAATAACCTACTTATTCAACATATAAATATTTAGTGGTTATTTTCCTGAAGTTTGGAAAAAAATCTTATAGCATACCTTTGTTTAAATCCGGAGACTAAATTAAGCGTATTTCGCATCAAGTTGCTTGTTATCTTTCACCATTCCAGCATGAATTCAGAAAAGGATATTTCATTACTAACCTTTTGAAATTCACAATCTCAATTATAACTGCACTTTATTCCAGGCACTATATATATATATTTCAGTGAAACTTTCGATTAAGTAAATCACGATCCCATATTATTCAAATTGGATTTTTACCTATTTACCTTAAATTTCTTGATCTTAGTGCACTTGTTGGTTGTAAACAAGGCAAAAGGAGTTCTAGGTTTGCTCAGGCACTGGGGAAAATAATTTAATGATCCTTACATTTCCAAGAAATTAATCATATCTCTTGTAAAACTAATTCTAGAATATTAGTCCGTGGTTTGGGATCCTCAATACGAAGTTCATATAAGGATAATTGAATTTGTCCAGAAACAATTTCTCTTATTTTGTCTTCGTAATCTTTCCTGCATCGTAAAATCAAATTCATAATCCCAAATCACCCAACCACAAATTATACTCCTTTAAAAATCAAATATTTTCGAACCAGTTACGCGAACTTTGATCCCATGAGATGTATATGCAATCCATTTAACAGTTTTTTTATCCATATATTTATTTCTCAGTAAATCCAAGCTCTATTAAGATGAGTATTTTTAATTTACTTAAATAATAAGGCTTTATTATTGAATTAATATGAATGATATTCTATTGTAAATAGTTTTAAAAGTAATATGTATGCTATCCTGTAAGAAATTGTAATTTCATTGGCTATTAAATAAATTAAAAAATAAAATAAAATAAAATAAAATATACCAAGTGCTTCGTGTTTTACATTGTAAAAATTTTGATTTCCGGTTATATGGGGCATTATCAAAATTTTTTAACCTGGCTAAAACTAACTTTAATCCTTAATAAGTTTTGTGGTAAATTATTTTAAACAGATTTGAACTTACAAGTCTTGAAACTAAGAGAGTGGAACATTTTAGCAAAATAAGTTTCATTTTATAATCATGATTGTTGTTCAAAGTTCAAAAACTTAGAAAAAGGGCTTAAAATTACTTAACATTTTCCCTTTCGTTTACACGTTTTGTTCGTTTGTTTATACTTTTCGATCTCATTCGATTTTATTGTGGATAAGTTCTACACCTTTTTTGTTATTGTGCAGACTTTTAACAGTTAAATACAGGGTGGTCGAATTTTGATGACAATATTTTTTAATTTGTGCTATATTTCCTTGATATGCCCTAAATAGTCAACACTGTTTTTTGCAAGGCACATTCACAGTTTCTAACAGAATAGTATAGATTTATACAATAAGATCGAATGAATATTAAAAATAAATTTAATAAACAAATTTTATGGATTTTTTGAAAATTACGCGAAAATTGCACTTTTTGTTTTTTTGTATTTTAATATAGCAAATCCTGGATATAAATATAAGAAAGGCGATAAATATAATTGATAAGGATCATAAATTTAATTCAAATGTCCTAATGCTTAACGAAATATAGATATCAAAAAATTTCGAAAGATAAAAATTTTATGGACCAAAAAAAAATTCTTTGGTTAAAGAAGGATTACAACATTAAATAGCATTTGTTTTTAATAAAAAAAATTTACAAGGAAACCCTAAAATATGCTACTCTAATACCATCAAACATTGAAAATATCATAAATTTTATTAGAATAACTCAATAGTTTTTGATATTGCGTGTAATTTTTACCAGAATTATACATAAACTTCTAGTTTGTAAAAATTTTTTATATTCGACTTAAAACTGCTATAATTTTCGCGAACCCTGCACGATGCATGCATGCGATATTTATAGAATTTGATTTGAATGTTTATAGAATTGGATTTGAATGTGCCATCAAAAAATAATATTTTTTTTTTAAAGGCCTAAAATCAAAAATTTCTGATAATGGCCTATATATGTATATTTTTTTTCATTACATAGCGTGTTTGCTAACTTCCCCTTTGACCTCATAAATAGAATTTTTTTTATAAATAACTTGAACTTAGTTTTAAGATTTCTCTTTCATAATTCATGTTTTTACCAACAAATTTATTTGCATATAGTAGTTATTTGCGTGTATATTTATTAAGGAATAAGAAACCTTAGAAGTTGTAAAACATATTGCTATGACATGTGATAATTATAACAATGTAAATTGGTAATTGCTTTAAGTTCTATTAAAAGATAAAATATAAACTTACTTTTCTTTATACAACTTTAAATATTTTATATTATAAAATTGATAACAACAATAAACATTAGTTCTTTTTTTAATATTTTAAAATAAGTGGAAATGCATTTAAATAATAAGAAAATTCCGATTGATCTTACAAAGAATCAGCTAAGAAGATCAGAGGCAGAAGCTACAAATGTACTATTAAGCATTTTTAAAAATCATAAGAAACTTAATCTCGATCATAGATATTCATAGATCCAGAGATTTCTTTTCATAGAGAAATGATTTGTAAACCAACTTAAAGTAAACTTAGCAATGAAATCATATAAAATCTATATATTAGATAAATAATAATATATAATATATATATATATATATATTTTTTTTTTTTTTGTTATACTTTCATGTTATACTTTCAAGACAAAAATATGCTATCAAAATCTATGCAAAAATTCTTAAAATTGTCTGAAACGGATAAATAACTAACAGTTTTATTAAAAACGAGAAAGAAAGATACAGTCGATCAAGCCCGATCATATGATACCCCACATCATCGAAATTCGTGGACGGGTCTTATATTAGACACGTGGTCAATTGTGGACTTATACTTTTACTAAGTGTAAAATAAAATATACGAATACGGAATATTACGTTAACGCCAGCATTTAAATGAATTTATGCACTTTAGGATGATTCACGAAAGCGTGCTTATATGGGAGCTATGGTAAATTATGGAGCGATCTTCATAAAATTTGTCACTATGATTTCTACTTATATAAAACTTATTGGTGTCGAATATAAACCTGGTACTATCATGTGTATGTGATTTATGCAAGTTAAAGTGATTTTCGGAAGTGGGTTTTATATGGGAGCTATGGTCAATTATGGACCGATCTTCATGAAATTTTGATACTTATACAAAACTTCCTTGAACCGAATTTCATTACAATATTACTATATTTAAGGCATTTATGATCGTTAAACCCCTATTCAGGGAGGACATTTGTATGGGGGCTAGGTGAAATAAAGGACCGATCATAACCAATATCAATAGGCTTCGTCCTTGTGTCATGAAAGTCCTACGTGCCAAATTTCATTATCTTCAAAATTGCGACCTGTGCTTTGTGCACAGATGGACGGACATCGTTATATCGACTCAAAAAGTGGTTCTGAGTCGATTGGTATACTTTAAGGTGGGTGTTGGATGATTTTTTCTGTACGTTACAATCAACACAAACGCATAATGCCCCAACCACCTATGGTGGTGTGGGGTATAAAAAATGTTATCGATGGCCTGCACATTACTTATTTGTATATATATATATATATATATATATATATATATATATATATATATATATCTGCTTTTTAAATCAATTTGAAAATCTGCTTCATTTTATAGCATATTGATACAACAAACTAATAAAAATGTATGTAAAAATAACTAAAAATAATATTTTTATTCAATTAGGTATTATTTGATCTCCTAATTTATTTTTTATTTTCAAAATAATTTAAATATAAACGTTATTTTGTAACACGCTGTCGTATGATTAACATGTATTAACTAAAAATATCAATTATACGTTATATAGTTTTTTGAAACATAAAAAATAATTAATTGAATATTTTATTTACCAATTAATACAAGTTTTTTAATTTAAAATTTAATTGTTTAAAATTAAAACCCTTCAAATTTCATATCATAATTATTTGGAGTATAAGTTTTCGTATGTTTTTCGTATTTCTCAAAACCAGGTTAATTTTATTTAACTTGGTTTTACCAAATCCCCTACTATTTACCTAAACAAGAAACAATTAAGAAAAAGAAATAATTCTTTTTAGTAACTATAGAAAATTTGCTTAAAATTGATGTGTGGTTCTTTGATTGTTGCTGCTGTAGTTTTCTGTTGATATTTTACTTTTTTCTTATTCTTGTTTTGTTGCCGTCGTGTTAAAACATATGTTTTTAAAACATGGATGAATATATTACCTAGCACAAGTACACTATATCAACTCATACGTACTTGTAATAACAAACACAAAATTAACACACACAAACTATACTTACATAAAACAAATTAGACCGGCTACATTTATAGTTTTGAAAGTTTGGCATTATTGGCTTGATAAATAACTTTTTATTAAGAATTTTTAGATTTTTTTATATTTCTCCCGAGGACTCAAGGAAGGTTTTTGAAAGGAATAGTGAACAAATTGAATCTAGATTTTTCTTTAAATATTTTAGTTTTAAATTTTTACATTTATTTAATATTTTAAAAGCAAAACTATACTTTTTCTTATTATATATAAATTTTAAAAAGAAAAAGACAAATGATTTTAAAAAACTATTCTAATATTAGTTTCAAAAATGAATTTTCTTTTTTAGAAACCACCTTAATAGACATGCATACATACATATATACATACATACATACACACATGTACCCTACAATCATCTTCCCAGAAGAAATTTACTCAATATATTCTTTTTTTTATTTGGACAAAATTCATCAAAATAACATTTTTCTAATATTATATTTTATTAACTTGAAGAAAATTAGGCAATAAACAAGACAAATATATACAATTTTAATTTCTTTAATTGTTTTCATCCTCAAAATATCACGCTTTTTCAAATAAGGTGATTATCACCTCTGCAAAATGTTTATGATATATCACTGAGATCATGTGGAAGAAATTAATAAATACTTTTATTTTTCAATAAAAAATTTTAGTTGTCAAAAAGTTATTCAAAAATGAAAAAATATTGAAGAAATTTGTTTGTCTTTTAGCAAAAAAAAAAAAAAAAAATGATACTTTATGTGGGCGTATGATGTTAAGATTTATGTCCATGCTTTACAAGATGTAAATGTTTTCTTTATTATATTATTTAAAGATTTATTTAGTGAGAATTTTTCTATATACTTATTACACTCCCCAGAAGATTATCTGGCGATATCTTCTATTTTTCACCTAGATGATTATCTAGCAATATTGCTTATTTTTTCTTCCAGTCGTATTGATTTCTCATTGCTTAAATGTATCCCCTGTAACTCACAATCTCTCCAGATAGGAAAAACTTCCGCAATACGAATATGATTATTGCGGCAATAAAATTTTTCTTCTAAGCAATACGAAATCGAATTACTTTCGTATTATTTTGCATGTAGGGTATACACTGAGGTACATATTTATGTACATATATTCGCACAATGTTGTATGCCTAGATAAGTGAGTTTTTCCTTTTGAATATTAGCAGTCATAGCAAAAGAAACGTGTTGTTATTTCGTACATGTTTATATATTAGAAAATAATAAATATATAATATACGAACATTTGCAGTATACATACATACTTATGAATACCCACATCCGCATACAGACATATGTATAAAATATGTACATATTTTGTTTCTGGTTTGAAAAATAATAAAACGAACGCACAAAAACAGTAAAAAGTAAAAATTACTTATGAATTACAAGTCACAAGATGATGTTACTTTTAGAAAACTTATAGTTCATGATGACACTGAACACCTAATACCGTCACGAATACATACACATAAACATACACGTATATATGGATACGAGGTGACTATGTGTATTTGTTTGTAAGTGCATGCATGCTTGAACTTGTGCTTAGATATACACATACATATGTATGGATGTATGTATGTAGAAACATATATGTATGTATATGTATGTAGTACATACAAGTTCATATAAATAAGTTTTAGTTACACCATGAAAAAAATGGTTTATTTTTTTGTGTTCCAAAGAGTGTGTGTAAATAAGTTTATACATATGGCCATAACTATATATATATATATATATATATATATATATACATATGTGCATGTGTATGTATGCACATATTTTTTTAACTTTTTTCAAGGTTTCATAGTGTATTTCTTGAAATTATTTCTTTATTTTGTATTTTGTTTGTTTCTTTCAAAACTATCTTCAAGACTTTATTTGTTCCTTTTTTAAAACAAGATAGTTTAAAAACAGCACCTAAAAGTATGCTGTAATTCTTATTAATTTTTTTACACTTAATTTTTCTAAAGAAAATTTTCGATGCTTTTCAACACTTATTTCATTTATCTCAATTTTTTATACTAATTTTTACGCACTTTTCTCAATTTTTATAGATTTAACTGTTTCTTTGACCACCATGTGTACCGTCGTCGTCAATGTTAAATGATGCTCATTCTCGTTTCCCGCAATTTACATGTCTACCACTTCTTTTTATTCTTGTACAAAGTATAAAAAACAAACATTTCAAACAAAAATAAATTTGCTGTTAATATTAGCCGTACGAAGCTGCGAATACGTTTATCTAAGGCATATGTCTGGAGCTAAACTGTTGGAAAATTTTCGTTGTTTGGTCTGGACAAGGTAAGAGATCTTTCCTGTTTCAGTCCATTACACACTTTATAAAATATTTGCTCAATTTTTATTGTTAAGAGAATATTGAGAACTACACAAGCGCATTACATGTTCCGGGGTATTAACCCTTGGTGAACAATTTATTTTGTTTTAGAATATGTTTTGGCCTTAAAGTTTCTTTTGATTTATACAAAATATTTAGTTATACAGTTAATCCGGATTATTCAATATTCAAAATTATTAGATAAAAATAAAATTATTGGAAAACCTAAAATATGAATTATTTAAATGAAAAATATTGATTTAGTTGGTTTAATGTTTCAAATATTAAATGATAAAAATATTTAAATAAATTTTTAACAAAAGAAAACCAGAAAAAAACCCGATAATCTGGAAAATTCGGTAATCCGCATTGAGGCCTACAATCAATTATAAGGAGTTTATACTGTACCTACGGCTTCTACAATATTGAGTTGTACGATGATACTCTGTTGTTTTAATCGACTTTCCAAACTCAGAATTTCGGCTTTAGAATTTTTCAAAACTAGTATCAGTTTGATAAAAAATATTTTCAAAAAGTAAAAATTAAAAAAAAAATGTAACAATTTCCAAAAAAGTAACAATTAATAATAAAAAAGGTATCCAAAATCGAAGTCTGCTTTTCAAAAATACATACAGCTACAAAATAACACGTTTGTTTTCATTGTAAGTTGATCATGTTAAGGACGTTACAAAAAAGTTTTCAAAAGATTCTTAATTTTCGAAGAAAAATAAATATATTTAATCCTAGTTCATGTGCTAAAGATCTTGTAGTTCTCTAAATTTAAAGCAATTTTAGATTTTCAAATTGCTTAAAAAACAGAAGAATCCAATCATAGTATAAAAATGTTGCAAATATATTTTTAACAAAGCATTTATAAACTTGTTTTCCCTTTTTTTAAACTTAACATATTTGTATATAGTACATAGTTTTAATGATTCGGGGCTCTAATGAAGGCCAACTGAGACCTATTTAAAGGCAATAATGCAAAGGTAAATTGTTTATGCACTCGTAATTCAATTACAGTTTTACAACGTATTTTTAGCAAATTTCTACTCTTCGATTTTAATTTTCTTTTAGTATGTTAAAAAGCAATATCTTGTTTTGGGACGGAAATGATTTTTAATATCTTTTTAGAAAAAAAGTTTTTTACACAGAAAAAGTTTGTGCATAAATAAAAGAATTTACTTTCATTGATTTTAGTTCATAATATTTAAAAATAATGTCTTAAATATTAACACTTTTTTATATTTTCGAATCACAAGTCAAGAAGACTTAAAATAAATTTTTTAAATTTACATTTATATTTTCAATTTGTAAAAAAATGTTTGAAATTTTCTTCTGATAATTTTAGGTTTTTAATGATTTTTAGCTACATTGTAGAAACAGAAGAGAAGCGCTTTTTATCAGGATGATGTGCCGCAGAATGCGAGCGAAATTATGCAAATTTCTAAACATTATTTTCTTACAGATTTTCCTTGGAATTTTGCCATTTTAAGGCGTTTGTTGTTATTATTTTCTTGTACAACTTACCATTTGCAATAAAATCTAATAAAACTAAACCAAAGATTTAACAAAATTTTTGCAAAATCACTAAAATTTTCATTATGAACAATTTAATAATATCTATGAACAAAATTTTATTTTTTATGAAAAAAGTTTGGGAAAAAAATCATGATAGATTCATAATATTTAAGAAAAAATTTTCAAATATATGATTTTTTTTCTGTGCATAAAAAAAATTTGTTATATAAAAAATTAATTTTTTATATAACAAATTTAATTTTTTAATTTTTTATTTTCTTTATTTATTTATTTTATTTTTAAGTGTTCATAACTTTTTAATATACGTCGGATTTTTTTCTTAAAGCAGTATAAAGTTTATTATAATAAATATTGTTTTATATTTCAAAAATAATGTTTTTGCTAAAGATGCACTCAATACAAGAATTGAGTTCATTAGTATTTTTTTTTTTTTCATTGTTTTAGTTTTTGACATAACAATAATTAAAATTGAAAATTCTCTCAATTTTTGCATTGCTGAGCGAATTAAAATAGTTGGACTTCTAGTTGTTTTCTATGGTTATGGTTAATTTTAGTCAAAAATTAATTTTACAACATACATAGTTTATACGTAGTTATTACTTCCGAACATATTGTAATAAGAAAGTAAGCCCCGCTGATTTACAATTTTTTAATGTACATACATTTACATTTTGTAGATGTATGGTCACTTTACGTAGTGTCTAGGTGCCAACAGTTGCACAAAAACAACAATAAGGCGAATTCATTAATGTTTTTATATATGCAGTTTGACAGTCAAAATATTAACAACCAAAAATATTAAACAACTATTTATTAACTAAGGTTATCGTGTATAGACTGGCACTGATTTAGACGTTTGTCTTGATAAAAATTTGTCTAGTATAGACACTACGTTTTAATTACATTTGATACTGTCTGACAGAAAGATCTTACATATTCAGTCACGTGTAGATAGGCTGTATCTACACGTTACTGAATATGTAAGATTTTTCTATTAGAGAGTATCAAATTTTCTCTCTAAGAAAAGTATCTTACATGTAGATTCAAATATTACTATTATAAGAAGTATTATGAGACTGTTGCGATGAGATTTCTCTAAAAAAGTATCTTATAAGATAAACTGTCAAAAAATAAAAAATACATATGTATTGTAGAAATTACCAAAAAACAAAGCTTTTTGTATAATTGTTTCCTTTTAATGATTTTTTTACAATTTTAAAAACATTTTTATAAAAATTGGGCTAAAAAAGTGCTAATTTCTTAAATAAAAAGGATATGTTTACTCTGTGACTGATTGGAAATAATGATGTCTTATAAGATTTATTAGAATACGTGTAGTCCTTATTTAAGGCTTAACATAATATAAACAAAATGACGATCTTATTTCACATATTATATCAGCATTAATCTCAGTTGTAGACCTGAAGTAAGGTAACATTTTACATGTTACTTACCACTTTTCTTATGGCCCATTTACACGTAACAGAAAATGTAAGATTTTTCTGTCATAGAATGTCAAATTCGCTCTCTGAGAGAATTCAAATATTAGTACTATAAAAAGTATTCTGAGACTGTTGTGATGACATTCCTCTACACAATTATATTATAAGATGAACTGTCAAAAAATACACAGGTACGAAAGTGTTTGTGTGTGCGCACATGTATTTTGGAAATTACTAAAAAAATAATGTTTTTCGTAAAATTCTTTCCTTTTAATGATTGTTTTACATTTCAAAAATATTGTTATAAAAATTGTGCTAAAAAGTGCGAATTTCTTAAATAAAAAAGACAAGTTTACTCATTGATTGAAAATAATATCTTAGAGATTTATTAGAATGCTTTTACCGCTTATTTAAGATTTAACATAATATAAGTTACTCTTTTCTGCCGGAGTTATCTCAGATATAATATCAGCTTTAATCTCAGTTATAGCACAGGGGTAACGTTTTTAATATTTTCAACCATCAAACAGGCCTGCTAATATACATAATGTCCTGACCTGTAATGACTACTTTTATTTTTTTTTTTTTTGACCTCAATTTGCGGAGCTGGCACATAGGCTGTAGTTGCGGCTTTAGCTCGCCGGGTGTGTAGGTTCTTTCGTTTTCCGCTAGTCATTGACATTTGAAATTTTGTGCCAGTAAACCGGGACGGTATGGAAAGAGGTTTTATTAGGAAGCAAGTTTGCTTAGACCGAGATAGGATGTAGGAGAAATATTAAGATGCAAGAATACGGATGTATATGTCTTGCGAGGGCTGCCCACCCCTATTGACATATCACAGTCAACCATGACATCTTGACAAGCCCAAGTAATCGTTAAGATGTCCCTAAATAAGCAAAAGATTTCGCCTTCCTAAATTTACCTCGCTACCTTACCAAATCTCTCTAATGTGTAAATTAATACATTATCTTTTGAATTATGTGACAAAAATAGATTAAATCTTTAACATTATTACAATCATAGTTTGTAGTTATTTATTAACAAAATAATTAATAGTCATAATTCTTGAGTATAATTATAATAAGAAATTTTAAAACAATGCGATTTTATTTAATACTAAAAATGTTAACCTAATCATGTACATGAGAGAGTATAGAAATAACTTTTTTTTTTTTTTTTTATTAATACGACTGACAATACTGGTACATATAAAATATGAATTTTAAATTTAACGTGTTTATAACTTTTACAAGAGCTTATACAATAATCTTAAACTTTGAATGCTCTTAGATTAACAAATTTGAATTAGTAATATGTTTGCAAATTTTAATCAATGTATTTTTCTTTTCTTTAATTTTTAGATGTTCTTTAATTGTATTCTAATAATATGTTTATTATAATATTAGCATATATATATATATATTCTTTAGTAATATAAAAATGTCTTTTTTTCAAAAATTACATACACATGACACACAAATTTCACAAGAAAAACATCTACACACGTGTTGGAGACAAAATGGTCATAACTTTCAACTTGGAAGATTTGAAGGTCATGTCGCTGGTAGCGATTTGCTGGGATGACGCGAAGTTCTCTTCCTTTATATTTTGTTTTGAACTATATTTCTTACCGGTTTTCTCCTGGCTATAGGTATAATTTAGGTGTCCTAGCTCACTCTGGAATATCATGTATTTTTCCAGCCCTGTTTAGTATACTTGCTTCTCTCGAGAGAATTTCACCCTTTCTCTAGCTGTTATAGGATGCCTCCTTAGTCTTGGCGTGGTAAGAAAAAAAATCTTTTTTTTTTTTTTTTGATAAATTACAATCTTGTTCGATTGGTTCAAATTTTTGTTTATGCGACGGCGTGCATCTCCGAAAAAGGTTCAAAAGAAAAGGGTCTCTTCACCGGAACTCAAACTGACAGTCCCCTATGTCAACTAATCCCCTTTCTTGCAACTCTGCATTTTTTTATATATCTTATATATTGGCAAGAATGTTTGTTGTTAATTCCATGTGACTAGTTGGATAAACAAAACAAACATGAAGAAGAGTTCTGTTTACATCAATCTGCTATTTACAAATAATGTTTTTTTTCTTTAAGTTTTGTTTTTCTTTTTTTTTTTTTTTAATTATAAATAAAGAAATGATGGAAAAATGTGTACGTGTGGAGAGGTAGGTTTGTGTGACTGTCACAAAGCCAACTTATTGTATGCAACTTGTGGAATACAATGAGTTGGGAAAAAGTCACAACAACTAAGTTGGTAACAAGGAAAATAATAATACTTTCAGTCTAATGATATGAATGATTATGTATTATGTATTCATGTTTTATATTAACAGGTATCAGTGAATAGAGGAATGACTCTGCCATTGCATCCTCAGCAGAAGGCCAAAGGTAGTTTCTGCAGTTTCCAGGTATTTTAAGTTCTACCTGATACGAGGCGTGTGGCCATATAATGCGTCAAAAAAAATAAGTGTAATAGAATACCTTGACTTGAGAATTGCCTTTAATGTTATGGTTTTTCAACAGGTATCTGCAGAATCATTGCAATACGGAAAAAGGATTGAGATTTATGCTATTGACAGTAATAGCGATCATCGTGTTGTTGAATATTTGTCTGTGCAGGTAGAGTCTAGCAAGGGCGATTAGTTATGTGCAATAAGCTATAAAAAAAATAATGAACAACGCAAAATGATACATTGAATAACTACTTAATGTATATAAAGGCGATACTGTGCTTAACCTGGGCGATATAATTTAATTTTAATCTAACTACTTGGAACCTAGTGTATTATAAAAGTGAATATCTCGTCTCAAGTTATTTACATTTAGTTGTATATTTTTTTGAACAAAGCGCCTGAGCAAAAAAAAATGATGTGCACAAATCTACTATTGAATTTAAATTATCATTGATAAGTGTTTTACCTAAAGAAAATTCTACATATATATATATATTTTTTTTTTTTTTCAGTGTGAGCAATTAGAAGTTACGGTGCCTGCCTACGTACGCCCAAATAAATGGATTTGTTTATAACGGCATGGATTTCGTGAAGAACACTTAACTGGAAATTACGAATGTAATCTAAATTTTTCAGGTAAGTTATTCAAATACTTAATGTTTTAAATGCTGGGCATGGACAACTCCAATTAGTTTGCCTTTCAAATTTTCTACCTCATATTGGTTGTTACCTATAGACTTGACAATTCGACATTTCAACCATGGACGACAAAGCTTTGCGTTGATACCTTTTTTGAAGTTGCTTTGAATGAAATTTTTACGAAAAACTTCTTGGCCAGGTTTGAATGATACGTGTCTACTTCTTTTGTTATAAGATTTTTCATTTCTTTTATAAGCTTCGTGTATTTTAGTGGATATTTTATTATGTATCAGTTTCATTTGATCATGTTTAGGCAGTACAATAGTATCGTCTTCAAGTGAACCAAGTTTTTTAAGAATTGAGTAAGCTTGAGCGTGTGTAATCATATTGAATCCTGTAAGGGCAAAATATGGTGTTACTCCTATTGAGCCGTGTATGGTTGATCTTAGGTAGCATTCAATTTTAGAAAGGTTTTGATCCCATTTCGATTGGTCCTGTTGTATATAGCTTCTTATGCTTGTCAAAATTGATTGGTTCACTCTTTCACTAGCGTTAGCTTGAGGTGAGTGAATTGCTGTTCTCATATGATTCACACCATAGGCTTTAAGTATATCTTGAAAAGATTCTGATACAAATTGTTTGCCGTTGTCGGAGTGCACTGTTTCTGGCACACCAAACTTATGAAAAATTTCGTCTATTAAAAATTTGATTACTGCTTTAGTAGATGCTTTAGGCATGGCTTTTAATACAACAAATTTTGTTTTATGGTCTAGTACGATGAATACAAACGTATTGCCTGATTTTGACCTCGGGTAAGGGCCAAGGAAATCCACATAAATTTTTTGAAAAGGTCTTTGTGTTACCACTTCTCTTCCCATTGTAGGCCTTAGTGTCTGCTTAGGGTGCTTGATCTCCTTGCAGGTATCGCATTCAGTTATAAATTGTTTAATTTGTTTAACCATATTGGGCCAATAAAAGAATTCTCTAATATTGAAAAGGGTTTTTGCAGTACCTCCGTGGGCAGTATTGTATATGTGTGATTTTTTTACTATTTCTTCTGTTAATCCGTTAGGCAACCATATTTTCCAACAGTCCTCTTCGTTAGCGATTTCATCTTGATTGAATTTCACTCTCTTATAAACAATGTTATCCTTTACTTTAAGGTCAGGTAGTCTATCTTGGTTTTGTTCAATGGTGTCTATTAATGAACAATATTCTCGACTTTTAAATTCATCGGAATGGAAATCTATTATGTTTGTGGGTGTTATAATTTCCTCTACTTCGAGCCTTGATAACATGTCAGGTACTACGTTTTTACTTCCCTTTCGGTGTTCGATCTCGAAATTATAGCGTTGAAGTTTCAAGCTCCAACGAGCCAAACGTCCATTTAAGTCTTGCTGCTTCATCAGCCATTTTAGGCTCGAGTGATCAGTTATGACCGTGAATTCCATAAGTTCGATGTATTGGCGAAATTTTTCTATAGCCAGAACTACGGCAAGGCATTCCTTTTCGGTTGTCGAATAATTTTTTTGTGCGGTGTTGAGTTTTTTGGAAAAGAATTCTATGGGGTGCTCTGCGCCTTCATCATCTTTTTGGAACAGAACTGCTCCTATTCCTACATTAGAGGCATCGCATTGCACGAAGAATGGCCGTTCAAAGTTTGGACTGATCAGTACCGGACTAGAAACTAAGCTTTGTTTAAGTTTTTCGAACGAATCAAGAGCTTCTGGTGTTAGAGTGAATTTTTTTGTCTTCTTTAGCAGGTCTGTAAGTGGTGATGTCAGTGTGGAGAAATTTTGTATAAACCTTCGATACCATCCTACTGTACCGAGAAATCTTCTAACATCTTTAGGGTTTTTAGGAGGTTTTATCTTAAGAATCACATCCATTTTACTCGTGTCCGGTTTTAATTTTCCTCCTCCTACGATATAACCTAAATAGCGTAGCTCTTTATAACAAAATTTCGATTTTTGCATGTTAATCGTGAGGCCTGCAGCTGTCAGTTTATTTCCAACAGTTTGCAACATTTCCATGTGTGTTTGGAAATCTGGAGACACAATGAGCAGGTCGTCGAGATAGACGAATACCCGGTCTTTAAGTTCACATGGGATGACCTTGTCCATGAGGCGGCAAAGGCGTTGGGCAGCATTGCACAAACCAAAAGGCATTACTTTGAATTGGTAATGAGGTCTCCCTTGTACTGTGAATGCTGTCTTCGGCCTATCAGATTTTTCCAACGGGATCTGCCAGAAGGCATCCTTTAAATCTATTGCAGAAATATAATAGGTATCACCTAATCGAGCTAGCAATCCCTCGATGTTGGGGAGCGGATATGCATCTTTTTTTGTTACTTTATTAAGCTCTCTGGCATCTAAGCATAATCGATTTTTATTCGGTTTAATGACAAGCGTTGTTCGGTTATTCCATTCGGCGTTAGTGGCTTCTTCAATGACATCTAGCTCTAACATGCGGTCTAATTCGGCATAGGTGAGTTTTTGAATTGCAGGACTTATGGGGTAGTATCGCATTTTTTTCGCGGGAGCGTTTCCGGTGTCAATTGAGTGTGTCTCAAGATGTGTCTTACCAAGTCCATATTGAGTGTAACATCTAAACGATAATTTTACATTTTCTAGCATCGTGGATTGTTCTGCTGTTAACTCGTGAATATCTAGTTCCTGTTTGTTCATTTCTACCTCATTTACTCTGATAGCATTTATACAAATCTTTATGCCTAAACGCTGCCAAAAGTCATATCCTAAAATAAGTTTTTGTTTGAGGTTTGGTACGAGGTAAAGTATAATTTCTTCGCTTTTATCCCCGCATTGTATTTTTGTTTTAACTTTTCCTATAATTTGGTGTTTCTTTCCATCGGCTGTACGTATTGATGATTTGAAGTCCATAATTGGGATGTTCATTTTGTTAACATTTGTTAAACAATCATCGCCTAAACAGCTTATCGAAGCTCCGCTGTCCATTAAGCCTTTAAATTTTATTCCATTTACCATCACGTCCAAGTAAGGTCTAATGTCAAATTCACCGGATATAATTGTTGATGCTATTTCCTTTCTTTCGCGTTTACGTTTTTGATACCTTTGCCTAGTTTTTGATATCCGATTTTTTTGCTCCGAAAAAACATCTTTGAATATTTCTGCTCTTTTTTTGTTATAAATTTCTAGCCTGGTTTCATGCGGAATTATTTCTTTTCTTTTATTTACATTATTTTCGCTCGAAGGTTTCTCGGAATTGTGAAGTAAACTCTTTATAGAATGGTCTTTTACTGGCTCTAGTTTTGTAGTGAACATGTTGGTCCAGTTTTCAACATGTTCTTCTGGCTGTTTCCCTTACATTTAGGACAGTTTGGTGATATCACATTGTCGAACCCACATCGGTAACAAAAAAGGTTTCTTTGAGTCAGCGTACAGTCAACGAAAGAATGTCCTGGTGTTTTACAATTCCAACAATTCAATTGTTTACTTGGAATGTTTCCGTGGTTAATGGCTTCGACATGATGTTGGCTGTTATCTTCTTGTAATTCTTCGTAATCAAGTTCATTAATCCTCCTGAGGTTGTTTATTTGTTGGCGATAAGGTGTTCGTTTTGCCAAATTGCGCTCGGCTCTACGGCATTCCTCGAGAAGATGATCCATGCTACTAATTTCCATTGGGAAAATAAGCTGTGTCACTCCATCTTTCAGATTGTCTTTTACCATTCGAACTAACTCATATTCTGGAATACTGAAACGCAACTGATTTTGTAGCTTGACTATATCTGCAATGAATGCGTCTGCAGATTCAGAGGGATGTTGACGTCTTTCCATTATTTTTCGTTGAATTTCGAAATCACTTTCATAACGCCTGAATTTACGTATCAAGTGATATTTCAAATGTTCCCACTCACACGAGGGATTTTGCCTCCTAAAGTCCCAAAACCATTGCTGAGCACTACCTGAAACTAGGTGATAAAAACCCTTCATGAAAATGCTCCAAGGACACTGATAATCTTCTCGTAAAGCTTCGACACGGAAAACGAAATCTTCCACACTCATCATTTGATTGCTGCCATCGTATTTGATACCCCATTTTTCCATTTGTAAGGGTGTGTTGTGATTAAAACTAGGTAACATATTCAGTGGATTGTATTGGTATTGCGGTTGTGGTGGTAAAAACGTTGGTTCTGCTTGGTTCCTATAATTGTTGTTTTGATTTGGTAAACGATCTCGGTTATTATTTGCATTTGCCTGACTTCTGTGTGGGTTTTCGAAAGTGCAGTTATGTTCTGACCTTAACGAGTCTCTTATAATTTGAGGAACAAGTGCCATTAGGTTTTCTTGAACTTGTCTCATAATTGTAGCTTGTGCTGCACCTACAGATGCACTAACGTAATCCCTCAGTGATAATCCATCTCCGTTAATGGGCGTTTCTGGTCTCACTTCTTCAGCAAGCCTTGGCATTTGTGTATTTTGTCGCTGCATATTTGTACGTTGTTGAACGATGCCTCTAGCTGTCAAACTGCTATATTCTGGTGAGCGAAGTGTACTGGCTGTTTCTGGTGGTGATGTTGTTTGAGGACCTGTACCTGGTGGAAATTGTAAGGACATTAACGGTGGTATTACATTTGTAGTTGTTTGAGCTGTAGTAGCAATATTATTTATAGACTGGTGATTAGAGGATGTTGTTGTTGTAACTACATTGGAGGTTGCTGAGTTACCTACATTAGAGCTTCTATTACCTCCCAGACGATTAGATGCTCTGGTATTCCTGGTATTATTAGAGCCAGTCGCCATGGTTAAATTGTGAATTGTCTAATGTAATAAATTTTATCTATGTCTACCAAAAAAAACTTGTAATTCAAAAATAAATTCTTATGGTATACGAGAAAAAGGTAGCTCTTGATAACTGCTTGTACTTGGAACACTGTGTTTTGTAAATATTCTAAAGTTTCGAATTTTTATATACTAAATGTAGATAAGTTGTCAAAGATTAAAGGTCATAAAATTTAGATTCGAATTAGATAGAAATATAGCCAAGATTCAATATAATTGCGGTTTTGTTATGTTAGTAAAGTTATACAAAAAACAAAAAGTTGTATTCTACTGGTTCACACGCACAGATAATATATTTTTAGACATATAATGGATATGTACAATTATTATTAGTTTTTTTTTTTTTTTTTTTTTTTTTTTTTTTTTTGCTAATCTACTATTATTATTATTTATTATTATTCTTTTTTTTTTTTTTTTTTTTTTTTTTTTAGGTAAGTACGAGATAAATTTCGAGTTGGTTATCGGTAGCTCAGTATATGTAAGGATTGATGTGGCGAAAAGTTATTCTCCTGGAGTACAACAATTTCCTTTCATATCTAATATTAATATATTTCTAATTTTTCATAGAAGTATAGTATATAGTTATTAAGTTAAATACTTTGTTGTTTCTAACTTATCTAACGTTTAAAAAAAAACGTAATAAATTATATTATATCCATATCTGAAGATGTTTAGTTTTATTTTATTATTGAACATAATAAGACGCGGTTTTGCAAACTACTTAAAATTTGTGGATAGCACATAGAAAAAAAAAAAAAAATCGAGACGTTCTAATTTTCATTTCTTCGTGACAAACAGTTATAGCTATTGGACACTAAACTGTATAGTCTTTCGGACCAAGACTTATAAAATTTTGCACGTTGTAACTTAAATTAGGTTGTCTCTCAATATATGGTTACTTAGTCAGTTTCGTCGCAACTCAGGCCTAGTATTGGTATACTTTCCGGGACAAACGATACCTGAAAATGATACCATATATTGTACGGTAGCATTTCTTTTAAAATGCTCGAACGTTGGGCGCCAAAATGTAATGACTACTTTTATTTTTTTTTTTTTTGACCTCAATTTGCGGAGCTGGCACATAGGCTGTAGTTGCGGCTTTAGCTCGCCGGGTGTGTAGGTTCTTTCGTTTTCCGCTAGTCATTGACATTTGAAATTTTGTGCCAGTAAACCGGGACGGTATGGAAAGAGGTTTTATTAGGAAGCAAGTTTGCTTAGACCGAGATAGGATGTAGGAGAAATATTAAGATGCAAGAATACGGATGTATATGTCTTGCGAGGGCTGCCCACCCCTATTGACATATCACAGTCAACCATGACATCTTGACAAGCCCAAGTAATCGTTAAGATGTCCCTAAATAAGCAAAAGATTTCGCCTTCCTAAATTTACCTCGCTACCTTACCAAATCTCTCTAATGTGTAAATTAATACATTATCTTTTGAATTATGTGACAAAAATAGATTAAATCTTTAACATTATTACAATCATAGTTTGTAGTTATTTATTAACAAAATAATTAATAGTCATAATTCTTGAGTATAATTATAATAAGAAATTTTAAAACAATGCGATTTTATTTAATACTAAAAATGTTAACCTAATCATGTACATGAGAGAGTATAGAAATAACTTTTTTTTTTTTTTTTTATTAATACGACTGACAATACTGGTACATATAAAATATGAATTTTAAATTTAACGTGTTTATAACTTTTACAAGAGCTTATACAATAATCTTAAACTTTGAATGCTCTTAGATTAACAAATTTGAATTAGTAATATGTTTGCAAATTTTAATCAATGTATTTTTCTTTTCTTTAATTTTTAGATGTTCTTTAATTGTATTCTAATAATATGTTTATTATAATATTAGCATATATATATATATATTCTTTAGTAATATAAAAATGTCTTTTTTTCAAAAATTACATACACATGACACACAAATTTCACAAGAAAAACATCTACACACGTGTTGGAGACAAAATGGTCATAACTTTCAACTTGGAAGATTTGAAGGTCATGTCGCTGGTAGCGATTTGCTGGGATGACGCGAAGTTCTCTTCCTTTATATTTTGTTTTGAACTATATTTCTTACCGGTTTTCTCCTGGCTATAGGTATAATTTAGGTGTCCTAGCTCACTCTGGAATATCATGTATTTTTCCAGCCCTGTTTAGTATACTTGCTTCTCTCGAGAGAATTTCACCCTTTCTCTAGCTGTTATAGGATGCCTCCTTAGTCTTGGCGTGGTAAGAAAAAAAATCTTTTTTTTTTTTTTTTTTTGATAAATTACAATCTTGTTCGATTGGTTCAAATTTTTGTTTATGCGACGGCGTGCATCTCCGAAAAAGGTTCAAAAGAAAAGGGTCTCTTCACCGGAACTCAAACTGACAGTCCCCTATGTCAACTAATCCCCTTTCTTGCAACTCTGCATTTTTTTATATATCTTATATATTGGCAAGAATGTTTGTTGTTAATTCCATGTGACTAGTTGGATAAACAAAACAAACATGAAGAAGAGTTCTGTTTACATCAATCTGCTATTTACAAATAATGTTTTTTTTCTTTAAGTTTTGTTTTTCTTTTTTTTTTTTTTTTAATTATAAATAAAGAAATGATGGAAAAATGTGTACGTGTGGAGAGGTAGGTTTGTGTGACTGTCACAGACCAGTCAACTTTACGACGCAACGCAGAATGGAAAAAAGTAGCGTGAAACATTTTGTAGAGTCATTGCGTCAACAACCCTATTCTTTGGTTATTTTGCAAAGAAAATAAACTACAGGATTATCAAAAAGTCACACATCTACGTAAAAATCTATTTTCTACAGATTCCTGCGATACACGCTACCTAGAATTTTTGTGTCAATAGCTACTTACACATGTCTGCATAAAGCAGGTTGAAATAGCTAATTACGAAGTAAGTCACAAAAATAAAAAAATTTATTAAAAATATTGTGAAAAAAGGAAAACTGAAAAAATATATTAACGAAAAATTGATTGAGAACAAAAAAATTGTATTGACAATTTTGTACTGGAAATAAAATGTGTATAAATTAAGTATTTACAAAAACTTTTTTAACTTCATTCACAACAATTTTTATGTCTAATTCTTTTTTTTTTTTCTTTTGAACTTGTATTTACGTTTACATACAAAATTTTTCAAGGTAAATTAAGGCAGAATTTAATAAATTTCTGCCTTAATTACTTTGATTTGTTTTTGTTCTGAAGTACGAAAATTAAAAACAAAATTAATTTCGAAGTTTGTTCGCTTTCGTATTCCCTCTCGCTCACTTTCACACGAAATCAGAATTTCAGCAAGAAAATTGCCTTGTGTGAACTCAGACAAACTTACAAAAAAAAAAATAAAAGCACCAAAATTATAAAAAAAAATCGTATGAAAAAATCTGGGAGAAAAAAATATTGCATTGCATTATAAGTTTATTGTTTATAGATATTATTTTTAAATTATTGTATTTAAAGCAAACATATTCACTTCTATATGTAATTTAAGTCATTAAAATCCAATTACGTGTCATAAAGACATTGCTGTTTAAAGTTTAATACTTTTTCGATTTTTTGGACCCTTAAAAAAATTAAAATCGTGAATAAATTCGCGAGTTTTTCAAAATTAAAAAAGAACAAAAATGGCGGTATTCAAAGTATGCGCATTTCGAATTAATAAAATCCGAAGACTTTTTTGAGCTTCTTTTCATATTATAAGTATAGCTGTATGAATATAAAAAAATCTAACTTTTCTTACCAAGGACTTATAGCCATATTATATATCATTAAATCAGTATTTGGAAGTATTTTTAAAAGGTGTTCATTTTATTTACATCGCTTATATATTAATACATATAATACAAATTCAGAAAAATATATCAAAACTTTAAAGGCCCCTTTACGTAAACTTGGAGCTAGCTGACAAAATTGATTACAATACTTTATTCACAATTAAAAATACTACTCATTATCATATTATTTAAAAATCAGTAGTGCCTTAATTTTGATTTAAGCTTTTTGCTGTAGCACAATGTAATTTAAGTATTTTATGATATTTTATATATTTATTTTTTCCTTTTTTTAACCAACGTTTCATGATATAATAAGATAATTATATCATGCATATATTATCTTGAAAACTCCAAATATTGAATTAAGCCTTTAATTGTCTGTAGAAAATGTAATTTAGTTGACGTGTGCTGTTGTCATTGTTTATTTTTATTCTCTCATTCGTTTAACAGTCTGGCAACGTGGCCAGCATATGTTTCAGTTGTGCATTAATATTCTAATCAAGACAGATTTAACAATGTAATATCATTAGCCCAGCTGATTATTAGTTTTGATTTGTTAAACTGTCAAACTCCATATAAAATGATAAATTTTGCTCTCTCAGTAATTTATTTGAACGTCAAAACTTCATATATAAAAAAATTGTGTAAAAAATACTCTCCGAAATGTTCTTACCTTGTTAAATCTGCTTTGATTCTAATGTTTTTATTCTGGGATTTTGTTAAAATTCTCCGGAAGATTGCAGCATTGCATTGAAAATATAAGAAAAAATAAAAGAATTCAGCTGCGTTTAACGTGCACTGCAAAGGCGAGGAAATTCTGTACAAAATCCTTAGCCGTTTCTACTTGCGAGTGTAGAAAAGTGTGAATTAAAGTGTTAAGTGACATCTTAATAATGACCTTGGCACTTCGTTTGACACGCTTGCCGGTGATCGCCTACCAAGAAACAGTGTTCCAACACAGATGTTTGGCTAACCCTCTAAGAAGGCAATACGTAACTTCAAGGTAACAATAAATTGTATTGTAGGTTTTAACTTTTTTCATTTAATTTTGCAATATTGGAAAATTACATTTTATATGGTTTAAAGTTCGTTATAAGACGAAAAATTTAAAAGGAAATGAAAATTTTGCTTTTACATAAAAGCCACATCAAAGTGTGTTTATTTTTGTATGTTGTCATAATTCATTATTTAAGGATTTCAAAGATTCAAACAATACTCAAGCAACGTTTCAAATTTTTGTTAAAATGTAGTAAAATTTCTACAATTATTTATAGTGATCAGGCCACAAAAAAGCAACCAACAACCCAGTCAACATCTCCTATACCGCCAAAGAGTGCAGAATTTACACCACCGCCAACAGAAACTACAGAGAAGCAAAATCCTCTTGCAAGTTCGAAAACTGGTGAGGTCGCAGCAAAAACATTGTCGGAAAAGGTCAAGAAATTCCAACAGTTGCATGAGAAAAAGCAAGAAGCCGTCTCAAAAGTAAAATTATCAACACAACAGGTGCGCAATAATGTCCGTGGCTATATGTTTACAAGATTCTTTGATTATGTCAAAAATTATGATACAGTTTTGGAGAAAAATTTCCCTTCAGCCGTAAAAGTATATAGAGTATTTTTTGATGGTGTCAAGGAGTTCTTTTCCGATATGAAAAGATTTTTAAAGGTTTCTCGCATAGTAAATTCCTCTGCTAAAGGTCTCAAGTCTTTAAATAGGCAAGAATTGGAATTGTACATGCAGATGCCCAAAGATATGGTAAAAGTAGCTCCAGCTTTAATATTCTCTTCACTGCCTATGGTGGGTTATGCCATATTTCCACTGGTGTAAGTTTATTCTATAACTAAAATTTTTAAATTTAATATGTATAAATCGCTCTCTTTCTGTCTAGCGTTATGTATCCTCGTTCATTTTTGACCTCCCACTTTTGGACTCCACAACAGAAGGCTGAATTTAAACTATTCTATTTTCATGAACGTTTGACATACAACAAACCAGTTTTTCGTTGTTTACAATCTAAATTGAAATCAACTAAAAAACATCCTAAACATGAACAATTTCGTCAAGTTTTAGGTCAACTGGGTAGTGGTACCCATCCATCAGTAGAGCAAATATTAGATATTAAGGATATTTTTGCAGAACCACCATATAGTTTAATTTCTTTACCCGGAAAACATATCGTAAGTTTATCTACCTCTCCTATTTAAAAGCAATAAAATTTAATCCATTGAGTATTTTAGAAATTGCTTAACAAATTACATGGCATACCTGGAGGATGGTTTAAACGCCATAGCCTTTATGAACATGCTTTTCTAGTCCATTATATGGATCTTGCT
The DNA here is from genome assembly GCA_932274085.1 of Protocalliphora azurea. Lineage (NCBI taxonomy): Eukaryota > Metazoa > Arthropoda > Insecta > Diptera > Calliphoridae > Protocalliphora > Protocalliphora azurea. The sequence goes on from OW026522.1 coordinate 151,628,714, forward strand.
ATTGGTCGGGAGGGTGGTGTTCACAATATGCCATTAGAATCTTTACGCAATGCTTGTTACATACGCGGCTTAAATCCTGTCGATTTAAGTACTGATGAAATGGTTGAATGGTTACGTGATTGGATTAAAGTTTCCAATTCCATTAATGCTGAGCATCTTACATTGTTCTTGCATTTGCCTTTGTTTTTGGGCTACAGTCACCCCAACAATTGGAAACTAATTTATGGCAAAGACCAGACACAACAGAAACAAACAAGTTCAGTAAATTAGGTTAGTTGGCTTATGGAATGGCATGTAAATTTTTTTTTTGAAATGACAAGTATACGTACATTTAACATTTATTAATGTTACATTAAAATGCTAAGCAGTTTAATAATTGATGTATGGAAAATGTACAGATGGAAATAGACCTAGCTAATATATCGATAATTAAAAATAAATAAATCATTTTTTGTTATGTTCCTTTTATATTAAAAAAAATATATATACAAAAAAATAATATATATATATATATATATATATATATATATATATATATATATATATATATATATATTACGCAAGTCCCAAATAAATAAATTCAAAATTTTATGAATAAATACACGTTAATATTACTTCAGATATTGTGTTAATTTATATTAAAATAAACAATTAAATTTGAATCAACTCATTGGGCTACGCAAAGAATTTTATAAACTTAGGTATTCTTTATAAGCAGGGCAACCAAAAATATGCTCTAAGTGTTTTATGAGCATAAAATACTTTTAAAATCGGAAAATATACGGCATATTTTAAAATTAAAAAATATGCATTTAAAATATTTTTTCTATGTAAATCTTTAGCATGAATAGCATGCTAAAGATTAATTAATTTTTTTTTTTTAAATTTCAATCAATTCATAAGTTGAAAATTATTAGGCAAAGAAAATTTTAGCAATTCTACTAATGGCAAATTATGTAAAAAATTCTACCGGTTGCAAAATTTTTCTCTTAAGTGTAAATATGCAAATTCATATTATGCTAATAAGTATGAAATATGCAAAAATATACCATTTTAATTGATAAAATAAATTTTCTAATTTAATTTTCTAAAAAAAAGTATGACAAAATAAGCAGCTAATCCCAAAATATGTTATTAGGACCAAAATATGAAAAATATGCTGTAATCGATGCTAAATTTCCTAAAATTGTTTGAAACCAGAGCTGTAAATGAATCATTCATTTTTCAATTAATTCGCGAATCATTCATTCACTGAATTAGCATATTTTGAATTAATTCTTTTCACACAAAAAAATGAATTGAATGAAATTTGAATCAATTCAAACGAATTAGCCAGAACCGATCACAACCAATTTCAATAGGCTTCGTTCTTGTGTCATAAAATTTCATTGAATTGTCTTTAAAATTGCGGTCCATACTTTGTGCGCAAGGCTTGCATGGACAGCCATCCATCCACTTACTTACATCAGCACAAACGCAACCACCTATGGTGGTGTAGGATATAAAAAGGGGTGTTTTTTTTGTGTATCTAAACGGCTGCCAGAGGTGGTTATAGGCTTTGTGGGTGGAGGTTACACCCACATTTTTTCATTTTCACACGTTATTAATTTACCACCTATAAAGCAAATATTCATTATGGCATACCTAAGATATGCCATAACAGTGAGAGCCCTCAAATTTCATGGGAACCTTTATCCTATCATTTCTTGATGAAATAAAAAAGAAAATATAAATTTTCCCATCTAAAGAACTAACACAGTGAATCTTAAAAAATACAAGTAATTTTCATATCAAATTTCGAATAGGTTGAATAGGTCTAGGGGGAGTAATAGCTCACATAAAGTAAATATTAGTTACCGCATCAATTAAGACAGCGAAGCGCACCGGTAAAAGCTAGTAAATAACATATTAAATACTTTGGAATTTTACAAAAGTTGGAACATATTTAAGGAAGATATAATATTAAATTAAAAAAGGTATGGTGGAAAATTTATAGACCGATTTGACTGATTTAAAAAAATAAATTCGAGAAAAATATTTTTCATAGATTTGTGCAAGAATGAGGCCTATAGCTTATACAAAAGCTTCAAAAATTATAATAACGTATTTTGGCCAATAACTCGGTTAATACTGGACCGTTGTTCTTTTTTTCAACACAAAAATTCTTCAAAAAATTTCTGACTTTTCTGTATAGAACAAAGTCTTTAGCTTACATAAGTGCTTCAAATATGCCTTAGTTTATTGTTGTTTTTCAGTGAAACAACAAAACAAATTTACCAATAACTCGGTTGTTTATGAACCGATTTGGTTCATAAACTATTTGATCACCTTAAATGCAAAAGGCCGTAACGACGTTTAAAACACAGGAAATGCAAAACTGTCGTAACCATAATTTAAAATTTTTTGCTTTAAAATTAAGCAAATTTTTTAAAAACGTTCATTTAAAACAAAAATAAATAAAACATTCCACACCAAATTTTTCAAATGAAAAAAAAATTTACGACTATTTCGTTTATGAAATTGTAATATTGTTGTAATTTTTGAATATATTAATATGAAATTTTTTATGTAGATGTAGTTCGGGTCAGTACATTACAATATAGTAAAAAACCGATATACAGTACACGCTCGGAAATTCGAACCACTTTGTTTTTAGGGCGATTCGAATTTCTGGACGGTTTTTTTATACAAAAATTTAGGTAAATTTGACTATAAAGGTATAAAAAAACTATGTGTTTTTTTTTATTTTAGTTTATTTAACATAAAAACTATAAAAAACTTAACGAAATATAACAAAAAATAACAATTCAGTTCATTTGACTTTAGTATGTTTAATATAAATCGTATACTTATAACTAAATTAAAAAAGAAAAATTTTTAAGAAAAGTTAAAATAATACATATTTGTTAATCATATATTCAGTAATATTAGTCTGTTTTTTAGTTTTTTGTATTTCTGACAAAACAATATCATTACGGAGATCTAAAAGACGTGACAAGTGCTTAGTGGAAAATAATTCACTGTTTTTTATTAAATTATTCAATTATTTACAGTAGCTTCGGAATAAGAAATATTAGGTGGAACTTCCACATCACTATCTTCATCCGTGCCTAAAGACAAACTTTCGCTGTCAAATATATGGAAAGGTTCATTCTCAAAGGTATCTTCATTCCATCTTTCGATTTCCCTTACAGATATAAAATTATTCGGATCAATTTGCGTCAATCGTACTATCGTATTCGTCAGAATCCCAATTGAACAACTTTGACCAAGAATTTTTTAAAGCTGTTTGCGTGACCTCATCCCAAGCTTTCTTTAATAAAATTATTGCATCTTTGATTGAATGAGATTTTAAATTTTTGTTTAGTTCACAATTCTTAGCAATTAGTTTGGTTAGTAATTTATTTCTATAAATAAGTTTGGTTAGCTTTATTGGATTTTGGTCCATGGGCTGTAGCGCTGTGTAACATTTGGTGGAAAGAAGTACACCACTATATTTCCATATGTATAAATATGTATAAATAACGTTTGCACTTACATACTTCATTAATAAAGATCTTATGAAACCAGTCATAAAGGATCCGAGATGTCATCCAAGCATTTTTTGAAAAACCGTAATGTAGTGGGTTGTTAAATTTTTTGAGACACCTTGGATTTTTGGCTTTTCCAATAACCAATGACAACAACTTACAGGAACCATCAAAAAGAAATTCTTTCTTTTTGAGTTTTGTGTCCCGGAGCACTTTTTTCGGAAGCTGAAACATATGTTCTATCTGGCAGGCAGCGGTAATATAGTCCAGTCTTGTCGACATTATATATTTGAGATTCCACTAGGCTCATTTCTGCGATTTTAGCACCAAGTCTATGAATAAAAGGAGTGACTGAATTAGTGTCGCTGGATAAAATCTCGTCACTAATTTTTAAAAGACGAATTCCATGCCGCTTTTTAAATTTGGTAAACCATACATCGCCTGCCCGAAAGTCATTCTCAGCTTTATCGGTCCTGAAAATTACTTTAGCTTTCTCCTTTAATATGGATCCATTTAATGTCGCCTTTTTCTCACGTTGATTAAGAAGCCACTCATAGAGACGACTTTCCATTTTCGGATATTCAGCACTATGTAAAGTTTTATTGGATACGTGTTGGCAACAGTATCCAATATTGATTTTCTAATCGATTTAATATAACTAATGGTAGAAGTAGTTACATTAAAGTCCAGTGCTAAACGCTTTCCTTGAACGCCTTTGTAAATATTTTCCAATATTTTTAATTTGTCTTGTAAAGACAGTGTTTTTCTTACGTTTGTTTGGTGGACTAGAAATCACTTTCTCATTTTAATAAATGTTAAACCGTATACATATACAAACACCAAAAAACTGACTTAAACTCTAACACCATCAAGATCTATCAAAATGGGATTCTCCTTTTTACTCTGTATTTGGTTAAACTAAATTGTCAAAATTTTAGTGTACAATAAAAAATCGCTCGGAAATTCGAATTTTAGAGCGCCAAATGTAATTATGAAATGAAATTACCGATTCGAATTTCTGAGCGTCTACTGTACTTCGTTTATAAAACTTTTGAGTATTTCTGAGAATTCAATCCCATTTATTTCGTGCTTTTTCAAGCGCTATATTCCTTTTTTTTTTCTTTTTTGATAATAAAACTTGGAAGATTTGCAATTATTAAACAGTGTCCCCAGTATTCAGTTTTAATAAAAACACTTTTATTTTGTTTTCTTATAAAATACATAGTTATTTCTTGTTTACGTAGATTTTGTTTATTTTATTATTTCCATTTTAAAGAAACACTAGTCAACTATTTAGAAATTAAGTAAATTTGTAAAATTTACTTCTTGGCAGCGCCTTTCTTGATACCTTGAGCCTTCAATTCACGAATGCGTTCACGTTTGTCCTTCTTGATTTTGCGGACGGTACCATCTTCCTTGGTGCGCTTCTTCAAAGCGTTGAAGGCAATGGTGAGCAACTTGTTGCGTTGACGTTTGGCGTAACGCAATTTGAAACGATCGAAATCATTCAAACGGGAGCGCTAAAATGATAACAAAGAACGAAAAATATTTAGAAAATTTAACAACAGTTAGATTGAAGCACGTTTAGCAAATAAATTATTATTTAAAAAAAATCTTCAGTTGTAAGAAAAAATTAGCTTCATGTATGTATCAGCCGGCAATTCCTATCAAGAACTTTCATTATCATCATGTTGACTTTTTCTCGTTATATTTAATTCTAAATAAAAATGAGTTTGGTGTTAAAGCTTACCTTGCAAATGTTTTGAGCCTTAGAGGACCAGGGGCTGACCTTCCATTGAGCCTTCAAGTCACTATCTTGCCAGGCCTTGCGCACAATGCGGGTGGGAGCAGTGAAGGGGAACTTGATGCGGTATTTGGTCAAGTGAAGATTATTCAATCTGTATTCTTGACGGGGAACACCAGTCAAGGGACCATCAACAAGAACCTATAAAAACAGAATAAAAAACAATTAGTTTTAAAGTCTTCTACAGGAAAATGAAGAAACATTTTATACAAAGTCCACGTTAAAGTGATGTCTCTTTAGATTTTCAGTGAGAAGTTAGATAGCTTCATATATGTATCAGTTGGCACTTCCTATCAAGAAGCCAAAATCATCATGATCAATAAACAAACACCATTACATTAACACGTTCAATGTATCTGTCTACAGGAACGGTCACAAAAAAAGATTTCACTTTTTTTTCACATCAAACTTACCCTGTTTTGATCAATCACGTCGACAATGGCGACGAGACGGCCCTTCAATGGACCAGCCGAGCATTTCGCAATGCGACCAGTTTGTACAAATCTTTGGAAAGGCTAGAAAAATACATAAACAATAAAAACTATTAATTGTTATTTTCTAATTTTATTTTTAAAGTACTTTTTAATTTAATATTTAAAATGGGGAAAATTTAATTTCAAGTCTAATATCACAATTTAGAACAAAAAGAATAAATTCTTCACTAAACACGTTGTGCATCTTGACATTTTCAATTGTGTGAAGTGAGACTGTCAAAATGCTTAAACATCAATTTCTACACTTTCGTTTTTTTTTTTTTTTTGACAAATTTTATATTTTTTCAACGCGAATTCTTGTACAGATGTTATAATGATGTTTAAAGTTTAATTCAATCTTACTTTTATTCAGGACTTGAAACATTTTCCCAGACATTTTAACAAAATTACGACGACGAAAATTTGAAAACATTTCTTACCATGACTGCTAACCGGAAAGAAAGAAATGTAAAAGAGCGATAATTGTAGTTGAAATTTAAACATGGCGTCACTGCTATAAAAACTGCTAGACTTTTGACAGTTGACATTTGGGATGAAACCCCAGCAGCATGAATGTACACTTATATAGATTTTTGGAATATAGAAATTAAATTAGAAGAAAGTTATTTTTCAAAAAATGTATTTCTGAATTTATCAATATATTATAAGAAACATATATATTGAGTAAATGACAAAAAAAATGTTAATTTTAATATTGTCTATAAATAAACAATATATTTTTTCATCATAATAATGTACACGATTTTATATAATTATCGAATTATATAAAATCAAAAACAAAAAAACTAAAGTTCCTAAATAGTTTGAAATAAAATTCAATTGATAATTTTTAAATATTATTTACTATAAGAAGAAGACATTTTTATTTCTTAACATTACAAATGTAGGCAGAATATCGGAAAAACAATTTTATTTCCAACTTTGTGTTAAAGTGTGGAGAAAACGTATATGAGAAATTTATATGTTAAACTGTCTTTTTTTATCGAAAGTTTCAATTTATTTTGCATTTTTATTCTTTATTATACTTTATTTGTCTTTTCAAAACATAATTAATTATTTTGAACTTTTCTTTTTGTTAAAAAAGGCAACATTTTATAAGAGAACAATAAATTTGATAGCGTTTGGTAAACATTATTGCTCAGCTTTATGTTTATTGCGCAATAGATTTCTTATTGGTCTACATGTAACGTTTTAAAAAGAGAGATATAATTTGACAATTGCCAATTTAAAAAATATCTACGTGTAGTCTAGAGGTTATCGAAGGAGGAAAAATTTGTATGCAATCTTTATAAAATGAGTTTTTTTTAAATTTCGGTAACATTTAAATCAAATTTAATTGTGGTCGGTAAAACTTGATATGACCATAAAGAAAATAATATGTCTTAAAATTAACAAAGCAAAACTTCAGAACAAAGCAAAATATTTTCAATTTAAAATAAAATTTTTTTGGACAATTTGTTTACAATTAAAGTTTAATATAAACAAAGTAATATATTGTGTAATTAACAAATGCATCTCATCTGGCATCTCTGCCTCAATATAAAAACGTCGTGTTAATTTCTATTATGAAATATTAATTTAATTAAATTTTTAAAATAAAAAGTGTAGAAAACTTCTCAATCTTGTTTAATTTTCTTTTGTTTGACAATGTTTTCCAAAAAGAGAAAATTTATGGCAATAGCCACAAATTTAAGGTATCAAAAACTTTAGACGGACGCAGCACAAGTGCCAACAGATTTGAGCTATTATCTGTAGACGAAGAAGAAGCATTTGCTTTTAAGGAAAAGATTCCTCCTATTGTGGATTCTACACACAGATTTTTTCACTGTGATTGGATTAATTGGCGACAAGTATACATATAAACGAATGATCATTGGTACAAAGATTTTATCCAGCTCGCTGTGTCTGTACAATGAAGCTTTGAATGTTCTAAAGGACAAAAAATTCCAGTTTGATAACATGCTATTTAGTGATGGTCAAATACCTGCGGATCTGCCGCAAGGATCGGTATTGTCACCTACTCTTTATTCAATATATATTTCCGATTTTACTGTTCACAAGAATCAAGACGTACTTTTTTACGCTAACGACAGTGCGGTAAGGTGTCAATCGCAATAATAAAAAAATGGAAGATAGTTTAAAATCTACCAATAAATACTTTGATAAGTGGAAGATAAAGGTTAATGTTAGTAAAACACAATCTATTAGATTTCCATATAATAGATCACAGCAACGTATTCCTACAAAACATTTATATTCCAGGGAAGATTTTATTCCTCTGCAGGATAGTATCAAATATCTAGGAATTATCTTAGATAAAAAACTATCATTTAAACAACACATATAGTATATTTGTGATAAAGCAATCAAATGCGGCCGTGCACTTTACCCCTTACTCAACAGAAAATCTGAACTTAATTTAAAAAGCAAAATCCTTATTTACAAAATGTATATTCGATCAATTTTGACCCACGGATGCCAAGCTTGGTTTAATAAAGCTGCTAAAACTTATACAAGAAAATTACAGATAATACAAAATAAAAATTTGAAAATAATTCATAACCTATACCCCAATTATTCTACTGATCTACTGCATAGAAACTTTAAACATAAAATGTATAATTCATTTGCAAGGGAACTGACTCTGTCATTTAATGAAAAATGCAGATCGTTTATATATGAAATAATAAGAAATTTACTAAACAATCACTAAGACTCTTTTTTACTTGAAAAGTAATAATTGATGGTTGTTTTTAAAATTTCTTATAACGTTTAGGTATGTAAAAGGTTTTTTTTACAACTTTTCCTTAATACTGTGATATTAGTAGTTTCCTTATTTAATTATTTAGATGTTAACTTTTGTAATACTTTTAAGTAAATTCTCATAACAATATAATTAATTATTTATTTTATAAAGGTTTCAATAAAGTCAGTAATAATAATTAAAAAAAACAAATGCATCTATAGAGCGTTCATAAAACGACCCCAAAATGGAATGTGCTGCCTTTCAGGAAACATTTCAAATTACAAATGTAAAGAAAACTTTTAAAATTTTTCGTTCACAGCTGCGTGTCGCGTCGTGTAACCTACTGTCTACATTAGGCAAATTTTTATCAAAACAAACGTCAAAATCAGTGCGAATATATACAAGGTAACCTTAGTTAAATAGCTGATTATTATTGTGGTTGTTACAGTTGTCAAACTGCATATATAAAAAACAATAATGAATCCGCCATATTGTTGTTTTTGTGCAACTGCTGCCACCTTCCACAAATTCGGGTTAATTTAACGTTTGTCTTGATAAAAAATTCTCTAATGTAGACACTATGTAAACCTTGCTTAATATCTAATCTATTGAATTATTATTAATGGTAATAGATTATCTCGAATTCTATTACGTTTTAACAAAAGAAATACAACTATGCTTGTAGTTGACATTTTATGATTTACAACACAGCAAAATAACAACAACAATACTAAAATAAATCCATACTTGCACGTGTGAAGTGTTTTGAGAGAAATTATAGTAAATTTGTAAAAAGTGAATAATTTGTTAAAAATTCAAATAATTTAATATAATTATGTCTGAAGATCAAGGTATTGATAAAAAGAAATCCCATCGCTCTCGCCAATCTGGCGTTAAGGCGGAGAAAAAGAAATTAAAAGCAAAAAAAGAATCAAACCAAAAGGAACCTAATTTTACGGCTCGTCAAAGAAATCCCAAAGCGTTTGCCATTAACTCGGCTCAAAGTGCTGAAAGAAATTTTAGGCGTAAAGAGGATATAACAGCTAAGAAACAGCATATACCTGTGGTAGATCAAACACCAGATGAGCCGCCACCAGTATTGATAGCAGTTGTGGGTCCACCAAAGGTGGGCAAAACTACTTTAATAAATAATTTAATCAAAACATTTACCAAAACAAATGTTAATGATATTAAAGGACCCATTACCATAGTCACTTCCAAAAAAAGACGTATCACTTTATTGGAGTGCAACAATGATATTAATTCCATGATTGACGTGGCCAAATGTGCTGACTTAGTTTTGCTGTTGTGTGATGCCAGTTATGGTTTTGAAATGGAAATATTTGAGTTTCTAAATATTTGTCAGGTTCATGGCATGCCCAAAATAATGGGTGTCCTTACTCACTTGGACATGATTAAAAATCCCAAAGCTTTAAGAAAGCGCAAAAAAGAACTAAAACATCGTTTTTGGACTGAAGTTTATGACGGTGCCAAACTTTTCTATCTGTCCGGTTTGCTGCATGGTGAATATTTGAGAAATGAAATAAAAAATTTGGGACGTTTTATTTCTGTCATGAAGTTTAGACCGTTGCAATGGCGAGGAGCACACAGCTATATATTGGTAGATCGTGTGGAAGATATTACGAATACTGATACCATACGTCGTAATCCAAAATGTGATCGTGATGTGGTATTATACGGTTATGTCCGTGGTGTACCTTTAAAACAGGAACATATGGTACATATTGCTGGTTTGGGCGATGCGCGCATAAATGAACTAAGTGTTATATCCGATCCCTGTCCTTTGCCGGGTACCGAAAAGAAACGTACTTTGCTAGAAAAGGAACGTTTACTTTATGCTCCTATGTCCGGAGTAGGTGGTATTGTTTATGACAAAGATGCTGTGTACATAGAATTACAAGGATCTCATAGTCATAAAGAGAAAAGTGCTGAAGCCACTGAACAGGAGGAATTTGTGGGAAAACTTATAGAAAAGAAACAGACGGTAGACGAACAAATCGATGAACAAGAATTTCGTTTGTTTTCCGATGGTCGAGCTATAAAATCAAAGGATTATGTAGAAGATGATGGAAGTGAAGGCGATGATAATGTTGATGAGGTAAGTGTTCAATATCTTATAAAACTAGAACATATTAATTAAAAGATAATTTCAGGACGATTCTGGTGTGGATGATGATGACGACGAATCGAACAATGGGAATGCTGAAGAATTCGATGCAGATGATTGGCGCAATGAAGATTCTGAACAAGAAGATAAAGATGACAGTAACTCTGAACAAGAGGAATCATCGGATGATGATGACTATCAAGATTTAAAAAACATTAAAAGAACTAAAAAGTGTAAGCTAAAGTCTGATAGTGAAGACAGCGAAGATGAAAATGATAACGAAGAGGAGGATGACGAAAATAATGGTGACGATCATGACGAGGAGGCCATTATAGAAAATAGCATGAGTTGGAAAGAAAATCTTGCTGAAAAAGCTAGAGATGCTTTTTTGCAACGACATTCTGAATCCAAGAACTTAATGCGCCTGGTTTATGGTTGTTACCTTCAGAGTGAACGAAAAAAGGATGAGGAAAATATGGATCAAGACGAATCTGAAAATTCAGATGACGAAATTGGTGGTCTCTTCAAGGTGGCCGCTAAAAAGCAAACTCAAATGCAAAAAGATAAAGACATACGTGATAAAGAAGAGTCATGCTTTTTCCAAGATAATTTTGGTAAGAGTAAAACCTAAAATTTATTATTTTTACAAATCATATCATTACAATTGTACTATTGGAATCAGAAATATTTCAATCATTTATTATTTTATATATCTACCTTCTTTTTACTACAATTTTATGTGCAAACCCCTTTTAGAAATGACTAGAAATTGGTTAGAAGACAGTAACAAAGACTTAATAAGAAACTGTTTCGTTACGGGTAAATGGAAAGCTTCTGAAGATGCTGAAAACCTGTTACGTTTAGATGACATGAGCGATGCAGATAGTGAAGTTTATGGTGATTTTGAAGATTTGGAAACGGGTGAAAAGCAAAGTGGTAAGCCAAAAACTGTAGAAGACGACACCAATAAAGAAGAAGCAGAAGATTCAACTGAAAATAGAAAAAGAAAAATGACTCGTGTGGAAGAGGAGAATCTTACAAAAGCCGAAATAATGGCAAAAAAATTGAAACTAAAAGCTAAATTTGATGCAGAGTACGATAACAAGGGAGAAAAGGATGATGGTCGTATTACTGGCGATCACGATTACTACGAGAGTCTTAAAGCGGAGGCGCAAAAACAATCTCAACTAAATAAAAGTGAATTCGAAAACTTAGACAATGATTTGCGTATACAAATCGAAGGATTTCGCGCTGGTTTGTATGTACGTTTGGGCTTCAAGGATTTACCAGCTGAGTTTATAGAAAACTTTGATCCAACCTATCCTGTGCTAATAGGAGGTCTTAATATGTCTGAAGAAAACATAGGCTACGTTAATTGCAAAGTCAAGAAACATAGATGGTATAAGAAAATTCTTAAGTCGGGTGATCCGATTATCTTATCCGTGGGTTGGAGACGTTTCCAAACAGTAGTTGTCTATGCCAAAGTAGAAGATAATTTCCGCCATCGTTTTTTGAAATATACTCCCGAACATGTTACTTGCAGCATGACATTTTGGGGTCCTATAACACCACAGAACACCGGTTTCTTGGCCTTGCAAACTGTACGCCACGATCAAGAGGAATTAAAAAGAATTGGATTTCGAATTGCAGCCACTGGATGTGTTACGGAACTTGACAAGTCATGCCAGATTATGAAGAAATTGAAATTAGTAGGTCATCCTTTTAAAATATACAAAAAATCTGCATTCATTAAGGATATGTTCAACACTAGTTTAGAAGTTGCCAAATTTGAAGGTGCCAAAATTAAAACCGTGTCAGGTATAAGAGGTCAAATTAAAAAAGCCCACCACACACCCGAAGGTTCATTCAGAGCCACATTTGAGGACAAGATTCTGCTGAGTGATATTGTATTTTGTAGAACATGGTTTCGTGTGGATGTACATCGTTTCTATGCTCCTGTCACAACACTATTACTGCCACCAGATCAAAAACTCTATTGGCAAGGTATGAAGACTCTGGGTCAATTAAAACGTGAACGTCAGATTAAAAATGAAGCTCAGCTAGATAGTTTGTATACTGAAATCAAACGCACTCCGAAAGTGTTTAAGCCTTTGGTCATACCAAAAGCCCTACAAAGAGCTCTACCTTATAAGGACAAACCTAAAGCTGGTCCTTTGAATCCTAAAGAAAAAGAAGAGCGTGTGGCTGTTATTCGATCACCTCACGAACAAAAGGTTGCTAAACTTTTGAACATGATTGAAACAAATTACCAAGTAAAACGAAACAAGGACCGCCATGAAACTAAGTTACGTATTAAAAAATTCAAATTGCAAAAAAAGGCTGAAGAACTTTCAAAGTTGAAGCGTCAAAAAGAGTTGCGCAAAAGAGTTTCGCGAGCTTTAAGTAAAATGAAGGGAAAGCAAAAATAATTATCGGAGCCAAAAGTAATGTTTTTTTTTAATCTTCTATGTGTAAATTAAATTTGAAATATGTAGTTTATGTATAATAAAATTAATTTGTTTTATTATTATTATTTTGTTTATTTATTTTATTTTTTTTTTTTTTTTTTTTTGTTTTACAAATTATGGAGAATGAATTAAATGTTTTAAAATTAATTTATTCTTGACTCTTATTATCATCAATGGCTTTAAGAGCCGCTAAAAGTTTGTGTTTACGATTACTAGGCATATTGTGTTCTGTTGCAATACTATTTTGTTTCTTGGGTATTTCATCACATAAAACTCCGTTGGTTGCCTGACGGCAAAATGTATCCAAGAAAGCTTCTCTTTCTTTATAGTCATCGGATATTTGTTTCCGTATACTTGATATTTCCTCCTTCATGTTAGACTTTTTACCACCACAAAGAATCTATAAAATAATAAATATATAAAGACGATTTTTATAAAACTGTAGGATTTTTAAACATTTTTAACAAAATATCTGTTCGATTAACTTAACGAAGTTACAAAAACATGCCGAAAGTTAACCGAACTCATACAAATTTTAATTGTGAAACGCATTTGGGTAACTTTGGTATTTTTATTGAACGCAACCAAAGTTTTGTACAGATATGTAAGTTTTATTTAATAATTTTTCCGATTTGGTGTATTTTTTGAAAGAGGAGATTTTAGCGGAAAAATAACTATGTATTTGGAATTGTCTAAACTCAAAAAAAGTTTCACCAGCAAATGTTAATAAAAAGATTTTTTAATTACCTCAACTTTTTGGGTTTCTTCAAAATAATCATCAATATTTTTACTATTGTCTATTCCAGAATTTGTACCATCAATATTGCTAATAAAATCTCCATTCACATCAGTTTCAGTGTGATCAGTATATGATTCATTTTCAGATTCTTTGACAACTTTAAGTGCATTGTCATCATCAACACTATTTTCATAATCCTCATCATCATAATCATGATGTTCAAAGTTTTCACGTTGACTTTGTGTTACGGTTGACAAGTTTGAATGTTGTTTTTGCATTTGCGATGTTTTAAAGGAATTTATAGTTTTGTAAACATCATCATGTACATTGATGGAAGCATCTCCATCACCTTTATCTATGCGTCTTAAGACTGCAATTGATTTGTTAGGTGGCGTTTGTTGTTTGGAAATTTTCTGTATCACAGTTGTGGAAGAGCATGAGGAAAGCAACAAGTGATTTTTAGTTGTTGAATTTTTAACTGAAGGTGTAGTTCGTTGCACTATACTATTACAGCTGTGCGTTGATCTTTGACTATTTGGTTCTTCGATTTCATCTGTAATTTCTGCCTCATTGATATTTGTAAATGTATATTTATCAATTTCTCTTTCTTCTTTAGTGCCGTCAATATTGGAAGCTTTATTACGTCTTACGTTTATGTTAAATTTTTCTTGCAACTGTTAGGAATATTTAATATATATAATATATTAATATATATTTATTTATTTATTTATTTTTTTTTAATTAAATTAACATGCCTGAAATTCTTCTAGTTTTCGATAGCCTGACAATTCTAAACGAGCTTTTTCCAATTTCATTAAAATATCTTTATTTTTCTTTTGTTCCATTTGTATCTGTTGTTTAGATTGTTTGGCTTCCAATTGCATTTTACGAGCCATCATTTTGATATCGTTATCCTTTTCCTGTAGACGTGTTTCTAACATTTGTAATTTTTCAGTTAAACGTTGGCGATCTTCAAGATTTCTACAATTTAAATTAAACATTAACAAATGCATAAATTTTAGTTACATCTGTATTACTTACTTGTCTTTATTTAATTGTATATAATATTTATTTTGATCACTTAATGATAGAATTACTGCCTCCTTTTGTTTAAGCTTTTGTTCTAGTTCCTTATTGACAGCTTGTATATTACGATATTTTGTTTGCCATACCCTTAATTCTTCAGCATGTGAGTGCAATAACTGAGGAAGTTCAGCATTGGTAGACTCATATTTAGCTAAGGCAGAATCTTGGCGTTTATGTAAGGTACGTAATATACGATTTTCATGAGCCAATTCCTTAAAAAAATAATAAGATTATAAATGGAAAGTACTTTTAAATAAAAAACTTACAGCTATAGTTTGTTGAGCATCTGCCAATTGATTTTGATATGTTTTCATTCTGAGACGTCGTGCAGATAAAACTCTTTGACGTACTTCATTGGTGGCTGGTATTATAGTAGGTTGCCTTGTTCCTCCAGCTGGTGGTTTAATTCCGCCAGCAGTTGCTTTACGTCTATATATATTATTGGCCGATCCTTTAGAACTATTTGAATATAGACTTTCACAACTTTTGGTAGCAATTCTAAAAAAATAAACATACATTTTATAATTAATTATTAAATACATAAATTATGTTTTCAAAAATTTTGACTGACGGATTCATTTTTCCTTCTTCTTCGGGTATTAGACTTAAAGCTGATGAAGCTTTACGCGGTGATACCATTTATTTTTATAGTATATAATATTTATATATGATGATGCGTAGAATTTACTTTATTTAAAAATATTTTTAGAAAAATATAAATTTGTAACAGTTAAAACTGAAAAATTAGGAATTTTAGTTTATTTTTTTTTAATTTTGATTTTTACACTACTTTGATAGGGTTTCAATAGAAAACATGATAGATGTGTTATTGAAAGTAATTTGACGCTTCATTGCATCTTGTTTATCACCTTGGTAAATCACCATAGTGACTAAACACCAAATGGCAAATGTGACATCAGAAAAATGCAATCACGTCCTGCAATTAGAAATAAGCAAACAAATATTTAGTATTATTATTATTAACAAGTGTGAACAATGAAAACGGAAAAAATGTTGGTCAGAATAAAAGGAAATTCAAAATATGAATACTAAATATAGTAAACTATTAGAATCTTGTATACTACTTAGTTTAAAAAATGAGCGATATGCTTTTACTTATATATATATATATATATATATTAAATTAGTTTGGTATTTATCTAAATCAGTTCAAGGTAGAATTTTTGTTAACAATATATTTCATATAGTATATTTTAGTCAGAATTTACAGGAAAGCGTTCACGTACTTATATATATATTTTTTTTATTTTGTTTTTCTGCCTAATTCTGATTAAAACCTGTAAATTTGATAATTACTGAAACAGAGTTATAATTTGTGTGCCCATATTTGATCCATTTATTTTAGCTCAGTTGCAGCACTAGTCAGAATTTAGAGGAGATTGTTCATATACTCAGAATTTCTTTGTGTTTTGTTGTTTGTCTGACAACTTGTAAATTTGACAAGTACTGGAGCTTTTATTGGATTAGATTTTTTTATTTCAAATCTTAACGTTTTTTTTTTAATTTTTTAATAAATACAAAAGTATTGTTTTATAATCCTTTGACTGTATCAATCGCGTTTTCCTTTTTAGATACAATTCATAACAAAACAATGGGTCTTATTAGAAATAAATTCGCCGCAACAAAATATTTATTAAACTCTCCAATTGAAGCGAATGAAATTATAAGTTACTCGAATTTCATACGAATATGCTCATGAAAAACGTACATATGTATTTTTTAGCACTGCCTTTTTTTCTGGTCGAACGCATGTTTAAGAATATGTTAGACTTTTTTTGGATTGTTATTTTAAAAGTTTTATTTTATTTTGCAATGTTTTTCAAAATTATTAAAACTTTTTAACTTCGGTCTGTGTTCACTTTTTCGCATTCTTCTAAGAATCCGCAAATTATTATTCCAAGATTAGGAACTCCGTTTTTGAACTATCCTTTATTGTAAGAATTACACGTTGTTGGAACTTTTTGCACTTGAGCTTCACTGGTTTTCTCAGTCGAATAATATATTTCGATTAAAGCCTATGCGATATTTGGCTGCTCTGCAGTCTACTTTTGGAGTATTGAGGAAGAGTGAAATTGATTTTTGTTTTTTAATCCTAGATATTCTTATTCAGAAGAAAATCTTTGTAATATATGTTAATTGGCCTAAGGGCGCTTCCAGTAGATGTTATATATTAAATATAAATTTAAATATTTCTTGAAGTTTAGTTATATCAATTGAATTTCAAATAATTCTAATTGTGTTTATTTATGTATGTATTTCAATTTTCGAATCAAGTATACATCAAGTACACATATATGAAAACTGAGGTTACATTTGATAAATATACACAGATATACATACACTATTTTTAATGTTGAAAAGGAATTTTCTTGTCAACATTTTTCTTGAAGTTGAGTTATATCAAAGCATCCTATTTATTTTTATGTATATGTATGTATTTCATTTTTCGAATCAAGTTAAAGAAAAAGCCCCTTTCAAAATATAAAATGTGGATAAATACAACCGATTATAAACATAAATTAGAAACTTTTCTTTTATAAATCAATATAAATTTCCCTCTTATATATAATAAATAAAAACGTAAAGTGGTTTGAGTTTCATGAGTTTCCCCAAAAAAGAGAATAGAAATACGAAGAAATAAACAAGATGAATTCGCCTCGAAAAATAACATATTCTCTTCCCTCTCTGTTGTGGAACGCTCCAACTGCAAGAAGCTCTGTGTGATGGAATTTTATATTTTTTAAATTTTTACACATTTTAGTCTCAGTGCTCATGCGACGCGTATACAACACGTTAACGGGAGAATAAGTAACGAATGCGGTACGTGTTGATTATATTGTTTTTTTTTTTTCATCTTTTTAATGGTTAAATGAATAAATTGAGGAAAATCAAATGGTTTCCCTCGCCCAAAATATATACATTTGCCGTATAAACCAAAGAAAAAAGTGAATGAAAGAAAAGAATACAATAAAAAGAAGCATGTAATTAAAAGTGCGTTCAATTTTAATTATATACTTTAGATTAAAAATTTTTCCCAACAAAATTGTCTGTGAAAATTCCGTAAAAAAATCAAAAAATTTCTAAAAATTATAGAAAAGAATAAAATAAAAGAAAGAAAAAATATCAATTGAAAGAATTACTGGGATGCAAAATATATAAAAACAATATTTTGTTAAGTGAAAAATCGATCTGCACTTTTAGAGTAAAATTAATATTTTGTGTTGTTATTGTTGCTGATTTCTCAGACATAAGTTATTCTTGTTGTATGTATCTTTAATATGTTTATGTTTTTTTCAAACAATAAAAAAAAGATATGATTTAATAGAAGTGAAAATTAGCCATTGTTTGCAATTGTGAACAAAAATAATAAAATCTGTTTTGGTTACTTTATAAATACTAACACTTATTAAGTTTTAGTTTCTTTTTTTTTTTTTTTTTTTTTTTTGTATGCAGCTTAAAAATCGAAACATTCTAATAATTTTCTTTAAAAAGCTTAAAACGTCATGCATTTTAATAATTTACTATTGCCGCATATTTCTTGCTTTTTATCTCCTCTCCAATTTTTACTCTCTGGCGCATTTCGTCTCTGTTTTGGAGAGCTGTAATTAACCCATTAGTGAGTTATTTTAAACTTGGGAAATATATAAAATTAATTTAACCATATGACCAAATATTATAGATTTATAATCGGTGTAGTTGTTCAAAATTTGCTAACGGAAATCCTTACATTGTGTGCCTTGAAAAGTTCGAATTTTTGGCCATCAACCAAGGAAGTTTGACATATAAAAGAAGACGTTTATTTTAACAGTGAAGTTTTTTATTTAACAGTTAAAAATTTATGTAAAAACTAAAAAAATAATTAAAGCGTTTAGAAGTTGAATCAAATCGTATAGTAAATCTTTACAAAATAAAAACCGTGACCGAACTTTTAAAGCTCATCTGTCGCTGTGAAATAAAAAGTGAAGGCATCTATATTCTATATATTAAGCATGGAATACAACTAGAAGTTTGTGTGAAGACACTTCGAACTAAATATTCATAAAAATTAGTATTTTTTTCAAAACACAAAAACAAAATATATGTGACTGCATGTATTTTATTGTTACATGAATTTTTGACAATTGAATCAGTTTTCTTTTTTCACATAAATATCCACTTATTAATCTATGTTATTAAGGCCGGTACATATATGAAGAATTACTTCAGTAATCATAAATCTCACATAGATTTTAATATTGTAAAACGTTTCATGTAATTGAAGTAGTGTAAATTTTTCATTACCTTATTCCAGAATTAGGAACCATACTAGTGGTTTGTAACGAACATATTTTATTTTTTCCACAAAAATAATTTGGTCACTACAACGAATATTTTATCACCACAATCATAAAATGGTTGCTGTAAAACGTTTAAACATGATATGTTTCTGGTAATAATGCAAAACTGTATTTTTTCTTTCGTAAACACTTTAAACATTGTTCAAAATCTCAAACATTTCCTTCTTGCTGCTTAATGGGTTAAATATACAAATCATGAAATAGAAACATTTTATACGAAAAATACACCAACACAAAACTAAAAAAGACGAATACCAACAACAAATACATATAACAAACAAAAAACAACGTGATTAGTCATCCGTAAGATAAAAGTTTAAATAAGAGTAAATAAATATTGTACATATCAACGAACGCGAATGAGTATCTGTAGCAAATATACGCAACGTGTTTCATTCAATACTCAAACTTAACTTTAAAGTTAATAAAAAAAAAACAACTAAATTATACTTTCATAATAAACAAATTAATGTTCCTTAATAACTTCTCGACTCTTAACTATATCGAAATATAAATAAAACAGTTTTCGTTACAAAAGATAATTAAAAAAAAAAAAAATAATTAATTTTAATTAAAAAATATTGAGTGGTGATTATAATGTTTTTAAAAGATTTATTTTTGTTGCAAACAAACATATGGGCGTTCTCATAGAAGTAAATAAAAAAAAAAATTAAAACAAATATATGGGCGTTCTCATAGAAGTAAATACAAAAAAAAAAAAAAAAAAAAATTAAAACAAATTAATTTAATCGCCATCATCTCATATCAAATCATCTAGAACCATCAGTCAGATTACTAACAATTGTAGTATATAATATATAAGTGAGATTTTAATTGAATTAAAAAAAAAAAACATATTGGAACTATTTTATTATTACTACTATTTTATTATTACATACTATTTTTAATAATATTATTATTGTTATTGCTGCTGCTATTGGCGTTTAGACAAAAGAACAAGAAAAACCTGTTAGCGTTGGTGTTATTTCTATGACCTCCACTCAACTAAATAAGGCTTGTAAAGTCAATACGATGTAGATATTTACTATGTACTACAACAACTGATATAGAAACTATTCCAATACTGAAGATTGTTTTATTACGACTGTTAGAGCGGCACATTGCAGTAATTCAGTTACTATTCAAAATGCGGTACGTGCATAGTACAATAATGAAAAGTTCGTTGTATCTGTAAAATATCTACAAGTATTCGTAAAATATTATGTTTATAATCAAATGATATTTATTACTATATTAAAAGTTATTTGCCTCTAAAACCCGTTAAATACATACAAACAAGAATAACTTACACAAAAAAAAAAAAAAAAAAAGAATTTTTAAAACAAGAAAAAATTAAAAATTCTTTGTAATTAGGGTTGGTTTGTGTTAAAACATCATTTGATTAACTAACTACGAGTTAAAAGAAAAACAAAAACTATTGTTGCTGTCTGGCGTTTGTCCACGTTGTCGTAATCAAGACAACAATAACAAAAATTACAATTAAAGAACAACAACAACAATATAATGACACGCCTTACCGAAGAAATGGTCATTGCTAGATCCAAACAATCGGATTTGAGCTCTATTAAAAAACTTAATTGTTGGTAAGTTTTGTTTGTCGTTGTTTTTTTTTTTATTTTAACTTTGTTGTTTGTGTTATTTATTTCTTTCTACTCTTTTATAATTTTATAATTTTTTTCATGTACATATCTTCTCATATTTGTAATCTGAATCCAATTTGACTAAATGCAAGAAGACTTTTTTTATTTTTTTGTAATGCGGTGTAACGATGTTGATGACGGCGTCGCTGATGATCTTTTGTCCATTATTCTCAGTGCAATATGTAACGCTTCGTTGCCTATAATCTTTGTAAACATTTACTGGGAACGCCACACTACACAGTGAATGTCAAATGAAATCGTACAATATCATTCTTTTATTTTATTTATTTTTTTCATATTTCTACCATAATTGTGGGTTTGACTTGTGAGAAATAAAATTAAAATTACTAAGATATAGAATTTTTTCATTTTGGAACACTTCAAGAAATATTTTTATGGCCCCCACTTACTGTTATTCCCAGGATCAATAACAGCGAGTTTTTTTGATGGATTTACGACTTCGAGGACAAAGGTTTAATTGGCTTAATTCTTTAATTCACTTTTCAAGATCGATTTAATTTTTATATCCCAGTCATTCATTTATAGCATTCATAATAATTTTATTCATAGACTTAAATTCTTTGTACTTCATATATACTGATTTAATTCTATAAATAATTAATTTCTTAAAGAATTCACAATTAATTATATATAATTGTATATAATTCAAGCTTAAAAAATATTGAATCATGATTTTTTTAATTCAAATCGATTCCAAATTATCTCTAGAAAATATTTTTTAATCTATTTTGTAAAAGATTAAAAAAAAAAACAAAATATTAATAATTTAATAAAATTCAAGAAATATTTTTATGGCCCCCACTTACTGTTATTCCCAGGATCAATAACAGCGACTTTTTTGGATGGATTTACGACTTCGAGGACAAAGGTTTAATTGGCTTAATTCTTTAATTCAAGATCGATTTAATTTTTATATCCCAGTCATTCATTTAAAGCATTCATAATAATTTAATTCATAGACTTAAATTCTTTGTACTTCATATATACTGATTTAATTCTATAAATAATTAATTTTTTAAAGAATTCACAATTAATTATATATAATTGTATATAATTCAAGCTTAAAAAATATTGAATCATGATTTTTTTAATTCAAATCGATTCCAAATTATCTCTAGAAAATATTTTTTAATCTATTTTGTAAAAGATTAAAAAAAACAAAATATTAATAATTTAATATTTAAATATTTAAATTCAATTAACAAAAATTTAATGATTTGAATTATGAATTAATTGAATAAAGAATTCATTCCATTCGCCTTTGAATTAAGCTATAGAATTATGGTTTTTTTGAATGATATTATGGAATGAAAAACTAGTATTTCTTAAATCAGAATTAAGGGAATTAAGCTAAGATTTAAATAATTTTTTCGAATCGCTGTTCGAGGAAGACAAGCCAAAATAAAAAGGGATTTTCAATAGGGATAGACGTTACAATTTAAAAAACTAATTCGGTGTGAAATATCACCCAAGTATTAGAAAAGATATCAGATTTTGAAGTGGTGGAATTTTTTGGATACTCAACTTACTCGTATATAAATTTAAAATTATATCATATTTGTATCCAAAAGTATTCATTTTAAGGGTCCTTATAATTAGGGAAGTCGAAGAACTGATGACCGTTCACCTTTCTGTTGAAACCAGCTCTCCGAAATCATAAGATATCGGATATGTATATAAACACTTCGGAAAAAACCAATAAAAGTATTTCAAAATTACAGAGTAAAAACTGCCATTAAAAAAATACTTTTTGAAGCCTCTGATTCATTATTTGAAACATCTCTACATACATATGTATATGTATTAGGGTATTCAATTATTTGGGTTTTCATATTAATTGTGTTGTTCGACATATCATTAATCGAGGTTAAAAGTTGATCGGTTAATAACATATTAATGGCAAATTATTCGATTAACAGAATAGACTTAGTAATACATGCAAAATATATAAATAAGACTAATTATAGTATTTAATCTATTGAAATAGTTATTAAGATAGATCATATTCTTTCACAAAGGTTTCATTTTATCACTTCTTTTGCCTATTTGTATAAATTATAAATTAGTCTTTTTAATCCCAGCAAAAAATAACTGAAAAAGAGCTGAAAATATCATGATTTTAACATTCTGTTGTCATTGGAAGGAAGTACTAGCGCCGCAAAAGAGCTGTTCTTATAATATGATTTTTGTTCATCACTTTTGAAGTACTTCTCTTAAAACTATGCTTATGTAATTTTTTTATAAAAATTCTATTTTAACCTTATTAAAAGATAATAAAAATACTTTAAAATTTGCGAAATTTGAATTTTTTTAGAAACTAGTAACTCTTTTTCCTGCCATTTTCATTTATTTTTACTTTTTTGTAAGCAACTATTAATAACTTCTAAGAAAAATACAAAAGATGCACTTTGTTATACTTTGCAGAGGTGAAAACATTTCCTTTTGGAAGCACTTGATCGTTTCTTTTTTTTTTGTTGGGATGTCATGTTCACGATTTTATGCAAAATTACTATCCAAATTCCTTTGTTATCGGCGCAATGAAATTAGTTTTATATAAACCAAAATATTTTTTAATAAAAAATTATTCATATTATTTTTCATTTGTTTAGAGCAGTTCTTTTTAGCAACTAGTATTTGCAAAAATAGCAAACGAATCTCAAAATTTTATAGCAGAACAATAATTCATTTGAATGTTTTTTTAATAACATCTTTGGATGCTGCTTGTATGCATTACTTCTTAAGCATAAGAAAACGTACGCTTATTGATACTTGGGAAGTAATGAAAAAGTACATCCCTAAAATTACTTTTAATTATTTTTGCTGTGTAACAGGCATTTAAAAAAAATATTCGGTTTATTCGTTATTCGAAAATAGACAATTTTAAATTATTCCAACAGTTAATCGACCAAAATTAATCGGATAACCGAATGACGGTTGATCAATTGGATAACCTAATATGTATATAGACGTCTAACATATTTCTTACGAATTCGTTAAATACTTTCGTTGTGTCAATGAACAATAAGTAGGAGTTTTATTATTCTAAATAAGTGTGTGTTCAAATGTATTACATCCGGTATTTTTAGTTTTTCCAAAATATTTAATACAGAGGCAGTAAAGTGTTATGAATATATTTGTAATCTATAGTGATAAAAATGTAAACATTACGTGAAGTTACCTAAAGGTGTACATTGTTTATATCTGTAGAATTATTAAAGCAACTACTATAATTTTATGTAACTCTTATAACAAACGTGAACTACATGTATAACTATAACTAGCTACATAATTGTACATACATAAATATTTATGCACGTCTTGTGTGAGTCTTCCCTTATATTTGTGAAATATTTGACGAAATAGTCATGATCATTTAAAAGTTAATTTCTTCGTGTCTATTGGGAAATTATTTATTCGATAGCACAAGACTACTTAAAAAACATCTTCAATAAATATTTTCAGAAAACAAAACAATGAGATTATAACTGTGTTCGTGTACTTTCCTACAACTTTTTTTTGAGAGTGTAAAAACCAATTTATTCTCAAATCGAAAAATATCCAAAAAAGTACGCGAACAACATTTTGCAAAAATTTACTGGTTTTTGTTTGTAAACAAAAAATTAGTAATGTCCCCGCATTAAATTAAAAAAGCTAGTCTATCTATATAAAAAAAACATAGAAAATTGTTTTTTATTAGCAAAATAAAAGTAAAATGATATTATTATATATTATTTGTTAATAACATTAAATTAAAAGTCGATTTATTAAAATATAAAAAATAAAACCTTTTTTCAATTTAAATATATATATATATATATATATATATATATGTATATATATATATATAAACTACGTTTGTAAACAAATGATCACATGTCTTTTTTTAAACATATATTTTATTGATGGAAGAAAAACATCAAGCGATTTTCATAAATTTCTCTACAAATGAACCGTCAAACTTTGCCCCTCTATTGCTCTCACTTACAAGATTTTTAAAGTAAACGAACGCGATTTAGCAACTTCCAGCAACATTTTTTGATAATTATCACAAAATATCAGGTACGCGAACACAGCTTATAGTTCTTTTAAAAAATTATAGTTGAGCATTGTTACGGCAAACATTTCGTGTTCTAATGTTTTTTATATGGTTGTTGTTATCAAATATTCGTTTCCGTAGCCAAATTATTTTTCTGGAAACAAAATATGTTTGCCACAGTCTCTAATATAGTTTGAAGGCAACCATGTTAATAGTTGCGCCAAAAGTATTTGATTACTACGACCATCATTTGGTTGCTAATATTATAAATTATTCCAGTGGCCATAAAAAACTTTAAACATGATATGTTTGCTTAATAATGCTCAACTATATTTTTTCTCTGCGTGTAAAAATAAAAAAATCATCAAATAAGTATACTCCCACATGCAAACATCTGTACAATATTTATTCTTAATTTGTTCAATTAAAATTAGCATTTAATATATACATAATAATTTTAAGTTTGATTAAACTGTAATACTTCTTAATTAAATAAGTTGGCATTAAAAATCTCTTTTTATTTCTTTAGTTAGCTGTTTTTTACAAATTAATTTATTGTTTACGGTTCGCTAACAAACACTTTGCCACTTAAACTCGCTTTCCCATACATAAAAGAGTCAAAGGTGAAAGATACAAAAAATAAATCCAAAGAAGAAAAACGAAATGAACACTTATATTTATAAATACAAATAAATATCTTTTAAGTTGACCTGGATTAGGAAAAAACCTTTCTTTAACTGCTTTCATATTTTAGGGAAGAAAAAATATATAAATAAAAGGGGTATTCACTATCTCTAGAATTGTGCGTTACATTTAGAATTTGTAAAATAAATTGTAAAATTTTTAAATGTTATTATCTTTTATACTTATATAATTTTTTACCTTATATAATTTTTAAATAATCATAATCTTTTAAATATCTTAATATAGATTTTATTTCTGCCAATAATGACAAAATATAATATTGCCTTAACTAGACTTAATTAAATAGAATTTTCTATAGTAGATGTCACTAAAAAAAGAACATTACGGAAGTAATTATTTTTTTTTTAATTTAATATTGAAAGAAATTGTGTTTAACCCACATAAACTACAAAGTTTTAACTTTAAAATCTCTAACACCATATTTGTTTTCGTTTTTTAAGACTCTTTCAGATATCATTTTATACTTTTATATGTTAAATTAATGAAACTTTTTTTAAAGAGTGTGTGTAATTTATTTATAATTTGAATTATTATTATTATTTTTTTTTTTTTTTTACTATTTTCAGGGGAAGTGATCTCAGCGATGTTTCAATTATAAAACGAATGCGTGGCGTTGAAGTGTTGGCGTTAAGGTAAGTACATACTGATACAAGTACTATATTTGTGTATTTTTAAAATGAGTAAAATTTAAAAGAGAAAAAAATAAATATTACAAATAGATTAAAATGTAAATTACACCTAACTCAAGTGTAGAGAAAATATATATTTTTAAAATGTGTATAACTTACAAAGTTAATTTTCATTATAATTAATAGTAAATGAGAATTTGTTTTCGAATATGACAATTTTAGTGCATATTTTCATTGTTATATTTGTTACATTTCTCACACAGTTTTGTGTCAATAGAAAATAGCAAAATTATTAAAATTTAAGTCATATAAAAATCGATTTTTGGTAGGAAAAATAAGTGATTACAAATTTTCATCCTCTTTAAAATCGATTTTTGCTTTAAAATCGATTTTTTATTTTTTTCATATTAAAATGAATTTTTGTTGGAAAATATAAGTGATCATAGATTTTCGTTTTTTTGGCTCTATCTGATTTGCTTTCACTTTAAAATCGATTTTTGTTGTTGACATAAAAATCACAGATTTTCTTTTTTTCTTGTGTCTGCTGTAGTTTGGCTATAAATTCGATTTCTATATTTTTTATATACAAATCGGTGAAGAAACGAGTTAGAGCGTAAGGAGGGGTAATATATTTTAATAAATGAAATACACCGGTGTAAACAATTGGTCTTGATCGGATCTGATTTATTTTAGTTTTTTGATGTATGTATGACTTATGTATATATTCCTTTTTAAATTACATCCTTATAATCTTCATTTAATAAAAATTATGTATTGAAACGATAGACTTGTTTACTGGATGTGAATCATACAAGTGAATATCACTGCACTGTCAAACAAAAATAAATTCTAGTACTAAAAAATATGGTGTTAAAATAATCACAAGCCACACAAAGCGACTTGAAAATCTCCTACAAAGCTGATGTCATTTGTGTTGGAGAAAAAACAACACATGAGTTTATTAAATATAAAAAATAATTGTGTTTTGTATAAAAATATAAAAAACGCAAAGTAAGCGTAGGATTCACTACCAAATATGGTGAAATGGAAAAACGTAGCAAAACAACTTTTAGGTTTAAATCAATATAGACAGACAAGTTGTTCATTTTTGGATAATAAAACATAATTTACATTTTATTATTTAGTCAAGGTCGTTCGTTATAAATACGATACTTTTAGTTTTTGTACCTTTTTCAAAATCTTTCAAAATGCTTGGGCCTAATTTGTTTTCAAATATTTGTTAGCGTGTATATAGTAAATATGAATAAACATCATCATGAATTATGTCATTGAACTTGTTCTTTTGCATTTTATTTAAAGTTATTTTCTATTTTTAGCTGTGACACAGAATTTCGTTAAATAATTAGAAGAGAAACAATAAAGGCGCAATAAAATCAAGTAGACTGAAATATATTATAGCAATAAATTTCTATAAATTAGTAAAGTTTAAGTCGTACCTTAAATCCCCTAATACGAGTATGATAACTAAGGCTTAATCGTGTATAGGAAATAATTTGATGTTGGAAATTATATATATATATATATATATATATATATATATATATATATATCTGATGTTGGCAGTTATATATACATATATATATATATATATATATATATATATATATATATATATATATATAATTTTTTTCTTTTGACACTAACCTAGGATTTTCAATATTTATCGAAATAAACTGGAAAGGAAACTATTTTTAATTTTTTTTTTTTTTTTTTGCTCAATTTCGAAAATAGCTAAAAATGTTTATTGGTTAAAAATCTCTAAAAATTGTGAATAATAATAGACGTATTTTGGGATATTTTGCTAAAAAAGCAAATGAATATCGGTATTGGGGGGTTATTTTGTAACTGAATTCCAAAGGAAAATCGTTCGAATTTGTATGCTTTATAAATTAAAATTTTAAAGTTTAAATTTTCTTTCAAATCGAGTTTCACAATAATCCCCCTGGTTTGAAAGATATAGTCATTAAACCTTATTAATATTCCTTACCGAAAATGCTATCTTAGATTTTTTTAAAAGGTGAATTTTTGCTAAATTTTAAACATGTATCTTATTTAGTGATAAGTTTTACATCGAAAATAGTTTTAATTATTTTAAAACTCGAACTATAATACGAAATTTGTGGGGCTGATTTGTGAGATAAAGAATATACTTTTTGGACCATACAATTGTAAGGGTTTAAAATATTTTAACTTCACCTGAATTTTTGTATTAAGCAAACAAAATGAAATAAAAGCATTTGACATCATTATTAACCTAATTTTTACTTCGCGGAAGTTGTCAGCAAGATAAATGTGTTTGGGGAAGAATGCCGCTGTAGAAGGTATAAATGATGTTTCTTAAATTTTTTTCACATTATAAATTTTAACCATCACCAAGATGATTATTTACAGATACTTTTCGGCGATCTAAAGTCATATCTGGTCTTAAAGAAACGCAGAACTGAAAATTTTGAAAAGTGCATATAATTTTTGAATTCTATAAATTTTTTAACGCCCCTTGGACTCGGAAGTGTCATTTATTAAAAAATTCAGTTTTGAGCAATTTCTGTAAAAATGGTATTTTTCAGTAGCGAAAAAACATAAATTTTATGAAGATTTCTACCAATTATGTGGAAGTTAGTGATGATGGTATTCCATGCCTGGTTTCCTGACATCAACGAGATATACCTCAAATTGTAGAGAATCACTTCGTCTTTAAAATTCTGTTCAATTGTACGAGCAAATTCAGTGCAAAACTGAAATAAATGAGCAAATCTTTGAGTTTCAACTCAATTTTTTATTTCATTTTTAGGTTTAAATGATTGTAATTCCTTGAGATTTTAGATAAATGATCTAAAATTTTGGATTTCTTAGTTATTTTGCTAGGTTTGGCAAAATACATCAACAGTTTTCCAGTTTTTAAAATAAACTTTAAAAATACAAGACACATAAAGAAGTTTTCAAAGAGTTTCGAAATTTTTGAAATTCCTCATATACTTTTTTATATTAGTTTGGATCTGTTGATGTAACCAATAAATTGCAAACACTATGATAAACTTAAATATCTGAATCTGTTAAAGCAGACAAAAAGTATATTTTATTAAATTAGATCACTGGGTATCTTTTCTTCATGTCATTTTTGAAAACAACCATATTTCCTTATTTGTGTAGTTTATACGATTTGAGTGTCTGTCTGTTTATTTATTGGGGGTACGAGTATAATAGCTTTGTTCCCGTACTATAAATTGGGAGCACCCGGACTCCCAAAGTTATCGAAAAGCTTTCCCGTACTCGAAAATTAGGCAAAAAGAGACATTTTGAGAGAATAATGTTCCTCTTCTTCTTCTTGCACTAAACAGCCCAGAATATTTCTTAGGGTAGATTATGTAAATTGTCAAATAATTAAAAAAAAAAATAAAAATATACTATAAAAAACTTTTAACGAAAATGAATAAAAAATTATTTGTTTTTGCTACTAACAGGAAAGTATCATTTAAAAAAATTGAAAACATTCAAATATGTTGATGTTTTATTTCAGGGTAAACAATTTGGATTTTTGTGTTCCCTTTATTATGTAAGTTGTTGCATTTTTGTGGGAAAAAATTTGCTTTCTCTCATTTTACCGCACTTTGCCCAAAAAGTACGGCAACAAACCTAATATATGATGTATTTTGATTTTATTTATTATTATTATTTGTTGGTTTGTTTACATGCTTTTGCCGGCTTTTCTTACATGAACGTTCATACTCCACATATTCATTACTGAAAATAAGCAAACATGAACACATCTAGATCAACTGTATAAATAGTTGATACTATAAATACGTTGTTTTTTCTTATTTTAAATGTTTAAGGTCTTAATGTATTTAAAGTTTTTTATTATTTTTTTTACTGGAAATATGCATTAAGTTGTGATGTGTGTATAACAAAGTGTACATGTGCGCTTATGTACAGTGTGACAATGAATTGTGGGATAATTTATTTGTTTTTAATTTATGTACATTGAAATGCATAAAAGGTCTTATTAAAAAAATATGTATTGGTTTATATTTTATGTGGAAATAGTGTTTAATAAACCTTAAAATTTCGTCAGTCTTTTTTAAATTATTTAATAGATTGTTTTATAAGAAAACTGCACATATTTTTTGAAATACCGTTATATAGTTTTATTATAACTTTTACTTTCTATAGACACACATCATATGTACCTACTTTATATCTACCATACATATTTGTTTAACAACTTGTTGATTTCCGAGTACTTGAATTTTAAAAAGTACTTTGTGTTTCTTGTATTGTATTGTGCTTTATCTTATCTCTATTGAATGAATGTGATTAATGACGGTATTTTCAAGAGTTATCACTTTGTTTGCACACACGTACAAACATATAAAAAAATTAAAGATTTTTAAATTAATAAAATTCTTTGTGATCTTAAAAATATTGATGGTAATCACTTCTGAAAATTTACAGTGACGTTAATATATTACAAGTTTTGCAATCGATTTTTAAAAAATTCCCCAGGACAATTACTTGTTTGTATGTATGTATGTATGGAGTCGTAAACAAAATCTCTTTTTTTATTGTACTACATACTTGTTTGTTTCTTTGGAAAATTTTTTGCTATATATTTATACGAAAATATATATGTATGATGCCCAACATATTCAGCAATGTGATGAAATTCGATTTCGACTCAAAAACGATTTAAAAATGGAAAATGCTGTGATACGCACACATTTTTTGATTTCATTTTCGTTTTATTGTAAAAACGAACTCGATTTTGTTCTATGAAAACAACAATAAATTAGGTTTTGATGAAAAACGAAATTAATATGATTAGATTGCTCCCATTATACTGTAAAGTCGAATAAGTTTTACAAATTAAAATGTTTAAGTTTCTGGATGTTGCACATCAAAGTGAAGTAAATTTTCATTTGAGCTGGAAACATTGATACCTTTCATTCTAAGGTCACCGTAATATATATATATATTATGATTCTGTCATAATATGTATATGATATTATTTTTTGGAAATTCCAAAAAATTTCGATTCAGCTCGTATTTTTACTATCTCCGATTTTTATAAAATTCAGCACATATTATCTACTCCTCTATATGCTTCATATTGCATATTACCCTGCACCATATCGCTAACGATCAAATTTTGTGGAACTTTTAAGTTCATTAACCGATTTTAATAAAAATGATGTTAATGGAAAGGACTGATATTCCTTTTCATCATAAAATTTGAACATCTTCCTGGCGCAAGGACCTCTAAAATGAAAAAAATATTATTTATTCTAGAAGATCCTGAAATTGCCCTTTATTTTCATTATTTTTTACATGATGTTTATATTGTCATTATAGTTTATAAATTTCAAAATGGGATCTCAATGGGATTAGAAGTTACAATAATTTTTCTAATCTAACACATTTTCAATTAGACATTGAGTGCCTCTTATGCATATTGATATACTTATTAAAATTTTAATGTAATATATCATTATTTATTAAAATAAATTATTGATATTATTTTAGAAGTTTCAGGAACACGTTAATAGACTTTTAATCCTCGTAACCCACTTTACAAAATCCACCGAATTTTTTGTGATGATTTTAATGATAATTTACTTAAATTTGATACATGCGGTTACAAAAGCAAAATCTACTGAAATTCATCATGATCGGTCTATTATTTCACCTATAATGTAGAATTTATGTAAATTTCACATAAGTTTTGTACAAATATAGTTCGTTGTACCAAATTTTATAAAGATCGGTCCATAATTAATCATATTTTTCATATAGGGTCCACTACCTAAAAATTACTTAAACGCGCATAAATCTCGCATTATTGTTAACATCAATATATAATATTATAAATATCAGTTGTATATAAGTATACATCATCGTGCGTAATTTCATAATAATGGGTCCATAATTGAACATGGTTCCCGAAAATCAATTAAACTTGCATAAATCTCACACTCCACTAAATTTCATAATTATCGGTCCATAATTGACCATAGCTTTCATGTAATAAACATTCCCGGTAAATAATTATACTTGCATAAATCTCACATAAATACTAATATCGAAATAAAATTTAAATAATGTTGATATACGCACAAACTATTGTAATAAATATCATAAGGATCGTTCCACAATTGACCATATAAGGTCATCTCCCGATAATCACTTTAGTGCCCATACATAAGCATGTAGGGTATTATATGTTCGCTCTTGACCATAGAATTCCCTACATTAAACGATGACTAGGTCGAAATTTTTTGGAGTTACCCTTTTATTTAACTTTGTATCTAGAATTTCAAGTAAGAATAAGTATAAAATATTACATATCGCAATGTAAATATAAGATAAGCAATAAGTGTTTAATTATTAATTTTTATTTATTTGTTTATAATTGCTTAAAGAACATTTTGTTAATTTATTGGTAAGTTTTTAATCACTTTAAGCTACTTGTCAATAATAAACAAAAAATAAATATAGAATTAATAAATAAGCGCTGAAATGTTTTAAAGATTTTTATTAGTTGTGTTCTCGTACCTAATATTTTGTAATAATTATCACAAAATGTTGCTGGAAGTTGCTAAATCGCGTTCGTTTACTTTAAAAATCTTGCCAGTGAGAGAATGAGGGATACAAAATTTGACAGTTCATTTTGATAGAAAATTTGTTTAAAACTGCTGGATGGTTATCTTCCATCAGTAAAACATGTTTAAAAAAAACATGATCATTTGTTTACAAATGTAAACAAAGAAAATCAATAAAATTGGATACAAATTAATTTATAAAATTATCGTAATTTCCAAAAATAACGATAGTAAAATCCTGATATTCCATATTTTGTTCTGAATGCTATTTAATACCAAAAATTATGTTTTTTTTGCATTTAAATATACTAAATATAGTAATATATAACCTTAGTCAGCTAAAATATATAAAAATCATCATACATTTTCCCTTATGAATAAATATTCACAATTACGTCCTAAAAGGTTCGATTTTAGTATTAAAGAAGCTGTTAACAAATGATTTTTTTTGTATTTGATTCTCGGCTTGTTTTTGTTTTTTATTTTGAAGTTATTTTTTCAAATTTTTATGCTTTTTTTTATTATTTTATTGGAAACAAATATTTCGAAATTTCGATATCATAATATCATTTTCTGCAATATATATCGACACCTAATATAATATCGTTTTCGATACCATATCGTTTTATGGTTTACTGAGTAATAACAATTTGCTTTAATTTTGTTAATAAAAACAATTTTCTATGCTTTATTGTTTTTATAGATAAATTAGAGTAATTGAAATATAACAAGGGGACATACTAATTGTTGTTTACCAACAAAAACTTTCAAATGTTTGTAAAATATTGTTCGCGTATTTCTTTTGAATATTTTTCAATTTGAGAGTAAATTGGTTTTTACTCTCTGAAAAAAGCTATTGTTAATTCTATGATTTGAAAGCACCAAAATTTTGTCGAATCATAGCTCAAAACTTTTTAGTATAAAATTATTCCGATGTGTAAATATTTAAAATTAAAATAATTTTTACATTTGGAATTAAATCAAAACTGCTAAAAATAACATTTTCTCCATTCCTTTGCTCAATATATATAAATAGTTCTCGCACTTAGTTTAGTTCATTTAAATATACAATTTGTAATAAAATTTAAACAAAATTTCAATTTGATAGATGAAAAAATCATTGAACTTCTTTCTTTAAATGAATTAAATTCATATGTCACGATCTTACTAAAATACTCGTACAATACCAAAATAAACACACTATAAAAAAACAATTTCTTTCATTTTTGTAAGAAGATTATTGACCCCAATTTATTCAATAAAAAAACTACACTAAACATACACTATTCACAATAAAAATAAATAAGTAAAATAAACCTAAAGAATAAAGAAAAACTTACTTATTCTTTGTGTAAAATCAATTTTACAACACCACAATAACAATCACATTACCACCACTGATTCACTTTAATTGATGAATTTACAACTTTTTTTTTTTACTTCTATTTTTCCGTTTCTTTATTTTTCTTGGTTTCCCTCAATTTACCGTTATATTCATTTTCTCTATTTTGTCTCTTGTATTTTTTCAGTGTCAATAAGATTAGTACATTGCAACCATTTGAAGACTGCCTGAAATTACAGGAATTATATTTACGTAAAAACAATATACAAGATATAAATGAAATTGCATATTTGCAAAATCTTCCAAATTTGAAATATTTATGGTTAGAAGAGAATCCATGCTGTGATCGTGCCGGAGCCAAGTGAGTACATATGTATATATTTTTTTTATTATTCAATGAAAAATTTATGTGTTCGTGAAGGTGTGAGAATTTAAAATAAACCTTCATAAATATACAAAGTATATCTATTGACCTTGTTCGGTTTTTGTTATAAGTATGGTTTGGTTTCTTTGTCTATTACAGTTATCGTGCAATTGTATTGCGTGCTTTACCAAATTTAAAAAAATTGGATAATGTTGAAGTGACACAAGAAGAAGTTGATGAAGCTGCGCGAGGCAGTAGTGGTGGTGGTGGGGTTAGTGTTGAAGATGATCCTTATGATGATGCTTATGAACAACAACAACAACAACAGCAACAACAACATCATCAACAACAACAATATGAACAGCAACAGCAACAACAACAAAGACAACAGCAACAACAACCTCCACAGCCTCAACAACAACAGTATCAATCATCTCAGTATCAACAACGTCGAAGTTCCAGTCCACAAAAAGAGGTAATTAAGTAACAATAGAAGCATTCAATAGGAGTAACAAACAATTTAAAATATACTTAATCTTGCTGGGAATCTTAAAGTTCAATTAGTATTAGTAAATAAATAAACCACAAACCAAAGAAAACTTAAAGCATTTGCACAAAACTTTGCTACACTAATAAAAGCCCCCGACAGTTTAATTCAAAATTTGATCATTATCTGTAAACTATTTTAATAGAATTGCTATTTTTGCAAACGAATATCGTCTTAACTCAAATTTAACAAAAAGTTCTCACAATCAAATTCAATTAAATTAATTAAAATATTTATTATTATTATTATTTTTTTTACTTCTAATGTTCAAAAAAGAAACTTAAGAAACGATGAAAGTGAAAATGAAATTAATTTTCTATTTTGGTTTGAAGGCCTTAAATTTGTTGCCCATTTGAAAGAGTTCCATCAGGAAATTTTTTTAGTATTTTCTTAACATAAGATTTCTTTAATTCATAACGTTACTGGCGTATAATGCCAGGAAAAATTGCAATATAATAATAAAAAATTCTCAAAAACATCCAAAAATCCTTTAAAAAAATTATGAAGAACTTTTTGAAGCTTTTACTCTCCCTAATCGAAATTGAACGATTTGAACCTGTTAGAATTTTATGGTGAAAAATACTTAAAGTATTAAAAGGTAAAATTAAAAAAAAAGATCAACAAAATTAATCAGCATAAATTCGCTCCCTAATCGAAATAAAAAATCAGTTTTCGTTAAGAGTATAGCAAATTTAAACCAAAACAGACTCATAAAACGAAATCCATTTTTGTATTTGTTCTAGTTTCTTGACACACAAACAAATCTACATAAATTCTTTTTAAAATCCAACTAATAAACATTTAACAGTTTATGTTTATTAAAAAATACAAGCGACATATGTTTTTCTTCATTAATATTATTAATTATACTTTAAAACGCTAACTTAACACTGAATATTGTAGAATTTTTTTATTAGGTCAAAATTCAAAGAGTTTTGCTTTATTTAAGTAAATATTAGAATTTGTAGGATTCTTTTAATTCTCTGAAAACAACAAGAAATTTATTTGACTATTATTAGGCCTTTTAAAATATATTTTTTGGGATTTTTTTAAAATGAATTATTCCACAATCTTTAAAACATGCAAATTTAAATTTAGCAAAATATTTTTAGAATAATTTTTTTTTTTTTCGTTACAAGTAGTGAAATTTTTACCTAAATACATAATTGTTCATATTTATTTTATTAATCATTAACATGCTTACAACTCCTACTAACTTCTAAAATTGAAAATTAACAACTAAAATACAAATAAATAAAAAAAAGCCAACGCAACAAACAAGTCCTGCCACAACAGAAGACAGTGTAAGCGAAACAAATAATGCAAATGGGTCGTCTAAGGCGTCAACGCCATCTCAGGTATTCCGAAAAAAAAAAAAATAAATAAATAAATAAAACAAAATACTTTTTGTAGATATTATGAGTTGTTATTATTGGTTTCCTTTAACAAAATTCAATAGCGTTTCACTTTTGTTTATTTATTTGCAAATAATGTACTTATTTGTATATATTTGTTGTAATAATATTTCTTTGTTACTTTCTATATTTTGTGTTCGTTTTTTACACAGTTCGAAACTCAGAGATTTATTATATATATTTTTTTTACTAAATATATTGTCATTCCCAAATTTTGTTTTGTTATATTATTTAGTAAATATACTTATATATATATTATAGTTTACATTATTATTACAACTAAATAATAATGATAATTAATAAATTATCTATAAACTACCTACATGTTTTCACTTTATGCACTAAAACATTAATGTCGATTTTCTTGAAAACTTTTTCTTCTTTTTTTTTTTTTTTTGTCTCGCATACAGGAACAATTACATTCACCATCGCCAAAATATAATTCGACACCAAAAGAAAATCGTTTATCCTACCATCAATATGATGTAAGATGGAATTTTTCTTTTATTTCTAAATTATACAACTACGAATCGAATAGTACCTTTAGATACATATACACATTATTTAATAATCTCATTATCATTACCATTAAATATTATTATCATGATTATGGTCATTAACATTATAAACCATTTGCTTATTATTTATACTTTCCTTGTATTTAAATAAATACCATTTGGGTTTTTTTTTTCTGTTTATTTATTTATTTCTTTAAAGTGCGAATTGAATGATTCGTCATAAAAAATGTTTTTATTTTAGTTTTGCTTTGCTATTTCCATTGTACAACAAACCTACATTCGTATTTGTCAAATGTTAATAGGTAAAGTCACGCAATAATGGGGTGTAATTTTTTCCAAATACATTTGTCCACTTTTTTATAATAATTTTATTTTAATTATAGATGATAAAGAATAATACTAAAAAATCCAAATGAATCATTTACCACATTTCTATATTAAATCTTTAGTACTTATTTTTCCGTACATTCATTCCACTTAACAAACAAATTATTTATTTACATTATAATTTATATAAATATGAGAGATTTTTCTATTCTTTTATTATGGTTATTAGTTTTTTTTTCTTTAATTAATTTTAATTTTAATTTCAATAAAAAATCTTGTGATTTATATTTCCCTCTTGGAATTAAAGAGCAAATTAACTATAAATTGGTTCACATTTTTAGAAATATTTGGTTTCATATTTTGTATGAATTTAAAAAAATTTAACATTTTGAAAAGTTCGAAATTGTTGAAATTAAATTTAAATTCTCGAATTGCATAAAAAATTCATAAGAAATAATTAGTTGAGTTCAAATATTTTTTATATTAAACCATTTTTAACAGTAATTTAAAAAATACCAATAGATTTAATTTTTCGAAAATTATTTTTTTAGCTTCGAAAATTTTTAAATTAAGTTCCAATTTTCGAACACAAAAAATAATATATTTTATTTATTTAATTTTTGGGATCTTTTGTTTTTTTTTTTGTAATTTTATCTAAGGATTTTCATAAAATGTTATTTATTATTTCAGATTTGATAAACTTTACGAAAAAACAATTTTTAGCCTAAAAGCGAATAGTCAAAATGAGTCCTTGAATTAACAAAATATTAATGTTTTTTTTTATCCTATTAAGTAATAAATAAAATTTTGGCTGTATTTTTATAAAATTCAATAGATATGGAGTCATTCTACTCTTAAAGACATTAAAGGGGTTAGTTTCGATTCAAAAATCAATTTCAATTTTCATATTTTATGAAATTCCTCGAAATATTAATTTTCATTCTTGAAAAATTCAAGATTTAAAATTGAGTTTTGTTCTTTACTAAACATAAATAATCTGCCTAATTTTGATTACATTCATCGCAAGTATTTGCTATAATCGGGGCAACCAAAAATATGCGAAATCATATTTTTTCCTGGGGTTCAAGTGAACGAAACTTTTACGTTATTTATCCGTTTCAGACAATTTTAAGAATTTTGGCATCGGTTTGTTACAAAATATTTTTGCATATTTTGGTCATAACAACGTATTTTGGACTAAGCAGCATATATTGTAATATTTTCATAGAAAATCCTTATTTAAGAGCATATTTTAGCAATTTAAATGGCATATTTATGTATATTTTTTACATAAGAGCATAATTTTGCTTATAATACTAAAGAGTATAATTTTGCACTTAAGAGAAAAATTTTGCTTATAAATAAATTTATTTTTAGAATGAGAATAGTAGATAATATAAAATTTAGCCAGGAAAAATAATATTTTAGGAGCATATTTATCAATTTTAATTCCCGATTTTAAGAGCGTTTTTTATGTGCATAAAACACTTTTTTAGAGCATAGTTTTAGTTTCCCAGGTTATATTATAATGTATAAAAACTTAAATTCCATACAAATAATTCCAAAACCCATTGAAAGACTTGAGAACTTAGCTTTTAGAAATGTAAAAATCTGTTTTTATTATTCATTAACACCAAATCTCACATTTATTAAATTACACTTCACATATACATATATATCGTCAGTGCGCTGACAAAAAGTCCTATGTGTTTTTACTACTTTTCAGGAGAACAGAGAAGAAAAGGAACAGTTTTATTTTGTCAATTCACAACCTTATCCATTTTTGATTTTTGTATTTTCCGTTAAGATATTTGAAAATTTTATTCTTTGAAAATCGATATCTTTTTTCGTTCGCGAATTTCAATAGAAATTTAAAAATCTATTAATAGGATTTTTTTGTAATAGAAACTTTTAATTTATTTTTTTTATATCTTTGTTTTTTTTTGTTCTTAAAA
The DNA here is from genome assembly GCA_932274085.1 of Protocalliphora azurea. Taxonomy (NCBI): domain Eukaryota; kingdom Metazoa; phylum Arthropoda; class Insecta; order Diptera; family Calliphoridae; genus Protocalliphora; species Protocalliphora azurea. Next base: position 151,668,204 of record OW026522.1, read on the forward strand.
AAGTCCTGTTTGAAGTAAAAATCAAAAGGAGTTGTTTTTACTTCAAGAAAATTTACACATAGAAATTTTTGTTACTTTGAGATAAAGAAAAACGCTTTGGTGGTAAAACATATGACTAATAAGGACATAAGATGAGATAATAAAAAAAAAATCTAAAAAATTACGCATAGGACTCCTCGTTAGCGCGCCGGCGATATGTATCTATTGCACTCGACCAATTTAATTTAAACTATTTAAATAATCTCGACAATGTGTTAATTCATAACCACATTTATTTACTCATACATGCGCGTATTTACTAACTAATAAATGGAATTCAAAATAATAAAAAAAAAACATACTAAACTAAAACAGAGATCACCTGATACAGATCAGGAAAGTCCTCATGGTGGAGGTTTTAGGGTACCTATACCACCCAGTGCTTCAACGCATTCAATGAAGGTAAGTATGTACACATTTGTTAATATGACTTTGTTTTTCACTTTTGGTTTTGCTTTTATATCTATGAGATTTGTTATTGCGGGTTTTGTTTTTATTATTTAACATTTACAAACTACTTTATCTTTAAATTTTGTACATAGAACGAATATTTGTTTATGTGTTCCTTTTCTTTCTTCTTACATTTTTCTTTTAATAAGGAATACTATCAGTCTGATCGTCCTGCTTATCCTGCCCATTATCGTCATAGTCAAACCGATCTAACAGAATGGGATGATCATCATCCGCAACAACATCACAGTAGTCACAATCCCTATGGCAGCACGGCTGCTTTACATCATATGGGTCAAAGACGAAGTGCTGGACCAGAAAGATCAGAGCCTGTAGATCGTTATGCTTACAGAAATGGAAGAGAAAATGGTGATTGGGAAGATGAGAGGCCAAGACCAAGGTATTTATTTAGAATATTTTAAAATGTAGGAGCTGAAGTAACAAAATGTTTATTTTTTTATTATTGTAGACGACCCGATGGCCGTTATGCCGATTCAGCTAGTACAGTTTCCACAGCCGTGTTAAATCATTATACGGGCTATCACAGGAGACCCATTAATAGAGTTAGTTTAGTGATCAGTGAAAAACAACACTAATTTAACTAATTATTATTTGTATTTTTTAGAGCTCCAATTTATTGTCGGCCACCTTGTGTTTGGTTAAAGAATTGGACTATCCCAGTTTGGAGGTAGTTGAACATGCTGTACGCTGCCGCATTGATGAATTGTCAGCTGAATGATGATGAATACGACGCATGCCCTCCTACTGATACGGATTAAATGCATGCTTAAATTTGATATCTTGCAAACATAAAAACTAATTGTATCATATGCTAAATTTGTTTTCGAATATTTTTTTTCTACGATTTTACAGAATTTTCATTTTTATTTATATTTTTTTGATAATTAAGTTTATTGAATTTAATTCAAATTAACGGAATTTATTTTAAAAATTTGTGTTTTTTATAATAAATAATAATTTAATAATATATAATTTTCCTATTAAAACAAATAATTAAATTAATGACGTAATAAAAACAATTTAGTTAGATTAAACAAAATAATAAAAAACAAATATAATAATTAATATAAATTAATAAAAAAATGAAATGAAAGAAACATTGAAAAAGACAAGTAAATACTTTAACAAATAAAAAATAATAACCGTACTTATTAATTAAACTAAATTAAATTAATAATAAGTGGTAAAACTTTATTAATATTTTTTTAAAACCTTATATTTATATTAAATGAAAAATCTAGCAATAAACTAAATAAGAGTGAATCTACAAATACAGTTTATAAGAGATTAAAAAACCCACAAAACAGTTAAAAAAGCTTGCCAATTATGAAAATACAAAAAAAAAAAAAAAAATATTATATAAATAAACTACAAAATGTATTTATAACAAAATAATTATAAACGAAACTTTACACAGATAATACAAATAATAAATGTTAAAAAATCTTCCTCATATTAAAAAAAAAAAAGCGGGAACTCATGCAATACCTACTACCTACAGACATAAATTTAAACTATTTTAAATTGAATGATTTTGTTTAATTAAATATTTATTTTTTAACGTACAAATCTTGTTCTAAAATAATTGTGTTACTGTTTTTTTAATTTTATACTAATTGTTGTGCGTAATTTTCTTTAAAACTTTAAAATTGTTTTTTTTTTTATAAAGAAATGGCACAATTTCTATAAAACTTATAATAATTTTTATGTAAATAACTTATAATTTTCAATTTTAATTAATTAAACACAAAATAAACTCAAAACGTCCAATAAATATTTTATAAATAAAAATAGAAATTTTCACTTTCAAACGAATCATGTAAAATTATTTAAATTTTTGTAATTTAATTACAACATAGATAAATAAGTAAGTACTCTTTTTATAAATTACTATAGTTTTAATCGTTTTCGAGCTCATATGATCTAGTAATTCGGCGTCTTATTTTGTATATTTTATAAAAAATTTTATAAAGTATATTTGATACCCCACACAATTGTGTATGCTCATCAAAATTCGTGGAGGGGTCTTATATTAGACACGTGGACTTTTGTGGATCGATACTTTTACTAGGTATAAAATAAAATAAACTAATACATTTATATGAATTTATGCACTTTAGTGTGATTCCCTAAAGTGGGCTTATATTTGTGCCGAATACAAATTTGATACTAACATGTGTATGAGATTTATGCTTGAGGAAGAGGGTTTTATGAATTTCGGAAGATGGTTTTATATGGGAGCTATCGTCAATTATGGACCGATCTTCATGAAATTTGGCACAAAAATTGATACATACAAAACTTTCTTACACCGAATTTCATTAAAATATATAAATTTCATTAAAATATATATATTTCGGGAGGACATTTGTAAGGGGACTATGTGAAATAATAGATCGATCATAATCAATTTCAATAGGATTCGTCCTTGTGTCATGAAAGTCTTACGTGCCAAATTTTATTGAATAATCTTCAAAATTGTTTGTTTTTCATGGACAGCCAGACGGACGGACATCGTTAGATCGACTCGAAAAGTGATTGCGAGTCGATTGGTATACTTTAAGGGGGTATTGAATGATTTTTTCTGTGCTTTGCAAATATCAGCAAAAACGCATAACACTCCTCAAACACCTATGGTGGTGTGGGGTATAATTATACAGCATCGAATAATTTTAACGGCGGCTTTTGTAAAAATTGCTAGCTGTTATATTTTTAATTGCATAATGCTGGTATCAAATATTAACAGTCATATATATTTATGCACCACGGCGCACTAATGGGTTAAGACTATGGTATGGTAATGAGTTAGGGGTACCTAGACTTATGCTGTACATTGTATATGTATGCTCCTTTCTAACTTAACTTTCTTTTAGTTCCGGTATTTATTCTTAAAATATGCTCTTACTTTTTAATATTATATATACTATATATTTTCTAAAAATAGCTCGAAATTCTTTACGTTAATTATATTATATTTATGCATTCCTATCGATTTCTGTTGTTAATTTGCATATTTTCCTGCATCGTTGAAGTTTTTGTTAGAATTGTATTTTCTGATTTTACTTATTCTTATATGAATCTTGCCTTCATAAACGCTTCATACCTGCTTTAACATGTAAATCAAATGTGTATGAAGAATTTTCCAAAGGCTAACTTTTAAATTGCCTCATGCCTCCAAACCCGAAGCTAAAAATCCCCATTTTAAAATGTAAATCCCCAATTTTGTCCCTAAAATGCATAGAATATAATTAGAAGTTTATGTTAGAGACAAAAAAGTAAGTAAGTTGTCAAAAACCTAGATCATGCAACAACAAAATACATGTAGTCACATATATTTTGTTTTTATGCTTTGAAAAAAAAAAATAAGTAAATTTTTTGAAAATTAAGTCTGAACCGCCTCTCACATAAACTTCAAGTTGTATTCTATGCCAAAATGTTTTAATATAAAATAAAGTTTTTTTTAATAATCATTAAAAATTTAACGAACATTATTTTTAAAATAAATTATTTTTAAATTAAATTTTATTTGGGGACTAGGTGAAATAATGACATAATTTCGACCAGCTAAGAAGATTCTGAATCGATTGGTGTATTTTAGGGGGCTCTCCAATATCCTACTGTAGGGAATAAAAAATGTACCTTGTTTAGTTATTAAAACTGTATAAGACAACATAATTAAATAATAAAAATTGAAAAAGGGCATCACATTATTTTACAAATAACTGCAATCAATCCAAATTTGTACAAAATTTTTTTTGAATTAGCTTATTAAAATTTAATATATGTGTGTGCGAACGATTTATATTGAATCTTTTTTATATCTTTTACTTTAAATCTTTAGATATTGAAATTCATATTACCTAATGAGATTGGCTAAGTCCCCATAAAAATAACTCTTATTTGCATTCTTTTTCTGTGAACACATAATTGTAAAAATCAACCTTATTTTCTATTACTGCCCGACCCAGCTGTTTTGCAATTATAAATTTTTTATAATCTGATTTGCTTTGAAATTCTTATCGTAAGATCGTAAAGATGTGAGAATAACTGAATTTATATCCCGACTCCCTACAAAATTGGATCAGGTACCACATTTTGATAAACATTGTTCTAAACAGTTAAATTTTAAATACTTTCTTCTCCTAAAGACTAACAAAAGTTTATGATTAGTACGCAAAATATTTCAAACCTGAATATATATATTAATATTATATTAATTTTTATATGATAACCTTGAATTCTTAAAATTAGGTTATTTTTTTCTATTTTTTTTTTTTTTTTTTTTTTTTTTTTAGAAAAAAATTCTTTCCGCGGCAACACTGGTAGTGTTTTTTACCACCACTAGTATACCATTATAACAATAATGGTATAGTAGTGGTGGTAATATGTGCTATACTTAGTAGAGTTCGCAATCATTCAATGGTAGGGTAGCATATTACGCCACCTTGTTGCTTTGTTAGTCGTTTCAACTAACGAAGCGGTTGGAAGCTCCTTCAGGGTTAATAACCATTTGCGAATAAAATTACTCCTTTTCATTAACTTCAGTAAAAAAAGATGTCTAAATTTTTTGTTAAATATTTAATATTTTTTTTTTTAATTTATTATTGTTATATGTAGATTACAGTTTTTTTGTTTTTTTTTTTATAGGTGACATATATTTATATAATATAAATACATACAGATTATAATTATAATTTCTCTTTTTTATTTTTTTCATTTAGAACTTAAATTTTCAAATGCATTTAATCGATTTATTATTATTTTTTTTTTTTTTTTTTCATTTTGTTTTTGAATAAAATACTTGTACATACAGATTAATAAAGAATAATTTCATTTAACTTGTGTTTAATAACAACATATATTTAACGATATTATTTTTAATGATTTTTATGATATAATGTATAAATGTATGCAGCAGATGTTTAAATTATAATGAGTAAAATTAATAAATCAATTTTTATAAACAAAAACATAATAAATATTATTTTTATAAATTATAACAACATTAGCCACAACTCAATTTTTTAAATATGCATAATAATTAACAGGATCAACTTTATCTTTATATTTTTTCAGCTTTTGTTATCTTTTATAATTTGTCTATTTTTTTATATAATTCGATGATTATTATAATTTTTCTTTAAACATATTTGATGTAGCTTTTAACACTTAAAATATATATTTCAACTAAATGTATGTAGCCAACAATAGTTCTATTTTACTTTTAAATCAATTTTAACACAATTTAAACGCTTTTTAATGCCATTTTTCATTTAGATTCTTTATTGACCAAATAAAGATTTTTTGCGGGGAAATGTTTAATTGGCAGCGTTATTCTTTTAAATATTTATATAGTTTAATTTATTTTGTTTAATATAATTTTTCACTATTATGATAATTGACACTTGTAAGTGTTTTTCATTTACTTTAATTTTTATGGTAATTTTTTTAAATTTCAAAATCTATATGATACATATTTTTTTAATCATTAATAGTTCATACATATGGAAATTTGATTTACAAATAAAAATAAAAATTAAATAAAAAATATAAATTATAGATTTATATTAAAAATAACAAGCATAAATTTGTTAATCAACAAGTACAGGTCTCTTTGCAAAGGTACATATAATTATAATATTTTTTTGGTTTTAATTACTGTTAATAAATTTTAATTTATTTTTATATACACTGAATAAATAAGCAGTTATAAAATTATGTAATACTTTTAGTATTGTGAAATAAAATAAAATTCTTATAAAAAGTAGTAAAAATTTTAATTATAATAATAATTATTATAAGTCAAGAAACAATATAAGAAACGATATATATATATATATATATATATATATATAAATTTCTTTAATATTATATTTTGGTAACACAATTAAGAACATTTGAAAATAATTTGATCTCTATAAAATTTAAAGAAATTGCAAACAAAATAAAAAGAATTGTTTCATTTTATAAACAAAATTTGGAAAAATTTTATACAAATTAAAGCATAAAAAAACTTTTGTTTCCAAATAAAATTAAAAGGAAAAAATATATAAATTTTTGCAAATCTAGTAATGGGAGTTGTAAGATATTTTAAGTAAAATGTCGAAACTTTTCGAATTCGTATTTCAATTAGGTTTAAAATCATTTGAAATTATATAAATTATAATATATTTAAAGTAGACATTGAAATATTTTTAAGTTTAAAACTATTTTCTGCAAGCCTATTCCCCTATTTCTTATCGTTGTAAAAAGTATTTAAGTTATTTATGCAACAGTTTTCGGTTATAAATGTTAAGCTATGGTTTTTTATATGTATTATAATGGTGGTTAATATAACATTATAGTTTGAGATTTAAATAATGATTTTTGTGGAAAAAGTTAACAATTTCCACATAAAAATATGTAATTGACTCAAAGGTCGAATTTGCTAAATATTTTTAACAAATGATAACAAGATATTAAAAACATAACAATAAATAAATTTTATTTGTAAATAAACTATAAATAACAAATGGTTAATAACTTTTTTAATTAAAAACCAAATAAGTATAAACTTTATGTATAATTTTATAAGTATGCAAGTATTTATGAGAATATTGCGATTGATATGCTTTTACCTTAAAGATATATCTTGGTTGATTTTTGTTGGTTTGCTTTTAGTATAGTAATTCCTAAATTTTGTTATTTTTTTTTTTGCATGATACAATTACTAAAGGTAGAATCACTAGAAAGTTTGTTCTCAATTTTATTTGCCCTGAAAAGTCTGTCACATAAAAAGCAAAAGAATATGTAAAAAATTTATATTAATACTTCAAATATGTACGTATTTTTTGTTTTTCATATTTTAGTATTTTGACTGAACAAAAATCAAAATTTAAAACTCTTCCAAATGTTTCTACCTTGTGGTATTATATCATGGTTTTTTGTTTTATAATTCGACTAAACGACGATTTTTTTTTGAAGGGGGTTTTTGATTTTTTGATTGAAACTTTTGTCTTAGAATTATAAAATATAAACATCACTGTTATTATTTGTTTTTTTTCATTTGTTGTTTCAGTTTGATGAATACTAAAAATTGAATCAGTCATATGATCAATTTACAAATCATCACCCAATCGATGTATTTCATCTAACATAAAATCAACATCAGCTTCTGTTACAGCAGCTGAGGAAATAATTGAACGGAAGAAATTGGGTCGTCGATCGTCGGGTTGATAGCCAACCATAAGGCTGCCCTTTTGCATCATGCGGCCCTTAATAATGGGACATATCTAAAACGAGAAATGCAAAATTATTTAATAAAATTCATATCTTAAATAAAGCTTTAAAAATTCTAGTAATAAATTCCAAAATATAACTCTTACCCTGCCCAATTCCTGTTCCTTTTTAGCATCATGTGGTACACCACGTAATCTCTTTGGTATATACCAGAATGAAACATTTACCAATTCAGGTTCAAGTATTAAATGAAAACGATCTGATTGTTCTTTAATACGCTTGACTTGATATTCAGCCAATTCCATTAAACGATCTTGTTGTCGTTCAAAACCTTCATTACCTTTTGAACGCCATTGAAGCCACAATTTGAAAATATCATTGTGTCGTCCACACTGAATGACTTTGTCGCCTGTATCGTAGCTAATATCGTATTGTTTATCAGTCATGAAAAGATACTCAGCCGACATTTGATTACAGCTGATAAGAAGACCCTAAAAAGATATAAAGTTAAAAATTTAAATTAAATCTAGTTCAAAAAATAAATTAAAATTAATCAGTGATTTAAAGATAAAATTCATTGTATAAATTAAAAATTAATTGAACAAATTAAATATAAAAATTTAACACGTCATCGCACCATCTCAAATAAAATTTCTATAAAACAACATTGTACAAACATTTTTACGATAGTACCAAATAAATATGTATATACTATCGAGATACTTTTCACTGTGGGGGAGGGAGGTTTGCTTTGCCATCATATTATACATGGGCAATAAGTCAAGTAAAAAATTTTAATTAAAAAATTCCTTCAACAAAAAAAAAAAAAAAAGTAATTTTGTTACGCAAAATACCATCAGTCACAACTGTGACCGATAACGGAAACATATTGTACGAATGAATTTCTGTAACAATGTTTAAAAAAGTTATTGCCCTCCTCTCCTCTTCCTTTTGAGTAAGGGTGACTTGAACATTTGCATTATACAGCTGTATGTTAGAAGCCCTTTTATATTGTATTGTTATTGTTTGCTTTTAAAGTGAAGAGAGTGAGAGAGATGGGTTTTAAATGATGAGTTTGCCAAGAGTAAAATTGTATAAACAAATATTTAAAATATTTTCTAAAACTGACACAACTTTGTAAAAGGAATAGCAAACTCTTTGTTAGTTGAATACCAAACCACCGTCAATATTTTGCTGAATTCATTGGAATGTATTAAGAATACCAAACAGATTTTACTTTACAATAAATTCAGAATTCCTGAAAGTCTCTTTTTTTGGCAATAATACCTTTTAGCAGTTTTAAAATATAAGGAAATTTTTGTAAGTATCCTTATCTTAATAATTTTGTTACAATAAATATTGATTTAAAATTTCATTTATACTTACATCCTCTTTAAAATGTATTGTTGAGCATTGCAATAAAGCTCCCATTAATTTATGTGGATTCCAAGTAACCGAATCAGCTCTGAAATTATTTAAGAATAAAACCACAAATTGTCATAAATAATAAAATTAATAAATTGAATTAAAACCAACAATATATAAATTATAGCATTGTTAGAGTAGCTAGTAAAATTAAGTATGTATGTATGTATGTATGTATGTATGTATGTATGTATGTAAGTCACTTGTATTAAATGTTATTCAAAAACAAATTACAAACAATTAACATTAATCCACACACACACTGGCACACTACCACTACCGCTCATTCTTAACTTTATGCTCTACACGTCCTAATTGAATTTAAACAGAGAGAAAAACGACACAGAGAAAATGTGTGGTTGTTCAACACAATTGACAATCAAGAGGGGTGTTGTTGCCCTTGTACAAGTGCTAAACATCCCTGTGGGAGCTACTTATGGTTTATATTTGAAGGTGAAATATTACATCTTCAAATATAAACCATAAGTAGTTTGAGGGATTTAATAGATAAAGTAACTGTGATTTTTTATTACCTTGACTGTATGTATTGGGTGCCATTGATTTTATAAGATTGTAAATGTAGATGGATCGACCATATAGTTAGAATATGCAGCTGGAAGGATCTTTATAGCTTTTTAGTTTTTTTCTTTTTATTTAAAATTTTCAATAGTTTCTTTTTTTACAAAATTTTCTTTATATAGAAAATTTTAAAATTTTCTTTCTATAGAAAATTTTCGAAATTTTATTTCTATAGAAAATTTTCGAAATTTTATTTCTATAGAAAATTTTCGAAATTTTATTTCTATAGAAAATTTTCGAGATTTTTCTATAGAAAATTTTCGAAAATTTATTTTTATTCGAAATTTTTAATAAATTTTCTTTTTATAGAAAATTTGCAATAAACACTATTTTATTTTTTATTTTTAATAAATTTTCTTTTTCATTAAATTTTTTCATAAAATTTATTCTTATACAAAATTTTTGAATAATTTTCTTTCTATACGAAATTTTCGATAAATTGTCTTTCCATATTTTTAATCAATTTTCATTTTTTTTACAAAAACAAAATTTTATTTTCTATACAAAATTTTCAAAATTTCCTTTTTTTTGCCAAATTTTCAAAATAATTTCTTTTTTTTACAAAATTTTCCACAAATTTACTTTTATAAACTATTTTAGATAAATTTCCTTTTTACACGAAATTTTCGATATGCCATTTATATTTTACGTCAAATCTTCGAATACATTTTTTTTAAATTATGTATTGATATATTTTTTTCTACAAAATATTTCACCATAACTCAGGAAGCGTTTGACTGATTTATATAAATGAAACACCAAATGATGCGGACTAAAATTGCCATCATGTCATATTAATATTATTATTTTTTATTTCATTTATTCACACATAATGTCGACAATTTTTTGTTAATGAAAAATTATAGACTTTTTCTTATTTTTTTAAAGTTTTTTATATTTAACCCTGAAAAGCCTATTATTATTATTATTATTATTATTATTATTATAATATATATATATATATATATATATATATATATATATATATATATATTTTAATTATTTATATTATATAAATGAAATAAAATATAAAAATATGTTTTTGTGTCTATTTTGATGTTATAAATTTAGGTTTGAAAATAATGCTTTATTAACAAAATAACGGTAATAATGAAAAATTTGTCGTCGATTCGACAAAGTGTAGCCTTGAAGGGTTAATCATCATGATAGTAATGCTACGAATAAAATAAACTATATATCTTCAAAATTTATTGCATAAATTTTGATTTTATTCACAATTAAGTAAAATAACCTATATTAAAAATGTAACGTATATAGGGATCGCAAATTGCCGGACTGTTTGATTTCTCCGGAAAAAATTGTTCGACTTCCCGGTATTCCCACTCATTAGTTGAACACTGAGACCCAAAATAGTATTTGAATCTTTGCATTACCAGATTTTAAACAGGATTGTAAATGTACTGAGAGAAGAAAATTTGATCAATTGCTTAATCTACTGATTAATTAACTCGAATCAATTCTGACATATTATATGTCATGAGAGAGTTTTGTGTATATCGACACAACATTAAGTAATATTGTTATTCTTATTTTAATGATATGTAGCATAAAACAATATTGTATCTGCGATAGAAAAATAGAGATATCAGAAATTAAATAACAAAATATTTACTCAGACATTAATATCATTCAAACAATTATTAAGCAAGTTTCGTAAATTTCTTTAAAATTTAAATTTATTTAAAATTCACGAAAAAATTTTTGAATTTTATAACACTAAAAGTATTGGCTGATTATTGCCTTTTCCGAAACCTTTCGGGATTGTTATTAAGTTGTTCGTAGCTTCAATATGGTGGTCCAACATTGTACGAAAATAACCAAAAGGCATCGCACATTTAAACGTGCCTAAAATTAAGAAAGGGGTCATCATATGTATATAATATCTTGGCAAATTTCAACTTCCTACGATGATCAGTTTTTAATAAATTTTCTTTTATAGACAACTGGCATTTAACCCGCTACTGCGTTCGCGGACTTGTGGGATTTATACATAGATCAGATGTAAAACTGATAGATTTTATATTAAAAAAAGAAAAAAAAAAAACAAAATGTAATACCGAAAGTTAAAAACTCCGAAAAATTAAACTGTGACTCCTAACTTCCATGGGAACAGTTATAATATTGGTGTTATCTCAATCGCACCTTCTAATGGTTCCAATTTCATGCCTCAAGGTTTATATTTAAATAAGCAATATTCAAGGAGTGGGATATCGTACCACTTCGTAGCTTTTGCGAGTTCATCATTAAATGACACAGGGTGCCAAAAAACACCAAAGTATATATGAGAAATTTCAAAAAATTAAAAAATTTTGAGTAAAAATATTTTCAACATTTTTTTCTTCTGACACGAACGTCGATAATTATGCATGCAAAGTCTATTTGAGTTAATCATTTTTATAAATGCGTGCAAAAGTTGTGGAGGTTTTGAGTTGAAACTTTCAAAAAAAAAAAAAAATCTTAAAAATAGAGGTTTCAGTTTATCGACACCAAAATACCACGATTTCATAAAACATCTAAAGTGCTATTATTTATCGAAGTGTACTGAAAAGAAACATTTTTAATTTTTTTGCACAGTTTTGTAAATGGCGAAAAATATTTATTGGTTAAAAATCTTTAAAAATGGTGGATAATAATTTGAATTTAAGATGACTCTTTAAAGAACCTTTTTGATAATCTTGTCATATCTTATATTAAAAATATGCGGAACAAAATGTAAAAATTTGATGAAAACTTAAAAAATGCAAACAATTTTGCATTTTATAAATTTTTAATGCTACTTTGATGCGAAAGCGTCATTTATTAAAAAATTATGTTTACGCTTGCCTGGTTTCCTGACATCAGCGACATATACCTCAAACTATAGAGAATCACTTCGTCTTTAAAATTCTGTTCTCAAAATTTTATTTCAAATTAAAAAAATCGTTTCATTTTTTATCACCGCATATCTTTTCAAAAGATATTAAAACGTTTCCTTGCTGTACAACCTATTAATTTCCAAAGTATTGTCTCTCGACTGCTTAATAATTTAAATCTAAAAGATAATCGAAAGTTTCAACGCAATTTTCTAACATTAAAAATACAGGACCCACAAAGTCGGTTTTAAAGAGTTTTGAAAATTTTGAAATTATATAAAATTTTAAGCTATTTTTTTTTGTGTTGAAGAAAAAAAACTATTAAAAATTTTTTTCTTAGATACCACAATCTAAGAGATATATAAAGTACCTTTTCTAAACGCTTTTACCCCCCAAGACTACAAATTTCTAAACATATTAGGGGAGAGATGTCTACAGTACATTGTGTCGGTATTAACAATAATAAAGTTTTTATTAAAAAATTAATTTAATCAAAAAAGTACCAAAAAGTAAAATAAAAGGATTTTCAAAAAGTACCAACGACATGTTTGGTATATTTGTGTTAAAGAAATAATATGATTTAAAATTTAAGGTTGAAAAACTACCAAACTTTTTCTATGTGGATTCTCACCCACAAAGAACCATATATCTTTAATTTCATATTTCTATGTTATTACGAAAAATTAAAGAAATAATATTAGAAGAACGAAAGAGTACCACAAAATCCCCTCTTATGAAATCTCATTCACTTAGGACAACATATCTTTAATTTTATGTTTCTAGAAACCTAGGTCCAATATTATAAAAAATTCAAAAAGTACCATTAAAAAAAGAAAAAGTACTAGAAAATCCTCTTTTGTGGATACTCATTCACTTAGGACCGTACATCTTTAATTTCATGTTTCTAAGTCCAATATTATAAAAAATTCAAAAAGTACCATTAGAAGAACAGAAAAGTACTACAAAATCCCCTATTTTTAATTCTTATCCACATAGGAATTAGAAACATGAACTTAAGTATATGTAGTCCTAGTGAGTGACAATTTAAAAAAGGGGATTTAGTGGTACTTTTTCCTTCTTCTAATGGTACATTAACACATTAATGACGCCAATTTACTAATCAAACAAAAAAAAAAAAAAAAAAAAAAAATAAAATTTTTTAAAATTTTAGTTTCATAACTTGTCCACGATGTAATTCAACACTGGTTGAACACACGTTGGCCTATTTCTACATGTGTTTGTGGTTTATATTAGAAGAATTGGACACATATACTAAAATCCGTGATTACAATATCCAAAAGAAAGAAAACTTGTTATTTTCAAACAATTTTTTTCTGGATTTTTTAAATTTGAGCACTTGCCGGTACCACATGAAACCATTTCAGGTCTTGAGTTTTTATTTCTTTATTCCACCAAGTTTTGTTAAAATAATTGCATCAAAAGTTATTTTAAATAATCAGGTTTAATGTCGGTTTTATAAGGGTAAACTAAAAAAGAGAATTTTCCATATACAGCAATATTAATGATACGAGTATATACATAAATGTAATTCGCAAAAAAATAATTTTGGACTACCTTAACCTTCAATGTATTATTTATTAAATTTCCCTTATAAAACAATGGCTTTCATATTATAGATCCGATCAGACGTTGTCAGACATAACAGAGAATATATTTTGTAGCTTTCCAGTTCAGAACTATATGAATAATTAATGATTTGTGGGACTTGCTTTTTAATTTTTCTCTTATCTTTCTTAATGTTTTGACAAATTTCTATGAGGTAAATTCCGAATGTTTCTTAAATGGAATTAAATCATATATAAATATTAATTCTTTTAAATAAATTCATCCTAACTAATTCTGTGGCTTAATTTCTAAAGCTTAAAATATAATGGAATTAATTCACTTGTGAATTAATTGTTTGGGAATGATTAATTCCTTTGAATAATTTAATTTTGTTCAAATTCAAACTATTACAAATTGAATTAACAAATTTTTCAACCATTAAATTTGTATTAGATTGAATTTAATTTTTATTGTTTAATTCATCAGGTTTTTAACATTTTAGATAACTTCCAAAAAAACTTATGGTAAGCCACGATTATGTACATATTCCATATCATGTAATTAATGGATTATTATTTTTTTTTTCTTTTTTCCTAAAAATTTCTCCTTACCAGAAATTTACGTATTTCTGTGATACATTTAATAAGATATTTGTGGCTTTTTTTATTAATTCTAAAGTGGACTACATTTAATAAGTCATTAATAATATATTTTTGTATGGAACATGTACTAATTTGATCTGCACGCACTTATGTGAATTAAAATCTATAGGATTCATCCTTGAGTCTCGCAGGAATCGTATTGATAATTCAATGAAAAGTTAAGCCTAAAGAATTAGGCCTGCGAATTATTTTCTGAGGAATGATTTTAAAGATTGTTTTAAGCTGAATTAAATTTATATGAGAATTATTTTTTTCGAAGCTCTGATTTCAAATGAATAAAATCATTATTTGTACATCAGTTTACATGATATACATCTTATTTTATACGTAGTATAATTTTGTCATTTTTAACTTTTTAAAAACTTTTAAAGAGGAAAATATCTAAAAAAAAATGAAAGTAGTTGTTCCTATTTAGAACGTCAAACTTCATATATTTTTGTTAAAAGGAGGAATTCATCTTTGCAAGATATTCCCATTCATGAACTACATTTAATCAACATTTTTGTTGCCCTTCCTTATTTACTTATACAAGTTCCTCATTCTATTACATACACTTACATAAATAAATATGTACTCGTACTATGAAATTATGTCTATAAAAATTACAATCCTGGGAATTTTTGCAATTTGTCATTTTGTTAAATGTTGCCGCACATCAGGAGGAGAATTTAAATGACATTCATATGTACATGTTTAGAGAGTTCATCAGGTGTTTAAAAAGCTGCTGGCAGGATTACAAGGATTAAGAGTTGTTGTTCTTGTCAAAGTTATGTTGTTGTAACAAATAAAGTGCATTTAAAAAATGTTAAAAGACAACTAAATAAAGAAAATGTATTTTCAAATGCTTACAAACAAAAAAAAAAAAGCAATGGAAAGAGAATTAAAATTATACAGGCAAACGGACGGACGAACAGACAGACAGACCAGCACAATTGAAATAAAATGTTTCTATGCCTAACCGAACAAATAAGGGTGTTATTGGAATGAGATGTTTCATGTGCTTTTAAGGTTTTCGTTATAATTTAAAAAAATCTTTAAGAATTAAATGCACATGAAATCATTTAAATATTCATTCTCCTAAGAAATTGAAAGGATGGATGGTCGGATTTAAATGCAATAACAACAAATGTTGAAATTCTTAATAGAAACTGCACTTAAAATTCTCACTCCTAAATTCAGTTAGTTACTCTTTTCTTCTGCTGCCTTCATTGTGTTGACATATTGTGGCCGAAAGTTTCAATTTTAATCCTTAAATGGTTTACAATTTGTATGAAATGTAATTTGAATTGATTTGATTAACACATCCATCATCGTGGTATTGTAAGAGTATTAAAGGCGAAAAAAAAATGAAACAAAAAGCTTTCAGCCAGTCTATTGGCATAAACATTGTTTCTTTTGATTATATTAGGGACTATTGAAAGTAACCACTAATCCTTGATGGAATTTTGAATAGAGTTTTCATTTAAAATCTTGAGCTAATGGTATGTTGAGAAAAAAAAGTACAATATGAGTAGTCAGTATTAAAAAGGAACGAATTCATTTCATGGCCCCAAAAAAAAAAATCACCAGTTTAAAAAGTAACTAAATAAAATTTTTTTTTTTTTTTGGCACGAAGATATTTTTAAAACAATTTTGAGGTTTTTCAACTCGGTTCAGATTTTAGAAAATACCAAAAAAAATTTATATAAATAGAAAACTATTCAATTTTTTCTTTCAAAAGAAAAATTGCCAAAAATTTCGTAGAAAAAATTAATTTTATGAAAATTTTGTATAAATGGTCTATAAAAACAAAATATAACCAAAATTTTTTATAAAGTGAACATTTTTCAAAAATTTTGTAGAAAACGAAAAAAAATTAATAATTTATCAAAAATCTGCAAAAAAAAAAGATATCAAACATTTTCTTAAAAAAAAAAATATCACAAATTTTCTTAAAAAAAAAAATTATCGAAAATTTTTTAGAAAAAGAAAATATTCAATATATTTTCTATAAAATCCAAATATATTAAAAATTCTCTATAAAAATAAAATTTATTGAAAACTTTTTATAAAAGAAAACATCGAAGAATTTCGATAAAAAGAAAGTATCGAAAAATTATAAAACAAGAAAATTTCTATATTTCTATATTTATCAAAATTTCTATATTTATCAAAATATTTATATATTTATCAAAAATTTTCTATATAACGAGAAAATACTTAATATAACGAGAAAATTTATCGAACATTTTCTAAAACGAGAAAATTTATGGAAGAATTTCTATATAACGAGAAAATATTTAATATAACGAGAATATTTATCGAAAATTGTCTATAAAAAGACAGTATCGAAAAATTTCTACACAGAGAAAAAAAATTCATATATTTGAAATTTTTTTTTCATAAATTTATGATAAGTTTGCGAATTTTGCAAAAATACTGCTAAAATTTTAATTTAGTTTTATTAGATTTTATTCAAATTCTAAATAAAAATACTTATGCATGAAAATATTAACAATAAATCCCTTTAAATGGCAATTTTCCAATAAAAATATGTTAAAAAGTAAGGATTAGAAATTTGCTTAAATCTGTTGTGTTCTTCTGCCCCCAACATATGCCTAAAAATCATTAAAAACCAAAAATTCTGTAAAGAAAATTTCAAACATACATTTGCAAAAACAATTTGTTTAAATCTTCTTGACTTTTGATTCATTTAAAACAATGTAAAAAAGTGTTAATATTAACTAAAATCAATGAAAAATTCTTATATTTATGCACAAACTTTTTTCTGTATAAAACAAGAAAATTTCTATAACGAGAAAATTTATCAAAAATTTTCTATATAACGAGAAAATTTACCAAAAATTTTCCATAAAATAAGAAAATTTATCGAAAATTTTCTATATAACAAGAAAATATTTAATATAACGAGAAAATTTATCAAAAATTCAAATATCAAAATATATAACGAGAAAATTTATAAACAATTATCTATATAATAAGCAAATTTATCGAAGATTTTCCATATAACAAAAAATTTATCGAAAATGTTCTATAAAAACAAAGTATTACAATTTTGGAAGTTTAAAAATGAGCGAATTCCTTTAAGTAACTACTAAATATTCATGCGGTTACATCAAGATAAAGTGGCTATATATTGTGCATTTTTATTTTTTCTTAAAAAATTTTCACACATTGAAAGCAGTTTTAAAAATATTAATCAATTATTGAGTAACTGACAAGTGTTCGTATTAGAGAACTGAAAGTAAGACTCTTTAAGAACATTTGATTAATGACTTAATCATTGTAATTTAGTTTGTAGTGTATGCTTTTAATTTAAGTGATTTCGGGATTTTCTTTTAATTTATTTTTTTATTTATGAATTTAACAATTTATAAGGAATGTGTTTCAGTTTTAATTTTCCAAAAGTTTGTTATTTGTTTTGTTTCATGGCTATAAAAATTCTATTGTTTTATTTTTTTATTACAATACAAATGTGGTTTTGAAAGGCAATTACTTGCAGGCATAAAAAGCATGATTTATGAAACCATAAATTGTTAAAGACATACGTTTCATATAGTTGACTTTGCTGTTGTGAAATGTTTTTCAAAATAATAAATTAAATGTTTGCTACAAAATGAAAGTAAATGATTTTTTATAAAGAGACTTACCGCTCAACTCCAGTAAATCTAGGATGACGATATTTTCGTGATAATAAGAGACCACCGCCCCAAGCAGCCTATAAGAGAAAAATAGTTCAAAATAAAATTAAAAAATAAAAAATATTCAAAAATAAAAGGAAATAAAATAAATTTTTTAAAACTATACAATCCCAGCAAAAACACAGTATATATTTATATTATTCCCTTACAAAACTGCCTGGAATATATATCATGTTTTCATTAAACTCGTTTAGAAGGCTCAGAAAGGGAATAAATCGTCATGTTGTTAACCAAAAGCTACATATATCAGTCTTACTAACCTGCTTCCAGATAAGCAGGTTTTTTTTTACTACTGAAGTTTAACAATATACTTACATCAACATGCATCCAACATTTATATTTCTGACAAATATCTGCAATTTCATTTAAATTATCAAAAGCACCCAACACTGTTGTACCAGCTGTAGCATTAACAAAGAATGGCACATGACCCTTTGATTTTCGTTGCAATATAAGATGTTCCAATTCGGAAGTAACCATACGACCGTGTTCATCTGAAGGCACTGATACACAATTATCTGTGCCCAAGCCGCAAACAGCAGCACATGATTTAATCGAATAATGACATTGATCTGAAGTGAACATGACCAATTGACCAGGAAGTCCAGCAGCACCATGTTCTTTATAATTGGGAAACATTTTATGACGAGCAGCTAAGAAAGCATATAAATTGGATATAGAACCACCAGGGGCCAATATAGAGTCACCACTATGCCAGCCAATAATTTCACGCATTTTTGATAAGACCACATTTTCCATCAGAATGAAAACGGGGGCAATTTCATAGGTGAACATATTCGTATTGGCAGTGGCGGTTAACCATTCACCAGCCATAGAGATAATGTCCAAACCACATGATAATTGATTAAAGAAATGAGGATGACCTGAAATAATTTAAAAGAAAACGAAATTTAAATTAAATTTTTATTTCAGAATTTCTGTTTAAATCAAAGATTATTGATTATGTCTATTCACTAAGAAAAAAAAAACTTCCTGTAATACTTTAGACATTTAAAATCCATTAAAATCAGTTATTTTATCTTTTTGTCTCCATAAAAACACCATTTATGATCCTTAATCCTCTATAATCTCAAAATATATAGACAGAAAAAATTGGCAACATAATCTGCCATCTCAAATTCCTATATGTAACAAACATAAACCAATCCTCCCCCTTTACATACTTCAGTATTTGTCTGTCTTTTACTACTTTAATGATACCAAACATTGACATTCATTCACTCATTCACTCATTCATACATATAATGTTGATGATGACTCTATAGGACAACAAAAGTTGGGAACAAAGTGAAATAAACTTTAAGATGGGGAGAGTTTTAATCAAAATCCGTTGTTATTTTCTGTATCGTTGCTCACTGATCCTTTGATGCGAATGAATGTTCAAAACAATGTGTTCAATGAAAAAGGTCTTGGAAGGGAAATGCTTTTTGCCCATCTGTGACAGGAAAAAAAGCTGCTACCTAAAAAGTCTGCCTGCCTTGTGTGCAAATTGAAATGTTTGCGTCGTAAGTCAATGTAAAATCCTTTATGTTTTGTAAGGAGACAAATGAAAATAAATTTCTTTTACCTTAAATAATTACTTTTCTTACATGTGAGTAACATCATTGTGTTATTCGAATAATCGATTAACTGATTCTTATCAGTTACATAATCGAAATTATTATAAATATCTTGTATATAAAAAATTTGTTTAATTCCGTTTTCATATTGAAATCCATTTACGCACTCTTGGCGAACATCTGAAAAGTCTTCGGAGTAGAAAAGACATTACCAATTTAAAGCCAATTTCTTATTTTAACTCATTACTTGACTCCTAGCAAATGACTACTTATTCAACTAGTTACTTACTAGGAGATGAGTAAGTAAGACTTATGAATTCTTGGATATCTCCATATAAAAGTAAGAAGTTTTTCACCCAAATTATAAGTAAATAGTAACCAGTTAGTACCAATGTAAGTTGCTGGCTTATCAGGTAAATAAATTCAAAGTGAAGATTCTTGCTACAGATAAAACGATTAAAAAAACCGTTTCAAAAGCTATTTTAATCGGTTACAACAGGCAAAATTATTACATCACCATTTTTCATATTTTTTCACACAAAAGCGCAAGTAATGCTAGTTTATAGAATGAAAAAATAGCAAGAATAAATGAAAATATTTTTTTATTATGACGTACGGTGAGTCGGTCGCTTATGGCTTAAAGAATTTGGGTTTTATAATAACACAACTTATGGCACTTCATATATAAACTGACAGCAAGGATTTCTTATTGTCTTTTATTATTGAAATACAAACAGAGAATAAAAGCAGGAATAAAATAAAAAGGGGTTGTCTGTTGAGATGAATACACTTGTATGAAGAGCAGTCTCTTCATTACATGTGGTGTTGAAAAGTACTCCCTGGAGAGCAGCAACTGTTTGGCTTGTTTATAAACGTATTTATTTAATAGTCAAGTGATTTGTGCCAAGTAATTTCCAATTAGCCCCACCAAACCAAAAATAAATGAGCAATTGTTGCGTGAAATAAAAAGAAACAAGAATTTTATTTAAACGTAACAAAAGTCTAGCTAAATGAAGGTCAAAATTAAATACAATCAAAAAGTACACAAATACTCTTTAGCAAGCGACCTTTAACTGTTCAATGAAAACAAAAATTCAATATTTATTCCTTGATTTTTATATAACGGAAATAACTTGTAGATTAAATACAACAATGTCAGTTTATACTCCCTGATAATGGCCTTGTTTTTGGCTAAAATCTTTTATTTTTATATTGTGTTGTTCCACATTCGTTTATTAAAAAAGAAAAAAAAAACAAATAAATGAAAAACAAAAACCCTAAAAACAATAACAAAATTCCTGTTCGCTTGTCTGAACTTGATTGTTTCAATGCAACGAATTATTTAAGCTTTCTTGCATCCTTTACAGTTACATTAACCC
The DNA here is from genome assembly GCA_932274085.1 of Protocalliphora azurea. Taxonomy (NCBI): domain Eukaryota; kingdom Metazoa; phylum Arthropoda; class Insecta; order Diptera; family Calliphoridae; genus Protocalliphora; species Protocalliphora azurea. The sequence continues at coordinate 151,689,697 of OW026522.1, forward strand.
TCTTTGCCAGCCAAAAAAAGAAAAAAAAACTGGGACAACGACTACTAAATGCCAGGCACATCTGCTGCCAGCTTAATTTTAGACGTTTAGAGCTTACTATAAAAGGCACTTGTCGTTTTTGTCTAGCATTTTGTTTTTCCTGATTACTTCCTTCCTTTCTGAGTCTTTTTGTTTCTACTCCTCATTCTCATTTGATTCATTCATTTCATTCAATAACGCATTTGTGATAGACAAGCGAAAATAATCGCTCATCTTAAAAGAAACTTTTTAGAAAAATACTGTTATAATTTTGAATATAGTATATATTACGTACAGTATTTCGACAAATTATTTTTATAGCTTAAATTGTTTATTTACTCAACTCAGGTGAGAAACACGATTTTGTTAAAAGCATTCTAATTCATATAAAACTTGGATATTAATTTTCCTAAAGCTAGATGTAACAAAATACGGATCGTATTAAAGATTATGAATGAAGTAAATTCGCTAGTGGGAAGAGCCTATATTTAAAATGTATATATAAATTCAGCAATATTATATATTATTACTAATTTGCATTATCAATTTTTTTTCACATAGTCGTAATATTTATTTACATAAACCTAATTAAAAATAGTGTAAATATTAGAGAAAATAAAAAAAGAGTTTAAACTTCTTCAAAACTCATATTCTTGATTTTGCTCCTTTCGCTAGATCAGTTATTTGATATAAATTTAAATCGAAAATCCTATACCGTTTAGCTATCGAAAAATAAAAATATGCAAAAGTTAGGCTATAATAAGAATTAATTGCATGAATTTATGTTTGGAATAAATAAAGGCGGTCATTGAATTTTGCAGATCCAATTTATATATTCAACTGAATCTCAATTCAAAATTCCAACGGGTACAGTAATTGATTTTAAGATTGGTTTTCTCAAAGGAAGCGGTTGAAAGTATATTTATTACCTATTTATTGATTTTAAAACTTTTTTGTTTTGAGCTGAAATCTATATTTCAAAAAAAAAAAAAAAAAAAATTAAATTTTGTAATATTTTTTTATAATTATAATTCCATTCATTATAAGTAAAACTAAAAATCATCAGGTTTAATAGTAATAATAGCTTTGGTTCTTAAATTATGGCCGCACACTGTAAGTTTGTCTAAAATTGGTTTTCAAAATAAGTGAAGACACATTCTATGGCATTAGTATCGTATTAATTTGTCCATCTTTAAATGGAAAATTATAACGCTACATTAGGTTTCAATAAAACAAATATTTACTACAGAAAAGTGAGAAAATATTGTATTATTAAATAGACAATTAATTTTTATCAAAAATATATGTAGAACTCATTTTTAATTTCCTAGCAACAAATTTGGGAAAGGTGGTTTCGTGATGAGCTGGCTTAAACAACTAGCGAAATGCGCATCGGAACTAGCATATTCCCACAACAATAAATTTTAATTTTAAATAAAGGTTGAGAATAATAACGCAAATAAAATAAATTTCCTTAAAAGAAAAAATAAATATGAATATTGTAATTATTTTCGAGGTTTTTGGAAATGAGAATAATATGTGACCTCTGGATCGATCCTTATGATATTGGATGATATGATTTATGCTTATATTAAGCATATTTGTGTCAAATATTATCTTGATACTATCATTTATGCGGGATTAAAAGAGTTAAAGTGATTTTCGAAATTGGGTCATTATGGGAGCTATGCTTAATTATGGACCGATCGTTCTGAAATGCAGGGCTGTCAGATACTTTTTTTGTCCAACCCCAAAATAAAAAAAAAAAACGTTTCATCATTCAAAATAATTTTTTGTTTTTGCTTTTAACAAGTAATTAAGCTTTCTCTTTATATTTATATTATATTTATATAAAATAATTTTTGGAAGAATATTTTTACATAACTGCATATCACTCATTTACTTCAAGAACGTCATAACTCATAACAATGCAGCAAATATGGCATACCCTGGCAAAATGTGGCGTTCTGATTCACTCTTAATAAAACTCATTTTTACCGAATTTTATTTAAATAGTGACATAAATAAGACATTTATAAATTTAAAAATCCTATTCCGGGGGAATATTTGGAGTAATGGACCGATCATAACCAATTTCAATAGACTTCGTCGTTATGTCAAAATAATTATATGCACCAAATTTTATCAAATTATCTTTAAAATTGTGACCTGTGCTTTGTGCAAAAACCTTTAATGCCTCCTAACTTCAATTTTAATAGGAATTTTCTAAAATATTTGAACAAATGATTAAGATCTATATAGCGCGTAACATATATGGCCAGCCAGACTGGCGGACGAACAACGTTAAATCAACTCAGAAAGTGTAAAACGCTTTACTTTAAGGTATAGTTAACTATACTTATCACAAACGCATAATACCATACAATCTCTGGTGGTGTAGGGTATAAAAATATTATTTTTGGTAATAATCACTAGTTACATCACTCATTACTTAGTAATGTGTTGTCATTACTATGAAATAAATAATTAAATAAGTCATATAGTTCTGTACATGGCTCATTTTGATAAAACAAGTGTGTAACAAACAGGAGATTGTTGGTTCAACCCCAAAATAATACTGCCATCGTCTTGTCAAATAATTTAATTATTAACTAGTTATTCATCTAGTTACATGTAAGAAGGTTCCATGAATTTTGGACATTGCCATAAAAATGTAATGAGTTTGTCATCCGAATTATGAGTTGTTTATCAGCGAGTAGCAATATTACTTGCAGGCTTTACCGGGTAAGTAAAGTTATTGCTGTGTTGAAGTTAGATGTTACATAAATTATTTTTAAACAAATCAATAAAATTTCTATTTTAATATTTTTCAATTTCAAGAATACAGTTAAGATTCAGATATTTTTTTTAATGTTATGACTTTTAATGAGATTAAATTAAAAGCAAACAAGCAAATTTACTTATGTAAATTCAATTTCCAACAAGATAAATAAAAGTGTTATCAGTGTTTAAACAGTCAGTTAAAAATAAATAATTTTCATAAAATTTGTCACCACATATAGTTGGCCATTGGTATTGGCAGTAACCAGCTATAGAATACATTTTCCTTTAAAGGAATATAAAAGAGATTTGTTTATAGAAAAACAAAATTTTGCATAAATTTGAATATGATTATGGTGGTTTCGTATAATGGCATTTGTTGCAGATAAAGAAGATGATTCTGGAACAGCAAACATATGTACGTCATTTGATGACAGAAACGTGTTCTTTGTCAATATACACGAATTAGGGTTGTCAACATCAGAACTAAAGAATGATAATCTATTTATAAGGGGTTAGTATTGGGTTGAATATGGAAGGAAAATAATTTAAGTCTATATAGGAATTTCGATCCTTATATACCAAACCATTTTTGTTTTCGGATTACAAAAACAGTAAAACATTTAATATTTTTTAAACTTTATATATCAGTAACATTTTCATTCCTACCGTTTGACCTATAGCCTTAAGAATTATTCTACAGTGTGAATGAATAAAAAAAAAATTAGTTTACATGAGTATTGTAGTTAGCAAAGCAAAATAATAGCAATTTTAGTAGTAGTTGCTATAGCAGTAGTGAAACCATTTTATGGTCCATTGAATATTGATAGAATGTAAAAGATTATTTACACCTATCAACCGCAGATGTAATTCATTTCAAATGGGTTGAGAAAAGGGTAGATTTGATTTTACGAGAAATTAAAAAAAAACCTTGTTTACACATGAACAGGGTGTCTTAACAGATATTGTTATTATAAAGTAAATTTATAAGAGAGAAAATACATAATATTCTCATCGCAGAATTTTATTTTACGGGCGAGTGTGATTAAATTTATAATATGTAATTGAAAAATACGCCTGGACTTTTTCATATAATTAGCGGAACTGTATGAATGGCAAGTAAGTTCTTTCAGAGTCAAGACAAGAAAATTCCAAGAATAGGGATTTAGACTGCAAAATAATGTATAGAGGAAATTGTTACTGTTGAAATTACTATTATTAAAATAAAGAAACATTTTGCTATTAGTTTGTAAATGTAATGTAAAACTTTTGTATGCAACTCTTTTTTAAATCCCCTTTCTGTGTAAAAAAACTAAAACTCCAGATTCCATTCCATAATGTCAGTAGTAAAAAAAAGAAAACTAACAATGCATTAATCATAATCTTCAACCATAATCATGATTTTATATAAATATTGTTTTTTATTATATCATATGTATGTATTCTTTGCAAAAGTCATTTGGCAGTTGGAAACGAGATTTCGCTGCTATTCAAAAGTAAGCAAAAAAAAAAAAAAAAAACACGCCTGTACTCCGCCCCAACACTCGTTTACTATTGTCATCTCTAATCGTATCAAGCACGTGACCGCAATTGTTTTTTTGGAGTGTCGATAATAAGCATGTTTATACAAGAAGTGTGCCACACAAAAAAAATACCCCAAATGTATCAGCGAAATGCCAAACGGAAATACAAGGTTTGTAAAGGAAACATCCATGACACAAGTTGGCTGGGTGGTTCGATGTTTAAAGGAAATACTGATTTTCAAGATAATTGTTTTTAATGAATTCAATTTAATTTTAAATTTCATTAATTCAATCATTCAACTGAGTGGAATGGCATATGAAATACCTGACAACATTTGTCGGAAAAATTGTTAAAACAAAGAAGATAAATATATGAAAAAAAAAAATCATAAAATCAAAACTTACCTGTTTTAACTTGATATTTCAGAGTAGTAGCACAGTCTTCAATCAACTGCTGGAGATTCAAAGGTTTTTCGGGTATATCCAAATCTAACAAACGTTTCATATCTTCGGGATGATGAAATTCTAAAACTTTTTCATTGCGATCATTTGTGGCTTTAACAAAGTCCAACAAAACATCAATGACTTTTAGCAAGAATTCACGAGTTTCTGGCACAGCCGTAGTTGTGGTAGGCAAAAGGTCTGTAAAGAAAAAAAATAATAAAAAGAAAAATAATCTTAATAATATGAATTTATATCAATAACAAAAATTGCAGACATAAGGTTACATTTTTTATCTACCCTTAATAAGGATATTAGGATGTTAATATTTGTAAGAAAAATGCTTTGATTTCTTTTATCAGGAAATAATGGTATTTTTTATCTCTTAACATGAAATATGATTATTATTTTTTAGTTTATATTGGTTTTCACAATATTATTAAAAAAAAGTAACCATTATTCATAACATTAAAAAAACTTAACCCACAATAGTTAAACTTGGGCACCTTTCCATACAGTACAGATTTAGCTTATGGTTAAACGTTTGTTTAATTCTATTTTGGTCGGTCATAAAAAGGGATTTAAAATAAAATTTAAAATGGTTTTTCATTACAACCACAACCTCTAATAGTTCTTAGAGCTTTTAAAAATTTGAATATAATAGCAATTCCCCTCTTCACTGTTTTTTATACCCTCCAACAAAAAATGATGGGGGGTATATTGGGTTTGTCATTGCGTGTGTAACATGTCGAAATAATCATCTAAGGAACCATAAAGTATGTCGAAATTTGGCTCAAATATTTATATTATATAATATTTGTTTGGTATTGAAAATGAGCAAAAGCGGTTCATAAATAAAAAAGTTACGGGCATAATACTAGAAAATTAGGGTATCTGTCGTAACTACAGATTCTACTTTTCGGCCGATATCTTTTACAAAAATCAAGGAAATTTTGTACAAATAGTTCAACGACCAATGTAAACTCAGAAACCAATAACGGGCGTGGTCTGCCCACTTTACCGCCAACCTCCCATATAAGGTGAAAATTTAAAAAAATTGCAGATGATGGGTATATAGATTTGGCCAACCCGAATATAACATTTTCACTTGTTTGGCAAGAATTCCTTTTAAGCTCCGGATAATATGGGGAAAATTCATCGTAAAGTGAATACAAGTATGTACATTATTATACTTTTCATATTTTCTTTTTGAACATTAAATGAATCCTGAGGAGTATTTTGGTAGAGGGTATTAAAAACGTCTTTTCCATAATGAAATTTTGCACATAAAAACTCTTATTGAATCATATTCTTTTAATATACTTACTTGTATGCCTTGTAATTTAATGTTAAGATTATTTAACGTCTCGAAAAATTTAGATATATAAGCAAAATAATATATAAAAAGAATTATATTTCTTAAGGAACTAGTTTTTATAAAATTAACTACATCTATAGTAGTTTGAAGAGCACTTTTAAATATATCGGTAACTTTTTCATTTCCGTAACTTTTTTTCATTTACTACCAATAACGTTAACTTGCGAAAAATTTCGATTGTTTTAACGACTTTGCTATTCTCTACTACAAATTAGCGATCTTTTCGTCAGTATATTTTAAGAAATAATAGAACGTCATTATTTTAAAAACGAAAATTTAAAATTGAAATTGGATTTTTATTTAAAAATAAAACTATTTTCTTGAGAAAGTGTAAAATATTATGAAATATGAGTATATGTACGGCATGTTGTTGGAAATAATTCCAAACCATTCATTGAAAATTTGTGTTGAAATTATAACTATCATAACGATTACTTTTAAAAATTCCTAGAGAATTTTTTTCATAAAAAAAAAAAATGATTCTTTATCGAATACTCTATTATTCATTAAATAAAAATATTTCTCTAAAATAAATTTTTACAAAAAAAAATCTTAATTTCGTCTAAAAATTAAAATATTTATTAAAAATCCATATTTTACAAAAGTTCAAATTTTTATAAAATTCAAAATTTTTACTAAATACTCAGTTTTTCATTAAAAATTTTAAATTTTAACCAAAATTCAGTATCTTCACTAAAATTCAATTTTTTCATTAGAAAAATTTTATTTTCTTTAGTGAATAGTTTTAGTTATGAAAACATAATAAATCTGTTTCAAAATTGTAAATATTGAGTTATAAACACTCATTTCGTTCTCTCAATTTTTGCCCAAATGCAGTAAAAACTTTTGGTAAACGAAAACTATGAAAACTCAGTAAAACCTTTTACTTAAACGAACGCACTTATTATTCATTATATTTTTCTAATTATAAATTATTTATAAAATAGTGTTATCAAAATTAAAACAATGGTTTATAAGATCCAAAATCAGCTTTTTTATTTATTAGTTTCACTCTATAAGTACCATATTATCCTTACAGACAGCAATGATAATTTATGTATATTAAATTAATTATTTAATCAAACTGTTTAACAAATTTTTAAATTCAAGATTTGATATACTTAAGTCTAATTCATTAGAATATTTATTGAATAAACTCATAGCTTTTATTATTCATTCAAAGCATTTGTTGTTCTATGAATATCTATATAAAAAACATAATTATTTTGCCTTAGAGATCTAGGAGGTACATATAGTTTTATGGTATGAAGCAAATCAGGACAATCAATTAATCTACGAATTATAGCATATAGGAAGTAAACAAAGGAAATTTTACGTCTTGTTTCTAAGTTTTCATAGAAATCAAAGCGCACTCATCAGGGTATGTAGGAATCGAAATTTGAGGGTTTACAAACGAAAAATTTAAAAATGAAAGAGCAAACTTTATACATTTTTTCAATTCTATTTATATGTAATTGAGTACAAGAGCTTCAGATAAATGAAGCATATTATAATTTAGATCTCACAAAAGATGTGTAATTTTTATGTAATGATCAAAATTATTAGAATTACGGCATAAAAAGCTTAACAATGAATAAGCTTTAGATATAATATAATTTAAGTGATTATTAAATGATAATTTTCTATCAAATAGTACCCCTAAATCTAAAATTTCATCCACGGATGATAGTATTGGGATAGAACAGTGTTACAACATCTATGATAAGTCATAGAAAAACATTTGTTTAAATTAAAAGGTAAATCATTGCGGACCGACCAAGAAATCACCCTATCTAAATGCCCCTGGAGATTAAAATAGTCATTGGCATTAGCAATTATTTTAAAAAATTTTAAATCATCAACATTCAATAAACAATGAGACTTTCTGAAACATAGCTCAATGTCATTAATAAATATATTAAATAACAAAGGATCCAAAATACTACCTTGTGGAATACCAGAAGTAGGAATAAATGATGTACAACAAATACCATCAAGAGAAACTACGGATTGTCTATCCGACAAGTAATAACGAAATCAAGATAACATTCAGGAATGAACACCCAATTTATATAATTTTAATAATAAAAGTTCATGTGGTACTCGCTTGGTAAAAACAGTCAAATTAGTACAGGTTGATCTTCCAGTCATAAACAAGATGTTCAATAATTTTTGAAATATTGGTTAATTTGAAAATTGGTCTATAATTAATTACATTATTTTTATCACTAGATTTATAAATAGGCAAAAATTGTAGTAAATTTTCACTTTTTAATCAAATAGCCATTGCTTAAAGACTTATTAAAATTAATTTTCAATGGTAGACATAATGAAGAAAAACATTTCTTTATTAAAGCATCATTATCACCCTTAAATGAATTAGAATGCCTAACAATATCTTCAGCAACATCTTCTTCAGATAGTTGCAAATTACCGAAATCCATAATGATGTTTAATTCATTTAAATGAAAATTATCATACTGTACATTTTCATCATTAACATTGGTTTTAAAATAGAATGCGAACAAGTTCAGTGAATTTTATTATACATTTTTAAAAACTTAACAACATTATTATTATTGTTATGGTTTTACGGCCACTTTTTTTTTGTAGTTAGCGTACCGAAAAAATTTTACTAAAAAAAAAAAAAAAAAAAAAACACAAAGAATTTTCGATACTTACGAAATTAAAAAGTTATGAAATTGCGATACAGGAAATACTTGTCGATGGATTACACAGTGAAATTTAAGTGATTTAAAAAACCTGATCGCGGTGCTATTATTGACGCATCTCCACCTGTACACAATAATTCTTCCTTTATTTCACTTTCTGCGATAAAATAAAAATTGGCTTAAATTGGAAACATCAGCCGTTTGATTACACTACATGCCATCAATTCTTTTTTTTCAGAGTTATCTGACAGAAAGATCTCATGACTTTTTCTTCTGTGGGCTTATCTAACAACGACAGCAAAATAAGGCTTTATTCAAATTTCACCAATTGTGTGAGGTTACTTTGCTTTTGCTGATAATATTGTATGAAGCTTCAATAGATTTTTCCCCATCCAAATGACAGGCACCTGTAGGATCCAACTTTGACATAATTAGATATGTATATATGTATATATATATATATCATGTTATTATACATGATATATTTTTTCCTAATACATTTTCGGTTTCTCTCGCGGCTTTATTCAAATTTCACCAATTGTGTGAGGTTACTTTGCTTTTGCTGATAATATTGTATGAAGCTTCAATAGATTTTTCCCCATCCAAATGACAGGCACCTGTAGGATCCAACTTTGACATAATTAGATATGTATATATGTATATATATATATCATGTTATTATACATGATATATTTTTTCCTAATACATTTTCGGTTTCTCTCGCGGCTTTATTCAAATTTCACCAATTGTGTGAGGTTACTTAGCTTTTGCTGATAATATTGTATGAAGCTTCAATAGATTTTTCCCCATCCAAATGACAGGCACCTGTAGGATCCAACTTTGACATAACTAGATATGTATATATATATATCATGTTATTATACATGATATATTTTTTCCTAATACATTTTCGGTTTCTCTCGCGGCTTTATTCAAATTTCACCAATTGTGTGAGGTTACTTAGCTTTTGCTGATAATATTGTATGAAGCTTCAATAGATTTTTCCCCATCCAAATGACAGGCACCTGTAGGATCCAACTTTGACATAATTAGATATGTATATATGTATATATATATATCATGTTATTATACATGATATATTTTTTCCTAATACATTTTCGGTTTCTCTCGCGGACCCCCTGAAATGTAGCTACTGACCCCCATTTGGAATACCTTGGTTTATAGTATAGCAGCAGATGCTAGCTGTTGATGTGTCTACTTATTGCTTAAATTATAGCATTTCAATATAAACGACTATGCCAGACAGCTTTGTGTCAAACTCTTATTGTGGTTGTTGTAAATATTTATGCTCGAAGGAAGAAAACCTCCCTTATTATGTAACTTTTATTGCTCTTTCTAACGCTGCTTCATTATTTGTTAGAGATTTTGTTTGTAAAGACTTAAATAATTACTAATTGAAGTTTTTTTTTTTTTTTTTGGAAAAAAGCTGGTTCAACTTACTTACTGCCACTTATTTATTTTTAGGGATTAAATTGTCACAATAATGGGTTTTTTAAGTAAAGGCAAATGTTTTGGAAATTTGTTATGTAACTAAGCAAAAATATGTTTTTTTTCTTATTAGAAAAAATGTGCGGTACCTCATATTATCAATATGTTAAGAATTAATTTAAAACTTTAAAATAATGACTAAAATTTTTTTATGAAAATAAAACATTAAGATAGGTATGGTTAGATCTTGTCTTTTTAATATAAAATTTTTAATAACATTTTTTAAAATATATCCGAAATTCAAATAAAAAAATTCTTCTTTTAGTATGGGAGTGACAGTGATTCTACCATTTTTAGCGGGAATCCAATATCTCCAGAACTGGATTTTTGTCGTTCTAAAACTGCCAAATATGGACTCCAAGTATTTCACGAAGCTCTCCATGGCTTTGGAAAGCGACGAACCAATAGTTATTGGACGATTATTTGCAGAGTTATTAGCCTGCCAAGGTTGCTAGTGTAATGCCAAGAGGTTAATAACCCTGCAAATAATCGTCCAATCGGGAGTACCCCACGTATTGGAATACGTGGGATATTCCCGACATGATATATAATGGACGTACTAAAGTCAAAGAGCACTGTTTTAAGATCAGTGCAGGCATAGCTACTGATATTTTTTTAAGTTCGGACAGTCTTCGATTGCTTTCCGACAGTATGAACTATATACTTGCAAATAATTTAGAGGCTGTACCTGAGACCATTAAGAACTTTGGCTAGAAGACGCTGCTCGTACTTAAGGCATTGGCACACGAATACGTCTACTTCTTGCGCTGCGAATCACTACCTGGATTTTTTTATTTATCCAGATTCTGAATGTTACTGTATCTGACTGCTTCTCTGCACGTTTGATTAAACCAAGATTTATCTCATATTTTAATCGAAACTTATTTGAAAACCAGGTTTGTTAATAAAAAAAATATATAGAAAGATAAATATAGTACAGTCACGTGAAAAAAGAAAAAAATCGATTTATTCCAAAAAATTGGCTTTCAAAAGTTTATAAATGGACGAACATTTATAAACTTTAATGGATTCCAGATAAATATTGTAGAAATTACAAACGAAATGACCACCTTATATGTATGTATATTTCTTTGTTACCTTAAGTTACCTTAAGCATAAACCAAAATTTCCTAAAAATAATTTAGTGTAACAAAATATTGTACACAATATTTTAAGCGAGATCTGAATTGCAATAACAAAAAAGACAATTCATTTGAATTTAATTAAAAACAATAATTCAAAATCTTTCACAGATTCCTTAAAATAACTGAACCTTTTATAATGTGTAACAAATTGTTGTCTAATAGAAAAATTCTTTAAATTCCATTAAAAAAGGAGGAAATTTTCCATACTAAAGGCACGATTACGTTGGTATTTCTTCAGTAAGCACGGGTAAAAAATGTGCTTATATAAAGAAAAACATCCCCCATTTTTTCATACCAAGCGAAACAAATACAAATATATAGACATGTACATGTGTGTAAGTGTAGGTAATATCCTGTGACTAAACGGTTTATATTTGTTTTATTTCAATTTATGACACCCAAACACACATACAAAGATACAAGCACAGACATTTGGTACATAAAACAGGAAAAAGAAAAACGATAAAGAAAGATATAGTCGGTCAAGACTGACTATATGGTACCCTACACCATTGTGTACGAGCATAAAAATTTGGGAAGTGGCTTATATTACACCTGTGGCCAATTTTACTAAATGTAAAATAATATATACAAATACAGAAAAATACGTTCATACTAACATCTAGATGATTTTATGCACTTTAAGGCGTTTCCTGGAAGTGAGTTTATATGAGATCTATGGTAAATTATGGACCGACTCTACTTACATAAAACTAAATTGTATAGAATATTAACTTACTTGATACTAACATTCGTATGGGATTTATGCAAGTTAAAGGGATTTTGGAAAGAGTGGTTTGTATGGGAGCTAAGGTCAATTGTGGACCTATCTTCATAAAATTTTTTACAAAGATTCATACTTGTACAGAACTTCTTTGCAATGAATTTTATTAAAATATTCTTATTTTTGAGTGTTTAAACTCTATTTCGGGGGTACATTTGTATGGGGGCTATGTGAAATAATGGACCGATCATAACCAATTTCAATAGGCTTCGTCCTTGTATCATAAATTTCATTGAATTATCTTTAAAATTGCGACCCGTACTTTGTGCACAAGGTTTATATGGACAGCCAGCAAGCCAGACGGACGGGCGGATATCGTTAGATCGATTTAAAAGGTGATTCTGAGTCGATTGGTTTATTTTAATGTGGGTGTTGGAGAACCTTTTCTATGCGTTACAAACATCAGCACAAACACATAATACCCCAACCACCTATATAATAAATTAGTGGTGGTGAGTGGGTGACTGGGTTGGTTGGCTTGAGTCGGATCCTGTCGTTTGACTTTTTAGTCTAATGCTGCTATTAATGTGTGTAGAAGACTGGAAAAAAATGAAAAAATCTGTTTCCTATGCATGTGTGTTAGTGTTTGTAAAGTGATTTATCACAAAGTGAACGAGTGTGTTGGACATAAAGCTACTTCAAATTTATTGTAAGTACGTACTTGTGCACAAAGTAGTAAACATGTGAGTAGTAAATGTTACAATTTTGTATTTCTTCAAAACTTATGATACTTAAGCGTGTATTTCTTTTTATTTTTCTTGTTTCGCTTTTGTTTAGTTATGTTTTTTAGTTTTTGTAATTATACTTTTACTTTTGTATTCTGTTTCAATACTAATTTTTTTTTATTTTTTGTTGTTTTATTTAAGGACATTTAGTTTATGTTTGTGACATTTAAAGAAAAAAGAAAGAAAAGTACATATTATGTATTTTTGCTTGTATTTATAAGTATAAGTGATGTGTAAAAATATTTGGACAAGTAGGCATTTTTCTGCTCAACAGCACAGTTTCTTTTAGTAATGATGTCTAACGCATTTGACCCTTTTGTATGTATGGATAAGTACTAAATCGGTGTAAATGTCATATTATTTCTAGTACTTTGGTGTAATAAAATATTAGTATACTAGAAACTTTTAGTATCATATGTTTGTGAGAAGTATAAGAAAAGTAGCTCAAAGTATTGGCATTTATGATCATGAAAGAAAATTCGAAACAATCTGCTACTTCACTCGATTTCAATATTAAACTAAATTGTGGAAGTGGGGTAAATGTTTATTGAAACTAGCTTTTATTTGCTCTACTACCTGGAACTAAAATTGATTTAAAAAAGAACTGGAAGGGAACAAGAACCAAACTATGCGCAGAAAAAAATACAGTTGAGCATTGTTACGGCAAACATGTATTGTTTAAAAAATTGTATATGGGTACTGGAATAATTCTAGTTCAGTTCTAGTACACTTCTAGTTCAGTTCAATTGCAGTTAATTTCTAGTTGAGTTCTAATTCCGTTCTAGTTCTTTTCTAGTTTTGTTTGTTTCAGTTCTATTTCAGTTCGAGTATACTTCAGTTTTAGTCCTTCTGCCCAATTTTACAATAAGGTATAAGGGGAAAATATCAGTGATTGTGACAAACATGTTTTATGATTACTACAAAAAAATTTAGTTACCGAATCAAACTTTTAAACACGATATGATAACCATAACATTGCTCAACTATATTTTTTCTCCGTACTGTAACAAAACTAGAAGAGAACTAGAACTGAATTAGAAATTAACTACAACTGAATTAAACTAGAAGTGTACCAGAACTGAACTAGAACAGAATTATAACCAAATTAGAAATGAGTTAGAACTGAACTATATCTGAACTGGAACAGAATTAGAACCGAACTAGAACAGAACTAGAACTGAACTAGAACAGAATAACAACCAAACAGAACTTGAACTAAATAGAACTAAACTTGAACTGAAATAGAACCGAAACAAACAAAACTAGAAAATAACTAGAACTGAAGTAGGACTGAACTAGAAATTAATTACAACTCAACTAAACTACAAGTGTAATAAAACTGAACTAGATCAGAATTATAAAAAAACTAGAAAAGAACGTGAATTGAAAGTGAATTAGAACCGAACTTGAACTGAACTAGAACCGAATTAGAACTGAACTAGAAATGAACTAGAATTGAAATAGAAGTGAACGGGAATAGAATTAGAACTCTACTAGAACCGAAGTATAACTGAACTGAAACTGAACTAAAACTTAACTAAACTAGAACTTAAACTACAACTAAATTAGAATTGAACTGAACAAAGTGTGCATTATTTATTACGTCTTCTATTGCATATTAACTTTTTTGAAACAAAAGATATATTTTTTATATTTGCTTACATTCTTTTATATAAATATATGGAACTCAATTTTGGAGGAATTTCTTTAAAATTATTTTTTTAGTTAAATTATAAAATTGTCTATTATATAAAACGGGCTTCAAATAAATATCCCTTTCGAGTCTCAAAAAATAAACATTTTTGATTCTAAGAGCCGGTTTTTAGTTACTTTAATCCCAAAAGTAAAAGTAAAATTAAGAAACATGCTCTTAAAAGCTAAAAAATCTGAGTTTGTACTCTAGTAGATAGAGGGAGGGAAAAGGACTATAAGAAGTTTAAACTTTTACTTCGAAATTTGTTTGCAATTTAACCAGTATTGTTGAAACAATTTTTTTTTTTTTTTTTTTTGTGAAAAGAAAAAATGTTATTTTAAATACATATAATACATATTATATGTATGTAAGTGAAATAGTTTGGAACATAGATAGATAGAATGTGTTATGTAGTAAAAAATTTAATAGAAAATAAATCCAATACATATGATCTTTTGAGTAATTTTTTCAATTGAGTTTATTTTTCCGTAAATTAGAATCACCAGCCAACTTGATTTTTAAGCAATTTTTATATTGATTCAGTAGTTCTTTTAATTGTGCTAAAAGAAAAGTAAAAAATCTTGTTCACTCACTATTAGTTTACGAGTTATCTATCTCCAAAAATTTTCTGAATATCTTTATTAATACATATGCGATTTAAATTATATTAGTACTGTTCAAATACCTTTTGAATGATATATAATATGACCATATTCATTAAATCCTTGAGGGAAGTTGCGCAATTTAAATTTTTGATTGATATACCGGAACTTAGAAAATTTTGTTATTTCTAAAAAAAAAAAAAATGTTTATTCGACGAATAAATATAGGAGAAAGTCCCAGAGTCTGGTCAAAGGCCGGCTACATGGAAGAACCTTTATTAACGTTAAAAAGAAAGTATTTTTATTTTAAGTGTGTCGGTAATCTTAATTTGTTCCCTTTTTTCACATTTTGTATAATATAAAGCAATGCTGGGAGTTTATTTAATAAATAAACAGTTTCAAAACTTAATATTACTTTTTTTAATGTGAACATAGCTTAAAAGATATGCATTTTAATATTTCCGATTTTTTGACGATTTCGAAAATATTACGCTGATTTTGACGACAAAACTAGAAAATAACTAGAACTGAATTAGGACTGAACTAGAAATTAATGAAATTTTTTCGTCGAATTTCGACGATTTTATACTCTAATTATCTGGCAACAGTGATTGTAAGCCCAGAAAAATAATATGTATACATTTAAAAATATTTTACATACATATGTACACATGTATGCAAATATATACATATATAACTTACCATGTGCAGTTAATTTTCCCGTTTTATCGGAAAGTTTATACCCGTTTGGATTGAGCGACATTTTCTCCTCTGAAAAGAAAAATATCAAAAATAAATAAATAAATGAAAAATTGATAAAACATTGCAAAAACTTTTAATTTAAAAATTATCTAAAAAAATACAAAAATGTTCGTAATGCAAAACTAAATCTGTATTAGTTACATAACAATTATGATTGTATAACAAAATTCGTTGAAGGATGTTCTTTGAATGTTTAAAAAAAAATCTGTATCCTAAAAATATAGAAAAAATAATATTAATAAAAGAAGGTTGTTAGTAGACAAGGACTCATGAAGGTTATAGGTGATAAATGGGAAAAAGTATTCAAATACTTGGATGCATATGCGCAATAAATGGGAAAAAAAGAAAAAAAAAGTGTATTTAAAATCTATAGCCAGACTATGTTACATAATATTTTCATTAATTTAATTTTAAAAAGGTAATTTTATAACAAATTTTTTTACAATTTTTTAGAATTTTGTTAAATGGATTCCTTTGTTGTAATCGCTTGGTTTAGAATTGAATTTGTATCTTACCAATGATCTTGCGGAGATCTTCGATGTATTGCCTTAAGAAAATCACTTTGACTGATTTATAAATTTAGGGTGTTCAGAGCAAAAATTAATATGATTTGAATTTGGGTTAGTACAATTAAAAGTAAAATTTATGAACGAATTTAAAACTTAAATGCCTTATGATGATATTAAACAATAGATATTTTACAATACTTTATTTTGAATTTTTGTCTTTTTTCTTTTTTTGTAATTATTACTTTTAGTATGATAAATTCTACTTAAGCGTTTTTATTTTTAAAAATAAATTTTAATTTTTAAATAATTTTTTTGAATATTTTTTCTCACTTTATTTTCTACAATCTAAATTAACAAACAATTTGAATTTTATTCAAATTAATTACTTAAAGCGCACACACTGATTTATGGTGAATTTTTCTTTAAAGATTTTTTATTTAAATTTTAATTTGTGAAGTAACTCCAGCCGTACACAAAGTTGGGACGGACACAAATGAATATGCAGCTTTACTGTTCGACGATCTGAGGAGCTTTGTAACAGATTTCACTTTACAGTCTCCTACGAAGCTAAAAATTTCAAAATGGTTTCGCACACATATGTATATTTGTGTATATAAGTAGATAAATATATTATGTATTTAGTGAAATCCTTAAAAGGAATAAAAAATAAACAAAAACAAATCTTCAGAAATATAACTGCGCACAAAAATTACTATACACACATATAGAATATTATATATACTAGTACACACTCACACACACACAATCGCATGTACATATATAACATTATAGGACTCCCCGCTTATACACCTGCTGAAAATGTAGGAAAAATATTGGCTCCACAAACTATGACGTCATAGTTGCTTTAACAGCCATATTGTATACATAAAATTAACATTTACATATTCTAACAAGAGGCGGAGTTTGCGTACACTTTTTTTAAATTTTTTATTTGTCTCCCATTTTCAAGTATGGGATGTGGGGTTTTTGGGAGGTTTCTTTGAATGACACTCCTCACTTAGCTAAGATTTTTCCTTTACTAAAACTTAATCTTATAAAGATTTTTTCGTGAAATTTTTATCTTTTAATATATTTGAATTTGTTTTTAATAGATTTTTTTCTTCTGGCCATAATTCATTATTAAGCAGATCTTTTACTATCAAGGCTAAGAAGTGTGTTGAAATATTTCACCATTCTTTTAACTGCTACCTTGATTATATGAAGGGTATTTTTGTATTAATAAAGATAAATTTTGATGTTTTTAATGAAGGATTTTTTTATTCTTAAAATAATGTATATTTAACTCATTTTTAAAGTAAATATTTAGTGTTTTCGTGTATGCTTTTGTACATTTCTATTTATAGTTGTTTCATAAGGTATTCATTAAACAAATAAAATTGCTATATTAATTAAATTAATTGATATATAGGCTAAATGCTATTGTTATAACTTTTTGCAATTATTGCGAATTTTTAAAAATATAAAAAAATGTGATATTATATTTTCGCGATCGTTAAACAAGTTTCCGCATATAAATAGGTTGATTAGTGCAACTAGCTTATATCGCCTTCAACTCGATATGATGCGAAAGTGTTGCGTTTTTTTTTTTTTTTTTTTTTTTGCTTTTGCAAATGTCGAATAGTCCGGTTTTTTAAATAAGATTTTATTTCAAAAACATACATATGACATAGTTTTTATTCTTTTAATATCTGTAACATTCTTACAGACAATTTAAATAATTATACACTTACAGCCGTATTCAAAAAGACAATACAATCTTACTAACCACTGTTAATCAAAATTTCTTAAAATTGTATTCAAAAACGATAATTCGCTTAATGTACCTTTAGTAAACCTACTTTAAATATTTTAAAGTAGGTTCGACCTTAGTTTAGAGTTACTTTAAGATTATTTCCGTTACAAACATATTTCAAGAAAAAATAAATAAATGTGTACTCATGCGTAAATAAAAAAAAATAATAATAATTAATGTTAAGATTCGTTCCGGAATTAAAAAATGCGACAATATAGCTATTTAAACACATATAAACTGAATTCCGAGACAGAATAATATTTTCTGAACATATGTTCCATTTAAGCTATTTTGTAATAAAATCATGAGCATATACAAGAAAAAGTTGCTTTTTGATGCTTTTGGATTAAAATACCAACATTCCGGCTGCCTGCATGTCAACCAAATGTTCGCCACAATCACAAATGTTCGACTTTTTCATTATTTGCTGTTTCCACGTAATTCCAAATAAGTTAAGGTGCTATTAATGTAATGTATCAACTCTGGGTAAAGAATTTCGCATTTTAACAGATAAAACGATTAAAATAGTAAATTTTAACAAAATTAAAAAAATAAAATAAAAAATATTTAAAAAAGTCAAATAAGATAGAGTGATGTTGATTTTATCACAGAATATTCGTTATTCGGATAATTATAATTATTACAAAAAAAAAAAAATAAAAAAAAAAATAAATAAATAAATAAAAGTATTTAATTTATACATAATTATATTTACATAAGCTAAATAATGATATTTCCCTAAAATAAAAAACCTAATTTATCATCAAAAACGTACTAGAACATCAAAAATAATAATGAAATAAAACAGTTAACAAATAATTTATTCTCATTATTCACAACACTGACAATATAAATGAGAGCGAAACAGAGAAAGGTTGCCTACATAAACAAAAAACAGTTTATTAGTTAATGCAGATTGCGAACAGTTTTTTGAATACGATTTAGACTTTAAGGTTTAAATTAGCATTAGCTAGTATGTGCTTGATATATATATATATATATATATATATATATATATATATATATATGGATATATGTATATGATATATATGAATATATATGGATATATGGATTTAGACACGCTTTTTTCATATTGAGCATAATATATAAAACTGTAAAATATATTAAACTTGGTCTCAATTTTGATGACTATTTTCTTACCTTAATTACAAGTTGTTTCCCAAAATAAATTATTTAATAAATTTTAACTTGAATGTTATAAGATTTATTGAGTTTTTTTAAGAAATATTGTTATTTAATGGAAATATTAGCTTTCACAAAAAAACTGGTTAACCGGGTTTTTCGTGATTTCAAAAAATGCAACCGGTTTTTTTTTTTAATTCCAACTGTACGAACTATTCGAAAATCGGTTTCTCCAAAAAGTCGAATTAAAGAAATTAAAAATTTTCAAACAAAAAATTTCTGAAAGTTTTTAGAAATTGCATCCAGTGCAGAAGGTTTTTGGCCCAAAATGACATAGAAAATTATTTCGGATATAACTGCAGCATTGTCCATAACGTGGTACCCTGTAAATTTGTTGTTGAAAACTAAATATACTCTTACGTTTTATGTTAAACAAAATTATAAAAATAATAATTTATAAAAATAAAATGAATAAGATTATTAAAAAAAAAAAAATATTGTAAAAAAGTTTTTACATTTTGATTACTTTAAACCAAATTTAAAGTAAAGAATGTAAACGAAAAATTTTTACATTCTCAAATGTAAATATTTTAGTACTTATACAGTATAACAAAAACATTTTATACTTTTTTAAAACTAGAGACTCTTAAGAATATAAATATGTTTGTTGTTTTTGTTTAAAGTTATAAGTCATGAAAATAATATAAAAATTGTAAAGATTCAGAAAGACATTTTTTGACATCTTTTTCCACACCGTTTTTTAGGGAGCTATTGTAAATATTTATATTTTTCTTTCACTTTAAACAGGTTCAAACAAATTCGCCCGAAATTATTTTTGTTTATATTAAAATTCTCAAATTTATGATTTAACGGTTTGGGTTTAATAAAAAAAATATATGTTGATAATTCTCGGGCTTCGCAGATTCAGAAAAGTATCTGATGCATATCATATTGCTGACAGGGTCTAAAATATTTACGTTGTAAAATGTAAAAAAAACTTTTCGTTTACACATGATTTAAAGAAATTTTTCAAATTTTTTTTCTGACGTTTTACAATTTTGAAAATATTTCGTTGATTGATCTCTCGAAATTAAGAATGTAAATGTATATATATTTTTACGGCCTTTCGCAATCAGAAAATTTTTAGCTTTTTCGAATATACTGGCTTTTATATTTGAAAATGTAAAAGAAAAAAATTGTTTACAAGATATTAACCAATGTGATAAAAAATTTTAGCTAATCAAAATTTCTCAAGAATAATTTATTAGTTCTGCAAATGATTCTAGAATGCATTAAAATACCCTGTACTCATGACCAATGATTTTTGTTTGAACTATTTTTTTCTTCTTTTTTTTTTTTTTTTTTTGTTCGAAATTACCATGTTTAGAACTAGTTCTATAGAAGCATTAGGGACCAGTTTTTAAAAACAAATTTTTTTCATTGTAATAAACAGGAAGTTACTGGTTCCCAAAGTAATTTGATCAGAGAAGTGATGTATAACCCAGAAAAAACTTAACTTCAAATTTTAAAATCAACAGCTTCTTGTATGCATTACATATTACTCTCTGCATTAACTATTAGTACTTATGTAAGTAGTTTTTAGTAAATATGAATGTAATGTTTTACGTAGCTACAAAATCAGTATTTAAATTCAAAGAGGGTTCAACTCCAACTGACGCAAATATTTTTTTTTTTTTAATAAATAATGTTGATTTATATCCCTATATGAAAATCAATTGTTAACGTATAAAAATACAACTCGAATGTGGTGTATCAAGTAAGACGGCGGACTAATAAACATATGCAGTATGGTAGCGTGGGTTCAAATCTCAACTGAGTCAAGTGTCTATACCCTACAAAACCATAGGTGGTTGTGGTATTATGCGTTTGTGCTGATGTTTGTAACGTATAGAAAAGGTTATCCAACACCCACCTTAAATCAATCGACTCAGAATCACTTTTGAAATGTATCTAACGATGTCCCTCCGTCTAGCTGGCTAGCTGTTCATGTAAAACTTGTGTACAAAATACGGGTCGCAATTTTAAAGATAATTTAATGAAATTTATCATATGGGACTTTTATAATACAAGGACGAAGCCTATTGAAATTGGTTGTGATCGTTCCATTATTTCACCTGGCCCCGATACAAATGTCCCTCATAATAGAGTTTAAACACTCAAAAATGTCTTAAAAATAAGAGCAATTTAATGAAATTCGGTTCAAAGAAGTTCTGTACAAGTATCAATCTTTGTACCAAATTTTATGAAGACCGGTCCAAATTTGACCATAGCTCCCAAATAAACCCCTATTCCGAAAATCACTTTAACGTGCATAAATTCCAAACGAATGTTAGTATCAAGTTAATACTCGACATAAATAAGTTTTATGCAAGTAGAAACAACAACGTTGTCAAATTTTATGAGAATCGGTTCATAATTTACCATAGCTCCCATATAAATCCACTTCCAGGAATTGTCCTAAAGTGCATAAAATCATTTAGATGTTAGTATCAATACATTATTCTGTATTTGTATATTTTATTTTACATTTAGTAAAATTGGCCACAGGTGTAATAAAAGTCCCCTTCCCGAATTTTTATGCTCGTACACAATGGTGTAGGGTATCATATAGTCGGTCTTGACCGACAACATCTTCCTTTCTGGCTTTTTTTGTGCGTAAAAAAACAGCATCTAAAACAACTGTTGTGGTATGCAAATAAAAACTGGGGAAATTTTTAACATCGCGAACATAATTCATCAGTTACAGCAGTAAAAGGAAAATCTGTTTTTCATATTGTTTTGTTAATTTTTTCAATTAACACAGTTGTTTGATATTATTTAAAAATTTAGTTAATATAGTAATTTATAAAAAATATTGCAAAAAAATAATAAAAATAAAAATCAGCAAAAATTTTTAAAACTTGTTGGGAAAACACAATTTTTTCCCGGACAGAAATGGATTTGAGTACACTAAAGGTTTCTATAGGTGTGTAGATATGAATGTGCTATTTTATATAATATTTAATTTAATGCCAAATGTTTTAGTAATTTTGTTTTAGTAATTTTATTGAACAGAAAAATAATATAAGGACGATTGGAATGAGATATTAGAATGTACCATTAAGTAAATAAAAACAAGCTCAACTTTCTAACTGTGATGCAATGGGTATCAGACGAGGCAGAATCCAAAGAAAACAAACAAAAAAATGTAAGTGTGATATAGAAATTAAAAAAAATAGGACTAATTAAATTGTACTTTTATATAAAAAGGTATATAAAAATAATAGAAATAGTAAAAATAAAATTTAAGTAATTTTTTTCAATTAACATTTTTATTCATTCAATCATCTACTTGTTTGATATGATTGAACCACTAATTTATTTATAACTAATTGGTTTTTAATTGGAAACATTTATTTATTTTGGACTTTTTTATTACAATAATAGTAATTGTTAAAATCGTTTTGGTGAGAGGTGCAAATTTAAAAAAAAAAAAATGATTGATTGAATGAATTTTTGGAGATTAAAAATATTTTTTTTTTACTTTTTTCTATGAAGAAAGTTAATTTTTACTTTCTGTAAACGATTAAATTTTGTTTTAGTAATAAGTTATGTAATTAGACTTATTATCTTTATTAAGTTAAAATGATAAATATTTATCCATATCTTTCGATTTTTTTTCCTTTTTTGTGAATATTTAAGCATTATGGCGGCATTATTATCGCTTAACTGGCATGTATGTGTACTTACTCGAGTAAGGAACTTAATAAACAAGTGTTATTTGAATCTCTATAAATCGAATTTATTTCTATTTTGATATATTTAATGCCACTTAACGCTCCTATGCCAAAACCAGTAATAATTAGTGCCTTATCGCACTGGCAAACCAGAGTAACTCATAATAATTTTTAATCAGATAGATGGCAAATAAACTAAATGACATTAATATCAAATAATATATAAAATAACAAAAACCATATGCCAAAACAATAAGTTCATATATTCATTAGAAATAAATTAGGTTTATATCCAGTAAAAAAAGCGAAGAAAAGCAGTGAATTCTTCTGAAGGAAATAGAGATTTAAAAATAAATTTGTTGGCTTTCTTTGAGTCATGAAATTCATCAGATCTTTAGTTTTGTCTTTAAAATTAAAAAGTACTTTTTACCGTTTATTAGATATTATTTCGAAAATGCTTACTACATAATTGATTCAGATTCAGCTAAAAGAGAGCTGTGAGGAAACGATAAATAAATTTTTAAAATATTTCAAATTTTTATTGGGTATTTATTTAAATTTCTACAAAATTTCTTATTAATAATAATTTGTTTTAAATGTCTGCTCTATTAACACACAAACAAACAATAGTAACAAAGCATAAAAGGAATCGGTGAAATGTTTATCACAATTTAGCTGTCCACCCGATTTTGATATGTCGCCGCATTCTTAAAATGACAAATACAAAAATAAACAAACCTTAGTTATCTCTTAAAATAACATTATGATTATTGTGGAATTCTCCTATATTTATCAGTTCAAATTTGCGTTACGTTAAATGTTGAAATATGATGGAAAACCTAAATTTAATTAATAAATGTTAAATTCAGTTTATTGCCCACAATAATTGAACCAACAACATACGGCAACTCACTAACACTCATTTAAGGATTTTTCGCGAAAATTCATTTAAATAAATAGTGAAAATTATTCATTATTGATCAGAAACGTACGTTTGATTTGATAATTAACAGTGAAATTTTATGAGTGCAATATTAAATTAATGCGACATTACTAAAAATAGAGACTAAATATTAATAAAACCCTGATAGACATATAAATTTATGTTCAGTTTCAATTTGAATACCGTGCAAGTTAAAATCGTTAATTCAATTAAATGGTTAGTAAAATAAAACTAAAGTTAAATGAATGAATTTTGAAAATTGAAATTAAATTTGATTTATTTGGAGATTAAAAAATAAATAAAGATATTTGAAAAATTGAGTACCGTATGGACTAAGAAAAAAGTTTTTTTTTTTAAGTTAATATAATTAATATGACAGAATATAGTCGATTTCTATCATGATAAAAAGTAGAAAAAAAATGTTATTCAATGATATTTTGTAAAAAAGAAAAAAGAAAATTATTAAATTAAAAAACTGTATTTTAGTGAAACAAAAAATAATAATAAAATTAAATAGAGGAAAATAAGCATTAGAAAAATTACGACATATTTATGGATCAGTGAGTATAATCTGTCAGAAAATCTAAATCCGAAAGCAAAATCTGGAATTTCTAAAAATTAATATTCGTTGTTAAATATGTAAATATGTAGATCCATAAGTGTTCTGATAGAATTAAGAAAGATTTTTTTAATTCAATAGATGGACATCATTAAATCGACCCCTTATTATACTAAACAGAATTTTGAATAATACAAATATCAAATATGACATACATACATACATACATACATACATGTATACATACATACATACATACATACATACATACATACAAATATGTAAATAAAGGATAACTGGAATAAAATTCTGGGGCATCACTTTGTAATAGAAAAAAGTTAATATAAATTTTCTTGCTTGATTTGTTCTTGTCCCTGACTATCTGTCTATTTATATTTGAACGTTGTAACTGTTACTTATCATTTATCATTTCCTAAAGGGTTAAACGGTCAGAATTCAGAATAACTTGGTGGGTCCAAAAATGTTTTTGCAAATGAAATTTGCATCGAAAAAAAAAGAAACAATGTGCTTGGCTTAGGAATGGGAACAATATAATTTTATGGCATAATTTTAATTGTAATTTGTTACGATATTGTTTCGAAATTCCTTTCAAGGTAGCTTTTAAATTCTTACTAACGTTGCTATTTGAAACTTTTTGAATTTAAAGCTCATTTTAAGCTTTAACATTGAATTTTAGGGAATTTTTTCCCAAATTAGAAACATAAAATTTCATTTGGGGTCAGATTTTTAATTTATAATTTATTAAATTCGAGATAATTCGAAATTTTTTAAATTTACAAATAATTTTTAAAATAAAAATTTCGATGTAATAATTTTTAAAGAAAAATTTTGACAAGTTTTAATATTTTAAGAAAATTTCGATAAATTGTATAATCCTAAAAATATTTTAGAACTTGTTCAAAATCATTAGTTTCAGAGCTAATGTAATTAGTATCACCTCAGATTCTTTAATAACATTCTTAGAACTATTGGTGTCCCCAACGCTTCTATAGAACAAGTTCTGAGCATGATAATTTTGAACAAAAATTGTTAATTAAAGAATTACTTCTAGAACCTTTCACGTGGGATATAAAAATTGTTCGTTAAATATTCTATTTATAAAAAATATATAGAAAATGAGAAGATATTTTTATATCGAATTATTTTTTATTTATAGGAAATTTTATTAAATTTTGTAGGAAATTTTTAAGAAAATTCTTTTTATATGAAATATAAATATATTTTTCTAAAATATTCGATTATATATTCTGTATATTCAACTTATAGAAAATGTTCAATACTTTTCCTATTAAAAAAATAGGTTTTATAAAAAACGTAAATTTTATATTAAAATATTTAGCGAACGACATTAAATATTTACATTTAAAAATAGAGATTTTTGGGGACATTGAAGCTTAGTTTAGTGATTTACAGCAAAATTTATCTGGCAAACACTGATTTTGAAAATTGCACACAACATGGAATTACGATTTCGGCCATATCTTTTTAAATTTTCTTCATTTTTTTTGGCTTTGAATTAGTTTTTAACCTGGGCCAAGTTTTCCTCTCTGTCGTTATATAATTTTTATGTTCTTTGATCGATAGAAAACAAATTACCTAATCAGTTGTAAACTGTTTTACAACTGATCAGTAAATTATTTATTTATATTTAAGTGTAATTCTTTTTGTTAATTTTAAAAATCATGTACGCTTGAAATATATTTCAAAAATTATTCGATTACGAAAAATGTTTAAAATTATCGACAAAAGAATTTATTGAGAAAAATATGTTATATGTTAATATTTCAAAAAAAAAAAAAAGATTTAAAATAATTTAGGCAATTTTAAATTCTGAAAAATTATTTAAAATCCATCGGTAGTTTTTAATAAAAACATAATACTTGATGATGGAAATGTGGATAAAAATGATATAATGTCGTGTTTGGAATAACTATATTCTATTGTTATATGAGGGAACCGACTTTATGTGCCTTGCATTTCTAAAGTTTGTTCTAAAATCAGGAAAACTGCTGACGCATTTTAATATACCTCACAAAATATCTAAAAAATCCAAAACTTTAGATCATTCACCTAAAATCTCAAAGAAATACAGCCATTTAAACTTAAAAAATATATATATAAAATTTTCAAGGATTTTTTAATTTATCTCAGTTTTGCACTGACAATTTACATCTTTGAGATTCAAACTATTAACCAATCGAGAAACATCATATTAGTGCTGTGCAAGTATTGAGTATTAGGTATCGAGTATTTGCACCTTTTTGGGTACTCAATACTTTAAAGTAGTTACTAGTTAAGTAGCATTAAAAATATAACGGATAAAATATAACTCTTTATAAAGATACAAATTAATTTTTAAATATATGAAAATAATTTCATTGATTTTTGTTAACTTTGAATTTAAAGTTACCGTTTTCACTTATTTTTTGTTTTATATAAATAAATTTATAAAATTGCAAATTGAAACCAAAAATTGAAGATTTTTTAAATTTTGCAGTTTTTTTTTTTTTTTTTTTTTTTTTTTTTTTTTGTAGAAAATTTGCGCGTACAAGTGAAATTAAATTTAGAGAACAGTATTTTAAAGACGAAGTGATTCTCTACAGTTTGAGGTATATGTCGTTGATGTCAGGAAACCAGGCATGGGATAGCATCATTACAAACTTCCATATAATAGGCATAAATGTTTGTAAAATGTACATTTTTCGCTTCTGACAAATACCGCATTTACAAAAATAGCCCAAAATATCGCGTATTTTTTTTTTAAATAAATGACACTTCCGAGCCAAAGGGGCGCACAGTGGGATAGAATTGTCAGCGCTTAATTTAGGGAAAGTGTATAGCGCTTTTTTATTTCTCATTAGTATATTGAAAAACCACTATTTTGAATTTATAAAAAAATTTTTAGCGTAAACTTCTGGTTTTAGGTTTAACAGTTTTAAAGGTAACTTTATGAAATTTGGTACTTGAACCTATTTGAGGCCAATAATGTATCACAATAAAACTATTTAAAGTGCAATCATTATTTCACTCAGCCCCATATTAAAATTTTCTCGAAAATAGGTCAAATTTTCTTGCAACCAAATTTCAGAAGGATCGGCCCATAAACGATTATAGCTTCCTTATAAGACCCTGTCATGTTAATACAAATTCTCAATTAGGTCTGCGCGTTAAAGTAGCTAAATATGACAGATCTTGCCCCACTTTTACTTCGTTTAAGTTTTCCAAAAATTCTATATAGTCCTCTTCTTAAATAATGCAAGTAATTAAGTAAATATAATTTTTATTTTATTTATTACTTTAATTTGTTTTTCTTAAGAAAACAAGCATATTTACCTTGAAAAAAATTTTTGAAAATATTTTTCCTTCCAAAATCGCAAAAACAATGTTTTTGTGGATTTTTACACTATAGGTAAAAATTTTTACTTTCACCCAAGTTCGTTTAAAAACTTTTTGAATTTCTATATAAAAGTAGAAAATGCTTCTTTTAGACCGGTAAAAAAAAAACAAATATTAAAAATATTTCCATAACCTTAACTTTAACAAAATATACATAAATATGTTTCTAAATACCTAAGCTTAACTACTGCTTAAAAAACTACTTCTTATGAAATAAAATGCAAAAATATAAACTTGAAAATTTTCGAATTTCAGTTTTTACCACTGTGACACTACACGGAGAGTGAAAAAATTATAGATTTTCTTAGCAGATAATGATACTTCATTTTATCTTTTTTTTTTCTTAGAGTCAATTTTTTTTCAAAATATTAATTTTAAATTAATCGCCATTTTTCTCAATTTCACCCCTCTATGGGCGTTAAAAAATTTTACAATGCAAAAATTTTATGCACTTTTTAAAATTTTCACCAAATTTTCAAATTTTGTTCGTCACTGGTTAAGACTGATGATGTGAAAAATTTAAGCTACTAATATTCAGGGGTGTCAAAATATTTTATGGACCAAAAAAGGTCTAAAAAATCAGCCCCACATATTTCACATAATAAGTAGTTCGAATTTGAAAATAATAAAACTATTTTCGATGTAAACTTACACTAAATAAGATACAGGTTTAAAATTTTGCGAAAATTCACTTTTTTAAAAAACAAAAATCGCTCTTTTTGTAAAAAATATTATCATGTGCAGTGAGGTTTAAATGACTCTGGCATTCATTTAATTTTTTTCAGCAAATTATCTCAATAAATATTTATTATTACTCATAATTTTTCCAGTTTTTAATCAACAAAAAAAAAAAATAAGTTTCAACTTTAAACCTTCACAATTTTTACGCGCATTGATTGAAATGATTAACTTAAACAGACTTTGCATGCATAAATATTGTTTAATAAAACCACAATTCGGCTTTTATGGCAGAAGAAAAAGAAATTTGAAAATATTTTTAGTCAAAAATTTCAAATTTTTTGCAATTCCTCATATATTTAAACAAGAATTTTAAATAGCAAAATGTTTAGACTATATGGTGATTTTTCTTTTGTATTATTTTTTCAATTAGTATTGAAATATTACCTTATAATTATTTTAATGTATAATGATTACAAGCTTTATATCCTAAATACGCTAAAATATTTTCTTTATTATTATTTATTTATTTATTTTTTTAATAATACTTTCACTATATTTTTTAGTAGTTTATTTAAATGACACTCTTATTTGTTAAAAATAATTTCACTAGATGTGTAAAAGGATCACGCGTTAAAACTAAAATGCTGTCTTCCGTTTTCTCTACAATACTACTTATATAAATATTTTAAAGCTGCTACAGCACCGACCAAAAATCATTTTAATTTTCGGGAGTGAATACGAAATTTTGTGGCAAATACAAAAACAAATTCTTAAGTAGACACTTTAGGAGTGAAGAAGAAAGCTGAAAATATGGCCCTGTGTAAATGTAAAAGTTCAGTTGACAAGGCTTTTTTCGTATACCTATGAAAGTATATGTTTATATAAAGTCGAGATATTTAGTAACATATGTAGATGATAGTGTGTTGGTGGGTGTTAGAAGTGGGTCAAATATATATGCTTACATTTTTTGTTGCTATTTAATATTATATAATTCCAATAGTAATATTAAAAAGCAATTTAAATATGTTAAGGTTGCACAAAATATATTTAATTTTGTGTTGCTTTTTGCTTTTGTTGTTTTTTAAATATTCCATTTTTTAAATAAAAAGAATTTGTTTGCTTTGAGCCAATAGCTTTGATTTGCATTTTTCTTGTTAAGTGAACTAGAAAAAATACACAATCAATTAAACAATTTCAGTAGGCGCTTTCCAATAATGGCTAAGGCAACAAAAAAAAAAAAAAGCCTAAAATACAGAATATGTAGGCTTAAGGATATGACCATTATGGGTAGCCATTGCTGCATAGTAATTTAATTATAACTACAATTAGGCAAAAACAATTGTATGCACATTATGATGAATGCAACATCATCAACAACGTACAGTATTGTTAGTATATGTGTTAAAGTAATATTTGCACTATAAATATCCTTTTGTTTTTTGTCAGCCATTTATTAAAAAATGGATACATACCAATTAATACAGTATTTGTTTTTTACATTGTTTTCGAAGACAAAACGTAAAAAAAAATAAATCTAAAAAAAACGCCCACATTTTCAAATCCTTTTGACGTCATAGATTTTTTGTTTCTTTTTCTCTTGAGCCTTTAAGAGTAGTTACCTTTCGTTATTTCTTTTCAAACAGATATAAAATGCAACAGCATTGGTTAATACTAATACTATTGGTGGTATCGTGGTCTGTTAATGCGCATGCCAAAACATTTCAATTAAATAAGGATTTTGTGACGTCACTACTTTCACAAGGGGATGCCGTTGTCAGTGACACAGACACAAGAAATAGAAATTTGAACCTTGATAATATTGTAACAATTCAAACGCCATCAAGTGCAGTTCAAGATTGGAGTTTGGTGTGTCAACAGCTCTGCGGGTAAGTTGCTAAGCAACAATAATGAAAAAAATTAAAGTTGGAAAAAAAGAGATAAAAATCAAATAAGAAATTAAAAAAAAAGTTGTTAATAATTAAAATAAATAAAAAAGTGTTGTTAATAATTATGTGAAATTTAATGAGCAAAAAACATGTTGATTTTCTAAAAAAAAAAAAAATTATTTTGTATATGTATGTGTTTTAATTTGTCTGCATCTCAGTATGTGTGTGTTAAATTTAAAATTTGTTTGTGTTTAAAAAAAATGTTTTTTTTTGATTAATTTTAGAGCTGCTATGGGTGGCGCCGTATGCGCTCCCTACTGCAAAAATTTGCTATTTTTACCCTATAAAGTGCAACTTGATAATGCCGAAGAAATTATGGATTCGAAAAAAGATTTAATATGCCCCGAATTATGTGGACTACAATTAGGTAAGTTTGAATAATTAAACCTTTCCAAATCAGCATTTTACAATTATTATTTTTTAATAATTCTTAATTTTCATTTCATTTCATTATAATTATTTTTTTAATAATTCTTTATTTAAACTTACTGGAGAAAAAAATTGCAATCAAATGTTCTTGCTGATTTTTCTGATTTATTCATTTAGTCATTTTCTTCTACGTACAACAAATTTCAAGTCATTTCTAAAAAATAAAATATTTTTTTTTGATTATAAAACAATTTTCGATTAATAAAGTTTTTCCTAAAATTCCAGCAAGTTGGTCGAGTGAAAATTATTTCGTAATGTATATATACACTGCCTGCCACTTGAATAAGGAATCACATTTTTTTTTAACTTTAATTAAGTATATCTCCTAAACTAAAGTTCAGAAAAAAATAATTTTTTGCGCAACCAAATTTCAAAGTGTTGGCTTTAGTTTCCTGAAGAAATAATAAATATACATATTTTGTTATACTAAAATTATGCATTTATTTAAAGACATGTATTTCTGTGTTACTATTTCGTGTGTCACTTGAATAAGGAATATTTTAAAACAAATCATATATACCATCTATACCATCATGACCAAGAGTTTTATTATGTTTTAGACCTTTAATGATATTTTTAATTTCACACATTTCTATGGGAGAGTCCAAAAAGGAATCGAATACATAAGGCATAGACCACAATAGTAAT
Source organism: Protocalliphora azurea (assembly GCA_932274085.1). NCBI lineage: Eukaryota > Metazoa > Arthropoda > Insecta > Diptera > Calliphoridae > Protocalliphora > Protocalliphora azurea. The sequence continues at coordinate 151,721,555 of OW026522.1, forward strand.
TGGTCCCTATCAATAACATGGAACTAAAATGTAGACGGAACTCTTCAGCATTCAAATTACCTTTGTATGTTATGTGTTTTTAACAAGTTAGATAATTTCCACCAATCTCTACTGCTATTTACTTTGTTAAGTTAAAGAAAATTTTTGTTAAACAGTTTGAATAATCTCGTAATTAATCTCCAAATAAAATTAGATAATTGGATTTGTAGTCGATTCCAATTATAATAATAATAAATTTGGATTATTTATTAAAAATGTGGTGTTACTTACCAGTTATAGGATGAAAAGCAGAAGACTGGAAAATCGCTTACATCGTTAACTAGCGATATTCGGCTTTTCGAAGATCTCACTGGAATCGCTGTTCAGTGGCGATAAAAATACATTTTTAATTCACAATATAATTTTTATGTTTTAGCAAAAATTCACAACAATAAATGTTCATTAATGTACATTATGTGTAAATAAGTATGTAAATAATACAGAGCTCTAATTTCGATGTAATTCAAAAGTAATTACAAATATAAATATGAATTAAAGTTTCAAAAAGTATTATTTGAATATAGTTGTATTATTCAAACTGAGTTTGAACACAGTGCAAGTTTTTTTGATATTACATATTTTTATATAATTATTTCTGGAGGCATAGTAACGTGATTTATTTAAAATTGTAGATTTTTTTCTGAAAATTTGAAGTCTTCTTAACACATGTCTATGAAAACGCTCACATCTCCGGCCAAACCATTTTTGCTTTGGTACGAAGAAATTTTTATAAGGTTTTGTAACAGCAGCTTCTTTATTTTGATAGGCCGAACTGAAATATTTTCCTTATATTTTAGTTTATGTTTCTCATTCCAGTGCAATTTTGGCATATTTGATTTTTCATTTATTTTATTAGAATTTAGCCATCTGATTTTTATACTTATATAAATTAATAATAAAAAATCCCCAAATTTTTCCCCACGAAAATCCGTCTCCAAATAAAAGTTAAAATTTCCAATTTGTGGATAAATCCTCATCTGGTTACCTGCATACTGCAAACATCTTAGTTGGTATGAAATGTCCAGAGGAATTTATGTACTCCATTTAAAGTAAATAATTATCGCATGCCTTGGGAACTAGAATAATTTATATTTCGATAATAAACAGTCGAAAATTTGAAACTAGTAACCTTAAATATCATATTACGATGCTGCACAAAATTAAAATATCATTTGATCCGTTTCAGAACAGTGAAGTTTTGACATCTATTTATATGTTCCTATTTCTTCCTTAGAATCATATTTATAGCATATTATGACTTTTTAAAGTTTTTTTTTTTTATAAAAAATATAATAAATTTGAACGCCCCATTTAATTTACTCACAAAAAAGTTGAAGTTGTGTGAATATATTCAAAACTAAGCCAACCTTTTAATTATAAAATGCATGTCAATATTTTGTTGTTTATTGCATTTTAAATTGTTGTTTTAATAACTTTACAGAATTTTAAATTAATTAAAGAAAAATATAAATTAAAAATATTTTATATGCTTTATATGCTTTTATATCGCATATAATATTTTTGAATAATTTCTAAGGATTTATTTATTTTAACGAAATATTTTCATATTTTCAATTATACTTAAATTACTATTTTTTATTTATTTATTTCATTTTAGGTGATGATGTTTGTACATGTAAAAATTATAACACTGACGATTTTGATGCCTATATGAAAGCCGAACAACAGACAAACGTCTGCGCCATAATCTGTGATTATACTAGTGTCACTCTAACCGGTTGTACGCCATGTAACAGGGTTAAAAATAACGAATACATGATTTTGGAAAATATTAAAACTTTGAACCAACGACAAGTTGTACCATATGAAAGGATTCAGGCCGTTACAGAAACCACACCAAATTGGAATCAACTTTGCGCTTCATTGTGTAAAACTGGAGATGGCGGGTCATTGTGCAATTGTGATTTATCACCATTTTATATATAAAAACGTAACAAAAACAAATTTTGAAATGATTATAAAGTTTGGTAACGTTTATAAAAGGCGATAAATTAAAAATTTTATAATTTGTTTTTGTTTTTATTATTATTTTTTTTTAAATTTAAAGAGTCTTTTTTCCAAGAAATGGACTTTAAACAATTTTTTCATTTCTTACTATTATTAGTTTTATTGTTTTAAGTAAATGTTTTATTTGGAAAACTAAAGCTGTTTTAAAAGTTCAATTATTTAACTTTAAAAAAAAAAAGAACTACGAAGAATGAAGTTACAAATAAAAACTAAATCCCTATGCGCATCAATTAATTTGTAATTAATTTGAAATAAAAAATACTTAAAAAAATAAATTGTTAAATTTAATGAAACGCATTAAATAAAAGAAAAAAATAAAATAAAATAAAATAACTAACTAAATACATAACACAAACTACAAACATACTATTGATAATATACAATACAAATTATTAGAGAAAATATAATATAAAAATGCATTCTTCTTATCCTTATTTTTATTAAGGATTTGAGGTTAGAAATGTCAATAATAAAAAAAAGTTATTTCAAAAATTTTAGTTAAACTATTATATAATTTTGAATTTGCACAAGTTTTGTGTTTTCTTTCTTAAACAAAAGAAAAAAAAAAAAGAAAATTTACAACAAAATCACTAAAGGGCTTCCAGGTGAAATAGATTGAATAGATTCTTTAGAGCTCCTTGCCATGTTAAAAATAAATGAGGCAAAAGTAGCCAAGAGAATGACAACCAACTAGGACACTACACTTTAGTAAAATAAAACAAAAAAAACAACCAACAAATATTCATATATACAACATATCGTCGTCTTCCTTAAGAAATCTTATTATTTCTATCATTAGTTTTGTTATCCTTTTTACTTAAACTTTTTTTTTTTTTTTTTTTTTTTTTGTGATTGTTTGGTAGTTTTTAGTTATAATTGTTTAATTGGAATCAGCATATCAATTAACAAAAAAAAAAAAAAAAAACAATTATCTGAAAAAATATTAAACATCCAAACAAAATCAATTAAAATTTATACAAAATTAATTAACTAAAAATATATTTATATTTCTTAAAATATTAATAAAAAAAAATAATAAATAATATATAAATAACAACAATTCACATTCTTTATATATACATAACTTACATATACATACATATAAAAATAAACTATATACACATAATTATATAAATTAATTATTATATACTTATGTATTTACCTACATTTTGCATTAAATGTTTAGCCAAGAGTTTAGTGTTGTTATTAATTTCTAATTCAACCTAAAATAAAAAAATATTTTTTTATTTTGTTTTAAAATTTTACAAAAAAAAAAAAACATTAAAATATTTTCTTCAAGTGTATTATCAAATGTAAACCAAACCAAAAAAAAAAATGTCTCGTTATAATTAATGAAAAAAAAACAACAAACATATACAATTAACTTCATAAACGATATTAAAAGCCATAATACACTGTAAGAAAAATAAGGTAATCTTTTTTTTTTTTAATTTCTAGTTTTGTATATTTTTAATTCATATTTTTTTCTGAATGAAAAAAGTATTTTTTCAATTCTTTTTTTAATTTCTGAAAGTAAAAAGCGATCAATTTTAACTTTAGTTGCTTGCTTTTATACAAGTTATAATTATAAAAATGTTATTATTTGGAAATATGTATAATTGTGATAATAACGCAACATGTAATAGGTGAGCTTAACTACCGACTCTGCACGCAATTTATTATCGTTAATTCTTCGCGAGAGTTTTGTCAAAAATTCAGTGAAGTGAATAATATTTAACTCAAAATTTAGTAATACGAACAATTATGAAAATTTTCAATAATTATTAAAAAAAAATCGTTTTTAATTATCTTTTTTTTCAAAAATTTCAATTGCGAAATTATTGGAAAATTTAAGAATTCAAAAAATTCCTTTAAAAACCATTGAAATATCAAGTGAATAAATAAATTGCTGCCACATACGGAGCACAAAATTGTTCTTAATTTTTTTGTTTCAAAAAAATTACGATCGCGAAATTATTTGAAATTTTGAGAATCGTTTCGAAGGACAATATTCGCTTTATGAGGCCATTTTGTGGATTAATTTGAAATGGTTAAAAGTTTAAGATTTTTTTTTTTTGTATTTCATAACGAAAAATTCACAAAAAAATTAAGAACAAAACTTATAATTAATAAAAGGAATATGGCAAATCAAAAGGATCTTTACAATTTAAGATCACCAGAGAGTTTTAATTTAAAATATAGTTGAGCATGTCATGCTTAAAAGTTTTTTCTGGTTATTGGAATAATTTATATTATTACAGCAACCATATTTTAGTTGTAGTAAACATAATTTATGTTTGTCACAACCTTCAACCTTACTCTGGAATTGGTTCTCATTTGTTTTAGATAAAAAAAAAAATAAATTCGATTAAGTAATTAAAATAATTATAATTGATTCATCTTCTTTAATTTATTTTGTATTTTTTTTTACCAACATTTTATTTACAAATGGCTGATTATAATGTTTATGAAGTTTTTTCATTATAAATATATAAAATTTCTATATAAAAAACTTTATACATACATGTAACAAAACTTAAATAAACTTTTTTTAAAAAATAAAATGTTTGGAAGATATGAATTATATAAAAAACCTAATAAGATGAAAAAAGTTAAATAATATATTATAAATGAAGACAATTTTCAATTTAGATTATACGAAAAAGTAAATATTTAATGTATTATAACAAAAATAAAAAAAAAAAAACTTTGTGGAAGACATTTTAGAATAAAACTAAATAATCCCTAGATGTAAGAAATATCAATAATAATTAAAAAATGACTATTAAAAATACTAGATTACTATTTAGACTTGCCTCATAATGAGTCGAAGGCTATTCCAGCTGTGACTGACAATAATTAATGATTAGGAGAGCAAGCGGCTACAAATGCCACCAAATTATGCAAAAAAAAAAATCTAAATAAAAAAATATGATTAAATAAATAATACAATAAATAAGTAATAAAAAATTTTAATTTTTATTTTAAAATTGCACGCATATTTACCAAGAAAAAAAAACAATTGCACCTTTTTAATATAAATAAATTAAATAAAAAAAATAAATTTTAATTTCTTGTAACTCTTAACAAAATAAATAAAATAATAAAAATAAAAAACAATTAAACAATTATACATATGTATGTACGTATTGGAAAAATAAAAAGTCTCATTAAACGCCAACAAAATTTTCAAATCAACATTTATCATAAATTTTAAAAAACACCCTGTTAAGTTTTTTTTTCCAAATTAAAAAAAAATAATAATAAAATAAAAATAACCGCCAACAATATCAAACCTTTTTTAAGTTAAGCAGTTTTAATTTAAATTAAAAAGAAATATATAAAAAAAATTTATCAATGTGTGTGTATTCTCTCTCTATATTGCACAAATACAACAAAGAAAAGAACAACAAAAAGCTTAATTAAATCATCACACTTCAGAAAATTAAACAAATAAAGCAAAAATTTCTTGTTGTAGAGTTTGTTAAATTGTTAATTATTTTATTTATTGCAAAAAAAAAATTCACAAAAATAACAACAAATCTTCAAACTATAAAGTAAATGTGTTAAATAAATAAAAAAACAACAACATTATATAAAAACAATTAATTTAAATGTGTGTACGTACCTATTCATATATAAATCTATATAAAATCACAAAAACAACAACAACTATTGAATAATAATTAAACAAAATTAAATGACAAACACATATACAAACACAAAAAGCAACATAATTATTAAATAGCCAAAATAATTAAAAGAAAAATAAACCGCAAATATTTAAATAAAAAAATACTTTAATATCACTGTATAGTTCAATGTGTTAAATGTTGTACAATAAATAAAAAAAATTATATATATAAATTAATTTGTCTATTTTTTTTTTTTTTTTTAACAACTACAGCAACTAGAAATATATTGTTCAGATTAACCGAATTTTGTATACACGCTACTCATTAGAGCAACAGTTCTCAAATGGAGATCCATGACACACAAAGGGTCTGTAAGAAAATTGTAGGGGGACACTTTTTGTTTAAATATAAAATAGAAAGCATTTAATGACATTTTATTTATCTGTTCATTTGTATCAAAAACTTTAATGTCAAAGACAACACCGAGTCATAATAATCATACATCCAAAAGTCCTTTTTAAAGAAACTTCTCAATTTCGACATTTTTATCATCTATACGATTCAAGGTTAATGATTAACTTACCGAAGTAAAACATGTAATCTCGAACCTCACTAATTCCGCTTTAGATAAATTTTGAATAAGTTAAGAATTTAAATTCTTCGAAATTTTTTTTAAATGCGGAATGGTTTATAATCTGTCAGGCTTAAAGTTCATTTTTTCAGAAATAATTTGCAAATTAATGAATTTTAATTCCATTTAACTTTTTATCTGGTTATCCGATTTATAAAAGCTTGATTCTTGAGTCAAAATCTTTAATTGAAATTTGTTAATTTTTTTTTATCTTTTTATCTAAAATTTATAATTATTTGAAATCAAATGCAGTAATGTCAAACGTTTGACATTGACATTGAATTGAAAATAATTGAATAATAAAAGCTTTCACAAATTAACGAACGCATTTAATATTAAATTATCTTAAATACGAGTACGATTCTCAAATATATAGTATTAAAATAGTAGTAAAATTCTTATTTGAAATAAAAAAGTTTACATTTTTTAATGAAACTTCAATTAATCCTTTCTTTAAGCTTAAAAATTATTTAAGAATAACAGTTAATATTCAGACTGTACTTCCACAAAAACATTTAAGTGTTGTCAGGAGAGCTAAAGATAAACCCAAAAAAAAAGATTAGATACAAGAGAGCAAAAATAAAATCTTGCAGAAAAACTACACATAACTCATTCTGCTGAAACATTTTTAATAAAATAATTTTTTTTTTTTTTTTGATTTAGAATATTTTTTATACATAACTATTTTGGTTTGTAAAACTTTATTTTGAAAATTTGATAAACTTTTCAAGAAATAACTTATTTAACGTGGATATGGATTCTTAAGAATATTTTTTTTTTCTTCAACTGTTACGTTTTCTATAATTATATCCCTAATATTAATAAGTGTAAAGCAGCACAAATAAGTTAAGGATATTTATAAGGATAACATAATCAATTGAAGTGTAAATTGTTGCATAAAAGTAGATTGATGTATGTTTTTTAATCCGCTTTATTTCGATAAAAAGATATTTTATTAAAGGTACTAATATATAAATTAGAAAGATTATAATCAAAAAATTAAAAAATTTATACATTTTTAAGTTAGTAAATATTAGTAAAAAATTAATAAGTTAGTGATTTAAATTTTCATAAAATGCATGGAAATCTTTATGCATAGATTTTTTTAAGCATGTAAACTGTTAAATTTTGATTTGAGTTTTTTTTATTTCTTTTTGTGGAAATAGTCTCAAGTTGTCTGGGTTTCGAACCTTGTACATTACCACATTTTCTTTATATAAAATAATACATTTAAAGTGCGTTCTCCAGAACTTTTACCAGCTCCAATTGAATTGGAATTTGCGTAGTATTATCATGCTTATTGTGGTTGATCTTTTTTGTCGTAATTTGATTAAATTTTGGTCCATAACTTCTAAAATAAATGAGTGTACACCTTAAAAGTTTACAAGAGTAGGAGAGCTATGTATGTCAACATTATGTAACTTTTCAAGATTTTAAAAATAACGTTTTTGAGACATAATTATTTTATTTTGAACTTTTGATAAAAATAAACTTCATAAATATCGTTATAAAGGTAATATTTTAGTATGTAATTTGAAACCAAAAATCTGCAATCTATGTTTTAGAAGTTATTACCAATTATATAAGTAAAACTTTTTAGCATTTTCTTTTTTTTTCAATTTTTAAATCGTCAAATTTTTGGCACAGTTTATATTTAAGAAACACTTCCAGTAGCCAATGTCTGCAGTGAATTTCATTGAAATCGGAGATGTCGAATCGGGAATGGATGTTTTCTGTCCGTTTTGGTATGGAATAACCTTTTATAATTGTAAAAACACAACGCATTGTTAAATTAAAGAAAAACTTATACGGCTATGGAAAATAAAGAACAATTTTATTTAATTTTTTTTTTTTACTTCAAAAAGTTTTAAATTTTGTTCACGAAATTCAGACAATTAAAAAAATACGGCAATGTTTTATGTGAGAAAATTAAAATAACAAAAACCGAGTCGCATTGCGCATTCTTCATACAAATTTGTAAGGAAATTTCCGGGGCGGACTTGTAATATTTATACATTTAAATATGTAAATACGTTGTTTTAGTTTAACGTACTTATTGACATAGAAAACAACTAGAAGTCCAACTCCTTTAATTCGCTCAGCAAAAAAAAAAAAAACAAATGACCCTCTTCACACGCATTAATTAGTTCTGTAGAAAATTCTACTAACACATACAAAAAGTTCAGTTTTTTTGATAGCTGAGCTAGGTCTTTTGAGAGGAATTTGAATTTCTAATTGTTTTCTATGCTTATTGACTAGTTCGAGATTTTTTTATGAATGGTTTTATATTCTACTTAAATTTTGACAAAAAAATTAAAGAAAAAATCCCAAAAACTGTTATGTGAAGTTTTAAACATAACTCATTTTGTTGGAACATTTCATATATGACTAACATATAGCTGATTTTACTAACTTCTGAACCAATCAAGATGTATTAAAACGGTTTGGTTAGACATGTAAGACCAATAAAGATTCAAACTGATGCAATAAAAAAAAATCGAAAATTGTCATATAACCGATCACATAGGAGCAGCGACGATATATCTTGAATATGATGAATTATGTACTTATCCCATTTCCAAAATACTATGAAAATAAAATGTATGTCTTAACAAACTACATATTTGAGTCATAAATTTTAATATAGGAATATGGAAAACGACATAATTTTAGTTATGTAGTTTTACATTTTAACTACAGAGTTGTAAATTTGATTTTTTGTATACACAATTGAAATTCAATTTCGATTCGATGTGTTTGCATATATTTTGAGAAACATGTTAAAATCATCATGTTTTAGACGTCAGAGTTTGCTGAGCTATAACCAATTTGTTACTCCAAAATTGTGTTGGGTCGTTCACAAGTTGTAACGTCTCAAGTAGGTTGTTAAGGTTAAGAACCCCTGCACTGAAAAAAAAATAGTACCAGGAACATTACAAACAAATATTTTTAAATTGAGCTTCAGTTTTCTTCCATCGATTCCAAAATCACGTGTCCAATACATTTTGTCCACAAAAAAGAAAAAAAAAAAAAAAGATCGAATATTGTCTTGATATCGGTATCAAAAAACTCGTAATTTTGAGCTTGTTATGAAAAAATAAAAAAATTCGCAAAGTACATCATGTGAAAAAAAATTCGTTTCCTTTTTTTCTTGTTTTTTGCAAAATTGATGAAAAATTTTATATTTTTTCCCTTTTATGGGGAAATATCGAAAAGTTGCTTTGTAGTAATTACTTTTCATAATAAGGTGGTTTCAATAAATTTATTTACCAAAAAAAAAAAAAAAACAAAAAAGGTCCTTTTGTGGGACGAAATCCCATGAGAAAAATTTAAAAAAAAAAATATATTTTCAATACGAAGCTGAAAATTACGAATTTTTAGATATCTATTTCGAAAAATACTCTAAACTTTTTTTTAGCCAAAAAGTAGCAGACTTGCAGGGGACTGAAAATGAATTTGAAAATTTTTTTAAATATTTTTTTCGCATTCAGCTCATCAATACGCATTATTTTGAATTTTCCTACCGCAAAAAAAACGTTTTCTTGAGACACTTTAATAACCGTATTAAAAAGATTAAGAAAATGGTCAAAATCGGTTCATAAACGAAAAGATTTATGGATAAAAAAAAAAAAATAAAATTCTATATCCGTCTTAACTCTGTTTCATATAATTTCGCAAATACCTCTTGAACGGATATCTCTAGATAGGAAAAATTTGCCAAACGATATCTTATTAATCTAGAATATAGTTTGCTAAAACTAAAATATAAAAATATTGGAAATATTTGTTTATCAAGTTCCATAATTAAGTTAAAAATTATAGGATAGGTAGGTCTAGGGGGAGTGGTATCCTCCAAAGAAGTAAATATTAATTATCACAAATCTATTGAACTTTGTGTGAGAATTTTCTAACAATTTACATAACTGCGAGGAAAGTAGAATTGATAAGTCGTAGGGGCTATTTGATATCACGCTTATATTTTACTGAAAACATATTGACAACCCATAAACTACTGCGATGATTTATCTATATAGTAAATTTGTATTTCATTGATAACGCGGAATACAAGGTTTTGGACTTGAACAAATAAATGTTGTTTCTGAGGTTATTTAGGGTGCTGAATTCGAACTTTCACTAATATTTTCAAACTTAGTGTTAGTTTTCGAGATATAAACAAAAATATATTTTACTAGATTTGAAATCTGATAACCAATTTATTAAATAAAAAGATGATAAATCGGAATTCAAGATCTGTCCAATTGAATCGTTCGTATTGTTTCGGATCTGTTTCACGTATTAGAGTCCAAGAGATTGTTTCGAACAATATTTTCAAATTATCCCTCCGTTACAGGTTTATTGGATGTTAAAAATTTTTGAAAAATTACGCCGGTCATTAGTTTTGAACATTATTATCTTCTTCGAAGTTCTATGTGAAAATGTGATTTGAAAGTATTCTATGAGCTTAGAAGTGGCTAAATGGAGACGTTTTGTTTCACGCCACAAATGATATCGCATGGCGTATTCATGAAATCAAATAATTTGTTGATTTCATAATTGAAGTATATATAATCTTTCTCCTGAGAATCGAGAATAGTACCTCATTTTTGGTCCCGTTTACCTTGACGTTTGTAAGAGTCTCTAACATTTTTTACAAATGAAATCATGATGGGATCAACTTTGCCAATTGTTTTAGTAAATTCAATCTTCGAATCTAGTTGTTCAGTTCAATTAGTGAAACATATAAACCAATCAGTTTGTTCTTTTTCCCTTTAATCCTCAATCGCTCAGGTCAAAAGTTTACCCGAATTTGTAAACTTGTGTATTTTTTTTTTACTGATTGTGGGTATATCAGATTTGGCCAAAACGAATTTAATCTTACTTATTGTTGGTTGAAATGCCAGATAAGTAATCTAAGAAACCGAGTAATTTATATGGAATCAAATTTGGAGGACGTGACCTCATTGAAAATTAATTATATATAGCCACCACTCTGACTTCTTTAAATGCTATTTATCGGGAACTACTATCTATATAGCAAGCAAAATGAACGACCAAACTCTACCGATATTAAAGAAACACGATTTGTATCATGCTAAAGACTGGTTGGTATTCGAGAATGCTAAAGCTTATCATAAAATATTCTAACGTCTTCTTCTTCGTTGATAATATTTAAAGTTTTCAGGTACTTGTTAATTCATTTGATCTTAAATTAGAGCGCACCGCTAAAGCTAGAAATTATTGGATAGCAAAGATGTAAGGAAAATAACAATTCCATGTTTGCGCTGATAATAATGGCTTTTCTTTTTTCAACGGACGTGTGAGAGCATTATCGTGACTTTGGCAATTTTACTTACTCATTTGAAGACAAATAAATGATTGTGTACCATTCACCACTAACAATACTTCAATACTCCAATAGTTCACTAGCGAAGTGTCCATTTCGGCAACTTTTTGGCGGCCACTTTATTTCGGGCCCACACGCATAGATCCAAATTTCGTTACCTATAACAATCTCATAAACACTTTTAGAAGCACACAGGTCGAATTTTTGCCTGGTTTACATGCAACAACCAACGGTAATAATTTTTGAACGATTGTTAAAATATGTTCTCTCATACCATTTTAATTAAAAAAAAAACAACCGTTCAACAACCTTCCAAAGAAGGCCTTCACAAAATTCTCCAAGGGTCAACAGCGGTCACGATTGAACTAAGCATAAGAGCTTTACAAGGTCTCCACATATAAATATTAATTCCCAAAAGTCGGTTGAAATAAACTAAAATATTCAGTTCAGTTCAGTTATTTCAGTTCGAAGCTTATAGAAAACCATTGTAAAATTTAATTTTTTGACGAATACGATTTTTTATAGTATAATATATATAGTGTTGCCATGAATGAACTTAAGTGTCGAGATATATATATATATATATTTCAAAAACTATTTATAAAAATATTGTATAAAATTTGACGATTCCGGTATCAGATTTAATGTATATAAAGTGTTAAATTTACGAATGCAGATTAAGAATTATGTTTTCTTTAGAGCCCAAATAAAAAACTATTTTATTTTTATTCCTATCTTTAACTTTCTCTTCTGAGAATTTTCAAGCGTTGTGTTTCCGATGAAATAGACATTTTGAAGTAACTAATAAGATATCGATGTAGCGGAAATACTTCTGAAAAATTTACTATTGAGAATTATAATAATTGGTCCACAAATGGTTGTGTTATGAGCCCTGATATTAATAGCTAACCCCGAGACAACTTAATAAGGTGTAATCGTCAGGAGAGAGGTGTATTATGATTTTATTTATTTATTTATTTACTTTTTTTATGAATTTTGACATTTACTCTACACTAAAGTCCATATATGTATAAAAAACAATCAGCTAAACCGACGATTCAAAATATACGAATACAGAATATTACGTTAATATTAACATTTATGTAAATTTATGTAATTTAGGGTGATTCTCAAAAGTGGGCTTATATGGAAGCTATAGTAAATTATGGAGCGATCCTCATAAAATTTGTCACTGTGACTTCTACTTATATAAAACTTATTTGTGTCGAATATGAACTTGTTGCTAACATGTGATTTATGCACGCTAAAGTGATTTTCGGAAGAGGGTTTTATATGGGAACTATGGTCAGTTATGGACCGATCTTCATGCAATTTGGCACCAAGATTGATACTTATACAAAACTTCCTTACACCGAATTTCATTAAAATATATTTAAGGCATTCATGATCATTAAACCCCTATTCCGGGAGGACATTTGTATGGGGACTAGGTGAAATAATGCACCGATCATAACCTATTTCAATAGGCTTCTTCCTTGTGTCATGAAAGTCCCACGTGCCAATTTTCATCATTATCTTCAAAATTGCGACCTGTACTTTGTGCACAAGATTTACAAGGACAGTCAGCCAGGCGTCCAGACAGACGGATAGACGGACATCGTTAGATAGACTCAAAAAGTGATTCTGAGTCGCTTAGCATACTTTAAGGTGGGTGTTGGATGTTTTTTTCCGTGCGTTACAAACATCAGCACAAGCGCATAATACCCCAACCACCTATGGTGGTATAATGGTATAATGATTACCAATACAACTTTTGTAAACAGAAAGAACAAATAAATTTAAATACACTTATAGCTTTGTTCATAATTGTAAACACTACTGTCAGCGTTGTCACAAAGAAAATATTTTTCCTACCGAAATGTTCTCCAAAAACTAACAAAACCTACCAAAGTTTACCAACATTATAAATATAAATAAATTTGTAGAGACTTAAATAACCTAAAACTAAACAAAGCTTTGAACCCATAATTGGTTTCATATTGCAATTTTCCAAATTTAAAATAATAAGTCGAATAAAGGGTTTTTACTGAATCAGAACACTGTAAAAATTACAACCAAGTAAAAATCACCTTTTTGCCATTTCAGTATAAAGCTAACTTTGGAAAAGTGAAAGTAAATATGTTCCAAATGAAAAAAATAAAATAAAATAAAAAATTTAATTTTCATTACCTTTTAAGTTCTTTTATTGTCAATAGATACTAATTAATTTCTAAATTACTAGAAACTATGCTTCTCTTCCGACTAGAAAGATAGACTAGATAAAGAATTCATAATTTATAAATTTTTAATTTGTTTTGCTACTTTTTTACTGTAAAAGACATTATATTTTAAGATGATTCTATATTCATAAAAACTACAAGTTCTGTTTTTTTTTCTATCTATATAAAATGTTTTGTCACTTTTCTTCCTCTTTTCAATATTTTGTATAATTTTCTTTTAACTGATTGTAACTCATTAATATTAAATATAGAGTTATAAACCATTCTACCAAAAACATAAATAATTGAAACAAACCAACCAAACTACCAAACCAAAATAGTATAAAAGAATCTACTAATTTTGGTCCAATAAGACCAAAGCGGCAACACTGATTACCGTACCCCAGAGATGCAACTGAACTCTCAATATATTTTTAAAAAAACTATAATGTGGCAGTACTTTCCGCCGGCTAAAGAGCATCAGTGTTGCCAGAAAAGTTTTATTGGACCGGAAGAAAACGTTATAAATTCAAATGATTTTTTGAAATATATGCCATCAAAATACTATATTTACAAATCGATATACCAGACAAATTAAATTATAAAAGCAGCTATGAAAGTTAATAGATGTAATATTACTGTTACTATTACAACATTAACTAATTTTGGTTTAAAATAGGATTTATCTATTATTACTATACTAAGAAAACTGTGAAACAGCATTATGCATAAGGAAAATAAACGTGAATTATTGACGAACAATTAAACAGTTTCTGAGAATGAAAGGTAAAAAAAATCCTGAAATGTCTATGTTTTATTTGGTTTTTGGAAATACAGTGCTCAGCTAACTTTATACGATAAAGCCATATTAAAAAGTCTATGAAAAAATATAGATTTGACAATTTACGTTTTGCGCCTTATATATCTTTTTAAAGGAAACTGTGTCTTTTTTAAAATGATGTATAAAACATTTTTCTTATAATAAAACAAACAAGTGGAACCAGGTCTACAAAATATATTTTATAGATTTGAGTCCGAATAAAGAAGAATTAAAGAAGATTTCAGAAATGCAAATTTTCGACTACTGCTTGAAGTAGTATGCACGTTCAAAATTTTCCAAAATTGTTCTTAATTTAAGAAAATATGGACAATTTCAATATATTTTATAAAAAATTAACAATTTTTGTTTAAAGTTATAGGGGAAAAAACGCAAAACTGTCAAGGCCAAAAATGAGTAATTAAATTTTTTAAGTTATACATCTTTTATACAATAAGAGATAGTATAGTACAGCAAAAATGTTTTTTTTTTATCTCGCTTAAGGTATTTATAAACGTGCACGCAAAGTATTAATATTTTTCAAAAGTAAAATATTATCGGTGTATCAAAAAAAATAAAAAATAAAATAAAAATAAAAAGATGGACAAATGCTTAAGTAGTTCAAATGGTAATACACAAGCTTTTTTTATTTAATTTTGTTTTTATTTTTCTTTCAATATTTTTTTCTTTTTTTTTTCTTTTTAGTTTATTATTTTACAATTTTATTTATTTTCTAATGTAAAAAACATTATTTATACACATGAAAATCAAATGTTTTTGAATAATTTAAACAATTTAAAAATACCAGTGGTATTTCGAAAAAATCATAAGTATTTTTTTAATTAAACAATTTGTGTTTAGACAATAAGATTACATTGTAATATTCGAATTTTTGACAAATCTTAATACAAAGTATTACCGTGTAGAAATAACCTTAATAGAATTCAGAAATGTAAAACTATTTATATTGGTTCACATTTGTAAAAGTTACATTCAAGTTGGTCAATACTGACTCACTGTAGCGACGTTTGTGCTTCAGTTACATACTCCATCTAGTTTCATCAAAATCGTTTCATTTTAAAAGTTCCAGATTTATTTTAATTTATTTTGCTTAAGGCCATACTGTGTAGTGTGATATAGTTGATAATTTTGTCATTAAGCGAAACTTCACAGCAAAAATTTTACTTTCCTGGTAAGCTAGTTGGTATAATTGGAAACAAAAATAAACTACTTATTTTTTGCCTGAATAACTAGTTATTTTTGTACGAGTTGTTCACAAATTCATGTAGTTATTTTTAGACTCTAGGGGTACTCAAAAATATGTACCTAAACGAAAATTAAAAAAAAAATAAAAAATTGCCGTCAGTGAGATTTAAACTTGGGCATAAATTGAAATCTCACATTCGTTTTTAATGACTAACGTCTTACTCAGTACATCATCTCGCACTTAATTTTCAAGTGACAAAAACTTGTTTACTATAAAATATCCTTTTAGACATGTTGTTAAAAAAAAGAACTAACGGCATCAGATTAACAACCTTCTGGTTGTTAATCTGATGCCGGCATCAGCGCTATAGCAAACTGATCGACGTAATTGCAATATTACGGTACTATTATACCATTGAGTACTTATTTATGTAATATAGAGTAGGCAAATAATAATGACGCCTCATTAATAAGAATCTACTTTAAGGAGAACCAAAAAGTTTTTGCTGGGTTCACCCTCTAATCTAGATTTTCAGTAAATTATATAATGAAGTTTTATACCATAAAGTTTTATGCAAGTTTTATAGGGCATTCAGATCGACGCGAAATTACGTACTTTCGTGATTTCGGCCGAAATCAAATTGAAATTACGTAATTTTCCATACATTTTGACACTTGCGAAATTACATAATTTTGTCTAATTTCGGCGAAATTACATTGAAATTACGATGCCCATTTCCGTATATAGTTGGAAAAAATACTTTTTTTCAACTATGTACTACATGTTTTAATCGTGAGAAGAAAAAAAAACAATTGACAGCTGATCTTAACACAAATCTTAAAATTAATTATTAAAGTGATTTTGCAAAATGAAACGTATCCTTTTTACCTTTGCATGTCTAAAAATTTTTAATTGTTGAAATAACAATTTCTTATTAGCAAGTTTTTCATTAATAATTTCCAATTTAGTAAGTAATTGTTTCTTATTTGTTTCCATTTCAAAATACTTTATTTACCCCTATAACAATTTAAAATGTAAATAATAAGTTCACGAAATTAAATCAAATATCATCTAGCCAGTATGAACACTCTAAATTTCATTCGTAATTTCGGCATGAAATTTCGTAATTTCGCACCGGTCTGAACAAGGCTTTATGCAATTTACCAAACCATTTTTCTAAATCTAACAGAAAAAATGCAAAAATGGCAACACTGAAGATCATGACTACTGAGCAGGTTAAAAAAAAAACGATCATATCAAAGAAAACATTTTACAATCAGTCTCTGTTCAACTGGCGTACGTTAAACAACTTTTCTACGCGTTCTTGATAGTTCTATTCGCAGCTATCACAGTCAAACAACGTTTTGCGCAAAACATAAACAACTCCCAGATAAAAGAAATCAACAAAAAAATGGAAAATCAATCTTTTGTACATGTACCGGTTGGAAGTGATTTTCCTTTGGAAAATTTACCTTACGGTGTTTTCTCACTAAATAATGTAAGTAAAACTTAAAATTTATTTTAAGAAAAATTAACAATCACATGGTTATTTTAAAAGAATCTTGTTATTCTGGTTTAACGTTATATTTTAACATTAAACTAGAATAAAAAATACACTAAAATTTAAATTAGGACTAGATTTTTAAATGCATATTTGTATCAAATTTACATAAATTATAACAAGAAATTAGACTTGTTTCGTGGTTTAGCGTGTGTCTCAACTAAAATACAAATATAATAAAAAGAACTATCTAATAGATATAAAAAAAGTATAATTTTCTTTTTGATAAGAAACAACCACTTGTTTTTACTCAAACATATGATAAACAAAATTTAAATCCACAAGTATAATTTTTTTTTTATTGAACTATAAATTTGTTTTTCTGGTCTTTTATGTTTCAAATTTTAAGAGTCGCCGGCGTTTATGTGTTGCCATTGGTGACAGTGTTTTGGATTTGAGTGGTGTTGCCTTTTTATATCCCGCAGAACTACAGGTAAATTACAAAATAGAATATATATAGTCTTTTTCATTACCAATATAACAATTTGTGTAATGTACTAATTTTAAAAACTGTTATACATAAAGGATGCTTTGAACTCAGAGTCGTTGAATTTGCTTATGAGTCTTGGCTACACTGCCTGGAATACAGTGCGTTCAATAACCCGTGAATTGTTGTTGAAAAACTCAAAATTAGAACAAAACGCCGATTTGGTTAAGAGGTAACTAAGAAAAATGGCATATAATTATGTTAAGGATATGCTAAAGGACATATTCAAAAATAATGTTAATAATTCTCTTAAAATTTATTGCTTTTAGAGTTATTATTCCACAAGCCGATATTGAAATGCATTTGCCAGCTGAAATTGGTGACTATACCGATTTCTATTCTTCCATTCATCATGCCACCAATGTAGGCATTATGTTCCGCGGCAAGGAAAATGCTTTAATGCCCAATTGGCGTCATATTCCCGTGGGTTATCATGGACGTGCCAGTTCAGTGGTAGTTTCAGGAACTCCCATACGTCGTCCTCTTGGTCAAACTTTGCCAGTAGATGGTCAACCACCCGTTTTTGGTCCCTGCAGATTATTAGATTTTGAATTGGAAATGGCTTTCTTTATTGGTGGTCCTGGAAATAAATTGGGTGAACGTATACCTGTCGAAGAGGCTTGGAAAAATGTATTTGGTTTTACTTTAATGAACGATTGGAGTGCTCGTGATATACAAAAATGGGAATATGTACCTTTGGGTCCATTTACCGCCAAGAATTTGGGTACCACTATCTCACCCTGGGTTGTTCCCATAGCTGCTTTGGAACCTTTCTTAGTCGATAATTTCCCACAAGATCCTGAAGTTTTCCCATATTTGAAGCATGATAAACCTTTCAATTTCGATATTAATTTGGAAGTTTTTATTAAACGTAAGTATTTTTCCGAATATTCTAATCACCGTAACACAAAATGAGAAAGTTAAATTGTAGAATTTGATGCATTTTCATAAATCTAAATCCTAAATCTAAATCTATAAATTGGTAACAAATTTTCTTGTTTTATTTTTAGCTGAAAATGGTGAGGAGTCTCAGGTCTGTAAATCCAATTACAAATATTTATACTGGACCGCCATGCAACAAATCGCCCACCATACCGTTACCGGCTGTAACGTACGTCCAGGCGATTTAATGGCTTCTGGTACGATTAGTGGTGAAACAGAAGACTCTTATGGCTCTATGCTTGAACTTAGTTGGCGTGGATCAAAAACTATCAATCTAAAAGATGGCGCTACTCGTAAATTCTTACAAGATGGTGATGAAGTCATTATTCGTGGCTATTGTGAACGTAATGGTTTACGTATTGGCTTTGGTCAATGTGCTGGCAAAGTATTACCGATTATACCATTTGAAAAGTAAAAACATTTGTTAGAATTGAATTAAATGAATCAAAAATCTTTTATACATATGCATACAAATATATATATATGTATGTATAATACATACGAAATTATTATACTTTAATTAATTTTTTTAAATGCGGTTTTCTTAATATTTTTAAGAAAAAATAATCATTATACAATCTTAAACTCATTGCGTAGAAATCCCGATTTACTTTTTGTTTTTTTTTTTTTTTTAATTAAAATCCTCTTTTTTTGTAAAAGACATTTTTTTAGTAATAATACATTTTTTATGAACAATTTTTCTTTTCTTTAATTTTTTGTGAAAATTAAGTGTTTTGGTCCTCAAATAAGGACTGCGCACGAAAAAATTAGCGCATACAATTTACCTTATAAAAATTATGTAAATGGATCAATCCTTTGGAAGTTTTGTTTTTTTAAAGGCTGTTATATTCAATTTTAATTATTAAATTTGAAAGAAAAATTTCTTTTTATATTCGTTTTTGTTAAAATATTTAATATATTCTGAAATACCCTCAATAAGAGTTTTATTGTATTTTTTGGAATGTGTCCACTTTTTTTTAAGCCCTATATAATTTTTTACTCAGCTTAAAGTGCTTAAAATATTTTTCTTTACTATGAAAAAATACATTTCAAATTAACTGAGTTCTGGACAGTTTAGTGGATTCGCTTTTGGTACAGTTACACAGTTACTTTTTTGTTGCAATGATGAGACGCGGAATTAGGCCAGATAAATTAAAATTCGTTACGTTTTGTAATGACAGGAAGGAATCATATCCAAAGGCACTCATTTGCATTCATTTCTCTCCTAAAAATATCATCATTCGTAAATGAAGGGCTTTTTCCCTCACGAATAAATGGCTTGCCAGATCAAAAATTTTTTCGATTTTCTTTTTTTACACTATATTTATCTTCTACATTTCCATAACATCAGTGATATGAAATTCTCGACCAGAATGTTAAAAAAACTTCGCCAGTTCGATTCGATTGCTCCTTGGATACCATTCATATTTTTGAAATAAATCTAAATTATATTCGTCCTCATTTGCCTCTTTTCTCATTTGCAATTTTTTCTATCGTTCTTGTTAGAAACTCTTTTACTTTGTGGGGTCTTCAGGTGAACTTTTCTAAACTTTTCTGATGAAAAATATGAATGAGATGCTTTCTTTCCTCAGATAAAGGGATTTTCTCTTCAAATTCGTATTATTTTGTCATAACTTCTAAACTAAATAGTTTAAAAATTTAATAGTTAAATAGTGAAATTTTGCACGTGTACGGAGAAGAGTTATGTCCACATTATATATTTTTTAAGAATTTTAAAAATACCGTTTTTTGAGATATAATGGTTTGATTTTTATATGTCCAAACTTTTAAGCTTTAAATTTTTAATATAAATAAACTTTATACATATCGTTAGTTAAAAAGGTATATTTGTATTTAATATGAAACTAAAACTAGAGATTTACGCATGTATATTTTAGAAGTTATTAGAATTTAAAAAAATACACCTTTGCGAAGTTTTTAGCTTTTTTTCGTTTTTCAATGTTTTACATCAGAACGGGTCATAAATCTAAAAGTTTATGATCTAAGAACACTTACAATAGCCCATGCTGCAGTGAATTTCATTGAAATTGGAGATGTCAAATCCGAAAATGGCTGTCTTCTGTCCGTTTTGATATGGAATCACCCTTGTATTTCTTTTGAAAACATTTTTAAATTTGTAATGTTTCATTCCAACTTGAACTTTGAGTTGGAGGATTCGTTTTTAACATTTTATTTCTAATTTTTCAGAAGAGCTAAAAAATTGTTTAAAAATGCACATATATTACAGGAAAGGTCATTAGGTAAGCTATGTCTTACATTGAATCTATGCATGTAAATTTTTTATCAATAGTAACGTCAATTTTTTTGTCTGCATTACAGATAATTTTGTATCTTTATCAACAATAATCAAAATAGCGTCTTTTATGAAGTAACGTCAAGAAAAAGTTGTTAGCACTCGGGCTCTGACAATTTTGTTTTAACGCTGCAATATTACTGAAAAATTTAGTCTACACTAGGTAAATTTTTATCCTGATAAAATTTTGACGTTTGTCTTGATAAAAATTTGTCTAGTAGAGACTCGACATTAGAAACCACTTTTACGTTTATTAGTCTCTTTCCAGAGCTTTCAGAAGCTCCCAGATGATATAGAAAGTTGTTGCATTATTGGATGTTTTTGCTACATAATTTTGTTTATAAATACCGATAACGTTTAAAAAGGGTTACCGTAACCGATACCGAAATTACCGTTTCCCTCAATACCGGTATATACCATTATTTTAAAATGTACTATTTTCTATGTAATATGTTTTATAAAAATAATTTACTTGCTTCAAACAGATGAAATTATTTTTAATAATAACAGTTTATTTAATGTAATATTTGAGCCGTTTATTTTGAAAGTTTCCAAAGTCCATACACAAAAATGATGAAATTTTATTTAAATATTTACTTAATTATTATTAAAACTTGTTAAGATTTCTGAATGAATAAAGAAGAAAACTTAAATTAGGATAAAACTATGACGTAAACATTAAACTATTTTTATGACTAAAGCCGATTTTTTTAATGAAGGTACTTTACACTTTCAAAATAAACGAATTTTCTTTTTAACAAGATTTTTGATCAAACAATTTCTATGTTCCAATAGATTTCATAAAACGATCCGTATTGATCTGCTTAATACAGGAAGAATATTGAAAAATATACAAATTTATCTTCAGTTCTCTACCGGCGATTAAAAATCAAGCGCTTAGTATATTTCGCCCAAAAGATCTTAAGGATTTTTGTTGTAAATAGGTTTCTAAAAATTTTTAACACAAGCCAACAAAGTGGTGGAGAAAATTGTATCGCAAATAATTTTACGTAATTCATATCTCTTGTGTTAGAACCAAATGCTCTCATTCTGAAATGTTTTTGGGTCACAAATTAGTTTTTTTGGATTCCCCTGCTTTCGAAAGCTGTTTAAAATTTGAGAGAGTAAATATTTTAATACTTTCATTTGCATAAACTTTCCCAATAATTAGTCGGACACAACGAGTGTCCATAAATTTTCCATAACGTCACTGTTTTTTTGGGGCTTAAAAACTATTACGTTCTTACCTTAATATTCTCTGAGAGAATGAAACATCTGGTCAGAAAGTTACAGCTAGTATCATTTTTAATTAGATCCAACCTGCATTTACCCTGGCCGTGGGGTCTGAAAAATGTAAACAAAAAATTCTCAACGAACTGCCATAAATGCGCCTTCATTATAGATTTCAACATTTGTATCATATTTGGAATTGGATGCTATAAATAACACTATTATGAAACCCTTGCTTATTCCTTCTTCATAAATTTTAATATAGTTACAGAATTTTTACACTGCAATTCTGATTGTTTTGTAATTTTCTGGGTTGGAGACAACTCTCGCGTGGTTGTAATTATATCATAAGTAAAGAGAGGCGGATTTTTGTTGTTTGGCCTTCGAGAATTTTGAGACTTATTCTCACATTGGCTAAGTCTGTACATGTCACCTGACTGTACCGCGTTACAGTATTTCCTTTACTTTGGATTATTGGTTGAATACCATAGGAAACTCAAAGGATTGATATTGGTGGGGACCATAAATTTTAGGGAGCTGAATTCGGAAACACTAGCGTTCTATACTTAGATATAGATCGAATGGATAATTTGCAAAGGAGGCTTCTTCTGAAATGAACACCCTGGCAATATTTTAGCAGATAGCTCTGCCGTTTGATAGGGAGTGGAGTATCGGTATTCACTGATGGATCAAAAAATGGATACAGGCACTGGTGCAGGTGTGTATCTAGTTGAGGAAAACATCAGGAAGACGTATAGACTATCGGATGGTTGTAGTGTGTTCCAGGCGGAAATTCTAGGTATTCTTAGGGCCACAGAATTGATTGCAGGGAACATTGAAGTGAATACAGAGGTAACTCTGTATGTGGATAGCCAGGCGGCGCTGAAAGCCTTGAAAGGACATTTTGTCAAGTCTAGGCTAGTTAGCGACTGTAAGAAGGCTCTTAGGAGATTGATGGGAGATTATCATATCAGACTCTGATGGGTATCGGGTCATTGCGAGATAAATGGCAATGAGGTAGCTGACGAATTAGCTAGGAACGGCTCAGCTTTGGATAGAACTGCAAGTGAAAGCGGTGTGAGACCACCTCTAGGCTTTTACTTCAGGTTAATTAGGGAGTGGATTCGGGATAGAACCAATCATGCATGGAAACGTAGAACGGACTGCAGATTATCAAGGGTCCTATGGCCCAAACTTGATAGAGCAGATAAAAATCTACTTTTGGGCATGAAAAGGGAAAACCTGAAGACTATGATAGGTATTCTGACAGGTCATTGTCCCATATGGGGAATGATAGGGAATTGGGATAGAGGTTCCTCCAGTCTTTGCAGAATGTGTGAAGATAATGAGGAGCTAGAGACGGTAGAACATATCATATGTCACTGTCCATGTCTACAACTAAGTAGGCAGAAATGGTTAGGCAGTCGATTCCTTGACGAATTGGACAGTATATCGAGAATAGATCTCGATAGACTAATAGGATTCGTCATGGGAATAGGCTGGCTAAGAGGGGGTCGTTGGCTTAGAGCGAGCGATTTGGGGCGGTAGTACTATTCCTTTCCAGATTCTTTCTATTCTTTTCTATACTTTTCTTGGTCTCAGCTCTTTCTCTATCATTTTCCTTCCTACTCTTTTCTATATCTCGTCTGTAGTTTCTTTCTATATTCTTTACGAAGGGACTCACAATGGACCTCTTGGTCTCCGAGTGGATGCACAAACACTCTTCTGAATGCTGTGCAACCCTTCTCTACCTACCTACCTATGCCGTTTAAACTTTTAAAACTCTACCCAAAAAAAAATAAATAAAATTTAAAAAACATTCATCACACATTCATACTCTCTTTGCCATGGTTCTGGCGCGATAAACATGAATTTTTTTAATCTTTTCAAAACTTCTAGTGAGTAAATGGGGCAAGTTAGGAACCTAATTTGTAGCACTATTTCTTTGTTACAAAATGTAATTGACATATTTTATCTAGCTCTTACCTAAACAGTAATATAACTTGGGGAAGTGTATTTTCGATGTGCTAAATTTGTAACGATGATTGGAATGAGTGACTTTTTCTAGAATTGGAAAAAAAGCATTCGCAATGAATTTTCCATTATATTTTTTTAGTGTTGACCTGTGATATTACTGAAATATTTAAACGGGTTTATTTTACAAAACGTCAATTTTGTCAACATCCCCTAATAATCCCACTCCATCAGGAGTTGGTGCCAAAGCTTTTGTGTGCATTTTAGAGTTTATATGAACTGAAACTAAGCCCGAAGGTATATAGTTTTCAATTTAAACTACCACAAGAACTAAATTGCTATCTAATTGTGGGTTTTTTATGAATTTTAATTAAAAATAAATAAAAGATGTAACTTTTTACTGTTTTTGCTGGTTTTTTTTAATAATAACGGTACATACCGGTATTTTAGTTTCCATATCGGTATACCGATACTTATATAATTTAAAGTACCGTTACCGAAATAAAAATAAATTGAATACCGATACCATTATCGATACCGCTATTCGTTTTTTAAATTTTAGAGTTGTTTCTGAATATTTTCAAAATGCTTATTTAAAAATTTATTGTTATATTCAGTGTTGCAACACCGTAAAATTTTTATAACTAAAATTTTGGAAAAAATAATCAAACTAGGAAAAAAACATTACCAAATCTTAAAAATTCAAAGTCATTATATAAAAATTAATATTTATTTTTAATATATATTTAGATTTTAAATACTTTGCATATAAATCATAAACTTTAGTTAGTCTTTAGGAGATAAAAGTATTTAAAATTTAACTGTTTAGAACAATGTTTGTTATCCAATTTTCCAATCCAATTTTCTATGATATCAAAAGCAAACCAGATTGTAATAAATTTAGAATTGAAAAACAACTGGGTCGAGCAGTAATAGAAAGTAAGATTATATTTTACAATTATATATTTATAGAAAAAAAAATGCAAATAAGACTTATTTTTTATAGGGAATTAGCCAATTTTATTTGATAATATAAATTCCATTTTTTAGAAGCGTTAAAATCTGAAGATTTAAAGTAAAAGATATTTAATTGGGAGGTTTGACGAAAAATTTTATATCAATCGTTCATGTACCAAAGCACTCATATATATTAAATTTTATTTAAAAATTGTTATACAATTTAAAATACATAGAACACTTTTATTGCATTTATTTGTAAAATAATACGGCGCCTTTTTAAATTTTTATTATTATTAATTATGTTACCCTGCACAATTTTAATAACTAAACATGGTACATTTTTTTTATTGCCTACCGCACCATATTTGGGAACCCCCTTAAAGTATTCCAATCGACTCAGAATCTCCTCAACTGTACGTTTGTATGTACCTACATAAAATATGATATTCAGTTTCAAAAGGATCGCTTCCAAATTAAAAGTACTTAAATTGCACATAAATGTTAGTATGTTAATAAAATTTGGCACAAATAAGATTAACCATAGCACCCATATAATGCTCTCTATCAAGTATAGGATATAATATAGTCGGTCTTTACCGAATCTACATTTCATTTTTAATAGTAATTTATTTTGTAATTACAAGTATTTAAGTTGTTTGTTACATCGTCAGAACTTTCTCATAAAATTCTTCCAATACATTTCACTTTTTGGTTAAATATTACAAAATCTTTATATTTTCTATTGATTTGAATTGTTTTCTTCATTGTCAGTTAAAATTGGAATGAGAAGATATAAAATAAATGCCTTACAATAGTTATAGGAACCTTTAGTTTTTCAATGTATGATAAAATTTTATTGTTTTTTATTTTTTTAATTTTGGCAAGATTAACAGAGTAAATAGCATTTTTAAAACTAAAAAAAAAAAAAATTTGATATAACAAAAAAATAAAAAAAAAATAACCAAAATGTAAAAAGGTCATCATTTCCACATTGGAAAATAAAATAACTAATTATGGTTAAAAATAACCAAAACGGCAACACTGATTATATTAAAATATATATTCATATCTACATCCATAGAATACAACTAGAAGTTTATGTGGGAGATAAAAACCTAATTCAATTGTCAAGAACCTAATTCATGCAACAACAAAATACATTTCAAATACAGTTTGTTTTGGTGTTTTAAAAAAATTAGTATTTTTTTTTTTTTTTTTTTTTTAATTTAGTTTGAAGAGCCTCTCACACAAACTTCTAGTTGTATTCTATGTCTGCATCTATTAAAAAAAATAAAAAAAAAATGTTATTATTTAAGTATCTGGTTATTCATCATCGACAAAAAAAACTTAAAGAAAGAATACCGGATATCGTTCATAATAACCACAGAAAATTTTTTAAGAATCCATAAATAAGCATGTCTTCGAGAATATATATACTATATATATATTTTTTTTTTTTTTTTTTTGAAATCTAACTTGGACCCCGACCGATTTCTCCAAAACATAAAAATATTTTTTTTTTAATATTAAATATAGAAAATTAAAGTGTAAAAATTGTTGAAGGTTAAAGGTCAAAACAAAAAATTTTACAAAAGTGTATCGTGCATTCATCTAACATTGGCGGTGTTTTCT
Organism: Protocalliphora azurea; assembly: GCA_932274085.1. Lineage (NCBI taxonomy): Eukaryota > Metazoa > Arthropoda > Insecta > Diptera > Calliphoridae > Protocalliphora > Protocalliphora azurea. Next base: position 151,748,575 of record OW026522.1, read on the forward strand.
AAGTTTTGTGTTCTAATAGCAGTAGTTTCAAACATAGAGAATTTTCAAATATAGTTTTTTTAGTTTTGTCACTTCACTATTTCTTAGTTCGGAAATTATTTTTTCTGGTATTTTAATTAACTCTTTAGAGTTAATTACATCGAACCGTATATTTGCTTGATTATGGTCAATCATCTTTTTTTTATAGGATTTTTGATTTTAAAAATTGAATAATATACATTTTTAGTAGTTTTTAATTCCCGGTATTCCTGATAAAAAAAAAATCTCGGAAATCGGGAAGTGAAAAGTTGGCAAAATTACCGGAAAATTAATCCCGGCAATTTTCGGGATAAAAACCCTACACACAGCACTCTCTTTTATAAGCTTTAAAAGAGAATTTTATAACAGAAACTAAATGATTCTTTAGCCGGAAAAGAACTTTAATAGAATTGCCATATTTTGGGCATAAATTTTAGTTTTCAAAATACGTAAATTAAAAATACTCATTGGAAAACATAACTTAATTAACAAGTAAATATTTTTAAAAATTTATAATTATATTTTATAAAAATTTACTAAATGCCAATGTTAATTATTAACTTTATTTATTATTTTGATCTTAAAAATATTGCTTAAACTTAAAAGCACCTTAAGTTAAGAAGTGGCATCACCGTGAAACAACTTAACAGTTTAACAGTGGCAAGTATTTGTTTTGTGGCTGTTAAAACCAGATACATAGCACAGAATCAATTTAGCTTTAAATGAATACAGTGCGGTGCGGTGCGCTAAGCAAATACATTTACAAACAATTTAAAGCAGAGAAACAAACTGGCGCCGGTCGGCTATTAGAAAAAAAAAAAAAAAAATACAATAAAAAAAACTAACATATAATATCATACTTTTATACAAAACTAAAATAAAAAGCAAACAATAATAATACGTACAATAAGAAATACATTCATTCACGCTGAAATTGTTTCAATCGAATTCAAATTTTTTCATCGAAATATCTACATATATTTTTTTTTATTTTGCAAATTATAATTAAAATGCAAAAAAGTTTTTGAAAGTTATACAATGTGTATATAAAGAAAAAATATTTTTATAAAAGAGAAGAAGAAAAGGTAAAGAAAAAATTAATTAAACGCAACTCTAAAACAAACAAAATCTAAAATAAAAAAGTTCTCGTCGTAATACAAGAAATCAATACAAATTAATGAAAAAAATGTACATACATATAAATATACAAGTTTTTTTTTTTTCAAAGAAAATCAATTACATGATACTGTAAATTAAAAAGTTTTCAAGTTTTCAATAAAAAATAAATAAAATTATAAAAAAATAAAAATATTATAGAAAAATTTAAATAAAATGTAAAAATTGTAACTTAAATTTGGGGAAAAATCAATGTCTTTGCCACTGCTGCCGCTGTTACTTGGGGGCATGGGAGAATAAATTGCAAATAAAAAAACACACACACACACACACATAAAAACAAAACCCACCACCCACTGTGCTAGCCTGGAATACAGATAAAAAGAAATACAACAAATAAAAAAAAAACCAAAACATCCCTAAAGCCTTAAAGAGTCATTAACATGAAAACATTTTGTATTTAACTTGTTTAAAATGTGAAAAGAAAAAAAACTCATACTTGCTAAAGAAACAAGATACAAATGCGTTTTGTTGCTGTTCGCAAAAAAAAAAATGATTTAATTTTTTTTAAGTTTTTTGTTTCTTTCCTTTTTCGTTTTCTTCATTTTAAAACAAAACAAGAAACAGCAAAAAATGCATTTGATACTTTTCAACATGCACCACACGAAAGTGTAGATGGAGAAAAAAAAAACAAAGTGTCTCCCAGTTTTTAAACAACAAGATATTTGCTCAACGTCCCGTCCAATATCAAAATAATAAAATCGAAAGACATTAACAAAAAACACATACAAAATATTTTAAACCCAAAAACTACATGAGACTGCAAAAAGATACAAAAAAAAAAAAAGTATGCAATTATGTGGCGCCATAGATACGCGCAAATTATATACACAGATACTGAGAGTATGAGTTACACCATCCACAAGAGCGGTTCCCTACAATTTAGCTGAACTTTAGAAATTGAGAATTTATTTTTAAAAATACTCTTTCTCTTTTAGAAAAACACGCATAAATTTATAAGATATAATAAATACTTATATCGTTTATATGTGTATGCATGTACATATGTTTGTAAGAATGTACGTATATAATCATTCGGTCAAGGACGACTCTATATTACAGGAATCAATTTTTATTATTTTTCTACGTACAAAAATATTTTATTCTAATTATTAAAAGAATTGATGATCCAGTAAAACAAACTGGTTTAAGTAATGTCAATATTAATTTTTTCATCGTGATTTCTTACAAAATCTTTACTTTAGGTTGCCTTTATCTCAATGTCGAAGTTTATTAACCCAAAAAAACTTAAATATTTAAAACAATATTAAACTGTTTCAACTTACAGAGTGCGATATCTGATATTGGCACCAATATAAGGGTTAATAAAAAGAACTTTTTAAAAAACAATTTATTTTTTTATGAATTTACTAGCTTAAATCCAGAGTGCATTCCTGCCACTGTCGTATAAATATAAAAGTATCGAAATAAAATTAAAATAAAAACTTGAACCTATTTCAAGTTCAAGATTTTCGATGTAGAAAATGGAAGTAAAGTGTGCGTTCGACTAAAACATAACACAAAATTTTCGTAATAACTCTTACTGCTGTCAATTTTAAATATCTTTCTTGCTTACAATATTTTCTAGAGACATGTTTTTTTAACAGCAGATCGAATTTTTGAACTCCGGTTTGTTTGCATTCAGAATAATAAAATTTAAATTTTTTAATATTTTCAGGGTAATAAAAAAACTTAACAAGAACCTATAGAATGAGATGAAACTTGGTTCAAAAAAGGTCATAAGAAAATAAGCTATGTCAAACATGTTGGCACGTTGTGTTCATTTCTTCAAAATCAAATATGAGCCATGCTAAAGCTATGCCTAAGCTTTAGTCAATCAAAGCTAAAAAAAATTAAATAGAACTCTGATCAAAAAATTATCAATAACAAAAAAAAAAATGATAATAATAATAAAAATATTTTCAATATTTTATATTAATCTGGAAAACATACGTTATTGCTGACATTTCGAATGTTCCAAGGTACAAGTTTTGTATATCGAATAATCGAGAAAATAGTCCTGAATAGTATCGAACTAAAAACAATAAAAATTCACAAAACAATTTGTCGTATGATAAGTTTATCCAAAATGCGATAAAATATGTGTTTGTTTTGCTTCTTTAGTTTGAATAAACTCGAAAATCATAATCAGAGAAACCACAAATATGCTTTAAAAAAATATGCTTTAAAAACATGAAAATGTTCACTTGTAATTTTTTAACAAAAGTTATGCTTTTCATTAAAACAAGTGTTTTATTAACATTATAATAAAACACTTTTTATTTTAATGTTATAAAATAAGGCAAAACTGATATTTAATTATATCACATAAAAACGTTATTGATATTCCATAAAAGTCAATAAAATGATATCCATAAAAGTTAATTTTAAATACTAAATATTTTTGTTTTATAAAATTAAATTTGAAAAACATCCCATGAGGAATAAAAAAATAATCCTCAAAATGTTAAAATATGCTCTAAAAAGTTAAATATGCACTAAAAGTAACAAAATATGCTGTAAATATGCACTAAAAATCGCTAAATGCAAAATTATGCCGTTAAGGGTAAAATATACAACAACTTGTACTTAGAATTTGGTGCCAAATTGCTTTATTTGTTTTGGAACGGTTAAATATGTTATCGATGGCTTCATTAAACGTTCAGGAAAAAACATGCAATGGCATCACATAAAGTGTCATAAAAAAACTTTGATAACACTCGGACATGTAACAGTGTTTTTAACATTTTCTGGCCAGATTTAACATTTTTTCGTTACAGTAGAAGCACCCAAAATTGGGAAAGTTATTTTAGTCCCACACACGCAGAGAAAAAATATAGTTGTAGTGACCATAATCTAAGAGTAACATATTATGATTGGAATATATGATCACAGCTAAAAATAGATATGATTATAAATAACAATTGTTATGTTAAACTTTTCATATTATTATACCATCTCATCTTACTACATTATTATCATATTCTATCATATTAGTGCTCCATTTTATCATATCACATCTTATCGTATATTAAAATAAAACAATTTAATTAAAAATTATTATTTTTATAAATTGTTTATACAAGATACTTTTTATTAACTAAACCCTTTAATAGTAGTTAATTAATATCTTATATTGCTTGAATAACATCAAATATTGCAAATTTTACTTATATTAATTCATATGTAAACTAAATGAGAATTATAACGAAGGTTGAAAATAAACGTAAAAAAACAAATATATTCAAAAACAAACAAGTTATGACTTTTTTAGCCATGTAAAAAGCATGTTTATTTGTAATATTTTATTGTTATGGGAATAATAATATTAATGTGGTTTAAAAACAAAATAAGATTTAAGAATAAGTGAAAAATTTAATGATATAGTTGTATAATGAATAGTTGTATTAATAAAATTTTGTTTCAAAAACATAAAATTTTTCTAGCCAACTATATTAAAATTTTGATTAAATGTAAACATTAAATGATAAAACTGCAACAAAAACATTGTTCTCATAAACACAGTATTATTAAAATTGATGAATATTAACAATGGGAACATAATATTGTTGTAGTGACAATGCGTTCAGTGTATTAGTTATTTAAACTACACAGAATATTGGCAATTGTAAGGAAATTGGATAAAAGTTAAAAGCGAATTTATGAAGACCCAGCAATGCTCAATTTAATTTTAAATTCTTATAGGGAGATACCGCGAAAAGTTTCGTTAAAGTACTTTAAGATTTTTTTTTAAATTGGAGGCAAATAATTCGTATATAAAAGGATATAGCAGAAAAGTCTGGAGAAGAAATGCTACAAGTAGTTGATTTAGTTTTATACAAAATATTCATGCAAAATGATCTCTATAAAAAGAAAGAAAGATCTCAATAAAATAAAGATCTCCATAAAAAAGAAGAAATGATGATGAAAAAAAAAATAATAATAATAATTACTTTGAATTATGAAACGACTTTTTGTTGAGTGGGGATTTTTGGGTAAATTTTTTTAACATTTTGAAGTTGGCCAAAAAAAGTATCTGGCAGCCATAATTTCAATCAACGATCAAATCGAATATTAATGTTTGCAATTTATTTAAAACAAAAAACGTATAAAAAATACAATTGAAAAACTATTGGAAAAAGCATATAAAATAACAAATGAGAATAATAATAAGAATTCTTATCACGATTGAAAGCAAGACATGCCTTATCTGTAAGACACAATTACTAATAGAATGTCGAAGGCAAAATTAAAAAAAAAGAACAAAATATTTAATAAAAAACCAGACAAACAGACAGACAAAAACAAGTAAAGAGGTAAAAGCTTTACAACATTTTTAATTTTTTTAAACTGGTTGCACCCATCTTTTTAAATACCTACTTAATAAACATATTTAAAAATATCTTTAAAACAAATACTAATTATCATATTTACAAATTGCTTATTTTCAGATATGTGTAATTATACATAATTCTCTAAAAATGGCATTTAGAGTAGTAAATTTTGGAAATTAATAAACATATCATTGGAAAGGAAAAGAAGAACTTTCAAAAACAAATTTTTAAACAAAAGTTTCGAAATCATTATTAGGGAGAGGAACAATTGATAAACAATGACAAAGGAAATTAAAATTTTGTTTATATATTTTATAGTTTTAATAACTATAGCAAGAACGGGTAAATTTTTTATTTTATTTATTTATTTTTTTTTTTTTTTATAAGTTAATTTATCTAATGAATTTTTATTTTTTATGGCAGCTCCACCGCCTTTTGGTTGCATGAGCTTTAAGGAAGATGATCGAATACTTTTGGATGAAGATGATGATACCGATGAGTATGACCCTCCACAATTCGATTCATCTGGCTTAACTGCCAAAGAAATACAGAGTTCAGTTAATACAAAATTAGAAACTGAACAACAAACATCCACGCCCACGTATCGAGTGTGTCCAGCTGATTATACATTTTGTTTCTCGCTTTGGAGTAATACAGCCAATGGAACACAAATTGTGAAACAAGGTAAGTAATTGGAAAATGAAATGAAGTTTGTGTTAAAATTTTACTTTTTTAGCACCAATTAATAAAAATAAGTATTAGAAAAAGATCAGAGAAATATTTACTTAGTTCTCAGCAAAAATAGTGGACGAATATTTTGAAATTTTTATAAGACATAATAATTAAAAATGAATTTTATTTCGTACAGGAGTAAATTTAATTAATGGTAAAATATATAGAATTTAAGACAAAAATAATATTGTGACAAACGGTAGCAAAGTTCTGTGAAAAATTAAAATTTTCCTGTGGTGAAAAAATTTTACAATTTAGGTGTACCAAATGAAAATTTAAACAAACCCATCAACAATTTTAGTAAATATTCTACTGTTTTAATCACTTTTATATGAGTCTTCATTAAAAAAATAAAAATAAATAAATAAATTAATTTAATATTAAAATTCCCAAATCATACTGAAATATTTTACAAGTTTTTATTTCATTATTTATTTTTTTATTGTCAAAATTCTCTAATCGTTTGTCAAAAATTTATGTAACGCCTTAGTATAAGGAACTAGTAAAGAAACTCTCTCATTTGGTATCTAACGCAACTATCAAAAGTACGTAACGCTAAGAATGTTTAATAAAATTTTGTTTATATGATTGGTGTCAAAATCACATTCACCACATTTCATATGCTCACATAGTTGCAAAAAATTATATTTAAAAGTTATTAAATACTTTTTTACATTTATATTCGCATATTTCAACAAATATAAAAAATTTCATTTTTATTTATTTTCGTTTAGTTTAAAATTCAACAACCAAAAATGAAATGTTAAAAATATTAAAAAAAATATATTTTTTGGTTTGTAAAAAATAAGTACGTTTCGCTTATGAGCGTATGATAAAATATGCTACGAATGTTATTTGAAAGAATAATTTTGGTATTTTTTTCTCACAAGTGTGATGAATACATAAAGCACATGTATGTATGTGAAGTTGTAGTTGTAAAAAAGAGAGCTAGTTTCTGTACTAGTTAATTATACTATGCACTATGAGCAAAGAATACAAAGAAAAGAAACTGGCTCAATTTCCTACAACAACATTTCTTTCTCCTCACATACAAGTTCTGTGTGAATTCAACACACTTGTGAGAGAGAAAAACAACATAAAATAAGCAAAACTTTCCAAAACTTTAAAATTTAAGGAAAATTACACTAGCGACACATTTTTAACTATCACACTAGACATATAAATAAAATTTGACTAACGCAATCTTAGTCAGATTTTTTTTTTTGACAACAGAGTTAGGTTTTTTGAAAAGACTTCCATTCCTTGTATTCTTTGAATAAAATTTCACTAGCTTATAGGCAAATCAAGATTTCATAACATGTTTAACTTATGCCTGTTTAATAATTAAAAATTTTTAAAATAAACAAGTATGATACACTACACCATATTGTATGTGCATCAAAATTCGGAGAGGGGTCTTATATGGTCTTATATAGAGCGGTACTTATATTAAGCATAGTATTTATTTCTATGATCCCCGGATATGGGCCTTATATAGAAGCTACGGTCATTTATGGACCGATCCTCATAGAATTTGGCAGCGTGGTTTCTACTAATATAAAACAAATTTGTGGCAAATATTAACGTGATATTATCATTTGTATGGGATTTATGCCCGTTAAAGTAACTTTTGGAAGAGAATTTTATATGGGAGTTATGGTTAATTATGGACCGATATTATTGAAATTGGACGTAAGGGTTTTTACTCATATAAGATCTACATATACATATGTGTCAAATTTCATTAATATATTGCTATATTTAAGGCATTTGTTATCATTAAACACCTCTTCCGGGGGGACATTTGTATAGGGACTAGATGAAATAATGGACCGATCACAACCAATTTCAATAGGCCAGTCTTCCTCGGACCATAAAAGACCAGTGTACCAAATTTCATTCAATTATTTTCAATACTGCTACCTGTAGTTTGTTTACAAGGGCAGACCGACGGTCGGACGTTGTTAAATCGACTCAGAAAATTATTCTAAGCCGATTGGAATACATTAAAGTGGGTCTTACACCAATATTTTTCGGTGTTACAAAACATCGGCGCAAATGCATAATACTTTCCCCACCTAAATATTCAAAACAAAATTATCAAAATTAGAAAACCGCAATTCTTCTTTTAACAAAAACTTCTAAAAATATATGTAAAACTAAATCCGAAATAAATTATATAAATCACCCAGTTATAAGCTATTTCTTACTTCCCCTATATTCATCAAAGTGTTGTTCACAGGCAACTTTATTACTAAGAACAAGATCTCTTAATTATTCATTCTCTTTAATTATTGATTCTCTTACTCTAGTGACAAAACAGTTAAACGTCAAATAGATAGCAACTGCCCGGGTAGCTCAGTCGGTAGAGCATTGGACTTTTAATCCAAGGGTCCAGGGTTCAAGTCCCTGCTCGGGCGATCGATTTTTTTTTAAATTTTTACTCATTAAAAAATATTTTTTAATACATTTAATTTTTTTATTTTCTAGGTTGTTGGAAGGAAAGTACTGAAGGTAATGCCACCTGCAATCATTCAGAATGTGTTAGTTCTTCACCAACCTCTACCTCACGTAATAGTTCCATGTATTATTGTTGTTGTTCGGGGAATTCTTGCAATAACAATGTCTCCGTAGTGGAGCCCTCATTTTTGGAGGTAAATAAAAAAAATATATATATTCAAAATAAGCAAATAAATAATTTAATAATCTTTCTAGTTGTCCAAAACTAATTATGCTGAAGCTTCGAATTTATTAAAACCCAAAGATAAGTTGAATTGGTCGACTACAAGTCTTTGGTTTGCAGTGTTAATATTATGTCTGTTCATAACACTTCTGTCAACATTTATATATTTCCGCAGCATAAGGGAGAAACCCGAACCAGAAGAAGCACCCTTGGCACCCTCGGGTCCTGGTTATAGTTCCAACTTACGTAATGTGGATAATTTAAATTTGATTTGTATGCTGGATAGTGGCAAATATGGCACAGTTATGAAAGGTTTATTACATGATCAAGAGGTGGCTGTTAAAATATTTCCCGAGGCTCATCAGCAGTATTTTATTAATGAAAGAAATATTTATTCACTGCCATTGATGGATTGTCCAGCATTGTTGACATATTTTGGTAAGGTCTTATTACAAACATTTTAATAAATTTCTTCTCTAGTAAAATTTAAAAGTTTGGCCAAATTTTGGACTAAAATCTGAATTACAAGACTAGAAATTAATTTTATTTTTTTCAGGCTATGATGAACGCCATACTATGGAAGGCAAATTAGAATATCATTTGGTTTTGTCTTTGGCACCTTTGGGCTGCTTACAAGATTGGTTGATAACAAACACTGTAAATTTTGAAACATTTTGTGGCATGGTCAAAACTTTAACACGAGGACTGTCCCACCTACACACCGAACTTAGAAGAGGTGAAGAACATAAGCCCTGCATAGCTCACAGGGACCTAAATACGCGTAATATTTTAGTTAAGGCTGATCGTACCTGTTGCATTGCTGATTTTGGTTTTGCTTTAAAAGTATTTGGTCCTCGTTATGAATACAAAGGAGAAGTAGCAGAGGCAGAAACAAAATCTATTAACGAAGTGGGTACATTACGTTATATGGCTCCAGAACTATTGGAAGGAGCTGTTAATTTAAGAGATTGTGAGACTTCGCTAAAACAAATGGATGTTTATTCTTTGGGTTTGGTGTTGTGGGAAGTGGCTACTAGATGTTCAGATTTCTATCCCCAAGGACAGGTTACACCACCATATAAAGCTCCTTATGAATTGGAAGTGGGTTCCCATCCCACTTTCGATCAAATGCAATCTTTGGTGGTAAGACGTAAAGCTCGTCCTCTCTTCCCCACTGGTTGGGGAGGAGGTCCGGCTGCGAAGTTAATCAAAGATACTTGTGAAGATTGTTGGGATCATGATGCTGAGGCACGTTTAACTTCTTTATGTGCCGAGGAGAGAATGCATGAAGCTGCTCTTTTAGGAGCCCGCTTAAACGCCCATCTAACAGCTACCACTCCTGTTCTAAATACCAATAATCTGGGCACTATTCACACAGATACAGATTCAATTTATGAGCATAAACCTCGTTCGCCTATAACTATAACTAATGATACTAATACGGTATTTAATCCACCACCAAATATGAAATTATTTCCTTATCTAAAAGACAACAATGAGCATGCCTCTACATCTTCAACAACCGAAAAAAATCTTTTGATACAACCTCAACAACAATTGCAACCTTATCAAGGAAGAAATCCTTGCCAGGAAAGAAATCTGGCTCCCAAAGTGACACAATATCCTCAAAAACTAATACAGAGTAGCAAGAAACATAGTTTTCAACCACAATCTTCTGAAGATAATGGTTTTTCCTGTTTAGATGATGATGTCTCCGTGGAAGAACTAATTTCCGGCGGTAGTTCTAAAAAGTTTCCCTCTTTGGAACAAGAAGAATCTACTCATATGGGTCAAGGCTTTCCTAAACAACAAAACACTGATCGCAAACTTAAAGGCTGGCATGGTGTCAGAGCTTTAATACAAAAACGACTTTTTCGTAAAAACGATGGACTAGAGAATTCCGACATTTTTCGTCATTTAAATGGGGGAGATGAAAAGTCAAATCTGGTGGAGAAAAATCTTACTAACAAACCAGTCATTATCAGTTTTATAGACAAAGAAAAAACTAATTGTGATAAACCAAGTGCTACCACAACAGCTTTATATTCAGAACACGCTAATGGTTATGTGCAAAATAAAAGACCCAATAATTTAGATTTAAGTCCGGTAACCCAAACTAATGGTTATAAAATAACTCCACCTAATAGTTTGCAATCGAATTCTATAACAACTATAGAAGAAGAAGGGGTACTTAATGGTGTAATAGATGTTGAAAACAGTCAAGACAATGCAGACGAGGTAGACGGCGTAGTAGAATATAGATTAAAAAGTCTGGACAAAAGAAAGTCTACACCCTCCCACTTGGTAACCAGATCTAAATCTACAAACTTATCCATTGATAACACAAATGGCCACTTAAATGAAGCAGAACTTAAACAAATTTCAGATATAAATAACACAGTCATTATGAGAAATCACTCCAATTCGGAACCACAATTCAGAAGACAACGAAGTTTAGAAGTATTTCGTGAAGTATTTAATGCACGAGGTAGCAATGAAAGACTACGAGATCCCAGTCAACGTGTCAAGACACCGGGTGATGTTCCACCCTCGGTACGTAAAATAAGAGCTTCGAAAACTTTAAGTCTTTATGATGATCGCATGATGGATTCTTCGCTCTTAAATGCACTTTAGCATGAAGAGGTTCTGCTCTTGGAACTATAGGAGCAGAACTTTTGATACTCACTGAATTTGAAATCATAATCATACTCATATTCAATTAATAACATACATATATATATTTATTATATTGTATAATTATAAATATTACAGGACAAACAAAAAATAAAAAATCACACAGATCATACACACATATTCTTAGATTATACACAAACAAACGTATAGATGATAACATATTATTAAAAAATTATATAACACTTAGAAAAACATTAATTAACAAGCGACCAAAGTAAAAGTTTCTTATAATTATAGCGAGATTAATTTTGTAGAGAACTTTGTCATTTTTTTTAGTTTTTTATAGAGAATAATACAAAAGAAGTAAAAATGCAAAATGTGTTAAATGTATTTATGTAATTTAATGTATTTTTGTAGTAACATTAGCTTAGTAATCATAATCATTAAAAGAAACACGATTTCATAGATTAAGCGAAAGAGGAACAGGTCAAGTCATTTGCAATTTTTATAGAATGCGTTTTTCAATTAATTTTATTTATGGCAAACATATCTTAAGTCTTTAGAAAAACTGAAAATAATTTAGCAACAATTATTTTGAATATAAATTATTTCACGTAGTCTATGTCTAAATGTTGGCATTTCTTTTATTTAGTTTGTTATTAATGACTTGATCAAATGTTATGAACTAAACTAATTGATCGTTAAACTAAGTGTTGAGAACAGTCTTTATATTATACATATTTAGTTTAGAAATAATAGCATTCATATTAAAATATTCAAAATATTTCATATTTCTTTCGTTGAAAGTAAACAAATTTTATAGTTATTTTATTAAATTAATTTAAAATTTTATTGGAATTGCACTGAAACGACTTTAAGCTAATTAATGGCAAATTGATCAACGTACCAATTAACTTATTTTCTCCAAAAGAACATATGTAAATCAATTTAAACTTGTTACAGGAAAAAAAGATTTTTTTGCGAAATTTCTTTTTATTAAAAATAAATAAAAAATAAAATTAAAAAAGAATTTTTATTGATGTCTGTATTTTTCCCATTTCTCTTTTAATTGCCTTTGTTTTGCCCATTTTACTTATTTTCTGTAATTTTGATCATATTTCTTGCAAATGATCTCTGTAATTTTATTTATATAATTATTAGCAGCTTATGTTTTCAACACATAAATATGAAATATAAAATGTTAGTTTTTATGTAAAAATTAATAAACAAAATTAACAATAAAATCATTAAAAATCTTAGTATAACAAATCCTTTAAATGTATACATATTAAATGTTTGTATGGACTCAGTATAGAATTTCACCACAAAAAAGGCCTTCTAGAAAATTTTTTGTAAAACAAATAAAAACAAAATACAATTCAATTAATTAAAACATTAACTTTTATATTTTATACATGTAAATACAATTAAACAATTATTTATTTAAACATAGAAAAAGAAGAAAAAAACATTATGAAAAGCCTTCTTTAAATAAATTATAATAAGTATTGAATTGATTATTCTTTTGTATAATTTTTAAAGCTTATTTTATATTAAACAAGATAAAATTGAAAGATAAAAAACTTTAAACAATTTATTTAAGATTCTATAAAATTTAGTAACAAATAAAAAAAGAAACACTTTCATATAAAGAAAAATAAAACATTTAAACAAAAAAAAAGTATCATATGTATGTTTTACTTAAAAATGCAAATTTCTTTAAGGCAGTTTAGTGTTCAGAAGTAACTTATTTGAATTTCAATTATTCAAATCATTCAAAAGCTATATCCGTTGTTTAAGTTGTAGGAGAACGGGTTGACTTGGTTTATTAATCAACAACGTAAGAACATCCAAATCATCATCATCACCTTGCCATATTATTTCATAATTGCGTATGATCTGTACAAAAACAAATTGTAAGCCAAATTTAGCATGAAATACTTTAAAGAGAAAATAAAAAAACAAACCCTTAATAATAAAACTAAAATATTTTGTTCAGCCAGTCTTCGTGCTATGCAGGCACGCATGCCATGTCCAAAGGGTAAAACCAAATAGGGATTTGTTGCACTTCGAGCATTATTGAGCCATCTCTCTGGTTGAAATGATAAAGCATTTTTAAAATTCTTTTCCAAACGACAAGCCACCATATTTTGTGTAACTACTACAGTCTAGAATAAAAAAACACATTGTAAATGAATTTAAATTCATTTTTTAATAACTTACCTCTTTGGGCACATGATAGCCACCTAAAATTAAGTCTCTAGATAAAATACGTCCCACTCCCACGGATATGGGATTTAAACGAAATACTTCTTTTAAAACAGCCCTAGTGTATGGTATACCAGTATTAAGACTATCACTGAAAATTGGATCTTCAGGATGCTTCATTATTTTTAATGATTCTTCATAAAGTCGTTGTTGCACCAAAGGATGTCGGGATATATGATATAAAGCAAAGGCTGTTGTATAAGAGGTGGTATCTATACCAGCCAATAACAAATCGGCTGCTGTTCCTACCACATCACACAAATCTAAATTAGGATTTTTTAAATATTCTTCTATCAAACAAGTTCTACTTAAAGATGAAGGATTTTCTGTAGAATCTATACAGGTATCTTTGAAAAAAGAAAGTTTTTGGGAAACTAAATCTACCGCTACACTTTCCATGTATTCCTGAGATTTGCGTATTTTTTTATACGAAGACGTTTCAAAATAACGCCATAAACGTAAACCCTGGTCGGTGGGTAAAATATTGCTATTGGTGGTTTCTGCTGCCTGCATAAGTTTGGAAGATCTGGAACTACTTAGTTGTTCTGGCTCAGAAAATGAATTTAAACGTTCACCAAAGGTTATTAAGCAAGTTACTAGATTTTAAGATAAAGTTAAATTTACATAAATAATTTATTCTAAATTTGTATATATTTTTATATGTACTTACATTCAAGATTTAACCTGGTTAATTTAGGTAAAATATCTACGTTTTCATTTTTCGTCATAAATTGTACAAATTCTTTAGTAACTTCATCCACTTCGAGTAAATAACTACGCACACTTTTTGGTGCACTAAGTTCTTTTTGCAATTCTGAGCGTAAACGCCACCACTCTGCACCGTTGCTAAAATTTTCTTTCTTTTATATAATTTTTGTATTTCTAACATTTTTAAAAACTTACGTTGGCAATAAACCCGCCGATCTATACACATGTGGCCGATCTTTACGATATTTTTCCAAAGCCAAATGACTTCTCCTTAAAGGATGCTCTTTTTCATTTAATAATGTAGCTATGTCCTTAGGATCGTACAACCATACTATGTCCTCACCCGGCACCATAGTTTCTTTAATAATTGATCCATATTTTTCATATTTATCAGCACCGGCTTTATGTAATGCCTGCCATGAATATTGTCCCACAACTGGCAGATATTTATAAATGTTTCCTAAACCTAAAGGACCTCTAGGTCCTGGTATATCTTGGTAAGGTTTAGCAAACTGTGATTTTGTACAAAATGTTCTTCTTTTTGGTAATTGTAATTTTCGTAAATACCTCATTTTCTCAAGATCTATTGTAGATTTCAGAGCTGTTCAGTTGAGTTTGTTTATATCGTTTTTAAAGGTGGTTTTACAAAGACTAAGGTTTTTGTAGATAATAAAAATATAACAGCATCAAAAGAATAAATAAAAGCTGTGAATAATAATCTCCGATGATGATTGCCGAATGCAGCCGAAAAATGTAAAAAAAATCTACACAAACCAAAAATTTGGTTCGCGAGTATCATAAAACAAACAAACCAATGCTCCTCTCATGAGCGCTATGTTGGTTCGCCGCGAACCAAAAACTTGATATTTTCACACGAATCTACTTATATATTAGTTTGTGTGCCGCTGGTTCGCGACGAACAAATTTGGCTATCGGAAACCCATTTTCCGATCAGTGCAGCGCAGCGTCATCTGTCAGTCAGTTGTAGCAGATTTCATAGCCATAAGAAGAAAATTCTTGCCGCGGAAATTCATGAGACGGCAACTCTACTCAAAATCTCGCCGACATCATAAGAAAAATTATGAAAAATTTAAAAAAAAAAAATAATGTTAATTTTGTAAATTTAAGGAATTTAATGAATTTACTAAATGTTTTACATTAAATTTGCTAAAAGTTTGACCAAAATCGGCGGCTTGCCGAAATTTTTAACGTGGGGACGGTTTTTGAAAATAATCGGCGGCTCGACTCAGCCACCTGTAAGATTAGTTGACGCAGGTTTCTGCTTGCTAGCTGGAGCAATGTAATCAAAACAAAAGCTTTTTTACTACAAATTTAAGCTTTGAAGTAAAAGAAGCGATTCCAAAACTGTGTTTTTGAGGGAATATTAAAAAGTTCATTTTTTTTAACTGAGTCAATGCCCATTAAGAGTACTCTGAAGTAAGCTAGGAATGGTAATTTATGTATACATGTTGGAAAACAATTTTTAGATGAATAAAACTGCTCTATCTATAAAGATCCAAGGTCGATATAGGCATTTGAATAAACTTTTAACACAAAAATATATAAATATTTGTTTGTGTCAACTTGTGATATGTAAAGTATTTAAAGTATTGCTTAGACATACCCTAAAGAAATAGTATTACAAAACCCCACAAACAAATATGAGGAATTTCAAAAATTTTCGAAACTCTTTGAAAACGACATTATGTGTCTTTTATTTATAGTTTTTTAAAAAAAAAAAAAAAAACAGGAAAACTGTCGATACATATTTTTTAAATTTTGCAGCTTTTTGATAGAAAATTTGCGCACATAAATGAAATTAAATTTAGAGAACAGAATTTTAAAGAGGAAGTGATTCCCTATAGTTTGAGCTATATCTCGCTGAAGTCAGGAAACAGGACATGGAATACCATCATCACAAACTTCGATATAATCGGCGTAAATATTTGTAAAATGTATGTTTTCTGCTACTGACAAAAATATTGTGTAAACAGATTTTTTTTAATAAATGACACTGCCGAGTCAAAGGGGGCGTTAAAAAATTTTTAAATGCAAAAATTTTGAGCTCTTTTTAAAATTTTCTCCAAATTTGAAAAGTATCTGCAAAGAATCATCTAAATGGTTAAAATTGATGATGTAAAAAAAATTAAGAACATCATTTATACCGGCTGCAGTGGCAATCTTTTCCAAACAATTTCGCTTGCTGACAACTACCATTTAGTCTAAATTACATTAATATTGATGTCAAATGAAAGTATTACATTAGCTTAATACCAAAATTCAGGGATGCCAAACGAAAATCCCGATCTCGAAAAAATCGGGCTTTCTTTTCAGTGTACTTTAATAAATATTAAAAATACAGTAATAGTTTTGATATGTGCTGATAGTACTTTAGAAATTCTATTCAATTACGTTCTTTTGGTTGCAATAAAACAATACTTCTATTTTTAAGATTAACAAAACATAATAGTATCGAATTTTGATCTAAAAAAATTGAATGGGCGACTATTTACATTCCAGGGCAAAGAAAACGAACAAGCATGATATAAATTCGCGCAGTAAATGTATAAATTTTAAGGTGATCAATGTTGTTGTTTATAGTGTTAAACAAAAAATGTGTTAATATAAACAAATTTTAATTAGGGAGTTTTATTTTTAAATATTTCATATTTAATTTTAAGTTATAGTGAGTTATTTATATGCTTAACATTTAGCTCAATTATAATTAAAAATATGTACTAGAAATATTCCAACTGCATTAATATGTTTATTATACAAAAGCGACTATACTTTCTTGTTATACTTTTTTACACTTCTAAACGATGGTATTTCGACACAAAAAGAATGCACTAAATAGTATAATCTAAAAAATATTAGAACTGCGGCACATTACCTCCCGAACGGTGACAATTCTTCCATAAGAAAATGATACCATATTTAACTGTTATTAACAACATGAGGTGTCGCTTTAGTTTAAATTTTGATAGAAAATGTTGGCAGGGATGCTTTACATGCATAAATACTGCTTAAGAAATAAATCAAGATTACCGGCACTGTTGAATTTTTAATAAATTTTCTTTTCCGCAAAAGCACTATTTTTGGTCAAAAAAAGTTACATATATATCTTTCCCCGCTCTCTGTTAGTTTTCGAGTTATAGGTACTTTAAGTTATGATGTAAGAATGCAATTTTCTTCTTCCTCCTTTAATGAAAATGAACAATATGGTTATCTTTGGAGAGGTCTTGAGAAGGCCTTTCGATTGATATATAAAATGTGTCAAATCATTAACCCATGATAAGAAAATATGATATTATTACTTTTTATTTTAACTTTTTTTGCAAAAGTACTGTTATCTCAAAAATATATCAATATAACGGCACTCTCCTATACATCAAATCATTTAGAGAACATTTCAAGCTTTCATATGATCCCCATATTACACCCCTAGCCCACTAAATAACAAAAATATAGCAATTTAAAATTTAATATGCAGAGAAATGAATCGATTTTTACTCGGAATATATTTGTTAGTATCATAATTTAAATGTATAATAAGTCTTATTGCTTTATCATTTTTACAATTTTGTGAACAATTAAATAAATAAAAATGAAAAATCAAGATTACCAGCACACTTGATTTTTAAATAATTTTTTTAATGATTTAGTAACATTTTAATTCGCGATTAAAGTAATGTAAAAATTTTTGATGGGACTCTAAAGTCTTGATACATTTTTCTAAATATCTTTATTAATGCATGTGATTTATTTTATATTAATACCATTTAAAACTATGTTCCAATACCTTTCTAATGACATATAACATGACCAAAATCATTAATTCCTTGAGAGGAAAATTATTAATTTTTTTTGATGTACTGGCACTTACAAATTTTTTTCTAAAAAAGCGAAGTCAGTGTTTGACATATATGGAGGAGGAAGTGCTTTAGCCCGGCCGAAGGCCGGCTACACAAAAAAATCGTTCATTAACATTAAAAAATATTTTTTAATTTCAACTGTGCTGGTAATCTTGATTTTTTCCAATAGTTTTCCATTCAAATTTGAAATTAATAAATGATTCACTTACCGCCTAAACTGTTCCCATTTTTTATAAGAATCTATAAAAGCACACACACTGATAAAATTATAACAGGTGAAATTTTCCACAACGTTTTCTTTCTCACATTTTGTCTAATTTTTTAATGTTTTTTTAATTTTAATTTCAAAACACTTTAATTTCTACTACAATTTGTTAAAAACACTTTTTACAATTTATTTTAGTACTTAAATTAAGTTTTTATTTCCAATATTTTTGTTTTTGCGATGCAACCGAAATTTTCTGCAGTTTACTATTTACAATGTTGCCAACTGTAAATTTTTATGATTAAATTAAGCGCATTTAATTAATAATGTGTTTTTTTTTTTGTTTGCTGGGGGGGGGGAGGGTGTGTGTGAAATGAACACTTTTTGGCTATAGCATATCTATATTAGACAATTTTTTATCAAGACAAACGTAAAAATCAACCCGAATTTACGTAGTTCACCATGTAAAAGTTGCTTTATTTTTATTCTTATGGGAAAATAAGGAAGAAAACAATATTAACAACAATGTTAAAATTAATACATTTTTTTTAACATTAATAAAGTTTTTTGTAAAACCGGCTTAAAACCTTTCTCCTCTAGATATATCGAACACCGGCTTCGCTGGTTAAACATTTTTGAATACCAAACATTTTTTTAAATACCGCAAAATCAAAAAAAAAATTAATTTTTCTACCTGAAGAGATAATGAATATTGTTATGTTATATAGCATTAAAAAGATATTTGAAAGTATTTTCAAGTGGTATCATTTAGAACGCATATGTATTAATATAGATACTCAGAGAGATACTCAGAGAATTATATAAAAATTTTAGAGGCCCATAACTCATAAATAAAGAGCGAGCGGTAAAAATTTGTTACATTACCTTAATCACAAGTAAAAATGCCACTGAGTTAAAATTATTAATGTATAATAATAATGTAATAATGTACCTATTAATTTTACAAAAAAATTACCAATCAAAAAAATAGAAACAAATATCAAAACAATATCCATTTTTTGCACATATGCAATTTTTCATGAAAAAACATCATTTTTTAAATTAAAAAAACTTTGGATTGATTATAAAAAAACATTTTGTAAAACAGTTTCAATTTTAAAAAATCCTATTTTCAAAATTAAAAAAATTTTCAGAAAAGTATCAATTTTCAGAAAATAATACAGTTTTCAAGAAATTTTCAAGAAAAAGTTTGTACTTGTAGAAATATTTTGAAGCAAGGAAAATCTCCGGAATATATAAAAAGTGTAGCAGTATATTTAGTTTCCCGAATGCATTTTTTAATCTTTATATATACCCGTATTCTATAACTAAGTGAGAAATTGTTAATTTAAAAGTTTCTATTAATTAAAATAAGGTAGGTATTTAACATTAAATCGATTGGTTTTTTGACTAAAAGTATTCAATTATAAAATTAAATAAATCTTCACTTTGTTAATAACTTTTTTCGACTCAAAAAATTTCCGGAAGTTACAGAAATATTTAAAAATACCTACTAATTTTAATATACATGAATAGAAATTTGATCATTGAACATATTATTTATATTACACAGGTTGACAAAAAGAAAAATCTTTTCTGCGACACGGAACACGTGTTATTATAAAGTACTAAGTCTATAAATAATTTTGGAATTGACTCTGGTTCTGGCGATAAATCGCTATTTGTAAAATTGACGAAGTTCCATGATATATTGAAGCATATCTCGAAAACGACTTGTCTGATTTGGCTCAATAAAATATCCAAAAATTCGAATTAAAATTGCTATGTTACTTATGCACACATTATTTTTTAATACACTCATCAGATATGGAGATATAGCCATATTTTATAAAAATAAATAAATAAATAAATTTCGTGCAAAATTCCAACGTTTTTTTTTTATCATAAAAATTCTCATTTACGAATTAGACAATGTAATCCTTAATTTTTTTAATTGTAATTTTTTTTACATAAAATAGGCTTAACATCTCCATAACTTATTGAACCAAATCAGGCAAATTGTTTTCGAGATATGCTTTAATATATGGTGCAACCTCGTCAATTTTAGAAATAGTAATTCAAAAAAGTGGTTTACACAACCTATCTACACGTAACAGAATATGTAAGATTTTTCTGCCAGAGAGTGTCAAATTTACTCTCTAAGAGAATTTACTCACAATTATATTCAAATATTATATTATAAGAAGTATTTTTGAGACTGTTGTGATGAGATTTCTCTACACAACTATGTTATAAAATGAACTGTCAAAAAAAAAAAAAAAAAAAATAATAATAATAATATATTAATCATTATAATAATAATAATAATAATAAATAAACATATACGAAAGTTTGTTTGTGTGGTGTATGTGTATTTTGGAAATTACTAAAAAAAACAATGTTTTTTGTAAAATTGTTTCCTTTTAATGATTGTTTTACATTTTAAAAATAATTTTTATAAAAATTTTGCTAAAAAGTGCGTATTTTTTAAACAAAAAGTACATGTTTACTTTGTGACTTATTGAAGATAATGATATATTATAGGATTTATTAGAATAACCGGCGTTATTCACATATTATATCAGCGTTAATCGCAATTGTAGACCTAGAATAGGCTTCGTAATAACGTTCATCCGTGCCGCAGAATCTGTGTTGCCCAGTTTTATTGTTTCATATTTTTTTAACTTTAATAAAACAATTTTGATTCAAAATTTTGTTAGAAAATATTTTATTCCAATAAATAAAATTGTGTATTAAAAAAACGCTTTTAGAATTTTAATTTAAGGAAAATTTGCGTAATATTACTATTATAATATAATTATTAAATTATTTATGAAAATTTTATAAAAGTATATATTTAAAGTTTTATCAAGATAATCGTCAAATTTTTGCCAGAATTGCAGATAATTTTATATTTCTACCAAGTATAAGGGTAAACGTATATAATAAACCATGTAAAAAGTACCAACAAAAATCAAAATGGCGTCTTTTCTGACAATTTTGTTTTAACGCTGCAATAATGCTGCCAAATTTAGTCTACATTAGACAAATTTTTATCGTGATACAAATTTGAGGTTTATCTTGATAAAAATTTCTCTAGTATAGACTCGACGTTAAATTCAATTACAAAGATATTTTTTTCTTATTGACGACTCCTGAAATTTTACTGATCTGGCAACTCAATTGCGCTAATAAGAATTAAAATCAGTTTCATTTCGGATTACGGTTCGCTTTTGTTTTTTGTAATTTTGTGCTTTTTAAATTAGTAAACAAAAAAATTATAAAGAATTGTTTATATAAAAAGAAAAGTGTTGAATTATAAATACAAATTTTGAAGATTCTTTATCAAGTGAAGTACTTTTATTAAAGGTGTTATTTTTAACAAGAAATTACATTTAACTTTGAGTGATTGAATTAGGGCTGCCAGATATCGTGATATCCAAATTTCGGGAATTTTTGTTTGGGCATTGGGGAATGTGTTGGGGATATTACAAATATTTTGGGGATTTTTAGGGGAAATTATGTATTTGCAACTTATGTTTAGTTAATAAAATTGAAATTTTGCAAAATAGTATGTAATTTTGATGATGCTTTGTGATTACGATTATGATGAATTTTTTTTTTGTAAAATATATGATAAATAAATGTTTCTTTGCGTATTTTTGTAAAAAAATATTTTTGAAAATGCTTATAATATGGTCCCCAATTAAATATAATCCCCACAAAGAGAGCCTAATATATTTTTTAAAGATTTTTTATTTTTATACATTAAGGA
Source organism: Protocalliphora azurea (assembly GCA_932274085.1). Classification (NCBI taxonomy): domain Eukaryota; kingdom Metazoa; phylum Arthropoda; class Insecta; order Diptera; family Calliphoridae; genus Protocalliphora; species Protocalliphora azurea. The sequence continues at coordinate 151,770,983 of OW026522.1, forward strand.
TCGTTATTATAACTATCCAATTCCTAAAGTTAGGACGTTATCGAATACATTAACTGTTTGATTATTATAAGTACAAGTTATCCAAAAGTGACCGATAATTTAAAGGACAGAATATCTCACCATTAACTTTTATTGCAAGGTTTATGTATTTAGAGCTGCCATATTTTCTGCTTTATAAAAGAAATAAATACAAATATATTCCGGTGCAATTTTTAATAATTTTTGCGTTTATATTTGTTCCGAAATTGACTTTTATTTTGTTTCAAATCATTTATTTTAAAAATTTCCACATTTTTTATTTGTATTGCCGTTACTGGCCGTTATATTCAAATTGTTAAATTATAAAATTTAATTTAAAACAAAGTTGTAATAACCAAAAATAGGTAAATCTTCCTTTATTGCTCACTTTAGTTTATCTTACCTTTATCTATCTGATACCTTATAGCTAGGTTATAATAACAGCCTTAAGTATAAACAATGGTAAAGCAATGGTTTTGCACAAATATCTCTGCTGGATATTGCCTTGGTTAATATTAATAAAATTTAATCAGGCATGTTGAATAATTTTAATTCTAAAGTTATGTATAGTGCCAACTCCTCTTATTTACAAGATGGTGAATCTGAATTTTAATATATGTATAATGTATTTTTATACATATACATCTGAATAATCTCCAATAATCATAACCTAGTGTCTACATTAGGCATGTTTTTATCAAAACAAACGTCAAAATCAGTATGAATATATACAAGGCAACGTTTGTTAAACATCTGATTATTATTTTGGTTGTTACAGTTGCCAAACTGCATATATAAAAAACAATAATGGAGACGCAATATTGTTGTTTTTGTGCAACTATTGCCACCTTCCACAAATTCGCGTTAAGTTTGACGTTTGTCTTGATAAAAAATTGTCTAATGTAGACACTATGTATGAAAGAATGTCATAAAAAGACATTGACGACAATCGTGATATGTAACAGTGTTTTTAAAATTTTCCGGTCAGATTTAGAATTTTGTCGTTACAGTAGAAGCACTCAGAATTGGGAATGTTATTTTAGTGCCACAGAGTATTAGTTATTTAAACTAAAAAAAAGTATTTATTTTGAATGATAAACGACTTTTTGTTGAGTTGGGATTTTTTGGGGAATTCTTTTAAATTTTGCCGTTGCCCAGAAAAGTATCTGGCAGCCCTGTATTGAATTAGAAGAGAATATAAAAATCAAATAAACACATACACGGCTTTGTCATGTTGGGAATAAGAGAAGAAAAATAGTGAAGTTAACCGTATGCAGTGTTGATCAAGAAATAAGCAAAATATTGTTGTTGAAAAAGATGTGTTTAGTGAAGACACTATTTAGGGTTTGAAAAAATGCTTTCTATAGCACAGACACAAGTTTAAACTAATAAATAAAATGTGCAGAAAATTATATTTTAAGAAAATTAATCGGTTAAATTACGGGAATAATAAGATTTGACTAATAACTTCAAAATAACAACAAATAATGAGCAAAAAGATGTGTGTAAAAAATCGATCATTAATTTAAGGTGTTTGTAAAAATTCATTCGCGTAAATAGCCGTATCGAACAGGTATGTAATACTTTTTATATCATACAGCTCTATATGGTTGCGGCATTATGCGTTTGTGCTGATATTAGTAACGCAGAGAAAAAAAGTCTTCGCCTCACCTTAAAGTATACCGTTCGACTCAGAATCACTTTCCGAGTCGATTTATCAATGTCCGTCCATCTGGACGGCTGGCTGACTGTCTGTCCATGTAAACCTTGTGAACAAAGTACAGGCCACAATTTTAAAGATAACTTGATGAAATTTGGCAAAAATAATTACTCTGACACAGGGACGAAGCCTATTGAAATTGGTTATGATCGGTCCATTATTTCACGTAGCTCCCATACAAATATAATTTTAACGATCATAAATGCCTTAAATAATTTAACATTTTAATGAAATTAGGTACAAAAAAGTCTTGTATAACTTGTAAGTCTTGTAATCTTCGTGCCAAATTTCATATTTGACATGGCTCCCAAAAATCACATAGATCCCATACAAATGCTACTATAATTATTCGATAAAAATAAGTTTTATATAAGTAGAAATCACAGTGCCAAATTTCATAAGGATCGGTACATAATTTACCATAGCTCCCATATAAACCCACTTTCGGGAATCTCCCTAAAGTGAATATCTATTACGTTGATACTGTATTCGTATATTTTATTTTCCACTTAGTAAAAGTATCGGTTCACAATTGGCCACAGGTCTAATACAAGACCCCACCTCGTGTAGAGTATCATATGGTTGGGCTTGACCGACTATATCTTTCATACTTGTTAATTTTAATTATAATTTATAATAAATTGATTAAAAAAACATAACATAACTTTATTTGTTCTATGCTTCTAAATAAAAATGTGAATATTCAGGATGAATAAAAAGTACATACTTTCTTTTACAAATATTAATAATGTTTTTTATCTCTATATAACTTAAAAAAATGTTTATATTATTTACAAGTCAACTATTTCTTATCTAGTTTCTTTCAACAAACTGCACTTTTCTTATTTTTGCCGGTAAAACAAATGTCATATCTATGCTTTTCGTTTATTTTCTTATCTTATCAAAGAGATTATTAAATTCTCCAACAACTGCGCAAAGTATTTTAGAAAATTTCACGTTTAGTCATAAATAAAATGGAATTCAAAGTGAATAGAAGTGCTTTTATTTTAATAATACTTTTAATAAATTTAACATGTCAAATTCAGGCCAAAGAAATATTATGTTTATTAGGCATTGGAACTGAAACAGCACTAAAATGGTAAGTTCTTTTAATATTTCAACATTAAGAGATTAATAAATTTATTATTTTTTACTTTAAGGAATAAAGTTTTACTAACCGAATTATCAGCAAAAGGTCATGATTTAACTGTTATTACACCTTCCATATGGAATTTAGAGGAAGAAACAAATATCAATTTCATACATTTGGAAAATACGCATAAATTTCTTAAAGAACGTTATGAAAATAATACCCAAAATACGTTAGAACTAAGTAATTGGAAATTAATTGTTAATTGGTATGATCAACATATGGCAACATGTCGTGGAAATTTAGAATCTATAGGTTTATCAGAAGCCTTACATTTGGCCGCCTTGAAGGGAAAACGTTCTTTTGATTTAATTATTTATGATGTAACTTATGGTGCCGGTTGCTTACTGCATATGGCTTACTTTTATGACGGTATACCAATAGTTGGTATAACAAGTTCTACCTTAACATCGGATATTTTAAATATTAACCAACAAAGTTCTATTTTAAATGCTGCCTTAGATCCTTATACTTTGAGTGATTTTTATAGGAATATGAATTATTGGAGGAGATTGTATAATACAGCTTTATATGGATTTGATTATTTGTAAGTTATTTTTTATAATTCTATATCGGTTTCTGATTAATAATTCCTGAATAAGAGTAAAAATAAAATTAATTTCATTTAAATTGAAATTTCCGAGATTTTAGACAAAGATTTTATTTTAAAATATTTAATTTCAGTTATTGTCAATGGGTAGTTAGACCTGTCATTGAGGGTCTTTGGTCTCATAATAGACATGTTAAAAATGTTAAAATACCAAAATCCTTAAATGAATTAATGCCACGCTTTAAAGTCTTCTTAGTCAACCATCATCCTGTCTTACACACCTTAACATCATTGCCAGGAAATATCATACCGGTACCAGGTCTTCATATTAAAACTGAACCATCCTCCGAACTTAGGCCGGAACTTTTAAAATTTATTGAAAATTCTAAGTCGAATATAATTTTAATCGATTTGCAGTTGAATCAATTGGGAGATAGTCACTTGATGACATTATTTGAAGTAATTCGTAAATTTCCTCAATATAGTTTTATTTGGAATACCTATAAAACTAAGCGTGTGACAAAAATTAAACCCTCTAATTTATATATGGAAAGTAATTTAGAAAAGCAGAAGTTATTGTCACTTACTAGAGATTTAACTAAAATTGAGTTTGTATTAACAACTCCTGATATCTTAAACATTCAAGAGTGTTTGTTCTATGGCATACCAATGATAACAGTGACATTGAAACCAGAACAAAGATATGTGAGTATGATTTTCGAAAGCTTATTTTTCTTAATACCTATAAACTCTTGTGTTTCTTTTTAGTTGGCCCAACGAATCATAGAGCAGGGTTTTGGCATTAACTTACAATTAAGTGATTTAATTTTTACTACTTTACACTCAGCATTTGAAAAATCTTTAACTGACCAAAATCTTTTTCAACGTGCCCAGCTTTTACAGCAGTCTTTCAAAAATCAGCAAAATCCTTCATTGGATACCGCCATTTGGTGGATAGAAAACTTGTTGGAAAATCCACAAATAAATGATTATTTGATTTCGGACCAGAATAATACATTAGAATTTTTTGCCCGAAATTCTTTTGACATTATTTTGCTATTTGAAATTTTAATTTTAAGTTGCATAATTAACACAATATTCATATGTAGACAGACTATAAAAAATTTTAAGAAAATGTCGAAGACTAAGAGAAAAACGACAGAAAAGAAGGAGGAGAAACTTAAACAGTTGAAGAAGGATAAAAAGGAAAAGGAAAAGGCTAAGACATTATAAATACTATGGTACAATAAGTAAGGCAACGACACTCTACCAAAAAAACCTATGTATTGTGAACTTTGATTTTGACATTTCACATTTTGGTTTAAAAATAAAAACACGACTTTTTACGTAATAAAAAAAATTAAATGGATGCAATTACAAAAAAGTGTGTTCGTTTACACAAAAATTTGTACTGTCCAGTGAAAACTTTTATTTGATTTGAGGGAACAAATCAAGATTACCGGCACTGTTGAATTTTTAACAAATTTTCTTTTCAGCAAAAGCACTGTTTTTTGTTAAAAAAGTTACATAAAAATCTTTCCGCGCACTCTGTTAGTTTTCGAGTTATAGGTACTTTAAGTTATGATATAAGAATACAGTTTTCTCCTTCCTCCTTTAATGAAAATGAACAATATGGGTATCATTGGAAAGGTCTTGTGTCAAATCATTAACCCATGGTGAGACAATATGTTATCTCAAAAATATATCGATATAACGGTACTCTTCTATATATCAAATCATTTAGAAAACATTTCAAGCTTTCATATGATCCCCAGATTACACCCCTAGCCCACTAAATAACAAAAATATGGCATTTTAAAATTTAATATTCAGAGAAATGAATCGATTTTCACTCGTAATATATTTGTTTATATTATAATTTATGACTATATATGTAATGTGGATATCATTAGAAAGGTCTTGAAAAAGCCTAGTCACACATATATATATATATATATATATATACGGATATAATTGGAAAGGTCTTTAAATCTCAAAAATAAAAATAAATGAATAAAAAAATACTTAGTAAATATTATTTAATTTACATTTTTATTTGAATTATAGATAAAAAATTTAAACAGGAGTTTAAAAAATGTTTGGAACAAATCAAGGTTACCAGCACAGTTGGAATTAAAATATATTTTTTAATGTTAATAAAGGTTTTTCTGCTTTCTCTTCTATGTATATCGAACACCGGCTTCGCTGAATAAACTTTTTTTGAAAATCAAAAATTTTTTGTAACTACCGGTATTCTTTTTAAATAATTTTTCATTTTTATTTAATTTTTCACAAAAATGATAAAGAAATAAGACTTATTATACATTTAAATTATAATACTAACAAATTAATTTTTAAAGTGCCATATTTTTGTTATTTAAAGGGCTAGGGGTGTGATATGGTTATCATATGAAAGCTTGAAATGTCCTCTAAATAATTTGATATATAGGAGAGCACCATTATATAGATATGTTTTTGAGATAACGTTACTTTTGTAAAAAAAAGTCAAAATAAAAGGTAAAAAAATATCATATTTTCTCACCATGGGTTAATGATTTGGCACATTTTATATATCAATCGAAAGGCCTTTCCTATGATACCCATACTGTTCATATTCATTATAGCAGGAAGGAGAAAATTGCATTTTTATATTATAACTTCAAGTACCCATAACTCGTTAACTAAGAGCGAGCGGTTCAAAATATTTTACATTGTTGTAATCATGAATAAAAATTCTACTGAATCATTATCAAAAATATTTAAAAATCAAGTGTGCTGGCAATCTTGATTATTGCCACGAAAATTATCGCAAAATTAAAAAAATTGTATTCTTACATTTAAATTTTATTAAAATTGCATTTAAAAACATTAAATATATTTTACTCGTATTTATAATAAAAGCAAAAATTAAGTTTTTATTCACTAAAATGCTTATATTTTGATAAAAACTTTATTGTTTTTTGTAGGTGTTTTATGTTTATTTCTTTGCGCCCAGCTTTCGTGGTTTTTTTTCCCGATTTTAATAATTTTCCGTTCACGTACTTTTTGTTTACAGTTTTTTTTTTTTTTTTTTGATAGTAAAATCTTAAATTTATTCAGTAATTACTCAGTTTACTGGATTTTACTGGAAAAGTAAAAGAATGGCCCTAACATAGTGTTTACATTAAAGAATTTTTTATCAAGATAAACGTTAAACTTAACGCGAATTTGTGGAAGGTGGAAACAGTTGCACAAAAACAACAATATGGCGTATTCATTATTGTTTTTTATATATGCAGTTTGGCAACTGTAATAAGCAAAATAATAATCAGCTGTTCAACTAAGATTACCTTGTATATACTCGCACTGATTTTGACGTTTGTTTTGATAAAAATTTGCCTAATGTAGACACTAGGTAAAAGTAAACAAAAAATGTAAACAAATAATTACAACAACAAAAAATTTAAACAAATAAACAACAATATGACACTATATTGCTGCCAATTAATCTGCCTTGGTAAATACTATATTAAATAGTAAAAGTATTTAAAACTTATTTAAAAGAAAATAAAAATTTTCTAAATTTAGTTTAAAATCATATATGACAATTTTTCATTGAGCACTGAGTTTTCTTTACCATTATTTGAAAATAATGAAAATATAAAAAAATTTTCTTACCATTTTATGATGAAATTACAAAAAATTACTGAAAAAATAATTGTTTGTATAAAAAACATATTTTTCAAATATGTTTTTAATACTTCTGCATTAGTTTAATATCATTTTAATAAAGATTTTTAAATCATTTAAATAAAAATCTTCATTACAGCTATATAATAATTACATGTAATTAAAAAAATAATTTGAATTATACGAAAAATTCCGCTAAATACTAATAATGAATTTATAAAATTTGATCATTATTTAATGTTAATAATTTTATTCTTTTTATATAATTATTAATGAAGATATCATTAAAAGTATTCTTTAGTCGATTTATTGAATTACTCTCATGTATGTTTAAAATTTAATATTATTTTAAGATTTTATTTGGAAGAGGAAAAGGACTTAATAAAACACATTTTAATATAAATAAATATTATACATTTATATAAAATATAATATATTTATTTAACCTTAGGGTTAATAATATGAAAAATAACTCGTGTTTAAAACGTCCATCATTGCACCTAAAGTTCTAATTATAAGAAATAAATTTCTTTAATACCTTCAACAGTTGATGTAGAAGAATATTTTTCTGTTACACTGTGTAATCAACTTATTGCCATCAATTTTTTTCAATCGAACCACTTACCATTTGAAATCAAAATCTCATATATGTCTATCAAATAAAAACGACTTTCAATTATTTATAGTAAACGTTATTTATTTTTTTATTCTTTATTGCTTAAGTTTTTTATTTTTTTTTTTATTTTTTTTATTCTTTAAATTAAATATTTTACAATTATTTTTAAATAAATTTTAAATTTAATCATATGTTAAAAGAAGTACGCAAACAAATTCGAACCAAATGTGATCACACTCAAATGTAATATTAAGGCAATTTATTTTCATTAATGAACTTTTAAATAACTAAAAAATTTACAATATTTAGCAACTTTTAAATTACATATTAGTTTAAATATTTATATGCAACTTGAAAAAAGCAATTCATTTTTAAAAAATATGAAAAAAATGCTAAAAAAAATTAAATTGCCAAATTTGGTAACATGCAACCAAACATCTAATTCGGGGCGTTCATACTTTTTAATTGGTATTTTATTAAATATTTTACAATAAATACATATTGTAGGTACTGTTTAAATATTCTTTTTTTTAATAATAATTACATTTGATATAAATATATAAATACTTGAAAATAATTACGCACTCTTGATATACAATTGTTTGGTTGTTTGTTGTTATGAGTTTAATCTAATAGATAATGTTCAACTAAATTATAAATAGTATTAATTTTTTAATTAATTTAAAATATTTATTTTTGTAATTATAAATTAACTATGATTAAATATATGTTTTAATAAAAATGATTTAATTTGTTTGTGATTTAAAATAATGTTAATATGGCAAGATTAATACATGATTTATACAATTATTTAAACGTATTCAAAAGCATTCATTTTTTTTTATTTATTTTATAAAATACAATGATGATCATTTATTTAATTGAAGAATAAATACATGAAAATTTAAGTTTGTGAAATATTTAGAAGTTGGAAACATAATTGGAACGACTAAGCGATGGGCGATGTTGTAAGCTTTTCCTCGGTAAGGAAAGAAGTTATCTTGACATACATAGATAAGAGTATTAATAGACAAATTGTTTTATTACAAAATATACTTCTCTTGGAGAATTATTATGTAGGTGTTCTCTAACCTTGGGTTTAAAATAGAAAATTTTTTATCAAGACAAATGTCAAAATCTTGCAGATAGAATTTTAGCGTCAAAACAAAGTTATCAAAGCTCGAGTACTGACAATTTTGTCTTAACATTGCTTGACTTTTGTTTGTACTTTTAACATGGTTTATTATGAAATACGACTTCCTCTATAATTGATAAAAATAAAAATATCTATAATTCAGACAAAAGTTTGACGTTTGTCTTGAAAAAAATGTTAAAAGACGCTCACATAAACTTGATTTGACTTATTGAGATCTTGTTATGTCTAATCTCTTAAATTTTATTGCTCTGTCACTCCAAAAATATTTATTGAAATTACTTCTAAATATTAAAGTTAAGTAGAGTAGGTTATTAATGAAAAATAAATAAATTAAGCAATTGAATTGAGGAAGTTTCTGTTTATTTTGCATACCTAAGTGGAGTGGAAGAAAAGCTATTTGTATATATATATATAGAAAATAAAAATATGGAAGTGCTTTTGTATATCGTTTTTAAGCAAACCAACCATCCAAATCATACAAACATACATACTTAAATATAATTGAAGTAAAAATGAATTTGAATGAACGAAACGAATAAATGAATGAATCAATGACTATAAGTAAAGTGAATGAAGGCTGACTGGACGGTTGGGTTTGTTTCGAATTGTATAGTATTTCCTACAAACTAAAATTAAAAAAAAAAAAAAAATTAAATTAAATAATAGGCAATATAATTAGGGGAAAAATTAATTAATTAACACAGAAAAATTCGGTTAGAAAAAATAATAAAAATAAAATATTTAAAGCATTTCGTTGAGGTTGGCTGGTTTGTTTTTTGTTTTGTGGGCTAAAAGACTTTAAAATATGGATGCTAAATAATTAGAAATAAAAGAATCAATAAGAATTATAAATATGAATGTATTGGCACACTATACTTCATCTTTGGCTAGTAAAATATAAAAAAATGTATTTATGGTTAATGTGATATTATTGAGTTTAGTTAGTATGAAAATTAAATTATTGGAAACTATAAAAGAAAAAATCCCAAAAAGCCAAGTGTTCTATTATGATTTAAAATAATCTCTTATAGCACATTCAGCATTTTTAGGATTTTCAGTTTAAGATGAAGTTTAAGCACGCTAGAGAAGCTTATGAGTTATACAAGTATCGTAAGCCTTTTCTACACATTATCAGGTTGAGGTTCATCATAAGGTTGTGCTCCTAAACCCACATAACGATTATGATTTCGATGTATAAAACCCTTTTCTGGCGAAGCATTATAATAAACAACACGTCTTATGCCAAAGGGATCAACATAACCAAAACTGCCAGCCTTTTTAGTGTCATTTATTTGTTCTTCTTCGTGATATTGATGAGGTAAAATGTAACGAAAGCCATTGCGCGTAACAGTAACATCATTATAATCGGGTGCTGTATAACTGGAGGCATAAATATGATTGGGTTGCACCGGCACTCTACGACGTTGATAGAGAGGAGGCAAGGGGGGTAGTAAACCACCTTCCAAAGCGTTGACATCAATGGGCAGGGCTTGTGGAGGTTGAACATTTGCGGGATAAGAATTGGGTCCATAATAATAACCAGCATTAGGAGCCGTTGTAGTCCTTATAACAGCTTCAAAAGGTTTTGGAGTGGAATAGCCAAACGAAGATTTGTTAACTTCATCGGCGGTTATTGGTTGTGGTTTAACAGGTGCCACAGCTATGGGTCTTATTCTTCTGTGTGTACTTTCTCTAGGAGGTTCCATATCTATGGAGGGCAGTGATATTTCTGGTCTCTCTGTTGTCGAACTATATTGATAATTATATTGAGGTTTAGGTCTTATATAAACCACTGGATGTCGTCGTTTGGTTAGCTCTGGCAATTCATTTGGATAATGATCGAAACCTAAATATGTTGTAGGTTCAAGTTTGGCGGCCTCAGCTGGTGATAGATAACCCAAAATCGGACGTTCTGTGGTAGTGTGGGGAGGGGCAGTGGTAAGAGGTGCCACAGTACTTGAAACTGCTGCGTAAATATTCGAATTGTGATTTGAAATACTATTTGGTCGATTTTGTAAACCATGTTTACTATCAACTAAAACACCAGTTTGTGCAGGAACTGATTTTGTTGATTTAATGGCATCCTGAAATTTCCAAAAAAATATTTTTTATGGACAAATTCGATTGTTTAGTTGCACTTTTTTATTAAGAACTTACCTCAATTTCTGTGCCTTGACCTACAAAAACTACTTTCGATTTTAAAATTCGATAACCCTGCTTATCGGCTATATAATCCTTGAGTCTTAAATAGCCAGCTGCATCTATCCAGGCTTCGGTACCTAAAATTTATATTAAAAAATAGTAATAATTTAAATTTTTCATTGTGTATGGACAGAAATAGGATCTGTTACACTTTAGTGTTTTGAAATTTGTTATTTTATGTTCATATAATATTAATATCATGTAAATAAATAAATAAATAAATATAATATGATTTATGAAAACTGCCTTCTCTTAAGTTTCGTATAGATTAGATCAAGGATAATTTATACAAAATGGCCTCGCTTAAACACCTGTTTATATCTTATATCTTTAGACAGTCATTCATAATTGAATTCGCCACTGCGGCCACCTTGTATAAATTTTTCCTGGGTTAAATGAAATTTTGGAGATATAACTTGCTTTGCTATAGCCCTCACTGTTACTTAATTTTTATTCCACAGACATATCCTTTGCCTATATTAATGTTTTTAACAGGGCAATCAAAAATATGCAAAATTATATTTTTTCCTGGTCTTCAAATGAACTAAACTGTTAGTTATTTATCCGTTTCAGACAATTTTAAGAATTTTGGCTTTGATTTGTTACTTCATATTTTGGGATCACAATGGGCCGTTTGGCCTCTGGGTGTAGGCGTGAATGCGCCGCCCTTTCCAACCTAACCTAACCTAACCATCGTTATTTTAGTGCATATTTTAGTAATATAACATATACAATATGACATATTTTTTGCATATTTTATATTTAAGAGAACAATTTTGCATATATTACACTAGAGAGCATAACTTTGCATATTTCACACTTAAGAGAAGAATGTTACATATATTTTTTTTTTTACATAATTATATATAATTCAAAATATCTTTTAGTGCAAAAATATTTTGAATAAATTGGTAATAATATTCAAGTTATTTTTAGCATGAGTACATGATTTAAAATTTAGCCAGAAAAAATAATATTCTAAGAAGATATTTTTTTTTTTTTATTTTTAAGGGAATATTTTACGCTTTTAAGAGTATTCTTTATACGTATAAAATACTTTTTTTGGGTATATTTTTTTGCTCTTGTAATTAATTTATTTACAGTAGTATAACTTACCAATGACTGTACCATCCTGTAAACGTTTTTCTTTTCGAAATTGACCATTATTTGTTTGAAAACGAAAATATCGTTCGGGACCTTCATCTGTTTGTATGTGATATTGATCGCTAGCCAAAACACTTGAAATTTCCAGACACACCAACTACAAATAAAAACAAAGAAAACATAAAAAATTAATCAATACCTATTTTATTGTTTATTGTTACCCGGTTACCAAAATTGTTCTTAGCGACAATAAATAATAAATAAAAACAAAATGTTTTTTTTTCATAATTTTCTAAATTCTGCCTTAAAATAATTTAATTTCTATAAGAAAATGCCCAAAAACCGCATTTTGCAGCACACCAAGAAACCCGAACAACAACCGGACAACGATAGTGAAAATGTAGCCAAATCTCGTAACTCACGTTATGGACGCTTTGTGAGACCTTCAAAATTTTTACTCAAAATAGAAACAGACAATTTTCAAATACGTAAAGCTCTTAATGCTTATATGAGCGAGGAGTTGGAGCAAATGGGACGTAAGACATATTTTCAAAGGGTGTTTATTTTGGCCCAAAATATCGATGCAGAAAAACTGGAAGAATATTGTCAAAATTCATATTTTGCTGTTTCCGATTTACAACAACCAGATTTTCGTGAATATTTTCAATATTATTTAGATGAAATATTCTCCACGTGTGAGAAGAAAAAATGTGCTAAGGAACATTTGTCTGGACTGTGTATTGTTATGGATGCTACACATACACTTCTGATGTTAGAGGGTCCTGAAGATATGTTAGCAATATTTTTCGAAGAACTGGCTGATATTCATGATAAAATTTGGACCAAATCGAGAGTGTTTTTGGTTGAAGATAAAATTGGTGAGGTGGGTTTGTGAGATTACTTTTAAGGCATTAGGGGAAGGAAGAAGCAATTTATTTAAAGTAATTTATTTAAGTACTTTACTAATCTATTAAACGTTACAGACCTATTTTAACTGTTTCTATAGCCGCCGTTCCCCTGCCATTAATATTAATGAAAAATTTCCTTCCTCAACTCCCCATGACTTCAATCTAATGGCTGTGCAGCATTTGAAAATAAAAGAAAAACTTAAAAGTCTTGTTGAAACTTTAGCAAATCAATTAACAAAAGCGGGTAAGTCTTAATATTAAAGTAATTCATGTCACAATTTCTGGTCTTGTGAAAATTGCGAAATTGTAAAGTTAATTTTCAAGCATAACAAAAACCTCCATAGATAATTATTTCGCATGAACTTTCGCATTTTTGGGAAAAGTTTTTTTAAAAATACAAAACAACAATTTTACAGAAAACATAGCTTTTTAAGTAATTTGCAAAATATACATCCACAGACAGACACATAAAAACTTCCATATGTGTATGGAAGAGATAGTTGTGTAGAAGTAGGGCTGTCAGATGTGACGATTTTTCGCCAAACGTGGCGATTTTTATTTGTTTTTGGGACTAAATTTTTCGTTTAGCGACACGGCGAATTTTTTTCCGATTTATAAAGTGGTAGCAATTTATTTGGCTAATTTTAAATATTTTATAAAATCAATATTTGTGGAGAAATATGATTACATATTCTTACTAGCAATCGACTATTTTCAGTATTTGCCCATCTAATAAAACGAAGGGCCTTAATTTATAAATTTAACTTCAACTTAGATTGAGAATAGATTGAGGACAGTGGAAACCCTTTTAGGTATTTTGCACGAAATCGGATGCTTTTAACTCATTGGAAACATAGTGTAAGAGGACAAATGTTGCTACACAATGTTACAATTATTTTTTTATTTATTATTATTTTTTTAACAAATGTCAATAAATTTTTACTAAAATTGTTACCATAAAATGGAGATATATGTGTGCATTTTAAATTATAATTTAATTTTCTATTCACACAGAGAAAAAAATATATATATTTGAAAATTTTGTTCATAAATATTATGAATCGAACATGACTTTTTTCCCAAACTTTTTTCATAAAAAATAAAATTTTGTTCATAGATATTATTAAATTGTACATAATAAAAATTTTACTTATTTTGCAAAAATTTTGCAAAAATTTTAATTTAGTTCTATTAGATTTGATTCAAATGCTAAATAAAAATAATTGTACATGAAAATATTAACAATAAATCCCTTTAAATGGCAACTTTACATTAAAAAGCTTTTAAAAAGTATTGTTTAGAGATTTGTATAAATTTGCTGCCGTTCTATAGCACATGCATCATTTTAATAAAAAAGCGCTTCTGTCATATTCTTCTGTTCCCAATATGTATCTAAAAATCATTAAAAAATAAAAATTCTCCAAAGAAAATTTCAAAAAATGTAAAAAAAGTGTTAATATTTAAGACATTATTCTTAAATATTATGAATTAAAATCAATGAAAGTAAATTTTTATATTTATGCACAAACTTTTTTCTGTGCAAATACTATTAGCTACTTCAATTATCATTGCCCTTGTTGAAGCTGAATTTACATGTATAAATTATACGAATTTTGAATCACAAAAAATTATACTACAATAAAATTTTTTTGTTAATTTTTTATTTTTTCTTTAATAAATCAAATAAAACTTAAGTTTCGCGATTTTTGGCGATTTCTGATTAGCAATTTGGCGACAGAGGCTCAAAAAAATCTGACAACCCTGTACAGAAGTTGTGTAGAAAATGAGTGTACACATATGATAATTCTCCCTGAGAGTGAATTTGACACTCTGAGATAGAAAAATCTTACATGTTACGGTGAGTCCACACAAGCTATTTTTTCTGAATTACAGATAATTTTTTACCTTAGCAATTATAGGGGCAGACGTACATATATCACAAAAAATTACGTAAAAAGTACCAAAAACTATTGAAATGGCGTCTTTTATTAAAAAACGTCAAGACGAAGTTGTTAACACTGAAGCTTTTAATAAAAAATTTTCTAGTTTAGACTTGGCCATGGCGAAATGAATGAAATAGGTGGCAGAAGTTCAACATAAACAACAATACGGCGAATTTATTAATTTTGTTTATACATGGAGTTTGACACCTTAGCGGATAAGAAAAAATTATGCTTATATGGAGTTTGACAGTTGGATGTACTAAAAAAAATATTCAGTTGATTAAGTGAGGCCACCTGTTTGAATTCGCCTTGAGACTGGGCGAAATTTAAGAACTTTTTTTTTACTAAAAAAAATGTCCACAATTTTGCAGCTATTAAGGAAGAAAATATTTTTTTTTTACAAAAAATAAGTCTATATTCAAACACACCAATTTTTCTTGCTTCTGACTTGGTAGGCAAAAGCTTGGTATTCCAAGCAAAAGCTTGGTATTCTCCTATGAATTTTCTAATTCTGTAAGACTTCTATATCACTCCTCTGAATAAATTACTGGTTGCCAAGTGACTTCCTAGAACTATTTAAAAAACTTGAAGAAAAAATTTCAAAAATAAAATAAAAAAACAAAAGAGTTTAACAAAAAATGGTTCTCTAGAATAAAAAATAAAAGAAAACAAATTAAGAAACCGTTTCCTAATGCTTCTATAGAACTAGTTCTGAATGTGACAATTTCGAACAAAAATCATTGATTAAAGAACTAGTTCTAGTACCGTTCCATAGAATGAGTACTGGCTAGATAACACTTCTACAGAACTAGTTCTAGTGGTAATATTTTTAAACAAAAATCATTGCTCGTAACACCAAAGTAGAACGAGTACAAACTATTTTCATGTGTTCTGGAACTAGTAGTAAAACTAAGACATTTTTTTCCTGAGAAGTTCTTGTTGCTAAAAAAGGTACTCAAGTCAACTCCAGGAAAACTATGCATTTTTGCACTTTCGCAAGACTAAAAATTTAAAATTACCCTATAAAAAACAGTTAATAACCATATAAAACAAATTAATAGATCAGGAATCTAATGAAACTCCAAAGCAAATTCCCGATGGTCCCTTTTTATTACCCAACGATCCCTACAATAAATTGCTGCCGGAAATACAACGTATAGATTTGGTAATGAATGCCAATAAATTCTATTATACAGTCAAAGATTTTGCCTTAACCTATAGAGTCATAGCTACCCATCAAGATGAAGATGCTCTTTTTTGGCCCATACAAAATAATTACACACCATTGGACATATTTGAACGTTCGGCATTTGATGTTAATCTAACATTTGGCAACTATGGCAAAGAAGAAGAAGAAGCAGAAAAAAAGAAACAGGAAAATGGTTCTCATGACATGAACGAAGAACAAGAAGAATAAAATGAAATATTTAATTAAAATATAACTAATATGTATCTGCAAGATAAAGATCAGTTTTATGACAAACGAATGAGTTTTGCATAAATATTTGCTTTTGCTAGAAAAAGTGTTTGGAATTAAAAACTGCTTTGTTTTGCTTTTTTTTAATTCAAATAAAACAATTTCAAATCCTATAGTTGCTACGTGAGTCCTCATTTGCTTAACAAACGTTTATGAATTTTTGTAATTTGATTTTTTTTTTTATAAATACTTAGTTAAGCAACATGCTAAAATAAGTAAAAAACTAAAAATATTGTAGGCATTTTATTATACTATTGCATTTTAAAAATGGTAAATAATATTGAGACATTCTCAAAATATGATCTCACGTTACTTACAACTATTAAATAAATAATAAATACAAACTTAAATTATGCTTTGGAATTGTCTGTATTAATGATTTCAATAAAACAACCTAGTTATTATGTTTTTTTTATTAAAAAATTTTATAATTTTCTTAATTATAGACTTGTTACATTTAGCCACTCACTCAAATGTATCTATTGCTATGATTTAGGTGCATTAAATATTTATTTTACGCGCCAAAAATACTTGTTTTTAAACTGTGTTTTTATTTGCTTTTCTGTTTTTTTTGTATTTTATTTTTGAATGATCATTGCAATGGCGCTGCTTCCGTTTGTCATTTCTGGTACGATTTATTTTAAACAACAGTGATTTCTTTTCTCGCTTTCAATGGAAACTGGTTATTTGAAAACTAAACCCAAATAGCAATGAATGCAGAAAAAGTTGCGCAATTGTGCGAAACTGCAGCAACCAAAAAATTAAAAAAAAACAAAATAATAATAAATTGCAACACATTACATGATCTTGCAACAATGACTGTCTATCTCTACTTTAGAGAAAAAAATAAAATAAAAATACTTTTGAAAAGTTGAAATATGCTCTTTTGTTTTTTTTTGTTTCTTTTGGGACAAATTTTCCATCTTCTCATATTTTAATCTCCTGAACATCATCTTCTTTTTATCTTGATCATAGTGAATATTTGTTAAATTTCATATTTGTTTTTCTTCTGTTTTTGCTATTTTTATGTGTGTCTGGCTTTTTTATTTCACCTTGACTTTGGCTTATAATCGACTATTTGCTCATTACAACAACATTCATTCAATGTTTTTTTTCTTCTATGAGTAGTTTTTCGTTGTCGTGTATCTTTAAATGGAGATGATCACGTTTGATTGTAGTTTTCAAACATTAATTGCCATCGTAATTATTTAACTGGTTTTTTATTATTTATTTAAAGTTGGAAAATTTTTTAGTTTTCTTTATTTTTTTATTTTTTATTTTTTTTTTTGCTGAAACGATTAATCTTGATATTTTAATGAAAAACAATTTTTTTTATATTTTTGAACGGAAGTTTAGGAAATTTCTTAATGTGCCCATTTAAATGACATTTTGAAAAATGTTTTCCATGAAGAAAAGAAAAAAATATATAGTTTCATGATGATGAAGCAAATGGTAGATAAATAGATACATAAAGTACGAGTAATATGTATGAGTTTGATTTTGGAAGGAGTTTGATTTTTTTATGAAGTTGCAATTTCAATAATACAGTATTTGACAAATGACAGGCATGTGAATGGTGTCCAGTTTTGCAAAATGAGTGTTGTTTGCTCAGCAAATTTTACATAATAAATTTAGAAAAAGGGATGATATCCAATTTTTAAAATAATTTATAAAATATTTATGTAGATTATATTAAGGAGAAAATATTGATAATATTAAATTTTTATTTAAGAATACATAACAAAAATTTTCAAAAAAAGCAAGGATTCCTCGCTTTCATTTGACACCCGATTTTTTCATGTGCGCAGGGTGTTATTTGTTAATATTGAAATTCTGCTATTTTTGTCTTAATTTTCTTCTAAAGCATCTTTGCAATAATTACAGTCTGCTATAGTGAAAATCAGTCGAGGATGCATTACAGGCCTTGAGGTCATCATAAATCAGATTTAAAAATTTCCAATACACCCACAAAATTTTGAATTAGGTTTCTGTATAAATGTTTCCCTAATACTGTTATTGTTTTGTTCATATTATATTTTCAAACTATTTTGGAAAGTAGAAGAATCAGGCTTTTCAATCGTATAGATTTAATTATGTATAGATCAAATATCAAAAGCAAATTTTTAAACTGTATTTAAAAAAATTAAATTTGTCCAAAATTTTCAGATTTAACTGCAATTTATTATAAATTTTTCTATTAAAACTTATACAAGGATACATTTAATTTTAAAGATATTTTAGTTTTAAATACACTGCCTGTCACTTGCATAAGGAATCACATTTTGTTTAACTTTAATTAAGCATATCTCCTAAACTAAAGTTCAGGTAAAAATAATTTTTTGCGCAACCAAATTTCAAAGTGTTGGCTTTAGTTTCCTGAAGAAATAAAAAAAATATACATATTTTGTTATACTAAAATTGTGCATTTTGTTATACTAAAATTGTGTCATTTGAATAAGGAATGTTATAAAACTAAGCAAATTGTATTTTATTTTTAAATTTTAGGTTATAAAAATGAAAGTTATTATCTTCTAGCATTCAATTAGTAATGAGTACTGCCACCATTTTTAGAAATAACCCAAAAATGCGATTTGACATCGTCTTGTATAATGACTCTAAGTAATTTAGCGAAATTAAACTCCATGTTTCCGTTATTGCATCCTTTAAGGATTATATCATCTCAAATTGTTTTTTCTTGCAAGCCAACCCCATACATTTTCCATTGGATTCAGGTCTGGTGAATATGGGTGCCAATCCAAAAGTTGAACACTTTGTTGATTAATCAATTGTTTTACATCTCTGGCGGTATAAATCGGAGCGTTTTGAAATTGTCCAAGGTATGGTTCTAAAGAAATCATTAAATTTTGTAAATGCTTCCTCTTGAATGTTTTTGTAAGTCGTTGCAGTCATTTTGTTGGATACAAAGATCAATTCTATGGTACCATAATATGAAATTGCACCTCATACCATTATTCCGCCCTCTCGGCTGTCTGCGGCTGAAAAATAATTCCTCCTTATTTAGGTCACGGAAGTAATAGTTATACCCGTCGGGACTATCAATATTAAACTTTTTGTCATCGGAAAATACAACTTTAAACCATTTGTCGAACCATGTCATTGTATTGTATGAGCACGACTTTAAAATACGGTGTAATGTTCTTAGACTAGCACTGGCTGCACTTTTTTCACGTATTTTTGATACCGATATGGGAGAATTTGATGCAATTCTAAGAATTTTTCGTCTTTCTTTTGGAGTTGTTGTAATTTTCTTCCGCCCTTTCATGTTTTTTCCATATCTTTCCACGTTATTTAAATAATTGTACACAAATGTCTTTCCTCTATTAATGTTTTTGGCTATTTGGACCCGATTCTGATCCTGAGATTTCAAAATCAGAATTTTTTCTTTTTCTGAGTTATTAAGAGTCTTACCACGTCCCATTTTGAATAAAAACTATCAAATTAAAAATTCTCTAGCCGTTTATATTGAAAGAAATTCAAATCATAGCCTTCCTGATTAATATTAAAAGAATTCCTTATTCAAGTGACACACGAAATAGTACCACAGAAATACATGTCTTTAAATATATGCATAATTTTAGTATAACAAAATATGTATATTTTTTTATTTCTTCAGGAAACTAAAGCCAACAATTTGATTTTTGGTTGCGCAAAACAATTATTTTTTTCTGAACTTTAGTTTAGGAGATATACTTAATTAAAGTTAAAAAAATGTGATTCCTTATTCAAGTGGCAGGCAGTGTATAATGAGATTTATTTTTTTTTCAAATTGGACAAAAACTGTAGAACTTATTAGGTTTTATCTGCCACAACTTTCTAAAACGTTCTATATATTTTTAATTTTTGCCGCGAAAAGTATGCAATGAAAAATTTTAGCTTAGAAGAAGTTTCGAGTTTTCTATCGAAATATTTAGGTTTAGTCTATGTATTTAGGTATCAAGAAATACGTCATTTTGAGCATGTTTAAGTACAAAATTATACTTTTATCCAAACCAAACCAATTTTTTTGTAATTAACTCCTTTTTGAGTTAATATTGGTTACCAACGACTTTTACTCCTATTTTAATGCAGTAGTTTGTAAACTACAAACATGCGAGTAAAACCGTTAAGTGCGGACCTCACATGCCTTAAGTTGTTGAAAATTTTGTGCGTACATGTATTTGGATAGTGTGGACCAAACTTGTTCATGTTTTGTAAACGTATTTTTTTTTTGTAGTAGAAGAGGCGCTGCATGTAAACAAAAAATTATGATTTGCTCGAATAAAACTACACCACTAAAAAAGAATATGAACACAATTTTGTGTGTTGCTCTGCCGACGTTTTGTTCTTGTGCGAACAAAAAATGCCTGGTGAGGACGGTACGTTGCAGTGTCTATACTAGACAAATTTTTATCAAGACAAACGTCAAAATCAGTGCGAATCTATATAAGGTAACCTCAGTTAAACAGCTAATTATTATTTTTAGTTGTTGCAGCTGTCAAACTGTATATATAAAAACATTAATAAATTAGCGTTATTGTTGCTTTTGTACAACTGTTGCTACCTTCTATAAATTCGTTTGTCTTGAAAAAAGTGTCTAATATAGACACTACGTTACACAGAAGCTTCAAAACGCTTTTTTTTTAATAATTCTGTAACTTGTGAATCGTTGGATATATCTTAATAAACTTTCACATGGCCAGAAGTGAGCTGTTTTTGAGTTGATTTGTAGAAGTACAGATTCTATGCGGTTCAGGGTAGTAGTGGATGGCCCTTCAAAGTTGTCCACCTCGGGTATGTCATTTTCTTTTTTTAAATCGCTCCAAATTCATTTATGATATGACACAAAAAAATCTTATATATGATAATTATTGTAAATCTCTACGCTTACATGTGTAGATTATCTGTTTTAGTTTAAGAGATATTCAGGTCGAATTTAAATTTTTTCTAATTTTTAGCCTCATTCATTCCTTTTTACTTTTTTCTTTTAACTTGTTAGTCTTACTGTTGACCCTAAAATGTTTTTGTAATATCCTTACAAAATTCTAAATAATATTGCTGCAAGAATCACATAAATATATGAATCCGATAAAAAGTTATATTAATCTGAAGTTGAAACTTTAAAAAAATTCATATTTTTTTATTTTTCCAAAAAAAAAAGCATTCTGGAACCTCTGTTATTCGTACCGTTGCCACCTTGAAGGTAAATAAAATTAAGGTCTTCTCCATAGATTAGTAAGTAGATATTTATGTGAGAGAAAAAGACCTGATTCAGTTGTCAAAAAACTAATTCATGCAACAACCTGTATATTTTATTTTTGTGTTTTGAAAAAAATTAGTAATTTATTTGAAAATTTATTTCGAAGTACCTCTCACATAAACTTCTAGTTGTATTCTATGATCTTCTATTTTATATTTGAAAATTTAAAAAACTATTGTGTTTTTATTGTTCTCTTTACTTTATATCCCCCAATATTTTTTATCTTGCGTAAACTGAGCATGTTAGGAAAATATATTTTTTCAATTTCTTTCTATGAATATTTTCAACCTTGATATCTTACACGTGTAGGGAGAAAAGTTATATCAACATTGTACATTTTTTTTTCAAAATTTAAATAAAATACCGTTTTTTTACATATAATGTGCAATTATGCCCTTTGAACTCTTTATATAGACAAACTTTTTACATAGCATTCTTAAGATAATATATTTGACTCTTAAACAAGTACATATTTGTGAAGTTTTTACTTTTTTCATCTTTCAAAATGTCATATTTTTGGGCCAGAGGGAGCCCTGAGTCTAAAAGTTTATGACTTAATAAACACTTTTAATAGCCAAAGTTTGTAGTGAATTTCATATTTAGTGTTAAAGAAAAAAATATCAAAGATTCATTTTTGAAAAAGAAAAGAAAAATAAATTAAAAAAATATTAAAAATAATAATAAATATAATATGTTCAAAGGATTTCAATATAGTTGATCTTTGTTTTTTTTAATATCTAAAATTTTAATAATTGTTATGTGATGTCCTTAAGAAGATCTGTTTTTCGAGATGAAATTCAAAGTGTAATTTTGAAGCTTTTTTCCTGTAGAATTTATTAAAAGCTATTAAATTTAAAACCAATTTTTTTCAGTGTACTTTTTTCTATCTACCGTACTTGAACTTTAAATAGAAACAAATAAATACATACATACAATTGAATAAGAATAAAATCTTAAGAAATTCTACCTATTCTTAAAGGTATAAATCAACACGCATATACAAAAACTCATTGTCAGTATCTTAAAAATGAATTACATATTTATATGTTTTGGATTTGGTATTTTTTCTTTTTCCATTTTATTTTATTTTTTTCTTATACCTGTAAAATTATTGCAAATAGACTTGTATGCCTACACTCTTAAGCGATTCAATATGTATATGAACAATAAATAGCTCTTGTTTTTTGTTTATTAGTTGCTATTTCTTGTTAATACATTAGCATATGATTATTATTTTTAAGCCACAAGTGTCACCGTGCCACCCAATATCGAACAACAAAGAAAAAAATAAAAAAATAAATGAAGTAAAATTATATTAAAACTAAATAAATCTTTGATAACTTCTACGTTTTATATAAATTGAAAACCCACACTCCCAGATGTCTTACGATGATTAAAATTTATAAGTTTATAGTTTCTGGTCTTTTTGGCTTAACATATTCTATTCTTTGGCATAATGACAAAAAATTCTTAACTTTATTTTAAGAGTCTTACGGTTTTTTTTTTTTTTGTACAGATAATCTTTGAGAGGTGTTTGTATAAGTACAGACCAAAAAGGAAAAAAAAGGCTTAGCATAGAAAAATCATATTAATTGAAATTATAACAAAATAAAAATTCAATGTTGAGCCTTTTATGGTTTTTGTAAAAAAAAAATAATAATAATAAATCAATCAATTGCCATTATTAATAACAAAAATAATAAGAATAAAAAATTTAATTACTTTTAATTAAAATTAGGTGCGCTAGTTATTTTTTTTAATAATAATTAAAAAAAATATTATTTTTATCCAAAACAAAAATTCTTGTTAATAAGATTTAGAGAGAATTAAAAAAGTAATATTTTTTTCAAAATCAGCTTACTTTAAGCTTGCTTTAAATTTAATTTTCAAATTACCAAAAAAAAAAATCTTGTTTCTTAATGAAAATTTTCTTTAAAACTTTAAGAATTCAGTTTTAAAGTTTTCATTTAGTTATTTTTACTTAATTAAAATTTTTTGATTTTTTTTTTTTAATTTGTTGTTTGTCCACGTATTTATTTAATCAAAAGATTTAAGACAGCAACCTTGACATGAACATTCTTTAAGTTTGTTTCGTAAGTCTTTTGTTTTAAGTGTACTTTAAGTTTATTAGAGAAGAGCGAATGAGTAATTCTTAATTCTTTGTAATAAAAAATTTGGGTAATTAAAAAAATTTAACTTAGAATGAAAACTAGGGACATTTTTGGACTTATTGGGTTTTTTGCGAAAGATTATTTACGGAAAACATTAGTTTACAACATTCAATTTTTTCTAAAAATTCGATTTTTTGTGAAAATTTTGAATTTTTTGATTTTTTTTTTTTTTTGGGTATAAAATTGATTTTAGTAATAAACTCACTTTTTTTAAAAAAAAAAAACGTTTTTAGTGAAAAATTAAAATTTTAGTGAAAAAATCAAATTCTGCGAAAAATAATTAAAAAATGACGCATTGAATGGGCCTTCTTGAGGACATTATAAATCACTTTCAAAAATGTCAAACACATCCCAAAATTTTGAGTTATGCTGAAAAACTCGTTTTCGTATAGTTTCTTGCATTAATATGTATATATGTACCTAACCTAACTCTGTTATTTTTAAACTGTTTTAGAAAATAGACAAAATTGTCTTTTAAATAAAATTTAAAAATAATTATTTTTTCACAACTTTTGGATTTAAACCATAATTTATTCAATTTTTTTCTGTAAAAATCTTTACAACAATTTAATAATTTTTGTTAACATAACAATATTTTTGATGACAAAATTTAGTTTTTTCATATTGGACAAAAACAGTAGAACTTATACTATTTTACCTTAAACCTTTCTTACATTTTTATTTTTGCCCCAAAAATAAATAAAAATCAAATAAATAAAATATAAAAAAAATAATTTGTATTAATGTACATGAACAATTTATTGTTAAATTTTAGAAAAAAACCCTATAAACATTTGGAAGATATCTTCCTAGAAGAAATTTACGCAATATCTTCTTTTTATTATTTGGATGAAAATCATCAAAACAACATTTTTCTAATAATGCATTTTTTATCAGTTTAAAGAAAATTAATATAAAATTTAAACTTTTTTTATTATTTTTATCCTCAAAATATCGCCTTTTTTTAGTAACGTGATTATCACTTTCGCAATAAATTGATGATATCCCATTAAGATCATCTGGAAGAAATTAATGCAATAGTTTTATTTTTCTTTCACAATTTTTTCAGTTGTCGAAAAATTTTTTAAAAATAAAAAAATATTGTAGAAATTTATTTGTCTTTTAGCAAAAAATTGATGTTTTATGTGAACGTTTCCATTTTCGTGCTTTATGATGTTAAGATTTATGTACATGCATGTTTTAGAAGATGTAAAAGATATCTTTATTATATTATTTCAAGATTTATTTATGGATAATTTTTCTGCATATTTAATACATCTTCCAGAAGATTATCTGGTATTATTTTCGGTATTTTCTTTTTTTCGCCTTGATCATTATCTAGCAATATGGCCTATTTTTCTACCAAACATATTGATTTTTTATTCCAGACATATTTTATTTTTATTGCATGTGACGCACAATCTTTCCCAATGGGGGAAACTTCCGTAATATGAATATGATTATTGCAGCTATAAATGTTTTATTCTAAGCAATGTGAATTGGAATTACTTTCATATTATTTTGCTTGTACGGAAGTTGAATAAGTTTTTAAATTTTTGTAAGAAATTTTAATGATATATATCTCGTCTTGGACTTAAAGAATAAAATTACACAAATTTATATCAAAATCAAAATTGTGAAAAAGAAAAGGAAAATAAATTTAAAAATGTTGTATAAGTCATCAACAGCGTATTTTAGTTTTAACAGCATATTTTGTTGAATTTTCACGAAAGTTCCTTCTTTGAAAGCATATTTTAACAATTTAAATGGCATATTTCTCTATAAAAGCATTACATTGCATATATTACACTAAAATGCATAATTTTGCTTATTGAACATTTAAGAGCATAATTTCGAATACTTTGCACACAAAGAAGTTTTTATATAATTTTCAATTAAATCTTTTTTCTTTTTACTGCTAAAAACGTTTTCCAAATCCAGTTCTCTGATTTAAGATTATAAATCAATAAACATTTTGTAATTTTTTGATACAGTGAATATTTTTAAGTTAAAGAATATATTTCTTATGCATATTTTCTGATTTTAATAGCAATTTAATTTTTAGAGCATATTTTAGATTGCCATAGACATCACTTATTTCAAATATATATGAAAGATTTAACACAGTTAAAAAGCTATGTTCTTCTGCCTTCCAAACCAATTTAAAAATCTAAAATTGAATTTAAATTTTGGGAGCTTCATGATTTTTAGTTCAGAAACTGCACTCAAAATATTTTTTTTTAATATCTCTAAATTTAAAGAGTGTTACGAAATTTTTAAACCTCAAAAAGTTTTACAGTCCACATTTTCGGTCGTTTCTCGAAGAAAATAAAAAGTGTAATTTTTGAGCAGAATGTTATTAGGATTAAATCTAATTTCAGACGAATTAAAAATTGTACCTGACAATAACATCATTAAAAAAAATTTCTGAGAGCTTCTGTAGGTGGATTAAAAAAATGACTTGCAAATCAGATGTAATGTAATGTAAAAAGTATGAGAATTTATGCCTTCAAACTTTTTTAAGAAAAAACATTTTTTTTCTTGTAATAAACTCATGTTCCCTCTAACCTTATTTTTACAAGAAAGTCTTTGGGAAAAAGAAAATAAAGAAAAGTAGATCTAAAATTAAAATTTTAAAATTGCAACATAAAAAGCCTTTTATGTGTGTTATACATTTGTCTTGTTTTTAATAATTCATTTAAAGCTACGTACTCTAAAACACTTTTTAAACTTGAAACTCCAAATTGATGGCCAATAGCTCGGTTATATACAAACGGCTTGGGTACGACTTAAATCTTCTGATAACTTATTTTTTATGTAAACTTTATTTGTTAGCAAATATTTGTAATGATTTATTTATTTTAAATAAAAATTAGTAAAATCAACTAAAAAGTTTATTTTACAAAAATTGTAATCTTAATATTCTAACAAATTTATTATTTTGAAATATTAAATATTTTTTTTTTTATTAATAGCCACTCTTCCTTCCGTCACTTTAATTTGTTTTTTTTTTTTTTGAAAATTGTTGGCTCATACCAGGTTTTCCAAATAAGGTTTTTTATTATCTGCACAAAAATTACATCACAACATGTTTATGGCAAAATTGTTTTCGGATACAAATTGAAATATCTATGTTATAAAAAAAATCAGGTTACTACACTTTTGGCTTTTTCTCCAATTTTTTAGACATTTTATTCCATTTATTTTATTTTTTCTTTTATAAAAAAAATAATAATAATAAATAAATAAATAAAATGGTACAAAAATATTTTTCCTCAATTAATGTGTGATCGACATAAACAGGCCTGAGGTAATACATTTTGGTGGCATTTTTTATTTTATTTTTATTTAGGTTTCTACGGTTGCCGTTCCGTTTAAAGATATACGAGCATGAGTGCAAGCACAAGCTGTAAATGCAGTCGTTTTAGTCATTTTATCCATATGGTGCAATGTTCATGCCCTCACTTGTTTACTCACTCACTTGTACATTAAACGGTTGGCGTTTAAAAGTAGCTCAAAGCTTAGCTTAACTTAAATCATTTCTAAATGCGTGCCTGAATTTTTTTTCTTCATAAAATTTCTGTTTGGTATTAAATTTTTTTGTTTTAATTTTTATTTTAAAACTATTTTTGTTATTGTTGTTGTATTTTTGCAGAAATTACAAAGAGAGTGAAAGTGCAATACAATAAATTGGTGTTGAATTGGTTTTAAAACGTTAACAAAAACACAATATTACCAACAAATTACAAATTACAACAATATTTATACAAACAAATTAGTTAAATAAAACGCATTGATAAATACAGCTGTTTCATGTTGGTATTACAACAACAATTTCAACTAAATAACTATTTTAAAGCAACAACAACATTAAAAAAGTGAGTAGTTAGAAATATAGATAATAAAAGATAAATAAAAACACAAATTAAAAACAAGTACGAAAATACAGTCGATCAAGACTGACTGTATGATACCCTATACCATTATGTATGTACATAAAGGTTCGGGAGGGATCTGTGACCAATTGTTTACCGTTACTTGCATTAAGAGTATGAAAAATATTTATGCATTATATTATGTTATTTATGCATTTTAATATAATTCCCGGAAATGCGCTTATATGAGAGCTATGTTTAATTATGGGTCAATCATAAAATCATAAAATCTCATAAAATTTGACACTGTGACTTCTATTTATATAATAACACTGTGTTAATCACAAATTTTAACAAGCTGGGCACCCAACTGGTAATAATATTTCTAACGGAGGCAGCCGCTTTTTCGAAGTTAGGACTCGTATTCGCGATATTTAGGTTCATACTTACCCAGCAAAAACTTTGCTTTCCTGGTAAGCTAGGTGGTATAATTGGAAACAAAAATAAACTACTTATTTTTTACATGAATACTAGTTATTTTTGTTCGAGTTGTCCACAAATTCATGTAGTTATTTTCAGACTCTAGGGGTATTAAAAAATATGTACCTAAACGAAAATAAAAAGAAAAAACAAACAAATTTTATCTTCAATGAAATTTGAACTTGGACACAAATTAACCATTCGTTTTTAATGACTAACGTCTTACTTAGTACACCATCTCGCACTTAATTTTCTAAGTGACAAAATCTCTTTTAGTATAAAATATCTTTTTAGACATTTTGTTAAAAAAAACTATCAAGCATCAGAGTGGGGTTGAACCAACAGCCTTCTGGTTGGTTATCCATCACCTAACTCATCTACGTGAGTGCAATGTTACTATGCTATTATACTATTGAGTACTTATTTATGTAATATAGAGTAGGCAAATAATAATGAAGATTCATTACCAAGAAAGTACTTTAATAAGTAGTTTCCATTACCGAGAACAAAAAAAAAAAAAAAATTATGGAAGTAGCACAAATAATAGCAAATTGGTAACACTAGTTAGCTTACATAAGGAATTGTAGTAATATTTTTTGTTAGTTTAAAGTTTTGTAATTTAACGTTTAAAATATATTTGATAATAAGAATTCATATAGAGTCTTAATTATTTATTTTGTTTAAATTTAACAATTATTAAAGCCATTCAAAGTGAAATATCTCAAAAACGAGAGCTAATTTTTAAAAATGGTGAACACTATTAAATTCAGCGTTGTGAAACTAGTTTTATCAAATGGGTCTTGTTAAAAAAAGAAGTTTTATTTTCGAGCACAGTGTAATTATTTATATTAAATATTAATTTGAAACATACATTTGTATGTGATTTGTGTACGTTAAAGTGATTTTCGGAAGAGGGGTTTATATGGGAGCTTTGATCAATTAAAAACCGATTTTCATGAAATTTGGCATATAGATTTTTACCTATATAAGACTTATATATACTAAACTTCATGCAATGCAGTTTGATTACAAGTTTTACATGGACGGACGGACATCGTTAAATCGACTCAGAAAGTGATTTTAAGCGGATTAGTATAATACCAATCACATATGGTGTGTAGGGTATAAAAAAGAAATGAGTAAAGAGAAGACTAACTTCAATATCGATTATTATTGTTTTATTTGTTGTCAGGGATGGAAAATGAAAATATTTCTCAGTATCAAAATAAATTTCAAATAGTACTTTTTTGACTCTCAGAATACTAAAATTCAAATTTTTGTCAGTTATTTATTTTTTATTGTTATTGAAATAAACTTATGAAGAAAAAAATCGTCCAAGATCAATTGCTTAAAATCGAGCATTTCAGCTTTCATTATTTGATGTCTTTGAAATTCAGAATATTTTCACTTCAATTTAACTGACAGAACATAGAAACTTATAGTTTTAGTAATGATTGTACATATACATATTTTAGAGTTTACAGTTTTATAAATTAAACCTAAAACTCAAATGTTTCTATAATGTAATTTGTTTGCCCTATAAACTTATTTTCCTAAATACGCGTCTAATTTTTTGGTAACCAGCATTTAATTATAGATAGTGTTCATTATAATTTAATTTTAACTTCTGAACACCAATTGTAAGTCTAAGATAAAAGTGTTAAGAAAAATATACGTTTCTATTTGAAAATTATATATCTCCAAAATATATTTTCATTTAAAAAAGTTTAATTCGAATTGTGGAATATCAAGCTAATCGTTTGACATTATCGAGAGAGTACTTTGGTACTTTTAAATGTTAAGTGGTGCCAAAAAAAGTACTATAGTATCAACTTCTCCATCCCTGTTTGTTGTTGTTGTGGTTACTGATTTTCTTTCTTTCTTTCTTTATTAATTTATTTTTGTACCAAGTTCTTTTTACATTATTATGTTTATTGCTATTATTGTTATTTGATTAGTCGTTTATAATTTATTATGCTTAAACGTTTTCTTCATAATTACTGCATTTAAACAAATTTACTATTTTGCACACACTCGTAAACAATGAAGAATGCATAAATACATGAATATTTGTTGAATGTTGTTTTTTACACACGTGAGCTTTGGCAGCGGGTAAATAAAATAGAAATTACAAATTGTTTAAATGAAATTACAAAGTACTATTTTTCTAAAACAAAATTGTACCATACGCACAAGAGGAAGACTTTAAAAATGTTTATTTACACACTGTTACAAAAACACTACTTATTTTCACTTGAAAAAGTACTTAATCTGAGTTGTAGAATATTTTGAGGACGTCAGGTAACAATTTTAAAAAATTTCGAAACACACTCTAAATTTTGAGATATTTCGAAAAACACTTTGGGGTTAGTTCCTGCACTCAAAATCTTTAACTAAATTATTAGTCAATTTTAGATTTTCAAATTGTTTTCTAACATAAATTTATTTTTTCTTTTTCAAAATTTCTACTTTGACGTACATTTTGGATATTTTTCTTGAAGATTTAATTTATAAATATACAAAACTTTCAATTCAATTTTGCTTAGAATAAAACGAGATATTTTTTTTTAGTTTTTGGTATTAAAAAAAGCATTCAAACTTGACAGTAATGATAAAGAATTACGTAGGGTTTATATGAGAGATTTTTCTATCATGAAAAGCGTCAAAATTTTTATCATGATAAGAATTTATCACATGTAGACCAAATGCATTTATATTATTGTAGTGTTATGATATAATTGTTAGAGCTAAAAAGATAAATTAGTTTTACTATCAAACGTCAATTTAGTTGTATTTTTTCTTATTATTTTTAAGTTTTTTTTTTTTAAAGCACCATACTTCATGGAAATCTTAATTAATGAATTATTTATAGCAAAAATAAAACAAAGGACAATGAAATTAAAATAGAAAGAAAATACTACCATTAAATTTTGACAACATATATATCTAGACGAAAAACAAAAAAAAAAAAAACCTGCGTTGACCCTACGTTAATTAATAAATTCATTCTACTCCCACTGGATATGATATAGCCAAATGTATGTATGGATGTATGTATGTGTATGTGTATGTGTATGTATGTATGTTGGATGTGTGAATGTATGTATGTGTGTGTATGTATGTATGTATGTATGTATGCCGAATTTTCCCCTTAGGTGGCGCAGTATTGCCTTTTCATAAGAAAATTAACAAAAGAGTTAAGTAGTTAGGAATAAAAGGGTTTGAATTACATCCGACATAGGACTAAAGAAGGTTTACAAAAATCTTTTAGGGTTATGGGAAAAAAGTGGCGAATGATCCATATTCTAACTTTGTTTTTGAAAAGAATTTTTTAATAAGCATTTTTTTTAAACAATTTTCTCAAATCTTTGTTTATTTTTTTTTTTTTTTAATTTGTACTAATTTAAGAAATTAATAATTTTTTGAGAATTCGTAATTTTTTGAATTAGTAGTTTTTTCAAATTTTGTCCTTTGTCCTAAAAATATTCATTTTTAAAATTATTATAATTTACTAATTTTTTTTCTTTTTTTGAAAATTGTAACTTTTTTGAAAATTGTTATTTAAAAAAAAATCGGGTGGTTTTAAAAATTAGTACTTTTTATTCTTTAAATTGGAACCTTTTTTCGAAAATTAATACTTTTCTGAATTTTATAAACTAAAACTAAGTTTATAGCACTTCAAAAGCAATGAAAAATGGATTAAAAAAATAACTTCTGCAGCTCCTTTTTAGCACTAAATACTTCCTTTCAATGACTTTTTTAGCCTTTTTTCGATTGTAAAATAAAGTAAAAAGAGATGATAGCAAATACTTAAAATGTTTCTTACAAAATTATAGTATATAATTTATTGCGCACAATTACACTAATGTTATGTGAATTGTACCAGAAAACCCCCATTGTACCAGCTTGATCTAATAGGGATTAGACAATATGTATAAGTAAATGTAAAAATGCATATGTTTGTATATACATGTAATCGCTTAAACGCCAAGTTAATCATCGTTTAAAATATGCATTTATCACAAATAAAATGACATGCATTGATGTGTGTGCAAAGCGTGCAAATGAACTTTTCAGGTTTTTGTTGTAGCTTCAGTTGTTGTAATAAGAATGTGATTTTATGCCAACTATGTTATGAACTGTTTTTATTTATGTTTACTACTGCCGCTGCTTATTGTTTTTGTTAATTGTTTTGTTATTATAATTTTCTTCTTCAACAACTAAATGCGAACAAAAGTGCGTGCGAGTGCGTTTAAGAGAGTGTGGGAAGTATGCTAAACTTAGGCACGCTTAAACTTACACACATACCTACATACATGCATACATACATAGATATACACATATACATACATACATACATACTTACATACAATACAATACAACAATTTCTTAAGTAGCTGTTAAGGCGTTTATTCATGGGATTTATTTACATACAAAATATTTTCCGGGCCAATAAACAAAATGCATTTAAAAGTTTTTTTTTCTCTTTCTCTTGGTTTTGTTTTTTCTTATATACTTTTTATTTTATTTTTTTATTATTTGAACTATAAAAATTAATTGTTATAAATTAATTTACTTTGTGTAACAAGGGTTTTTTCTCTTATTAAAAAAGAAAAAAAAAAACAATTTTTATGACCATTTAACAATTTATATGTCAAATATCAAAATTAAATGACCTCAATTTCCCGTTTTTTTAAGGTTGGAGAATTTTATATATGTATTTAAACTAAATCACATAATTTTAAGGCTTTAACTCGGTTAGCCCAGAAAACCAGAAAGTAAATAACAAAAGTACTTTATAAAACAAAAAATAAATAAATAAATAAATAAACAATTAAAACCATGTAAAAGTGTAGTATTAAAAATGTTAACTGTAAAACTAGACATTGGCATTGATTAAGTAATAAAATCAAAAAAGAAATTTAAATAACATTAAAATGTAAAAGTGAAATAAAAATTGTAAGTGTTTTACATAGTTAGTTTAGACCTAGTGTGATATAAAATGGGTATTTAGTGAAAAACTTGTTTTATGTAAGTTTGGAAGAAATAAAGTTTTTTAAAAAACAGTATTTTACAGAAAATTATGTTTTTGATGAAAAATTAATGTTTTTTGTGAAAATAAAGTTCTAAGTGATAAATAAATAACTTTTTTTTAACAAAATTATTTTTTTTTAATCTCGGATTTTGTAAAACACGCTAATTTTGGTATAAACTGGTTTTACACAGAAATATGGATTACACTGTTCTAAGTGATAAATAAATAACTTTTTTTTTTAACAAAATTATTTTTTTTTAATCTCGGATTTTGTAAAACACGCTAATTTTGGTATAAACTGGTTTTACACAGAAATATGGATTACACTGAAAAACTAATATAGAGTTCAGACCATTATAAATCAATTTTTAAAATTTTCAATAAACCCTTAACCCTTTAAGAGTCGGAGCAAAAGTTAAAAATATAATTAGTGTAAAATTTTTGTATGATTTAATGTCTAGATATTTAGTTTATTAATGAACCAAACGATTAAAATGCAAAAAAAAAGTTAAAATATAAATTATTAAAAAAATAATAATAATTAATAATAATAAGATGCCTTGAGACAGCCTTGACCGTTAGAGGGTTAAAATTGTTTTGGATAGGTTCTTTTTTAACTTTTTTGCGAAGTAGAAGAATTAAGTTTTCCACTGTATAGATTTACTTATGTTTGCTAAAATATTAAAATGATAATTTTGATACTAAATTAAAAAATAAATAAAATTGTTCCCCACATTTTTTATTTAAACTGCAATTTACTATAAATTTATCTACAAAAATCTATACAATAATCTAAAAAAAATTGTATGAAACTAATTTTTTTTTTTCAAATTCGACAAAAACTGTAGAACTTACTTAATTTTATTTGGGATAACAATTTTTATATATTTGCCCCAAAAAGTATGCTTCAAACAAAATGTCAAATAAAATACTTTGTCTTAAAATATATGAAAAGTTTTTTGATAAATGTTTAGAAAATTATTCATAACTTTATAAGGTTTTAAGTAAAAATTTTAAACTCATTTTATTCGAAAAAAATGACATTTTAAACTTTGTTTACAAACATGTTTAGTCTTAAAGAAAAAGAAAATCAAAAAAATTTACCTAAAATCGAAATTTTGAAAAAGAAAATAAATTTAAAAATTTTTTACAACGAATGTCGACAAAAAGAAAACTTTTTTTCTATGCCACGGGATTTCTCAGTAATGAAGTAATATGCCTATAAGTTACTTTTTCGAAATGACACTAGTTTTCGAGATAAACTATTATATAGGAAATTAATGAGATTGCAATATATCTTGAGAAGGATTTGTCTCATTTGAATCAATAAAATTATTATAATGCTTGCATTATTTTTTAATCCGCTCAATAGTTTTGAAGATATTAAAAAAATAAAATTTCTTATAAAATTTAAAAAATTTTGTTTTCATCATAAAAAAATTGTAAGCATAGATTGGATTTTAATACTAAAAAACTACTTTTTATTTTAATTTCAATCAAAAAGCAAACTTTGGTGTTCAAAAAATAATAAAAATTCATCATAATTTTTTAATTTTCATCAATAGTTTTATTTCTTTCATTTTGTTTAAAATAAAAAATAAAAAAAATTGTTTGTGATATTTATTACAAAAATTTTAAATTATTTTCACCTTTTTTCTTCGGATAAAAACAATTTTAAACAACAACAATTTCATTGAATAAAAAAATAATTTAAAATGTATTCATACAATACATACAAAATTCAAATAAATAAAAATAGTAGAAAATAGTTTTCGAAACTAAAACAAAAGCATGAAAAAAAATCATTTGAAAATTTTTTCATATTTATTTTAATACATATTATTATTATTATTATTATTATTATTATTATTATTATTATTGTTGCTGTTGTTGTTGTTATCCTAACAGATATTTATATTATAAAATAAAAATTCCTCGCATAATTTTTTGAGCAAGTGAAAAAATATTTTAAACAGTAAAAACATTTATAATAATTGAAAAATAAAATTAAAAAACTCTCGGGCACTTGATTTAAAACTATCAAAAATTCTACTTTTTCTATTTTATCATTAAGCTGTTTATTTTGAATTAAAACGATTTTATGTCGATTTTATTCACCATTAAGTGATGACATATCATTGAATAAATCAATTTTCCTAGCTCTAGTAGAAATGTTTTTGTTATTTTTGTAAAAAAAAAATAGTGTTTTTTGTATTTTTAAATGAGATATGTTTACTTAATTGTGAATCTATGTAATTCATCATTAATTTTAAACATATACAAAAGATTTCAATATGTATTGCTTTAAATTAAAATTTAGAAAGTTACGAGATCTTTAGTGCAGAAACTAACCAATATTCCAATGTTATAAGACATTATTTTATGAATACTATCAATACTAATTTCTAAACATTAATTAACTTTGTTTTAGTGAAACTGTTAACTAACAACTGTTAAATAAATGATAATCAAAATGCGTGGTTAAACCCTGAATAAACTAGTTTAACTAAACAATAACAGTTTAATCTACTTCAATGATTCATGTTATAAAAATATTATAGAATCATTGTTACATATTACACTTAAAAATAAAATTGAGGTCAGTTGATTTATATTATTAACAGAAAAAAAAATATTACTTCTATTAAGTATTTTTCAATATGAATTTTAAAATTCATGGGAATTAAAATAGCAATTAAAAAACAAAATCCCATAATTTAGCAGGAATTCTTCAGTAATTCAATTATAATAGGAGTCTAATACTCTCAAACAGTAATATTATGATCTTATGCTGCCTGAGTTTTAATAAATATCTATTAATATCAAAATTATTCAATAGAAATCATCTATATAAAAAGAACACCTACATTGTAATTTATAAAATTTTATAGAAAATTAAACATCATGGAGATCATTAACATGACCAAAAATAAAAAAAAAAAACAGAAACGCCAAATAAAACTTCTCTA
Source organism: Protocalliphora azurea (assembly GCA_932274085.1). Lineage (NCBI taxonomy): Eukaryota > Metazoa > Arthropoda > Insecta > Diptera > Calliphoridae > Protocalliphora > Protocalliphora azurea. The sequence goes on from OW026522.1 coordinate 151,807,283, forward strand.
AACACTAAACAAAGTAAAAGGTCAATTAATGAACAACAAAAATCTAAAGGTGAATATAATTTTAATGCAAATAAGTGGTATGCGGATCTGGCCAAACTTATACTTTTATAATGACGACAATAATGATGATGATGATAATGGTGTTACAATTTTGAAATAAAAAAAAAAAAAACTGATGATGAAAATTATTGCTGATGGAAGTTGTCAAAATTTTGTTATAAATTTATAATGTGTTTTCTCTAAAAATTCATGTTGTCTTTTTTTATAAAAGAGTTTGAATATATTTGTATATGTATACCAGTGTTACCAGGGGTAGCTTGGAAAAAAAGTTACAATTTTTCTAAAAAGTAACATTTTTTGAATTTGAAAAATAAATGGCCAATAGGTATTCAACCGGGTACGATGATCTGATTTTATAAGTTTTGTCAACTAAATATTCCCTAAACATATGCATTTTAAACGCGTATTGCTTTTTTTATATTATTGAACAATGACAATATTCATCGCCGCTTAAATTAGGATATAGTCCTAATGTCTTGTTAACGAGAAGAATATGCTACCAAAATTTTCCCGTGAATAAAACTTTTTAAATTAGGAAATTCATTTAATAAATTAGTTGTGTCCCTTCAGAATAAAATTTCGGGCCTTGTAAAGTTTTAATTTATATAACAAAGAAACTATTTTCTTAAGTGTGATAATTCATCTGGATATATATTTTTTTACATGACGAAAATTTCACGAAATTTTTCATTTGTACAAATTTAGTTTTTAACCAATTGAAGAGCATATTGCATATTACTTAAAGCTTCTACCATAGAATACAACTAGAAGTTAATGTGAGAGGCACTTCGAAAAAAATGTTCAAAGAAATTACTCATTTTTCCAGAACACAAAAACAAAATATATGTGACTACATGTATTTTGTTGTTGCATGAATTAGGTTTTTGACAATTGAATCAGGTTTCTTTCTCTCACATAAATATCTAGTTATTAATATATGGCTTCTACACTGAGTCCTTCTCAAAAAAAAAAAAAAAAAAAAAAATACACTTTTTTTTGGTTTCTAATACTATTTTTATTAAAAACATAACTAAAGTTACTTTTTGTGTAGACTGAAAATGTATTAAAAAAATAAAATATGTAATTTCATCTGCCACGAAAATAAGAAGATTTCCACCTACAAGAAAAGAACATATTTCAAAGTTTGTACTCTTCAATAGAAGCGAAGTGTTAGGAGGTACATTTTTTGAGAATGTCGCAAAAAACTTTCAAATATTGGAAAATATTTGCATATCAATGTACGTTAATGACATAATTTTTATACATAGTACTTAATTTTATTAAAGGGATTAAAAGTTACAAAAATGCGTTTAAAAACAAAAAATTGTACATGTTACGTGGAGCGTTGAAAAAGTTACGAAAAATATAAAAAATGTATCCAAATGGCAACACTGTTGTATAATATAAATTTGTAACTAATTTATATCGTTTAAATGTGAAGGAGTTGCGCTCACAGCAGTGGGTTGAATTAAACGTTGCTGTTTGTTTCATTGACTCTTTTGTTTAGTTGTTTTATACCATGTTATCTCACACTTTAAGTATGTATATGATGGGATCTTTAAATATGCTTAATCATCTTTATATAAGCCAAGATTTTTGATTTCATAGCCCAAACGATTAAATTAAAAAACATTAATAATTATTAAATTGTTACAAGTGACTAGTGTCTGATCATCTATAAGTCTGTCTAATTGTCTAATCATCTAACATAATTTGGCTGCATTATTAAATTTGTACTATTTTGTTTTCTTTTCTTTTTTTGCAAAAATTATTGAAATTTTGCTTTTAGGAAATTAGAACATTTCAGTAATAATAATAATAAAAATAATACATTCCAATAGTTAATTTTAACTTTGATTTGTTTGTTTAAATGAGGTCATAAAAAGCATGATTTAATGTTATTTTTTGTGCCAATATTTGTTTTCGCTTACAAAAAAAAAAAAAAAAAAAAGTATGACGGGATCAAAAGGTTAAAAATAGTTTAATTTTAAAAGTAATATTTATGATTAGTTTCATTGTCGTTATTGAATTTGAGTTTGAATATTATTTAAGCTATTTTTAGTGATTTATTTGCCTTTTTTTCTCTTTTTCTTGTTTATTGTTAAAAGACGATGTTATTGTTTTATATATTTTTTGGTATTTTTTAAGAAATTATGATTGAATATTTAAATGGATCAAAGAGCTGGTTAAAGGGTCATGAACGCTGGGCACTATTAAATTCTTATTATAAAATATTTTTTCTTTTTAGGCCATAAAACAACAATTACATTTTTTTGCATTAATTTTAATTTTACAATAAATAATATTTATTTATGGAAAAGAAAAAAAAATATTTTTAGAGTCTGAAGCTAAATTATACTTTATTCAGATAATGTTTAAAAAAAAATAATTTAAAGTTTTTAAATAATATTTTTGTGATACTTGCAAAATTAATTACTATTTATAAAGAGTCAATGAATTATCTCATGGAGATAACTTTGTCATTTCAAAGTTTCGAATTAGGCAAATTCGAACTGAATTTAATGTCCTAATCGTTTCTTAAAAGAATTCTTAACATATTTATTAATTTATAAGTTGTTATCATAATTCTTCAAATATGTATATTGTAAATATTTTTTGGCAAACATATTGAACCAAAATGATGTTCGTATGTCTGTATGTCTGATATAATCAAGTTTGTCATTCCAAATCATCATATGGGCAAAAACCCTTAATTAAAAAAAAAATCTGCTTCTAGGGGTCCTTAGATAACTTTTTGAATTTAACAGATTGTAATTTCATGGATCTGATATTTTTTTCTAGGCTACAAAATATTTGATATATATTGTTTTTTTTTTTTTTTTTTTTTTTTTTTTTGAAAAGTATACATTTTGAAGAAAAAATTCTATGTATGAATATATTAGGATGGTCAAATTGTTCGCTTGAGAAAAAAGAACAAAAGGCCTAGTACAAAAGAATTTTATGCAAAATTCTAAAAAAAATTAGTCCAAGAAACAAGAAACTAGTTTTAAATCTATCTTCCTTTTGGATCTTAATTAAATAAAGCCACGGTTTCATCACAAAGTGACTTTTTTAAGTCAATTATACAAAACGGAGTTCAAAATGTTTATACAGTACGTTATTGATTTATATAACATTCAAGTAATTTTAATATGTTTTAGAGAATATGTCAACTTTCATAACGTATTTTTTAGTTAAATGTATTGGAAATTCACAAGAATATGAAAGGATATACATTTTAAAGTATATTATTTAATTTCTTTCTGATATATTAGAAAATAATTTTACGTTTCAGAGAATATTGCTATAAACTATTTATTAAAATATTTGAATTAATTTTTTTGAAAAAGGCATTTTCTTAAGTCCTTTAACAAGGAAAAAAATCTTAGAAAATTTAAAAGAAAAACGAGTACCCAGCAGAGACCTGCGCCGTGCGGCTGAAATTCGGCTAAGCCGAGTCGCCGAGAAAAATTTGGAAGCCGCCGCCGCCGTAAAATTTTTGGCTTAAAAATGAAACTTTTTTATTATTTTAATGCAGTATTTGCCATCAATTAAATATGAAAGAAAAATATTTGCATCGTTTTGAACTTCAAATAATTATAAATCAATCAAGTATTTTTGATGACTTATAATTGATTAATTTTGATGCAAATACTGTGAAAAAATAATATTAACAGTTGCTAATAAATTTTAATGAGCCTTAATCGCCATCCTGCGAGAAATCTAAAAAAACCCGTACACAAGATTTTGTCAGCTAATAAATTACTTCTATTCACTAGCGATATGTGGTTGGGAATTATCAAAATAATTGATATAAATTCCACTATTTATTGTACTTTTTTATTTTTTAGCATATCTTAATAATTGATATGTTTTTATATCGGAGCAGACCATTTCTCATTCTAATATGCGAACAATTATTCTAATCTTTTATGCAAAAATCCAGAAATATCCTTAGATCATTCCCATATTTTTTCTTATATATTTTTAATAAATTAATAATTCTTTTTATACCTTCGCTGGAAAAAATCTCGTTATATTTTTATGAACAATGTTAATCAAAGGTTCATGAAAATATAAAATTTTTAATTAGAAAAATGTGTGTAATATCAGCCGGCTGACAGACGATTTTAAGCCGCCGCCGAAGCTTTTTAATGCAAGCCGCCGCCACCGATAAAATTCCTCGGCGCAGGTCTCTGGTACCCAGCTCTTTAAAAAGTTCAATATCTACAACTTTTTCCAAAATTTTATACATTTGTACACAGAACAAAGTTTGTGCATAAATATGAGAATTTATCATAATATTTAAGAATAATGTCTTAAATATTAACACTTTTTTATATTTTTTGAAATGAATCAAAAGTCAAGAAAACTTAAAATAAATTGTTTAGATTTTCATTTATATTTTTAATTTGTAAAAAAAAAATGTTTGAAATTTTCTTCGGAAAATTTTAAGTTTTTAATGATTTTTAGCTACATTATGGCAACAGAAGAGAACCGTTTTTTATCAAAATGATGTGCGGCAGAATGCGAGCATTTTTTTTACAGATTTTCCTTGCAATTTTACCATTTTAAGGCGTTTATTTTTATTATTAACTATTTTCATTTACTACTTGCAATCAAATGTAATAAAACTGAACCAAAGATTTAACAAAATTTTTCAAAATTACTAAAATTTTCATTATGAACAATTTAATAATATCTATGAACAAACATTTATTTTTTATGAAAAATGTTTGAGAAAAAAAGTCATGTTAGATTCATAATATTTATGAAAAAAAAATTTTAAATATATGAATTTCTTTCCTCTGTGTAGGCGATAAAAGGTTATGTATTTTGACTTGATCCCAAATATAAAAGAAAAATAATAGAATATTTTTAAAAAAAAAATATATGAAAAATTAAATATTTCAATATTTTTCATATGAAAACTTAAATATTTCAAAAGGCGCAGCCTTTTTTTTCGTGATAATTTAGATATAATTTTTTCTGGCTGAATTTTAAATGACCTACTATTTATGCTACAAATAATTTGAATTTTATTAGTAATTGCTAAAAAATGTGTTGCTCTTAAAAACATTTAAAGCTAATATATTGTATAAGGAAATTACAAAATGTCTATTAATTTATAAGATAAAAATTCATAGGGAATTGAATTTGAAAAACGTATATGACAGTGAAAAGAAAACTATATAAAAAATTCTATTGGGTGCAAAATATGCAATTTTTTCTCTTATGCAAAATTATTCTCTTAAGTATAAAATATTCAGAAATATGCCATGTAAATTCCTAAAATATGCTCTAAAATAAGGATTTTCTATGAAAATATGACAAAATATGCTGATAAGCCAAAAATATGCAAAATATGCTATTATGATCAAAATATGACGAAATGTGCTACAACAAATCAATGCCGAAATTCTTAAAATTATCTGAAACGAATAAGTAACTAACAGCTTGGTTCATTTGAAGCCAAAGAAAAAAATATGATTTTACATATTTTTGGTTACCCTGATAATAGCTAGTTGTTCATAGTATTCTAGTATATCACCTGAATTCACAACTAAATCCAATATTTTTTATAAAATTTATATATAATAAAATTCCTAAAGTTGAAAATTATAACATTTTTCTTCTCCTAGACTTGTTAAAAGATATATGGTTCTAAAATATAAACAAATTTTATTTTTCTCTTTTTTTCTAAGAACGGAATAAACATTTTAAGTTCAACCACAAACTACAGGAAAGGCATAAATCTTAGAAAAATTGTCTTGACACCTTTCGATATAGAATTTTATGTAGTTTTACGCACTATCGAATTATATAGCATATTTCTAAATTTTAAATTTGAATTAAACGCCTGTTTTAGTATATTTAAACTCACTGTACCGCAATTGAATAATCGTAGGTCCCATATATTTGGGCCAAAAAAAAAAAAAAAAAAATCGCAATTCTGAGCTTGCCATGAAAAAAATATTTTTTATTTTCAAAAACTATAACAAAATATTTTCAAAACTTCCTCTAAATTTATAATATATAATTTATACGATTTTATCTGAAATAACTAACACCAAATAAAATTATTTTTCTTAAAATATATGAAGAATTTTTCAGAAAATGTTTAATAACTAGAGAACGGATTTCCACCATTTTTTCTCTTAAAATGAGCTCCTAAAATATATTTTGTAGCTTCCTACATTTTAAGTCAAATTTAGATTTTAAAATTGAATTTATTAAAATCTTTTTATATATTCGAAAAAAAGTAATGACTAGTTCAAAATGTTTAAAATTATTTGTTTTATTTTTTATTTATTTATTTTTTATTTATTTTTTATTTTTTCTTCAAAATTATATAGTTTTAAATGTTATTTTGTTTAGAATAAAGTAAGACTTCTCTCTTTAAAATTGCTTAAAAGGTTAAAAAGTTAGTAATAAAGTGTGGATTTACATGCGTTTGTTGTTTTAAATGAGTCCCTATGTAAAATTATATTCACACAAGTGCATATTTTTAAAATTTTTAGTTTTTATATTATGAAAATTCGTCTCAAATCTTTTTGTTTCAAAACTGCACATTAAACTGCGAAATAAAAAGCTATAAACACTTGAAATTGAAAATTTAAAATTTAAATTTAAAAATATAAAATCTTTAGTAGAGGGATTACACTCAGACTGATTTTTTTTTTCGAATATATAAAAAGATTTTAATAAATTCAAAATTTGACTTAAAATGTAGGAAGCTACGAAATATATTTTAGGTGGTCATTTTAAGAGAAAAAATGGTGGAAATCCGTTCTCTAGTTATTAAACATTTTCTGAAAAATTCTTCATATATTTTAAGAAAAATAATTTTATTTGGTGTTAGTTATTTCAGATAAAATCGTATAAATTATATATTTACATACAATAAAAAAAAAAATAAAAATATGCTACAAAAATGTTTCCAAAAATAATTGCATTATTATGTATGACTTCTGTGGCTAAAGGGAAAAACTACATAACTTAAGTTATACCATTTTCCATTTTCTTAATTTTTAGAATTGTTGTATTTTATTACATATTGTGTAAATTTTTTTTTTTCAAAAATCTGTCCATTACTTTAGAAGATAGTAGTCTGCATAACAACATAATTCGTTTGATTTTACTTTTTTCGAAATGTAAAAATTATATAAATTAAAATATTCTTTTTTCCATATTTCATGATAGAATTTAATATAATTATTTGAAATATGTAGTTTTTTAAGACATAAATTATATTTTCATAGTATTTTATAAATAGCATAAGTATATAATTCAACATATTCTAGATATATTTATTTTAAAATCCCATTTTGAAAAAAAATATAACTCGAGATATAATTTAAACAAAATATTAATTTTATAAAGAAAAATAAAAACACTATTACTTTTTGCTATATTTTTCGATAGTCAATATACATATCGGTTTGAAAAATATACCAAAAAAAAAAAAATCGTACGAATTGCGAATATTTTTATACAGTAGATAATTCAAAATTATACCCTACCACCTTTAATTTAAATTTAAAATCTTAAAAACAGTCTCCTGAAAAGTAATAAAAATCAATTATGTAGTTTTTCCTTTATTTCAAAGATTTTATAGAAAAATTTTTAATAACTTTCAAATAAATACAAAAAATGGTGGATTTTTTTTTAATGTTGAATAAACATTTTTTTATTTTTTTCTTCAATTATTACGATACTTAATTCTTTATTTTCTATTCTTTATGATATGCAAATTGATTTATGTTTATTTTTTATATTTATTAAAAAACAATTGTTAAAATATTCCCAATTTTTTTTAATAATCTAATCAAGGTCAATAAATTAACAAATTATTTTAAACACTTTTCCACACTCCAATGAATTACATTAAAAACACCTTGTTGGCATTATAACAGACAATATCTAATTTTTTTTAAATATTTCACACAATTATGTGTAATAAGTGTGTAATTTTACACACAAATAAAGCAATAACGACAACAATATATTATTAAATAAATAAAATTGAGTATTGTTTCCAAAGATTACATATAAAAGAAGTTTCAAATTAGATAATTATTTTCATATATGAATGAATATTTCTTTCTGCAAAAAAAAAAAATACATTTTAAACTTAAACTTAAACAATATTGTTAAGTTTACGCCTTAATGCGTTTTAAGCGCATGTAAGCAAACATGAGTATATGTGTGTGTGTGTGCGTGAAAAGCCGGTGCCATTATAAGATTTTTATTTATAGTTTGTAATTATTTTTTTGCTACTAACTAACAAAATATTGGTAATACACGTAATAATATTATGTTTTTTTTTTTGACTAAACCAATAAAAATTAAATGTATTCTCTCACCATCATAAAGTAAACATCCGTTTTTTTTTAAATTTTATTATATAAATTTTATTAGAGATGATGCAACAATACAAAAAATAAAGAGTTTAAAAATTTTACCAAAAATAGAATTTCAAACAAACGAAAGTATTGTATACTTCCGTGCTACGCACTCATATATTAAATGCAACTGTCAGTTACAGGCAAGAGACCATAAACGATTTAAATATACAACAACAAAAAAACTTTTTAGAATTCAATCGCACGCAACAAACTACACTCAACAAATATACGACCTTGAGTAAAACCATAAAAAAGAAATATTAAAATAATTTTCTATTGTTGTTGGATTATGTAATTGTGCATAATTTAATAAAGTTAAGTTGAGTTACACAAGTGTGGGCTTTTAGTTCCTTTTTTTTTAATTATGTAAGAATTGTGCCCAACCACACAGAATTTGTTTTCTAAAAAATAATTGTTCTTTAAATGTTTTACAATATAATAAACACAATAAAACTTTGTTCTTTTATAAAATGACTAATTCTAAACAAAAAAAATCATATATTAACTCATACTATTTATAAAGAGATATATTTATTACAAACATATGTCTAACACTTATTTTATTAGTAACTTAACAAAATTTTATGAAAAAAGAAGAAACAAAAATTTTTAAGTATTTAGTTACTAATTTGTTACGCTGGATTAAATTTCCCATTTAAATTTTGTTTTCAAATTTAATTGTTGTTTTAATAGGATTATTATATATATATATATATATATATATATATATATATATATATACTCGTATTTTTCTTGATGGAAAAATGTTTGAAATATTTTTTTTTTTAACTTTTGCTATTAAAAGTTCACTAAACCATTAACTGAGATATTAAAGAATTTTGCAAATGTTGTTTGTTGCGTGTGAGTATATGAATGAATGTGTGCAAAATATGAGGAAAAAACAAAAGACTTAAGCAACAAACTAAGCATTTTCTATACATATTTATATTTCTTAGTGTGTGTGCTAATCTGACAAAGAAAATTTGTGAAGGATTTTAATGTTATTTATTTGTTTTGTAAACTGGCTATACATTTACTTAAATAAACGCTTTATTGTTGCTTAAAATATTTAAAGAATTTACAAGGTTTTGAAAGTGAATTAACAAAAAAGTTTGTAAACCTTTAGGATTTTTTTTTTTTTTTTTTTTTTGATAAAGGCACTGAGTGATTCCATATCAAAATGTTTCTCAAATCATAAATTTTTAGACTCATGGCCTTTTCCGGTTCCAAAATATGACAATTTGAAAAACAAAAAAAAAAGCTAACAACTTCACAAAGGTGTACTTGTTTAATAGCTAATAACTTCTAAACTGTGCATGATAGATTTTTAGTTTTTATTTCATATTAAAGGCAAAGATTTTACCTTTATAACGATATGTATAAAGTTTATTTACATCAAAAGTTCAAAAGTCAAAATTGGGCATATAAAAATGAAACCATTATATCTCAAAAAAATGGTATTTTTAAAATTCTTAAAGATATATAAAGTTTACTCTTCTCCTTACTCGTGTTAAATTTCAAGCTGAACACTCATTTAGTTTAGAAGTTACAAAGCAAAATATGGTAAAAACATTTTTTTAATGTGAAATTTAAAATATTTATAAAAATGAATTTTAAAACATTTTCTTCTATGAGTTCATATTTATATAAAATTTGATTTTAGATTATATTTTGTTACATAACTTCTAAACTAAAGGAGTGTCCATCATGAAATTTTGCACTAGTATGGAGAAGAGTTATGCTAACATTATATAGTTTTTTACAATATCATTTTTGAAGATATAATGGTTTAATTTTGAAAATATAATTTTTGAAGATATAATGGTTTAATTTTTAGAAAATATAATTTTTAAGACAAAATAAAACCAAAACTAAAATTTTGCTATGTATAGTACAGAAATTATTAGTAATTATATTATATTTTGATCCATAATGACTAAACTAAATGGATGTCCAGCTTGAAATTTTACACGAGTATTGAGAAAAGTTATGTCAATATTATATATTTTTTAGAAATTATATAGCGTTTTGAGATATAATAATTTAATTTTTATATTTCCAACTTTGATCCTTGAAATCTTGTTGTACGTATATTTCATACATATCGTTATAAAGGTTATAGCTTTACATAATCGGAGAGAGATCGTATATGACCCTTGAAAACATTTTGACCTTCACAATAAATATAATACTACGCGACCGGTGGGTCAATCACAGAGAATTTTTCGTCGCACATTTCTTAAACCCTGCACTACTTCATTACGAAATGGTACAATGTATATTGGTTGTACCTCAAATCATAATGTCTGGTGAATAATACCATTATATTACTCTGAAATCACTTTTATTAAGCAATAGCAAATGTTTGGATTTATTCATAGATAATGTAATAAATGGCAGCCAGAGTCCAGATATATTTCTCTATTGGTAAGCGATATCCGATCTTATACACAATTAAGTCATTTCCCTGATGTAACCTAAAGAGTGACAAAAAAGGGTTTCGGCCCAATAAAATTCGCTTCTAATATGTTACTATTTTGCAAAAAAAGCTCTTATTTTTTAATTGTTCTTGTTTTTTAAATATACTATTTTTCAGAACTTGTATTTTATAAAAAATTATAATTTTTTGAATAATATTTATTTCTATATTTTATGATCTTTTTGAAAAATTCTCTTTTTTTTTGAAAGTTATACCGTCTGTAAAAATGTGTATTTTTTTTTTAAACATTATATATTAAAAGTTAGTATTGTATATTTTTGCAATTTTTGTAACTTTTTTTCAAATTAGAAATTATTGAAAAAATTATAGAATGGTTAATTTTTTTAATTAAAACCTTTTTGAAAATTAATACTTTTTTAATTTACACTTTTCTAAAAACAGTTTTTTTTTTAATTGACCCTTTTTTGAAATTAATATTTCTTTAAATGATACTTCTTATTTTTTACATTTTTTTACATTTTCTGTTTATTTTTGAAAAATGTAACTTTTTGAACAATTGTAGTTTTTTATAATTAATATTTAATATTTAATCTATTATATATCATAGTGTATGTACATATCATATAATTTATTATGCAATACAAATGCAATACAAAATATACATATATTCTCTACTTTACATACATTTGATTTGTATATAAAGTTTGTGGTTAGAAATAAATATTGTTAATGCAAATTTATTTTTTTTTTATTTTTTTATTTGTGCAAATATCAATTAATATTTTAGTTAATTTTCCCCAAAATTTCTATAATTAATTTAATTATTTGATTACAAAATTTAATTGAAATTCTTACAAAAATCAGTTTTTTCCTCTTAATTAATATTATCATTTGGATGATGAATCAATCAAATTTTAATTGATCAAAATTTTAATTGATATAAGCAATTTCGTAATTAAAATCTATTTTTATTTTTTTCTGTATAATTTTAAACGGATAAATTAACATACAGATGGACAAAGTTATTTAGACTTCTTTACTTGCAAAAAATATAATAAAATATAATTAAATATTTCCTTCGATAAAGGGTATAAATAAGTACTACTTGAAACTATGAAAAATTACCAAATTAAAATAATAATATGTTACTTTTAAAAATATATAACAATAAAGTAATTTTCATTACTGATTTTCAAATTAAATCATAATTTCGGTACAGATAACAAGAAACCTTAATAATATAATCAATATTAATAAATTGAAACAAATAATTATCTAATGAAAATAAAACAATATAAAACAAATACAAAGTAAACTAGATTCCTTTATAATATGCGCCAAATTAACGATATTAATAACGTTCTAAACAAATAAATTCCTTCAAGCCAAAATCAAACTACAAATTACAAAATATAACAAAAAAAATTTAATAATTTCTCAAACAAAGAAATAAAAAAACAAATTAAAAGCTGATATGAAAAAAAAAAACAATAAAATCATATCAAATTGATGAAGTGTAAACTATTTGAAGTATTTTGAACATGAATGTATACACAAACATTTATTCATTCATTCTATGACTTCTAACTATGTGACGAAGTATGAATATGAGTTCAATGAAAAATAAAACAACAAAACTTGATTAATGATACAAAATGACATTTAATACTTTAGTTAAAATTTAATAATAAAAAAAAAAAATAATAAAAAACACGGGCATGAACACTTGAATTGCAAATATGTGCTACAAAAAAAAAAAAAAAAGAACACAAGATTTTTTCAATAAAATTTTGTCTTTTCCTGTGAGTGACAGACTGAGTGAACGTCATTTAAAAAAAAGAAAAGAACGATATGAAAACAAATAAGCAATCAAAGGAAATTTGAACCAATTTTAACAGAACAGGAGGCATTGGAATTTTGAATTCATATAGAAATTCTTAATATTCATACGCCTTAGTAACCCAGATTTTTTTTTTTATTAAAAATGTGTTTTCTAAGTATTTTTCTTCAATAAGTAATTGTAGATGTTGTATAAAGATTATATATGTATAGAATGTGTATTGGCATTTGCAACAATACCACCAAGTTATAATAAAAATAAAAATGAAAAACTTAAACTAGTATTTATACACGTACTCTACAAATTAACAATTTGTTGTAATAATTTCTATAAATAGTCTCCATATTGACTAATTACGTCATTTATATTTTGTGTTTTCTTACACCATATGGATGAAATAGATTTTGTTATTGCACTTATTACACAATGTAAAATTATAAAAGTAAAACAACTAACTGGTCGTTTAGAAGTAATTTTTTTGTATTATTTTGAATTTATTGAAAATTATGATATTTAATAACTTTTATTATTAATTTATCAAATACTAGTGGTATTGTGCCACTGAAAGAACATAAATAACTCAACGAGTCTTAAAATATCATCGGTATTAAAATCAGTTATTTATTTAGTTATTATAATTAAAAATTATTGGATATTAAATATCATTAATTGTATATTATGGGTTTTCTAAGGCAAAGTAATTTGACATTTAAATTAAATAAAGTAAAATAAAAAAAAAGAGGAGAAATAACTAGTTCCGGAACCTATGCTTTGAGTTATTTTTCTTTCTATTCTAGTATGACGATCAGTAATTTTTATTTTGAAATTGTTAGTTTGTAGTGAGGTTTATTACACAAAATGAATAATACAATTTTGGCCATTATTTATGTGACAGGAGGCCGTACATTCTATAAATCACTTGCTGCCTGAATTTCAAATTTTTATCAGGTAAATGAAAACAAAAGTAATTTTCTAATAATTACAGGGTGTTTTAAAATCTAAAGAATATCATGTAACAATTTTACAACACCCTGTAAATTTTGAGATATTCCCAAACAAAAAAATGTTTGAGAGTAATTTCTGAATAAAAGATCTCCTAGCTCCCTAAATTATAAGTCAATTTTAGATTTTCAAAATTAATTTGGAAAGCAGAACTATATTAAAACTATAATTAAAATATCTTATACATATTTTTAAAAAGATAAGTCATTACTTTTTTTTAACATTTTTAAATTTATTTTCCTTTTCGAAATTTTGAATTTGATGTAAATTTTTTCTTTAAGAATAAATATATTTATATGTAAAGTTTTAAATATTATTTCTTTTTTAAGATTAAAATGACATATAGCTCATTAAAATTACTTAAAAGCTTAAAAAATCAAACATTTTCTAAAGATGATCAAAAAAAGATAAAGTTTTTAATTTTAAAATTTATTTGATGCATACTTTTTGGGGCAAATATAAGAAAACGTATGGAAAGTTGAAGATAAAATCCTAAAACTATAAGGTATTTGTACAAATATTTTAATTTATAATTTGAATCATTTTTATTTAAAAGCCAAAATTTCATCGAATTTCGCTATTCATATAGGCGACGAAAGTAACAAAATTATAATTCAGTGTGAGTGATTAAATTAATTATGTCCAATTATTTTCCCAAATTTCAACAAAAGAAGAATTCACAAAATGGGAATTATATTAGTTATAAAATTGATCCAAACTTAATTCTTAAATATAATTCAAATGTGGCTATAAAAGTAAAAAAAGATAATTTATATTTCTATCCCAGGACTAGTTAGATTTACAGATTTTAGTTAGAATTAATTAAAAATTGTCAGAAAAAAAAAAATTTATACATTTTTTTATGCATAATATGAATAACAAATTGTTCCTTTTATTTTAAAATTTACACGGAATCTCTTACATTTTTAACATTATTTACTAAAAAAGCCTTAACAAATTCTAAACCTAATAAATGTTTTCTTAAAATTCTGACTTGAGTTCAAGAATAATATGAGATTCATGTAGCACATATTTTCTTTTGAAAATTTATTTATTTATAGGTTTAAAATTGATTTGAAAATTTTTGATTTCAAATTGAGAAAAGACTATTTATTTAATATTTACCCTTGCATAAAAATATAAGAATGTAATGATTTTGGTTTATGTTTGAACAAAACTTGTTTGATATCAAACATTAAAATCATATTTCAAACTTTTGATTTAGTGTTTACCTATTACCAGGACAAGTTTGAATATGCACGAAAAAAAATTAAGATATGCTCTTGAAAATGCATGAAAAATTGGGATAATATGCTTTCTTGTATAAATAAGTATAGATATGCTTTTTTCCTAACTTTAGAATTGGTAGTTTTCGGTTTTTTATAAAAAATAAAAATATAATAGAAATATACGTCAATAGACCAATGATAGTAATATTTGATACGTCTGAATTATTTACGGGGTATTAAAAAATTTACAAAATAATTTATACTAATTTGTTAGACAAACTCAAAACATCACAAAAATTTTTTATTCATTATATTCAAATTTATGCAGAGATTAGAAAAATATTAATTTTTGGTAAATTATATGTGTGAGATATACAAAAACTTATTTTGAAAAACTTGCCCTGCTTATTACACAAAAATTTTGTTGGGTCGTTCTCGAGTTGCAATGTCTCAAGTGGGTGTGAAACTGTTGCTTGTGAGAACCCCTGTTCTACAATTTTGGTCCAATTTGAAAAAAAAACTTAATTTTGTTATATTAACAATAAAAATGTCTTTAAAAATTATTGTATTATTGTATATGATTTTTAGAAATATGTGTAAGGGATAGCACTTAAAATCGACAACTTTAAAAAAATTTACTTTTACTATCACCCTACAATAGTCATTTACATCTTTATACATGAAACTAGAGATTAAGTGCAATAAACAGGGTAACCAAAAATATGCAAAATCATATATTTTCTTGGTCTTCAAGTGAACTAAACTATTAATTATTTATCCATTTCAGACTATTTTAAGAATTTTGGCATCAATTTGTTATAGCATATTTTTGCATATTTTGGTCATAATAGCACATTTTTGCATATTTTGGTCTCAGCAGCACATTTTGTCATATTTTCTTAAAAAGGCCTTATTTTAAACCATATTTTAGCAATATAAATGGCAAATTTTTGCATTTTTTTATACTTAAAAGCATATTTTTCAAAATGTTGCACCCAGTATCATTTTTACCATTTTTTTATCATTTGCCATATACGTTTTTCAAATCCGATTCTCTATCAATTTGCATCTTATAAATTTATAAAAATTTTGTAACGAGTGCAATGTTTTAGCTGGTAATATTTTTTTTAATTGCTAAAAGAAAATATATTTTTTCTGATAATAAAACTACGTACTCAGTTTTTCTTCAGTACTTCAAAGTTTCGATGTATACATTATTTTAAGAAATATATATAATATATTTAAAAAGATTATATCAACCCAATGAAAGCTAAGAATCCCTACAATATAATATTTTAAATTTTAACATTACATAACAAAAGTTTAAGAAAGTATCCTTTCAAAAATGTTACTTTTTAATATTTATTTTTAAATATATGTATATCACCCTATAAGAGTCATTATCACACATGAAAAATAGATATGTATATATATGAAACTAGGGACCAAACATTGTAAAACTGCGTCCTCAGTTTTTCTCCAGAATATATAATTTCCTCTTAAAAGGACTACAAAGTTTTAAAGGATACACTCTTATAAGAAAATTATAAAATATTTACGAATATAATATCATCATAATTTTGACAACTTGGAATCCCTTCAATGAACAATAATATTGTTATATAAGTTTATTTTCTTAATTTGAAAACTTTATATTTTAATATTAATTTTTAAATAAACATACAATTTTTCTATACTCTCTTTGGCAGTAAATTCAAAATTTCTATTATATATTTTCTTTATATGTTAATTTAATATAAAACAAAAATTAAAATCAAAACCATCATAATATGTTTACACTTAATCTTAAAGACAATAAACAATCGTAAGAAAAGTAAGAAAAAAAGGAAAATATTAGCATTGTATTCACATTGTCATTCACAATACGCATATAAATCATTCACAATTAACATTTGGTGTTAAAATTCAATCATGATTTTGAATTTAATTAAATATTTTAATACATTTTTCTTCTTTTCGACAATCATGTGTGCATTAAAAGACAATAAGAAAAAGAAATCATTTCTTAAATATACATTTATCTTTTCAGCTAAAAAGTTCATTCATATTTCAATCTACATATTTTCTTCTCTGCTAAATTACGGCTGCGCGTATTTCTTCTAATGACATTGACTTTGAATTTCTTAAACCACCACAATAAATAAAATAAATAATTATTTATCAATGAGTTTGTATGTATGTATGTATGTATGTATACGAATAGCTGCTCTTGCATTTATATGTGAAATATATACATTTTTGAAAATGTTTTCTTGTTTATGAAATATTTATAAGATATTTTTTTGGTTCACTGTTTGAATGCATGAATGGTTGGATTTGGTTTGTAAAGTTGAGTGTTTTTTTTTTTTTTTTTTTTTTTTTTTTTTTGTTACACCTTGTTAGCTATTAAATATTTGAATTTAACTATTTTTAGTTTGATGTGTTATTTTGCCAAAAAAAAAAGAAGAAAAATAATATAAAATTTTAAAAAACTTACAAAATTTACATGTTTTTTGGTTTGGTTTCACTTTAATCGTATAACGTTTTAGTTTGCTTTAGAGTTTGTTTTAATATTGAATTTATAATTTATGCAAACTGCATACATTACAGTTTTATAAAGTAATAAGGTATCGCCTTTTTTTTCTCGTTAATATTATTATTTCTTTTGTTAATTGTTTCTGCAATTATTATGGTAATAACATTAAAGTTGTAGTATTATTAACCAACTAACACGCAAAATTTAAAGAAAAAACTACAAATAAATATTTTGTTATTATTACAAAATAGTAACAGCTACAATATATACCTAAAACTGGCTGCAAACTTATTGACATTTTAGCCCTAGGTTAATGTTTGAAAGTTCAAATTTTATATTGTCTAAGATTGTCTAAGATAAGAAATAAAAATAAAATCTATTACTATTCATTAAGAAAAAGTTGGTAAATAAAACAATAGAATACAATTTTTAAGGAGCTGTTATTAATAATTATAGTAAAATTTAATGAAAAAATAATAATAAATAAATAAATAAAATAAACTCAGCTACATTTCATACCATGAAATATCAAGTCAAAAATTGACTTTATGATAACATCATCAGTGGGTGGTTTCAAAGATAATTATGTTCAATTAACACTTTTTTAAGATTTGAAAGTTTAATTCCATATTAATAAATAAAAATAAAATAAAGATAAAACTCAATGGAAAGAATTAAATCAAACATAACAGGTTCAATGAACTACTTTAATTTCAAGACAGCCCTAACAAAATTTATTATTTATTATCCCAGAAATTTACAAATTACTTATTTATTTTAATATAAATTTAAATTTTTTTTTTCGTACTATGTGAGATTTTTAAGTGATTTTTGAACATCATAGAACAGTTTCAATATTTTCATTTAATATATTATAATTATTTGAAACATTGTTAAGACATTTAAACAGTTTCTGTTGGTTTTGCCTATTAATTTTCCTTATTTTTAATATTTTCGGCCAGTTTTGGTTGTAACAATTCGAACAAATTTCAAAATTTTTTATTAAAAATTTCGTAGCTATTTTGAAAAATTTTTATCAGTTACCAATATTTTCGGCCAGTTTCAGCCATAAGTTATGTACTCAAAATTTGTGTTGTTGAAATTCTTTTTTATTTTGTTTTATTTAATTTTTAAAATTATTTTCAAACAGTTTTAGAAATTTCGGTCAGTTTCGGTTAAACGAATTTGACATAACATATCCAAAAAATTTATAATTTTCTTCTTTATTTATTAATTCAACTTTTACAATTATTTTTTGTATTTTGAAGAAGTTTCAAAATTTTCATCCAGTTTCGCCTTTTCATCTAAAATTTGTATTATTTAAATGGATTTTAATGTTTTTTGATTTGCTTTTAATTTTTATCATTTTCAAACAGTTTCGATATTTCCGGTCAGTTTCAGTAAAAGTAATATATTCAAAAATGTATATTTTCTTTTAATTTATTATACCAACTCTTACAAATGTTTTTTGAGTTTCAGCTGTATTTTTACACCCAAGTTTATGTGTTATTTAAATAGTTCCTTTTTTATTTAGTTTTATTTAATTTTTAATTTAAATTTTAAAATTTCGGTTAAACAAATTTGAAAGACAATATAAAAAATTTATAATTTTCTTTTCTAATTTATAATTTTATACCTTATAATTAATTTTGAATAAGACTCAAAATTTTCGCCTAGTTTCATCTATAATTTTTTGTCGCAAAATTCATATTTTTAAAATAGTTTTATTTTATTTTTTTTCTTTTTTTCATATTATATAACATTTTGAAATTTTTTTAAATTTTCGGCCAGTTTTGGTTAAAAAAAATATGCAGAAATGTAAAATTTTTTTATTTACATATTAAAATTTCAATCGTTATAATTATATTTTACATATTTTTAAGACGATTAAAAATTTTCGACCAGTTTTGGTCATAATTGTTTGCTCCTACATTTTAAGTTTTTAAAACATTTTTTTTTTTTTTTGTAGTTCTTACATTTATATAATTTTTGTAAAGA
Source organism: Protocalliphora azurea (assembly GCA_932274085.1). NCBI lineage: Eukaryota > Metazoa > Arthropoda > Insecta > Diptera > Calliphoridae > Protocalliphora > Protocalliphora azurea. The sequence goes on from OW026522.1 coordinate 151,826,796, forward strand.
TTTTTACCATTCTGAAAAATTTTCAACATTTTAGGCCATTCTTAGTTTGAGAAAAATTACAAAAAAAAAAAAAAAATACAGCAATGTATAATTTTCTTATTTGTTGAAAATTTCACTCATTTAAATTATTTTTTAACATTTTAAAAATTTCAAAATTTTCGGTCAGTTTTGTTTAAAAACTTTAGCTTTCAAAATGTATATTATTAAATATTTTATTATGTTTTGTTATTTTATTTCGCTTCCTAACTTTTTTAATATTTGGACAAATTTTCAAAATTTTCGGCCACTTTTGGTTTAAAATAATTAATAGAAATGTATAATTTTCTTGTTTATTTATAATTTCAACCTTAAGAAATTATTATTATTATTATTATTATTATTTTTGTGCATTTTTAACACGTTTCATAACTTTCGGACAGTTTCGGTTATAACTTTTTGCTCCCAAAATATATTTTTTTTAATAGTTTTTTCTTTTTTATTATTTTATTTAATTTTATATAACATTTTCAGACATTTTTTTCCGATTCTGAAAGAGTTTAAAAATTTTCGGCCGCTTTTAGTTAAGAAAATATACCAAAAATATGCATAATTTTTTTATTTATAATTATATGTTGACTTTGAACTTTGACATTTCAAAAATTTCGGCCAGTTTCGGTTATAATTTTTTGCTTTAAAAATGTATGTTTTTAAAATAGTTTATTAATTCCCTTTTTTCCTAAAATTATATCAAATTAAATCATTTTTATGTTTCCTTAAGTTAATTTAAATTATTTTAAACGAAATTTGTCATCGTTAAACCATTTTCTGGAAAACACTACTGGTAGCTCTACTTCAGATAATTGGAATTATTTATTTAAAAATTAATTTACCGAAAGTTTAAATTTTTTTCCCAAAAACTGTTTTAAACAAACCGGTAGTTTTGAAGCTACAAATTTATTAGCTTTATATGACCATATACCCTGCTTTATCCCTATTGAAGCATTCATTTTAAATTCAAAAAATTCACAAGTATTTATATAAAAATAGTTAAAATATTTATAAAATAAACCTCATTTATTTAATTATTCCATTTAAAAAAGATTGCAATCGTTAAATAGCTAATTTAAAAAAGGAAATAAAAAACACATTGATCAAATTAAATACCAAAAAATTAATTTCACTAAATATATATATATATATATATATTTATATATGATTTAACCTTTTTTCTTGTCCGAATAAAAAAACAATAAAATATTACAAAACTATTACACCTAGAGAAAGAAATTCATAATTTGCTTATTAATTTAATGACCATAAATATTTAAACATCTTTATAAAAAATCATTTCATTGATGGATATATTATTGTCTTAGTTTTCGAATTTACTGGTATTTATACATATTTAGGGGAAAAGATGAACATGTTAAATATATATTTAAGGTCATTGAAATAATATTTAAATATGTTTTGGCAGATTTTTGTTTTACCGCATTTGGTTTTTAATTTATAGCATTTTTATGTTAATTTTTTTTGTAGAAAAAAGTGTTGGTGTTTTCTTTTTCTTTTTAAAAAATTGTCAGTCAATTTAATTGTTTATGGTAAAATTGTGGTAACTATTTGAAAAGAGTTAAGAAATTTTTAAAATATTAAAACGATAACTTAAGTTGAAATGTTTGTTTTTTTTTTAAGATACAAATTTATTAGTTTTATATGATCATATACCCTACTTTATCCCTACTGAAACATTCATGACATGAATGAAATTTATGTTTTTGGGAAAGGAAAAAAGTCATTGAAAATGCAAAAAGCAACTATTAATCAATTTTATATATATTTTCATTAATTTTACTTATTTTAAAACAAACAATTTTAAGACAATAGTAAATATTTAAATAAATAATCAACAATCATAATCAAATTATGGACACATTAAATGAAACTGTAGCTACAACTTAATTATAAACAATGTAAATTTATAATCACATTGCGCAAATATTTGACAAATGAAGTTTAATTTTTATATATTGTCTACGTTTCCTAATTTACTGCACAATTTAATTGTATTTTTAAAACTGCAAGCACAAAATAATTCTTACAAACGAAATTCTAGGCCTAAAAAATTTTAAAACTAAAATTAAATTTAACGAATTGATTCAAAATTTGTTTGTTTGGCATAAAAATAGTTATAGCCAAAAAAAAAAAAAAAAATCGTGATTTTTTTAATATATTTATAACTTAATTTTTAAAACAAACAGTTTTTTATAGCCATAATTAAAATGTGTTCATTACAAGAACATTTTTAATATTACAAAAAAGTGAGTCATTTTGTTATTTTCTTACTGCCTGTTTTTATAACACGAGCGCAAACGACTCGTCTAACAAATTTTGAAATTTTGTTTTTGTTTTAAATGTAAGTTAGACGAGTCGTTTTTGCGCTCGTATTATAAAAACAGGCAGTTAAGGTCGTTTGTCACGTTTTTCTATTTTTTCAAAATACTAAATTTTCTAAACATATTTTTGTTGCTGATTTTTTCATTATTATGTTGTCATAGACAATCATTTTTAATAATCGACTATAGATATGGGTCAAATAGTTCAGGTTTTTTTTTTCTTACCTCGTTTTAACTTATTTTTCTTAAAACAATAACAAATTTCTTTTAAACGGCCTTTTTTTGAAAAATGTAAAAAAATGTAAAAACATATTTATTGCAAAAATATCAAAACAAAACTGTTGATTTTGCTTCCATGAATAATTCATTAAGTTGACTGCCAAAAATAAAAAAACTCAGACCAACTAATGTATGAATCAAACTATACGGAATCATGGCAACAACAAATCTGTATTTAGTGATTATGACTTGTTAATGTGTCAAAGCGATTAATTTAAATAAAATTTGTAGAAACAAAATGCTTTGAAAATATTAAAAAAATAGATAAATAAATAACAAAATATCTGCCTTATGACCTAATGATCTATTTAAATATTTCCCTAATTACACAGGTCAACAATTCTTCTATCTTAGACTAGAAAGTTAAATGAAAATTTTCCATCACGTCATACTTTTCACCCATTGACTACCAAAGAAAATATGCTTCTCTGAGAAGTTTTTAGCTTATATAATTTTCTAGATAATAGGTGGAGTAAATTATTCACTCATTTTTTATAGACAACAAATGGTGCTACAAAAATGTAGTATAAATCAAGTCTCCAGCTTGCCACATACAGCCCCTCGAACTCTTTAAAGTTGAAAAAATTAAAAATTTCTCAATTAACCCTCATAAAGCCATGGAAAAATTAGGTGTAAGGAATGAGTGTCGAGGGGAAATTTATATTTGATATAAATAACACAAGGCCGTAGATCTCAAAAATGTTAAAATTTTTCAAATTGCAATGACAGAAAATGCGTAAACATCAAAAGTTTAAAAAATAAATATTCAAATTTAAATAACAGTCAACAAAAGAATAGGAAAAAATTATATCGTGAATAATTCCGAGTAATTATTTTTCCTTATATTGGACGTATATATATATATTTTTTCTTTAATTAGAATAAGAAAAGGTTCTATTTTTAATTTTTTTCTCATACTGGGAAGCAGCTATGTAAGCAGTGAAAAAGCTCCCCTTTTGTATCACTTATTGGGCTCATAGTTGAGTAATTCCATTTAAAATTTAAAAAATTATGAATCTTGGTTATAAATTTAGATAAAATTTGGTGCTTGTGTAGAAGAGGATACAGAGGCATGTAAAATGAAATTTTCTCATTTTTATTTTGAGAACTGTGGCAACTCTATAGCTTTGAAATTGATTAAATATTTATTTATATGACCATAACTTTTGTTACATAAAAGATATCAAAATAATTTTTTTAAAATAGATTTTCCAAAGATTGTATTTTAAAATGCTATATAAAAATTTTGAAAATATTTTTATTAACAGATTTTTTTGTAAGAATTTTGTTCATTTTCTTCATTTTTTTTTTGTTTTTGTATTTTTTTGGTAGGAAGCCTTATCGGCATACTTGCTACAGAGAAAATTTCGAAACCTTTTCCCATTATATGAGGTAAAAAACGTGATCTTAACAGATAGAAGACTTTCAGAAAATTCATTTCAATAGACACTCCCTGATGTATTCATTTAATGATAACTAATGATATTAACTAATTTTAATCTGTTACAAAAAATCTCTAAATTTTGAGACATTTTGAATTAGTTTCTGCACTAAAATTTCTCGTAACTCCCTTAATTGTAAGACAATTTTAGATTTTCAAATCGATTTAGAATCAAGAAGAATGTAGCTTTTCGACAAATTATGAATTATTCGACAGTTTTAAATTTATTTTCCTTTTAGTTTTCAAAATTTCCACTTTGAAGTCATCTTTTAAATTCTTTTTCTTTAAAACTTAATATGTTTGTATACACATTTTTATGTGCTATTTTGTATAGAACAAAACTAAAGCGTGATCCTTTTCGAAGTTCAATACTTTTTTAAAGAAAAAAACACAGAAAATTCAAATTTAGTGGGGAATATTTATTATCATTTGAAAGTACATTCTTTGGCATTTATTTTTTGAAAATTATGTCTATCAAATGTTGGCCGTTGCTACGTCGCAGATGGTCCATCCGTTGAGTCCAATTTTCAATGACACGTTCGAGCATTTCGACTGGTAACTGGCGAATGACACGCGTGATGTTTTCCTCCAATGCCTGAATCGAAGCGGGTTTGTCCGCATAAACTTTAGACTTTACATATCCCCACAGGAAAAACTCTAACGGTGTGATATCACACGATCTTGGTGGCCAATCGACCGCCCTAAAACGTGAAATTATGTGCTATCTCAATAAACCCATTGATTGATGCGATGTGTGGGAAGTAGCGCCGTCTTGCTGAAACCAAATGTCGCCGAGATCACGAGCTTCAATTTCAGGCATCAAATAGTCGATTATCATGGCACGATAACGGTCGCCATTGACGGTTACGTTCGCACCGGCATCATTTTTAAAGAAATATGGACCGATGATTCCACCGGCCCACAAACCACACCAAACCGTTGTTTTTTTTTTTTTTTTTTGAAGAAGTGGCTGTTTTTGAATCTCTTCAGGTTGCTCTTCATTGCAAATGCGGCAATTTTGTTTATTTACATACCCATTGAGCTCATCGCTGAACAAAATTTGCCTCGAAAACGTCAAATCTTCTTGGAACTTTTCAACAGCCCATAGAGCGAAGCGATATCGCTTGGGAAGGTCGAGCGGCTTCAGTCGTTGCACAAGCTGTATTTTGTACGCTTTCAATTTAAGTTCTCGACGTAAAATGCGCCAAGTCGTTCCATACGTCAGTGCGAGTTGCTGCGAACGGCGCCGAATCGACTCTCCACGGTCTTCGTGTACACTCTCAGCTACGGCCGCTAAATTTTCTTCATAGCGTGCTGGACGTAGTCTATTCGGTCGAATATTATCCAATAATGAATGCTGGGTCGCAAAATGAGTGATGGTGTTGCGAATAGTACACTCAGTAGGCCGATTATGTTGACCATAAGTTGAGCGAAGTGCACGAAACACATTCCTCACAGAACGAGAATTTTAGTAATAAAGTTGAACGATTTGTAAACTTTGTTCAGGCGTAAGTCTTTCCATTATGAAATGCCAAACAATACTAAACAAAAATAACATAACAGCATGACACGACTCACACGTGATATGTCAAAAAAAGGCTATTGAAAAAAGTATCTCTACTTAATCACCCATTATATACCAATTTTTAAATACTCAAAAATTTATTAGATATTTTCTAAAGTTTTTCAGTAAATTTTTCATATAACTTAAATACAAAATATTTTAATTTACGTTTTATTTTGAGCATACATTCTGAGGCAAAAATGAAAAATATATAATAATTTTTATCCTATTTGGAAAAATTACATCTTCTTATATTTAAAAAAAATATATTTTTAAAAATCATTCCGCTTTTATAAATATTTTTAAAATGGAAAAAATTTAATGTTATTAAATTTGTTTAAAAATTTGATTTATATAATTAAAATAGCTAATTATTTTACTTCCAAAGATAGCTTAAAACTCAACAACACATTAATACAGGAATACATTAACACAAGAATCTAACCGAAACTAATTAAATTTAATTTAAAATTTGAAATATTTAAGAGTGATTTATGATGTCCTCAAGAAAACCTATTACATGAGTCATTTTTCGAATGTTTTTCTTTGTAGCACAGTGTAATTTTTAACAGGAATCGATTTAAAATTCTATTAAGTATTTTCAGTTTTTCATAAAATAGTTTATTTGAACAAATGGAAAAATGACCCAGTAACATAAATTATTTAAAACAATACCACAATACACAATTAAAAGTAATAAGTTACAAAAAGCATATGTCGTTTCGTTATTCATGCCAATAACGCCAATAACGAAATTGGCAAACCGGCATATTTGAATTTAAAATACATAAAGCTATAACAGCAGCAGCACTAACAGCAAAAATTAATAAGCAGCATTATAACATCAACTATATATTTCTATATAAACAATTATTTAGTTCAATTAACTTTTAATGATTCAACAAAATAACTTAAATAATTACAAAACTAAAACAAAACAACAAAATTTTTAGATCGCGTGAGAATAATAAATTTTATTTTGCTATTTTTATTATTTCTCTATAAAATACTTCAACTATAATTATGCAATAAATATTATTATTGATATTGGTAATTATTTCTGTGAAAAAAAAAACAAATTTTAACAGAACAAGATTTCAAAATACTTACCGCCCATACTGAAAATATCCAACAGTTGAAATACATGATGGCAAAATATTTTCTTTAAATTCAATAATTTCTTTTTTTTTTAACACAAATACTTTTTGTTTTATTTTTTTTTTCTGATTTTCTAATATAAATTAATTAATTATATTTGCAAATTTCCTTTAAAATCAATGAGAAATAATGTTTTTCTTTTTTTTTTTTAATTTCCTTGACCAAACAAATTGTGCAATGTTTTTCTTTTTTAAACCAAAGTCTTCATTTTTTATGATTTTCACAAATTTAAATTTAATTTAAGACAACAAACATTCAAACAAAACGTTTAAATTTTTTAATTAATTCAAAAGACACCACATTTTGAATACAATTTGACTTAATTAAATTTAAGTTTGTTTTTAGTTTTCATGATTTTTCCTTTTTCTGTTGCTGTTACTGTTATTTTAGTGTTTAGTGATTTGTTTCAGAGCACGTTTGATTTTATTACAATATAAAACATTTCATTACAAAAAAAAAAAAAAAAAACAAATCACTCATACAAAAACTACTGATCGTAAATTTCATAAAACAAAACACACTTTAAATGATTTTTCATTACAAAAAAAGTTGTAAAAAAAACGATACCAACTGCAAAGTTGCCAACAATTTTAATTATTTTTTGTTTTAATTCGAATCTGTTTTAGATTTATTTATATAAAAAAATGTAACAACACAAGAAAAAAAAAACAACAAACATTTACAATTTATTCGTTACTTTTAGGGTTTTTTTTTTTTTTTTTTGGTATGAATTTGAAAATTTAAAATCGCGCACACGTCTGTTACTCAAGCTGGCTAAATCGCCACTAAATCCAAATTGTATTGAGACTCTAGGTTTAAACTTGAAAACAACAAAAATACAAACAAACAACAATAATAACAATAACATTATAAAAACAAAAAAAAAAAAAAACAATATATATTACTTCGATATAAAATGTGTGCGGCAAGATACATACCAGTCAACTAAACTTATAAATATACAGACAGCCAGCCAACTAACAGCCACGATATAGTTAGTGGCAAATCTGGCTACAACAAAATCATATGAACATGTATCTTTTCCATCTATATCTAAGTATCTACTTATTCGTACTTGTATCTAATAGTATCTAACTTTGATTTTATTTTGTTGCTATTATTATTATTATTTTTGTTTTTTTATATTTCTATTTAAATTCCATGTTATTAGTGTGCAAAACTTTAAATATTTTATGGCCAAAAAATCCTAAAGTGAATAATTTCTTTTGTTAGGGTGCTGAACTGAATTCATCAAATAATAATATTAAGCAAATGAATATATTTTTTTTCCTACGTTTTACTATGGTTTCGGAATATTAATATAATAAATGATGTTTTAGATTTTTGGTTTGTGAAAAGGCTAAAGGACAATAATTTGTGATCATCAGGGCAACCAAAAATATGTAAAATCATATTTTTTCCTGGGCTTCAAATAAACCAAAGTGTTGGTTATTTATCCATTTCACACAATTTTAAGAATTTGGGGATGGATTTCTTATAGCATATTTTCGCATAGTTTGGTCATAACAGCATACTTTTGTTTATAAGCATATTTTGTCATATTTTCATTGAAATAATTTTGCATATTTTGCACTCTATAGAATTTTGTACATAATTAACCGTTTTAATGTTTTTCTAATCCGATTCCTTAAAAATGTTAATGTTATAAATTTATAGAAATTTTGTAATTTTCTGATACAATGTATTAGTCTTCAATATTTTCATGTGTAAATTTTAGAATGTATAGCCGATAATTTAAAATTTAGCCAGAAATAATAATATTTTAAGAGCATATTTTTTAATTTTAAGGGTATATTTTTCGTTTTTTATGAGCATAAAATACTTTTTAGAGCATATTTTTGGTTGCCCTAGTGATGATTTTATAAAAATTTTATTAATATATATATATATATATGAAACCGGCTATAAATTGAAAACGGGTGATATACTGATAATATTTAACAAAAATTGAATTTTGAAGGAAATTTCGAATTTTAATTAAATTTTTATAAAATTAGAAATTAGAGTGTTTAGATACAAGTGGATTTGTAAACATACACATATTTTTTATTGTCTTTAAATCTCGAGATAATACGATATACAGAAAATTAATGACGTTATATTATATGTCGTAATGTAACTCGAGAACAAATTTTCTGATTTTGTTTAATAAAATACTAAAAAAAAAAAAAAAAACAAATTTCTAATATTTCTTTTTAGGGAAAAAATTTATTGAAGATTTTCTATAAAGATAAAATTATCGAAAATTTTCTAAAAGTAAAAAATGTATCTTAAATTTTCTGTAAACAAAAAATTCTTCGCAAATTTTCATTAAATAAAAAACGTATCGAAAATTTGCTTAAAATGATTTTCTTAAATTTTATTAAAATTTTTCTTCAAATAAAATTATTATTAATATTAAATATTCTATTATAAACAAAAAAACTTATCCAAAATTTTCTATAAATGAGAAATATTATTCAAAATTTCCTTTCTTTTTAATATTTTATAATAAATTACAATGTAATGAGGAGTTTAGAGTCAGAAAGATAATATGTTGTGATCACTCACTAAAATTTGTATTTTATATTTAAGCTTATAAAATCCAGTGTTTATAGCATAAGTAATCAAAACCACTTATTATGGAAAATCTATTTAGAATGAAATTTTTGAAATAATTAATAAATCGAAAATTAGAAGGTTTAGCGCCAAATCGACGATCATTTAATATAAATAAATTTTTTAGTAAAAATTAATATTCCCTTAAAACAGAGAAAACACGAAAGTTTACAGCCTTAATAACACTCATTTATAAACATTTACTAAAAATCTAATTTTGTAAGAACAAAATGCATAAATACTTAAATATGTAAATTGAAAATTGGCAAAATTAGACATACGAATTTTAATCGAAAATCGAATTTTTAGGGAAAAGTTTTTTTTTTCAATATCTTAACTATATTATATTTTATATTATCATTATTATTATTTTTTTTTTTCTCACGGAAATATAGTAGCAGCAAAATTTTTTCAAATAAATATTCTACATGGTTGTAGCTACCATAAAATCTAAGGAGTTCCCTTTTAAATACTTTGATTTGCAATAAGCAAATGTTGCAGAATATTAATTCATAGCAAATAATTATATTTTACTAAATTAGCCCATTTATTTATTTAATTTTTTACAATTTCTTTTTATAAATTTTCTTTGTTAGTTTTGAGATTTAAACAACACCCTCGTAACACTAACCACCACCCACTTGTAGTGTTAACTCATTTAAAAACAACTTTTATTGTATCTATTACACTGCCACTGCCTGTCTGTCACTAATGCCACCTCCAAACAACCAATATCATCACTAACATCAGATCAAAAAAAAAAAAAAAACAAAACCCCACTCAATTACTCTCAGATCAATTTATATTATTTAATAATTTAACACATGTTTTATTTTTTATAAATTTTCTCATTCTTTCTTCTTAACACTAGTTGCATTTTAAAGTAATTCGTATTTATTAGGAATGTTTATAAAAAAAAGTATATGTATTCAAATAAAAAAATACAAAAAAAAAAAAAAAAAAAAAAAAAAACAATACTACATACTACTTGTACATATGAGTATTATTGACGGTAAGTATCTTTTGAGTGCTAATTGAAGATTGTTACAGATCGATAGATAGATACAATTTGTGGAATTGTGTTTATGTTTCCTCCCTCCTAAAACTATAATAAAAAGTGGGGAATTTTGAAAATGCAATCTAGGTATTACAATGACATTTTTGAAAATTAAGAAAATAAACATTTAAAAATGATTTGTCAGGAATTTTAAATGTATTAAATGAAGATGATTCACATTTTAAATAGAATGTTAAATTATACAATAGAAATAATTCTTCAATATTTAGTTTCGTACTTATTTATTTCTGAAGCAACAATTGAAAAATAATATATGTATAATATTGATCTAAACCTCTTACTCATTTTTGGTCAGTGATCATAGATTTTTGTCTGTAAATAAACCAAATACATTTTTTATTAAAACTAAGTGTTTTATAAGTGATCACAAATGATTGTCATTTAAACCCTTACTCATATTTGATCAGTGATCAAAGATTTTTGTCTATAAATAAAATTAATACTTTCTCTTATTAAAACAATGTATTTTTTTAAAAGAAATATAAGTAAAATATTATTTTTAGATCTTAATCATTAACTCTCTCAATTCGGGTTAATTATAAAATTATTAATTATTAAAATTATTATTATATATTTTTTTAATTTGTATTCAAATTTAATTTATACTAATTGATCGCAGATTATTTTCTTTTTGGTTCTAGATACATTAGTTTTTGTTTTATAGGTGAAATAACATTTCTTCTTGTTATAAACTTGACTCTCTAGTTTTTATCCTTAGAAAAAATATAGTTGAGCATTGTTATGGCAAAATTTAAAAGTTTTTTATGTTTTTTATTATTACTGCAACCATTTATGATAGTGATTAGGGTTTTGGTTCCGGGCAATCCCACGATTTCCCGTTAAAATACTCTCGGCAATTCCTGGGATTTTTTTATTATTCCCAGAAGAACGAGAAATAAAATATTCTTGTAGTTTTGAAATTATATAGCAAACATTTTACTATTTTTAAAACTTTATATCAATGAAAGATTAACGTTTCTCTTAATATAATACTTGCAAGAGTTTAAAGCATTTAATACAACTAGAACTTTATATGAGAGGAACGTTAAATTTTCATGAATGAGCTTTTTGACTATTGAATTAAGTTTTTTTCTATCAGATATATATGTATTTGCTTATCTATGGTTTAACGAATTTACTTATAAGTTGTTTCACATGAAATTTTAAATCAACTTTATTTTTGTTACGTTCAAATTTTAGTTACTTTAGTTTTATTACAGATTTCTTGAAATGAATATTAAATAAGTTGAACTTCAAAAATACTCACTATATATTATAAAAAAATTAATTGGTTGGGAGATTTTTCATTCTAACACAACATTTTCTTTTAAAACACCATCTATAATTCAAGCAATGGATATGTAAATTTTATGACTTAAAAATACTTATAAAAAAAACTAATCTCATGTTGTATTCATACATATATTCGATTATTTTCATCAGATTTCTGAACACTATAATTGATTCAAAAAACGTTGCTGTGAATCAATTGTTAGTATTTTGCAGATTTATGTTTAATTTAGTAATAATTAGTAAAAAAAATAATGTAAGTTAAAGAAATAAAGTAGAAATAAACGGCAAGCTGTTTATAATGAAATTTATCTAATAGATTACTATATATTTTTATATTATATGATTTATAATGTTTCGTTTTGTTTTATTTAATTTAATAAAAAAAAATAATTTTTTTACAAGAAATCATGGCCTTTTTTCTTATAACTAAAGTTTTAAAAAAAATCCCGGGAATGCCGGGAAATTAATCTTTTAGTTCCCATTTCTCGGGAAAAGAAATATTGCGGTAAACCCCAAACCCTCGTTGTAATTATCAAATATTCGTTTCCGATTTTTCGTTAATTCAGTGTGATTTATAATGTTTCGTTTTGTTTTATTTAATTTAATAAAAAAAAAAATAATTTTTTTACAAGAAATCATGGCCTTTTTTCTTATAGTTGAAGTTTCCGAATTAAATTATTTTTGTAGTGAACATGAAATATGTTTCTCACAACCACTAATATGGTTCCCACTATCCAATTCTAGAACATGGCAGAAGGATGCTATATAATTTGTTGTGAAAAACATATTTCATGTTTACCGCAAAAATAATTTAATTATTTTATTGTTATAAGTAAAAAAAAAAAAAACTTTTAAACATGATATGTTTTTCTCTGCGTGTTCTTTTTAAACAACAAGTTAATAATAATTAAAAATTCGAATTTTGTATTATACCGAAGACAAGGAGAAATTTACTTATAAGTAATAAAAAATAACTATGATTACACAGTGCAACAAGAAAAAATTGCTTCAATAATTCCAGCGCAAAATGAAAGCATACCAGTAGTCTAGCAGAATACCCAAAGAGTTTTTGAAAATTAGCTTTATGGCCTCTTGAAATTCGATTATATGTTGTTGTTTTATATTAACCTAGATTTGATGCCATGTCACTGTCTTTTTACGCCCATTTTTGTCATAATATTGTAAACTACTAAACCGATTAAAATGAAACTTGGCATATATGCATATCCTTCAAGGAAGTACTGATTGGATGCTTCGCCCACTTTTTTTTAAAGAGGGTTGCTATTCAAAATCCATTAAAATGTTGATGACAGTGGTAAATAAATATGACAGTGTGACAACCATAAAGATTAAATTTTCTATTTTTTATGTATGTCAAATTTTATGTGAATTGTCTTAGTATTATCAAGAATGTAACACAATTGATTTTTACTGAAAGTGGACCAAAAGCTGGGCGTGGCATCCAACTTATATTTTAGAACGTAGTTTTATCCAAAAAATGCTTAATATATGTGATAAATTTCATTTGAACTTAAAAAAATAATTCAAAAAGTGGGCGTGGCATTCTTATTAATTTTATATCCTATATTTTATTTAGTGGGATGCACGATATATGAGGAAAATAACAGTTAATCAGTTAAATAATCTGACTACTGGTATATTGCATATTATCTTATTATTAAAAATGAACGTAAAAAGGGAGGGACATTTAATAAAAATCTTACGTTATATTTAAAAGAAGCTTTATACTCTATAAAACAATAAGTAACCATACATTGAAATTTTACTGATTTAAATATATTTTTTTTTTTTTTTAATTAAATCGAATTTCAAAGTAAGTTTGCAAAACCATTAAGAGATTTGATGACCCAAAATTTGACGCATAGTGTTATTTATATTTAATCCAACTGAAGGTGTTTTAAAAACAATCCGCTTACATAAAGATTTATTGTAATCCATAAATTTATGATTTATTTTAATATTATCTTTTTAATAACAAAAATAACATTATTTCTCTAATTTCTATTGAAAACCTAATTCAAAAATTATGAATGACAATTTTTTATTTGTTTATTTTACTTTTATATTGTTTTGTGAATATTTTCTTAAATTTTGTTATATTTATTTTTTTGTTTATTTTATTTTTTTATTTTTTGTTTTTTTGCACAAATCAACCAACCCACAACAATTTAATTGTTATTGTTTAATAAAACTAATTTTAAACAGCATAAAATAATAAAAATATGTTGGGATATATAAATATATTTTTATTATATTGTTTTTCTAATCTATTTTAAATGAAATAAAAAGTATTTGTAGTTGGTAAATAAACACAAAATATTAAATAATTAAAAATGGTAACAGAAATATTTAAAACAAAAAAAAAAAAAATGTTAACAATAGTAATAATAAAAAAATATTTAGAAAGGTTTGAAACGCATAAAATTAATGAAGGTTATTTGAAAATTAAACTATACCTTAACAAAATTAAAATAAATGAAAGAATCTAGTTAAAAATATTTAAATTTGTTAAACAAAAAATAATTTTATAGGTATTTTGAAAATAGTACATAAAAATAAATAATTTATCAATGTTAGTTAACAACTACCTTCAATAATTCTTTATAAAAAGAAAAAAAAAAAAATCACCCACATTAGATTTTTTATTTTATTTTTGCCATTTTTTTCCTAATGGCTCGATCATATTCTTATTTTACACACACACACACACATACTATTTGCTGTTGTTAATTTTTTAAGATTTTAATTATATTTTCTAAAAGACATGCATGCAATGTTTTTACTATTTGTATTTATTTTTTGAATTGGCGCCAAATAATTTGATATGGTAATAATGGCGCTGTTTTGTTAATTTGTGTATAATTTCAAGGCTATAAATGTATTTTAATATTGTTTTATCTATTTTTTATTGTTTTAGTACTGATTTTCTCATTAATATTACTTGTAATAGAGTGGGTTAGTCATAACGGAAAGAAAATAATTCCTATAATTTGACAGATTGTCAATTGATTTTTAAGCGCTCCTTGATTAAAAGAATATATTGATTTCCTGTGTATTTGAATTGAATTTAAATACTGACAAAATCATAAATCTTTTACGATTTTGAATTTAATTAAAAAGAAAAAGATTTATAAATTGTAATATGAACCTAAAAATATGCTAAAGTTTTTATTAGTATACTGCACCTAAAGGTACGCTTCACATTATTAAGGTATTTAAATTTAAAAATTTGATTTATTTTATTTGTTATTATTTTTTTTTTTTTTTTTTTTAATTTGAGCATAATTAATTTGTGCCTTTACCATCTAACATATATTTTCATTATCCTTTTGGTTCTGTTTTAATAAATTTTGATTCAAAATTAGATTACCAATAAATGAAATTTTAAGTACTTTAGTTTTCCATTTATTAGCAATTTTATATATGTTCTTTTAAAATTTGTTTTTTATTAGTGAGCACAAATTATGGTCCCAAAGATTTTAACTTATAATGGGTTTTAAATAATCTTTACTAAAAATCGACTTTTAATAAACATAAATCCTGTATTTGTGCAGATTGATAATTGAATTTTAAGGGCTTCCTGATTAAAATAATTGATTTTCTGTGTATTTTAGTTGCATTTATATATTGTCAAAAGTAAAAATTTTTTAAGATTTCAAATTTAATTAAAGAGAAAAAACTTTAAAAAGTAAGACATGAACCTAAAAACATGCTACAGTTTTTATTAATATACTACACCTAAAAGTGAACTTAATATTATTAAGGTATTTAGATTCAATTAAATTTCTATTAAAAACTATTTGAGCATAATTCATTTGTGCATTTACTGTGAAACACATATGATATAACCTTTTTATAAATTATAAGTACAAATTTTGATTCATGACTTGGTTTCTAATAATTTATAGTTCTCAATTTATTGCTGATTTTATAACTCATTTTTTTTTTTTTTTTTTAATTTGATTTGTAGTATTAAGCCCAGATTATTTTACAAAGATTTTAATTTGTAATGGATTTTATGCAATCTCTCCTAAAAATTATTTTTCTTTTTCTTTTGATAAATATTGTATTTTGATAGATTGTCAATTGCTTTTAAGCTCTCCTTGATTAAAAGAATTGATTTCCTGTGTATTTTAATTGAATTCAAATACCGTCTTTTAAGATTTCAAATTTAATTCTTTATTTCTTATTTTTGAGTGAAACAAATTTTTTTCGATGTAAAACTTATATAATAATTTTATTTTTCAAAATTTTTAATATAATTTTTTAAAATAAATTTAATGAGTCATATATGAATCTTCATAAACTAAACAATAAACTGTCACCAAAATACTGAATATTTTGTACTTGATGAAAGTATTATTCGATTAAAATATTTTAACCGAAAAAAATAGTAGATTCATATATGAATCACTGCGCACTAAAGGGTTAATTAAAGTGAAAAAGAATTATAAAATATGCCAAAGTATTTATTAATACACTTCTACACCTAAAAGCAGGCTTTACTTTATAATTCAATTTGTATTTAAATATCTTTATTTAAAAGTTTATTCATGGAAATAAATAATATTTGCGTCTTAGGACAGCTTATAATACTTTTGATTATATGTTATACATATTTTATATATAAGGACCTTCATAACTGTTAATAACAGGGGAAACATTTTTAAAAAATATTAATGGAAAAAATTAATTAAATTTTTTGTGTTAAGTTAGAAAATCATAATGGAATTTACAGATCATAATAGAATTTATATATATTAGGTATCCTCTATTTTTTTGGAAAATTTTTGAACTAAAATTTTTCTTTATTGAAATTCAATCAGTACAATCAAGTACATATTCGCCATTATTATCTATGTGCTTTTGCAAGTGGTTTTTAGCGGCGAGCTATACAGTGGATTCATCAAAACTTCCCAGCCAAGTACAGTCAGTTTTTGACGGGTCATCAAAAATGTGTGTAGCTTGGCACTGTTATGATGAAATACAACACCTTTTCTGTTGGTCAATTCTGCTCGCTCTTTCTTGATTGCTTCACTCACACCATCGCATTATGAACAGTAGAACACTGAATTATTCTTTTCGCCAGATTATAGCTGCTCATATGGAGAGTTCCCTTTCAATTCCACCAAACACTCAACATAAAATTTTTTGCAGTCAAACCAGTCTTTAAAGTCGTTAGTGGACTGTCGTCGACCTTTGACAATGAATTTTTCGCTTAATATTCTCGTAATGAACCCATTTTTCATGGCTTTTAATGATCCGCTTAAAAATAGTTCAATTTCGTTGCGATTCTCTGCGATAATTCATGTTGCACCCAAACATGGAGCTTCTTTAAGTAACCAGCCTTTTTCAAATGATTCCAAACTGTCACGTGGTTGATCTTTAGTGCCTCCGCTATATCCTGACAGCTTGTGTGCCGGTTTTGCTCCACCAGTTGAAAAATTTCAATAATTTTTTCAGTGACTAGCCGACCAGAACGGGCTGTACCTTTGATATCGAAATTTCCCAAACGAACTTCACTCACAACATTCTCACCGTACACTTTACAAATTTTTAACTTTTTTTAGTAAAAAAGCAAGTAGTATATTTCTTCGCATATTTCACTCATTTTCAAATCAATATAACTTTTTACACGAGCAACGAATTGAAAACTGTCTTCAGCAAAAATGTCACCGCGAATTAGTGTACCACTCATCAACTCCATCTAGTGACAAAAAACGCGTATACCTTTTATATCACCCAATAAATATTTTAATTTCACCTCTTTTTACAAAAAATACACCTTTTTTAATAAGAATTAATTACATTTCTGTTAAAATATTTTTATTCTAGAACCAATTATTATGAAAACGCTGTAAATACACCAGTCAAAGAAACAAAAATGCGAATAAAAATTTAAAATATTTTATTATTTTTTTTTTTTATTTTAAAAAATTACTAATTTCTCATAAATGAGAGAAAAAAAAAACAAAATCATTCGACAAAATTACAGTTTAAAATTTTCAATTTTGATTAGGGATGTGCCATTAATCGGTTATTTAAAAATTTTATGAATTTGTATAGAGATTAGTCAGTTAATCGATTAATCAATAATCATAATTAATTAAAATTCTGATTAATTAATTATTTTAAATTTTGATTAATCAGATTTGAATAATTTTATTCAAAGTTCTCAAATTTATTTTACATTTAAACTAACGAAACAAAAATTTTAAAAATTGTTCTGCTTGGCATTTTATTTTTAAAATTGTTTAAATTTCAAAGAAAATTAAGAAATAAAAAAGAAAGACAAATAAATTTAAAATTATTCAATTATTCAAGATTTTAATTATTCAAAATTCTGATTAATTGATTAATCATAATTTTGAATAAGAATAAATCGATTAGTCATAAATATAATTAATCAAATTGTTGAATTAATCGAATAATTGATTAATCTGAAATTTGATTATTCAGAATACTCGATAAATAGATTAATCGCACTTCCCTAATTTTGATTTTTCATTCTGCTCTCTCAATTTTAGTAACACATACTCATTGCAGGAGCTTATGCAGCCTAGAATACAACTAGAAGTCTATATGAGACGCAGTTCAAACTAAATTTGTGTTTTTTCAAAACACAAAAGTAAAGCATGTATTTTGTTGTTGCATGAATTAGGTTTTTGACAACTGAATTAGGTTTTTGTCTCTCACATAAACTTCTAGTTGTATTTTATTTTATGCAGTATGTATCTATGGGCCTCTTAAGACCTTTTCTATAAATAGACATGTTATTTTTCTTTTCTTAAACTTGGACTAATTTTTGTTGATAAAAAAAAAAACAAAAACGAGACAAAATATTTTATTTTATGCTTTATTTGGTGCATACTTTTTGGAGCAAAAATTAAAAGTTAAAAATTCCAAATAATATAACAAAATTTCTACTGTAAATTTTTTTATATTATAACAACAAAAATACGTTTAAAAATTATTGCATAATTGTATTTTTAATAAATTGAAGTTAAAATGAAAAAAATTAATTTTTAATTGGTGTTTAAGAAATTATTTTTAATATTTGACCAAGACATAATTATATTTATAAGGTTGAATAGCCCAATTCTTCTACTTTATGAAAAACTTTAAAAAGAAAAAAATTAAAAAAGGATTATAGAATTATGGATACATTAATATATGAACATATTTGGAAGCCTCAAAATTGTGAGGATGTATTTGCAATTTTTAAAAATGATTTGTCAATCCTCCCAAATGATTTTTCATTGTAGCAGAGTGTTATTATTGATTTTTGGTTAATTAAATTATGTTTAAATATTTTATTTCATCTACCAAATTAGATTTCGTAACAAAAATGGAAAGGACTTAAAAATTGATTTTTTTTTTATTAGAATTTTAATAAGATTTAATAAAAATAAAATTATTCATTATTAAAACATTTTTATTTAATACTAAAACAATTAATTTTAAATGAATCCAAAAAAGACGCCCTAACTTCGCTTGCTAATGTAAAGAAGTTGTGATAAATTATATTCAAAAATTATATTAAAAAAAAAAAAATTAATAAATAATTTTTTCAATTATTCAAAATAAAATTACATTCCTACATATTTGGATGTGCATAGAAATATAAGAAATAAATTTAAAATATTTTGCCTTTAATTGCTCAACGTATAATCATTATATTAATTATGTCTTGCCATATTTTGTAGCATTCAATCATTAAAATAATTCTTATTAAATTAATCACTTTTTTTACAAATAAATAATGCCAATAATAATAATCATCATCGTCATTACAAAAAAAAAAAAAAAACTATAGATATAATTTAAAAATGATCATGACAATGATTAACAATATAACGACAACCGAATAAGGTGAAGAATGTGTTGTATATGTATGCGATTTACTGAAATTAAATTTGTTTAATTAATTTTTTTAATAAAATTAAAGATGTTGAGACAAAAAAAAAAAAAGAAAAAAACACACACATACAATTAAAATGATTAATTCAAATTCCAAATACAACCCTCATACAAGGGACTTTAAAAGGAAAATAATAATGCGGAAAAATGCGTGCCAACTTATAAATAAATCAATGAATAAATATTCATAGGGAACATTTTTTTTTTTTTTTTTGAAGACTATAAAAACATTTAAATAACTACATATTTACAATAGTTTATAAGTAGTGCTTACTTATTAGTATTCGTATTAAATATATAAATATTTTTTAGTTTTTGTCATTTTATGTTAATTATTAACGAGCCAATATTTTGTGAGGCATGACTGACTGACATCAATTTTTTTGTGACCAATTTCTATAACTATCTACGTAGTTCCAAAAAAAAAAAAAAAAAAATAATAACAAACTTAAAAATTGTATAACAAATAATTATTTATTGACAAAATTTGCAAGTATAAAGTTTGTTGAAAAAAATAAAAATAATTGTTTAAGTAGCCAGCAACATTTGATTATATTTTTTTTCTTTTTTTTTTTTTTTTTGTACAATTGTGCAACATTTAAACCAAACAAAACAAAACAAAAGCATGTTAACGCAAAAAAGTTGTTAAAAATGAAAACAATTTGTTTAAATTTATTTTATCCAAAATTTTTAATAAAAAATACAAAATATATGTTCATAAATAAAACACATCATATTATTTATGATTATTAAATAAATTTGTATGTACGTTTTTTTTTTTAGCAAACTAAAGAAATTATAAGTAAAAATTAATAATTTGCTTCATTTAATTTGAGGTTTGAAAACAATGTTTTATAACACACTTAGACCTCGATTTGCCAGGCAATAATCTTTTATGTTTTAAAATTAAACATCCCGGAAGTCAACAAAATTTTACTAATTTTAAGCGACCATATATATATATATATATATATATATATATTATCTATAGTTTAACGAATTTCCTTACAAGTTGTTTCACATGAAATTTTATATTTAGTTATATTATTATTTTATATTTAGTTATATTATAGATTTGTTGAAATGAATATTAAATAAGTTGAACTTCGAAATTACTCACTATTATAAAGAAATACTTTGTTGGTAGATTTTTCATTCTAACACAACATTTTCTTTTGAAACAGCATCTCTTATCCAAGCAATGGATATATAAACGTTAGATGTAAAGTACTTATAAAAAAAATTAATCTCATACGTATATGAGATTATTTTCATCAGATTTCTGAACACTAAATTGATCCGAAAAACATTGTTGCGATTAATTTTTAGTATTTTGCATATTTATGTTTAATTTAGTAATAATTATTAAAAAGAAAAGAATGTAAGTTAGAGAAATAATAAAATAATTTTCT
This sequence comes from Protocalliphora azurea, assembly GCA_932274085.1. Lineage (NCBI taxonomy): Eukaryota > Metazoa > Arthropoda > Insecta > Diptera > Calliphoridae > Protocalliphora > Protocalliphora azurea. The sequence goes on from OW026522.1 coordinate 151,847,953, forward strand.
TTATAAGAAATCGTAGCCTTTTTTTTTTCTTATAACTAAAGTTTTAAAAAATTCCCGGGAATTCCGGGGAAATTGATTTTTCCGCTTCCGTTTCTCGAGAAAAGTAATATTGCGAAAAATCCCAAACCATAATTAAAACTTACGATTAATAGATCAAAATATTCTATGAAAATTTTACTAGTCTCTGATGTCGAAAGATTTATTAGTTGAACTTTTTTTCCAAAAAAGATAAATTATACAATTTTTCAGGTATTTTGTTATTTTTTAATATTTTATTATTATTTTCTGATTTTTTAATTATATTAATTTCAGAGCATAGTTTAAGGCATTTACATAAAAAATGTGAAAATAATTGTTTTATAAATGAAATAAATTTCATGCCGACTATTGGATCACCATAAAATGTATTAATTAGCAAAATTTAACAGCAATTTTTTCGGAAAAAGGTCAGTTAAACCTAACAGAATGAAGTGGAACAATTACTCGTTATCCAAATAGCATGATAACGCTCGAAAACAAAGGGCTTGAAGGTAAGAGAAAACGTTAAACTGTCGACGACTGGTACAATTAACCTATTCGGTTGTTTTTTAATTTAATTATTTTTGTATATAAAATTGCAAATTATGGTGTCACTTTCATATTTTAAACATTCTATAAAAATTTTTAAACTGTTGATTTCAAGCAAAATTTAGAAAAAAAACTTAAATTAAATTAGTTGAGAAAGGAAATCTTTATTTTTTACTCGAATTATTCGATTAATCGGAATAATTTTATCGAATAAAGTTTTACTCGAAATTCTTGATTTTAATGTAATCGAAAGATTATTTGATTTTAATTTATCAATTAATCGAACAAACAATAGTATTTGCATAGGAAAACACAAGAATTTGCAAAATTTTCTATGCATATTCATGCTATTTTTTTAATCATAAATATAATTAGAATTATTTATTATTTTGGTTTTGAGAACTTTGGCGCCGACTTATAAAATTTTCCATTGTTTTGTAAATAAATAGAAAAAATATGGTGTGTTTAAAATTTTTTAAAAGATAATAACTATTCCAATTACTTTTTTATTTGTATCAATTTATCAAGTGATGAAATTTTAAATTTTCTATTATTTTTACCTAAAGATAAAAAAATTATCGACTTTCAATTTCTTTTTTTTTTTTAATTTAAGAAATCTTTTAACCTCAAGTGTCAAATTTTATGTGTGATCTTTAAAAATTTTGTAACATATCAAGAATTAATAAAAAGAAAAAAGTTTTTTTTTAATCTATTTTTATTAAAGACAACAAACATAACAGTCACTGCATTCTCTTCTTTCAAAAAGCAAAATATTTAATTTATACTAACGATCTTTTTTTTTTTTTTTTGTTATCTTAAAGTTAAAGTTTTATAATATTTATTAATTGTCGCCAATAACAGTTCGAAAGTAGCTAAAAATTCTTTTTAGTCTGTCTCTTCTTCTTTGACTCACTTTTTCCTTTTATATTGACTTTTAACAAAGAATCTCCAAAGAAATCTTTAAAGAAACAGATACCAAACAACGAGATAATAGTTATATATATATATATATATATATATATATATATATATATAATCAGTGACATTAAATGAGATTAAATATCTAACATTATTAAAAGATTTGAGAAAAAAAAATAAATTTTAATATGTAATTAAATATTCAAAATTTTTCTTAGGATTTAGGGAAATTTGTCAACCAAAATAATACATTTTATAATGTTAGTCATCACTCTTAATATATCTTAACATCTATCAAATGTTATTTACTATTTATCTGTCTATTTATATATCTAGTTTAATAATCTTATGGCGAGATCACTCAGCAAGATCACTTCTACTACTTTCTTTTCAAATGCCGCAAAAGTTGCGTCAGTGACAATTTTTTAAATTTTGTAAAGTTTTAAAGTTTTTGTTTTTGAATTTCATCTGATGAGAAAATCTCTATATTTAGTTACATTAATTTTGTTAATATGTTTTTGTTTTTAATTTTGTTTTGATCTTATTTCATAAATATTTTACTTTTTATGTAAGTAAGTTAATTTACGAGGTGTATATGAAGTGAAATTCTAAAATGAAACGCCTTCGCTTATGTTTTATTAGTTTCAGTCAATGTGGAGGTTGAATTTGTTCTTAAAATGTCTGCAAACATTTTAATTTATTGTTATTTTATATATTATAATAATATATAAAAACTGGTCATTGATTTCTCTAATAATAGGTATTTGAGTTGACAATTATTGTCCACTAAATTGAAATATTTATGAACAACCATCAGAGATTCTTAAATAGTTTTTTAAGGATTCTAAAATAGTGGTTGAAACATGAAACAAATTTTAGATTTCATTTGGGGACAGATCTTTTCATATATAAATATTAAAATGAATCTGTGTTTGTCTGTCTGTCTGCCTGTCTATCTGTCGATTTGTAATTTATAGACAGCTAAACCGTAAGTCGGATTTCCTTGAAATTTTTACAATATCATTCCGTAAGTCCCAGAATTCAAAGATGCTACTTTATTTTTCGATTGGGGTGGAGGAAATATTAATAATCCCAAATCTAAAGAACTATTGTAGTGAAAGTCTTCAAATTTTGTGGAAATAATTCTCATCAATTTTCAGAATTGAGATCAGAATAGGACGGGTAAATCTATGAAGAGTGATAGTACCCATAGAAATAAAAATATATCTAAAGAATTATTACAGTAAATGTCTTAACATTTTGTGGGAATAATTTACTTATGAAGTTTCCTAGTTGAAATGAGAAGGCTAGTAAATAGAAATTATTAATAATGTGCGCTACAGAACGCGAGCAATATTATGGAAATTTCTAAACAATATTTATTAACAGATTTTCGTTGTTAATATTTTCATGTATAACTATGTTCATTTACTATTTGCAAACACATCTAATAACACTAAATCAAAGATTTAACAAATTTTGCATTTTTTTCTCCGTGTAATTTTCTCTTATTTTTTATAGAAATTTTCGATAATTTTTTTAGAATTTTTTGCATGTTCGGCTTAGGTTCATTCAATAACTGTAGAAGAATACAGTGTTAAAGTTTCTATTGGACACTCGGCAGAATGGAATGCATTTTCTGGTCCGTCACGACCGTCATCAGCACTCTTCAGCGTTCCACCTTGGTGTTCTCTGTAAACATCATCTATTTAACTTACAACTTTTGGAATATGGAAATAAGTTAATTTTCCTTTTTTGTTATTAAGTAAAACGAATGGTTTACAATAAAGTTTTTTACAATTATTTTGTATTCTTCTTTTTCAATTATTATTGTATATATGTATAAAGCTACCAGTTTAGGTAGTAAATCAGTAATGTATGTATTTTCTATAACTTTTCTTATAGAAAATATTCGATTTTCGAAAAATTTTATTATATTAAATTTTCGATTATTTTTTTATAGAAAATTTTAGATTTGTGAAAAAAATTTTATATCTTATTTTCGATTAAATTTCTTTTAATAGAAAACTTTCAATATTTTCAATTTATAGAAAATTTTGCATTCTTTCTTCCATTCCAACACGATTTTCGATAATTTTTTATAGGAATTTTTCCATTTTCGATAATTTTTTTTATAACAAAATCGATTTTTTTAAAGAAAATTTTTACGAATATATTTTTTTATAGAATATTTTCGATAAATTTTTGAGTTTTGATAAAATTTTATAGAAAATTTTCAATTTTATTTTTATAAAAAATTTTGAATAAATTTCTTTTTATTGAAAACTCGATTATTAATATTATTTTTTTTAATAGAAAATTTTCTATAAATCGATTTTTTTAAAGAAAATTTTTTCGAATATATTTTTTTTATAGAATATTTTCGTTAAATTTTTGAGTTTTGATAAATTTTTATAGAAAATTTTCAATTTTATTTTTATAAAAAATTTTGAAAATTTCTTTTTATTGAAAACTCGATTATTACTATTATTTTTTTAATAGAAAATTTTCGATAAATTTTATCGTTATAAATAATTTTCTATTTTTATTTTTATAGAAAATTTTCGATAAATATTATTATTTTTTTATTTTGTAGAAAATTTTCGATATATTAAATTTTTATATGAAAAATGTTATCGATAAAACTTTTTTGCTTTAAATGATTGCATGAAACTTTCTCTATAAAATATGATAACTTTAATATTACCTTTATATCGATATATTTCCGCGATAACAGCACTTTTATGAACAAACTCAGAAGAAAAAAAATAACTAAATATTAGATATTGCAATTTTTACGGACCAATAAATTGATTTGTATCGAATATAATTTAATAGATATTTGAAAGCACTTTCAGCGATATACATCTTATTCCGATCGGTTTACAAATAAAAGATATATAAATGTTTATATGACTAAACTTTGAATCTTTATATCTTTTAAATTAAAAGTTGATTTAGCTAAAATGTACATATCACTAGTACACGAACAAAAAGCTCTACAAAAAGTAAGCAAATTTGCCAAGATCGGACATATACATATATATAATTTTAATAATTTTCTCAATGTATATGAACATAAATCATGGCGACAAAATAAGAGGGCGGCACTACTTTGTTATTTTCATATTATGGTATAAATGAAAATTAAAACAAATTTTTAAGTTATTCGAAAAAAAATATAAAAAAAAGTTTTAATAAGTGTATTCACTTAAATGCATAAGTTACCCATTTGTGCAATTGTGAAGATTTACACTAAGTTTTTTACGAACCCCTTTTCAAATACTGTGCAACATTAAGGATAAAAAGATAAGAAATCATTGTAAACAATTGACAAATTTTGTTAAAATCAAGGATACATACAATAATTTTATTAAAATTAATGTAACTACATATTTTTTTATATCGCATTTATGATTAATTTTTAAATATAAATATAAGACTGACAAAAACTGATTTATAAATGCACAATTAAACAGCGCAAGTTTGTGAGCCGAAATAATCGCGAGAAACTTATAATTATTGTGCAAATGATTTCTCATAATTTTTTTGACAATTCATTTGCGAGTGTGCAAACTTGCACACATTGCACAGTTTGCGAGGGTTTGCTCGTTTTCATGAAGACCCTTAATATTTTCGTAATTATTCTTAAAAATTATGAATTGAAATCAATGAATGTAAATTTTTATCTTTAGGTAAAAACTTTTTTTTTTTTTGTTACGAAATATTGAATAAATTTCCTTTTATGGGAAAAATCGATAAGTTTTCTTTTTTACGAAATATTTTATAAATATACCTTTAAAATAAAAATTTCAATAAATTGAATATGCAATTTAAAAAAAAAAAAGACAAAATTGAAAAAAATTGTTTCTTTATCTCGTATTATCACATAATTGTTTTACTTAATAAAATTAGCAAAACTCTGTTTTATTGTAAAAATAAACGCCAACATCACTTGCAAAAGCCTATAAAAATTTAAAAACAAATAATACAACTGCATTAATTTAAATTATAAATAAATATAAAAAACGGTGTAAGACAATACAAAATAGATTAGTGTTGAAAATAAATTTCTATATGCGGTTGGTTATTACCGGACAAGTCCATTTGATATGCAGCTACATATAAAGAGTCGAATATTTATTTGTACAGCTACTTTAGCCACACAATTACTAACAAATATGTACAATATTAGATTACAAAATTTAAATGATATATAAAAACCCCCTCATTACAAATAAGGCTAAAACAAGATAATTGTATTTTTTGTCTTACAGCCACTGATTAAGTAGAAATAAATTATTTAAAATTAGGTTAAATTAATAGTAAAGAAAATAACAATACTAAATGTTAACAATTTTATTATCACAATTAATTATTGCGATAAAAATCTTAACAATACTTATGTATGTTTTTTAAGTTCATTAAACTAAAGTCATTTTTAGCCTTGCTGTTACTAATTAAGAAATTATCATTATTACTAGTGATACATACTTAATTATGTATTTAGCCATAGATTAAAATATTTTTATACCTATGTATAAAAATTAGTATAGCATTATTGTGCGTATGCGTGAAACATTTTTAATAAATTTTCCCATATTTATTTCATTATTTCGTTTTTTTTTTTTTTGGGAAGGGGGGTAAAGTTTTTATCAGAAACGTTTTTCATTTCTTTATAAACATTTAAAAATAAAATGTGTAATATAAGAAATGTCATGCAAGTATTATAGAGATCTTTAAGATAATAATAATTGTATATCGTTGAAAATTTTATATATTATTTTAATTCCAATATTTGCGGATTTATACTAATATTAAAATGATTTTTGTTAAAAATAAGAAACCAATAATTAAGAAGTTTACTTGTTAGTTAAAAAATTAATACAGGTTTCGTGTAACCTGTAGTTACAAATATTACACCACCAACATATTAACAAACTAACTACTTTAGTAGTTACAATACAATAAGAGAATTTATAATTCTCAGTTAGTTTATATAATTTTAAACATAAATAATCGAGATTGGTACGACAAATTTGATGTGGCTAAGGGTCTGAACAATAGACGTCCGACAATAGCCGTAAGTCTTGACTTCACCAAGGCTTTTGACACTGTTTGGCAAAAGGGAATAATATATAAGATGATGAGCATGGGGTTTGGAACTAACCTCGTTCGGATGGTTGCCAGCTTCCTTGAGGACCGAAAATTTAGAGTGAAGGTAGGGAATGCTCTATCCAGTGAGAGGTCCATAACTGCAGGTGTACCACAGGGCTCATTACTGGGGCCTGTGCTATATAATATTTTTATTTCAGACATTCCACAGCCCCCAGAGGGGGATCTTTTATTAATTTACGCTGACGACATTCTGATCGCTTCTTCGGGTGCCAGGGCAAGAGCGGTAAATAACCGACTTAATGAGTACCTCAACAGATTGGGGGAGTACTTTAAAAAATTGGGACTAAATTTGAACATGGGAAAGACTGTAACTGTTATGTTCAAGGGTACTAGGAAGTATATATATCCGAATTTTAGGTCTTACACACCCTCTTTGTGGATCAGGGGGGAGAATATTGGGACATCCGACCGTATGAGATATTTAGGGGTGGTATTTCATGAGAACTTTGAGTTCTACAGACACATTGACGATGTACTGGAAAGGACCAAGAGAATCTACTCTACATATAAGAGTATACTACGTAGAAATGGGGTCCTCGACCAGAGAATACGACTCTTGCTCTATCGCCAGTTGATACGTCCCCTCATCGCCTACGCTTTTCCTGCTTGGTTTGGCATCTCGTCATCCCAGATGGAGAGGCTTAGGAAATGGGAGAGGGCGGTTCTGGTTGCATGCCTGGGAATGAGACCACGGCTCGGAGAGAATGGAATGCCGCGAAGACCCTCATGCACATCAATCTATGGGGCAATCGACTTTGACAGAATTGATGTTTTCTTGATACAGAGTGCCTTGAAATTTTTAGAGAGTGCGTGCTCTTTAGGGAACAATTTAGTCAGAAATTGTCTTGATAGTGTTAGTAATATTGAGACTGTTCTGAGCTCAAGATATGTGTCCCCTGTGGATCTACTGACTCTTAGGGGAGCTGGCCTCCTTTTTGATGGTGCAGACCTCCTATTCTATCACAGGGGGGTACATTCTTTGAACATAGTCGATACAGTATATAATACTGCTCAATGAACTATTCTATTAAATAAATATATTTCCTTTTATCCTTATTTTTACTGCTTATAGTAAGTAAGTTGTATAATATTATTAGTCTTAAGATACTTTTAAGTTATTTGTAAGTTGTATTAGTATATAAGTTATAAGAAAGGATTCCTCTTTTTCACCCTTTTTTGAGGAATGTATGAAAATGAAAAGATAATGAGAAAAATGGTTGTAGCAACACTGCATATAGTACAAAATTTGAAAGTCCTTGTAAAATACTATGTATGTAAGGAATAGCTTGTAAAAATTAACTTAAATACTATAAGCTAGTTTTAAGAAAATTTGTAAAAGAAAATGAATGGGTATAAATAAAACTTGAAACTTGAAACGACAAATTTGAACAAGAACCGAAGTACCGATCTTGTTATACTTTGCTCTTAGGGATCAAAGTATCACCAGACCTGTAGTTAGCCGACCAAGAGCCGAAGAATTTATCTCGTTGGATTGTATTTAGGATTTAGCGTAGCTCACACGATCTTAGTTAACCGACTGAGATCCGAAGCATTTATCTCGTCGAATTGTATTTTGAGGACAAAAACCTGTAGCTAACCGAACGAGAGTCGAAGCGTTTATATCGCCGTATAGTATTTAGTATTAACGTAGCCCATACGGTTTTAGTTTGCCAATTGAGAGATGAAGCATCTAACTCATCGAATTATATTTTATTGTCAGAAACTTATAGGTAGCCGACTGAGAACCGAAGAATTGCCTCCCAATAGTTAGTTATAGCAAAAGCATTTATAAACCCAGTTAGTCATATAATCATAGACACTCGGTCGAGTGCAAAAGAATTTGTCTCGTCGGATTTATTTTTGCTAACTAACACATTCTAACTGAGAATTACTTTTGTCAACACTGTCATTTTCTACATAGCTAAATATCGTTTCTTCATTGTTCATGTTACGTAGGCACAAGGAAGCTCTGTGGTAACAGTCTAAGGAACCAGACCTTTGAATAAACTGGACAGACTGAGTATACCCCAGCTGCAAACAAAAACTGTATTACAATAACAAAGAAAAACAACAGTGTGTCTTATTCTACCTAACATAATTTTGTTCATAAAATTATTCTTGTCAGTCAATATGTTTATATATTTACAATTTGTACGCTTTTCAAAACATTCAGAAAAATTCTCAGAATAATGAAACAAAAAAAAAAAAAAAATAGAATAATTCATGTAGGCATTGCAAGCTTAGCATCATTTAATTTTGTTAGAATTATTATAAATGTATTATGAAACCAAAAATACAATTCAAATACGTGTATAAAATCACATTTAAATTAAATCAAATATAATAATAGTGTTAAATTATGTACATATATCAAACAAACATAAATATTATGTGGACATTATAATTATTACATGTCATTTGAATGTACGTGCACAAAATTTCTATCTCACAACAATAACAAAAATTAAATTAAGAAAATTCGTAAAAAGATTGTTTAACTTTTAAATGAATTATGGCATTAGGGTTTCTTTCTACATAAAACAATGAAAGTTTTACAATTACAAGTTTCTTTCTTTTCATTTTTCTTTTTTTTTTTTAGGTGGTAAAATAAATTATCTATGGAGCTGTCTAATGCATAAAGAATTTTTTATATTTTATTTATAAAAAAAAAAAACAACGAAAATCATTAAAACTATATTTATAATGTTTCTTATTCATATTCGTGTAATGGCAGGCGACAACAGAAGCCACACAGCTGTTGCATTTGTTGGGCTAATGTGTCACAATAAAGGTAAACAAAATATTTGTAAAACAACTCAAAACAAATCAAAACTATAACGAATGAGAGATACTCGCATAAGCCAAAAGACAAATTGTTGGAACAATGATTTATTAAATAACGCAGGCTGTCAATTTGTAGGTGTAATTTTTTTTTACTATTTAGATAGAAAAAGTAAAACAAATTGTGATTTATTTACACTAAAAAATAATTTTTGAACATAACATTTTTTACACAAAATGTTAAATTCGCACAGAAAAAATTATTTGCAAAAAATCTAATTAAAAAAAAAAATATATTTTCTTTGCCCAAAAGCTCTAATCTCAACAAAAATCCTAATCTTCCATAAATCTCGAAAATTTACAAAAAATAACTAAATAAAATAATCACACAAAAAATTTATCAAATGCACCACCTAATTACAAAAAACAATAAAAAAGCTTAAACTACAATTTCACAAATAAAATATTTTTACAAAAAAAAAAAAAAATCTCAATAAAAGTTTATATCACAAACTATTAAAAAATCGATAATAAATCATAATAACAAATAATAATTCCCGTTTTTTTTTCTACAACTTAAGTTCACCTTTTGTACGCCCACTGTGCATTATTCAGTATTGTTGTAATAACCTAGTGTCTACATTAGGCAATTTTTTATCAAAACAAACGTCAAAATCAGTGCGAATATATATTAGGTAACCTTAGTTAAACACCTGATTATTATTTTGGCTGTTACAGTTGTTGTTTTGGGGCAACTGTTGCCACCTTCCACAAATTCGCGTTAAGTTTGACGTTTGTCTTGATAAAAAAAATCTCTAATGTAGACACTATGTAAAGTTTGTTTCTTTAATCTTTTATTCTAAGGGTATTTAATTTTACATTATTACAAAAAGGACAGTGTTCCCACATTTTTTGCTAAACGTATCCCCAAATGGCAAATATTTATCCACTAAATTCCCCAAGTAACTGTTTATATTATCCACAAAAATTTCTACCAAAATAATACCTTAATTTTAGAGATAGTATAAACTATATATTTTTTTTTTTTTTTTTTTATTCGTACTTCAATCCATTTGCTTTGTAGATATGCTGATTTTGGCAAGTAAATTTACCTAAATTGTTAGTAGTGAGAAAGAAAATTTCCTATAGAAATTTTCTTTCTCACTATTAGATTTTATTGAAATTTTATCAATATATAATTTATGCCATTTTTATAGTTAATGCATAGACTGAAGATTACGTTTCTATTTCTTCTTCAAAGGTATGAAAGTATAATTAATTAAGTTAAGTTGTTTTATTTATTTTTGGAACACTTTCTTTAACTTTTAAATAAATATTTGTTGAAGGCTTTTAAATTCTTTTTTACTATTGCAGTAACAATAATGGAGCATCAATTGCTCCAACAGCCAATTAGTGTAATTATCATTTTGTTGCGGAAATTTTAATTAATTTTTTTACTTTATTGAAATAAATATAGATTTATCTTACTAAAAACCTCATATCCGGCGGAAAATTATGCTTTTTTTAAATGTTTCTTAGGTTAAAAAAAATTATAAAAATAAAATAAAAATCCCCAAAAAACATCACATCCCCAATAAATTCCCTAATCCCCAAACCAAATTTTTCATTCCCATTTCCAAAAATAAATCCCCAATTTCGGGAATAAATCCTATTTTTCTAATTTGGCAACACTGAAAACGGAGCTTACCAGAAATTTACCCCAGGTCTACAACTGAGATTAACGCAGATATAATATGTGAGATAACGCCGGCAGAAAATCTTAAATAGGGAGTAAAGTTTTTTAAAATGTGAAACAATAATTAAAAGGAAACTGATTTACAAAAAACATTGTTTTTCTAAGTAATTTCCAAAATACATATGCACACACAAAACTTTCGTATATACATATGTAACAAGGAGGTTAAAAATAACATGATATTTATAAAATGTTTCATTAAAAAGGCTCCTCAAAACCAGAACTTCCTGATGATGGAGTTTTACGTTTGTATTCCATGCGTTTTTGTCCCTATGCCCATCATGTGCATTTAGTTTTAGATGCCAAGAAAATACCATACCATAGCATTTTTATTAATTTGCACGATAAACTCGAATGGTTGACTGACTATAGCCCCTTGGGTAAAGTACCGGCTCTGCAACTTGTTACTGCCGAGGGAAAACCGGCGTTAATTAAATCCTTAATAATTGAGTAACTTTTTGACAATTCATCTTATAAGATCGTTGAGTAGAGCTATCTCATCACTACAGTCTCATAATACTTCTTATAATATTAATATTTTAATCTAGATGTGAGATAATTCTCTCAGAGTGTGACAAATCTTACATATTCTGTTACTCTACATCTACACGAAGATATTTTTATTGCCTAACATGAAAAATAACGTCGGCAGAATAACGGAAACAAATTTTTATTTCCAACTTTATGTTAATGGGTGGAGAACCCGTACATGAGAAATTTAAATTTTAAATTGCTTTTTTACCGATTTTTTTTTTGTTTTTTTTTTGCATATATATTTTTTATTCATCTTTATAAAACAAAATTTACCTTTTTTAAGAACTAAAATTTTAAAACTGAACAATAAATTTGACAACTTATGTTAAACATTATTACTTTGTCTTTAAACATTTATTGCGAAATAAATTGTGCAATAGATTTCAAACCTAGTGTCTACATTAGGCAAATTTATATTAAAACAAACGTCAAAATCAGTGCGAATATATACAAGGTAACCTTAGTTAAACAGTTTATTTTGGTTGTTACAGTTGTCAAACTGCATATATAAAAAACATTAATGAATACGCCACATTGTTCTTTTTGTGCAACTGTTGCCACCTTCCTCAAATTCGCGTTAAGTTTGACGTTTGTCTTGATAAAAAAAATCTCTAATGTAGACACTATGTTATTGGTCCACAAGTAACATTTTAAACATAGAGATAGAATTTGGCAATTGTGGACACAAAAATGTCTACGTGTAGACTAAGGGTTACCCATAGTCTATAATTTTGTAAATAACAACGTCTAAATTTAGTATCGCTATTTACAAATAAACATAGTACTTTAATTTTTTGATGAAATATAATGGCATTTATATAAATTTTGATAACAATTTATAATTCCTGCCAATAAATGCCTTTTATTTCTTTTTTTTATACTTTCATAAATATCCTTCTTAATCTCTTCATAGTTTTTACTAAACAATTAATATTAAGAGTACAAATTATTGATGAAAATAAGCCTACAAATATTAAAGTCTATTTTATTTTAAAATAAAAAGCTGACTCTGGGTATCAAGTATAATCATAGTACTTTGAGATTTTTTAAACATTTTTGCAATTAAAGTTCAAATTTGGTTCCTAAATAAGAAATTTAAATTACAAAGTTAATTTGTACCGAATTGATCATTGGTATACCATCGTACTTCTCAGTCTTGAATTGTACAGAAAAAAGTACAATTGTACCAATCTAGACATCGCTGATCTGATATACATTTGACTTAATCTGGTAATACAAAATTGTAAAAGCAACTGTTGTCAGTTGGCAACACTTAATCTGATAAGTAATTTTTTATTAATTACAAAAAGTAAGTTCTAGTGTATATTGTTTTAAATAAAGTGCTGGATATTTATAAATAATTTTATATTTTGGCTAAAAATATTTACAATTTTTTCAACAAAATTCTTAAAGCAACAACAATGAGTGGTGGCAAACATTTCGCAAAAGGTAAATTTGATAAAACAAGTATTGCAAAATTCTAATTATGTATGCGGTACACTAGTATGCACTTGTACATACATACATATGTATATGTATTTCTATTCAGTACAATTGATATATGTTAATTCATTTATTTACTATATACAAATATAAAAAAGGAGGTTAAAAATAACATGATATTTATAAAATGTTTCATTAAAAAGGCTCCTCAAAACCAGAACTTCCAGATGATGGAGTTTTACGTTTGTATTCCATGCGTTTTTGCCCCTATGCCCATCGTGTGCATTTAGTTCTAGATGCCAAGAAAATACCATACCATAGCATTTTTATTAATTTGCACGATAAACCCGAATGGTTGACTGACTATAGCCCCTTGGGCAAAGTACCAGCTTTGCAACTTGTTACTGCCGAGGGAAAACCGGCATTAATTGAATCTTTAATAATTGCTGAATATTTAGATGAAATGTACCCTGAACCTAGACTTTTCCCCAAAGATCCTTTGAAAAAGGCCCAAGATAAAATACTCATCGAACGCTTTAACCCGGTTATAGCAGCCATGTATAAGATATTTGTCAACACAGAAGTATCACCAGGAGCTATAACAGATATATCAACTGGTTTGGATGTTTTCGAGAAAGAGCTTAGATCACGTGGTACACCTTTCTATGGTGGCGAAAAGCCCGGCATGTTGGATTATATGATTTGGCCTTGGTGTGAACGTTCCGAAATGATTAAACATCTTTTAAATAATAAATATGAAATGGATAAAGAACGTTTTGAAAAATTGGTATGATGACACGAATACTTCAATTGTTTGTTAATTTCTAAATAATTCATTTTGATTAGCTTAAGTGGCGTGATCTAATGATAGAAGATGAAGCTGTTAAATGTTTCTATTTGGATGGAGAAACTCATGCTAAATTCATGAAAACTAGACGTGAAGGCACTCCTGACTATGATATGCTTGTGTAAGCTTTTTATTACATTTTTTCATATTTTCATATATCCATAGATCTTATAACCATTATAATAATACCGATAGAAAAAAACTACATAAAATATGTACTTCAGAGAAGCTCTTAAGAGTTTTCCCATATATTACTTAAATAAATGTACCCATTAATTAACCTGGGCTTATACTAATTATCATTATTTCATTACATTTCTTTTTCTTATGATTTTTTATTTTGTTGCAGAAATCCCACTAAACGTCAACGCACTTGTTAAACCCTTTTCATACAATTAAAAAGCCTTTTTATTTTACGTTTGAAACATAATTATTTTCCCGAAATAACTTTTAAAGCAACTGGCATCTGTTTTTATCTTTTGTTTTTAGAGGATATTTCACAGCTTGATTAATTTTATATTGTTCTCTAAAATAAAACATTTTTATTCAAAATTGACCCCATTATTTATTTAGTCAGCAGTAAATCGAAATAAAAAGAAAAAACTATTTACCTAGCTTTTGCTACCATTAAACAAACTCCTTATTAAAAAATTATTATTATTACCAGAAAAGAAGTAGACATATTTCACCATTGATTAAAAGTTTAATAATTTAAGCTTAAAGTTAAAAATTAAAAAAATCATTTTACATTTAAAATATTGAAGAAAATGTCGAAGGACTTTATTTTAAAATCTAATAAATATTATTTGGTTGTTTTAAATTGTGTTCATATTATGTATTAATGAAGCGTTGTTTAATTTTCATCTTTTTAAGTTACTTTTCTTTAAAATTCGTTTAACGATTTCGTAGATCTCAACACATCGAAGTTTTGATTAAATTTGTTTCTTTTTTGGTTTTGTTGGTGTATAGGCCTCGTTTATAAAAGTGGTCATAAATTATTTTACAACAACCCCTCAAGATTAAGCCGGGGATAAGGTTGATCTTAAATAATCTAAAAATATTTAACAATTATTATTGTAAAATTAGGAACAAATACAAAAAAGAAATATCAATCCAACAACTAACCCGTGGATGCATCGTGTCTCGTTTGATTGGGAGAAGTGCATAAAACGGAAGTACTGTTTGATAAATTGGAATTTGTGCTGCCATTTAAAACTTGTGTTCTTGGATGTTGTGATTGTTGTTGCTGATGTGACTGACGCTGGGTGCTAAGTTTTTTAAGGTTGTTATTCGATGAAGTTGAGATGCTGCAAAATACACATGTTTGAAAAAATAAATTAATTTACATGATGAGTTCTTACTGTTTTTCTTTATCCTTTTTATTATTAAACATGGCCAATTCGACTTCAGTATGTTGACTGCTCATATGACGCACCCATTCAGCAGGAGTTTCAAAACGTCTAAAAAAAGAATAATATTAGTAATTCAATTAATTTGATGATTAATTAAAATACTTACGTAGAACAAAGGTCACACTGCAGACAAACATGATCGGTTGAGTTTTCTTGCTGCTTTATAGGAAAAATAATGTATAAAATGAATTGGAGTATAAAAATATATATAATTAGGAAACTTACCGATATTCGACGTCTCTTCTTTGGCACATAAGATTTTTGAAGCGTAGTAACTTCGCTAACTGTAGAATTGTTATTGAAACCCGATGAACAAGGTGTAGCAGTATGAGTTTCCAAATGTCGTACTAACGAGGCTTTATCTTCACACGTTTTATTACAAATGTCACAGGAAAAATAACGGTCAAAATCATTTGCAATTGGTGGCTGAAGAACAGAAGACGGAGCTGCCAACATCTGGCGACAATCATTTTCCATATTATGGATCGAGGAAGATGAAGATGATTCAGTTTTAATATGAGTTGTTTGGAAATTTTCAACTTTGCTTATAATTTTATTTGAAGACTCGACATTATTTTGGTGCGTCAATGACGATGAGGAGGAAGGTAACCAATCTGTAGGCTCTTCTTTAATGGTCACAAATGGAGAAGGTTCCTGTGTGTGGTTGGTGGGAGATGGTAAACGGGCAATGTCATTGACAACGCCACTGCTAGTTCCTTCTACTCCACTTTCGCGTATAATGCTATGCTTCGAATGGGTTATATGAGAGAGATGATTTGGGTAGTGTTCCGAAACGGCATAATCGTGAATAATATCCGTTCGTTCTGCTGGAAGGCTGGATCTACGCATTTCGTGTTCGTATATTCGAGATGAATCCTCCTCTTCTTCCTCATCTCTACAATCATTGGAAGTATGTCGTAAAAAATTCTGTTCGTCACATCTCTCCAAGCAAGATTTCCTGCATAAAACCGATGGATCATCACTTTGGCTACGTTCTCGTCGTAAAATCATGGGCTGAAGATTGTCAGTTACTCGGGGACAACTATTGCAGCCAATTTCATTGCATATGGAAGAAGCAGCTTCAGCAACACCCACATTAACTGGCAGGGAATCCTGAGAGTAGCAACATTTATCTCCTGGATCTATGGCCACTTGTTTATTTACCGTAATACCACTTGATGGTGGTTTCGTGATACCTGCGGTTGAGGACGCCAATGTACTCAACGGCTTCGGCGATTTTATTATAACTGGACTGTCTTTGGGCATAACTGATGCCCCTAGACCACGTGAATGCTGCTGTTGTTGTTGCTCCATTAAATATCTTACAGAGGTGGGACCGCTGTTAATGGGCATGCGAGTAAGATTGTACGATGAAGAAGAATTCGCTGATGTCTGGTTTTCTGCATTACGATTTTGTTGCGGTTGTTGTATAGTCGTCGTATTGGACGTATTTGCTGAAGTACGACATAAACCACGAATTTTTAAAATTTCACCACCCCTTAAAACCTCACTCAGTATGTCATTTGAAACTGTGGCTTCACCAACATACATGTACTGCACCAATATTTGTATGGCACGATGGCTTAAATCAGGTGGAAGTACAATATAAAATATGCCATTATTGGTTATGGGCGAGGTTTCAAATATGCTAGAAAAAAACTACAAAAATAAAAATTAATTTGATAAGTAGGGGGAACTGAAAAATAACAATAAAATCTTACCTGACTACATGAACTCAGTATAAATTTGTGGGCTGATATACCAACAGTAGGCATGGCATTCGTAACAGATCCAGTTGTATTGGAACTATATAAAACAACATCTGCATACTTTTCATTTCTGTAAAAAAACAGAAATTAGTTATCGATTTTAATTAAAATAATGACAAATTTATATACAACATACTTGTATAAAGTGGCAACTGATGAATTCAAATATGATAAGTGAGAATCCCATTTAAGATGATAATTTTCAGCAGTCATTTTGAGAATTTACATTGGAATCTAGAAAAAATTAAAATAAATAAATTATTAAAACTAACTAAAACCCAATAGCTTTATTAAATTTATAATCATGACATAAATCAAGACCACCGGAACTATTGATTTTTAAATAATTTTGATACTTATTCAAGGTTTTTTACGTCTGATCGTAGTAATATAAAAAAATCTGCCCGCTCGTTCTTAGTTAACGAGTTATAGGTCTTTAAAAATTCGATATTTTTTCTGAATATATTAAAGTATATGCAATCTAAATTATATTGATATCATTTAAAAGCTATTACAAATACCTTTTTATTGATATATAACATGACCAAATATATTAACTCCTTGGGAGTATAATTGACATGTAGTATCGATATAACGGAAATTTAAATTTTGATATTCGAAAAAAGCTTATTTAGTGAAGCTGGTCTTCGACATACCCAGAAGAGAAAGTTCTCAAGCCATGCCGAAGGCCGCCAACACAGGAAAATCTTCATTAATATTTTAATGGTTCTGGTAATCTTAAAACTTTAAAATTACTTTACTTATCTCACCGAATTTTTTTTAGGCATTATTATTTCTTTTGTACTATTATTATTTTATTTTTTATGATATATAGTGTCTATATTAGAGTTTGGTGACCTCTATAACGTAGTATACTTGCATTTGTACTTTACTCAAATTATTTTTAAAGCATTATGGCTGGGGAGCCAATTATGTTATTAATATTAACTCTTATTTTTATGTTTATGAATTTTTTATTTTTATATTATTGTACATGCATATGTTATACTTTTACATACATATGTTTATATATTTATTTGTTATTATATATATTTGTTAACTAATTGTTAATTACTCAGGATTTTTATTACTATGTAATACATATTTATATTTTGGCCATGAAACGGCTTTCTATTACATTATTGAATAAATAAAATAAAAATAAATCTTGATTTGTTCCATAATTATAATTTAAAGATTTCAAATATTTGAAATTTATTGTCTAAGTTCTTTTTTTTTTTTCTTTATGTGTATTCATGATTAAATCAAACGCTGCAATGTCACACTGTAGTTATAACATAACAACATCGTCTGGCAACTCTTTTGTTTTGTTTATATTCATATCTCTTGTTCTTGTTTATTTTTCTATTTTTTCTGTGAAAAAGTATCCTGCGCTGCAATTCTTAGAAAACTTTATTGGAAAAATGTCTGTTTTTCATACGGATTCAGATTTTGATAGTAAATTAATTGATTTGGTGAGGGCAAATCCAATACTTTATGAAAAAGATTTAAGAACTACACCGTACATGGACATGAAAAAGAAATTTGAGTTGTGGAGTCATATATCAACATCCTTGGGCCGTGATAGTAAGTCAAAAACCAGACTATTTAAATTTATTTACTGATGTAGATTTTGATCATTTAAAGCCAAATATTGCATATTGAGATGGAAAAGTTTGCGCGCAAAATATAGGCGGGAAATGGGTAAGCTGGGTAAAGAGTCCGATTGGGAATTGTTTGATAAGATGAAATTTATTGAAAAACACATCAGATACCAATCGTAAGTAATTAATTATATTGCCATAGATAGAAATTCTAACAATTTTTAATTTTCAGCACTCAGCGCAATCTAAAAAGTCCAGAACATCAAACGGTTCCACTCAATTATAGCAACATGGATGCCGAACAACTTATTGAAGAAGTGTTAGATGATGATCCTTTACAAGAGGCAATGGATGAACAAAATAGTACCTTTACGCCGTTTAAGGATAAGTCAATAACGTCGTCCCCGCCCAGTGTGGATGTTAATAAACCCAGCACCAGTAGCAGTGGTACTATGAAACGTATAGAGGCCTTGTTAGAGGGTTTAGGTGATAATAATCGTTTAAAAGCAGAAAAGCGTATTGTGGCCTACTTGTGCAAATGTCAATTGAAATCTCTAAATGACCAAGATGTGGACGAGATTGATATTTAATATATATATATATGTTAAAAAAAATAATCACAAACTTTCAACTAATTTTGTAACTTAATTTCATTTAGTAAGCTAAAATAAAAAAAAGCTAATATTAATACAAAAAAAAATAACATTTGTATTACAATTTTCCATAGTTTTTTTTAAGTATTGATCAGAAATTAATATTGTTTTTAGTTTTAGTCTAAAGATTTTAACTTAAAATATTTTAAATATTAGCAAAAATAACATTTATTAAGACTTGAGTTAATTTATATTTTTTCAAACTGTAATTTGGAAAATGTAGCACATGTTTAAATTTCAAGCATACGTCCACACATGTAACAAAAAATCAATATATTATTTATGTATACATAGTACATAAAATTGAATCAATATACCTATAAATATAATGACGAAAATAATTCTTATCTTACAAATGTATGTACGAACTTATTTAAATATCATTATTTAAATAAGTTTGTTTTACGTTATTTTTTAAATTTTACAAAGATGAAACAAATACTATCTGTACTATCTGTGTATCTGCAAAATTTAAATGTTTATTTACTACCACTCACTTTGTGCGAATATGAATGTAACACTAATTTGTATTTTGTGGTTGATATTATTGATTTTGTATTCCTACTTCACTTTCTTTTTTACTACACCACTGCTGATATCATTAACATATTGACTAGAAAGCTTTTTAACCCAAGTACCATAAACAACAGCACATACATTTACAAATGTATTAAAAAAAAGGAAAATAATAAATTACAAATAAGGAAAACAAAGAAATTTTTATTCTCAATATTTTCACATTTCTCGCTTCTTTCAAACACATATATGTATGATGTCCCTATGTAAGTATAGAAACCAACATCCTTGTTAAATTGTTTTTGCATAAACTGTTAGAAAAGAGGAAACAGAAAACTAGATAACAGTAATAAGTAAAGTTGACTTTATAACAGTGAAAAAAGCACTAAACGCGCCATACTCATGCAAAACCTACATACAAACGTTCATAGAAACACCCCACAAATACACCAACCAACCATACAAACAAACGAATACAATCAACACCACACACAGCATTCAATAGCAAATGCTAAAATAGAAATAGCAGCAGAGGCTACAAACAGCACCCTTTTTTACGAGTCACTAACAGTACAAGTGCGAGACATTAACACAAAATTATTGATTGATTTCAAACATACAAAAAATCAATAAATTGCAAAAAAAAAAATAAAGTAAAAATAAATTTACTTATACTTGAAACTTATATTACTCATGAAAATCATGAATTATGAAATTAATAATTAATTCTCATTGTTTTTTGTTTAGTTGTTAATAATTTTTATAGGCTTTTTTAATTTAAGCGCCAGTTTTTAAATATTTAAATTTATTTTTATAACACACCAACTTTTATTTAACAGATGTCTATTATCTATAAATATTTTTTTGTTTAATAAATAAAATTCACCTTATTAGTTGTTGTAGTTAAAAATTACCGTAAAAACGTAATTGTTTATTTTTAATGTTTTATATTTTAAAATTTATTTAAATTTGTATATGAAAAAATTCTTTTCTTTATGTTTCATTATTTTACTTTTAAGCTGTGTATTAAAGTTAAAACTTCGTTGTACGTGCGTGCGTGTTCCGTTCGACAGTCAATATAAAAATGTTTGAGAGTCCTTGTTGTGTTGTTTCTTTGGTGGTTTATAATTTTTTAGCTATTATTTTTGATAAACAAGTCCTCC
Source organism: Protocalliphora azurea (assembly GCA_932274085.1). Classification (NCBI taxonomy): domain Eukaryota; kingdom Metazoa; phylum Arthropoda; class Insecta; order Diptera; family Calliphoridae; genus Protocalliphora; species Protocalliphora azurea. Next base: position 151,869,094 of record OW026522.1, read on the forward strand.
TCTATTCATGTGCTCTTGGATGGATACTTGATTGTAGGTATGTATGTTTATGCGCTTATTTATTAGTGTTGCCATTTTAGCATTTTTTTCTGTTAGATTTAGCGGAATGTTTTGGCAAAATGCATTATTATTTTAAAAAATGATTTTTAACATAATCGAATTACTGCAGATTATTTTTCATGTCTAGACGAATTAAGATAATCAACAAAATTTTTAAGCATATTATTTTGAAATATAGTATAAATACATAATATTTTTAAACAATTTTTACCTCATACACCTCAGGACTTATTCCCGAAAAACGAAATAAAGTCGAGCCAAAAAATCAAAATTTAAGCATAAATACCTTTTTAACTGTAAGAAATAACTCAAGTGAGTAAGCTTGTTTTTTCTTTATCTTGCCAAGCCAAGTAGAAGTTACGATTTTTTGAAACTTTTACATACTCGAAGTAGTCAACTTTGACACCCTGTAGCTTATCTCGTTTTATCACATTGACTACAATATGATTTCGCTGAAAGCTTAGGTCATCTTTTACAACTGTGCCATACAGATTTATTATCAAACATTTTGCATTTGGCCCCACTGTGCTTGATAATAAAAAAGTTGTTAAAAAAATATGTATATTTAGAGTAGGTTCAAGGGTTCCATCTGGAACATAAAAATCTGTCTACTTTGGTACTCGTGAGTTATGCAATAATTATTATTTACCTTGTATAAAGAACATAAATTCACCTGGACATCCACAATTTTAACATCAACTAAGAAATTTGCTATATATATAACATTTCTCTATATGTAAGCTAATTAATATTAACTTTAAATGAAGGTTATAACTCTCCCTGCTTTTTCCCACTCTCTTTTAATAATAAAATTATTCTCACAAAATCTTAAAACTTTTGCTATAACAGTTCCTTAAATATGCGGTAATTAGTATTTTGACTGGAAGGTACAATTTCTTCTGCTTTGCTTCCCCATCCACTATTTAACACTTAATTGATAAAATTAAAAAAAAAAATCGCAAAAAATCAAAAATTGCCCCCTTTCCCGATTTAAATCTTTAATATGACATATCACGTTCTCAAGAAAAAAAAAAAAAAATCACTGGCTAAACATAGTTTTATCTATTTACTTTATACTCTCCGGTTGCTGGTCCAAGCTTTCCAATTTCATTTTTAATGCGAATCATAGATTTTTAAATGGAATTAAGTCTGAGCTTTTTGCTGATCCCTCCATATCTGGAAAATTCAGGTTTACTCAAGTTGAATTCAATATTTTGATGTTATGTATTTCTACAAAATACATTTCTAGAAACTGTTTAATTTTTCACCAATAATACAAGTATAAGATTATTTTCTTTGTGCATATTACCATGGATAAGTTGTTGTTGTAACAGCTAAAACTATATAATTCTCATCGGGAGGTTCTGCTTGAAGGTCAAGGCCAAAAAATTGAGCTAATTCTACTGGATGAGTCCACAAATCCGCTGGACTGAGCAAAGTAAGGTTGGCTGAACAGCTAAATATGTGATGGGTGCCTGAGGACCATGTCCGCATGTTGGGCATATATTGGGGACGGCACGGTCTATTCGAGACCAGTAGGCATTAAGCCTATTGCTACCCTAACATAGTTGTTTCAGAGCTACTCTTGTTTTCCGCGGCATGTTCTTTTCATTGTCTATGATAGGCGATGGGCGACGACATTCATACGGAATTTATGGTGTCTGTATGAATGTCGTCCAAAGCTGTCATTTACGAGCTGCGATCAAAAGGATCTTGGACATACCTCTGTATGTTCCCTCCTCGTTGATATCCCAGAAGGAATTGCTACCTTAGTATTATGTTGCGTTCCTTAACTGGTAGAGCCTTCGTTTCCTCATTAGGGTAACGGTTCTTAAGGCTGCATTTTGGCAGCTTTGAATATTTCTTCACTGGGTGTCACTTAGCGAAGGAATCCACACTGGAGCAGCATAATCTACCACTGACCGACCAATAAGCCAATACCGTCAATGTAGCCACAGTTTTCTTAGTCTAATTCCTACTTTGGACCGAAATCAGTTCATATTGTTGTAATAATGTTGGTTTTAATAGTTTTTTTTTAAGGATTTAATTTGAAAAATGATGGTCCTACAAAAATTTTTGATTTAGCAGATTCTAGCATATTATTTTTGAAAATTTAGTATAAGACTTCAAAAATTTTCTGGCAACACTGTTGTTTGTTTCTTTGCTGTAATAACGTTAAATATATTTTTTGCGCGCTTTCACTCTCTCGTCATGTGTCTCTCTGTTTATGTTTTTTTCCTTTTCTGGCTACCAGTGATTTTGTTTTTGGCAGGGAAAGTTAACAAAAACACCCATAAATAAAACTCATTCACAATTTTATCATTACATTTATCATACATTCATTGCTTAATATTTATTTTAACTTTACATACATACACACAAATATACATACATAAATGTCTGTACATACATAAATGTCTGTTGCTTTATGTACGATTGTTTGTCGCACATATTATTGATTGAGGTGCGACAAAGTGTTGTTCCATTGTGGTTTCTTTCTTTGTTGTATTTTTCATTTTGACCCTAATAAACTCCAAATCGTAGCTATATTGTAACTTATATATTATTTTTAACAAATATGTTGTTTAAAAGTGTAATTTGAATATTTTGGTACTTTATTCTGCACAAGTGAAATCATAAAAAGTTTAGACTCTAAACATTATCACTAAACCTGATTTTATATTTAAGTTTTTAACAAAGTTCTCTAAAAATTATATTTTTATATGAATTTGTAATTTTGAGTTTTATAAGAATTTTGAAATTTTGTATAGTTACATAACAAATACACCTGAAAAATTATTATCACTCAATTTCGATCTAAATTTACCCAATTTATTTTGAAAATTGCGGTATATAACAATTTCAAGAAGTACTGATAAACTTTTAATATCCTACAGTACTGTTATATTATCTTTTCATTGGAACATTTGATTAGTACTTAATTCGTCTGGCAACTTTGATTGGTAACATTGAATATTTTATAAAAATTGTGAGCGAAATAGTGAAATATTATTTTTGTTTTCTTTCAGCAGCAATTGCAACTTGCAAATTATAGTTTGTTGTTCGTTTATACGCTTAGCTGCCCGCCTAATAAAAATTGATTTTTATTTCCCTTGCCAATAGAGAATATGTATGTAGTAGGAGTATGTACACCTATATATATATAGGTGTATATATTGTTTGCAAAGGAAATGGTGAGAAAAATTTAAGATTTGTTTTTGTCTCTCAGAAGTTAAATTGCAAATAAATGTTATTCATACGCTTAGTGGTCCGCCTAATAAAATTTATTTTTTCTCTTATTGATCCATTTCGTCCATTGTGTATATAATTTAAGCACAAACTTATTCGTAATAGATAAAAATTAGAAAAAATTTATTACATACTATGTATACAAATTATACGTTTGTAGAAATTAATCAGTTTTCTGTTCATCAATTGACTCATCATCTTTTAAAAGTTTTGTTGGTTTAACCAAATCATCTTCACCGTCATCAGCTTTTCTTTTTTCTTTTAAAACATTTTGTTGTAGATTTGTTTGAGCAGCTGCTGAAGTATCACATTTAAGTAATTCTCTTAACATCATAGTAGCATAGGCTGCCGGTGGAAGACAAAAATCTAAAAGTAAAGCCTCATATTTAGTTTCTCCGGCAATTTTGAAATCTTCAATCGTCTTTCTGTTCAATAACTCCAAATCTGATAATATTAAAGTTTCGTTGGGATCTGTATATGATCTGAATTCCCATGACATGTCAACAGGTTTTATTACCAATTTACGATAAGCACCTGCCATGGCAAACAATTTAACATTGTGTTTTAATTTTTCCGAAGAAAGTTCATACTTTTCTAATAATTCTTCATACCAAGTACCAACAATATTTTTGGGATAGCTAATGTCATGACCTGGTAAAGGTAATACCACATCATAAATGGTATATAAACCACTTGCTATATCTTCTTCGCTCAATGGCTTTACTTTACGCTTAAAGATAGATTCGTTATCAGCTGATTTATCTTTTTCTTCATTATTTTCTATTTGTTCTTGTTCTTCGTCTAATTCCGTTGTTTCCATGTCTATATCTAAATCATCTTTATTTCTATAAACCAAATCTCCGGACATTAAACTAAGGCCAAACTCTTTAATACGTCTGGAAGCCATATTGTTAAAGATCAAACTTTGAAATGCATGGGGATATAATAGTAACATATTACGTGGTAGCTAGAGTTTATACAAAATAAAATATTAAATTTTTAATTTAGTATGTACTTATATTTTAAACCTACTTTTCTTAGAGCAGCAGCATAATCATTTTCACCATATTGGGCCAAACCATCCAATAATTTTTTTTCTATAAACCGATCACCATGGAACTGGGCAGCAGCCGCCTTGGAATCACGATTTGTCCACCACATTTCTCGAATATTTTTCATAAATGGTACATCATTGTCGCGAGGTTTCAATATTAACTCGCAGGCCTTAAAATTTTCAGATTATTTATATAATTTATTTTCTTTATTATTAATAGATAAAATATTACCAATTTATAATCTGCTTTTAATAAAGCCAAGCCAACTTCAAAAGTGGGTATAGCAGAACAATTGCCAAATCTTTGTAAACCAAAATAATTAATAAAACCCTGCTCTTTAACATTGCTTAATGAGGTTTCTATATACTCTCTATTACCAGCCAAGTTACGAAGAGCAATACGAAAACGATTTCCTTTTAGATCGCCCAATTTTAATACATTTGTTTTAAATTCAAAATTGCCAATTGTAATATTTTTAGAATGCTTAACCGTACCCACTATTTGACTGGGGGAACGATTTTTAATGCAAAATTTTTGCGTAGTTTTGGCTCTTTTATCCTTTGTGCCACAGTAATTAACCTGTGATGGTCTTAAGCTGTTAAGGAAGAAATAAAATTAAAGATGTACTTTAATACTAAAATAATAAGAGATTTTACACATAAGGATTCTAAATCCACTTTCGTTTTAATATTGAGTGTTCAAAATTAAAACCTACATTTAATTATTTTTTACTTTTAACCTTGCAGTTCTTCAGCTAAATAATTATCGTATTTGTATAACAAAAAGTTATTTTTCTTAATAAAGGGACTTTTAAATATACCCATATCATATACTTAAAAATACTTACCCCAAATTATTGGCAATTAGTGATGCAACATCACTTGTGTCCAAATTTTCTTTGTGCACTAAAAAGTGTGTATATCCTTTAAAATTGTCTCGATGATCTCGACCCTTTGACTTAATGACACGTATGAATTTCTTACCAGTTTCTTTGCTACCCGCCACATTAGCATCAACTGTTGAACTCACCAATTTGTTTTTGTACAACGTCTTAATCACTTTATGGACTTGAGTCCTTTGTTCTTTATCTAATTCTGTAACATCAATAAATATGGCAGAATCTTCAAGTTTTACATTGCTATCATGTTTGGCCCCTTTAAGAGCGTCAATTTTATTCCAAACATCTTCACCAATAACTGTAAGTTGTTCCTTAGCTAAGGCAATTTCTTCTGGACTTAACTCTGTAATAAAAAATAAATAATAGAATACATACATTCGAGTAAACATGAGCAAAAAAGTACCATTTTCATTTACTGGTTTCGGTATGCTGGTATCGTTCAACTGCAAGATTTGACCATTTAAATCGATTTCATTGACATGGAAATCTGAGAAACGAGATTTTAAAATGCCCACAAAACCTTCACCTTTATTAATATATTCCGTTATACCAGCTTGACCTTCCCTCAGATTGTCTTTAATCCAAGACCCAGAACTTAACATGAAAAAAAATATGCATCAATAAATTGTTTTCAGAACTTTTTTAAATATTTACTCCTTTTTGTTATTAGATCCATTTTCGTGGTTACGTTTAATAAACGATTTTTTTTTATTTGTCTTTTGATAAGGCTTTCTATGGTGTTTATTAAATTTTTTATTAAAATCTTTTCCCATATTTTCTAAAAAACCAAATGAAAATGCAATTTCAGAGAACACATGTAGTACTCAATGATGCTAACTCAGCTTTTCCTCATTATAAAAAAACGCTAATTTGTTAAAAAAAAATTATAAACGAACAAAATTATTAAAACTAGTTATTTTAAAAATTTGTATATATAGTTCAGTCATTTCCAAAGACAAATATTTAAATATTTTTTTTTTGCTAAAATAAAATATATATATGTATATATAACTGGTTCGACTTTTCGACTTTTTAAATTTTTAAATAGCCGGTTTTCGACTTCTTAACAGCCCGTCTAGACGTAACATAACATGTAAGATTTTTGTGTCAGAGAGTGTCAAATTCGCTCTCTAAGAGAATTATTTCACGTGTATATTCAAATATTAGTATTATAAGATGTATTATGAGACTTTGTGATGAGATTTCTCTACACAACCATCTTATAAGATGAACTGTCAAAAAAATACACACACGAAAGTTTGCTTGTGTGTGTGCATGTGTATTTTGGAAATTATTGAAAAACAATATTATTTTGAAAATTGTTTCCTTTTAGTGTTTGTTTTAAATGTTAAAAATCGTTTTTATAAAAATTGTGTTATAAGATGAACTGTCAAAAAAATACACATACACGAAAGTTTGCTTGTGTGTGTGCATGTGTATTTTGGAAATTATTGAAAAACAATATTACTTTGTAAAATTGTTTCCTTTTAGTGTTTGTTTTAAATGTTAAAAATCATTTTTATAAAAATTGTGTTAAAAAAGTGCGAATTGCTTAAATAAAAAGGACATGTTTACTCTGTAACTGATTGAAAATAATAATATCTTATAGGATTTTTTAGAATACGTGTACCCCTTATTTAAGATATAACATAATATAAACAAAATGTTTACTCTCCTCTGCCGGCGTTATCTCACATATTATATCAGCGTTAATCTCAGTTGTAGACCTGGGATAAAGAATATAAATATATGATTAATTAACCCCAGGTCTACAATTGACATTAACGCTGATATAATATGTGGGATAACACCGGCATTTTGTTTATATTATGTTCAATCTTAAATGAGGGGTACATTTATTCTAATAAATCCTATTAGATATCATTATTTTCAATAAATCACAGTAAACATGTACTTTTTATTTAGGAAATTCGCACTTTTTTGGCACAATTTTTATAAAAATGCTTTTTAAAATGTAAAACAATCATTAAAAGGAAACAATTTTAAAAAAAAAAAAAAAAAAAAAAAAACATTATTTTTTTAGTAATTTCTAAATTTTTAGCACACAAACAAACTTTTACAGATATAACGAATTACGTTCGCAGCGAACTAAATTTGTTGATTCCTCCGAGTTCGTTGTAACCATATGTTTTTATGATACAATTTCCAACAGAAATGATGTAATTGAAATAACAACTATCTATCTATTGAAATAACAACATCTATTCCTTTTAAATTAAAAAAAAAAGATTTTTTGCGAATTTTTGACTCCTAACCCAGAAAGTCGATTTTGACTTTTTTCAACAATAGTTCTAAAGTTGATTTGATAATCTTTAGAACTTGCGGAATAAATTAAGATCAACGGCCCAGTTGAAATAAATATATTTTCTTTTTAATGTTAATCAAAGTTTTTCCGTGTAGCCGGACTCAGGTTTTTTCTCCTTAATGTATGTCGAACACCAACTTCACAGAACAAACTTTTTTTGAAAATAAAAAATTTTGTTAATTTTGGTATATCATTAAAAAATTATGATTAAAAAAATTTTTTTCCTCTCAAGGATTTAATGAATGTGGTCATATTAGGTATCATTAGAAAGATATTTGAGTGTACTTTTAAACGGTGTTATTAATTAAAATCGCATGTATATTAATGAAGATATTCAAAAAAATATATTAAAACATTAGAGACCCATAATTCGCAAATTAAGAGCGAGCGTGCAAATTTTTTTACATTACTTCAATCACTGGTAAAAGTATTACTGAGTCATTACCCAAGGTCTACAACTGAGTTTAACGCTGATATAATATGTGAGATAATGCCGGCAGAGGAGAGTAACCTTTTTGTTTATTTTATGTTAAATCTTAAATAAGTTGTATACGTATTCTAATAAATCCTATATCATTATTTACAATCAGTCACAGAGTAAATATGCCCTTTTTATTTAAGCAATTCGCACTTTTTTAGCACAATTTTTATAAAAACGTTTTTTGACATGTAAAGCAAACACTAAAAGGAAACAATTTTACAGAAAAAAAACATTGCTTTTCAGTAATTTCCAAAATACACATGCACACACACAAACAAACTGTTGTATATGTGTATTTTTTTACAGTTCATCTTATAAGATGGTTGTGTATAGAAATTTCATCACAACAGTCATAATATATCTTATAATACTATATTTGAATCTACACGTGAAATAATTCTCTCAGAAAAAAATCTTACGTTTAGACAGGCTGTAAAAATTGTTTAAAAATCAAGTGGGCAGGTGATGTTAATTTAAGCCAAAAAATTAAAATATATCTTTATTTCAGCGATTTTAATAGAATTTTGTAAATTAAATACTTTTTCAGGTGGCATTATACTTCTCAGAAAAAAAGAATTAAGTGTTTACATATTTTATTTTGTTTTTTTCGTCAAAACTCGTTAAATTTATTGCAAGTCTATAAAAATCCTTTTAAAAGAATAAACGCAAAATGGTTTATATACATTTTCCTTCAAATTTAACCGAGGAAGAGCACATGCTTCAGGCTAAATATCAAAAACTTAAGAAAAAGGTGATTCCTTACATTTGCAACAGCTAGAAGTTGTGTGTTTCAATTGAATATTCATTTTAGAAAAAAGCCCTGCAGCTCATGAAGGCTCCAAAACAAGAGCCTGAGAAACCTACACTAAAACGTCCCACCGATGCTCGTGATGCTCGAGAAGTGGCCCGTAAACTTATAAAAAGTGGTGCTATACCAGCCATACAAAAACAACAAACTAAACAAGATCAAACTTCTTTCAAACGGCCAAAAGGTCAAGAACGTAAACGTCCTATACCAGAAACTTCAGTGGCTGCCTATCAACCATTTTCCTCTACACAAAATGATGTAGCCCAGGAGACAATTATAAGTGAAATTATTAAAGAAGAACCACGCATGCAAAATTTATATCAACATTTTGCCTCTGAACGTGATCGTGAAGAACGCGGTTTAAATGATAAAAGTCCTTTGGATCCCAGTCAGGGAGATAAGCCACGTGCTGGTAATACAATATTTGTTTCGGGCAATAAAGTTACCGAAGAGTATTTAAAGAAAACATTTAATGATTATGGCACCATAGTAAATGTTTCCATGGAAATTGAAAAAGGGTATGTACAAATAAGTTTTGTTATATTTTAATATTTAATGAAGTAATATCAACTTATTTTCTTTTTTATGCAGTCGTGGTTTTGTTACCTTTGCTAAACCCGAATCAGCCGATCGTGCTATAGCTGAAATGCATGGCAAAAATGTAAATGGTATAAGTTTACAGGTACAATTGGCTCGCCGTCAACCTCAAATAGAACCCATAAATGATGCTTCATCTTCAGCCGTTTGGTCTTCTATAGGTAAGTTTTTTTAATATTGGATCTTTTGTTATCAAAATTTCCTTATTCTTGTTTAATTTTAGCTGCCAGTAAATCTCAAAAAGGTAGCCATAAAGACAGGCGTGAAATGGTTCAATACGATGAAGACTTTTTGCTTTAATCCAGTTTCTCTTTAGTTTATTACAGTAATTTAAAGTATAGCACAAAATTATCAACAATTGAAAGTAACATTCATCCAATTTACGCAAAATTAATAATGAAATCCTTTAAACAAATCTCAAGGTAATGTCTTTTTATATTTTTTTTGTTATCCATGTATATATATATATATATATATATATATATATATATATATATATATATAGATATACATGAATTAAGTGCCTATATATATATATATATATATATATATATATATATATATATATATGGCGCTTGATTCAGGAGAGGATAATAATATTTTATATTTTATTTTCACTTTGATCAATAGGTAAAAAAATGCATTTTTGGAATTTTCAGATTTTTTTTCAGAATTCTGATGTCCGCTTGTTTTTTAAATCCAAAATCGTCTATTTTTGAACTCAATAAAGATATTCGATTTTTTCATTAATTAATTAGAAAGAAATACATATATATATATATATATATATATATATATATATATATATATATATATATATATATATATAATATTGGGCTATATATGCAGAAACCTTGAACAAGTTCTTGTAAATTTTACTCTACACTACAAATTTACATATTTTTCTTGTAAAATTATAACAAAAATATGATTATTTCGGTAAAAGTATTTCAAGGCTTTTGAATTTTGAAATGTGTGGGTCAGCTAATTGAAGCAGAACTTATGCAACTTATATATGCACATTATAATGTGTACTTCTTCCACAAAAAATGTCCACAGCAATATTCTCCCCCAGAAAACGATTTTTTTATGATCTTTTTAGCAGGGTATTTGAAAAACTTGGTTTTATTTTTAAAATGTCCACAGCAACAGCACCATTTTTCAGAAAAATATTAGAACAAACAACCTGTAACATTTTAAGTTCCATTCCATCAAAGTTCAAAATTAGTGTAATTTAGGACAATTACAAAAATAAATAAATATAAATATATATATATATATATATATATATATATATATATATATATATATATATATATATATATATATATTTCTTATTGAGCACTAAATTTTTTATCTCCTTCCACATTTGTTTTTGATCTTTGGCATTGATTATCTTTTTGTTAACGAATTCGTTCTTTTCATTTTCAATTTTCGTTTTATATATATTTCTTATTATTTTATAATTTTTCCACGCTTCATTAGTGTTTTCATTTATTGCAATGTAATATTTAGCAATTTTTTCTCGTTTAAGTAATTTTAAGCTTTCACTGAACCATTTATTAACATTGTTTCTTTAATTGTTTTCTTTTTTGTAAGTTTTTTAATTATGTTTTCTATGATATTATCTACTTTTTCAGCATTCTTATCAACATCTTCATCTCTAAAGTCATTTGTTAATTTACACAGTTCCTTGCTGAACAACTTTTTATCGTATTTAAAAATTTCAATTTCTTTTTTTATTGGATATTTATTACTTTCACTATCAAACATTATATCTATTGCCTCATGATCGGCTATTTTATTTGCAGTGTTATTTTTTACAACTATATTATCATTATTTGTTATTAGAAGGTCGATTAATGTTTTTGTATTTTCTGATATTCTTGTGTATTCATTTACTATTTGTTTAAGTCCATTATCATTTAAAGTTACTTGTATTCTATTTTGATATGTTGCATTCTTTTTCCAGTCTATGTTGAAATCTCCTGCGATAATTATTTCATAATTTGTTTTACAAACTAAAGCAACAATTTCATCAAAGGCATTACAAAACTTCACTTCTCTACTGCTTGGTGATCTATACACTGCCATTATATCAAGTGAAATATTATTATTTTTCGCTAAATATGCACCCATCCAATATTTTTTATCCGCAACTTTTTCACATAATTTATTTACTGTCCATGTCTTTTTAAAGTAGATTATTACGCCACCAGTTCGTGAAGAATTAGATAGTGTAGGGAAGTGATCACAATTTTGCAGACAATATTCATGCTCATTTATCTCCTTTGTTAAATGTGTTTCCGATAAGATTATATATTCTGGGTCCGTTAATGATGCTATTATTTCTAATTGAGTAAAGTTGTTTAAGAGTCCTTGAGCGTTTGTGTATATTCCGCATACATTATTTAATTGTTAGATATTAAACCCCATTCTTCTCATTTCTAAATTCAATTTATTTTTATATACTGGGCATTATTTATTAAACGTATTATGATAAACATCAACATTTTGTTATAATTTCCTCTTTACACTCTTAAGCCTTATGATTACCATGACATTTATAATATGTTCCCTGATTTCTACAATCCGCTGCTTTATGATTGAAACCTTTACATTTATAACACATAAAAACATCTATTCCATCAAACAGTCTACATTTTTCCCATCCAATGTTTATTTTCTGTGCTTTTATTAATTCCGTATACGATTTATTATCAATCGTAATTTTAGTATTATATATTAACTTATTATTTCTTTTAAATTCATAAGATTTAATTGTTTTTATTTTACTGTTTTTTAAAAATTCATTCTGTTTTGTAATTTTTTTTATGAGCTCATCTTCCGAGTATTTAAACGACATAATTGCAAACTCACTTATCTTGATGTGTCTAACGGTTCTATTTCTTTACTGGATATTTGGCTAGTAAGTGATCCCTCTTTTATGATATATTCTGGTAAAGTACAGTGCCCTGCAATTTCTCACCATGCGCTCATATTGGCAGCTTTTGAAATTGTTGTAAGATATTCATATAAATATTTTGAGTATAGGGATTTCAGCATAACTAATTGGGAAGGAATATTTTCTTCCATATCTACTTTTGACTCTGATTATTTTTATGGTTCTGGTGATGTTGAAATTCAGAGCTCACTTATTAATTCATTAATTCTCTCACTTTATAAATATGTTCCAGTAGTTAAGTGCAGAAGTAGTACTGACGGCATATTTATTTCAGGTACAGGATTAGGACCAAAAATGTAATTCGTAGAGTTCGGAAGAGGTTTTATTCGAAATTATTTTCTGGGTCAGACATGTGGTGGGTTTTGAAGGGTAGTGGAGTGGCCAATGATAGCGAATTCTCTTCAGATTGTGATGTTAACGAGGTTAATATATATTTTGTTAATATTAATGATTTTAATAATGATGTTATTGACTTTGTCTCTTTTAATTATGCTGAAAAGTCCTTTTCTTTTAGTTGTGTAAGTGAATTTGCAGTTTTAATGCTTTGTGTAAGATAAGGTCGAAATGTGTTGGAACTGCTTTCATTCCTATACGATTTATTAGAACTATTTATCCTCATATCTAGCATTTTTTTGTGCATCACATTAATTTTATTTTGACATCGTCCACTTTCCCTTCGATATGGAAAACTGCTCGCGTGGTTCCAATTCCGAAGTCAGGAGTTAAAACCAATATCTATTCAGGATTTAAGACCAATATCTATTCTTCCATCTTTATCGAAGGTACTTGAATATATAATGAAGGATCAGATGCTTACTTTTGTTCAAAACCGTATCTCTTCTTCCCAGTACGCATTTCGACGTGGTCATTGTACCTCTTTATTATTGCTTAATTTAACTGATGATGTTCGTAATAGTTTGAATAATGGAAATCTTGCTGTCATGTTTTCTTTAGATTTGACGAAGGCGTTTAATTCTGTAGATTTCTTCATCTTAATTGGCAAGTTAAGGGACTTGATTTCTTTCAATTTGTGAATATTGGTATTGTGATATTCTACCTCTACAAAATTGGATGTTCCTCAGGGTTCGGTATTAGGCCCACTTCTGTTTATTTTATACATAAATGATCTTCCGAACCTTGTTGTTTGTAAATCCGAACAGCTTTTCATAATGGTGATGTAATGCAATCTAATATTGAATATTCTATATCTCGTTTCTTACAATGTTCTTTTGATAATCGTTTGACAGTTAATAGTTCTAAAACGAAGGCAATTGTATTTGATAATGTTGTTTTAACTTTGAGAATTGTTATTGATATCTCTTCTGTTAATTTTGTAGATAAATTGGAATGTTTAGGTATATATCTTGACAGGCGCTTGTTATTTGATTACCATATTGATGGAATTAGTTTTAAAGTTGTCTAGCGCATATCTCAGAATATATTAAACAATTTTTGGGTTGTTCTTTTAATAATTTTATTTCATATTGTAATATGATGATGTTTTTTAAAGTTGTTAAAACTTGGTATCCATTGCAGCTTCGGTCAGAGTTCACCTTATCACATCTTCTAGAAATCGGCAAATTATTATTCCTAGAATTTGAACCTCTGTTTTTGAGCGATCATTTATCGTTAGGATTGCACGTTGTTGGAATTTTTTGCCACTTGAGCTTCGTTTATTTTTTCAATCGAATAATGCATTTCGCTTAAAACTAATGAGATATTTGGCAACTCTAAAGCTTATTTTTATTATTGTGGTAAGTGGTTCACAATTGTGAGACTTTCTTTTTGATGTTTATATTACTTATAGGACTATGTAACTTTATGCTATTTTTTGGTATATTATTATATATTCTGGCTGAGGAGCCATTTGAGTTGGAGTATTGAATATGAGTGTAATTAATTTGTATAGTTTTTATTTAATGCTTAATATATCCTTATTCAGGAATGAATCTTTGTAATATATATTTTTTGGCCTAAGAAGGTTTTTTTTATTACTGCGAATTGAAATACATACATAAATATATAAATAAAAATATTGTGAAAAAATTTTTGAGTTAAAAAACTTTTTATTTAAAAAGAAGTACACCTAAAGTTTATGAGATTTGATTTTTTTCCAAATATCTAAAAAAATATTTCTTGACATTTCAGTACAAAAAAAAAAAAAAAAAACACACACATCTTAGACCAAGTATTTGTATTGCTATTGATACATAATTTTGTCATTTTTATCTGGTACCCATTTCATTACGATTAGTTAATTTTTAAAATTCAATTAATCGTCACTTTTGATATATTTTACTCCAACGTTCCGCGTATTTAATAGAAGATTATACTCGATCAAATTTTTGAAATTCTATAATTTTAACAAAAGTTCAAGTTTTTAACAAAAATTCACTAAAAACTCAGTTTAAAAAATCCTTTAAAAATTGAAAATTTTACAAAAAATTCGAAATTTTACCAAAAATCAGACTTTTACCAAAAATTTTAAATATTTGCAAAAATCCCATATTTAATTGAAAATTCAAAATTTCACCAACAACTAGATATTTCATAAAATTTTTTAAATTAACTAAAAATCATATTTTTTTTACACAATTGTACTATTTTAAAATGTTTCTTAATATCGCCCATTTACTTCAAGAACGGGATAACTAAAAAAAGCGATTTTGCAAAAATTATTGTTATCCTAATACATAGAAAAACGAACGTTATATTCTCATTTAAAATATGTCGCAAAATAAGATTTATATAGAATATAAAACTTGATATAACGCATATTTCTACATCATTAAACCAAAAATCTCGTTTTTATTTATTTATTTTATTTTTTTTTTTTAATTATGACATTCTTTAAATAATAAATTAACAAATAGCAATATTGGGCATATTTCTGTTATATTATATTCATAAAAAACGTAACACTGTGAAATGATGGACCAAAAATACTGCAAAACAATTTTTTTCAATGTTGTGATCATAAAGGAACCAAAATTATGCACTTTTTATCCTTAAATCGAAATTTGTTCCCATGATGTATAAAGTAAGATATTTCTTCATTAGAATCTAACAATTACGAACATTTTTAAACCTATTTTAACAAAAAACTCCAAAAAATGCTTGTCAGTAAATATACTATAGTCATGATTTTCAATCACTGGTAAGGAACTAAACGTTAAACAATATGCATCGTTTGAATGGTATTCCTAAAAATATTTCAACAGGACACTCAAATTTTTGTAAGTATAAAAATGTGCATGACATTGCCGTAATAAAAAATTTTCAAACGCGTTGAAGTTATCATGTATTGTATGATTAATATACGGAAAATATAGCTTGCTATTTTAATATTAGAGTTAATATTAACCAACTAATTAAGAAATGTTTTTAGTATTACACGAAATACATAAAACATTACAATTTTTATCACAATCATATTATGCACAAACATTTTATTTCAATATTTATATAAATTAAAAATTTTGAAACAATAAAAATTCCTGAATGGCATTAAAAATTGCTTTTGGCGCGAGAGGTTTTTCTACCAAAACTACTTAAAAAATGTTTTTTGATATTGTAGTGATAATATGGCCCATAACCATAGTTGCTAGATAAATTTGGAGCAAAATCGTTAAAATTTAAGAAAAAAAAAAAAAAAAATAAATAAAATCGTCAAAATCGTCAAATCGACTATTTGAAATCTCCAACATCAAAAATTTGGTGTTTTTCTTAATATGATAATAAATATTTTCTATGTTTTTTTACGAAAAATTTGTTTTATTTCTGTTTAAATTTTAAATTGAAAAGAAATTAATAAAAATTACATTAATTTTATAATTTTATATTATTGCCCTATTATGAAAGTTAAGTAGTATATATTAAGTCTGATTATATATGCTTAAAAATTATGAATATATAATTTTGTATGACTTTCAAACTTGAAAGTCATGAAATAAAAAGTTTTTTTTATAAAAATTGCAAAAGTGTTTTGGCCTTTTGTAAAGTATTTATTCGCCATTTCATAATAAAATAATTGAATCGAATACAATATTATATTGGTTCCCATAAATATTTTCTATAAATAAATCTAGGAAGATTTTTATTTTAATTGTTAATATTTATGTACCAATTAAATAACTGAAAAAAATATATGATATGAATCTCCTTTTAGAAAAAATCGTCATTTCGTCACTCCAAATCAGTTGGTTATAATTGGTTGTAAAATAATAAAATTCAATATTTATATTTATTTTTAAAATTTTGAATTGTCATTGGTGAATAATCGGATGAGTTGTGTTTATTTGTAAATGAAAATACACCATGGGAACTATACAGATTTATATTTTCAATATGTTTTTAGTATCAAAAATTTCAACTAAAATAAGCAAAAAACTCTTAGAAAATAAAGAATTTATTACAAACATTATTATATACTAAAATACTGTTAAAATATTATATGATTTACTTTAATAAAACATACAATATTATAAACTAAAAAGTGTACACTTTTATTTTGTACATTTTTACAACAATGCACTTTACTTATTACTTAATACTTTAGTAAAGTGGTGAATATTTATAATTTTTTACAAACATTTCTACAAATACCTTTATGTTAATTAGGTTTCTGACAACTGAATTAGGTTTTTCTTTTTCACATATCTATCTACTTATGATAATATAATAACACAAGGTAGAATCATTTGGGAGAGTTTTCAATTTTAATTCTTGTTCAGTCAAAATACTAAAATATAAAAAAAAAAAAATTAATTTATTTACATTTGTAATTTGAAATGATCCATACGTTTTTTTGTTCAAATGGATATATTAATAGGTTTTTGTGTGTCTTAAATTGTAAAAAATAAAAAAAATGTTTTAAATTGATTTTTTTTGAAGTTTTGCTTTAAATTTTTTTAAATTTTCTTTTGCTTTTTATGTGATTGACTTTTCAGAGTAAATAAAATTGAGAACAAACTTTTTAATGATTCTATCTTCAGAAATTGTATCATGTCAACTTATTAAACTATGGCCCATAAGGTTTCTTGTCGAAAAAAAGTTATAACCCTAGTGAGTATATTTGTGTTTTAAATCGATGAAAACCTAAATTTTGTTTAGAATTTATTATCTATTGCCACATTATACTAATAAAACTTTCCCAATTTATGTATAACTACATACTTACATGCATTATCATATTAAACAAGCAATTAATAAGAAAAAAGTTATATATGTCATTTTCATTTACATAAGAATAAAATTTGAAGTTTTATTTCCAATTTTTTTTTTTTTTTTAATTTTTATAAGAAATACTAAAATTTGAATAACTACGGTTAATAATTTTTATTTGTTTCTTTTAAACATTAACAAATAACAATAAATTAGGGCAACAGTTTGTTTTTGAAATTGAAATAATAAAACAAATTAAATTAAAATAATCAATAAATTAAAAAATAACATTGACGAAAAATTAAATAAAATTTACCCTTAAATATGTGAAAAATAAAATAATTTAATATGAGAATAATAATAGTAGTAGCAATATGTATTAATAATATTTTTAGATAAGTAGATAATAGTGAAGTAACAAAATAAATAATAAAAACAATAAAAAATTAAAAACTCGTTGCCACAAGTTTGTAGCAAGTAAAAAATAGTAGTAAATGTTACAATGTCGTAAAAAATTGTTTTGGTGAATATAATTATTATATTATTTTTTGCTTATTATTCTGGTAGAAAAATCTGTTGATTGTAAAAAAGTATGTTTGCTTTTTACATAAATGTCGTAGATCTTGGTGTGTGTGTATATATATGCAAATGATAGTTTGTAAAAGATTTCTGATTATGATGACGTTTCTATTTGCTTGTATTCGGTATTCTGGATAAGGTTGCTGATTTGTTAAAAAAAAGAAGAGGAGGTTATATCTAGAGTTCAAGTCTATGATCTATTCACACTCTATTAAAAGGCCACAGTAATTTTATAAAAATAATTGTTGGATTTGTTTATTCCATTACGATATGAAAAATCCAGCTTAGGATTAACTAACGACCCTCCTGTCCTGGTGGATTAAAGAAATCCCAGTGATGAGTATGCACATTGCGACCATTCATTATGTAGATAAAAACCAAAAATGTTAAAATAATAAATAGAACAGCTAAAGCTGGCACTTGTCTATTACGGATATCGGTGGGTCCTAGTTCTACACCTTCTTTGGGTTCCATGCCGCGGAGATAATCGGTAAGTTGATTGATAATTTTACAGAAGGAAAGGCTGCATGCTGTAATGAATTTGCGTCCTGCCTTGGCAACACTTTGGTTGTCATCGGAAGAAGGTGTACGTGTGCTGCGTGTTCGTCGACGATGATGGGTGACCTCTTCGCTTTCGCTCAATTGTTTATCTTCGGCTTCTGAAGAGGAAGAGCGCCTATGATGACGGCGCTGGCGTTGAGGAGGTCTTACATCTAAATTGGTGTCTTCGGATGCTGCAGCAGCTGCCCTATGTAGATTGTAGAATGCCAAGGGAGCCAAAGATTGTAAATATTCAGCTGTTGGAAAGACTGTAGAAGGCAAAGCTGCATCCACAGGGGCCGCTTGATCCGTTTGTGTTTGTTCATCGGTATTCGGAATAGGGGCTGGAGACGGTTGTTGTTGTAGTTGATCTCTTAAACGTGGTGGTTTCGGTGGAGGTATGACTTCCCTTGTTGGACTGGAGCTCAAGTGTTCACTACTATTTTGTAGACTAGTTTGTGTTTCGGTGGTTAGGTGATGAGAACGTTCCTTTTGACGTACTTGTTCCACTATGTTTTCAATCAGACCTGGTGGAAGTTCAATATTTTGCACCACCAAATTGCCAGATTTACATTCTAATTCATCTGAACTGATTTGTTGGCCATGTAATTGTGAAACCATTATTTGACCCGCTTGTAAAGCATGCACTCTTAGTCTTTCTACTTCAAGATCTCCTAAACGTGCCGGCAATTGTTGTTCTTTTGGTAATTCAGACTTAACAATGGTTTGCATGGGTGTCAACTCTTTAGATTCTTCCGATTTTGGTGCAGGAATTGGTGTAGATATTTTTTCCTCTGTTGTTAAGGATAGTAATTCGGGCGTTTTAATAGAATTTTCGGCTGTAGTAAATTGTTTAGCTTCCACTATTGTTTCTTCAGCAGTTGCAGGAGGAGCGAGAGGTGTTTGTTCTATGGCAGTTGTAGATTTTCTACGTGGTGGTGCTTGTGGAGGTTCTGATTCTGGCATTTCTACTTCCGATATAGTTAATTCATCAGCTTCTTCCTCTTGAATTTCACTTAACATGCTTTCGTCTCTAAATTCACCTTCCGAAAGTATTTCTTCCAAATCCGAGCGTAGTTCCTCTTCTCTATCACTTGCCTCGATTTCTCTATCACTGATTTTTATTTCTTCACGAGAAACACTAGGCGAGGGCTCTTGAGAGGTTGTTTGCGTCTCCATCAATTCACGACCTATGGCATCCAACTCATCTCTATATCTTTGTAAAGTTCTCTCAACTTCCTCATCAGTTTGTTGAGTTTCTGGATCCGAAGTTAAAACTTCCAAGGCTTCAAGTTCAACGGAACTTGGAGCATATGAGGCTTCACTTACTGCTAAATTACGATAATTTTCCTTGGTATCTGATACACTATGTTGAGAACTATCGGTTAACAGACCTTCTCGGCGTAATTCCTCTTCTTCCAAGTCTAAGTCATCGATAGGTCTTACAACCAGAGAAGCTTCTACTACTTCTGTGTTATCCTTTTGTATGGGCGTAGAAGATTGACGTTCCACCAATATGGCAGAGGGTGTTTGAGGTCTGCTCAATGATCTATCGGCCTGCGAAGAGGCTCTAGATCTCTCTGAAAGACTTCTTTGATTGGCATCTCTAAATCTTTGCAAACCCTTCGCCAACTGTTCACTGTCGATAACTTGATGATTGACATTTAGTTCCTTTTCAAGTTCTTCTTGCAACAATTCTTCAATCGTTTTGTTCGAACGTACTCGGGGTTCGATTACCTTCATGTCATCTGTTATCTCGAATTCTTCACAAACAAAATCTTCTGGCAGTGGATCAGTTTGTGTGCAAGCCTCAACTTCTTCCACATCTTCTCTTTTATCGAAATTACCATCAACAACGTCCTCATTATCTTGGTGCTGATAGTCTTGCAACGCTTCTGAACCTTTACTAACCGAACGTTGACGTTTTTCTCTGGGTGGCCTGGGCGGCGGTGGCAAAGGACGATATTTCATTTTGTTTATTACTTCACCTGATTGCAGATTACGTTCAATCAAACCGGGCTCTTCATAATCGTCTTCATAACTAAAATACATCAATTAAAAAGTTATTCGTAATATTCTAACATAAAACATGAATGCAAGTGTTAACCAAGAAAACATCATGAAAAAACTACATGCCAAATTTAAACGAAAAACACATTCAATTATAAAATTAAACCAAAAATAAAAAAGCTTCAATTAAAAATTATAATTGATGACCCGGTTTATTGGTGTCTTTTCTATCATTAATGTGAATAAATTAAAACATATTTTATATTTAAATTAAAACAGACAAAATAAAACAATGTTGTGTGTTAATCAATAAAATAACAATTAAATTCCTAAGAAACTTAAAATAAAAAATCTTTAACCAAGATTAATTTATGTAAATAAAATATGAATGAACAATTAAAATTATAATATTATATCTTTGATTAATTCACAATTCTGATGATGTTTCAAAATTAAGTTTTCATATTTTTCTCTAAAATTTTAACTTTTATTTCTTATTGAAACTCAGAAGGGATTTAAGAATCCTTTGTTATCTGTTAGTCTGTAATCAGTAATCTAAATTATCACTCAGTCAAATCTAATTTACTAAATAATTTTGAATTAAATATGCTTTTATTGCTTAATCCCCAGCCTTTGTGTGGTGTTTAGTTAAATACTTTATCCCATATCAAAGTATGTAGTGAAAGTGAATTTAAAGAAGCCATTTAGCCATCTAAATACTTAAATCAATTTAATTAACTGTATGTAGGTAAATGTGTCTTTTTGAATGCTGTTGTTATAATTGATAAAACGAATTAATTAAGCAGAAATAAAAATAAATTAAACAAAATTAAATAAAAAAAAAAAACAATTAATTTGCAGCTTTGTGTTATAAAACAAATGCGTTAGCAGCTCCTCAGGTGGTAAATATCTTACTTTGGTTGAGTATTTAAACTAAGGGCAGATTTACGACCCGTTACCATTACCACATCGGAGACAGGTGTGTAATCTCTAGGGGGTGGTGGTCTCTCTGGTGGTGGTGTGTTCCTCTTAATTCTCATATTAGGCATTGTGGCAAAACGTTCGCCAGGAGAACGTGAAAACTTTTTACGTCTAGCTGGAGGTGTTGGTTTGGGTATGGCCTCCTTGCGTACGACAGCATATCTACAAATATAATGAATTAATTGTAGGAGTCGTAAGAGAAATATGTTCTTGATAGTTACCCATCATTTTCCATCATATCAATAACGTATTTTTCTGGTTCTTGGATATCTTCATTTTGTTCAAATGAAATGGCGCCACGAGAATGACGCTCGTCTAAATCATAATTTGATAATGATTTACGTGTTGATGCAGTATCAGAGTATTTTTCTGGTGTGGCAAGGGGTATGTGATGATACTCATGTTCAGTGCGATAAACAATTACCTATAACAAATGAAAAAAATAAAATACAAATTCAATTACGACTGATTGAAATAACATACATCTTCTGTTGGCTGCAAAAAACTATTCGACACCGAGCGTCCTCCAAAACCATTCATATAAGAGTCTTTTTCCATTGAAGTCTCACGACGTCTCTTTTGTCGCCTCGGTGGTAGGGGTTGTGTTTGTTCATGTTCTTGTGGCATATTCTCTTTTTCCGATATATTCAAATCGTTCCAAGCACCATGTTCATCTCTATGCAGGGGTGAGGAATCGCGTAAATATTCTTCGTCCATGTATTTTCTACTATCAACATCTTGACTCTCCATTGAGTATTTACTGCGGCTTCTTCCTTTGCGCAAAGGTCTTCTGGGTACACTAAAGTAGTCACTACCATTGTGCGACATGGACAGGTCATCACCGTAATCGCTTCTTTGGCCATCGAATTCTTGTGAAACGTTATCCGGTGCAAAGGATTTATGTAGCCTTCTTGGTTTGGGAGGCGGTACATCATAATCGCCATAAGTAGTGGTTTGTCCCACATGTTCTAAAGCATTGATGGGCTTATCGTAGCCATCATCTCTCAATGCATTTCTTATATATTGATTAATTTCAATGTTGTCTTGTGATATGCCACGCTTACGCAAAAAAAACTCATCGTCACCAATTTCCTCCAGCACAACTTTTTTTACTAAACTACCTATCGATTGAGTTTCCGGTGTTACAATGTCATCAGAGTTATATTTAAGATAACTGGCTTCAGCTTCTCTTTCGGCTTTACGTAGTAAAGTATTTTTCTGTATTTCCTTCTCTGTCCAACCAATAGCTTCTTTGCTGTCTTCAGATCTTACATCTGAATCCTGATGAACCATAGGACGTCGTCTGAATTCGCCCGAACGTAAGTTAGAAATTTCATGTATGGCACGATTTTCTTCATCAAATTCGGCAAATTGTTTGTTGTCTGTAACTCCGCCCAATATGCCCAAATTTCTTTCTTCACTTACAGATTCTTCAAGATCTTCTCTCATGCGTCGCTCTAAAGAAGATTCACGGTCGAAGCTTTCCTGTTCACTGCCATAACGACGATAGCGAGATCCTTCACTGTCATTGTAACTAACATCTGAAAATTTGTCAGCCCAACGTGAACGTACCGGGCCGGGACCACGATCGCCCTGTGGAGTGCTAGAAGATTCTAAAGAGGGTTGAGTTTCTGAACTTGGTATGACACTTGTGGCTTCCGTTGCTGTACCGGTGCCAAACGATGAATCTGCTTCTACTGATTTCTTTTTACGCAATGCTCTTGGATATGTACCAAAATTGAATTCAAATAGTTTCTTTTGTTGTACAGGCGCTTCATTACCTTTTTGTCCAGCTTCCGTAACATCAGTGCCTAATTTTTCATCGTCATGTGTAACGTCTGACTCTTTGAGAGATTTACTTCTTTTCAATTTAATATTTGTCATCTTCTCTGGCAATTTGAATTTACTCATATCGGGCTTACTGAATTTCGTGAACTCGGGACGTTTGAAATCTTTGAATTTCGACATATCGGGACGTTTCATTTCAGGCATTTTAATTTTCGAAAATTCAGGAGCCTTAAACTTCTTACGCTCCTTAACTTTAGGACTGCCTGAAGGTATTTTCTTGGGTGCCGGTTTTAATTTTGTTTTAAGCTTTCCTGCTTGATTTTTTAAGCCGGCTTGCATTCGTCTAGTACGATCTTGGGCTGATGCCATAAAACTTTTCTTTTCTGCCTTTGGAGGTTGTTCTTCATCCAAAGCAATATCTTCAGTTTCCATTAGCTCAACGTCAATTTCCATTTGAGGTGTTTTCTTCGGGGGTTGTGATTCGGTTTGCACAGAGATTGTCTGCGCTAAAGAAAAGTAACGATCTTCCAGCTCCTTTTGCATATCCTCTGCCTGTTTGATAGTATCAACTTCAATAGTTGTCGTTTGAGTTTCGTTTGGAGATACTTCCTTATTATCAGAAGACTTCTCTTCTGTCGAAGGTGTTCCAATGGGTTCGTATTCATGTTCGCTATAATAAAATTCAAAATATTATAAATCTTTGAATGCTTATAAAATATACTTTCTCATTTCCGATTTAAATTACAATTTAATATGTGAAAATGTGTGAATTTTTAGTTTAAATCGAAATTGTAAAATTAATTCTATAATAGAATAAATAAAAGTGAATTGGATAAACATAAAGTGATTGGTGTAGATAGTTGTATGCTTTTTTTTTTATTTTGGATTTTATATGTTATTGTGTGATGAATATTAGAGCTCTTTTCGGGTGAAATAGAGGGAGACAATATATAGGTACATTTATAAATATGAGCATTTTTGAAATATGAATATTTTTGGAAAGGACAAAGTTCGACACTTATCTTAATAACATTTCTTATATAATTTTCTTAACGACATGATCAACATAATCTCAAAAAAAGTTTTTTCAAATGAATATATCTAATATGTTTTGTACTATTACCTGAATGAATAAGTATGTCATTGCATTAAGTGTTTTCTAAGTTTGATTTAATCTTACCGCGAGAAATAAGTTCTTTCCAGCATTGTTTGTTTAACTTGACTTTTCGGCAAAGTAGCACTTTCAAACTGACCTAAACGCGATTTACGTTCATCAAAGTTAAAACTGACTGTTTTCGTCATACGAGCCATTGATAGATTATCTTGGGAACCACCAATACGATGACGGTCTGTTGATTGAGTGCGGCCATCGTAGAAATCTCCGGTTTGATCTTTGTATTGAAGTAGAGGGCGTTGTTCAGATGGTGATCTTATGCCATGCATTTGCATACGTCTGTCGATTGAAGAACTACGATTTATACTGCCACTACTATCCATCATAATGGTGGCTGAGAATAACGGCTTTCCGTGCATTTCAGGGTGATGGTGTATTGATGGCTCTTTACTCCAACTTCGCATTTCTAGACCACGATCTTGACTAGACAATTCAGAGTGGCTGGTGCGTTTATCAGCCAAAAATTGTGAGCTACCTTCAGCGGAACGTCCTACTATGAGTGGAACGAAAGCTTCTCCAATGCTCGAGGAAACTCTATCGGGTTCGATGAAATCTTCACGACTACTGAAAGATTTCGGTACAGAGGGTGTTTTACTGAGAGAAGGAGGAGGTGGGGCTTGTTTGAGTGGTTTGGCCATATATTGATCCATTTCATCGACCTTGAGTGAAAACGTTTCTACTACCTTGATAGCCATGGGCTCGGCCTGTGCTTTGTTTGTGATGGCTGCATTTGTTCCTGAAACTACTGAAAGTGGTGTAGGTTTTTCTTTAGAAAACATGGATTTAAATTTGCTGGTAGTTGGCTTGGATGGAGAAGGCGATTTTTCTCGCATTGGTGATTTTTCTTTCGAGAACATAGATGGAAATTTGGAAGTAGATACTGGTGGAACTGGAGATGGTGATTTTTCTCGCATTGGAGATTTTTCTCTCACATTCATTCCTCCATTATTCTCTTCTTTAGGTTTTGAAGAGAAAAACGTTTTAAATCTTGATGTGTAAGAAGATTTTGAATTGTCTTCTATGTTGTTTATATTTGAAAGACTTTTCTTAATAGATGACTGTCTTTCCGGCGAATGACCACGTTTAAGTTGATGGTAATTTAAATCTGGCAATTGAAGATTATCCATTGAAAGATGTTCTAATTGTCGATCAGAAGAGCTTCCACGATTTTCACCGTTGCTTCTACCATTTAGGTATCTGGATGGTGATGCCGAACGACTTCTTGTTAATTTTTCTTGTGTGGGTAATTTTGCTCTACTTCTGGATTTTTCTTCTTCTTCCTTGAAAAGTTTGTCAATATCTACCAAAGGCACTTGAGTATTAATATCAATGCGGATTTCTTCATCTAAATTTAAAGGTTGAGCAGGAACTTCAGTAACCAAAGGGGGACTTAAACGTTCTATTTGAATATTATCTCTTATATCCACCAAGTTATGAGCTACTCGTTTGGTTTCCAATTCAGCAACTGTCTGCTGCAGAGGATCTATTGGTTTTTCAGTTGCTGTTGAAATCGTTTTGATAGACTCAACTACAGTTGAAGCATCTGGTGAGGTTTTATATTTGGACATATCAATGGGGCGATTTTGAGGTAATACTTCTCCCGTGGTTTGATAGAAGGCTAGATTATCTTTACTTTCATTTGGCCTCATATAATCCACTGACATGGGTGGTTTGGCATTAAGAAAATCGACAGCCTCAGGTGCGCCAGATGATCTCAAAGGCGTTAATTCTTTAGCTGCATGATCTGCAGTAGTAGTTGTTTGTCCACCTTGTGGAATTAATTGTGCTACTGTTGTGGTTCCGTCTCCTGTGGCCTTATATTTAGACACATCAATGGGACGATTTTGTGGTAATATTTCTCCTTCCATTGGATTATAGCCCATGTTTTCTTTGTTATCATCTGGTCTCATATAATCTATTGACGTGGGTGGCTTTGCTTTGCCATAACCGAGACCTCCGGGTGGTGACATTGATCGCAAAGGAGTAAAATCTCGGGAATAAGATCTTTGCCGTTCTGGCATGGCATTTGGAGAAGGTGAGCTAAAGTCACGTGTAAAGATTGGAGGTTTGTCGCTCATTTGAGGCAATGGTGTAGGAGTTATAATATTGATTTGTGGAGAAAATGCTGAAAGATCCATATTAGACGATCTGCGACTACCACTTACTGAACGTTGCTCACGACGCCCATATGGAGGACGCGACGGTGCAATATTAATATCAGCCACATATAAATCTTGTTTGGAAGGAGAGCGTGATATACGTCTTAAAGATCTAACACTGTGCATAGAAAGAGTTTCTGGATCCTTAGACATTCTGTCCATTGAAGTGAAACGTTGATGCCTCTGCATGCCCGGCATACTATGAGGATCATCATCGGAAATGCTACGTACCACTAAACCTCTAGTTCTGGCAGTCTCTTCCAGTTCAGGATATTTTTCAACAAACGATATATCAACAGAAGCCGAAGCTTGATCCCACGATCGATGTTTGCCTACACCACGCATAGACATACGTTCTGGTTCTGGTTGGGTAATGCGATCTCCTGCCATTAGTCTACGATCTGACATGGGCTGATAAGGCATTGCTGGTGAATGAACATTTCTATCCATAATGACTCCTTCCTCTGGCGAAAATTGTGAACATTGCACGTCATGATGGAAATCTAATTTAGATGTTGGTCTCGAATCGACCGGATTTACGCGTTCGGGAAGCAAAGAATCACTTTGAAAATATTGACAGGCACAACGTACATCTAATGTCACCCCACTTGAACTTTCATTACGCGACACAAAATGCTTTTTTTCTAGTGGCAAAGCTCCCACCGATGCTGATCTTCTCGTACTCATATTGAGAACACAAGAAAAAGCTTTAAAAGTTTTCTTCTCTTTCTCAATGTGTAAAAGAAAATTAAAACGTCACCTTAATGTTGTCGTTTAGATTAGATTTTGCAAAAAATATTATTATAATTTTTTATATTTTTTTTTTCTGTTCTGTCTGCATATAATATTTGTATTATTTCTATTCGTTAGTTTTTCCGTTGGATGGACAGTTTGGTTGGATGGTTCGTTGATGTTTGTCGCTTGCGTTTTCTTTTTATTTTTAGAGGCTATTTTTATAAATTTTCGTATTTGCTCCAAGGGTGAACATTAAATTTATCTATGTTTTTGTATTATTACTTTTTTAATATTTTACTTTAAAGCATTTTTAAACACATAAATAATTTATTATTTTCGTTAATTTAGTTATATTTTTTTTTGCTTTTAACACATTTGATTTTCGTTTTTCTTTTGCCGTTACACGTTATTTAGAAATTATTGGCTGAATTAGTTGATTATGGAAAATTTGGTTCATTGTTTCGAGAATAGAAAATAAATTTTATTTCGACCGTTAATACCCATCTTAATCGCTGTAAATATCGGCCAGGACTGAAAGCTTTTTTGGCAAAACCAAAAGAAATTCAGCAAAATTAGAAAATTCAAAAAGCACTTTAAATATTTCGTATTTTTTGTCGTTTTCGTCGTTTTACCGTATCTGTGAGTTATAATAAATATATCAATGTACAAACATACAAACTAACAAATACGAAAAATATGTGTAATTTTCCTTAGATACTTTCATGTCAAATCTATTGTTCTTATGTTTACTACACAAGACATTTTTGCCTCATCTTCATCATGATCAGAGAATTAGTTGAATGAATATACATTGATATTTGATTTTATTTTATGTATATTGTACAAATAATTTACTTGTTAATTTTTTTCATTTTATTTTATTTTTTGTATGGTTTCTTTTTTAAAAATTAAGAAAATATTTATTTTTATTTTAAATTTATGCCAGATGACACCAGTTTGAGATCGCATGCAATAATAAAAATGTCTAAAATGTATTTAAATCTTTAAACCATACACAGGATTTTGCAGTGTTTCGATTCTGTTGTTACTGCTTTAAAATAAATTAACAATTGTCTTGTCTTTTATAAAATGTTACAGATGGGTCTTATGTATTTATTGCAACAATTTACATTAAATATATATACTGACACCTGATTATCAATTACTATATTTCTAAAATAATGTACACCATTTCCAATTATAAATCGCAATGAAATAAAATTTATGATTAAAAAAATTGCATAATTATAATATCAAATGTAATCATACAAAACGAACTGAATGAAAGAAGGACAAGAATACAAAAAAATTTTAAAATTCGAGTAAAACTTTTTTCGGACTTTTTTCTTGGCTCAGTGATAGTGCTTTGAACAAACAAAAAGCAATACTTCAGTGTTTAAAATCTGATAAAATCCGAATCACTTTCGCAAGGGTGCCCAAAGGTAATCGCGTATTAAAGTTGAAAATTTAAAAAAAAAAAAAATTCTCAAAATTTCAAAATTCACTTATTTATATTATAATTGCACATATTCATTAATATTGTAAAGAACTATCATAACATGTAAAAAGACTCACGATATTATCATTACTGGCTGAGTTACACTGAGTTTTTTTTTTTTTTTTTTTTAATAATCTTGACAAAAATATACTAAACACAAGTTAATATAATTAATGGTTTAAAAGTTACAGGAGTTATATCATACGAACTCTTAATTTTTACACGACAATTTTCAAATTTCAAATATTTTTTAATAACTGAAATACGATTTTTTACCTTTTCCGGCTTGGTCGTGGTTTTTTTTTTCACATCCTAAATTTGATTTAGAGAGCCAACCAAAAACCTCCTGTTAGAATTTTGACTCGTAATATATTTTTACGCTGTTATTTCACGAACGTTCAGCACATTTTTATTTTTTTTTTTTAACAATTTTTAACATTACGAAAATGCATTTTTGTCCATAAATTCTTCGTAATTTCGCAATTTTTTAGGGCGTCCTTGATTTTGGAATAAATATTGACAAAGCTTTGCTACTGAGTCACGGCAGTCTCCCAATATGCTTTATATAATTCAATTTCAAAAAGTTGCAATTTAAAAATTTGCAAGTAAATATTTTAATAGACTTCTCTGAGTAATGTTATAGCGAAAAAGAACTTAATTCACGTAAGAAAGTAGTCTTGAGAGTGTGCATACGATAAACTGTATTTTTTTTTTCAAAATTCACTTATTTTTTCAAGATTTGGAGATACCAAACTCTATTATTCACGAGGGAACATTAATGGGAACAAACGAAGCAGAATTACTTATTTCATAAATATATGACATCAAATGGTATCTTCATGGAGGGGCGCACATACAGTAACCAAAAAGTAGAAAAATATAAATATAGCTAAATTTTTTTCTTTTCGAAGCTTACCAACGTATAACTTTTGACCGAATAGCAAGTCATAATCAGTGAAACCACAAATATGATCTAAAAAAGTATTTTTTTCAGTGTTAAACAAAAATTATTATTTTTGTAAAACATTTTTATTAATGTATTAATAAGGCAAAACTAAAATCTATCGCGTCAACTGTACCGAAAAGTATAATTTTGAATTCCCCAATTTTTATTATTCCATTTGCTTACTCTAAATGATTTGTTGCTGCAAGTCAAGCTATTGAGCGATTTTTAACGAATTTAGACGGTTACCATTAAACGGTTTTTAAATGATAATTAATTTTATATCTTTTATTTTGTTTTTATATTATAAATCAAGAGCATCCCATCAGGGGATAAAAAATTATATTTAAAGTGCAAAATATGCTCAAAAACAATTAAATATGCCATGAAAATAACAAAATATGCTATAAATATGCTTTAGAAATCACTATAAGCAAAAACATGTCATTAAGGGTGAATTATGCAAAAATATGCATTTACAAATCGATGTCAAAATGATTTATTTGTTCTGAAACAGGTAAATATTTTTTTGATGACTTAATTCAACGAACAGGAAAAAAACATGCAATTGAACATTTGTGGTTTCCCTAGTCATAACATATAAAGTAGTATTGTTCCTTTATGATTGTAGGGGAGTTCTCTTATACAATTCTAACACCAAAAATTTTAACTTGTGGAAAATAAAATAAAAAGTATAAAAAACCCTGATTCGTTTCAATCACATTTTTCTAATTTTGCAAATTTGATGAACTGTAACTAATAACGATAAAGAACGTAGACCACAAAACTTTGCAATTTGAACTTATAGTGTTGCTAATACAATGTTACAAGCCATTTTCCAAAAACAAAACTGTGTTCGAAATTATTATAATGTTAACTTGGTTTCATTGATTTTAAAATGTTTGTATTATTGCTCATATAAAAAAAGAATTGTAGGCCAACATTACTTCCGCAATTTGCGAGACAGGAACCATATTAGTAGTTGTAACAAACATATTTTATGTTTACCTAAAAATAATTAGGTTACGGAAACAAATATTTTATTACCACAACCATAATATGGTTGAACGTGATTTATTTGCAGCAACATTGCTGGATAGTGTATGAATTTTTAAAAATTAAATGTCAGGGATTAATATTTCGGGTCATATTAAAGATTCCGATTTTTGGAAAAAATATTTCAAAAAAAACTTGCTTTTCATAAAAAGAATGATATTTTTTTTATTAATTAAAAAAATTAGAAAGAAAAAAATTTTCACTAAAAGTGAAAAAAATGTATCAAAAATAATCATGAAAAAAAAACGAATTTTGTAAAAAATTTACCGATTTTAGAAATTTAACACAAAAAAGAAATTAACACAAAAAACTACTTGTTAAAAAAAAAAAAAATTAAACAAGTTCATAAAATGTAATTGGAAATGGTGTATATATAAAAATAGACATGAGACAAATGTTATTCCCAGCAATTGTGTTTCTAGAATATTTTTACGGTCGAACTATTTGATGGGATAGCACATACACGTACATACATAAATATAATCCTTTAACTCCTAATGGAGTTTACACATAAATGTCGTCATCTAAAACGCTAACAAACTTTTCAATAAAATAAAAAAAAAAAATTTTCGGAAAACCAAAAAAGTAAATTCAAATATTTTAATAAAACTATTAGAAATATTAATTAGAAAATTTTACATTTTGGATAACGATATTTATACATAGAATATAATTATGACCAATCACCAGAAAGTTGTTTCGAAAAAATAAAAAAAAAAATCATGTCGTTTTCTTACCTTTGATTTGTACATGCTCAGCTTTAATAAGTCTGTATTGGAACGAAGTTTTGTAAGGAAGTTTATCTATCTACAACAACAAGGTGTTAAACAAATGTAGAAGGAATAGGAAAAGCGGCTAGAGTCAGTGGTTTGTAAACGATTAGAAGAAGGATTACGGATTATTTGCTTACGGTATCGTATTGTTAGTAACAATTTCTTGAGAAAGATGAATGTGTATTTTCTGAAATAAGTTTTATTATGAAGAGTGGTAGTAAATAGCATTTAAATCTAATGTTGTATTATTTAAATTTAGTTTTTGCTTTTTTATTACTTAGTCAAAGTGAAAGAAAGAATATGTTTGTATTATATAAAATTAAGCAAGATATTACAATTGAAAATTGAAATAAAATAAAAATAGAGGCACATAACAGATAACAGATAATGATGTACTCACTTGATGGTATTCTTCCATTTGGTTGCCTCCTTAGTGGCTTTCAATTGTTCGGCTGTCAATTCAATGTCTTCACGATGCGGTTCAGCTTCATCTTCAACATGTGAAAATGTTACTACCTTCTTTTCCGAAGGTGCTGGTGAAGCTTCCTTTTTGAGTGAAGGTTTATGTTCAGTTTTTAATTCTGGTTCTTGATTGATAGTTAAATTAATTTGTTGAGCAGAGTTCTCATCGAGTTCTTGGTCGGTTTCTTCTTCTGTTACGGGCTGTAAATGTTGCTTAGAACGATCCTCATCAGATGAAGCAGAATCTATGGATGATATGGGAGCCAAAAGTGTATTAGGTTTACGTTCTGGTGTTGAACGATCGGCCAATGTTATGGGTTCTTCTTCACTGCTGCCCATACGATCAAGTGGTATATTGTTATTGGTAGTAGTAACTTCTTTAACGGCACTTGTATCTTGGCTAACTAACGATTGTTTTATGGCATCTACCGAGGTAGCATCTAAGATAAATTTAAGTTCCTCAGCTGCGGTCGTAGCTTCATCAGGCTGATCGATTTCCTCATACACATGTTCTCGGCGCAAACGTGGAGCTTTCTTTGGTGGTATTGCTGCAGCATCCACTTCTTCGGTCTTTTTATATGTCACTTCATCACCGGCGGGTTCATTCAATTCTGTTTGTGCTTTTTGTATATCACTGATTTCGATAATCTCTTCCGGTTTAACTATGCTGGTTTGTGTCTTCTCTTCATTGTCGTATCGGTCGTCATCTCTACGCTTGCGACTGGGCGATTCATCCAGTTCAACAATTTCTAAAACATCATCAGAATCTTGTTTTTCAATGAAATGCGGTATATCACTTCTCTGAGATTTTGGCGAATTTTTAAGTTTTAGTATTTTTGGTTCTTCATTAAGTACAATTTTCTCATTTTTACCTAAGTGAATACGCTTAATATTAAGACGTTTCTTTTGACGATCCGCCATACTCTTGAGTTTTTTCATAATGGGAAAACAACGTGGACTCTTCGAATGCACGTAAACGGGTTCTTCTCCCTTCTTTGCCGTATCACCTTCTAGGTTTGCTACTTTTTTCTGATGCTCTAGCTGGCTTTCTGACCCCAGGGGCACTTGTTCTAGACTATGTTGCAAACTTGTATTCGTAAATGAATCGGGCAGTGACTGAGCGTCGTCGTGTTGTCTAGCTCCGTAACGTCGTCGTCTAAATAAACGTCTTACTTTACTAAAGCGACTCGATTTCTTTGGCTGTTTTCCTGTGGTCAGGACAGAATCCGAAGCAAACGATAAACTTTCACTGTGCAAACTATGATTTTCTAAATCCTCTCTCTGATGACTGGTCAAATATTCTGAATTGGGTTCGTCTTCCTCTTCGGACAGTTCTTGTATGTAACGTTCAGTTTCCTGAATCGAAACGTGGTCATCAATACGAACTTTTTTATTTGATTTAGGTGATTCAGAAGTAAAACGAATTTCTTGTGATTTTCTTAACATCAACACAATTTCGGGTTGTTCATCTGGTCCCAAAGGACGTTTATAGAGATGAGTCCAAGGATAACCACCCTAAAGAAAATCAAAAAATAGATGAAGAACACTGAAAAAATTTGGAATAAAAAAACAATAATATATACTTACTCTCTCTTTGGCTCGCCTAAGATCTTCCCAACGATATGTTTGTAATGGCACTGGTGGCTTATCCGTGTTGCTTTGAACTAAATATTTCTTAAGAGATTGATAATACTCCCGTTTGCAAGCCAAAGCTAACTGCTCTGGATCACACTGCGCTGACTCATGAGCTTCAAGTGGAGGCAAAGATTCAATAAATAATTTACGTTCTTCTTCTTCTGAAGCTGTTTTGGATAAAGGTACTGAGACAAGTTTAATTTTTGGATGTTTATCTTCCGGCAAATTTAATGTTTCGGATCTTGCTACTTTGGAACTTTCAGTTGAGTCTTCTATTTTATTTTGTGAATCTAAAATACTATTGACTTCCGAAAGCTGTTGATCAACTACCTCTGATAGTTTCTCTTCTACATTATTTTCGATTACTTGCTCAGTATTTCCATTTGACACGGTCAAATCTTCTGTTTCCAATTCAATAGAATTTTGTTTTTCTAGCTTTGGTTTATCTTCGAGATTCTTTTCAGCTAGTACATTTTCTTTAAGAGTGATTTGTTCTTCTTTAGACAGCTCTTTATGTTCTTTATATAAGCTTTCAGTCTTTTTGACTGCGGGAGTCAAATTCTCTTCTTTATTATCTTCTTTCTTTTCTTCTTTAGCTGGAGTTTCGTTCACTTTTGTTGCTTCTGCAAAATTTACTTGTGCTGTAATCTGTTCCCAATTATTAGTTATTTCTTCTTCTATATCTTGTATTAATTTTTCCGCTACCTTTTCAATTTCTTCTTCATTTATACTAGACTCTCCATTAGACAATTCTGTAGGAACAATAATTCGAGCGGCCTGTAATGGCTCATTAATTTCGATAACTTTTTCTATGGGCTTCTTTGTAACAACTTCGGCTGGTTGAACTTCAATTACTGTGCGTACATTATCATTTGTTTCAATTTTCGAACAACCAACCCGCAGTTCATCATCTATGGGAGTTAATTCTTTTATACCAACACTATCTTCATTGGGGAACTGTTCGTTATAGGTTTCTATTAGATGAGATTCGATATCAAGTATATTATTTTGCAGGGGTTTAGTATGCGTTTCGAGAAATATAATTTCACCCGTTTTAGGGTCGATTTTACAGTCTTTAGTCGGCGACGGTGTAGGCGTGGGGGTTGTTATAATGAAATGAGACTGAGACTGTGAATTATTAGAACTACTGACTAGGTTTATATCGTTAGAATTATCATTGTCATTGACATCGTTGTGCGATTGTGGCTCCTCAGAGGATGGCTGCTTCAATAGTATTACTCGATTTGCCGGATTCTCTTTAATTTTATCTATTTTTTCTTCAGAGACATTTAATGGGCTAAGTACTTGAAGAATGGCGGGTTGATCAATAGAATTGACATCTGATCCGGGCAATGACACTATAATTAAGGAGATTTGTGTGAAAAAATGGAAAATCATGTTTAAATATATGAGTTTTATAGGATTAAAATAATGATGAAACAAAACATGGCACGAACACTGTAGCAACAATTACAAATGACTATAAATGTGTTGAACAACTTTGATTTTTATACTTTATATACTATTATTATTTTTTACAATCAGAACTACTGAGTGGCGTTTAAAATTATACCTAATATTCACATTTATAATCACTTTTCAACAACTGTTTAATTAAAATAAAGACAGTACTCAATGGCACCAAATCAACTCGATATTTATTGTATCTACGAGTATAAAGAATGTAAGAATGTTTCAGTAATTGTCTCTCTTAATGACTTGAAACATAATTACGTAGTTTGAATTATTTGGTGCGTTTTGTTTTATACATTACATAAGATACAAAATTTCATGGGATGACAACACTGAGAGAAATTTTATATTGAAACGTCCAAATAAATGAGATAAATTAAATGTGTAAATAGACAAAAACCAAATGAGTATGACGACAAAAATTTATGAAATTAAATTATTTGGCTAAAGACAAACATTTTGTAAATAATAGTAATTAATAATATGTAGATATAATTAAAATATGATCTTTAGCTCTCTTAGCATCTTACGAGTTTTATGAAAAAACAATCATAAGATTTAAATCAAAAATATATGTATATAGAGAAATTTAACGTTCGAAATATGACATAATACAGATATGAGTATAAATATTCCATATAATTGAAATGAGATTTTTAGCCGTACATACTTTAGAGTAAAGTAATAGACAAAAAAAAAAAAAAAAAAGCAAACAAGAAATGTACATGAAATTTGTTCTTGTTTTTTGCGTCTATAAAAATGTTTATTTTAATTTTGTCTAAATGAAAATTTTGAATTTTAGCCAAAATCGTTTTTACTCTATAACAATTACGAAATTTTTATTTTATTTTTTTTATTCTATTTAAGTTTATTTTTTTGTTAGCAAGTACTTTATGGATAATTTTGCTATACAATCACATAAAAAATTTTTAGATGACAATTTTTATCTTTGATTTATTTTGACCCTGTAACCAAAACATAGATACTGAATGCTTTTTACTAAATTGTAATATTACAACATATTTGTTTTTTTTTTCTTTCTAATATTTAAAATATTTTCACCTTGTATTTT
The DNA here is from genome assembly GCA_932274085.1 of Protocalliphora azurea. Classification (NCBI taxonomy): domain Eukaryota; kingdom Metazoa; phylum Arthropoda; class Insecta; order Diptera; family Calliphoridae; genus Protocalliphora; species Protocalliphora azurea. Next base: position 151,905,574 of record OW026522.1, read on the forward strand.
ATGAGTCAATCAAGATTTTCAAAATAAATCAAAATGTAGCCAATATTTTGAAAGCCGGACGTTGTAGTAATCTTTGTAATTTTGTTGTAAATTATGTTTACATATATAAATTTATTTTATATGTATATATTTATATATAAATTCTTATTTTAAAATAAGTATTTAAATTTTATATTCTCAGAAATTTTTATTTTTCTTCACATAAATGGGGACAACTATTTACAGATTTTTTTTTATCGTTTTCTTCGCCAATATATGTATATAAACCGCTCGTACCGTGCAGAATTCAACTACTGAATTTATATTCTTTTCAGTATGACCCCAAATATGTTTCTTGTTTCTATTCAACATTAAATAGAAAGAAATACAAAATATTTTTATTTTGAAAAAAATTCTTTGCACTCTTTTTTTTTTTTTTTTGAGGTACAAAAGCTTGTTTCTCTTTTTGTTGTTTTTTAGTAACATTTTCAAAGAGAATGAAAAATTTGTAATGAAAATGAAGAAGAAGAAAACTCTAGCCGATCTATAGCCACTTGAGTTTCTTTTTAAGGTTGTTATTGTTTAGTTGTATTGCTGTCGGCTGGTGTTTGTTTGAAATTTGAAATGATCTTTACCCCGTCACAGTCCCTAATGTCTGAATTAAGTTTAGTCATTTACTTAGGACAGATCTTTGTAAGAATTTGTTCTTTTAATAAAATTTGTTAATTTTGTAATAAAAAAAGATAAAGTGTTCAAAATTCTAAAGAAAATGTAGCAGCAAGAGAAAGTATTAGTATAAATCGGCTCTAAACAATTAATTTTGATTTTTTTACAAAATTAGGCCTGAAATGAATTGAATTTAATTCACTAACATTTTCTGAGTCTAAGGCCATGCTTTGCCCCATGGAAGTATATAATTATTTTTCTAACACTCTATTTAACTATATGAAATTATTTAGAATTTTTTACGAAATTTTCAAATGTATATGCATAATATTATTATGCATATTTAGTAGCATTTATATGTCTTTTATGCAGTTTTATGGTCAGTTAAAGATCGAACATCATTATATTTGTCAATAGGTTTCCGACTTTCGTTAAAGTTAAAGTGATTTTAGAAGTGAGCTGATTTTGTGAATGTTGCCGCACTTATCTATGCTTATAAAATATCGTTATCTGCTGAGATTTATTTATATCGTGATTAATTTAAGGAACTTATGACTTTTAAGCCCCATTTCGGAAGGATATTTGCATAGGGGATGGGGGAAATAATCGACCGATCCTAATAAAATTTTGTCGACTTATTCGTTATACTACAGTAAATCCTCGTAGCGAATTGTACTACGATAACTTAAAAATTTCTACCTTTACAAGTTTTACATGAACAGACTGTTCGCCAGACGAAAGGACGGACTAGTGATTTTAAATCGAACAGTATACTTTAAGATTAGTATTGGACCAATATATTTATGTGTTATAAATATCAACGCAAACGCATATTACCCCAACCACCTATGGTGTTGTATGTTATAAAAATTGCCATTCATAAAATATAAAATTTTCTCATTTTCAACTTTGCAACAAAAATTTGCCTTAAGCGCAAACATCTTTTTCTTAATTTGATATCGAAAAGACTTCCTATTTTCAACGATACCAAACGCTCATGCTAAAACTTGCTGGTTTAAATAATGCCAAGTTTTTTCAGGTTTACCCCATTGCGCTGTTTTCTCTTACAAAACACTTTCAAAATGAAACAAGTTTGTTCAACGGTAATTTTGTCATTTCGTTGTTATGTGTCTGTTGTTATGGCGTTATTGAAGCCTCCCGATAACTTAGATATGAGATATATACATCACAAGATCGGTAAGGCTTGTCATTGTTTATTAATGTTATTTTTATTGTTAGGCATTTACGTCGAATTTGTAAAAAGTAATAAATCTTGATATAAAAAATTGCTAAAATAAAAAAGCCAATAATCCAAAAACTCTTTAAAACGGGAAAAAATCAGTAAAACTCCAAAAAATCACCGAAATTCATAAATCTGTGAAAATATTTTAAGTTAAAAAAATATTATTATAGCTGGGACTTATTTGAAATTAATCTATATATATAAAAGAAAGTGATGTTAGTTACTATTGTTATAACTCAAGAACGACTAGACCGATTTTGATGATTCTCACCAATTCGGACCGGTCACCGGCCAGAAAAGGATAATACGAAAAAAAATTCGCGAAAAATCCGCGATAAAAAAAAACTCTTTTTTGTCATAATTTCTTTGCCTTAATAGTCATTAAAAATATTTTTTTTAATACAAATTATAACAATTACTGTTTCTGTTTCTATCGAAACGCTTACTTTTTTGTGCAATTTGTAATACGAAAAAAAATTCGCGAAAAATCCGCGATAAAAAAAAAACTCTTTTTTGTCATAATTTCTTTGCCTTAATAATCATTAAAAATATTTTTTTTTATTACAAATTATAACAATTACTGTTTCTGTTTCTATCGAAACGCTTACTTTTTTGTGCAATTTGTTTTCTGGTGGTGGTGTAGAATTCTATTTCCAAACGGTAAGTTCCAAGTAAAGCTCATCATTTAGTGAGATTGTGATATTTAAAACCATTTGTTGTATTTTTGGCATTCGTTATTAAGTGTTATTCACAATGCCGCGACCCCGGAGATCTAATATTTCGCGTCGAACACGTAATGCAAGTACTTATCGTAATATCGTCAATCAATTGAATATATATGAACGAGAAATCGCACGAGAACAACCCCGTATTAGTTTGGCCCGACTTCGTACATCACAAACGCAGGAAGAAAGGCAGGCGAGAAATGAAACGGCTCGGTTAGCAATGAGAAATCGTCGAGCAAATGTAGCAATTCAACAACTTTAAAATTTTTAATCAACGCATAAGAAGAATTGCTTCAAGTTCTGATTTGAATCAAGCAGCGTTCCATTACAACTGCAATTTCGACTACAGCTCTCATCATTCCGTTCAAAAAAAAGACATTGTCTATCCGCTAACCTTAAGATGAAGTAATAAATAAATATAAATTCAAATTTGCCTTAAATACATGCGTATATTTTTTGATTGAGCCCACATCTACATCATATTTAAATTCTTCTGTAAAAAACACTTTATAATAGGTATTCCTTAGATTTTTATTTAAAGGTCGTAAATTTCGTTAAAATATCAATTTAAATCGTTCAGTAATACAACACTAATGTTTGCTTAGGGCCAGCAACGCGGCTCGGGTCAGCTAGTTTCCAATGAAAATTAAATGGATCTTAAATTTAGGTTTGGTTATAACGGCATTGGAAGGCCAGCAATTGGATTCTTTGTGGTACCTTAAATTTACTTTATGCAAATTTGATTAACAAATATATACACTTGATTTATCAATGATGATCAACATAATTAAGCTCTTATCATGTACATATTCCCTTGGAAATATATAACTTCTGTTTTGAAACATTGATTTACAATGTTGTAAAATTTAAAATCAGAATGCTCTATTGAAGATCAGATATTGTCGAACTTTTTTAAATATAAAATAATTTAGTTTAAAAAAAAAAAAACTAATATGACATTTCCTTTAAAATTAAAAGCATTCCTTGTAACTCTGAGTTGTTGTGTACGCGACCATTCTGCTATTTGTTTTCATTAATTTCATTTGGCCATTAGTGATTTTTTTCATTAATGTTTTGTTTAATTTTTTTTTTTTTTTTTGTTTTTTGGTAATATGGTACACAACAGATAAATTTGGCAAATTCAAAATTGAATATGAAATTGTTTGCTTGTGTATACCACAAATATAAAAAAAAAAAAATAAATATAAAATAAATATTTGCATTTAGACAATATTTTATCTAGAGCAAACTAGTCTGCACAGTTAATTAAAGAATTGATTGTAAACCAAACATGGGACTAATGTATTGCCATTATAAATAAAATGACTATTTTATTACATTACAATTGAAATTTATCTAAGTCTAGTAAAACAAACGTCATTTAATTGAAGTGAAATATTTATTTATGTTTGTTTCGAAAAACAAAAAAATATATTTCCCTTTTATCTTTTTCGTTTGATATTTTTTTGTTTTTATTAGAAAAGAAATTGATAAGCAAAACAATTTATTGGCTATAAAAAATATGATTCTTTGTATTAAAAAAAAAAAAAACATTTTCCTTTAAAATTCAATGCCAATAAAAGAATCCCGTGTTTGTATTAGCCGATTTTGTGTTCACGCATTTATTTCACTCGTCTGATTGTATGTTTGTTTTTATTTTTTTCTTTCAATCTTGTTTTGTTCTAGTTCATTATGTTTTAAATATACATAAATGTTTATTTTATTTTGATTGTTAGAGACATTATGTTCTAATTTATCTGTTAAAATTGTAGGTTTGCCAACACAAACGCACATATATACAAATAAATATTAAACATACACATGTGTCAATAAATTAATCATACGTCATAGTGGCTATTTAGTTAACTAGCTGGTGATTTTTTAATTTCAACAAGTACTAAATTCATGGACATTTTTTTTTTTTTTATAAAAAAACAGTTATTTCTAAAAAACAAAAAATTATATTTGGCAATATGTAATTTATTTTAGTGTTTGATTTAGAAATTTTATTTTTTACCTTATTGTCTCTTCGTTGCTGGACAAAATTAATAAATTCATGAAAATTTGTAAACAAATTTCTTTATCAAATTTGTTTAAATTGTAACGCATTTCCATTACTTTATTAGTTATACGAAAACTAAATAACTTTCAGCCATCATCAATTATTCATTATATAATATATTTTAGAAGTGTTATAAAAGCGCTTTTATATTATATATTATTGTGATTGTATTCCTTTATTTAAAGAGTAGCTAATAACTCTATTGTATAAGTTCTAAACACCCTCTACTTTAATGGTGGCTAAAAGCTTGAATTGTAATCGTTTTAAATTTCAATGCCAAGGTCATTTAAAGCAATGCTCTTTGTAAAAATAACTTTCAAATAATTAATTGTTTCTACTGCATATTCGTGCTTAAAAACATTTCCACATACATGCCAACAAACATGTTTTGGAAAAACGTATGTAAATCATCATCATGCCCAATCATCCATACAATAATACACGTTTAACTAAAGCTATAATTTCTGCATATTAGAAAAAAAAAAAAAAAAATCTAGAAAATCTTAAACTTATAGCAAAAAGTTCCATTTCAGTGATTTGCAACTATTTTTTTGAAAACACAAAATCAGATTTCAGTAAAGTGTGAATACGAAATAATTTTCTCAAACAGAAAATGTTGTAAGAAAAAGTATTTTTCTGCATTGAAAATCGGAGATACCGCCAAAAATCGTGCTTTTTTAGAAGCACTTATATATAAGCTAAGAACTTTGATCTTTCTCAGAAAGTTCGAACTTTTTTCTATATATATATATATATATATATATATATATTTTTTTTTTTTTTTGAAAAAATGAATTCAGTCAGTCCATTAATAACCGAGATATCGTCAAAAACATACTTTTCGAGTCTCTGCTCGTTCTTATACAGTGCTGTCACAAATCTTTTTGGAATTATTTTGCTACAGAAATCAATGAAATCGGTCCATAATAAACGAGTTACCGGTAAAAACTTTCTCACTATACTAAAAAAAATCGCCAACTCTAAAAAATAACGAAGAAACACAAAAAATCGCCAGAATGCAAAAAATAGCTAAAATATCTAACTTGTTTGTATATATGAAGTTAACTCGTACACAATATAATATCAAAAATTTTTAATTTAAGGCCTTATTTTTTTATTTTTTTTTTGATAGCACATTAAAATTTTTTTTGTATAAATATGTATAAAGTGACTCGAATGCATGTTGAATCAGTTCGCGTTAATAATTTCGTGCAGGGGGCGCGAAAGTTATAGCGGTTTTAAATTGAACTATAAAAATTTTTATAAACTGGAATTTTATGAATAATTCTTGTAAAAATTATGCGCAAAATCAAAATCTACTGAGTTATTCAAGTAAAATTTATGATATTTTCAATGTTTGATGATATTAAAAAAATTTCTTCATACTAAAAATAGCGATTTTTAAAAATATTGCGAAAAATGGCGTTCGAATCTAATTTAAACTAGAGTTTAAGCAAAATGTGTTTTGACAAAAGTGTTCCGTTTTCAACTATCAACGACATTTGGTTTAAATTGATGGTACCGATCAATTATATTAATCGCCGTTCTTATATCTATCCCAGATTATATATATATTATATATATCCCAGATTTGTTTGTACAAATTGCAATTTGCTATGCAAAAATGCAAAAACAAGAAGTGCAATTTTTGCGTAATTTTCAATAACTCCATAACATTTTATTGAATAAAATAATAAGGAAACTAAGTTCATGCAGTAATCCACGCTATTCCAGAAACTGTGAATGTGCCTCACGAAAAACTGATTTTTTTTAAATGTTCGTTCACACAACAACGAGATATAGCACAAAAAAGCATAATTACAACAAATATCATGTATTATATATTCCTCAACAAAATACAAGTTTTGAAAAAAAAAAAATATTTTAAAAATTAAAAAATTTTGTCATCAAAATTCGACTAATTTGTATTTAATTTTTGAAAGTCTCCACAATACCAAAGAATGTGTAGAATTTATCCACAAAGTCCGATTAGTTTATATAAGATCAAATGAGATTAAAAAGTAAAACGGGCGAACAAAATGTGTAGAAGAATAGGAAAAAGTTAAGTAATTTTAATCTCTTTTTTAAGTTATTGAACTTTGAGCAACAATCATGATTATAAAATCATACCTATGTTGCTAAAATTTTAGACTCTATTGGTTTCATATCTGTAACCCGTTTGTTTAAAACAGTATTACCACAAAACTTATTAAGAATTAAAGCCAGTTTAAAATTTTTTTATAATTGTCCATATAATTGTTTTCGTTGCATTGACCTAATATAAATTTTTTGCAGATGTCACCAAGGTTTTAATGTAATTTTTGAATTTAATGCATGACCTCCACATTTTACTAATTAACAAAACAAAATAACAAAAAAAAAAAAAAAAAAAAGAAATGTACAATTATACGATTAAACATTTGCCAATACAATTTACATAAGTGCCATTTATTTACATTAAAATTATTTACATTTAATTTAGTTCCAAAGTACTAAGTTTATTTAACAACTGTTATTTATTTACTTTACTCTTTTCCTAGCTCTCTTTCTCTAGCTCTTCTTCTATTTTATACGGAATAATTTCCCACTATTTTAATTCTTAAACAACAATAACAATCAGAAATCACCATTTAACTTACCGTAATTATTAACAACACTTAGGAACATATAAATCATAATTTAACAAACAAATAAATTATTATCCATGGAATTATTTAAATAAATGTGAATATACGTTGCAACACTTTTGAAAAAAAAAAAACAAAAAACTCAAGAAGACTCAATTAGATAAGTAAAAAAAAGAAAAATAAATATAAATTATATTTATATTTATATTTTATATTTATTTATTTATAAATATAATAAATATAAATAAAATAAATTCGTACGGATGCGGTCGGTATTAGTTGTACTTTAATGTTTCACGACATGTTTACCGTTTAATCATGTTTTACGTACTACTGTTGACTTTTTTAACTCAATAAGACAAAACTACAGACAAATTAAAAAAATATCAACCAAATCAAACCAAACCAAACTATCAAGCAACCAACAACACCATCACCTTCATGGCTGTCTAGAAAAAATATTGAACAATCGTTATTTTCGCTTAGAAAAAATAAATAAAATAACAAAACCAACAAAGTCTAATAAAATAAATAAACAAATAATTGTGTGTTTGATATTTTGTCCGTTGAATACGTCAAAAGTAAACGAAACCTTTTTATTTAACATTTTTTTCTTATACACTGGTGCATATTCCTATAAACGTACATCAAAAATGGGGATAAAAAATAACTAAGGTACTATATATTAATTTTTTAAATTATTTATTGCCTTCACTTAAAAAATTAAGAACAAAAAACTTGAAATGTACATTATTATTTTTTTTTTTTTTCATTGTAAATTTGGTAGTTTAACTTCATTTCGTATTGCATTTTCCTATATACGCACTTAAAGTAATGAACCAATTTAGCATTATTAATATGTGTTGAGGAAATTTTGTTTCAAAAATTTGGTCTGGCATTGATTCGACTAATTTTTGAAGAAAATCACTGTCAATTTCTTTCCACGCTTACTTAATTTTTAGTTTTAATTCCGTTATTTTCATTATGGTTTCATTCTGTGCATTTCTTGCATAAACTTTACGAGCCATATACCCCCATAGATTCTCCATTGCATTTAAATCCAGACTACAAGCCGACCAGTCCAATAGTGGAATACTATGTTCATTAAGCCACGATTTAGTTTGGTTAGAGACATGGATTGCAGCGCTATCCTGTTCGAATATGCAATCTTCATCCATCTTTTCATCCATAAATGAGAGAAGAGCATCTTCCAAAAGTTCAATATAAATTGCCCTGTTCATTTTAGTTGGAACAAAACATATTTTTGGAATATGAACCGGGACCGTTCAAATTGAATTGATTTTTTTTTCATCAGAAAATATTATTTTATTCCGCTCACCTGTCCATTTCATGTATTTGCGCTCAAATTTTAAACGATTTTTCTTATGATGCTGTTTTAACATTGTCTTACATTTTGGTTTCTTAAATTTTATGTTACCATCTGTTCGCAAAATTTGAGCAACATGTTTGGAAGTGACAGGAAGCTCAAGTTTATTTTTTATTTGTGTAGCATTTACCTTTATCACGAAGAAATTGAATTTAAATTTTTTCCTGATTTGTAAGAAAAGTTCCTTTGGGCATCTATAAGCTGATGAAATTTCCCAACTAAAACAAAAATATTTCCAGTAAACAGAGATCTTGTCATCGGAAAATTACCTTAAGTGAAACAAATAACTAAAACTGGTAAAATTTTTTAATATTTTTTTTTTTTTTTGTGCAATAACTTTTTAGGCGAAATATTCCACTGAAATTATCACCAATATGTTCTGATTGCTAAATAAAGAAAACAACAAAAGAAAGAAACAAATATTTCTTACATAAAAAAGTACCGTTATATCGCGAGTTATTGTAACAACACAACATTGTTTTTGGTTAAGAGATACGAATATACCTCAATGAAAAACAAAAATTTTTAATGCGTTTATAGGAATATGCACCAGTGTATGTGTTTTTTACTGAAATTTGCATGTGTAAAAGATACAAAGATATAAAACTTACAAACACATTTAGTTTTTTCTGAATATGTATTTGCTTTCTTAATAAAATTTTCTACTAGTAGTTATTTTGAAACTATTAGAGTGTAACCATTGACAGTTTGAATCAGTGATAGGATTTATGGCACAAATGTGCCATTTTTGGTACTTTAGAAACTATTTTTGTACTTTTCTTCGTACTATTTAAATAAAGCTTATTTGAGGATACTCCTCTAAACTCTAAGAACAATTTCATCTACTTCTACTAAGAAATAAGAGTATACATATGCCAATAATACACAGTAATAAAGTGCAAAACCATATCAATTTTTTAAAACCAAACTTGTCGTTTTTGAACCCATTTTGGCACTTTTTAGATCTAAATGCAAATGTTCAAATTCCATCACTGGTTTGAATTTGCAACTAGATTTTGCTTTTTCCTAATGTCTTGCAAAATCAAAAAAAAAAAAAAAATCTCATTTCACTCTCCACAAATGAAAAAATAATAATTTATTTTTTAATTTATCAAGAAACTATTTAATATGTGAAATTTTAAATAATTTAAATAAAATAATTTGACAAATGATGATATTAATTTACACATACTTTTATTTTAACATATTTCAGCTTGTTGCTATATGATCCATTTAAAGATAATTAATTAACATATTTTATTTTTGACAAATGCATTTTATAATTTAACACACTTGTTGGTTAATACAATATTTAAGAACTTTTAACATTTACCTTTAGATTTAATATGTACATATGTATGTATTTAATTTGCAAGTTATATGAACAAATTTATGTACACCCCTTTAAAATGTAGTGAAGATAGAGAAAGCAACAAAAAATATATATATTCATACTTATATCTTACAGTAATTGATTGTTGTTATAATAAACGTCACATCAGTGCTGGGTGCCATTTTTGGCACCATCGTATTTTCAGTGGCACCGCGGCACTAATTTGGTTCTTTCTTATACTAATTTAAATTAAATTTATTGAGGGTATACCTCTAAATTTTTACAATATTTCCACGATGTTTACAATGAAATAAGAGTTCAGAAATTAGTTAATCAGAAATTAAGTATAAAATAAATTTCAGTAATACATTATAATATCCGTAATATATTATAATATAACTTATAGCACCAAGTTTTAGAAACGTACAAGGAGTAAGATGCGGGATATGAATATCAAAAAACAAATTCTATAATGCGAAATGTTCGCTTGATTTTAAAATTTTATACAGAACACCAAGGCGAAATTATTCTAAGTGTATATGTATATTAAGGTGGTCCGAAATTCTTTTTGGAGAGTTACATTTAAACGTACCTAAAATTGTAAAATGGGACATCCTTTTTAACATCTTGGCTAAATTTCAATTTTCTATGATCAATGGAACATGATGCTATACGGCCATACATATCCTCTTTCATAAATTTTAAATGCACAATATTCTGTTTTTTTTCACTGATTATGTTGTATTCGCTATTTTCAATTTATGTAGTTCAATGTAGTTCATTTCGAGCTGCACTATTTTGTAGGCTAATTTTGACGGCCTTTAATACCTTGTCTTAAATTTTTATTTGATTACTAAGAGATTTTATACTTTCTTTTTCGTTTAATTTGGTTTAATTCTCTAAAAACTATACTTGGTCCTTTTCAACCCTTCTTGACACATTTTTCATTCCAACTTGGCACTAAATAAAAATTTTCAAATCTCAACACTACGTTACATGCTTTCATTGGATGTGTATTCGTAGAATAAACAGTCATTGCTAAATGAATGAAAACCCTGTTTTTTGCACATAAAAATTATATTTTTTTTGCTCTTGAGTTGGACTCAATATTGGCTTTTTTATATATGAATCCATAAAGAAATTAAAGTTGAAATATAAGAGCAAATCGATAAAAAAAAACTAAAAAAAAAGCTTTTAAATTATTTTATTTTTACGTATGTAGTCGAATGAAAAACAGCCATTTTTTGTAAAATTCCTAAGGCCATAAAGTATGTATCCGAAATAATTTGGATACATACACATGCTTTTTCTTTTTTTTAAATCGACATGAATAATTAAACTAACATTAATGAAATGTCCATGATTTTTTGCCATTTTTGCAATTGTATTTTCTATCTAAAAAAATATTTTTTTAATAGAAGTAAAATTGTTCATTAAAAATCTAATTTTCACTAAAAATAAATGGTTCTTAACATAGATCAAATTTTTTTACTAGAAATTAAGTTTTTTTTTTTAAAAAGATTAAATTAAAAAAATAATAAATAAATAAATTTAATTTAAAATAAAATTAATTTTTATTACAAATTTTTCACTACAAAACCGGCTTTTTAACACAAAAACAATTTTTCACAAAAAAAAAAAAATTATCAAAACTAAAAGAGATCCAATTAATAATAAAAAAACTAACTTTTCAAAAAAAAAAAAAATACCGAATATCCGATTAAAAAAATTAAAAAAGTCCAATTCATCACTAAAAAGACGAAAAAAAAAAACAAGTAACAATGCTACTATATTCGGCGATATCCGAACCCTTTACTTGTGTGAGTGTATAATGCAAAACTTTTGCATTTTTTTTTTGCAACTCGGTTCAAAAAAATTTTGAAAACTGTTTGTGATAGCTCTGTGCAAAAACGAAGTCCATAGCTTATATAGGGACTTCAACAAGTCGAAAAACCCGTTATGGCTGATATCTCCTCGATTTAATTCATTCCATGAGCAAAAAAAAAAAAATCAGAAAGAGTCAACATTTTCAGTGAAAAAACGATATACGTATATGTCAGTAGCTTATATAGGGGCTTCAAAGAGTCGAAAAATATGTTATGGCCAATATCTCGATTTAATTAATATCATCAGTAAAAAAACTGAAAAAATTTAAACATTTTCACTGAAAAAACGAGGTTTTTGATATAAAATGACACAAGGACATCGTTATTTCGACTACCCTTTCTATAAGGAAATATTTACTTTTTGGAGTCAGGCAAAAATTGTAGAAATTCAAACAAAATGTCAAACTTATATATTGACACTTTTGATGTAGCATGAAGGGTATAAAAACAATTCTACCCAAACCATTTTCTTACAAAAAATAGGACTAAGAAAACATTTTTAACATTTAACATTTTTACTAATTTTTAACTGAAATTCCAATTATTTAAAAAAACTGTCTTATCACCAAAAACCTAATTTTGCAAGAAACAAATTGATTTTTCTTAAAAAACGGATTTTCTACAAATAAATAATAATAAAATCAGGTTTTCACCTTATTTCACAGTAGGATTGAATTAAAATATTTTCAAAAAAATAATTAAGTAACTTAAAACACAATCGTAGAGGGGATGAATTCCCCCCGACCCTTCTGGAACGGAGCTATGTAGTCTTAAAGTAGGGAACCTCTTTAAAATCAAATGCTTGTTTCTTACCTTATCTCAAGGATTTTTATTAACAATTGCTAAAAAATATTTCCTGTTTTGCGCTTAAAAATATTCAAAGTTAATGCATATAATAAATTATAAATTACAAATTTTTTATAAATTTATAACATAATAATGTCACTAGTGGCAAATTAAGTAAAAAATTCTATTGGGTGCAAAATATACAATTGCTAAAAAATATTTTCTTTTTGCACTAAAGTAATACAATGCTAATACAAATTATGTAAAAGAATATGTAAAATTATGCTCTTAAGTATAAAATATGCAAAACCATGTCATTTAAATTACTAAAAAATGCTTTGAAATAATGATTTTCTATGAAAATATGATATAATATGCTTCTAAGCCCAAAATATGCAGCTAGGACCAAAATTTGCAAAAATATGGTGTAACAAATCGATGCCAGAATTCTTAAAATTCTCCGAAACGGATAAATAACTAACAGTTTGGTTCGTTTGTAACCCAGGAAAAATATGATTTTGCATATTTTTGGTTGCCTTGTATTATTTTAAATATTTTCTACCTTCACCCTCGTCTCTAACTTAACACTATGTCGAATAAAATAATTGACTACACAAGTTGTAGTCACCAAAAATTTGCAATATCATATACTTTTTATTTTTTATTTTTTGCTGTGCTTTATACGGTCAATTTTTAAATATTTCATATCGATTTTTTAGAGCATATATTTAAGGAATTTAAACAGCATCTATTGGCATATTTTATACTTAAAAGTATATTCCCTTTACTGCAATTTTGTTTAACTTAATTATTAAATAAATTATTTAATTCAAATTGTTCTTTTCTCACACGGTTTAGACGTGATTGCTTCACAAACAAATAAACAAACACATAATTGATTTTATAATATTAATATGGATTTCATTAAAGGATTTTTTATTTTTTCTCCTTTTTCTAATATTTGTAAACACAATCATATATTCGTACTTGTAAATTAAAAGAATTGCACATATTCCCATAAAACGATAAAAATTTTTGGCAGTGTCAACCAGGGTTGCCAGATTTTTTTGAGTCTCCGTCGCCAAATTGTTAATCAGAAATCGCCAAAAATCGCCAAATTAAAATTTTATTTAGTCTTTTAAAGAAATACTAAAAATTTACTAAAATGTTGTGTCGTACAATTTTTAGTACTTAAAAATTTAAGAAAGCCAACGATGATAATTGCAATAGCTAATAATAACACTTTACTAGTTGCAAATTTTAACAAACTGGGCACCCTACTGCTAAAGCTAACTCGAGTACGCTGAATTCAATGGTGACAGTCGTTTTTCGAAGTTAGCGCTTGTATACGCGGTATTTAGAAATAAAAGAAACATTATTTATGTATATTAAACAATAAATCGATTGAATATATACTTCAATCATAAATTAAATCAGTTTTAGCACGATTTTAAATGCTTTTCTATTTTTGTTTGAAAAGTTTATTTTTTGCTTATTTTTTTAAATTAATTCTAAAATTTACTTAAACTATTTCTCAATCTGTAACTAGTCCTATTAACATTTTCTGCCATTTGAATGTAATAAAAAAAAATTGTATTTTTATTCTTATCTGTTGGAATGCTCAATCAAACGAACTAAAACTAAAGATTTGTACTATTTAAAACAACTCTTTCTATGTTTTTGTCTTATTTTATTATTTTTATTTTGTGTGTTTTTTCTCTAGCGCTTTAAATATAGAAAATATTTGAAAATGCTTTAGCACAAGCTTTTGGCACAAGGTCAAAACTACAGTATATTTTTATAAAATTTTGTTTGTAGTGTTCAACAGTGTGCTACTATGAACGTTTGTACTAACTCACTCGAGCATTTGTTAATTTTGACTGTGTGCCAGAGATGATAAATTTGTTTGGTACTTTTTTTTAGTTTAGGGCCTTATTAAAAAGTATTTTGTTATGATAGCTCTATTAATTTAAATTTTATTTTATGAAACTCTCTTTAACAAATAAATAATTATTTATTAGATAAATTCTAATTATATTCCTTAAGCAATATCTATTAATGTCTCTCAAAACATGCATGTACTTTGACTATTAATCAGAAATTGATGATTTTTATTAGTTTATTTTGTTTTGTTAGTATGATTGCAATGTAGCTAATAGTTTTTATTTTAGTATTATTTAAAAATAAATTTATTTTTAAATTCATTATTTTATATAATAAACAGAGAAATTGTATTAATAAAAAATACATTATCTCTTAAAGAGATTTATCTTAAATAAAATTTGTTGTAGGAAATTTTTTATAGAAAAATATATTTTTCATATTTAAATTTTCTCATATAGCGAAATATAATTGCCAAGAATTACAATTGTTTTTCTCAGTATTAGAAGAAATATCTCTCAGTGCATTTGTAATTACGTATAACAAATATATTCGTTTCCCCAAACAAAATAATATTTTTTAAAGTACATTTAATATAACAAAATTTACCTAATTTTTATTTTATATTTTCATTTAGACAATACTGTTCCTCTGTTGTCAACATATTTTGTTATCTAATTCTTTTTTTCTCTGTGTAAATATTTCTAATCTTACTCACAATTACTTTTAACAATTCATATAAGTGTTATTATTCTATTGCTGTAATCTTCTCTAATCACTTGATTTCAACTGACTAAGTAAAATAAAGAATTATCATTTCAGCAGATGAAATCAGCATGCCAATCAACAAATATTGACTGCAAAAAATTATTAGTCACTTTAAAATTAAGTTAAAAATATTTACAAAATACATTCTATTGTGATTTCTATAACATTTTTTTAAACTTTATTTTAAATAAATATTTATTTCTTCAACAATCTAATTGAAGCTTTTAGCCAAAATACTCTAATGAATGAAACTCGTCTATATGTTAAGTGTGTATGTGTATATAATATTTATATCTTTTAGATATTGTTTTCTGTTTATATGTATTTGTTTAAGTGTAAATTGATATAAGTAGCACATCATAATCTGTTCCATCGTCCAAAAGTTTGTACATAATTGTACGACGTTTCGAATTTTTTTTTATTTAAGAGGAAAATGAAAAAATTATAAATAAAACTACTTACAATTTATTGGTTATTAAAAACTAGTCTGTAGCAAGTGAATTAAGTTTTTGTTTAACCATGATTAAATAATAAGTACATGTTACCAGTTAAACAACTTCTTATTGTAAAATACTTAATGTCTAACTAACTATCATGTAAACTAGATTTGTTTTATTATTTATATTTTAATATACAATTTAATATTAATTTAAACGCAACTGAACTTTGTTAATTTACTTTGACTTCAATTGATTTTAATGGTACAAATATGTACCACGTACCTGCATACAAACATATAAATTATAAATTTTATTATATTACAAATTTCATTTGTATTATATAAATTTTTAAATATTATTTTGGATTATGATTTGCTTCTGAATTTATTTAAATTGTTTCAACTTATTTCAACTGATTACACAGTGAAACAATTTTCACACATGAAAACAAAATACATATGGGAAATTACTTCTCTTTTTACATTTACCTTTAAGAAATCGACCTTAAACTTCAAATATTGTTTTAAATCGTGATTTTTTAAATTAACTTTTGATGTCATTATATTAACAACACTTCAGGAATTAAACAACAAAAATTCAAGACCAGAAATGGTTCCATGTGGCAAACACTCAAATTTAGAAAATAAAAAAGAAAAACTGTTTGAAAATAATAAGTTTTTTTCTTTCTTCTGATTACTGTAATCGCTTATTTTATCATATGAGACCAATTTCTCTAATGTAAATAGCTCAACTTATGTTCAATCAGTCTGTCGTTAACCACTGTTAAATTATATTGTGGACAAGTGGTGAAACCAAAATTTTCAAAATTTAAATTTTTTGCAGTTTTTTGATTAGAAAATTTGCGCCGTTTCGAGTATTGTAAAATAAAAAATGAAGGTTTGAAGCTCTTGTAATTATGAATCGTTTGAGATACACCTCGTTGATGTGCTCTTAATAGAAACTCTATAGGGGGTGCCCAAACTTGAGAAAAACGTTAAAGGCTCTAAGAGGTACCATTTTCGCGAGGCACACTCACAGCATAACTCTATAAAATCGATCTAAAATTTTGCATATTTTATGTTAGTATTTTTTTTACATCTATTTTTTTAGTATTTAGTAAAAATGGGTTTCAACAAACAAACAACATGACATGGCACTAAAAAATAAATGTAACTTTTACTTTTATAGTAATATAATTAATATTGGCAAATTTTTATTTATTAACATCATTTGAAGAGTTTTTATGTGACTGGATGTGAAAAATACATCAGCAATTTAAAAGCAATTAAAAAAATACAAAAAATCTTCGTTTTTTACTCGATATTTGTGATGTAATATTTAAATAAAAAATCTTATTATATTGCGGGGATTCTTAGTTTACATTTGACACCCATATTGTGATGATTTAATCTTTGTGAATATATTAAAATTTTTTAAATTATAAATTCAAATTTCGATACATGAAGGCTATTTTGTAGGAAATTTTACGTAATAAACAACTTTCAAATATTTCGACCAATTCGTAAATTTTGACTTATTCCGAAAAAAACATTTCGAGGATAGTTCCTGTATTAAAGATCTCGTAACTTTCAAAATTTTAATTAAAATTTCAAATTGATTTAGAAAGCAACTTTTTAAATACATTTATTATTTATATAAACATACATATTTTTGGTTTTTATTATAAGGATTAAAACTAAACCAAAATTTATATAAAAATTAATTGCTAACTAGATTATTTTTCATTTTTTTAGATATGACTCCTGAAATTTTTTACGAAATCTTTCGCGGTATCTGTCTATAAGAGTTTAAGATTAATATCACAATTGAGCACTGCTGGGGCCTTTTAAAATTCGCTTTTATCTTGAATCCTTTATAATTGTCAAAATTCTGGGCAGTTTATAATTGTCAAAATGCTCTGTGGTACTAAAATAACATTCCCAATTCTGGTTGTTTCCACGGTAACGGTAAAATTCTAAATCTGGCCAGAAAATGTTAAAAATACTGTTGCATGTCAATGTACCTTTACGACAGACACTCTTTGTTATGATTATTTGGTTCATTGAGACTAAAGAAGCAAAACAATCATATATCTTGTTGCATTTTGAGTAAACTTGTCATATGACAAATTGTTTTGTAAATTGTAATATATAAGTATGCGTTGAAATAAATATTCAGGACCATTTTCTCGATTATCCGGTATATAAAACTTGTACCTTGGAACATGAGGAAAGTTTGCAATAACGTATGTTTTCCAGGCTAATACAAAATGTTAAAAATATTTTTAATTTTTATTATTGAGGAGCTTTGATAATTCTTTGCCAGAGTTCTTATCAGCTTTGTTATTTAAGTTTTTTTAGCTTTGATTTTAGCTTTAGCATGGTTCATATTTGAATTTGAAAAAATTAACACAACGTGTCATTACGTGGCCGGACATGTTTGGCATAGCACCTAAGTGCTTTTTTACTTTTTGGGCTTGGAATTCATTCTTATGACTTTTTTATTACCCTGTAATACAGTAATGTAATGTTTTTGTCAAAATTTACTCTCGTTTTATTTTGTACATTTTTCTTTGACTACCATCAGCATGCGGACAAACGACCAGATTTCAAGAATTCGATCTACTGTTAAATCTGACATGTCTCTAGAAGATATTGTAATCAAGAAAAATATTTAAAATTGATGGCAGTAAAAGTTATTACGAAAATTTGTGTTATGTTTTATTTCAACGCATACTTATTTATATATAAAGTTTTAAATGGAACATTTAAAACTCTTTCTTTTAAATCGTTTAAAAATTCAAAAATTTATTACACATTTTCAAAAATGTATCGATCAATTGTTCATATATTTTAAGACAAAATATTTATCTGTTGCATAATTTTTGCGGCAAAAAATAAAAGAAATCTTTAAGTAGGTTATTCCATTCATAAATGAACAGATATTCTTATAGCAAAATATTCCAAAAACTTTAAAAAATATCCACTTCATTTGTTTTAATTTTAGGCCTAATGTGATAAGTTTTCAAAAATTATTTTACCAAGTTGACCCACCCTAACGTTGAGTCTATGCTAGATAAATTTGTATCAAGACAAACGTCAAATTTTTGCCTGTATTATAGATAATTTTTTATCTTTATCAATTACAGAGAAGACGTATGTCATAAAAAACATGCGCAGTGGTCCAAAAACACTTTTTATTGTAAATAATTCTGTAACTTATCAACCGTTGAAGACATCTAAACACAATTTCATATTGTAACAGCTGTTTTAAAGTTAATTTAGAGGTGCACAGATTTCTAGCGGATCACGGTGATAGAGAGTAAGCCTCCAAAGTTGGTCACCTCGGGTATGTATTTTTTTTAATTCGCCAAAAATTTATTTATGAGTTAAATGTACAAAAAATTTACATATAAGTACTCCTTGTAAATCTTTACAAAAATATTCTTATAAATGTAGGTTATCTATTTTAGTTTAAAAGACATTTAGGTGAAAGAAAATTTTAATTTTAAAAAACTCACACTTTTTCGTACCAAAATACTTTGGGTCCGGGTAAAACGTGTTTAAAAACTTCACTTTTTTTTTTTTTATTAAAATGATCACCCAGCCGTTTTAAAAGGCATGGCTCATTAAATATTTTTTGTGTGTTTTACCAACATGTGGGGGTATATAGCCAACATATATATACATATATATATATATATATATTGTTGATCTTAGCTTTAACTTTTGAGAATTTAAAAAAAGTATTAGAAAGAATTTTCAAAATTGACAAAGTTTGGTTAGGGCTTGGGTGGAAAACTTTTGCCCAAAGCGACTCCGGTTTTGCTATATATATATATATATATATAAATCTTTTTGGAAAATAGCGCCAAAAATATTAAGTTTTTTGAAGTTTCAAATTTCGGTTAATATAACTTTTTATTGGATAGATATATTTATATAATTTTTGAAGCAATATTATTTAAAATTTTGTAAGAAATCGAGTAAATATTTTCAGGTCAAAAATGAGGATAAAATTTGTTTCGACCTAAATAACTCTTAAAGTAAAAGAGATAACCTACACGTGCAAGTATATTTTTTGTAGAGAATTATAAGGACTACCTATATAAATTTTACATTCAAGTCATAAATAAATTATTGGCGAATAAAAAAAAAATACTTATCAGAGGTGATCAACTTCGAAGGTCTGCCCTCTACCCCGTGACCCGATAGAAACTGTGCTCCTTCAAATCGACTCAAAAACACCTCAGTTCTGACCAAGTTTTTA
The DNA here is from genome assembly GCA_932274085.1 of Protocalliphora azurea. Taxonomy (NCBI): domain Eukaryota; kingdom Metazoa; phylum Arthropoda; class Insecta; order Diptera; family Calliphoridae; genus Protocalliphora; species Protocalliphora azurea. The sequence goes on from OW026522.1 coordinate 151,925,626, forward strand.
TTTAGATATCTCCAACGGTTCACAAGTTACAGAATTATTTCCAAAAAATGTGTTTTGCGACCACTGTGCCATGTAAAAAGTACCAACAACAACCAAAATAGCATCTTTTATCAACAACGTCAAGACAAAGTTTTAGCACTCAAACTCTGTAAGTTTTGTTTTGACGCTGCAATAATACTGACAAATTCAGTCTACACTAGACACATTATTATCCTGATATTTTTTTTTTATCCTAGAAAATTTTTCTACCAAAGACTCGACGTAATATACATAAATACAATGTTGTCAGCATACTGTCATGATATTCTTCTTACTTGTACTTAATAAAATGTATTGCAGTACACTATTTAAAATTACATTAATACTAGTATTAATTAGTTACACAATAAATTTCATTATTTTTTAGTTACTGCAAAACTTTATTAAAAAATATATAAATTCTATAAATACCATTCATCTTTAATAACACCATGAAAGAATAATGAATATGATTATGAATTTAAACTATTGTTATATGAAAATGTATCACAATATTTTTCTTTTAACAAATGTTTCCATTTTTTACCATTTAAAATTTTTTAATACAAATTTATATTTTGTATGAAATGAAAATATAAATGACGTCACATAAAAAAAAAACAAATAAAAAACAAGAAAATAGAGCAAAACAACCAACGCAATTCTTTGACATTTAGCTGGAAGTTTTTTACGAATAAAATCAACGACTGTAACTGACAATAATTACAAATGATTCTTCAGTGTAGCGGTAATAACAATAATAAATTACAATCATAATGATAATGTTTATGAACGCATAATACAAATAAATAATTGTTTTGTTGATATGAGCAACAAAATAATAAAAACGAAACCAAAATAATTATGAATTAATAATATTGATGATGAGACTCGGTTGTTGTTTTTATTAGACAACAAACATACATACATTATACAAATAATATATTTAACAATTTCTCGTTTTTTTTTTTTTGCACATTACAGTGAGTAACAAAAGCTGTATGATTTCCAATTAAAATTAGAAATAAGAAAAAATCAGAAAAATTTACCCATTACTGGTGCCATAGAAATTAAAAATCTTGTCAATGATGTACCCGTACTGTGTTTACATGACAAGCCTGTAAAAGGAGGAACGGAAGGAAGAGGTGCAGGAATTAAAAGTAAAAAAATAATAATAATTGATTGCATTGTTTGTTGTTTATTAAAATTGAGAAGAAAAAGGGTTTTTGTAAAATACTTATTTTATTTTATGAATCAATTGCAATTCAATTCATATTTAATTAAAAAAAGAAAATCGTAACAAAATGTATACCCTAGTAGTCATTATGAAATTGGCTATAATGAAATAAAGACTATAAAAAATTAGAACAAAACTGATATAAATATGAATCAATTTATAAAAAAATTTAAATTTTCTGTTTAGAAAAATATTAAGTAAAATCTATAAAGGTCTACCTTAAGCATAAGATCATGTGATCATTAACTTAAAAAAATTCTTATTAGGATAATGATTAAAAAATATGAATGAAATGCTTATTAATTGAATTCTTAATTAAATTAAAAATTATTTTCTCTTTAGCATTGAAGGAACTGCATTTTTAAAAGTTGCCGTTCCAATCTTTTAAAATAATTTTATTTATTTGTTTAATCTACTAAAAAAGTTTTACCCCAGCAACAAAATAACTTACCTGGAGCAACTGATTTTGTCTACTTCTGACTCAAGTTTATATTTTAAAAAAATATAAAAAAACAAGAGATTTTGTTTATCAAGTGACGATAATAATTTTAAAAAGAATATTTTAGGCAGGTGATAAACATCTAGAATAGGCAATATATCTTTTAAATGCAATAAGTTATCAGTTCAAAATACAAAAAAACACATTTTAAAACAGATCAATTCATTTTACAAGTAATTTAAATGAAGTATTAGATTTTTTTTTGTAATAATAAAGAAAAAATTAGGGAAAATTGTTGACTAAGAATAAGCAGTTATTTTTTTATACTAGGACAAATTTTTATTAATTAAAAATAAAAAAATGGAGTTCTTAATTTCTTAAACAAATGGACGACGTGATCTATAGAATGCTTAATTTTTAAATACTAAGAAACACTGGCAAAATTTTTAAATTTCGAAAAACATTTTTAAGGCTAGTTGCTGCACTAAAGATCTCGTAGCTGCCAAAATTTTAAGTCAATTTTAGATTTTCAAATTAATTTTAAAAGCAGGAAAACACAAGATTTTAACTGTATATACCCTACAAGCAAAATAATACGAAAGTGATTCGAATTCGTATTGTTTAAAAGAAAATTTTTTTGCCGCAATAATCATATTCGTATTGCGGAAGTTTCCCCCATCGGAAGAGGCGATACATCTAAGCAATAAGAAATTAATATGCCTGGAAAAAATAGGCAATATTGGTAGATAATCACCTAGGTGAAAAAAGAAAATACCGCCCAGAAATCTGAAAAATTTAATAAATATATAGAAAAATTAAAAACTAAATAAATCTTGAAATAAGAAATCTTTTACATCTTGTAAAGCATGCATGCACATAAATCTTAATAAATCACGAAAAGGAAAACGCTCACATAAAATATTAATTTTTTGCTAAAAGAAAAACAAATTACTGCGTTATTTTTTCATTTTTGAAAAATTTTTTGACAACTGAAAAAATTGTGACTGAAAAATAAAACTATTGCATTAATTTCTTCCAGATGATCTCAATGGGATATCATCAATTTATTGCGGAGGTGATAATCAACTTACTGAAAAAAGGGCGATATTTTGAGTATAAAAACAATAACAAAAAATTCAAAATTTTTATATATTTTTTTGTTGTTTATTGCCTAATTTTCTTTAAACTGATAAAAATGCAATATTAGAAAAATATTGCTTGGATGATTTTTGTCCAAATAATAAAAAGAAGATATTGTGTAAATTTCTTCCAGGAAGATATCTTCCAAAGTTTTATGTGGTATTAGAAATAAGTATTTCAATATTTTGATTTTGATGTATAATTAAAATTTTTTTTCTTTAAGACTAATCATATTTTTATATAAAGTTTTAAATTCTGTTCTGTTTAGAATACAATGAGATTGTATTTATTTAAAACTATTTAAAAAATGTTCTAAACTTTATCATAAAATTGTTCATATATTTGAAGGCAAAGCATTTTATTTTATGATTAATATGGTGCATACTTTTTGGGGCAAAAATTATAAATATGTGGAAAGTTTTAGTAAGTTATACCAGATAAAATCGTGTTACATTTTTAGTTTAATTAAAAAAAACTAAAAATTATTGCATCATTGTATAGGCTTTTATAGAAAAATTTATAATAAATTGCGTTTAAACTCGAAAATGTTTGGAAATTTTGTAATATTTGACCAAAACATGAAAAAATGTTTACGGTTAAAATGTCTGATTCTTTTAATTGCCAAAAAAAGTTTAAAAAGAAGAAATCAACATAAGAATGACAGAATTACATTTATACAGCAACCTGCAAAAAAACAGTTTTTTTGATCATCTCAAAATTTTGAGGACATAGTGGACATTTTTAAAACTGATTTAGGATGTCTTCAGGCAGGTTTCTAACTTACGCTGTGTATTTCCCAAGTGTTTTATTGCTGTAGTAAGCGTTCAAAAACGCTTTTTACATCCCATTTAAATTGCAACTTTTAAGGACTCCTAGGGTATAAACGGGTAAGGTAGCCCCCATTTTTTCAAACCAATGATATTAAATTCTTTTTACAAAAAGTACCGAGACAAGCATATTTTGCCTGTGATCGTCAAACGATTAAAACGCATTTAAAGCCGTTAAAAACGGGACAGTTTTTAAAATAAAATGTTTTCAGACGGAGACATGACTTTATTTGTGATAAGTACGCGGATACAAAAGTGATGATATGATATGAACAAAGTAGGGTTTAGGCTAATTTATAAGATCGCAAAAATTTGTTAAATATCAAAAGTTCATAAATTTCGATAAAATTGAAACTAGCATATATATTTAAACCTGTTTCAGATTCGGAGCTGCTACTTTAATGTCCTGCTAGAATTATTTAATAGTGTAATTTTTTTTAATACATGCAAAAAAAAATAGTTGAGCATTGTTACCGCAAACATATTATGTTTAATTTTTTTTTTTGTGATACATATTAAGGTCACTGGAATAATTTATATTATAGCAGAAATTATATTATTACAGTAATCAATCATTAGTTTCATTTATTCTTTCATTTTTCTATTGTTAATACCATTAATATATTTTATTTTCTAACTGATTCTAGAATTGGATAGAAGAACATAAACATCTTTTATGTTTATCACAAAAATAATTTGTCTTCAAAAACTAATGTTTGGTTGCAGTAATAATAATATGGTTGCTGTGTTATATAAATTATTTCAATGATAATAAATAAAAACTTTTAAACATCATATGTTTGCGATGACAATGCTAAACTATAATTTTTCTTTGCATATATTATACAAATTACAATAAATTACATTTTTTTCTCTGCGTTTACCTCCGTACTTATCAACGTAATACAACAGCCAAATGATGAAAGGAAATCTGTTAAGAAGAAAATTGAAATTAAACACTTTTATCGCGAATCTTATATTTTCAGTTATACACCTTTTTAAATTTTTAATGTTTCTTCAAACTATATTGTCCAATTATAAACTATTTTAAAAATGTTAAGAGAAGTGTTTCAAGACAAATAAGTTTTTTTTTTTCATTTGAGTATATAATCACTATATCTAGAAATTAACACATAGAAGCCTTTCATTCTTATCTACATGTCATGTATTAGAAAAAATTTATTAAAATTTCATTGAAATTTACAAATTAATTTAGTACTTTTTTAAAATATTTGAAATCTAGTTATCATACTTATTTTGTAAATTTTTTTTGAAATTTTTCTAAAAAAAAATTGAAAAACATAATTTATTTGTAAACATTTTCAAAGTTTAAAGTGTTTTACAAAATAAAGAGGGAAATCTAAATCTTTAAGGTTTCAAAAATAAAACCTATTTCATTTAAACATAATTTAAATTTTATTATTATTTACGAAAGTAGATAGTTTTCCAAACCCTTTTATCCACATTTATCTAACATTTTTATTCTCATACACTATGAATGAAATCATTAACTAAAATTATTTTCACTAACGGAATAAATGTTATTTAATTATAACAATGAGTTGTTTTTTTACGTTAATGGAAACAAATGTAATCAATACATAAAATTTGACTGAGATAAGATTAAATTCTTCACTTTTTTTGCGCTCACTAAAAGCACGTTTACCTTTTTTCAGAAAACCTTAGGAAGAGAGAAAAATCTGGAAACTATTATTACAAAGGTTCGAAGTCAAAAAAAAAAAAAAAAAAAATAGTTTAAATGCGATTTTGATAGACAGAAATATTAAAAATTACCTTCAATTTTTGTTTCCTTGTTTTCGTTACTAGTGTTGGTAGCCTCCTCCATTTTGTGGCAGTATATTTAAAATATTTATGGAACCGTTGAATTTTAAATTATCGTTGTTTTTCTTTTTAAAATTTTATTTTTTTTATTAAAAAGTTTTCGTTTTTACATACACAACATCACCCGCATTAAATTTTATTAGAAAATTAAGAAAATTAAAAATAATTCGTTACTTTTACGTCAATCATGTATGTATTTTTTCTGTGATTTCTTTTTGTACTTTTTGCACACATGCAAACACCATCCGTTCACCACCTATAAAATAATTTTGATGACAATTTTTTTATACAAAATTTTAATATATACATATATTTTTCTTTATTTTGTGTTATTGGTGTTTATGTGTGTGTTTAGTAAAATTTTGTTTCACTTATTTTTGGTATTTTATTTTTTAAATTTTATCCGTTTCTTCCGTTAAATATGTTTCTTTTAAATTTTGTGTACAATTATTTTTTTCTCTTTTAGTTATTTTTAACTAGATGATTTAATTTCATTATATATTTTTAATATTTTTTATATATATTAATTTATGCATATATATATATTTTGTATATAGCAATTTTTGTCCAACAAAATAAATTTAAATAGAAAATTTCAAAATAAAAATTATAATAATTTTTGTGGCTAAGAAGATGGAAAATAAAAATATTGAAATATATTTTATTTTTTATTGCAATTTTACTTTTTTACTATTTTACTATTATTTAACAAATAAACGGTTGTTAGTTTAATGATGGTTAAAATGCTTTTACTAAATTTTTGTTTTAAACAATTGAAGCTTTTTGTTTGCCATAGCACGTTTGAAAATAATAAAAAGTTCTCATAATTAATTTTCATACACAGTAACACACACTTATACTCAAGCACTGAAAAATACTTAATACAACCGTTGTATATTTAAATATATAAATATTATTATTTTTTATTTAAAACTGTATATAAAAACTCACACATACACACACTTTTATTAACACCACACTGGTTTAAATCAATATTCGTTATCAAGTCGTTTGTTAAAATCTCAAGTCGTTAGAAAAAAAGGTGTTTGAAATTTATTTATTTTTCCAGGCGATTTTTAAACTGATTGGAATTTATTTATAATGCCGGTTTAAATAGCTTTATGCACCTTTTCTTCTTTGCGCTTAATAAAACTGATTACTAAATTATAAACATATTCAAATAGCTGCCAATTTCCGAACTGTCCCTGACTAATAATGATTGACTAAAAATCCATCGGCTAATCGGAATTGTCGCTCAGTCGAGTTCTACCTTCTGAATGACTAACCAAGTGTATTCGAAAAAGTGTTCCACGGTAAAAATTTGTTTGCTCCTCTACACGTCGTTCGTTTCTAGCTCACTTCGGTTCAGATTTTTTTTACTGCCGGCCTCTAAGACGTACACATACACATTCACACACATGTTTGGCCATATAGTACATAAGTTTGTTTGTATTATTGATGTGCTACCATACAGCTAATAACTTGTGCGTCCGCGAAATGCTAATGTTTGTTCCCTGCCATCATGGCACTTCAATTTATACAAATACCTACTCACTCGTCCGTCGTACATTCAATTCAATTAAAATTTTTTTTATAAAATTCTTAATTCTTTTTTTTCTCGATTCGAGTAGTAAATTCTCATGTTGTTTTGGAATATAATTTGGTATTGTTTGTTTTCGTAGTTGTTTTTATTTATTTTTGTTCTATTGACAATTATTGTTGTAAATGTAATTGGTGAGCATTGTTTCAGTTGCTGCTGTGTGCACTGTTGTTGTTTAATGCAATTTATTCACATTTACTGTTACTTGAGAGTATCCAAGTTTAATTGCTTCTATTTAGGGATGTCAATGACTAAAAATGTAGTTGTGTTAATGAATGTGAAAAAATGCACTCAAAGAAAAATCGGTTTTAGTATATATCATGCTTTACTATTTTATAAAGAATTTTTTAATGCATTTTTGCCTTGATGGCTATTAACTGCCAAAAAATTTATTTTCACAAATTTTTTCCAGTGCATTTTGTACTCTTTGCTGAGAACGACTAAATGAAAGAGCATAAGAATATGAGTGAATTCAGTCAACACAATTATGCAGTGAAATTGGCATCCCTATTCCTATTTTAAATTTACTTTTTGTTATTTAATTTTTTATGTAAATAAAACGTACATTATTGCACAGTTAATAAACTGCGACACTTGACAACACTATAATGTCATGTATATAAATGTAAAGTACAGTGGAATAATTGGAAAGAGAGAAAAAAATAATAATAATAATTTACCAATTTTATAAAAACTTGAGATAAATGCGTGATATTGGCTAGAAAATTTGGTCCTTTTTTAATTTTTATTATTTTATATATATATTTTTTTCATCTAGTTGTTTTGCATTTCCGTTACAATATTTCAAAATAAAATAAAATATATAATTTTCGTAATAACTCCTACAGCCGTTAATTCTAGAAAATTAACGCCTATTAATGCAGAGATGCAGAATCTATCACATAGGCGTAGCAGAGTGGGGCGACCCACAGTACCTTCAGGAGCGGAGCGTTAACCGTTAGTCAAATATTTGTTTCTTTCAAATATTTTTATATCTTTTTAAAGCTCTTGATAAGACCTATGAAAAGCATGCAATAATTTGCGTTTAAAATTTCTACTGTCACAATTTTGCATGATGTTTGTTTAGTTTTTTTCGTAAATATCCCAACATTTCTGATCGATTTAGCTAGGATTTTCAGTAATTATTAAAAAAAAACCAAATTATCTAATTATCTAAAATTTAAGGTTGATATCTTTTCTTATTCTAAAAATGAACGATTATTAATTAGTTTTTTTTTATTTTTGCCGAAAAAGTGTCTACAATTTTTTCCTCTACAATAAAAGTTTCCTTATAAACATATAATTATTTTATACTTTTCTGAAAAGTATTTTCACGAAAATGATTTCAAAATAGAAAACAAGTCCAATCACTAAACAGGGTTAACTACATATTCAACCGAATTTGAAATATTTTGTATCGAAAGTTTGACTTCAGCCTATATGTTCTAAAATCCCAGAGCATGGGTATACATGGATATATATAAATGGAGAATACAAATGGCCCCTCGGAATGGAGTTTAAACACTAAAAAATGCCTTAAAAAAATAATATTTTAATTCAGTGCAAATTCAAATTTTATGAAAATCGGTCCACAATTGACCATAGCTCCCATATAAATTTCCCCTTCCGAAAATCACTTTAACGTGCATAAATCCCATCTAATGTTAGTATCAAGTTAATATTTAACGCAAATAAATTTTGTGTAAGTAGAAATAATATTGCCAAGTTTTATGAGAATCGGTCCATAATTTACCATAGCACCCATATAAACCCACTTCCAGGAATCGTCCTAAAGTGCATAAAATCATCTCGATGTTAGTATCAATGCATTATTATGTATTTGTATATTATATTTTTCATTTATTAAAATTGGCCACAGGTGTAATATAAATCCCCTTCCCGAATTTTTCTGCTCGTACACAATGGTGTAGGGTATCATATAGTCGGTCTTGACCGATTATATCTTTCTTTCTCGTTTTTCATTGTTTTGGATTAGACTACAAAACATAAGTTACTTCTGACTTTTTACATTTTCCTAGGTGTAATTTTTAATAATAAAATAATCGAGAAAATGGTCTTGAATAGTATCGTATTGCTGAAAAGTAATTAAAATTTACTCTGAAATAAATAAAATAAAAAAATTGTCGTATGACAAGTTTACTCTAAATGCAACAAGATGTGTGATTCTTTTGCAGTCTTAGTTTGAATAGACTCAAGTAATTATGTCAAAAATTTTCATAAAAAGACTATTAGTAATATTATCATAAAACAGTATAATTAGAATTTTCTGGCTTTATTTAAAATTTTGAAGAAGCACCCAGAAATGCTACACTATAGATAATGTTATTTTTGTCTTGCAAAGTATTAGTTCTTTAACAGCCCAGAATTGTGGCAATTTGAAAGAAATTGAAACGAAGTTAAAAGTGAGTTTAAAAAGAAATAATATATTTTTATAGGCATATGGCTCCAAAAATTTGATGAAATTACTTAAAATTTTTTTGAAACGCATACCAAAAAAGTTTAAAAATATCTAGTTACCAATTAATTTATATATAAAGTGATACAACGGAAGAATCAGTAGCAAAAATGCTACAATAAATTTATTTACTTTTAGTCCTAGCTTTACATTTTATTTAAACGCACACCTTAATGTACAAACCTTAATTGAGCAGACAATAACGATTTATATACAATTTTTAAAATTGAATTTTTTAATTATTCAAATTTCATAACAAATCTTGTTAAATTTAGCTCAGCACAAGAATTTTGTAGGTATACGTTTCTTTTTAATCATTAGAGAAATAAAACTAAAAGCGTGTTCTATTCTTTTGAATAGAGAAATAAAACCAATAACATATAAGTACTATATAGTAATAGGCCTTCCAATGCACCTTAAAATTTTGAGATATGCTCAAAAAATTATTTTAATGTACTTCTAACTCTGTTATCTTTTTGTTGATTTCATTTTTAACTGAACATTTAGGAAAGTAGAAGAAATAGTACCGAATTAATTTAATTAGCTGCAAATTATTACATTTTTTTTATAAAATTATATACAACGATACAATAATTTATAAAGATTTTTTTTTTTTTGTAAATATAACAAGCTTTTTATTCAAATTGGTCTAAATTGTAGAACTTATTAGACTTTATGTCTAATAACATACTTAAACTCTCCTTACATTTTTCAGTATTTTCCCAGAAAGTATGCTCCAAATAAAATATATATTTTATTTGCAACATAAAATATAATATATAATATAAAATGTTTTATCCAAAAATATATGAACAATTTATTGATAAACTTTAGAAAATTTTTAAAAACTATTTTGAATTATTAACCTATTTAGTGTAGTATATATTTAGTTTTAAAGAAAAAAATGAAAATTAATACGAAAAATGTATATAAAAGATTTCAATTCTTACTTCTGCTTTATATACCAAGTATAAAATTTTAAATTTACTTAAAATTTTTTTATTAGAGTATAGGAACCTCCCTCAAAATGTTTTCTTTTTTTTTTTGCGAAATTTTCGAAAATTATTATGTGGTGTCCCCAACTATCCATAACACACATTTGGTAGTTTTTCGAATGAAAATAGAAAAAATTATAAAAAATTTACAGAAATAATTTAGACGACTGTAATGGTCAGCTTTAAAAGTGATATTAATTTTTTTTAAGGTACATCTTTTTGAAATTATGTTTTTGTTAAAAACTCTTGTATTCAGGTTTATATTTAAAAGAATAATTTATTTTTAGTTGCTTTTTACTTAAATGTTTAATCTTTTCTGAAAAACTTTTTATAGGAGCTTTTATGATGTTGGAATGTATGCTCTTCTTTTTAATGTTTTTTTTTATTTTTTTATTAAGACCCAATTCCTATCAAGACATTCTCAGAGTCATTAGATATGAGGGAAGTGCTTTTACGGCTACATTTCCTCTAGCATATGCAACATAGAATAATTGACCTTTAAGTTAAAAAAGTCCGTCAGTACGAACTTTTCATGGTTCATTTATTCATTTAAATTTTTTTAAGATTCAAAAAAACTGTATTTCGCGACACAGCTACATTGTTTGATAAGGTGTGCGTTGAAATAAAATATAACATGTTTTTTTTATAAAAGATGAACCGAATAATTTAGGATTAAAATTAAATCAACTACTTGTAGCATTTTTTCCCCATATTTTTCTGATATATCATTTTAAATAAAAATTAATTGCTAACTAGATTATTTATAATTTTTTTATGTATGACTTCTGAAAAAATAATGCTTTTACACAATTTTTCGCAGTATCTCTCTATAAGAATTTAAAATTAAAAATATTCTGCGGGACTAAAATATCATTCCCAATTCTGGGTGCTTCTACTGTAACTACAAAATTCTAAATCTGTCCAGTAATTATTAAAAACACTGTTGAATGTCACTAGTGACATCAATGTCTTTTTATAACACTCTTTGTTATAGCGTTTATTCAGGCTCAATATATACCCTCAATTTACACAAACAACATTTTCTAGTAAGTTCAAAAAAAAGCTAAAAAACTTCAACTTTCATCTTGTAGCGGTTCGCAAAGACGTCTAAAATAGAGAATAAATTCGTTTGTTTTTTTTTTCGAAATAAGAGGGAGAATAAGAGATCGAAGCCGATCAAAGAACAAACTGAGGTATTAAAATATCTAATAAAGTCTTGTGTATATTGTCTAGTACTCGTGAGGGTTTCCCGAGGAATAGAAACCTGCTTGAGAAGTTTTACTTTATTATTTTGTTTTTAAGATAAGCGATGCGGAAAGCCAACGTATTTTGGTGCTTTAGTTGAAACAACTTGTCGTTTGTGGTTTAAACGATTTAAAAGTGGCGATTTCGATTAGCGAAAAAAGGTTGAAAATAAGGAACTGAAAGCTTTCCTCTATCATAAGCCATACCAACTGAAAGAAATGCTTACATAATATCAAGCAACAGTTTCTCGGTTTTTTAATCCAAAAGCTTCGAATTGTTACGGAAGATGATAATCGAAAGCCCGGTCAAATAGGAAAATCGACATCATGGCATTCAAGTAATGCTATGTGTTTAATGGGATTTATTATGCGCTGCTAAACCAGGGTGAAACGACCAGGAGAAACCTATTCAATTGATCAGTATGAAAAGAGCTTTGAATAAAAAAGGGCCAGAATAAGCGACCAGACACGAGTCGATGACTTTTCCTCACGACTATTCTCGGTCTCATGTTGAGCGACCAGTTAAAAAGTGGTTGGGAAGATTTTTATTAAAAAACGATGGGAATTAATGCATTTATCATTATATCTTCTTGGAGATCCTGCAAACATTTTTTTACTCATTTAACATTTGTATTATTAAATAATTCAAATATCAGGTATATTTAGTCCGCGGGAAAATGAAAAATTATTATGGGAAGAAAAACTAATTTTGTTACTACTGACAAATATATACAGTTTAAGTAAACTTAACCTTAACTTTTTCTCATATAGTAAAAGTCGTACGCCTTAAAGTGTGCATCAGTATTTTCGTGCGAACTCCTTCCTTTTTTTTTATCGACTTTTAGTATAACATTGAACAATATTCAATATGTAAATAATACAATAATATAAAAAATCTTTATCAAAAAATTTTCAATTGCATTTGTTTACACCAAAAAGCCCACTGTATTTAGATTTGTATGCAAATAAATATACATATTGTATGAAAATTTCTGCAATTCAGTTGATGGCAAATGTATGCAAAAGTTTGCATTTACAATAAAGTAATTTATAAACAATAAAAGTAAATTAGAAACATTTCATTTCTTTAAAGGTACAGACAGATACTTATATACTTAGATAGATACACGTAAATATAAAACACACAATTAATGAAAATGTATCATTTTAAAGACAAATGATTTCACACATACACAAACTTACGAATATAATCAACACATTTAAAATACACGAATATACATAAGAACAAATTGTTGCCAAAAATAAAATTTGTAAGACGTCTACGAACTCAAACAACTTATTGACATTTTACTTTGTGGTTAATTAAAATTGAATTTAATTTTTCTCTAAATAATTAAATAAATAACATAATATCTGTAGGTGTTTGCAAAGGAAATAAAGAAATTTATCTCAAATAGTAGTATATAGTAAGTTTAAATGCCTAAAAATATGCTTTATTCATAATTCATATTAATTATGAACAACTACATATGTACATACGTACATATGTATATCAATTAAACAACTATTGATTTCTATCATAATTATGTATTGTGTATTTTTTTTTCTTTGTTTTGATTTCTTTTTGGTTATTTTCTTTAACTATTGTTGTTGTTATTGTTGTTTGCTTGTTTGTTAATAAAAGTTGTTATTAACAATTGTTCTGTTGTTTACCTGTATGTTGTGGGTTGTATATGTGTACGTAGCCGTGTACGTTTTGCTTGTGAGTCTCGTGAAACCTCGAAAAGCGTGTTGTGTTGGCTTTTTGCTGGACGTTTAAAATCAGTTATCGATTTATTAATTTCTCATGAGGTCATCGATATTAAAGAAGAAACTGAAAACTGCTCTTAAGGAAACGAAACATTTAACTAAACCAAACTAAGTATTATAAAAGACAAAACAACACTGAAAAAGGCATATGATTACAAAATTGTGCTTGATTTCTTGATTATTCGACAAGGACTATCACATGGCAAATTTTTTGGCTAAACACACAGATGACATACATACATTGACATTCACATTCAATACTTATAAATATTTCCATAATGATTTTTTTTTAATATAACCGCCTTTTTCGTTTTACTCACTCCTTAATTTTTTCTTAATTAAATAATTGATTTCCGTTTTAATTTATTATGATTTCCGTTTCCTGTTTAATTTAAATTTCCAAATTTAATGATCTTTCTTTTTTTATTTTTTATTTTTTTTTATTGTTATTTTGACATCATGTCACCGTAAAAGACTAAAACTATTTAAATTTGGTTTCTCTCATTTTATTTACCCGGCGTATAACTAGGATGATGTTGCTTTAGATTATAATGGGTTTTTCCTCGTAAACCACCGGTATAATTCTACTTACAACACAGCGTAGTAGAGTCATGCGCTCTTTAAAATGTTGTTGAGTAACAGAAAAAGTGCATTAAAAGAGACAAAATTAAATTGCATCTTTTTATCATTTTTTAGATGGTCTTTTTGTCATGATTACCGTTATCATCATCATTATTACCATTTTTTTAATTAATTTTTTTAGTATGTGAATGTGGTTTATTCACCCATTCTGAGGGTGTTTTTTTATCCTCTTACAAGATTTACAATACTTTGTTTATTCATTGTTCTTTTGGCAAATATTTACATTTTGTATTTTTTATGTTGCTTTCAATGTCTGAATAGAATATATTTTTATGTTGGCTGCTTTAAATCAGTTTTATTTCTTCTTAACTGATTCACCATGCATGTATTTGTATGCATTTATGTTCAAGTTCATTATCATATGGTGGCTGCTGCTGTAAAGACTTTCTGTAGCAAGTTTAATGTTGTAAAAAGTTCAATTACCAAAATACAAAGTTCAAATTTTTGCTTATTGAACAAGCATACTATATATGTAAAATTAATCTATATATATTAATCTATATGTTAATTTCCTTACAGTTCTGAAAATAATTTATTTTTCTTAGCATGAATTTTTGGTTACTTTGTAACACTAAAATAGTCTTGTATGAATCAAAGTAAGTCGAAAGCGTTTTATTTCATTTGCTTTATAAATTGTGAAATTCAATTGAAAATAATGGAAGTTATGAATTGTTTTCTATAAAATGCCGCAATTAATATTAATCATACGCAAATAAATACGAAGAAAACACATTTTTGTTATTTAATTAAACTAAACGAATTTTTGTTATTAATTTTTTAGTGGTAATAAATAGGGTTATAAGTAAATTCAGTTAATTGAAACCCTTTGCTAATTTTTAACAACTTTCAATTGCTTCAGTTAACTGATAATTTTTTCGAATATACAAATTTAAAGGCGAATTGCCCGAATATATTGAATGTCTTAAACAATTGTTGATCCATTTTAATAATATTTCCCGTTCATTAACTACATAACTGTATTATACCCTACATCATCATAGAGGGCTGGGGTATTATGCGGTTGTGGTTATGTTTGTAACGCAGAGATATAATTTTCGGTCCCACATTTTAAAGTATACCGATCGACTCAGAAACACTTTCAGAGTCGATTTATTGAATTCTGTTTAATGATAATTTGATTAAATTTATTATATATGAACAAGCCTATTAAAATTGGTTATGAATGGTCTATTATTTCACAAAGCCTCCATACTAATGTCTTACCGGAATACGGATTTAACGCTCATAAAATATATATTAAAATATAGAAATATTTTAATATATACGATCGATTCATAAATGACAGTAGCTCCCATATAAGGCCCCGTTCCGATAATGCTACGTATGTTTTATAGAAATATGCATTACACTTAATACATGTATCGGTCCACAATTAACAACATATCCCCCATAAGACCCCTCCCCTAGTTTTCCTGCAAATACCGAATGGTGGAGGATATCCTATGTTTGGGCTTGACCAACTATATCTTTCTTACTTGTTTTAAATTTAAATATAAATGAGAAACAATTTTGAGGGCCAAAGTAAAATAATAAAAAATTGTTTGATCTTTCATTTGCTTTCCCATCTAATTAGTTCAGATATTATCAAAAAGATTCATATGTAAATTTACGTACATACACTATGGAGCAAAAGTAAACACTTTTTTAAGAAAATTTAAAAATTTTTTATGCTTTATTAACCACGGTTATCTATCGACTAAGAAAATAAACTTCTTAGGATTCTGTTAAAAATATTTAAATACGAAATAGCCTGATTAAATCAAGAAGTCGAAAAAAATTAAAAATTATGTTTCTAGATAGATTTCCTCCAAAAAAAATTCCCAAGGATCCGAAACGATCTCAAACTTTGATAATAAAAACAAAAAAACGTGAAAGGATCCAAGAATTTTTAAAAAACGATCGATTTATAATATTTAGAAACAGAGAAAATTATATCCCCCAAAAACCTATTAAAATCAATAACTGCTAAACTAAACTAGTCATCAGACAAAATTTAGTGAACCTTATAAATTTTCAAAATGCTATAAATGCTGGACCGTGGAAAATTCGAAACAAGTTTAGTCGACAGAAGAGACAAACGCAAATATATTTTTGTCTGAATATAGCATTTTACTTCGGTTGAAATAAAAATTGCCTATAAGAAAACTATAATTTTCTAATGGTTTAGGGAAGTTAACTATATTTGTGTATTGGTCTGATGGTACTAATTATTAGCATTATGTGCTAGGAAAATTTCCTTGAACTATTCGCTAAAACTCTACAATTTTTATGGGAATATAATGTTTAAGACATTACATTACAGCATAATATTGATCCTAAACTCAAATTTAAATACAAGTCTTTACTTTGTCGACTGGTCCAAAATTCGCTTGAACATAGAGTTGCATGATATAGAGCGATCCACAAAAAGCACGTACTTAAACTTATTTAAAATGAAAGTGGAAGTTTAAAAATGAAATTGGGATGCGTGGGACAGAAGCCAGGAAGTGTAAAAATACAATGGAATGAAATTGCTTTTAGTAATTGTGAAATTTTTTTGGCAAAATAAAATGCATAGCCTGTTTTTAACAGGAGTAAAACCGATATCTTAAATTTTTTGCAGTAACTAATGGGTTCTTTTTGTAAAAAGAAACGAATATTTGTATCGAAATTTTATATTGAAAACGAATTTTCGTTTCGTTTTACAAAAGCGAGCACTAAATTCAATTTAACTAATTTTAAATTTTACTATTTTAAACAGAACCCTGAAAAAAATTGTACTATTAATTATTTTTGTATTACTTTACTTGTTGAAAAGATAGAGCCTAAAAAAGTAAATAGTCACAAGAAAAGTGTTCACTTTTGGTCCATAGAGTAGCTTTCATTCAAAAATAAAAAAATTGCTTTTACAATATTAACTAATGCTACTCGGGCAATTTGAAAATACGTCATCTATATTATATTTCGAAAATGGCTTCAATGAAGATCAATTAATATGTTTCTGCAAATCAAGCTCCTATGAAATTTTTAAAGAACTTTAGCGGTATCCATTAAAAGAAATTTTAATTACTAAATTATTTTATATGATATAAAGAAATTATCAAAATATGTCTAAAAATGTCAAAATATGCTGTAATATGCCCTAAAAATCACTATCTGGTGATGATTTAAAATTTTTAAACTTATTATCCTCTTCTTTTCAAAAATTTTCAGTTCCTTTCTTTAAATATACAGATTAAATGCTTTATTTGGAACAAACGATAAACATCAGTTAAAAACTCAAAAAGTTACTAAACATCTTCTTCTAAAGTTCATCAACGTTTCATATATTTCAAGATAAAGTATTTTAAATTATATTTTAATTGGAGCACGTTATTGGAGTTATTGGAGACATTAGGTCTAATAATATGTTCTACAGATTTTATCTGTTTTGAAAATAATATTTGTTGTTATATTTACAACACAGAAAAAAATGGCTGCAAGTGATTTTAAACAAGCAACACAAATATTTGAGAATCTCGTCTGTTTTAAGCCTATTTGTTTTAAACAAAAAACATAAACAATTTGTATTTAGCCACCTGTTGAGTGAGTATCTCTTTATTATGGAATGCACTGTATTAGCATTTTAGTGCTTACTAAACACAGCATTTAGTAACTAATAGATAGGGCTGCCATATTAATAACTTAAGTAAGATCATGATGTTTACATTTGTACTAAATTACTTTTAATGATTTTTAATAAATTAAAAGGGAACAAATTAAGGTCACCCACCCGGTTGAAATAAAAATATTTTCTTTTTAACGTTAATAAAAGTTTTTCCATGTAGTCCGCCTTCAGCCGGGCTCAGAGATATTCTCCTCTATGCATGTTGAAGTATATAAGTCCCGGTATATGAATAAAAAATGCAAGTTTTCCTCTCAAGAATTTAATGAATATGGTCATATTATATATCGTTAGAAAGGTATTTGTTATATTGTTTAAAAATCAAGTGGCCCGGTGATCTTAATTTAAGTCATTAAAAGTCTTATTTTTTAAAAAACAAATATTTCTTTCGAAACCATATGGCAGCACTAATATGATAATGATCAAGTGTTAGATAACTTTTTTTTTTTAATTCTGTTCTCGGCAGTAGGAGTAGAACCTTTCCATTTTTTTTTATTATTTGTTTAGGAAAAAAAGGATAGCAAAAATGGCTTTACGTTTAGCAGCTAAATCCTTAGGTAATCATTTAACCCGTAAATTTGGTTTTGCTCCCCAAAGTACCGTTGCCAGTAGATTTATGTCCCACTATCCCGTTAATGATCACATTTTTGGTTTGGATGAGGATAAACAAATGTTAAGGGAAACTGCTTTTAATTTCTTCCAAAAAGAATTGGCTCCCTTTGCAAAGGATATTGATAAAAATGATGATTTTCCGTAAGTGTTTGATTAAAAGACTTATTGCGTATTTACGGAAAGGGGCAAATTGCGAAAAATGTGTTTAATTTTTATAGAGAAATGCGTAATTTCTGGAAAAAAATGGGCGATTTAGGTTTCTTGGGTATTACTGCCGAGCCAGAATATGGTGGTACTGGTGGTTCTTATTTGGATCATTGTATCATTATGGAAGAAATCTCTAGGTAAGTGAAATGTTTTGTATTTTTGCTTTTCTAGTGATAATGAAATATTTTGTTTCTATAGAGCTGCTGGTGGCATTGCTTTATCTTATGGTGCCCATTCCAATTTGTGTGTCAATCAGCTTACTAAGAATGGTACTCCAGAACAGAAAGAAAAATATTTACCTAAATTGTGCAATGGTGAACACATAGGTGGCTTGGCCATGTCTGAACCTGGTGCCGGATCTGATGTTGTTTCCATGAAACTGAAAGCTGAACTTAAGGGTGACTATTATGTCTTGAATGGCACCAAATTCTGGATTACCAATGGTTCGGTGGCCGATACCTTAATTGTTTATGCCAAGACAGGTACTAGCCCATCTGATGGCCACGGTATTACAGCTTTTATTATTGAAACTGCCTCTGAAGGTTTCAGTGTGGCTCAAAAACTTGATAAATTGGGTATGCGTGGCAGTCCCACTTGTGAATTAGTTTTCCAAGATCTTAAAGTACCTGTCAAAAATATTTTGGGCAAAGTAAATAAAGGTGTTTACGTGTTAATGTCTGGTTTGGACTTTGAACGTCTTGTTTTGGCTGCTGGTCCCGTTGGTCTTATGCAAGCTGCCATTGATATCTCATTCGAATATGCCCATCAACGTAAACAAAAACAATTGATTGGTGAATTTCAACTTATGCAGGGAAAAATGGCCGATATGTACACAACCTTGAGCGCTTGCCGTTCTTATTTGTACGGTGTTGCTCGTGCCTGTGATGCCGGCCATAACAGTTCCAAGGATTGTGCTGGTGTTATTTTGTATTGTGCCGAAAAGGCAACTCAGATAGCTTTAGAAGCTATTCAGATTTTGGGCGGCAATGGTTATATCAATGAATATCCTACTGGTCGTATTATGCGTGATGCTAAACTGTATGAAATTGGTGCTGGTACCTCAGAAATTAGACGTTGGCTCATTGGTCGTCAATTGAATTTGGAATACAAGTGAATAAATGGAAACGTTTGTATGAAATGATGGAGATGTTATGTTATTGCATTTAAATATGTATTTTATGTAAAATATTTTATAACTGTGAGACTTTACTGTTGCATTTATTTTTGTGTTTTTTATCCATATTTTTATAGAAAGAAATATACAAAAACAAACTAATTTTAAAATCATAATTAATAAATATTTTTTTAAATAAATTAAAAAAAAAAAACAATCGACAGAACTATTTAAATATTGTAATGAATTAATTTTACTAAAAACTTTGAGTAGAATTAAATTAATGATTAACTATGTATCATAAGTTTCGTTGCACCAGGAATGTAGAGAAAGAAGTCTTCTAAAGAATGAAATCAAAAACTATATACGCTTCATTTGTCGTTGCCCACTTATTAGAAGTAAAAATCTTGTTGTCTTAAGGTGGTAGTGGGCATCAAAAATTAACATCGGGAAATAGCTAATGTTCCATTCGTTCTACTAGTGAAATTTTTATTCCGTTATTCTTCGCAGTTTAGAAGTTATAAAGAAAAATATAAAATTCATATTAAAAATTCAAATACTAAACAATTCTGTTGACCTGTTACTTGAAGAAAAATTTGATATTTATTTATAATAATTAAAGTAAAAAACAGTGTTGGTGTGTATGTGTGTTGTATTTTATACGAGAAAATTGTTTTAGATTACAGCTATTCTCGGCTATATACGATTTAAAGTTAATTTGGTATAAATTTGTTGATTTATAAGATATCGATATAAAATTCTGCAATATGGAATAGGAAGTCTTTCAATTTATGTTACAAACTAAAATGTACGTTAAGTAAAACAGGACTTGTAAAGGTTTGTTAAATAAGTTGCCTTATTTAGCATATTAGGCGTGTCAGTGGGCGTAAAAAAATTAAAAAAGGAAATAACCCTAGTTCCATTCTTTCATTCCATTATTGCTTGTAGTTTAGAAGTTAACAAAAATGTATATATTTTGTATAGTAGGCGTTTGTATAGTGGGCGTTAAAAACTAAAATGAGGAAATAGCCCAAGTTCTAATTTTTCCATTAGTGAAAGTTTCAGTCATTTATTCTTGGTAGCTTAGAAGTTATTACCATAAATGTAAAATTCATATTAAAAATCCATCTACTAACAAATTCTGTTGTCCTGTTACTTGAAGAAAAATTTACAGACAAATTGAAAGGAAAATTGTTAGCGTGTGTGTGGATGCTGTGTTAAAAAAGAAGTAAGAGTGTTTGTTACGTTATACATATTAAACTACTTAATGAGCTTTTTTCAATTCAACCTTCATAATTTGAAAACTAGCATTAAATTTTAACTTTTCTTTTTTTAAAGATCCTCTAGTAATTTAAACCACTTTCGATAAATTTTGGTTACAAGACATATTTTTATTAATTAATATTATTTATACACAATGAAAAAGAAAACACAAAATAACATATATTTGCTGGTAGCATACACATATACGAGGAAATCTGATGGATGTATATACAGAAAATTATATAGACATTCATTTATTCGAAATATGTACGTACCTATACCAATAATGTATGTATAAAAAGAAATATAATAAAAACAACAAATACATATATGTAATCATAATTATTGGTTTCAGTTAAAAATCATACATAGAAATATAATGTAAAATTAAATATGACAGTAATAATTTTTAAAAAATAAACATGCACGTAACTAACACAAATTAAACTAAAATATAATTTATTAATACAAAGATAAAAGTAATTCAAAATTAATTTAAAGAAATACATTTTAAATGACACAATACATAACTGATTAGCTTGATCGTAGTTTTGTTTTTCGTTTAGTATAATGTTAGAAAAAGTAAAATTAGTAGTTATTTTTTATATTTAATATTTAATTAGTATTAGTACATTCAATTCAAATTATTGGCAAAACATTGGCATTACAATGTATGTTTGAAAAATAAAATAAAAAATATTATAAACTAATTTGTTATACTTAAAAAGCACTTTTGGCAAACAGTAGTTTGTTTTACATCCAGTTTTTTTTTTTTTTTTTTTTTTTTTTGTTATAAAAATTTATTTTAAGCTATACTATTTTATTTCATTTATCTCTTTATTCCATGCGAAAACTATGCGATTCGGTTTTCTTTTCCGTTCTTGTTTCTGAGGTGGTGGTAAAAGATTTACGTTCCATAACACGTTGTGTCATTGAAGTTAAACGTTCAGATCCTTGATCAATGAGGCTAATTTTTCCGGATTCAGTGTTAAGACTCATTTGATTAAAACTGGTTTCTAAGGGTTTCACACCTATTTCGCTTGATTTATCATAATTACGGGTTTCGTATCTGAAATGAAATGAAAAAATTCTTGTTTTATTAACTTTTTCTTGGAAAATTTTTTTAAGTTTGTCCTTTATTTATTTCTGAAAAAATGTACTTTGTACTAATTCTAGTTTGGCATTACGATGATTATTCTTCTATATTGTCATCTCCAGAAGTAGTTCTATGGAAGTGCTACCTAGCCAGTGTCCAATCTATGAAACTTCGCGTTCACTTTTCTACATCAATTGAAATTTTATTAAACTCAGTTCTCAGTTTCTCAAACTCATTTTTTAAAACCAATTTAGAATAACAATACCGTTATAAGGTTGTTATTAATGAATCTAAAGTGGTTCTGATTACATAAGTTCCGGAACTTATGATCAGTGTTGTCAGGAGATGAGAAAAAAAGAGGCTAAATTGAACTTTAAAAAGTTAAAAAAAAGCTATATGCCCCAAAAAATAAAGTTACATTTTGTTAATTTAAAAACCTCATTAGTTTTTGATATTTTTTAAAGAAATTGTAATAAATAACACCCAGCACAATGACAATGAAATATCGCCCAAAAAATTCACATAAAATGTTTTAAAGTGATTTTTCCTAATTTTTTCACTATAATTTCGTTTTGATTAAGCTTTTCCAAATTTTTGGAGATTTTTCGCATTAATAAGATTTTTTCTAATTATTTTTACAAATAGTTTCTATGGTTGATGAAGTATATTAAAAAATAATTATAATAATCGATTAGAGAACGAAGCGCCACAGGCGAAAATTTTAGTAAATAATAATTTAGATTTTTTTGTGCGAATAAATATAAACAAAAATATTTAAATGGATGATTCAGTAAAAATAAAATTAGTAATAGCAAATAAGAAGTTAGTTTTTTTCGTTGTTGAAATACTAACATTTTAGCCTTTGCGTTTTTAGAGCAATTTTAAGAATCAAAAAGGCTAGAAAAAAGCTGGAAACTAAAACGAAAATTTTGAGGCTAAAACAAAATAAAAATGGTAGATTTTAAAAAGGCTAAACTGGCAACACTGTTTATGATTTTAGAACAAAAATTTACCTTGTGTTTGTTCATTCATTTAAATTAACTACAATTATTTATTATTTATTTTAATAACAAACTTTGTGTAATAAAGTACTCGTAGTCCTTCAGAAAATATATTTGAAGGGACAAACAGACAATAATAAGTCATTCAAAAACTTACCTTGAGGTATAACCTTCATAATTTTGTCCAGGATATGTATTACTGCTTGTTATTTGCACAACACCACCCTGGCCGAAGGTTTTATCGTGCAAATCTTGGACACACGCTTCTAAATTACGATTGACCTGATGGTTGGCGGTTGTTGTATGCTGTTGTTGAGAAGTTACATTGGATTTTAGTGTTGCTGATTGCTCAAAATTCTGTGAATATTTATTAGTAGGTGTTAGAGGACTACTGGGTTGTGATAGACGACCACCACCGTTAGTACCACTGGCTGTCACTGGACTGCCTGGGTAGGGACGTGGTACGGCATTGGCGGTTAGTTTGGGATTAGATCTAAAGGTATGAGTGGCAGTTTGCATATTAGAAATTGTAGTTGATAAAGGAGGCGGAGGTGGTGGGAAGGCAGTTGTATCATTATCCAACTGACTGTGATTCATGGGTGGAGGGGAAACGGCACCTGGATGATGGAAGTGTTGTGGATTTGTGGCATAATTGTAATGATGTTTCGATTGTTGTTGTTGTTGACTCATATAACTGGGCGAAGCAGGTGCCTCCATTTGACCATAGAAACCCGAACGATTAAGTGTCTAAATTTGAAATAGAATTATGAAGATGTTTTGTTAGTTTGACAATGTTAATTGGTTAACACAATTTTTTAAATTAACTAAAACAAAACTACACTAAAATGATGTTGTGGTGAAACTTAAAGGGAGGGATACATTTAACAATAAATTAATATAAGATATATTAAACTTCTTTTAGGCAAATTATACAAGTTTTGGAAGTTATATAAAAAATTAGCTACTGCTTTAGTTGAGATTATTAAATAAAATCTACTGTAAAATCCTGTATTAGTTTTGTAAACAAATTGTTTGTATGAGAATTATTCAAAGAATTTTACAAAATTTTGTTTTGAAAAGTCAACTTTTTTGGAATACTTTTGTGTCGATGTATATAAAAAACTTTTTAAAAAATAAATTAAGATATTAAATAAAAATATACAAGTAGTACTACATAAAAGGATATAATAATATTAAAATAGAAATATAATCATACATTATTTTGACTCCTGTTAAGAGTTCCATAAGTAGATTGAGCATATTCCGAATCACTTTCATCGGTGGTAAAACCTTGCACATTCTTTTGTCTTGTACGGGCATGACGAATGAGTACAAGTTTTTGACGCGCCTCCTCAAGTTGTTTTTCCATGCGCAAAACATCCGAACGGGCATTGATTTCTTGAGCCATGCCATCAACCATAGAAGTATTAATCTTCAAAGTACGCTCCTCTTCTACTTCCAGACCTTGTTGGGCAGCTCTTACCAAATTATCGGTGGATTTGATGACAGCATTACCAGCTGCTTGTAAGCGACGTCCAGCTTCAGAATTAGGATTAGATTTGACTTTGCATGCAATTAACAATTGGGCAGTTGAGGCAGCAACTTGTTTAGCTGTTGATATTAACATTTCTTCTGTACCCACACCTCTTACCAGATTCTGAGCAGCTTCTACTAGGCTGTGTGTAGCAGCGGCCACTAGACGAGCAGCCGAAATTAAACCTTCTGACCATTGGCCATCATCCGAAGATGTCAAAGGACGTTTGGCTACTTTGCCTTGATCGATTAGTTCTCGTTGGGCAGCATTTGCAGCTCTAACCAAAGCAGATGAAGCAGCCATAATTCCCTTAGCAGCTTCCAAAATCATTTCATCAAACTTCATGTTTTGATCAAGTTCAATCTAAAGAGGAAATACATTTTCAAGGAAAAATTTGAAAATTAATATTAATTCTAAACATAATTATTAAGGTTAAAAACATTTGAACAAATCACAGTGATAGACTTTTTTCATTACATACATCTTTAGTAGTGAAATGTTTAATTACACGCTGTTACAGTGAAAAATCAGTCAAGAAATGGCATAGTGTATGTTGTAGACCCCCTTGATGATCAGTTTTAAAATCAGTTTTAAAAATTTGCAATACGTTCTCAAAATTTCGAGTTATTTGCAAAAAGCTTTTTTGGGTATGTTCTTGTATAAATGTATTTCTAATTCTGTTATTCTTTTGTTTATTTTTCCTTTTTAAACTTCTTTGGAAAGTAGAAGAAACAGGCTTTTCAACCGCATACATCTGGTTTGTTTTGGTCAAATATTAAAAGCAAATTTTCAAACAACTTCTGGAAAAAATAAAATTTTTCCAAAATTTTTTGAGTTTAACTGTGATTTATTACAATTTTCTTATAAAAGCCTATGCAACGATGCAATAATTTTAAAGGCATTTTTGTTGTGAATCTAACCAAATTTAATATTTTTAAATCAGGCTAAACCAGTTAGAAAATTATATTTTATCTGTAACAACTTACTAAAACTTTAAATACATTTTTAATTTTATCCTCAAAAAGTAAAAACCAAGTAAAAAAATTTTTATATAGGGATATCTCGTTTTATTCTAAGCAAAATAACATTTCAAACTTTGTAAACAAACATGTGCAATCTTCTAGAAAAAAATCTGAAAAATTTACATCAAAATCAAAATTTCGGAAAAGAAGAGGGAAATAAATTTAAAAATGGTAAATAATTCATTATTTAATTTGAGTACATATAAAATATGGTAATATAGTTAAAAAGCTACGTCCTGCTCTTAAAATAAATTTTAAAATCTTAAAACTTAAACTTTATGAAGCAGGAACTATCCTAAAAACGATTTTTTTCACATCTCGAAAGTTAGGGGGTGTTTCGAATTTCTTTAAAATTGTTTTGTGATGTCCTCAAAAAAGGTCTATAACCCACATTAGATTATTTTCCGAGTGAAAATAAAAAGTGCCATTTTGTAGTAGCGTGTTATTTATAAAGGATTTTGTTAATAAAAACATCACAATTGTTAGTTGTTTATGTAATTAATTAATTCATGTAGTTGATGATTTTTAATTATTTGTTAGTTGTTTTTTTAAAGATTAATCACAGTAATAATATGTTTGATTCCTGGGTGAAAATACAATTATAACAACCAAGAATATCAAACATATCTTACTGGAACTATCAGTCGGATATTTTTTGAGGGTTAACATAGCTGGAGTATAATAAGCACATTCACAAACACCATATTTTAGAAAACATTTTTAAAACTTAGTTTAAAAAATGAAGATTATTTACATGAATTTTTAAAATTTATTTTTAATATTTAGCACCAAGCACCACAAATATGTAAGTAATACAAATATACGAAACTTACCTTAACATCATCGTTACGTCTGGGTCTTAGGGAAGCTAATTTTTTAGCAGCAGCATCAATGGAAGCAGCAGCACCTAATAGTTCATTTTCTGCTATTACAGTAGGATCTTCAGGATCAATCCAATCGGATCCTTTCAAAAGTCGCGCCATAGCTACCAAATCTGTTACACATTTGGCAACACGTCTTGATAAATGCATGCGTTCATCAGCTGTACAATTGTGTAAAATGCCATTAAGTAATTCACGATAGGATTCACCTACCGCAGCACCAGCTTCCAAAGTACGTTGTCTTAAATCATCGGTTTCAGCGCAATTCCAGGCCACTGAACGACAAACCAATAACATTTCGGAAATGGAACGTCTACCCAAATTGGCAGCCGTCATAATGTCTTCTTGCAAATTGGAAGCACCTGCAGCAACAGCTTTAGCTGTGGCCAATGTAACATTCTTTGTGACACGTATCAAATCTTCAGGACAAACTTGAGCACTGCCAGCTGGTGGTGGAGAGTGCATGGCCTATGAAATTTTCAAAAAATGTTTACATAAATTTTAAATATTTTCAAAATAACAAAGAAAGTTATATTAAACTTACTCTTATTTCTTGTGATATGGCCTCAACAGTGGATTCCATGGCCCTTGTACCACGTGTATGTTCATCCTCCACGGCTTTAACGGTTTTCAATAGAGACGAAACATTCAAAACCATTACCTAATTTGTGCGTTGATTTCAAAAAATTTTTATTTATAGTTTTTTTTTTCTAATATAATTATTTGCTAAAAAAAAACAAACGTGTTCCAACTACTTTAGTGTAACGATGTTCGGGGTACTTGTTTATAATCACTTTAACTCTCATTTTGAAAATCAATAAAAACAATTATTTTCTTTTAATATCATTTATAATATTATTTATTTTATAGTGTTAAAAGATTTATAGATGCTGTAGTTTTAATTATAAAAAAACGACTAGATTTTCGGCCTGATAATGTGTAGGTATAAGATTTTTTTTGTGGAACAAAAGCTTAATAAATAATGGATTTATGTTAGTTGAAATTTCATTTAATTTTAACTCGAAATTTTCTTATTGTGAATAAAATTCTGTAAATCTGTTAAAAATCGTAGTTTCATTAGGAGTTTACTTAATTTTTATGGAAATGAGTTTTAAGTAAAATAAAATACTAGTAAAATATCATTATATTCGATTATATTGATTAAGATGTTAAAATCTTGATAGTTTAAAACAAAATTTGGATTATCCCTTTTAAATCATTGCAACTAAAAACTTAAATTAAATTTTTAAACAGTTCTTTCTTTCACTCATTTTAAGGTATTTGGAAGAATTTTCTAGCACAGTTCAATATTAATTTATATTATTATTATTTTTTTTTTCTTTTTAATTTCTAAATCAACACTATTTTAAAACTACATCCACAGCATCTATAATAATCTGTAGTACAAAAGCTAAAACGGTGTAGAAAAAAATTTATATATTTTAAGCATTAAAAATATTTATGTAATGCGTAATGACATCATGAAATTTATGGCAAAACAACAAACTGATATTTCAATTTTCGTAAAATTTTTTCAAAACATTTCAAGATCTAAACTTTTTTTTTTTTTTTTTGATTTCAAAATTAAAAAGTTATCAAGATGGCAAATTATGATCTTGTATGTAGGAAACAAAGAAAGTAGACAAAAACACACGCTCAATATCCATAGTTTTTTGATGATTGCTGGCTTATGTGGTTAGTTTCGATAGCGGCAGATTTGCACATTTCTTTAAGCGTCTGTATAACAAACAAATTGAAGAATGAAATAAAAAATCAGAATTTAAAAAAAACAAAATCAATCAATTTTAGGGAATGCAATAATTCAATTAAATTTTTTAATAATTATTGAAATTAATAATTTTGAAAAAATGCCGAATATTTTGTTTAAAAAGGAAGTTGTTGTTAAGAAATAGAGAGATATATGTAGCTATACAAGAGAAGAACAATAGAAACATAGCAATAGTAAAGTAGTATTTGTAATAGTAGGAGGAGTAAAACATAAGCAGCAGCACCAACAGAAATTGCGTAAAAAGTTAACAGACAGCCCAAACCAGAAGAATCAGCCTTCAGTTAAATGCATTTCTTATTTTGTTTTTAAACACAGCTGTTAAATGCCTAAAGATCCCAAACTCTTCTCTTTTATAGAGTGACAAATTAAGAACAAAATAAAAATTTTTTGTGTTATAAAAATGAAAAGACATTGATGACAAATTTGTTGTAGTAGTTATTGTTTGATAATTAATTATGCGTGCTTTAGTGAATCTATAATAAAAATTAGTGTAATTAAAAAAAAAAGAAATTTATGTGATATAAAGCCATACTCGCTGATATGTAAGAAAAACATGTACATAAAAAGTCTTTAATATCAATATTATATATTACAGGGGTAGTGCAAAAGTACCATTTTAATACCTTTATTTTTTGAAATGTATAATATACTAAAGAAAATTATTTTTATAGAAAAACTGGTAGGTAAAATTATATTTAAATTAAACAACCAGTGTGAAAAAAATTTGTGGAAATCAAAATCACGACATTTAAAGCGTTACACTTAAGTAGTTTGTTAAGCTTTTTTAAGTAAAGGGTTTTGCTTTTTTTAATTAAATTTCTTACAAACAATTAAATATTTAGTTTAAAACAACTTAAACCCTTTAATTTAAAGAAACCATACAGAAACAGAAATACTTACCCTGGCACTTTCTTTAAGATCTTGCATAGAGGGATCATTGATGGGTTTTCCTGAAGCCAATTTAGTGGCATTGATTAAATCGCCTAAAGCAGAAGCTACATCTTTGACGGCATTAATGACCATGACTTGAGAGTCTGGTTGTGAGGAGCCCAGTGAACAGGCACCATGTTTAACAGCTTCAGCCAATTGCACTTTAATTAAAAATATATATTACCTACATTCTAAGTAGTAAATTGTTAAATTTACTTACCAATTGTTGTGACTGCATTTTGTGCAGCATTAGCTAACTGGTCTTGTGTTCCGGCGGCTCCAGTAACTAAAACTTTAGTGTCTTCTACCAAAGCCTTAGCTGTTTGCAAAATGTGTTCTCGGTGATCGGCAAAACTACTTGTGCTATCCGAATGTAATGTGCCAGCAGTGGCAAACATAATGGTAGTATCTAGATCTCCAATAATGCCCGAGATGGTATGGGCTGCATTAATGCAGGCTTGTGTACCTCGGGAACCAGCTTGTAAGGCGGCCAAAACTTGAGCCACTTTTTCTGAAACTTCTCTAGCATTGCGGGATATTTCATTTTGATGTACCGAGTCACCGGCACGAGCACCACCAGCACTGGTTTGAATCATGGAGCTAACTGAACGTCCCAAATCAATAACAGTATTTCTAATACGCATGGCCACATCTGGTGAAGTAGTTGTAGTAGATGCTCCTACGGAATCTTGTGTAAGCTGGGTGTATTGTTTGGCCATTTCCACAGCCAACTGAGGCATAAGTTGTGGTTCCACAGAAGATTTAGCATTTGTTTCATTTGCCAATCTAGCGATTTCCTTAGCGGTTTGAACCATACGTGTCTGATAGTCCACAAAAGTATCCGAATAAGATGCATTCAATAGGGATTGGCGTTTATCAGTTAAACGTGTAATGGCACGATTAACCTGTTCCATAAGTCCGGTAACAATACCAGTTTCAGCATTAATTTTTTCTACAGTTTGAGTTAGTTCTTGTATGGCTTCACGAGTGTTTTCAATAGATTCATCTAATCTAGGATGGGCATGAGTAGCTTTGGGATTGCCTGCTGATTCTTTAGCAGCTTGTACCAAATTTTGGGCACTTTCTACCACTGATTTTGTTTGATTGATCAGACTCATTTGTTGATTGGTGTGGACAATGTGTGTGCAAGCTCCAATGCCACCATTAACCATTGGCACCACATAACGCGAAATTTCACCCACAGCATGACCCAATTGTTCAGCATTGTTTTTGCCAGCCAAACGTATAGGTTCCAGTTTTTCCAATAATTCTGCGGCAGAATTGAGAGTTTGACCTGAGAAACCATGCAAATTGTTGTCACGGCGTTGCGATAAGCCTTGAGCATTTACCGCCATGGCACAGCTATCCAATTCGCGCATGCATGTGCCCAATGTTTGCAAAACTTGATCACATTGTGCTTGTCCGGGAGCCTTTTCACGTATGTTGTCCACCAAACGTTTAACCGATTCGGATACGGGAGTTGAGGCATTCGAAAGTTTTTGCCATACTGGTGGATCGTCGGGAGAGAGAGCTAAAGATTTAGCTGCCTTAACCATTTCTATAACACCATCAATTACCCCTCTACCAGCATTGAGTACAGGTTCCTGGGCCTTTTTGCCTTCGGTTGAAATTTTAGCTGGAATTGAAATAAATTCAGGACTGGATGCATATTGACGCACTGCCTTAACAGCTTCCAGTAGGGGATCTACTAAACGAGCTCTAGAAGGTTGTGCAGGATCGTCTTCAATAGCCTTGATTTCTTGCACCAGGTTGGAAGTTGCGGTTGCAACTTGTTTGGCTAATACAATAAACTCATTCTTAGCCACTGGATTGTTGGTGTTCATGCTAGCTTGACGACATATCGAACACAAGTAACTGGTATGTTTAGCAATGACAGTCAAGGCCGAAATCTTTTGCTGCTTCGATGATTGCGGACTGCTGACAATGTCACAGTGCTGACGGATGCCTTGATAAGCCCAAGTTAATTGTGCTTGGTCTATAATTCCCGGACGACCAGCTATGCTACTGGGATGTGAAACCCCAATCAAGTAAGCAGCTTGGGCAGAGGATTCAATTAAACCATGAATAGATTCTGAAACACTGTTAACGGATTTAGCAAACTCGGCATGATTAGATTGTTTAGCATTGGTAATCATTTCAGAAAAGGCATAACCCAAATTGCGAGATTTGGCTGTAGCGGATTCAACACAATCGAAATAGCCCTGATCATTAACAGGTTCATGAGGATAGTCCAATAGCACTCTAAGAGCTTCAATATTGCGTGTGGCGTTGTCACACTCCTTTTGACCTGGAGCCGATTGTATGCTGGCATCGACCAACTTATTAATGCTCTCGGTGACACTACGGGCAGCTGCATGCAAAAGATTTTTAGAGTTGGGCTGACCAGGATCGGCAGCAATGGATTTGGCAGTGGAAAGTAAAGAACAGGACTGTGTAGAAACATTGCGTAGACAATCAATCATTTCAGAGCGTACAACTTCATCGGGATTTTGACCAGCCATTTCCATGGATACGGATAGTAAATCACGATAATTGGTAGCAAAGTTGCTGCTTGATTCTGCCAATTGGGCAGGACTGGCATAAGATTGGACAATTTGACCACCAGCAGCACAAAGACTTTCGGACACTTGTTTCAACTCACTCTGCAAAGTGTTGTAACTACGGTTCGAAGGTGGGAATTCACTCATGGACAGAATTTCACTTAATTCGCTAACATTGCGCAAAGCCTGATCAACTTCACGTTGTCCGGGAATACAATCAACTGTCTTAGATAGAGCTTCAGTGACATCGCGTCCAGCCTGAGTCAAAGCATTTGGATCACCCATATTTTGTAAAGTCCTTTGAGCCTCTTCGATAAGACGTGCCGAACTCAATACCACATCATCGGCATAATCAATGACTTGGGCATTGTTGGTAGTGGCAGCAACACCGTGAACACTTTTGGTAAAATCACCCAAAGCTAAAGCAGTATCTCTGCCAGCAATACCCGCATACATGCGTTGACCTTGCAATACTGAGGATATCATACGACTCAAAGCGATGCCAACATTCTTAGCAGATTTGCGTAATTGTTCTGCAGTATTTTCCACTGTTTCTCCAGGCAAAGGTCTTAAAGATCCTGACTGGGCAGCATTGCGTGTATCATCTAAAACATTGTGTAAATTACGTACCGCTTCCAAAGCAGATTCCAATTCCTGTCCACCACAAGCTTCTCTGGCTCTTTGAGCTGCAGAATTGAGTTCAGATACAGTTTGACCTAAGTATAAAGCGCTCTTGGACAACTGAGAAGCTGCTGGTATATCTGTAACAGTAGGTTGTAATGCACGGGCAGAACGAGACACTTGTATGGCAGGCTCAATAAATTGTTCGGCTGCTTCAATTAAATTGAATTGAGAATTGTAATCATCGGGATGGCTTCGGGTAGTTTTGACAGCCGTCACCAAACGAGGTATGGTATCAGCAGCCCTTTTACAATCTTGCAACAGGGATTCTTTTGTCTGATGATCATCGCTGTGTTGCACAGCATTTTGGGCAGCACTTATACATTGGGTGGCAGCCGAAGCAGCTTGTTTTGAACAGTATTCCAGACGTCTTATTAGATTGCGTTTAATAGCAGGTGTATTCGCAGTGCTGGTAGTAATTTCACGCAATTCTTCAGCAGCTCTACGCAAGGCATTTTGATTTTCAGTATCATGGGGATTGCTAGAACACAAACGTGCAGCTTCCACCAATTTTGCTGTAGCATCAGCCAACTGTTTCGCAGCGGATAAAAGACGTCTTTGCATATCAGCATCTTGTTGTTGATCTGCCTCCCCTTTAATGCTCTGTATAAGTTGGGCAGTGGCTTGTCCCAATGACTTAGCATGTCTTACCATTTCTTGAGGATCGTTAGAAGACACTAGAATATCGGTGCCAATGATGACATTTTCAACAGGACTCATTTCTTGGCTAGTGCGATTGGCATATTCGCGTGAGCTCAACTTGACGTGTTCCAACATGTCACTCAAACTCTTAGACACATCACGTGCTGCTGCCAATAAATCGTTTTTCAACTTGGGGTCATTAGTGGCTTCATTGCAGACCTCACATAAACTGTTAACAGCACGGGCTACATTTCTTGCGGCTCCTTCTAATTGTTCACGGCAGGCAGCATTGTGAAGAGTGGGAGCTACTACCTTGGCGCATGCCACCAACTGACTGGTGGCCAAAGCACATTGACTAGCGGCTCCTATGACACGATTACGAGACTCGTCATCTTCACAACTGGCAGCAATAGATTTAGCTCTTAATACCAAAGCAGCCGTAGTATTAGCCACAGCCTTGGCCAAACCCAAAAGCATGTCTTGCAAGTCACGATTTTCCGGAACGTCTTCTTCGGCTATAGTGCTAAGCACATAAGTAGTAGCTTCACCAACACGACTGGCAGCATTGATAAGGTTTTGTGGTGGTTCTTTACTTTCCGGTTCGGCTGCTTTCAACAAATCACTAAAGGCACTGCACAAATTGCGTGTAGCCTCCAAAAGTTTGTCTCCACTAGTATCGTCTTCCATTAAAGCTGCTATCAAGCGAACTTCCTTAGTAACTTCGGGAATGGTTTGGGCAATTTGAGAAACTGAAGCTGAAATGGCTTCAGTATCTACCTCATCAGGTTGTTGGGTGGCGGTAATGATTTGTGCTGTAGCAGCACTCATGGTGGCCACATGACTAGTAACAGCTTGTTTTGAGGTATCGAGAGTATTTTCTCGCCATTCAATAGAACGTAAATCATTACCAAAATCTTGTATGGGAGCCTAAAGGTTGGAAATACATATTTTTAAGAATTTTATAGAAAATAAACATAAAAACTGAATATACATATGTATATGGGCCATTATCAAAAATTTCTGATTTTAGGTCTTCAAAAATATTTTGTTGTTTTTGATGGCACATTAAAATTTATTTGTGTAAATATAAAGTGACTCGAATGCATGTAGAATCAGTTCGTGTTAATAATTTCGAACAGAAGACGCGAAAGTTATAGCTGTTTTTAGATGAATATATAAACTATTTTGCAAAAAATGCGGATCAAAGTTAGGTTATTTCTCCATATATTATGCGAAAATATATTTTATTAGAGTTTATTACAAAGGAATGGTATTTAACATTGCGATCCTTTTTTAACCCAAGTGATTTGTTTTTGGTCCATAAAATTTGTATATTTCGAAATTTTTTGATGTGCCTCTACATTTCCGTTAAGCATTACAAACACCAACTATTTATGCCAACTATGATAAAATTCGTGCTGTCCGTGTGATATGCCTTATCAAAATATGTTTTGACAAATGTGTCTCGTTTTCCACTATCAACTATATTTGACTTAAATTTATTGTCCCGATCAATTATATTTATCACTGTTACTATATCTATATATGCAAGATTTTTACAAATTGCAATTTGATATATAAAAATACAAAACAAAAAGTGCAATTTTTGCGTAATTTTCAAAAAGTTAATACAATTTTTTTAAATAAATTTATTTTTAATGCTCCTCCCATTTTGTGTAAAAAAACAAAAAAACTAAATTCCCGCAGTAATCCATGCTGTTCTATATGAAACTGTGAATGTGCCTTGCGAAAAACCGACTTTAAAAAAAATCGCTCTTGTTTTCCAAACTTTGAGACTATTTACTGCCTTGACTATTTCGGCACATCAACGAGATATATCGCAAAATACGCACAATTACAACAAGTACCAATCCGCGTTTAAAAATTTATATTCTGTTGAGGGGCGCACAGACCCCGCCAAAAAAAAAAACAAAAATTAAAAAAAATTTTGTCATCAGAACTGCTGAAAGTCTGCATAACAATAAAGAAGGTGTAGAATTTATCCACAAAGTCCGATTAGTTTATATAAGATCGTATGAAATCAAAAAGTATAAACGCGCGAATAAAAAATGTAGAAGAATGGGAAAAAGTTAAGTAATTTTTAGCCCTTTTTCTAAGTTTTTGAACTTTAAAGAACAATCGTGATTATAAAATGAAACCTATGGTCCTAAAATTTTGCACTCTATCAGTTTCAAGTTTGTTTAAAATTTAAAGGTTAAATATTTTGATAATGACCCATATTTTTTATTTTTAAGAAAAGCACCCGAAAACTTTTAAATTTAATTTTCAATTATTATAAATATCTTTACCGATTAAAATATTTTTTATGTTAAAATATCTGAGGGATTTTTATTTTCTAATATAAATATTCATCATGATGAAAAAAATAAACATCTTTTAAAATAAATATCAGTATGAAAAATTTTTAAATGATTGTTTTTTTTTTATTCATACTTTTGTTTTTGTTTTAAAAAATATATTTTTTTTCCACGTTGGAAGTTTGTTAATAAAGTAAAGTAATGTAAATTGTTTGTTGTTTGTATTTTTATATATATATATATATCTTCATTCTTACCTTAGTTCTTAGCTCTTCATCAGCACGTACTAAAATTTCTTGACCGGCTGAGATGTAACTCAATAAAGCTCTTTGAGGTTCCGTCAGATTCACAGAACTAATACGTATTTCCTTAGACTAAAAAAATAATTTAATTTTAATCAATTAACGATTTTAAAACTAAATAAAATATTTCAATGTTTAACAAGAAATTTTATCTTGAATAAGACCAATGGGAAACGGAAGTAAACTAGATAGTTAAATGAATGTTTTGTAGGTCTTAAAATGACATAAAAACTTTTGGTGATTTTTCTCTTTTATTTTCGTTTCCCAGTTATCTCAAACTTTGATCCAAAATGACTTGCAGTGTTTTATAAATAATTTTAACTATAAAATTTATCGTTATAATTTATGAAATGTTTACTTATTTGTATAATAAAAACCTACTTTGTGAAACTTTGCAATTTTGCCTGTTTTTTCATTATTAATTTGCAGCATATAGAAATTGGAAAAAATTTATAGGAATATTAGTTAGTTGAAAAAATTCCTCAAAAATTAATTCTAATTAAATTTAAATTAATTGAAATAAATGAATATTAAGTGTGGAAACGAAATCAGAAAGGAAATGAGCAACTCAAATTGAAAAACTTAAAATAATTTTAAAAACTTATGTACGTATGCATAAATGAAAAGAAAATAATTGTGCGACTTACCGTGGGCGGTTGATGGGCACGGTTAACTTGCCCAACAAATGCGCCATATTGCACAGTTTGTAATTCGCCTTGAGTATACGATTTTTCGCCTAAAGGATATACGTATAAAAATAAAAAATAAATAAAAATTTTAACAACAAAGCTACAAAAGAAGCATCAAATAAAAATTTTAAATTCAATTGAATACAATACATTTTATACATATTTTTAAAACAACTTTTCTTTTACAATAAACTTAAGAAAAATGATTTCTTAAATAATTCTTTCAAGCAAAAGAAAACTTTGCGCTCATAATATTTTGTAATTTAGAAAACATTATTATTAAAATAGTTTCAAACGTACCATCATCAGCTCTCATCAGACCAGAATGAGCCAAAGATTCTGTGTTAATCTTTCCAATTTTATTCGTTTCATGTTGCAAAAACGTAGCTCTGTCAAGGAAAATTAATAGAATACGTTATAATTTAATTTACATATTTGTATTTTATGTGAGTAAACTTACTTGGAAGGCGCCACAGATTCTTCTACCATAGTTGATCCCTCATCACCTTCAATGCCAAAATGATCCTTGGTCTGTTTCTTTTTCAATATGATATCAATGTAGCCAGCAATTAGCTGAACAATTTGTTCAGCTTCTGTGGTCTGCACCGAATAATACTGATTGGCATAATCACCAAAATCAAGTGTAAAAGTATTAGGTGAAGCACCCCAACGTCTTACAGTGGTCAAAGGCCAGGAAACTAAAATTTCCTTAGTACGTTCATCCAAACGTAAAACGGAATCTTTAGTTACACCCAACAGACGTGGCACTAATTTATTTTTACCATTCATTTTTTCTTTGACCAAAAAAAAGGTGACACCATAGGTGGGCAGTTCTCGTGCAGTTTTGGTGTACAATACCTTAGCATCAATTTCGGAGAGATCGACATGTTTTTTGTGTTCGGCAAAGATTTTCTTTTCAATATTTTTAACACGCACATACGATTGTGGTAGAAAGTCTTTTAAGCTAAAAAAATAGTTAAAGAGGAAATGTTATCATCAAATGTCTTATTTATTTAAAGAATAAATTTACTCTAAAAATCCTGGCTTATGTTTAGCTTCATTATGTGGTCCAAATTGTATATGGACTTGTATGCCAGCAAATTCACAAGCTAAAATAAAAAGTGTGTAATATATATTATATAAATTAAATTTTAAAATTTAATATTAAGTTTCAATTACCTTTTTCTTGGGTAACCGGATGTGTGCCATCCAAAATAGCATCACGTGCTTGAACATATAATAAATTCAGTTGTACGGGATCACGGGAATCAATATTTTGATCGGAAAAGAAAAATCGTCGACGCAGCAGTACAGTTTCGGATTCGTCAATACCTTGTTCACGCAAAGTTTTGCCAACATCAACCCAGTTTACTAAAATTGAAAAGTGAAAAGTTTTTGTTAATAATATATCTGATATTATGATCCAGTTTTGCAAAATTATATATTTACTTTCATCATCGGTTTTTAATTTTTTACGCA
Source organism: Protocalliphora azurea (assembly GCA_932274085.1). Taxonomy (NCBI): domain Eukaryota; kingdom Metazoa; phylum Arthropoda; class Insecta; order Diptera; family Calliphoridae; genus Protocalliphora; species Protocalliphora azurea. Next base: position 151,963,641 of record OW026522.1, read on the forward strand.
AACTTTCCATTTTTGTATCACGATCCTTCTCCATAATCTTTCGTCTCAATGTCAAGGTTCCAAATTTATTATCGGGTAAATTTTCATTTTGTGATTCAGTATCTTCGCGTACCAAACCGTATTCTTCATGATTGGTAATACCGATTTTTGTGCAAATGACGACCATCAATTGAGAAACTGGTTGCGAATCATCTACTAAAATCGTCTTAACAGCACCATCCAACATTTTAACTCTAAGAGTACGTAATTTACGACGATATTCCAATGTATCTTGATTGTGCAAAATATAGTAGCTCAACGTACGGCCATTTTCCATCCATACACCTTGTTGGGTTTGTTCATCGGGCATAAAAAGGCCATATTCACTAGCTGTATTATAGACAGAGAGAAGTATAATAAAATGTTTATAATTATGGTAAATATTGACTTTTTTTCCAAATAGTTTCCATTAAGTAATTTTTTTTGTTGTACTTACGTTGTCCCTGAACAGCTTCAGCAAATTTATCTCTGATTATTTTGCAAGCATCGAATACTGTTGTATTGGGATAAAATTGTATGGTTTTCGTTACACGTCCACCCTCCAATTGTATACGTAACGATAATGTTGACATTTTTCTTCCTTTTTATTATTGTATTTTGGTCTTGGTCTCGTTGCTTTTCTATTAGAAATTTATCTAGTTCCTCTTGAAAATGTTGTTCGTTGTATGGAAGAAATTGCTTTGATGTTAATGATGATAATAGTGGTGGTATTGGTAGTGGTGGTTTTGTTTTTGGTCGTCTTGTTAGTTTAATAAATAATTCGAAGGCAGACGATTTTCTTATTCTTCTTCCCTTTATAATAATAAAAGGCACTGAAAAAATATAAAAGAGAAAAAAGAGATGTAACGATTTTCAAATAATTGAGAATACACGTGAAAAAATAACGGGAATATTAAAAAAATTTATAGGATTAAAACAAAGAATTCTCGGTAATTTAAATGTCATTTGTATAAGAGTTATCTTTAAGTTATAAGAGTTATACTTAGTTTATAACAAGTAATACATATATATTTTTTAATGTTTGGAGAACATTAAGTTTCTTTTTAAAATGATTTTATTTACACGCTATATGTTACTGGACACCTAATGTGACTTATGTCCTTAAACCTTTAAAAGAAAACTTTATTTACAGTAAAAAAATTAAAGCTCTGAAAAAATATATCTACGGCGGTAACCGCTTTTAATAGTAGTTTTCGGCTTCTATAAGAAAAAACTGAGATGATTCTCTTCGTAAAAATGTTTCATAATATACACGATCAGATGAAAAAAATGAGAAAACAAGATTAAATTTGATTACAAATAACTACTTGGGGAACAGTATTTTAGGGCAATTAAAAGAAAGGAGAAAAATTTCTAAAGATTATTTTTTTCTAAAAAATAATAATTATTTCTTCCAGTGTACACATAGGAGAGTAAATATGATGTACTTAAAAAGCAAACGTTAATAATATGACACAGATTTTTTTTGCTTTTTGTATTTTTCTACAAGCGCTAGAATAAGCATCGATTTCAAAACGATTTTTTCCAAGTATAATCACGCAATAAATTGTACACAAAGTGTACATTGAAGCGTTTTAAGCTTCCACCCTTAATGTGTGGAAACACAAGTGTATGGCGATTGATTGCTACTACTGTATTTGGTAAAATCAGACATACATACACATAGACCCAATTATACATGGATGGTAGTAGCTGTGTGATATATATTTTTTCTTCCAATTTAATGGAGAAATAATGAACATAGATATTTTCACAATGAACACAAAAAAATCAGAAGAACGAAGTAATATATAAAATATAGTTCAACACCCTTGAACGATTTTGAAAAATAGAATAAAATAAAAAATATATTTTCTTATAAGAAAATTTAAACTTTGTTTGAATTTTTTAAGCATTTTAAACCTTAATATTTATATCAAATACATAATTTAAAATTAATTAAGCAAAAAATCGATATTTGGCCGAAATCTTAAGCCGGTTGAAAATATAAATTATACTAGTAAATACTATTTATTTTTAAAAATAGCATTTCTTTAAGTGAGTGAAATATAAAAATTAAATTTAAATTTTCATCCATATTTGTTTTTATTCATATAAAAATAAATTTGTATATATTTAAGAAAAAGCTTTATAAATGAGGGTTGAAAAATTGCTAGTAAAATCAATACTAACATTTTCTTTAATAAAAATATCTTTAAATTTATTTATTAAATTTCCATAATTGTCTATTACAAGTTAAATGGTTTAAAACAATGTTTATGCTTATTGTTGTAGTATTTAAAATAATTACTTTTTCTTTTAATTGTAACCATATTTTTGATAATTTTTATACATATAATTTTTTTTTTATTTTTATAATTTATACAACTTTTTTATGTGTATTCTTTAGCACTCTTATTATTTTAGTTTTTTAATAATTTTCTTTTTCTTTATTTTATTATAATACATGTATACGGCTAACGCACCCAAATAATACTGAAATCCCTTTTGGTTAAGCTTAGCTAACTAAGCGGTATAATTTATATGTGGAAACAGATTCATATGAATCTGTGCTGGTTTTTTATTTGTCATTTAAGGGATGCTGTATATGTTTTTTAGATATTGAAACGAAATAAAAATATTTAACTCTCAATAGGATTTAAAGGAGCATGCGCTCGCTCTCAAATTATACAAATAGGTATGAAAAATTTTAACGAAACCAATAACTCTCTTTACTCCCTTAAATGAAAAATTCAATTCAAGTAATCCCAAGAACAATGTGGTCAATATATAGAGCGAAAATGTAGAGAGTTTTATGTTTGTTTTTGATTTTTTGGTATAATACTTTTACAGTGCAAAATTTTATAAAAACGCTGTATTAGCAACAGTAATTCTTTCTATTTTAAGTATAACAGTTTAATATTCTCCACAAAATAACTTTGTTATATTTTGAAAGCTGCCAGATTTTACCATTTATGGAAATTTTTTTTAACACAAATAGTGTCGGTCCAGGATACCAGCGCAGCGACACTAATTTTTCTCTCCCCAAAAATTTAACCCAGAATAACGGCGCACGACGCAGCGCGCTAATTCAGTGATGTCTATTTTTCAGAAATGTAGTAAATTATGCGCCAAATTAAAGTAAATAGTATAGTAAATTCGAAGTTAAATATTTGATAAAATAAGTTTTTTGTGTCAAGATCAAAGTGTTTAAAATCTATATAATTTCTAAAGTTTACTCTAAAAATATTAAAATTTATATATATATATATATATATATATATATATTGTTTTTTTTAGTTTTTTTATTTTTATAAATAATGATTTTTCAAGTTATACTTTTATAACATCACGTAGTTGTTTTATACCATTTAAATTTTCTGTTTAATAACTTTTTTTATAAGCTTCGATTACTATTTCATTTTTTAGTATATGAAACAGTACACTCTTGTTTACAAAAAAAAAAAAACTAGCCAATCCTAATGAGCGTGTGTGAGCAAAATTACGAGAATAAGAAATGTCACTCTGAAAATAAAATAAATTCTATTCCACAATGACAGTGAGTAGTGTAGTTATCTTTCAAATTTTTATGAAAATGTCGCTGTTTCTGTTGTTCTGCTCCGTCACTTAAATATAAAGTTTGTATACGAAATAAATTAGTCCCACATAAATTTTTAAATCCTAGCAATTCTATTGATACATTTTTATCAGCATTCTTTACTGAGATCTATTTACTTGTCTGGTTCAATCAATCAACACTTTTAAGCAATGAAAAGTCATTTGGCTACGTTGTTGTTCCTAAGTATTCTAGTATGTATATAAGGGTCGGTCAATTGTTTTTGTCAAAAGACGTATAGCAAAAACGTAATCTATGAAGAATTCTATGAAAATATCCTCAAGAAACTATGGGTCTAAATATACACAAAAATGCACTAAATAGTTCTCTGAATGATCAAAATCCCATTGTGAAAAAATTTGTAAATATTTATTTTTTTTTTTTTCATAAAATACTCAAAAAAAATTTTTTTTTTTTTTTCATAAAAAGCTCAACAAATTTGAAAATATTCTTTCATAAAAAGCTCAAAATTTCGAATCTAAACTTTTTTGGCCTAAATATATGGGAGCAAGGTTTTAATTTTATACCACTAGTTTCTTACAATAGTTTTCTTAAAATCTCATCCAAACAATTTGACCCACCCTAGTATATATATTAGTCATAGACCAAACACTAAAAAATATTTCGCTACATTTCCATGAAGAAATTTTAAAATTTATTTTATTAAGCTTGAGAAACAATTAATTTATGCTTAGGGTTTAGAAGGAATGTAATAAAATTTTATTATAACCAGGGCAATCAAAAATGTGAGCATTTAAAATTCTTTAAAAATCAGAAAATATACCCTTAAAATGTAAAAATATGTCCTTAAAATGTTACTTTTTCTGGATAAATATGAAATTTTGTACCTTTCATGCAAAAAGTGTCTTGATTTCGATTAACAATTGCTAAGAAAATATATTCAGGAAATTTCAAAATTTCTACCAATTTATAAAATGAAAATAATTGAGGAATTAAATTTGAAAAACGTTAAAAAATGCAAAATTATGCTCTTTAGTAAAAATGCAAAAATATACCATTTAAAGTGCCAAAATATGCTCTAAATAAGTATTTTCACTGAAATTATAACAAAATATGCATTTAAAAAATATGCAAAATATACAAAAATATGTTGTAACAAATCGATGGCAAAATTTTTAACATTATTCAAAAATGACATATGTATATCTAACAGTTTGTTTTATTTGAGGCACAGAAAAAATATAATATTGCATATTTTTGGTTGCCCTGATAATAACAATGCAATAACTATCTTATCGTTTTGACCATGTAAACCTAGACGTTTTTATTAATTTCAATAAATTCTTTATTAAAAGGTTAATGACATTGCTGCACACATTCATTCAATACATATTCAAGCACATTTGCATATACTCGTACCAACCACTAAAGTCATAAGTATGTAATTTCTTTAATCAAATTGTGTTAAATTTCACAATCTACAATTCGTCGCATACGAAACTTTAATGAGGAGCTTGAGGAGTTTTTTTTTCCGTCATTATTGTTTTATCATTTTTGTACACTTTATTTATGTCCAAGTATACAATATTTACGTTTACGTTTTTATTTCATATAAACAACAAGTGTTATTGATTTGAAAAATAAGAAAGAATAGTATTAAATAAAACAAAAAATCCCATAAAGTTGACCATTTAATGGTTTTGATTTCGAAAGTAACACCAAACTTTACTTACTAACTTATGTGTGTGTTTACTTGTTTGTATGGGGTTTATAACCGAACAAAAGTATGCAAACAAAAAGTTCCCTACAGTTCTGATAGAAACCCTCTTTGACAAATTATATTCAATATATATATATATATATATATATATATATTTTTTTTTTTTTTTTTTTTTTTTGATCAATTGGCTACTTTGCATCTTCTAGTAGTTATAAGATTTAGACCGGCTACTATAATAATTCTTTGTAATCTCTATAAAATGGTTATATAAATAATGCCTATCATTCCATTGTAATATTATATAAAGAAATGTCTCCAGTTCAGGAACAGTCAGCAGAACTGTTGGGCCAGAAACAAAAATATTTATATACAAAACTCATTTTTATACAATGTATCGTGTTACAGTTTTGAAAATAATGTTTATGTTGGTTATACAATCAACATACGAATATACTCCCACTACATCATCATCTCTCTTTTTAAGCTTAATAGTGATGTCACCCGTTATTTGAATACAAAGAAATATTTCAACTTAATGTTGGCCACATTCCATAAATATCATTTGGAGAGATTAAGAGAGAAGACCAAGAATAAATATCAATATAAAATCATTCAATATCATGTGACTAAATGATTTTGATTGATAAGTGTGAAAATTTTAATAAATATAAGCTTTTTTATAGTATTAATTTCCGAAAAACTATGAGTCAAAAATATTTTCTAAGGATATTTATGGTAACTTCCAAATATTCTGCAAGTTGATTTAGGTAGAAAATTTTTGAAATTACATGGTATAATTTAAGTTAAATACATATGAATTTCAAGCCGCTATTAATTTTTTTATTATGAATAAATATGTAAATATGCAGGGCAACCAAATATACATATTGTCAACTAAAATGCAAAAGACCCTAAACACTAAAAGATCGAATGATGGTTTTTTTTATTGAATTATGATTTACTAATCCAAAAAACATCTACACAAAAAATTTCATATTCATATCCTCAAGAATGACATCAATATTAACAAAAGTCAAAAGGCCGCAACATCAACTTCATAAACAAAACAGCTCTAACATTAGTTCCATTTAAGAAAAGCTTGTTTTGCAGAGTGTTTTATGTTCTATGCTTTTGTTTTAAGAGAACGATTAAAAAAAAATACTTGTTTAATTTAAAAATTTTGGTTACGGCTTTTTTGCATTTTCATAACGCTTCTACTGTAAAAAATTAAAAAGTTTTGTTATGTCCCTTTGCATTTTGGATGACGATTTGCAATATAATACTTTTTGAATATTATTTATCCATTCAGGAAAACTATGAATTTTTTTGATATTTTTTAAGATTATATTATGAGTTTAACAGACCAAACATATTTTCTTTTATAAGTTTATTTTATTTTGAGGTTTATTTTAATTTGATGCTTCAGAGCATATTTTTGCACATTTTATAATAAAAATGCAATTGCTAATCAAAACTTAATATCTAAGGGCAGAAGTCACTAAAAAGTTTGGATTACACCAAGCAGCTGAGGTAGTATTGTGCTAATACTATTTATCATTTCTATACGTGATGTCTTTCGATTTTAACAAAATTTGTACGCAACGACAAATGCATTTGTCGTTATATCTCACATTTTTAATTTCAAAATTATATATTTTTAAAAAGTAAAAAAAAAAGAAGAAAACGAAATAAACTCGTGAATTTTCGCAATTTCACGAAACTGAAAACTGAATTCGATAAATAGTTCATTTGAGTTTGCGTATGGAGATTTAAAGGCGTCAGTTAAAAAACAATATTATTTTAATAATAACTGCACATATATATATTTTTTTCAATTTTATGTTATATTTTGAATTTTTAAAGCTATTTTTTAGGCGCGAAATCCGCCCTCTACCAATAGCTGTTTTGCAAGAAAAATTTAATTTAAATTTTAATAGGATTTTTTATTGTTAAGAAATAGTTCCTTTGAACAAGGTATTTTACAAAATTCTGAATAGGATTTTTAGCATTTCCGAGAATATAGTTATCCGATAATTTTTAAAATTTCTTCAAGATGTTCACTTTTCTAACTTCCTTGATTTTTTTTCATTTTAACCAAATATTTTTATATTGAAACTTTGTAGTAAATATTTTTATATATTCTTTAGTACGAAACTAATAAATTTTACTGAGAATTGTTAAATTTAGGCAAAAAAAATTCAATTAGTATTAATTACATGCAGACATATACAAATTTATAAAATTTACTTACATTTTAAATAATTAAAGCTCTTGAACGCATTTTTATAAATTGGATTATTGAAAATAAAATTTTCAACAACAATAACAAAAAGGCACATTCTGGCAAAGGCAGAAAGCAAAGGCATCTCAATTGGATGTGGTTATTTATTTGTTAGTTTGGAATAAATAACACGTTTCCAGAGCTGAACTCTGATTCAAGAACTCTTCAGACAATGCGATATTCGTTTTTCGAAATCGTATTGAATAATTGAGATTTTGAATCTATGTTACGGCAAGGAGTTTTTTGTATAGGCACGTTTGTGGTGATGACGATGAAACGTTTTCAAACTTGTACGTAAGAAAGTTTAAAAAACGTTCTCATATAATATAACAATTATACTTTAACAAAAGAATTTTTAAACAAAACGAAGCAATATAACAGTTTAAAATTTAACAACTATTTTTTTCTTTTTTTTTTATAAACTATATAACGGATTTTAGGTTTTTTTTTGGGGGGGAGGGGGGTTTAATTGTCCATTTTATAAATCGACAATTTCAGGCTGCAACGGTGTGTAAGGCACTCAAAATTATAAAATGTTTAAAAGTTCAAAACATTAACGAAAAGAAAAATTTTAAAATAATTTTTAAAGTTTTTTTTTTCTTTAAAAAAGGCACTTGTTTTTTTGAAAAAAGCTAGTTATTTAAATCGTATACATAAGGCACTTTATGTTTGTTTTATTTTTATTTTTGTTAAAAATTTCACTTCATTTTGTAAATTTTAATAAACTTTTTGGTTTTTGCAAATATTTTCACATGTAGAGATGTTGTGATGAAAAGAATTTGTTAAGCAAATTTTAAAGGAACACTTGACTTTGAAATTGACTTAAGTTATTTTAAGTTTAATTTATTTCTTTGTTAATGTATGTACTGCTGCGAAGTCCTTTACTATTTTGGATGGCTGATGTCTTTTCCGATCTGTGGTTAGGCCTAGAATGATGTGTTTTACTGGCGACACATCGTGGGTTTCTGTCTGAAAAATTCAATCATCCTACTAGTCCTCAGTAAATGACGACGTTAAACAGTCGTCTAGTATGACACAAACTGCGCATGCTCCACATTAATATAAAATGAATGTACTTACGATTCATACGTAGTCCTAAAGCTATGTATTTACCATACATAAGCAACATGATGTTGAGTTGAGCTATTAGAAAGATCCTGTAAAATAATGCTACCATATAGAGTTAGAGTGAAAAATGAGCATCACTCGTTTAAATGTCATTTCAACTCGTACACATTGAGATCAATGTTATTTTTGCAAAATCATATAATAAAAATGAGTTAAATTATTTGAATTCTAGGGTTAATAAATATTTAGATATAGTTCATAAATATAAATTTCTTTAATAAAGCAAAAAAAAAAAAGACAAGTGTTTTCAACAAAACACAATAAACAGCAGCCCTTATATGTTACAAGGGTGCTACTGAGCTGCTGTTTTATATATAAACACTCAAAAAGGGGAAATGATAATTTCGTATAAGTGAGTGAGTGCTTTTGAAAGATTTTGAGTAAGTATTGGTGCTTTCACAATATTGCAGTAATGCTGACATCATAAACATCAACATCATCACGTGAAAATCTCCAACTGTGTTACATTTTGTTGCCAAGTGTGTGGAGTCGAGTAGCTCCTTAGGACAATAGAATTACATAACCGTAGAAAATTCTTCAGTTGTTTTTTTCATCTTGGTATTTTTTTTTTATTGATTAACATGCAAAAATAATAAAAACTACTACAACACTAATATCTTTTTTTTTTTTTTTTTGCAAAATTTAGTTGTTAAGGAGTAAGATGTTAAAAAGAAGAGAAAAAAAAAACAAGCAAACAGCAGGACTGTTTAGCTTAACACGTTTAATCTATTAATACCCTCAACGATTTAGTCGATTTTCATCTAATTAGTTTGTCAATTTTCAATTTCAAAACATGAAAATACACTTTTTTACGAAATGACAACAATTTCTTTTGAACATAATGATCCATTGATTAATGAAATTTTAAGGTTCATTTCATTTTCTTTTTTATCAAATTAAAAAAAATAATAATAACATCAAACTGGGAAAATGAATACTTTTTCAATATTAAAATAATGTTGTCGAGCTGGAAATTAATTGAGATTAATATCAAGCATGTTAATCAAAAAATGAATTTTGTAAAGGAAAAAGCCTATAACAATTTAAATATTTTCGAACTAAATTGGAATTGGACCCAATAAGCACAAATATTTAGAAAATTATTGGAAAATTTTACTGGAATTCAAATTGAATTGAAATAAAAAATTATTTAAAGCTTGAAATAGCCTTGAAAAAGTTTACAATTTTTAAGTAAAATACATTTGTCTTCAATTTATAGTTTCATTTTAGTGGAGAACTGCATTGAAATAATGTTTAATTATGTTTCTAAAAAAATAACATTCTCACAACTTAAAAAGTACAACTAAGTGGATATTTGGCACTTTTTTGGATGTTATTAACAATTACTTCCAAAGAACAATTACTTCAAAATCAGTGAATAAGAATAATAAAAAGAACTTATGCAGCTCTTTTCAGCACTAAGTACTTTCTTCCAATGACAGCACAACGCTAAAATTATAAATTTTTCAGATCTTTTTCAGTTTTTTTTTGCTGGGTCAATCGTTGAAAAATTTTAAAAATAACATTGCTACAAAGGATTTCACGAAAGACTTGAACTTTACTGAAATACTCTAGTTTCAGAGAATGGCACCACTCGTTAGAGAAACTTCCAACATTGGTTTGTAAATTAAAAAAAATGTAAAAGTATTAGAAACTTAGAAGTTTGTTGGTAATGAGCTAATCTGTCCGCCTGGATATTGTCGATTCGATTCCTTTTAAAGACTCTTGTCTGTTTCACTGTAATGGGCTATTAGCTAGCGTTACACAAATTTTTTATTCCTTTCGAACGAACAAAATTTTAAATTTAGAATAAAAAATTATTCAATAAATTTTTAATGATTAATCGAATAATTAAATAGCTTTGTTAAATTATTATATTGTACTCACTTAAATGCCTTTTTGAAATTATAAATTTAATAATTTTTGTTTAGTTGGAAAACCCTGTCGAAAATTATTAAAAATTCCGTTAGGATATATAAATTTGTAAACCACGTGTTAATAAATTTCGGGTAAAAGCCTTTTACGGACACTGAAGTAACAATAATATTTGGAAAATATTAGAATTGCTTTTCTCAAGATTTAATCAAACGACTTAGTTAGAATAAACAGGAGGCGTATAAGTTTTTCTTAAATTCTGGAAATTTTCCAGCGCATATTAATTTTTTTTTTTTAAATATTCTACAAAAAGTGAAGCAAAAGTATATGTAAATATTTTATTTTTGAGATTTTTTGTTTATTTATTTTTTGTTTTATTTATTTCAAAAGTTATTTTAATGATTCAAGTGATGTGGAAATAACAGAAGATTCTGAAATGTATTACGACGATTTGTTAACTGAACTCAATCAATAAATAATATTAAAAATTTTTTAAAATTGATTTTAGAAATATTGATGATCAAGAAAGAACGCCCGAAAAAGGGCAGTTTTCTGCCAAACTGCATTAAACCATTTATCGATCTCAGTTTTCAGTTTCGCAAAATTATGAAAGCTAGCGATTTTATTTCGCTTTTTCACTTTCTCAAATGCATTTGACTTTTTGACATATTTGGATCATCGGGAGAGGTTTTTGTTTAAAGAAAACACATAGTTTTTATGAACAAAAAAATTTGTGTGTTTGCAAAAATTTTCAAATTACAAAATAATACACCCCAAAATTCCTTGCTAGGATATTATACCATTATTATTAAAAATTATTTAATTTTTTCTTATTAATTGGGATGGAAAACTTCTGAAATAATTGTTTTAACAATTTTAGCCAGAATTTGAATCATAGGAAACTTTCAGATTGTATCTTAAGACCGTTATAAAGTTAAAACTTCCACAAAAGTTATACGTAAGGGTCTCTATATTGTAGCACAAACCTCTTCAATAAATCCTCGTACAATTTTTGGAACTCTGAGACTTTTTCGGATGATATTATTGAGACCCATAAATTATGATAGGAACAATATAATATATAAAAACTATAAAAATGTCATTTTATTGTAAAAACAAGAATCTATATAATGAAAAAAGATGTAAAAAACGTTTAAAGGTGATTGAAAGGAAAAAATCCTCACATTATATGAACATAAGGCGTTATGGTAATAAGTCGTACTATGTGAGTGCCTTTGGTCGGAATGGTTATGGTTTTAATGAAAAGAAAAATGTGAAGTTTTTGTGCTAGGATTTATTGAAAATAATCATGGGACCATAATCTGAGTAAAATATTCCATTTTTATAGAGAGTTTGGAAGGATAACGACTTAAAACATTCATCAAGTGGCCCTTATAATATAATATAGAAGTTTTAAAATAATCAAGTATATCCTATAATATAAATTCTATCTAAAATCCCTAAATAGATCTAAGCCAATAATGTAAAAAGCATTTTCGCTTGTTTAGTAATGAAAAAATCATAATTTTTAATAATAACATTATAATATCCTACCAAGGACTTTTAGGGTGCGTGTCTCCGCTATGCTAGGAATAATCAAGAAAATTTAAAAATAATTATGTCCTTTCACGCTGTTATTGCATTTCATTAACTTTTCGTTTTTGCGAACACCTTTTTTTATTGTCCTCAGAAAAATATGTGTTTTCTTCATAAAAACTTCTTAAAATTTTTGTAATCTATAAAATAATAAATTCCCAAAACATAGCAATTTACTGATTTAAATGTTTTTTAAAGAGCTACAAAATATTTGAATTTTAAGAGTCCATAAAATTCGAATTAACTTTAAAAAATTCTTTGGACATTTATTTAGTTTTTATTTAGAAATTTTGTAATTTCCTATACACATATTAGCTTTGAATAGCTTTAAGCAAAAGAAAATATATTTTTTATCAATTACTAATAAAAATCAAGTTATTTTTAGCATAAATAGTAGATAAATTTAAAATTTAACCAGAAAAAAGTAAAATTTTAAGATGATATTTTTTAATTTTAAGAGCATATTATTAAACGAGAGTAAAGAAAAAATAGGAAATGAGTATCTATGAGCCAAATTGTTGCGGAAAATTTTTGGTAAGATTTCAATGAAATCCAAGTAGAAAAGAGACTCATGCATGCTGCAGTGTGTCACGGCGCAGAAAAAAATAAAGGGTGATACGTAGTGTTTTTTGTCATTTTTTAAAGGCTATAAAATCCCTAGTTTTTGCATTATAAAAAATCCCAATGTTTGCACTATGAAATTACCCAATTAAAGGTGATTATCTATACTTTTGACTTGAATAAAAATGAATTTTGAGTTTTTATCCACTTTGGAATAATTTGCAATTTTGTTTCATAACCTCACTTTTGATTCACAGAGGCTTTCTGTTAAATTCAAAATGTTTGTACAACATTTTTAAGTATCGGAGATCTATTAAATCCAGATTTATTTGGATCATAAAATGCCTTTAAATGCCTAAAATCTTTAGCATCAAAACTACACTAATTGAAATTTGGCATTTACTACAATGATTGATCGCTGGACATAGCCAAATAAATTAAGTTCTTGACAATCTTTACCATGGTACGTTCCTGCTATATTAATTGGTACAAATTGGTATAAATATCTCTAAAATTTAGAAATTATCCGTAACATACCAGGAAATAAGCAGCCGAAAGTAATTTAAAAAAAAATAATGTCTAAATAAATATATCTTGAGACTTGAGTTGCCATAAATAACACAGAAACTTGAGCTATCATGCTCAAAATAATTTCTGTACACCAGGTTTTACAATACTTTTTAATTTATTGATCAATTAAGTTCAATATCTAGAAGGAATTCAGATGTTCATTTATTATTATACAAATTCATACAGTTTTTAAGATAATTTACTCTTATTTGTATTATAGTGATCTCGTGATTATGTTTCAGTTCAATTTTGTGCAAAAATATTTTGCAACTCTTAATTTCCTAACAATAAATTCTACAAACTTTTATAATAAATTAGTCAAATATGCAATTTGTTAGAACTAACTACTTTTTCATTTAATAGTAAATTTTAAATATATAATTCTTTCTCCCAAATGTACACGTAATAATTATAATTGGTATCATTTTAAATTAAACCATAATTTTTACCCAAAATGTACAACAATTGTTGTCTCCTTTCTTCCTATTTTTGTAACAATTTAGTAGACCAGTATATTTTTCACACATATTATTTGGACTTATATCAGTTGGGTGAAAATGAAAATGACAAAAAACACTTCGGACCACCCTTTAGTATATTTTGTTAGAATTTTTTGGATACCAGTGTTGCAGTCCACTACTCTGCTTTTCAATTATCGGTATGACTGACTTTTGAAACTGACAAGTTAGTTACTTAAATTGTTTTTTTTTTACATTCAGAAATTTTTATAACAATAAATTAGTTTAAAAATGCAATAAATATAATTATTTTATTTAAGTATTTCATAAATTAAAAGTTGTTATTTTTGGCATCCAAAAAACTTTTCATTAAATATTTACTTTAAAACATTTATTTAACTTAGAAAAAACCTTAATATTTTATGTTCAAATAGAAAAGAAATGGTTGTAATAGATAGAAACATTTATCAACCAACAACACACTCATAAAGAATCATCCATAAAATCTCAATTGGCGCGACAATGTGGCGCCAATCTACCATTTTGTTTTTCTACGTAATTCGGTAAATAATCTTGGTATGTATGTTTATCATTTTTTTTTTTTAAGGATATATAAATACTTTTATATAAAACTATGTACAACACATACATACTTGACAGTTGAAACAGAAAAAAAGTAGAAACTAATAATAAAAATGTAAGCGCCATTTTGGAGACTTTAGAAAAATGAATAAACATTGATAACTATTTTATTTGTAAGTACATACATACATATACATACATACATACATATGTGTGGGAAAAGTATTAATAATTGTCAACGTTTAAATACATTATTTTTACTCTGAATTTGTATTGTAAAAATTTAATTAATTTTATTAATTAAAAAAAAAAAACGCAAAAATAAGGAAAATAATATATGTACATAATTACTATGAGAGAAGCCTTTTACATTTTTCGAAAAACGAATAAAAAGACGACATTATTGTTTACTAGAGTAGTATTCATGTCGGTCAATACCTTTTCCGAGTCTAAGCTAGAATTATCGTAGTGGAATGAAATGATCCATGTTCGGCAGTTAATTTTTTTTACTTCTTGGAAGACATTCGACAAACAAATGATTGCATACCATTCGCAAATAACTATACTTTGATATTCCAAAAGTATACTAATAAAAAGTCCGAATTTCTTTAGAAGCCGTTTGACTTTAAATGCTTCGAATGAGAGCAACTTTTATGGGGTTGCGCAAACTTTAAAGGAGTAATACTGCTGACTGATCTTTTGTTTCGGAATCATATGCATATATTAAAATTTCAACATCTGTAACATTCCCATAAGCATGTTTTCAAGAACATAGTTCAAATTTTTTCCTCGATTCCCTGCAAAAATCAACGTGCAACTATTTCAAACGATTGTAAAAGAGAAAAACTTTTCTGTATGATCGGATATTTATGCAATATTTAATACTTTTAGTGGAAATAGTACTCAGGAATTTTTCGATCTCACAATACATCACAAGTTGGTGTTGCATAATCAGTGCACGCATCAGCGTTTTTTTTTTTTAGCAAAACAACCGTTTTTAGAAGAGCTTCACAAAATTTATTCTGAAGCCGACAGTGTCCATGATTTAATGTCCATGTGTCTATGATTCCGCCTACCAGCGATATAAGATGGATGCCTATAGAGCTTAATTTTTAAGGGTTGATTAGTTTAAAAATATATTTGTTTTCAATTAATCCATATCCAGTTATAGAAAATCATTTCATAAAAATTTTTAATTGTAAAATTAAATTTTTTGACGAAATCGATTTTTAAGTTACTTTTGGAAACAGAAATAGCCCTCATATAAAAAAATTTTCTGAGAACGTAAGACCTTATAAGCATCATAATTAATGATTCCGATGTCAGATTTAACATATGTTGCATAGTTTTGCCATTTTCAAAACATAAATAGCACCCCTCGGTAAAAATCTGAAAATTCTTTGGCATCAGTCTTGTAATCAATGTAATTAAGAATTTATCTTAATCATAGGGAATTCTTTGATATTTAAATATGTTTGTATATCGATTTTAATTATGCTTAAAAAACTGTAAATTTAGCACAAATATGCTGCAATACTCAAATAAGTCATTAAAATTGGCTTGAGATACTTTTCTCAAAAAAAAAAAAAAAAATTTGCATATTTTATTAATTTTTTTAATGCTGATAAAGTTTTAATTTTTTTACTTCTTCTGAAAATGTCAACTAATAATATTTCCACTCACCTTTTTTTACTTAGTGTTGTTGCAAGTTGTCCTTAAAGGATAATCCAAAATATAAATGTGTATTTAATTCAAAATCCTTAAAGTATTTGTCGTTCGTTTAAAAGAAAAGGTTGTTTGTGTATCAAATGGATGTGTGGTCTGTAATTAAAGAGAAAACGTAAAAAAATAAGTTTTGGCAAAAATTATTACTATTATTAATAAAAAAAATAAAACTATTTAATAGAAAAAATTTTTACTTTTATGTATTAAATTTCTATTTATTAATTTATGTTTGTTGAACCACAAAAACAAACTCAACTTTCTATAAATGAATAATAGATGAATGATCAATTGAAACAGTTGCTAAACTAAGTTCAATATTCGAAAACCACTATATTCCAACCGCAACAGTAGCTGTAAAAATTAAACAAAATAAAATCTGTCAATCACAATGTAGATTATTTTTCTCTTATCTTTATATTAAAATTATTTACACTAGAATAAAATCAGAGATAGATTTTGTCTCTTTTCTGGAAATTTAGCAAAAATTTCTTAAGAGTTTTATCAGAGATCAGTTTATTAGTAAATGTGAGAAAATAAAAATTAATTTATCAAATTAATGACAAATTTGCTAAATGTTAATTACTTTTATTACATCTTAAAATGATAAAGTTTTTTGAGAAAAATGCTTTGTTTTATTTTAAGCAAATATTTAAGTGTATATATTTAAATTTGACTTAAATTCTCAAAATAATCACAGCATAGATAAACTTCTTTAGAAGTGAAAACGAATTTAAATTTAGAAACCCTAACTATCTAAGATCAAGTGGAAACAGAAAATGTCAAGAAACAATTTAAAAGCAAATTGCTTAATTCCTTAATCATGTAAAGACAAAAGCACTGTGAAATTGTTCACGTTTTTTTAATATCCAATATGTCTACATTTGAATCAATTTGTAATATTTTTGATACACAAACATGTGACCAGAAGAGTTGTTTTGGTTTTAACGAAACTTAAAGAGAAAAGACGCCTTGAAAGCTAATTAATTCTGCTGGAGTATAGGCCATGAAATCTGCTTTAATACAGCTAAACAGAAACGACTAGGTCAAATGCAAACTACAACTTATTTCTGGTCCTTCGAATCAGATGCTAATTTTCCAATAGCTTCAAATTGTGTTCTTCAAAACTGCACCAGAGATGGGATAGTTTACAAACTCTACTTTCGTAAAGCCAAACAGAGATATCAAGGACAAATATTGATTGTAACTAGTTAATGGTTCTTTGAATCGAATGGCGATTAACGACTATAAGATCTCTAACTTGCCCAAACATCTAGTGCTGCTCCTTAAAATTACACATTTGCAAGATGGCGACCATCTTTAGGTTTATGTTTTAAGAAACTCATTATTGTTGGCGGAGTCTATTGCGGCACAAAAAAATACGTATTCCATTCTGCTGTTGTCTAATTATAGTCCACATAGTTTCCCTTTGTACCGCTAAATACAAACAAGGTCAATAATCGATTGCTATTTGTTTACTGGTTAAAGAAAATTTCTATAAAGTCCTTAAAATCCGAATAAATTTTTAACACAATTCAAATTAAATTATGAAAAAACATCTAGAGGACGACAACGTCTCCAGAAGAAATTATGAAAAATAAAATAAAACGCATTTTTAAATGATATTACGAATATTTATATTTAAACAAAACAACGGTAAAAATATCAAAGGTAATGCAATATTAATAAAGTATTGTTCATACAAACAAGTAAGAATTTTAATATTCAATTTATCCGAATCTACTATACCCATCATCTACAAATTTTGTATATAGGAGGTGGGTGGAAACGTAGGCAGATGGTGCCCACTTTTGATTTCCGAGTTTATATTGATTCTTGAACTATTTTTTCGAAATTCCATTGCGGCAATAGCTTCGTCGGAAAAATATATAACGGAACATAAGATGGACAATAATTTTTCTAGTAATTATCCCATAACTTCTTGGTTTATGATTTTGCCACTTTCAATATATTATATAAAACAAATATTTGAGCCAAATCTAGATCGTCTTAGAATATATTTACTTTATGATGTCTTACATTAATATTTCGATATGTTACACACGGAATGACAAACCCAATATACCCCCATCTTTTTTAAAAGTAGATATAAAAACAGCAAACCATATAAACTCTTATTTCTACTTCTGAGTATATACTCTTTAAATATTTATTATATATAAACGAACTTATAAATACAAAAATGTATTAGAAAGTGTGTATGTATGTTTGGTAATAAAATAAATAGAAGACCAGAATGTGGCCTTGCTACCAAATAAGTGCAAGAATGTGGTACATCACCATCATTACCACAATCATCACCAAAACAACTAACCAAGAAATATCATAGAAATAAACAATATCTATGGATAAGATGCATTTATGTATACTCGTATAGATACTTGGGATGTACAACTAACTATTGAACTAAGTATTGTTTTTCTATTTTTTTTTTTATCATCTA
This sequence comes from Protocalliphora azurea, assembly GCA_932274085.1. Lineage (NCBI taxonomy): Eukaryota > Metazoa > Arthropoda > Insecta > Diptera > Calliphoridae > Protocalliphora > Protocalliphora azurea. The sequence continues at coordinate 151,982,193 of OW026522.1, forward strand.
ATACTTAGTTTGTTCCTTTATCTTTTATATTACATAGTGCGTATTTGTAAGTATATTTCTACATATACGTGTTTGGGTTGTTTTACCTCAAACCAAAACATAAACCACTAACCAAATGTCAAACAAATAAACAACAATCAAACGATTGAAAAACTTACAAGTGAGAAAATAAAATAAAAAGAAACAAGAGAATGCGGTACAAATCCTTAATTAGTAAAAACTAAAGACACAACAGCAGCAAATAAAAATAACAACAAATTAAAGTGGTCATGCTGATTGACACAAACATCATCTTCGATATATTTTTACTACAAATGTTGACTGTTTGCATTTATGATTATTATATGTTTATTTTGTATGTGTAACACTGACATAGGCGACTAACTGGCTAGGAGACAATAAAAAAAAACATTTATGTATCTTAGTATTCGTAACAAAATAGTAAATAAATATTTTAGTACATTTTTTTTTTGTACTAAAATATTATATTTATTTACTATTAACTAAAATAGTAGTGTATCATAAGAAAATATGTTAACATTTTCGAAGCAAAAACTGGAGACATATAGTTCAACCATTTGAGTTTGTACATGCAGAGCAAAAACATGGTTACAGCATGATCACTACAACAATATTATGTTCCCATTGTTAATTTTACTGAATTTTAATAACTCTGTGTTAATGATAACAATGATTTTGATTCAATCTTGTCATTTAATGTTTACACTCAATAAGATTTTTAATATGATTGACTGCAAAATTTATATGTTTTTAAATATTTTTATCAGAAACAAAATTTTATTAATATGTAAGATATCATTACTTCTACAACCATTAAATATTTGCAGTCTTTTTTCTTGTTCTTAAACCATATTCTGTTTTTAAACCATATTAATATTATTATTCCTATAACAATAAAATGTTACAAATAAATATAATATTTATCCTTTTCACAAACTTCGTGGAAAATTTTAATACTTGTTTGTTTTTAAATATATGTATATTTTTTTAATATTTGTTTTCTAACTTCAATGTAATTTTCATTTAGTTTATATATGAATAAATATAAATAGATAAGGTTTGGTTATACAATATGAAAATCTTGCATTTGAACTAATATATATATATATATATATATATATATATATATATATATATATATATTTATATATATAATTTCTATATAATTTTTCAATAAAAATTTTATAAAAATAATAATAATTTTTATTAATATATGATAATAATAATAATACGATAAGATTGGATAACTGTATGCTAACATGAGGTAATAATATGATAAAATGAAATCACAATATGAAAATATGGTATAATAATATAATGAGATTGTTCAATTATAATCTCAACTATAATCATAACATGAAAACGATATTTTTTCTTTGCGTGTAAGAAAGAAAAAATCCCATATAACAGTAATTCAATACGAGGGGATACTTAAAAGTTGTGCGATCAGACTAGTCAATTATTAGAAAAATGGACGTTACCACTAAAAAAAATAAAAAATTATAAGGAAAATATTTTCTACTTATCATAACTCACAGCTGAGATTTTATTGAATTTTATTTGATACTGTTTTCTCTTCAAAGATAATTGCAAGATCAAGCAAAGACAAAGAATTTTTTGTAAAACAAAATGTTTGTCAAGTGCGACCATAGTTTCATACTTTTAGAGTCTATGCAAAGTTTCTATATTTTCAAATAACTTTTTATACTTAAACAATTTCTTTGTAAAGATAATTTTTAATTCATAAAGCCAATATAGAACTGAATTTTGCCTTATATGAGAGTTTCCGTTAGCGTACATATTTTTTGGGAGATATCGGTGGAAAAATAATAATTGCAGTTACGACGAACACAAATTTTTTACATAACATTTTCGTTCATTCACCGATGCCAACATACTTGAACGAAACTTCGTACCCCTACGTGATCCGCAATGAGCCCTATCCTTTTTTCAAAAGACACATAGACGGACAGGCGGACATCGTTTTAGGTTTTCATGAGGATCCAGAATATATATATATACTTTATGGTGTTGTAGAACATTATTTTAACAAGTTACATATGGAATGACAAAATCAGTATGATCCCATTCATCATCTTTGTTAAAAAATATATACCAAAAAGTTTAAATTTTTAATTTTTTTCAAAAAAAAATCAAAGTTCGAAAAGTCAACAAACGGGGTAAAAGCCGGCCAATATACCATTCAAACATGTTCTATTTATAACCTCAAAATTTATTGATCATAGACAGTGGTATAAAAAAATACCATATGTTAAAGAAATGAAAAAATATATACAATTAAATTAAAACAAATTAAAAACATAAACAAAAATAAAAACATTTGCCAAATTTTCTATTTTTTTTTTTTTTCATCGTCATTTTCATTACAAATGTGTGATGTGAAATTAAAATTTTCTTTCTATGGCCTCACCTTCACCCAATCCATTTGATGATGAGAAATGAACAACAAAATCATATCACAAACACAAACATCGTTTAGCTTTTCTAATAATAATCATTATCATATTGTTAATGATGATGATCTTGGCGTTTTCACTATAGATGCTGATGTATGAGAGTCTGCATCATCGTACTTCTGGCTGATTCTCATTCTAAACAAACGATTTTAAGATGATTCATTTATATATATTTATTTTTATTTTTTTTTTTTTTTTTTTTTTTTTAGAAAAAAATAAATATATTTAATTTGTTTATAAAAATGATGACCAAAGGAAGTGCGGCAATATAATTTTTGCTTTTTTTTAATTAAAAAATAGTTTTATTTCTTACTAAATATATAACAACATTGCTAATATTTTTAATTTGTTTTTATTTTTTTATTGTCAATTGTGCTTTATCTGATAAGATTTTTAAATTTTTACTTAGGGTAACATTTAAATACTTAAGTATATGTACCACTCGATCGTAAAGCAAAGAATTTTGTTTATGCGAACGATAAGAATTTTACAACAAAAACAATAAACCTGGAGTTTAAATAATTGAAAGTTATTTATAGTTGTTCAGTATTAGTCATAATCTAAAAATGTATTTCAAAAGTGTTTTTTTCAGTATTACTATTAAGTCATACTTTTGAGATTTGCAAAGTCATACCTATAGGTCGCTATGAATATTTATGCATATGCGATTTGTTTAATTGACCAAACAAAACGGTAAAATTAAAATGAGGGAACGAAGCGACTGAGTTAAAAAAAAAAAACTCGGGAAACAATTATTTTTAAATTTCTTTTTAGTTAAACTTATGATTATTTGGTGAAGATTACTATTTTATTTATTTATTTATTTTGCTTAAACAAATTAAACTATCTTATGAAATTGATGTGTTTGTTATCCAGTTGGATTTTTCATTATTAATCGGACTTTTCATTAAAAAACCTTTTATAACTTAAAATTCACTTAATTTTTGATTGTTTAATCAAAATTCTATTTTTAACAAAAATTAAATTTTTTATTAAACATTTTATTTATTCAATAAATAAATAAAAACAAATTTTCCATTTTCGCTAAAAATTCGATTTTTCTTTGTAAATCAGATTTTTTTACTAAATTTTAAAAATTTTTGTGAAAAATTGATTTAAAAAAAAAAATTACGGTTTAATATTTAATTTTTGGTTAAAAATCGTAATTTTTATTCAAAAAATCTGATTTTTAGTAAAACAAAAAAGCGAAATTTTATAAAACATTTACAGCCGTATTCATAATAAAATTTTTTAATTTATAAAAGCTTTATAGAAAACATTTCCGTACAAATTTTAATAATAAAACTTTTATAAGTTTAAAGTTTTTATTATAAATAAGACGTCTAATGGTTTACTAAGATATAACTTTTTTTAGGCAAATAAGGAAGTCTAGAACTGGTTGTACAATTAATGCAATCAGAACCACTTCATTTTCTTTAATAATATCGCAATTCATGAAGTAGATCCGTATTATGATTCAAATTTGTTTTAAATAATGGTTTTGATAACTAGTACTTAAGAACTTCCACATCAATTCTTTGAATAAATTGCTGATGCTTTTTCTGTACACAAACAGAATAGAATCATTTATCAAATTCAGTTCTGGCGAAATTGCAAAACTCGCGATTTTATTTCGCATTTTTACTTTAAAAAACCAAAAAATCTCAAAATATTCGTATTCGTATTAAAATGATTTAAACGCAATTTAAATCCTTAAAATGCACAAAGTCTTCCCAGAAATATTGCTTTTTAAAATCTCATACTTTTGAGATTTTTAAAGTTTTTCTAAAAATTTAAAAACAATTTCACGAAACTTTCAAAATATGAAAATCTAAATACACTGGGTAAATGTTTGACCGTATTTTCATCGAATTATCGATATTTGTTAAACCAAAAGAGCAGCAAAAATAATTCTGTAGTAATTAGTAAGCTTGACCATACAATCATTATTTATTATTTATTATAAGTCTATATATAAACTCCTTACAAATAGCATATTCACTCAATTAATATTTGTTCGATTTATCAACATATAAAAATCAAATAATTGTTCGATTAAATTAAAATCAAGATTTTTTATTAAACATTTATTCGACAAAATTATGTCGATTAATCGAATAAAAATATTATAAAAATTTATTTTCTTAACTAGTTTTAAATGTGTTTTAATTGTAATTTTAATTTTATTTCAGATTTTACTTGAAAATAATTGTTGAAAAATTTTTTTAGAATTTTTAGGATGAAAAAGTGACACCACAATTTGGAATTTTGTTAAAAAATTGTATTTGGCAAAAAGAACCGAATATATGCCTAAATTAGGCTTATTTAAGTCTTTCTTGTAAATTAAGTTACTCGTATCTCAATTAATGTAAGCATATTTTTGATATTTTAAACTATTGTTTTTTTTTTTCTTAATAAAATACTACTAGAACACAGAATGCTTGTTTTATTTTTTAATAAGCATTGAAAAACCGAGTAAAATCTTAAGGTATAATTTACTCGAACAACTGGAGTAATTTAAAATATTTACTCGATTATTCGAGTAATTTAAAAACTGCATTTTTGAGTTATTTGATTAATCGAATAATGAAAAAGTCGAGTAAAATGAATACCCTACTTACAGACTATGAAAAACAATGAACAGTGAACATCATCCAACTTTCCCACAGCTCGTCAAAATGTTGTTTCCAATACTTTACAGCATCCAATCTAGCTCTCCACCACGTAATAATCAGTTATGGAGGAAATTGTAGTTTAAATTAGCTAAAGCTTGTAAGTATATTTATTTTAGATATGAAACCTAGGAATCAGTCTGATCAAAATTTGTTTTTTAAAAATATTAAAATATGAAAATTAATATGCATTACTAGGTGAAATATAACAACTATGCAAAAATATGCACCAACAAATCGATGTAATTAAAAAAGAAAAAGTATGATTCAGATATATAATTATCTCCCGTTGTCTAAGATTCTCTCTAGCATTTGTAATATGAAGTAATTGCAATTTCGCATACAATATACTTTAAATTTTCAAAATTATATTTACGATTGATAAAGTTTAATTTTAAAATAAATTTTATTTATCAGAATTATTTATTGCTTTAAATTTAAACATTTCCTAAGTATGTAAGTATTTGTTAATCAGTAATAGTAGTAATTCAATGAAATCTTGTTAACTTGTCTATAAAAATGTTGTAAATACCCAGTAGTTATGAATTAGTATTTTTGCTAACAATTTAGATAAGCAATTGGTTACTAATCAATCTACATGACAAATTATTTTAATGTTAGCTTGGCCTAAATACAATGTCTCTAAAGTTTACAAAAAGGCACATTAAATTGGCTCTTAGAGACTGTTAAGTAATCAACCGCCTAACATTACAAATGAACAAATGGCATCAAAATATTAAAATTTAACCAAACAAGAAACCAAACCTTGAATATCAGAGTATTTAAAAAAAAAGGACTCCTTTCAAGCAAAACTGCTGGGTAAACTACAGCTGTCGTGTGTCTTTGCGTATGAATGGCAATATTAAAATATAAATTTGAATTTGAGACAATATTACTTGGTAACAAGTGATGTTGTTGTTGTTGTTGCTAACGGCAGTGTTGCCAGAGTATGTTAAGGTGCCCGACAGTCGGGAGCCAAATAAGTTTTTTTTCCATTTTTGTTGTTTTTGTTCATTTTATTTTCAGATTTTACTTAGTCGACTGTAATGCGCCACATGGTGATAACCAATTGTGGTGTGGCCCACACGTTCCAAGCCAGAAAAGAAAAATTAAAGTAGTAACAAAATAAAAACACAGCACCATCACTAGTAACAGCAACAACACAAACAGATTCACATGTCAACATCTTAAAATCCCAGTACATACATACAAATAAATATACAAAGCAGCAAACAAACCATAAATGAAATAATAAAATGTGTTAAGTGTTCAAAAGTAATAACAATATCAAGTCAACATTTAAAGAATAAATACTATCTCCAATAAAGATGAGGATACAAACTCATATTCTATAAAAAAAAAAAAAATATATACACTTACACAGAAAGTAAATAATTTTACATATGCAAAAGAAAATCAGAAATTATAAGTAAATACTCGTATGTAAAACTAAAAAATAAAGCCAGAAATCAATAAAATACTCAAAGAATTCATATTGAATAGCCCGACTGTGACTATGATGTTTGTAAGAAAACACAAAACGGAAGGAAATAAATGTCGCCACGATTTTGTTTAATTGTTTTTGTTTTCAATAACGAACAAAACATAATTCCCAAGATTTGGAACGGTAGCGAAATTATATACTGATTAGTAGGGGGCGGATTTTCAGGCATTTATTTATTTAACTATTTTGAATATGCGATTCAAAATGCTTTTAAAAATTCAAAATTATAAAATATGAACTTATAAAAAAATGTAGACAAAGAACCCCCTAAGTATTTTACGAAAAAATTGTTTGATATTTTTATTACAACAAGCTCAAAATTATGATATTTTTGACAACCATTTCGGTAGAAAACTCAAAACTTCTTGTAGGGAACTGAAGGTTAATTTTTATTTTCTTATTTTTCGGTACATAATACAATACAAAATTTAAAGTTCTTCAAAATTTTCAAATTCGTTGTAGTTTAGTTTTTATCGCGGTTCAAAATTCACTTTTTTCAGAGATTTTTTAAAAATACAGGAAATTTAAATCCACACATCTTCGGACCTATTTGTCAGATTAAAACAAACTTTAGCTCAAACTGATGCTTCAGAAATCTACTTTCTAATTATTTTTGTAAAAACGTCATTTTTAAAAAGAAAAGAATAATAAAATCAATATTCGTCCTAGCATTAAGGATATTTAAAAAAGCATACCTTACATTTTTATAATCTTTCTTTAAAATGTTCCTTAAAGTGTTGGCAAGAACTTATAAAAAATTTATAGTGGGACCATGGGGGATACTGAGATAATTAACATTTTGTAAAAAAAAAACGTATTTATTTCAGTAATAATTTGATATATTTTAATTTATTTTTATTTTGAGTATGAAATATGTGAATAGCTTTTTTTATCAAAATCGCTCATAATAAATAAGTATGTCTAAAAAAGTTTGTGTTTCCATTGTATTGAAAAGAATTCCATATTTTCAAAAAAATCAGAAATCTAAGGTGGTATTTTCAACGAAAATTGCTTCTAAAAATGCAGTTGCATTAAAATGTATTCTTTTCAAATTTTGAATAATTTGCCAAATATTTTAGTTGAAGATGACAACAGTACAATTTAAACCCAGCACAAGTTAAAAGCAGAAATCCCCAAATAAGAGTTTACTTTGTTTTTATACCACAATTTTCTTTATTTAAATTACATGTTATATGCAGTAATGCCCGTTTGGCCCCTTGATGCTAATTTTTTTTATTTTAACTTCTTTCTAGCCTTTCCTCTTGTTTATCAATATTTACTTGAAAAGGCTAAAAATAATTTCTTATTTGCAATAATTTCTTAATTGCAATAAATTTTCTCTTGATTTTTTTTCACTTAATGCAGTTAATATAAAAATTTATGTTTCATAAGAATTGGGAGAGCTGAAAAATCTTACGCGGAATTTTGATTTATGATTGGGATGAATGATATATAATTCTTACACGGTTTTGATATTTCGATATGCATTTGAGAAGCTGATTTTGAATAATTTTTCCTTTTTCCATTGGGTTCGGTTATGTAAATAAAGAATTAATAAAAATATGAAAAATAACAGTTTTTAAACCTAAGAAAGGCTTATGCGTAAAAATTGTTAAAAAAAAAATGTCAAATTAAAAGTCGTTATCGCATGAAATTGTGACATGATGGAAATTTTTACTTTTTACTTAGCTTTTTGTTGACCTATGTAATTAATTTGTCTACGAGAATTTACGGAAATTTTTATCTTTGAAATATTGCTAATAATATTTATTTTTATAAGTTAATATCTGAAGTTAAATATTATCGTTTAGTATTTTATTTTGGAAATCGAAAACATGAACCGCAAACATCCTTGGTAAAAATTAGTTCACGTTTCCACGAGTTCACCATACTACTGAAATAAATGTTTTTTTTTTCCTAAATGTTAATTTTCTCAGCATCCCCTATACATTTTTTATATGTTGCTGCCAACACTTTAATGAACATTTTAAAGAAAAATTATAAAAATGGAAGATATGATTTTTTAAATATCGTTGTATCAACGAATATTGATTTCATTATGCTTTTCTTTTCAAAAATGGCGTTTCTACAAAAATAATTAGAAACTAGATTTATTAAGCATCAGTTTGAGCCAAAAAAATTTTTTTTAAGTCAAACAAATAGGTTCGAAGATATGTGTATTTAAATTTCATGTATTTAAAAAAAATCTCTGGAAAAAGTGTATTTTGAACCGCGATGAAAGCTAAACTACAACGAATTTTATAATTCAGAAGAATTTAAAATTTTGTATTAAAGTTTGAGTGCATATACCAAATTTTATCAAAATCAAAGGTAGTGGGTTAAAAACCACGTTTTTTTGTTTGAAAATTTTTGTTTTTACCCCAATATTAATCATTTGAGTAGTCCTTCTACATTTTTTTTTTTTTGTATTTTTTAATTTTCTATTTTCCGAAATTCGTTCAAACTGTTATTTGCAACTTTGTGGAATTTCTTATTGGAAAATTGGCTTCAACTGAGAATTCGAGCGCCCTGTTTGAACATTAATAATACATTTTTTAGAGGCAAAATTTGTATGAAAAAATTATTTTAAAAAGCATTTTAATTAATTATTTTTAAAAGCATTGAATTTAATATTTTATTAAAAATATATATTTAAAATACATATTTTTAATAAAATAATTTTAGAAAAAAACTATAAGTATGTAAATGTATGTAAATGCAATTTTATATTCCAACCATCAGCTATATTGGTAATATATTATTACAAACTATAAAATGGATTAAAACAAAAAAAAAAACGGTTTTTCAGACTATTTATGTTGTTTTTAGCTTGAAAATAAACAGTCTTCACTCAACAACACCCTCTCTCATCACTTCAAAGCCCAAATTATAAAAATAAACAGACAAACCTAATATTAGAGGAAAATGTAAGTAACAAACAAATAAACAAAAAATAAAAATACATAGATACAAAAACAGCTACAACAACATTATCACTACAGCTACATAAATAACAATTGACTAAAATCAATCAAAGTAAAACGCCTTTTTCACCACCCCCCTCCCTTCGCCTACTGTGCATTATTAGCTCTATTATGTTGCTCATCTCAATTTCATTTATTTTCATTTTCTATATGTCGACGGACTATTGTCACTTTGAGTTTACTTCCATTTACTTTTTTTACCACTTTGCGGTCGTTAAGTTAATCTTTTAGTGTAAGTGTATATGTGTATCTGTGTACAAAGAAGGGTTAGTGGCATCAATGCTTCCCTGAGTATGAGTACATTGGCTGCCTCCCTTAATAAGGATGTCTGATGTTTATCACAGCATCACATCATCCAGCCTTATTTTAATTTGTCTTATTGTATATTTGTTTGCATTTTGTTGATTTTTATGTAAGTGTGTGTGTGCATTTCCTTTTTTAATTGAAATCTCGTATTCGCTCTTTTTTATGTCAACATTATTGTTGCTGTTTTTGTTAAGATTCATATAAGTGAATTTGTTTAAAAATACTCAAATTACTTCTTATAAAATGATAATACAATAACATACATTAAGACATCATACTTACAGCCAGTTATGGAATCATATACAGTTTTTTGCCAAAACAAACACTATTTAGATGCAGTAAGGAAAAGAGACATTAAAGAAGCCTGCCAAAAGGCCAAATTATACAGACATGAGACACGAAATGCAGATGCTCTAAAAGATGCCTTCCAAAAGACCAAATGAGACCTTCCAAACTCATTTATTTTATACATTGTACACCATGTTATTGCAGACAAGGCTTTCGTCTTATCTTTTGGTAAATGAAATTTAGGTTCTTTGAAAAGGCCTTTAATAGTTACCCGCTGAATACATTCTCTTATGAATACGTTCCTTTTTACTTATTCCCTTATTCTTACACATACATATTTACATTACTTATCAATAGATTTTATCACATTATTATAACAGTTCATTTATTAATTATAGCATATTATTCCTTTAATGACATTGTGTACACAATTAGATTAATTTACGCATTGTAAACAGAAATGTTTAATAAATATGATAAATTAGGTTACATAAAAATGTAATTGTGGTGCAGCCAACAATTTTTTACTCCTTCCTAAATTCTGAATTTTGTTCCACAACTTTAATTTCTTCCAAAAATTGAAATATAAAAAAAGTATAATTCTACAACAAAATACACAATTTAAAACGATTACTTTAAAATAAGAAGAAACTATTAAACCATAAAAGCTTTTTGCAAAAATGCTCACTATAAAATATAACACTCATACATTACTTATATTATTTAAATAAACTTAAATTTCCCTTTTAATATTATTAACAGTGGACAGACACACACACACACATACACACACTGTATTACTATTAATAATATGCACTTTCGATAAAACGTTTATACAACCATAATTGTAAATGTCATTGAATTCATTGAATTGTATAATTATGAACTTGCCCACCAAATTGGATCATCACTTCAATTGTTAAACGGAAAAGAAGTGTTGCTAACTTTACTTAATTCATTTAATAATAATTATTTGTTAATTGACTCTCAGACAAGGGACTGAGTAGCAAGCAAATGAAAAAGAAATCTTTCAGCTTTAATAACAACACTCAATCATTTTGAAATTTATTTATGACTTCTCTTCACTTCTGTTGTTATCTTTTATAAAAATATAATTTTATTGTATTTGTTTGCTTTTTTGCATTCTTTTAAAAATATATATTTTTTTTTAATTTTGATTTATTTTATTTATTAATGGTTGGGGTTTCTTTTGAATTTATTTTACATAAAATTATTGATTGAATTATAAAGAAAATTATTGTTTAATTTCACATACAATCTATATATATTATAAAAAAGTAATAATATGTATAATAATATTGAAGAAGTATATTAATAATTATCTGCATTTGTAAAAATACCTATAAAGAATTAGTTACACTAACAGAAATATTTTCTGTAATTTATATTACTTTAAATACACATATTTATTACATACACATGTAATGGGCACTAGATTGTCTGGAGAAAATACTTTTTGGACATTCTGATGCATTCGGGTGAACGGCGTTTTAAACAATTTTATGATGGACCATAATTACAACAAATCAATTTTTCAATAGATTACTCATAAAAGCAACAAGCTTTTTTTTCTATGACGAACTAAAATGACCGCTTATGAACCGACATTTTTGAGAAAAAAAATTATTTAATAATTTTTCAAATGGTTTCTTTAATCTAATTAATTATTATTTAGTAAGATTTTTTTTATGCAAAAGCTTTTTTCGACCCGCCTCGTTTGGTCTACAACTAATAGTATGGGAACTAATCCAAATTCAATGTTATTGAGTGAGCAGGGTTTAAAGAAATTCGAAAAATTATATTTTTTTGAACAGTTAATTCTTCATAGTTTTTGAAACTGCAGTTTTATTATTTAAATATTTATTACCAGGTCAAAGTTTTTAACCTTTTTGCTTGGAAATTAAGCTTTTGCATATTTCAAAAGTGCATAAATTTGAATATAATAAACACAAAAATTTGTTTTATTAACATAGACACGATTTTGAGTTTTATTACCTGATTTGTAAAAATTATTTGTTAAGTCTTTTTAACTGTAAAGAAACAATTTTTGACAAATCAGATATGATTATCAATGTATAGTTACGTATATTTTTATTTTTTATAAAAAAAATCGTAAATTATCAGAATTTTAAAGTTAGAGTTTACTAGGGTATTCATTTCACTCGACTTTTTCATAGTTCGATTAATCAAATATTTGTTTATATTACTCAAATAATCGAGTAAATCTCTTAAGTTACACCAGTAAATTTTACCTTAAAATTTTACTCGTTTTTTCAATGCTTCTTAAAAAATTAAATAAGTATTCGGTGTTCTCTTAGTGTTTTATTAAAAAAGAAAACAAAAACAATACTTTAAAATATATAAAATATGCCTATATTAATTGAGATCACCTAATTTAAATAGCATATCATCTAAACCAGGCTGAGAATCTATTGGTATATCAATTCCATATTTACATATATCGATATGTTATATATATATATATATATATATATATATATTTATCTATAGTTTAACGAATTTCCTTACAAGTTGTTTCACATGAAATTTTAAATCAACTTTATTTTTGTCATGTCAAAATTTTATATACTTTAGTTATATTATAGATTTGTTGAAATGAATATTAAATAAGTTGAACTTCGAAAATACTCACTATTATAAAGAAATACTTGGTTGGTAGATTTTTTATTCTAACACAACATTTTCTTTTGAAACAGCATCTCTTATCCAAGCAATGGATATATAAACTTTAGACGTAAAGTACTTATAAAAAAAATTAATCTCATGTTGTATTCATACGTATATGAGATTATTTTCATCAGATTTCTGAACACTAGATTAATCCGAAAAACATTGTTGGGATTAATTTTTAGTATTTTGCAGATTTATGTTTAATTTAGTAAGAATTAGTAAAAAAAAAAAAGAATGTAAGTTAGAGAAATAATAAAATAATTTTCTTTATAAGAAATCGTAGCCTTTTTTTTCTTATAACTAAAGTTTTAAAAAATTCCCGGGAATTCCGGGGAAATTGATTTTTTCGCTCCCGTTTCTCGAGAAAAGTAATATTGCGAAAAATCCCAAACCATAATTAAAACTTACGATTAATAGATAAAAATATTCTACGAAAATTTTACTAGTCTCTGATGTCGAAAGATTTATTAGTTGAACTTTTTTTCCAAAAGATATAAATTATACACTTTTTCAGGTATTTTGTTATTTTTTTAATATTTTATTATTATTTTCTGATTTTTTAATTATGTTAATTTCAGAGCATAGTTTAATGCATTTACATAAAAAATGTGAAAAAAATTGTTTTATAAATGAAATAAATTTCATGCCGACTATTGGATCACCATAAAATGTATTAATTAGCAAAATTTAACAGCTATTTTTTCGGAAAAAGCCCAGTTAAACCTAACAGAATGAAGTGGAACAATTACTCGTTATCCAAATAGCATGATAACGCTCGAAGACAAAGGGCTTGAAAGTAAGAGAAAACGTTAAACTGTCGACGACTAGTACAAGTACCCTATTCGGTTGTTTTTTAATTTAATTATTTTTTATTTAAAATTGCAAATTATGGTGTCACTTTCATATTCTAAACATTCTATAAAAATTTCTAAACTGTTGATTTCAAGCAAAATTTAGAAAAAAAAAACTTAAATTAAATTAGTTGAGAAAGGAAATCTTTATTTTTTACTCGAATTATTCGATTAATCCGAATAATTTAATCTAATAAAGTTTTACTCGAAATTCTTGATTTTAATGTAATCGAGAGATTATTTGATTTTAATTTATCAATTAATCGAACAAACAATAGTATTTTCATAAGAAAACACAAGAATTTGCAAAATTTTCTATGCATATTCATGCTATTTTTGCATATTTCGTGCTTTTTTACAAGCATATTTAAATTTTTTTCGTGCATACTTAAACTTGCCCTTTTAATCATAAATATAATTAGAATTATTTATTATTTTGGTTTTGAGAACTTTGGCGCCGACTTATAAAATTTTCCATTGTTTTATAAATAGAAAAATATGGTCTGTTAAAAATTTTTTAAAAGATAATAACTATTGCAATTACTTTTTTATTTGTATCAATTTATCAAGTGATGAAATTTCAAATTTTCTATATTTTTTCCTAAAGATAAAAAAAACTATCGACTTTCAATTTCTTTTTTTTTACTGTATCAATTAATAATTTAATCAAATATAAATAAAAATAAGTGATAATTTAAATAATTGCATAGATTTTTTTTAATAGGTTGAATTTCAATTAATGAAATAATTGAAAATGTATCTTTCGTAATAGAAATTGGATTTTGGATTTTTTTCTATGTAAAATTTAATTTTTAGAATACTTCCATTTTGAGTAATATATTTAATTATAAAAATATTTGAAATCATTTTAAAATTTTGAATATTAATTTAATTGAAATTTTTTTCGAAAATATATTTCTCTGCGTTCTAAAAATAAGAAAAAAACATTTATTATATTTCAGTCAAAAACTTAATAAAAATAAATTTCCCCTCGCAAATATTTATATTTATTTAACGAAAAAAAAACATATTTTAAAAGAAGTTTCCATTCGTCTGTCTGTCAAAGTCAAATTTACGAAGGGATTTGTTAATTAAAATCATAAGGATAAAGATCAAGTCATCCTTCAACTAAATTTTCACTAAAAATTTAAATTTCTCCAAAAATGCAGTTAACCACAAAAAAAAATAAAAATAATCCTAAAAGACGAATTTTTGTCATTATACACGCAGAAAAAACAAATATTGTAGTATACGGCAACAAATGAAATAAATTGGATATGATAAAAATTTTAAATGATAATAAAAAAATTGGAACATATGATAAAGTCGGATCGCGTTATGATTATCATGATTATATTTGTTTTTTATTATCGTAACCTTTTTTACAGTAAGCATAAAACATGATCTGAATTGTATTACTGCGCGAATTACTGGGAAGTATTTATAGAATTAATACAAGATAATGTTCTTTACTGCAAGATCATTTCGTATGTATGTATTGGGATATTTTCGTTTCAGTTTCTTTTATTGAATTTAGGAGTACAAGCAATAGTACGACTATTACTATATTTTATTCAACGAATTTTTATTAAATCATCATAAATAAACATACGACAATTGAATGTTTATAAGAAATTACTCAGTACATTTAAAATAACAGATGGTGAAATGATCATCCTCACTATAAACAAATTTTTTATACACTGATTAGAAAGATGTTTTTTTACATATACATGTAAATAAATTGAAATAAATTTCTATGCCGCAAAAAAAAAAAATAATAATATTTCAATATTTTAAAAGACATTGCAATAAAATATATTAAATTGAACATCATTAAATAATTTATAAACAAATTAATGTAGTGACAAAATCAAAATTAATATCATTTATAAATACATAATAAAAATAAAAAATAATTTATATAAACAAGTTTTGCATTTGAAATACTTGTATCAATGAAAACAAAATTTAATGAAGCTTGTTAAATAAAATACACACAAACACATATATATGTATATATATATATATATATATATATATATATATATATATATATATATATATATATCTTTTCCTTTTTTATCAATACTAAGTAGACTGATCTAAATACTTTGCAGCCCATACACACATTGTATTATGTTTATTTAGAGTTTAAAACACTTTTTACTAACAAAAACAAAATAATATTATTTAGGCTAAAATGTAATGAAATACTTTTAAACCATTGATTTTGCCATACACTTGTAACGCCGACAAGAAAAATATGTTTCCACTTTTGGATATAAATGACGCCTCCGCTTGTATTCATTTGTTTGTATGTAGAATGTATCTATTTATTAATCATAGTTACACTCAGGCCTCGATTTGAGTCGTTTCGATTTGCGCCGTTTTGCTTTGCGTCACCGTTCGAACTTTCAATATTTCGATTTGCGTCGATATATAACCTAGTGTCTACATTAGGCAAATTTTTATCAAAACAAACGTCAAAATCAGTGCGAATATATACAAGGTAACCTTAGTTAAACAGCAGATTATTATTTTGGTTGTTACAGTTGTCAAACTGCATATATAAAAAAGGGTGTGAAGATAAATTCGTCAGTTAGATACGTCCCACATGTCTGTTAAATATATTCCAAACACTGTAAAGAAAGTTGAGTTTATTTAATATGACTTTTTTTACGGAAAAAAGCGTTTATAAAAATACATTTTAATGTTTTATTAAATAAAACATAACTGTTTAAAATTTTAAACAAAAAATATTAAAAAATATGTCTCCAGAATAAAATTGTGGTGTAACAAAAACACCCATATTTAGGCCACCTTGCGGGCCAGTTCGGACAGACCTGAATGGGGTTGTGATATATCACGCGAAAGCTCTAGAGGAGTAGAACTCAAAACTGCACAGGGTATATCCAGTTGTTTCTCAGGAGACATGCTACGAGGGGTGGAATATAATTATTCATATTTCATACACATATATTCCATATTGTGTAGGGGGGGGCATTTACGACAGGCCTGAATGGGGTTGTGATACATCGAATGAAAGCTCTAAGGGAGTAGATTTCAAAACTATATAGGGTATACCCAGTTGTTTCTCAGGGAACATGCTATGAGGGGTGGAATATAATTATTCATATTTCATACACATATATTCCATATTGTGTAGGGGGGGGGGGGGCATTTACGACAGACCTGAATGGGGTTGTGACACATCGGGTGAAAGCTCTAAAGGAGTAGATCTCAGAACTATATAGGGTATACCCAGTTGTTTCTCAGGGAACATGCTATGAGGGGTGGAATACAATCATTCATATTTCAAACACATATATTCCATGTTGTGTGGGGGGCACTTACGACAGACCTGAATGGGGTTGTGGCACATCGGGTGAAAGCTCTAAAGGAGTAGATCTCAGAACTATATAGGGTATACCCAGTTGTTTCTCAGGGAACATGCTATGAGGGTTGGAATACAATCATTCATATTTCAAACACATATATTCCATGTTGTGTGGGGGGCACTTACGACAGACCTGAATGGGGTTGTGGCACATCGGGTGAAAGCCCTAAAGGAGTAGATCTCAGAACTATATAGGGTATACCCAGTTGTTTCTCAGGGAACATGCTATGAGGGGTGGAATATAATTATTCATATTTCATACACATATATTCCATGTTGTGTGGGGGGCACTTACGACAGACCTGAATGAGGTTGTGGCACATCGGGTGAAAGCTCTAAAGGAGTAGATCTCAGAACTATATAGGATATACCGAGTTGTTTCTCAGGGAACATGCTACGAGGGGTGGAATACAATCATTCATATTTCAAACATATATATTCCATGTTGTGTGGGGGGCATTTACGGCAGACCTGAATGGGGTTGTGGCACATCGGGTGAAAGCTCTAAAGGAGTAGATCTCAGAACTATATAGGTTATACCCAGTTGTATCTCAGGGAACATGCTACGAGGGGTGGAATACAATCATTCATATTTCATACACATATATTTCATGTTGTGTGGGGGGCATTTACGACAGACCTGAATGGGGTTGTGGCACATCGGGTGAAAGCTCTAAAGGAGTAGATCTCAGAACTATATAGGATATATCCAGTTGTTTCTCAGGGAACATGCTATGAGGGGTGGAATATAATTATTCATATTTCATACACATATATTCCATGTTGTGTGGGGGGCACTTACGACAGACCTGAATGAGGTTGTGGCACATCGGGTGAAAGCTCTAAAGGAGTAGATCTCAGAACTATATAGGATATACCGAGTTGTTTCTCAGGGAACATGCTACGAGGGGTGGAATACAATCATTCATATTTCAAACATATATATTCCATGTTGTGTGGGGGGCATTTACGACAGACCTGAATGGGGTTGTGGCACATCGGGTGAAAGCTCTAAAGGAGTAGATCTCAGAACTATATAGGTTATACCCAGTTGTATCTCAGGGAACATGCTACGAGGGGTGGAATACAATCATTCATATTTCATACACATATATTTCATGTTGTGTGGGGGGCATTTACGACAGACCTGAATGGGGTTGTGGCACATCGGGTGAAAGCTCTAAAGGAGTAGATCTCAGAACTATATAGGGTATACCCAGTTGTTTCTCAAGGAACATGCTACGAGGGGTGGAATACAATCATTCATATTTCATACACATATATTCCATATTGTAGACCTGAATGGGGTTGTGGCACATCGGGTGAAAGCTCTAAAGGAGTAGATCTCAGAACTATATAGGGTATACCCAGTTGTTTCTCAGGGAACATGCTATGAGGGGTGGAATATAATTATTCATATTTCATACACATATATTCCATGTTGTGTGGGGGGCATTTACGACAGACCTGAATGGGGTTGTGGCACATCGGGTGAAAGCTCTAAAGGAGTAGATCTCAGAACTATATAGGGTATACCCAGTTGTTTCTCAGGGAACATGCTACGAGGGGTGGAATACAATCATTCATATTTCATACACATATATTCCATGTTGTGTGGGGGGCATTTACGACAGACCTGAATGGGGTTGTGGCACATCGGGTGAAAGCTCTAAAGGAGTAGATCTCAGAACTATATAGGTTATACCCAGTTGTTTCTCAGGGAACATGCTACGAGGGGTGGAATACAATCATTCATATTTCATACACATATATTCCATGTTGTGTGGGGGGCATTTACGACAGACCTGAATGGGGTTGTGGCACATCGGGTGAAAGCTCTAAAGGAGTAGATCTCAGAACTATATAGGGTATACCCAGTTGTTTCTCAGGGAACGTGCTACGAGGGGTGGAATACAATCATTCATATTTCAAACACATATATTCCATGTTGTGTGGGGGGCACTTACGACAGACCTGAATGGGGTTGTGGCACATCGGGTGAAAGCCCTAAAGGAGTAGATCTCAGAACTATATAGGGTATACCCAGTTGTTTCTCAGGGAACATGCTATGAGGGGTGGAATATAATTATTCATATTTCATACACATATATTCCATGTTGTGTGGGGGGCACTTACGACAGACCTGAATGAGGTTGTGGCACATCGGGTGAAAGCTCTAAAGGAGTAGATCTCAGAACTATATAGGATATACCGAGTTGTTTCTCAGGGAACATGCTACGAGGGGTGGAATACAATCATTCATATTTCATACACATATATTCCATGTTGTGTGGGGGGCATTTACGACAGACCTGAATGGGGTTGTGGCACATCGGGTGAAAGCTCTAAAGGAGTAGATCTCAGAACTATATAGGTTATACCCAGTTGTTTCTCAGGGAACATGCTACGAGGGGTGGAATACAATCATTCATATTTCATACACATATATTCCTTGTTGTGTGGGGGGCATTTACGACAGACCTGAATGGGGTTGTGGCACATCGGGTGAAAGCTCTAAAGGAGTAGATCTCAGAACTATATAGGGTATACCCAGTTGTTTCTCAGGGAACGTGCTACGAGGGGTGGAATACAATCATTCATATTTCAAACACATATATTCCATGTTGTGTGGGGGGCACTTACGACAGACCTGAATGGGGTTGTGGCACATCGGGTGAAAGCCCTAAAGGAGTAGATCTCAGAACTATATAGGGTATACCCAGTTGTTTCTCAGGGAACATGCTATGAGGGGTGGAATATAATTATTCATATTTCATACACATATATTCCATGTTGTGTGGGGGGCATTTACGACAGACCTGAATGGGGTTGTGGCACATCGGGTGAAAGCTCTAAAGGAGTAGATCTCAGAACTATATAGGTTATACCGAGTTGTTTCTCAGGGAACATGCTACGAGGGGTGGAATATAATTACTCATATTTCATACACATATATTCCATATTGTGTAGGGGGGGGGGGCATTTACGACAGGCCTGAATGGGGTTGTGACACATCGGGTGAAAGCTCTAAAGGAGTAGATCTCAGAACTATATAGGTTATACCCAGTTGTTTCTCAGGGAACATGCTACGAGGGGTGGAATACAATCATTCATATTTCATACACATATATTCCATATTGTGTAGGGGGGGGGGCATTTACGACAGACCTGAATGGGGTTGTGGCACATCGGGTGAAAGCCCTAAAGGAGTAGATCTCAGAACTATATAGGGTATACCCAGTTGTTTCTCAGGGAACATGCTATGAGGGGTGGAATATAATTATTCATATTTCATACACATATATTCCATGTTGTGTGGGGGGCATTTACGACAGACCTGAATGGGGTTGTGGCACATCGGGTGAAAGCTCTAAAGGAGTAGATCTCAGAACTATATAGGTTATACCGAGTTGTTTCTCAGGGAACATGCTACGAGGGGTGGAATATAATTACTCATATTTCATACACATATATTCCATATTGTGTAGGAGGGGGGGGCATTTACGACAGGCCTGAATGGGGTTGTGACACATCGGGTGAAAGCTCTAAAGGAGTAGATCTCAGAACTATATAGGTTATACCCAGTTGTTTCTCAGGGAACATGCTACGAGGGGTGGAATACAATCATTCATATTTCATACACATATATTCCATATTGTGTAGGGGGGGGGGGGCATTTACGACAGACCTGAATGGGGTTGTGACACATCGGGTGAAAGCTCTAAAGGAGTAGATCTCAGAACTATATAGGGTATACCCAGTTGTTTCTATGAACACATGATACGAAAATGTGTTCATAATATCATATGCATATATTGTTCATTCCGCAAGACATTTAACAAAATTACAGTTTTTTCGTAAAGGTCATCAGATTTTGCTGGTTATTTTCTTTCTCATTATTATTTTTGCTAATTTACCGAAAATCGCAATTTTTGTGACATAAGTTTTTATGCATGTTAAAAAAATCCGACATAGTACTGAAATTAAACTTTACGATGTGAAAGGATTATAATGATTAACAGCTGTAATGAAGACCAATTGAGGCATCTTTAAAGGCAACAGTTCAAAGGTAAATATGTTTTTATATGAACTCATAATGCAATTGCAGTTTTAGTATGCATTTTAGGAAAATTTTTACGTCTTCGATTATATTTTCTAATATGTTCGAAACAAGATGATCTACCATTTTTAATATTATTTTTAGAATACAGAGAAAAAAGTACATACATTTAAAAATTGTGTTCATAAATATTATGAATCGATCATGACTTTTATCCCAAAATTTTTTTGAAAAAAATAAAATTTTGTTCAAGAAATTATTAAATTGTACATAGTAATTTTAGGAATTTTGGAAAAATTTCGACTCAGTTTTATTTTATTTCATGGTAAACGCTTAATAAAAGAAACTATATGTAGTATATGGAAAGGTTAACGATAAATGCTGTAAATTGGTAATTTCCCAAGAAAAATGTGTAAAAACAATAATAACTGACAATTTGTATAATTTTGTTATCATTCTGCAGCATATGTATCATTTTATTAAAAGTCGCAAAAAATAATTTTTTATGCCAATTTAATGGTTGAGAATCATTAAATATTAATTTTTTTTTTACAAATTAAAATATATGTGGATGAAAATAAAAAAAATTTAAGGGCCTGATTTTTTAAAATGAAACGAAAAATCGTTTCGACAATTTGCACTAAAAACAACAAATAAATTTGAATTTTGTTTTCAATATAAAATTTGGGAACGAATTTTCGTTTCGTTTAACAAAATAAGGCCCTAACCCTTCTTCATTATATTTCATTTGATAAAAAAAGTTTTAATATTTAAGTATTTTATTTTTAAATATTATGAATTGAAATCATTGGAAGAAAATTTTTATATTTACGTACAAATTTTTTTCTGTGAAAAATTCCATTAGTTTAATTTTTGTCATGTTTTTCATGGTAATATTGCCATTTAATTGTCTTTATTTTACCGAACACTTCCTAAACAGATTGATCGACGCTATTTTGTTTGAAGTTTTTTTTTATGTATGCGCGTTTTATGGCAGTACTACACTGTATGTGTATGTGTTTACGTTACAAGTGGCAACATATTTTTTGTTTCACAATGTTCATTGCAGTATTGCTAGGGATAGCATATCTTCGAAATTACAATATATATATATATATATATATATATATATATATATATATATATATATATATATATATATATATATATATATATATATATATATATATATATATATATATATATATATAATATATATGCTATATGGACATAAATTCTAAAAGAACAATATTACTAACTTCGGAAATGCTTAGAGATTTTTATTTAATTTATCCATTATCATTTTTATTTGGACTAAAGTATTCAGTTATTTAACTAAATAATTGCATTTTTTAAGACATATTTCGCGAAAAAAAAACTCGCAAAATTTTTTTGATTAAATTTTACCTGCCTTGAGATTTAAACATTTTTTCAATATTTTTCTGTATTCAGTTTAACAACACGCATCATTTGAGGGTCTTTCTACATCGAAATCTCAAAATATATGTTATTTTAAGCTTTTAAAGCACATTTTTAAATATTTCTTATGGTACGAAAAAAGTAGAAATTATATTAAAAATTGATTTTAACAAAAATAAAGTGTTTAGTATCTTTTGTGGTTAGGCTGATAAACTTTAAATTTAATAAAAGTGCTACCAAGTCAAATAATTATGAATATTATATGTCCAAAAGGTAACACTTGTTTTTTCGCTGAAATTGGCAGCATTATCTTTTTCTTTTTGCTTTTACCGCTAAACTTTTTATTTTCAAATTCATTTTCACCATTTTGTTAGTGTGAGCACTATAAACGTAAATTTTTTCTTGAGTTCGAAAAATTTTAAGAAAATGATAAAAGATTTATTTAACCTCGTAAAAGTTTTTTATTCAAATAAAAATGAAAATATAAAATTTTCTACCAATTTATTTAAGTTTCTAAATATCAAAAATGGTTTTTTTGATGAGTTTTTTAATTTTATAAGTGAAGTTAAGAAAACAAAAAGCAAACATTTAGTTGCAAGAATTGGCAGTAGTTTAAGAAACAAGAAAAGAATATGTGCTATTATTAAAACTTTGGTAAATAACGTAATATTATTATACCTACTATTATATATTAAGAAGTATTTTTTTTTTTTTTATTAATTAGTTGTTAATTTTTCATGCATGTACATACATACGTATGTATGCATGCATGTAAGAGTTTGTTATTGCTTTACTAGTAAGCCAAAGCAACTTGATTTTAAGTGTTTTTTAGACTGTTTTCTTTGCGATTTGAGTTTTTTTTTATCAAAAATGAAATAAATTTTGTGATTTATATAAATAGCGTTTGCAGGAGGTGAGAAAAAAAGAGAGGCTAAATTGATCTTCAAAAAGGTCAGAAAAGACTAAATGAACCAAAAAATAAAGGCAGAAAAAAGTTAAATAAAATTAGTAATAGAAAATAAAAAATTATTTTCTTCATTGTTCAAATAACGTTTTAGCCTTTTTATACGTTTTAGCTAAAACGAAAATTTTGAGGCTAAAAGCAAAATAAAAAGTCAAGATTTATCCTTAAAAAGCCTAAACTGTGTGTAAATAAAAAATATCAATAGTATTTTTCTTTTTGGCGATATTGTTACAAAAAAAAATCTGATGCATGTTTCAATGAGCTTCGAAAAATATTTGTTAAAAACTTTTCATGTAAAAAATTTCCTTTAGTGTTGCCTATAGCTAGTTTTATTCGAACTTTTTTGTTTGTTGTTTGAAATTAGAGTTTGGAACAGTCTTACAAAAATAAACATTTTTATTTATGCATAGGAGGGGTTTTGAATTATCCTTATCAATAAAACTTAAAAAAAGTCCTCTGTGGGAAAAATTACAAAAAATGAGAAATTTTTTGAGTAAGGAACTGAAGACAATTTGATTTTTTTTTGTGTTATACAAATAAATAATAAGTATTGCTTAAAAGGCATTCCTACTTTAAAATCTCAAAAAAGATTTTCTGGGGACACAAGAATGAATAGCATAAAAATGTTTGAGAAAGAAAAAATTTGGAAATTAGGTCATACGTATATCTTACTTTTGATATAGCAAATTTCCGAATTGTTTAAATTGTATCTCTAAACATATGGATATATTTTATTTATTTTTTTTTTTTTGTAGAACTTACACCCAGAAATTACCGAAAATATATTTAACGATTTTAAGAATTGGTGCAATTTGAAATGTTATTCTTCGCTATATGAAGATGTAATACAAGTTTTAAAAACAAAGGTAAATAGTTTAAGTCTGGAAATTATTAGGAACAAAGATTTGACGAATATTCCGCAGATTTCTGCACTACTTAATGAAACAAGGGAAAATCGATATCATGAGAATGTTATCTCATTAGACGATGAAGTAGTAAGAGAGCAACATAATAGAAAATGTGTCCTATTAACTGATGAAATATTAGAAAAGCATGATCATGAGAATGTTGTCCCACTACCTGAAGAAGCGCGTAATATTTCCCAAACAATTTACCACATAGAAGAGCTAAAAAATGGTGACATTTATTTTAAATTACTTTCTGATGGTATTTTTATTAAAATCGAAGAAAAGTACACAACTTATTTAGATCTAAATACAAATAATTCAAATTCCGCAATAAAAGCTAACGATGCTAATACACCAATAGAGCTATCAATGGATTCTGATATTTTAAAAGCTAACTTAAGTGACGATTGTGATTTCACTGATTTTTCAACATTTATATTTAATAAAGACGAAACTAATATTTTTAATTCAACTAAATTATCAGAAAGTAATTCTACAGATGATAGTTTAATAATTAAGGAATATAGTATTATACGAAATAAAATTTCTATACCAAAAAAGCTAACACAAAATGTCATAGTAGAACACAATGAACAAATTGAAAACTATATTAATTCGCAACCAGTTAATCTGAGAAAGAAAACAATTTACAACTATATTAAAATAAGTTTTCATCTCAAAATACAAGAAAAATTATTTTTAGAAGAATACTTTTTATACAATGACAATCAGAGGGAATTTATAAAGTATTTGCAAGATATTGTTCGTGAAAATTTTAAAAAAGTTTACAAGGCATGTCCCATTAACTTTTCCAGTCATGGGTTTAATAAAAATAAAAACATTATTCGATTATATGGAAAATGTATTTATAGCGCTAAAGGGTGCCGTAGGTACATGTTTAAAATATTTCTGTCTGAAACTTCTATTTTAGTAAAAGTATTTACAAACCAAAAAAATATTGTACACCCCAGGGACAGGCCGAAAATTCAACAAGTTCGAGCTGTAAGAAGGAAAATAGCTAGAGAAGAATTAAAATACGCATATCGCAATAAAAAACTTGTGAAAATGTCAAAATCACTACGTGATGTTGGTAATATGGGAGACGTTATAACTAATGATGTTTCGCGAAAAATTAAATCCGAAACCAATCGGCGATTTGATCGCGACAAAGATCATTTTATTGATCTTTTTTTAATGCAAAAGGACAAATCATGGTCCACATTTATACAGAAAGTTGCAAATCCCCTAGAGATTTATTTGTATTCTGAAGATGTACTTCGGGCATCACAAGCAGACCGTAACCTGTTATTAAAATTGAGCAGAAACACCTTGTTCTTCGATTCAACAGGAGGAATTGTACAGAAATTTGACAAATCTTCCAAAAGAATTTTTTTATATAGTTTAATTTTACACGCTAAAAATAATAAGGGCAGAGGTATATTACTCCCATTAGCAGAAGCACTTCTTTGTCGTCATTACGAAGATGACTGCAAACGTTTTCTATTAGAGCTTAAAACATTTTGTATAACTAATAATATAAACTGGCCATTATGTAAAAGGATCGTTGTTGACTGGAGTTGGGTACTTATAAATGCGTCCATTAAAGTATTCAGTAAAGATATTAGCACCATAACATCTTATTTAATAAAATGTTTCCTAATTCTGCAAAAAAAAATTAAATTAAATATGGTCATAGTTCAAATATGTTGCTGTCACATGATAAAAATTGTTTCAAAAGACGTAGAATTACATGCTCAGAATGAAGACCAAATGAAGATGTTTAAATTTCTTTTAATAAAAGCTATTAATTTATCAAATGTCGATGAGGTTTTTCAATGGTTTAGAAATGCGTCCATAATTCTTTTAAGCACGTCAAATGACAACCTTGTAAAAAATGCAGTAAAGCACATATCTAATTTAAAGGTGTTGGAGTCAAATGAAGAAACTAATTCGGAAAATTTAAAAAATGGGTTTACTGATGAAAAAAAAACCTAATTACTTAAAAAGTCCATTTTACAAAAAGGGACAACAAATTTATTTAAACGTTAAGCAAGAAATTGAAAAAAATAAGCGAAATGACGGACCACCAAATATATTAAAAAATGAAAAATTTCTTACAATTATTCTGGTGAAATATTTACCGTATGTTCCCTTATGGACTAACATAATGGGTAAATTAATTGATGATAGCCTAACCAGAATATCAAATAGTCCGGTTGAAGGATATTTTTCATTATTGAAGAATGTTTTACTTAAAGGAAAACGAAATATAAGAGCATCCGAATATGTTCGAACATCGAAAGAATATATACACGCGAAAATTAAAGAGTTGGACAATAAATATGTGTTTTCTAAAGCAAGTCAAAGAAATCCAAAACGAAGAAATTCGGATTTATTGTTAGAAGAAAAATGGAAGAAAACGCCAAAAAAAATTAAGCAACAATTAAACCAAACAATTACGCACGGTGAAAAGTTATTGAAAAAAGCTGATGTTTCTTTTTATTCTAGTGAACGATTTCCAAGGAAAATTAAAGAGACAAAAATAATAGTAGGTGATTATAAACCCATATATAATTATTTGTATGGCAAACCTAAAGCTTTTCAAACTACTACAATTTATTTAAATGAGTTGGAGTCCCTTAATCCCCGAAAAACCCTTTTTAACAATGTAGTTGAAATATACTTGCATATTATATTATTTGAGTTAAATATTCGGAATATGGAAATATGTACATGTGAGCAAGGAATGGCACTATTTTTTTCCAAAACATTGAAATTTAATGAAACTTTTAATTTAAAAAATTCAGTTGGAGCTATAGTGCCAATTTTGTATCATGATCATTTCACAATCGTTTTTATTGACAAAATTAGGAAAAAAATTTATTACATAGATCCACTCGGGGAAAAAATAAAAATTAAAGATGACGTACATTCTACAATTTTAAAAGCCATAAGTGAAATAGAATTAAATGCAGATGAGTGGGTCCAGGAAGATTTGGACCATCCCATTCAAAAGGATTCTTACAATTGTGGCGTTTACTGCTGTCAGTTTATAGAGGCGATTTTAAAAAATAACGATCTGCAGAAAACTGAAAGTCCTAACGAGTATCGAAAAAAAATGAAGTTAAAACTCATTGAAATGTCTAAAGACAGATCTAGTGAATGCCTCCACTGCGAAGGTGTTCAAAATTTATCGTTTGTTAAATGCATAAATTGCAACTGTGTTGTGGATTCTGGATGCCTACAATACTATTATAAAGAAACAGAAAACAATACAAATTTTAAATGTTTCTTGTGCATATACCATACATGAAAATTTCTTTAAATTTCCTTCGAAATCGTTCACTTGAATAAAAAAGAACGTCAGCTTATTTTTTTAATAATTTTTTTACCATGAGTAATAATTTGCTTTAATTTTTGTCTCTTTCTTCCAATTTTAATTTTATATGTCCGAATTTTTTTCGGGCATCAACTGGTTTAAATATATTTCTAAAATATCATTAAAATTTTTTTAACGAAGTTTTCGGATTTAGTTTCGTCATTTGACTCAAGACATTTAAATTGGATATCTACTGATGAATTCCTGAATCATTTCCAGTATTCGACTATGTGTAAAAAATTATTAGTCCTTGTCAAAATGGAATTCGAACATTTGCTTTTCAATCCGCGCATGTAACTCCACATAATTTGAAGTAATTTTAAGCATTTGGAAGTAATATATGAATTATTACTTATTAATTTTATTAAAAAATATTAGAATATGATAATTTCGATGTTAAATACTTTAAAGGATATATATTAAGCACCCATTCCGATTGCAGTTTCATATAAAGTTTTTATAAATGTGGTTCATATTTTGTATCAACATTAAGTAATCAAAATGTCGATTTATTAAAATTTGTGCGATACATCTTTGGTTGGTAGAGTACAAAAGTTATATTCCAAATTTGTATTAAATATTATGAAATTTTTCTCAACTAGCACATTAAACTTTGCACGATCACTTTGAAAAAGTTATTGTTGTATTTAAAAGCATGTCACACTTTTACCTACTGTAATATTGAAAAAAGTATATACGTAAATAGTATTGTTTTCTGGCTTTTAAATGTAAACTATGCTTTTGCTTTTTTTTTTATTTTCTATTAATAGCATGTAAATTTTTAACCTTTTGAAACAAAAAAGTGAAGTACCTATTATTTATTTTTTTATTACTTTTATTTGTCTTTTGCCTTATAAGTTTAATATAAATCAAAATTTATTTACTAGACTGCAGTACCTATTTCGTTATTCTCATATCTTCAAAACACAAAAAAAAAATATATATATTGAAGTTGGTTTATTTATTTTTAATTTTTTATAATTTACATTTAAGCAAGTGAATATCGTTTAAACAATATTTGTTAATGTATATCCTCTTTAAAAAATGTTTTTCTTTATTAAAATATATATATATATATATATATATATATATATATATATATACATTTTTTTAATATTAATAAAAAAAAATGTTTTTTCAATTCTACTTTTGAGATGTATTTCTTTCCGATACGCTATGGGTTGAACAAAACTAAGTCGTGATTAATTCAAAAACTGAAGATTGTATCTAATAAATTTTTATATCGGGTAATAGAAAATGAAATTACAAATAAAAAGAAATTAAATTTATGGCGTTTCAAATTGTTGTCAGATTTTTAAAAAGTATATATATATTTTTAACTGGCTAGATCAATTTCAAGTATAAGACTATATTTGTAAAAAGATATCTATTTCAAATTTATATCTAAAATATTCTTGATAATTTTAGAGCTTTCACCCGATGTATCACAACCCCATTCAGGTCTGTCGTAAATGCCCCCCACACAACATGGAATATATGTGTATGAAATATGAATGATTGTATTCCACCCCTCGTAGCATGTTCCCTGAGAAACAACTGGGTATAACCTATATAGTTCTGAGATCTACTCCTTTAGAGCTTTCACCCGATGTGCCACAACCCCATTCAGGTCTGTCGTAAATGCCACCCACACAACATGGATTATATATGTTTGAAATATGAATGATTGTATTCCACCCCTCGTAGCACGTTCCCTGAGAAACAACTGGGTATAACCTATATAGTTCTGAGATCTACTCCTTTAGAGCTTTCACCCGATGTGCCACAACCCCATTCAGGTCTGTCGTAAATGCCCCCCACACAACATGGAATATATGTGTATGAAATATGAATGATTGTATTCCACCCCTCGTAGCATGTTCCCTGAGAAACAACTGGGTATAACCTATATAGTTCTGAGATCTACTCCTTTAGAGCTTTCACCCGATGTGCCACAACCCCATTCAGGTCTGTCGTAAATGCCACCCACACAACATGGATTATATATGTTTGAAATATGAATGATTGTATTCCACCCCTCGTAGCACGTTCCCTGAGAAACAACTGGGTATAACCTATATAGTTCTGAGATCTACTCCTTTAGAGCTTTCACCCGATGTGCCACAACCCCATTCAGGTCTGTCGTAAATGCCCCCCACACAACATGGAATATATGTGTATGAAATATGAATAATTATATTCCACCCCTCGTAGCACGTTCCCTGAGAAACAACTGGGTATAACCTATATAGTTCTGAGATCTACTCCTTTAGAGCTTTCACCCGATGTGCCACAACCCCATTCAGGTCTGTCGTAAATGCCCCCCACACAACATGGAATATATGTGTATGAAATATGAATGATTGTATTCCACCCCTCGTAGCATGTTCCCTGAGAAACAACTGGGTATACCCTATATAGTTCTGAGATCTACTCCTTTAGAGCTTTCACCCGATGTGCCACAACCCCATTCAGGTCTGTCGTAAATGCCCCCCACACAACATGGAATATATGTGTATGAAATATGAATAATTATATTCCACCCCTCGTAGCATGTTCCCTGAGAAACAACTAGGTATACCCTATATAGTTTTGAAATCTACTCCCTTAGAGCTTTCATCCGATGTATCACAACCCCATTCAGGCCTGTCGTAAATGCCCCCCCCCCCCCTACACAATATGGAATATATGTGTATGAAATATGAGTAATTATATTCCACCCCTCGTAGCATGTTCCCTGAGAAACAACTGGGTATACCCTATATAGTTTTGAAATCTACTCCCTTAGAGCTTTCAACCGATGTATCACAACCCCATTCAGGTCTGTCCAAAAAGCCCTCCATTCAGGTTTGAATTTATAAGAATTTGCGCAAAGTTCGGACCCTCGTAGAATCTTCCCTAGGAAATAAATGAATATTGTCTAAACAGTTTTGGGTTCTACTCCACCAGACCTTTAATTTGATGTACCATAACCCCATTCAGGTATGGCCAAAATCAAAATATGGCCCCCTGTTTCTTAGACTTATTGAATTTTGCCAAACTTCAGCACCTCGTAGCATGTCTCCTGAGAAACAACTGGATATACCCTGTGCAGTTTTAAGTTCTACTCCTCTAGAGCTTTCGCGTGATATATCACAACCCCATTCAGGTCTGTCCGAACTGACCCGCAATGTGACCTGAATATAGGTATTTTTGTTGCACCATATCCTAATGCTGTATATGTTTCTTTGTTTTGTTTTTTTCCAAAAATGTTTTATTGTGATGTTTTTTTTAATAAAATAATAAAAATTATTTTTAAAAAAGTGTTTTTTTGCTTTAAAAATAGTTTTTTTGAAATGCAAAATGTGTGGAACGTATTTAACAGTGTGTGGAACGTATTTAACAGAGGTGTGGGACGTATTTAACTTACGAATTTATCTTCACACACATTATATAAAAAACAATAAGGAATACGCCATATTGTTGTTTTTGTGCAACTGTTGCCACCTTCCACAAATTCGGGTTAAGTTTGATGTTTGTCTTGATAAAAAATTTTCTAATGTAGACACTATGTAAGGAGTTTATAACTGTTAATAACAGATGTAAAGGTATTAAAGAAAATTTGAATGGAAAAAAGGATTAAATTCTCTGTGTTGTTAGAAAATCAAAATAGAATTTATATAATACTCATTTTTTGTAAAAAATTAACTTCTTTTCTCTTCACATATATTTATTCTGGAACCAATTATTAAAAAAAAAACAGTGTAAATACATAGAAAATAATGATTTGATTAATGACGCAGACCGGGGCCTCAGTATACATTTAAATCTAAAAATCTATTTTCATAAATAAAAGCACCAATATATACGAATAATACTGCTTTTCTAGCATTTTAATTTTACAAATATTCTAAACTCGGTTAAACGATTTTTTTCTGAACTTTATTTATTAAATTATTTAACAAAATTCTTACTAATTAGCTGATATAAGTTTGCAGTGCTTAAGTAAATATTCATATGCTTGGGTTTTTTATTTATTCATTTGAAACAAAATAAAAATTATTAAAAGATGGGTTTTCTATGTAGTCAACTTTTAGTAGACATTTTTTATTGACAGTATTTTTTTTTTTTTTTTTTTAATACCCCGATTGTGTATTTTTGAAACAAAAAAATGCGAGAAAGGAAATTAAATAAAACTAAAAATAAACTTTCAATAATATACAAAATCCAAAAATTTGTGTATGAACAAACAAAAAAAACTTACAATAAGCATTTATGTTTTTTCAGACAATAAAAACAACAACCAAGAGAATTGAATTCAAGAAATTTCTTTATGCACACGTACTTTCATTGTTTTTTATTATTATTTTTATATAATTTGTTTACATTACAGGTAATAAATTACATTAAGCTTTCTTCATTTTTAAAATGATCATGACTTTTTCTTTGGCATGTAAACTTAATCTTCTTAAAAAAGGACAAGTAGAACAATATGATTAAAAAAATGTGTTTACTTAAAATAAAACGCCCTTAAAAAACATTAAACAAAGAAGAATTGAAATTTATTTGTATCTCTAAAATTATGACCAAATTCTTTTAATAAGACGGACTTTTTTGTTTGTTAAACATATGGTATTTTCAGTAGTTAAGTGATAGACATTTTTAAAATTACTAAAAGTTTAATTTTTTGATTCATAAAGGATATTTCAGCCAAATTTTTAGTTGCAATTTGAAAAGCAACAGCTTACTATTCACATTACTTTGTTCCCCTAATAAATACTGTTAGCATTACTTTAAATCGATTCTATAACAACACTCTCTTCATTCATACTGTGGTCCAATTTTCTACTTAGTTCAGTTATCTAGAGTGTCTATTTTAACATCGTTTTATGTCTTTATGTCTTTGTTTCGATTATGGAAGTACTTATATGTAATTCAAATAGTTAGTCAATTGATATAATTTATATAAAATATAAATATGCTATATATTTTTTTAATTAGTTTATATTTTAAAGAACTTATTCATAAAAAAATTTTAATTTATAAACATTTTTATGACAAAATTTTCTTTTCATAACTTTGGTAATGAAAAAATTTTATTTTATTACTAAATGTATTAGGTCTACAAATAATTCCAGGAAGATTTTTGAATCAATGAATTTTGTTTGATGTTTTTAATAAGGCCCTCTTTAAATAAATTTAGTTCTATCACATTATGATCTGTCTTTCTCATCATAAAAATAAAAAAAAAAATGCTTCAAATTTATCTTATTATGACAAACATGCTTTTTTCATTAATTTTTTCATGAATTATTTCTTTGTTTCATTAATGTTTTGCAAGATAATGCACACACAAAAAATATAATTGAGTAACAATAGTATATAACTGAGCAACAACAATAATATGATTTTTGTAATTAAATAAATAATATTTGATTACAACCAAATTATTTTTGTGGAAAATATAAAATATGTTTGTCATTCTGCAAAATTCTGGACTTATATAAAAGAGATTCATATTAGTAATTGTGAAAAACATATTTTATACTTTTAATTATTTAATATTTAATTTTTATCACCCCGAATATTTTTTCTTTTTAAATTTTTTCTTTTTGTATATTTTTTGTTGTAAAGTAAAATATTTAGCATGCATAAAATAGTTTGGGGTAAATATAATATAGTTGAAAAATTCGATATTTGCGGAAAACAAAATATGTTAAAAAACAAAATATGTTTTTTTCATAATTTGTCTATTTTTAAAAAGTTAACACTATATGTTTATTTGTAACATTTTACAGAAATACTATTTTTGCTTGATTATCATTTTTTTGATAAACCATATTAAACAATTCAGTCAACCATATTAAAATATGTAATTGGTGAATCCATAATATATTAAAACTTATCATCGTATTATTATCGTTAACACAATACTATTGAAATTAATTATAAATTGTTTCCCACTTTCTGCAAACATAATATTGTTGAAGTAATAATATTACATCCATGTTTTTTTTGTGTGTTACATTTCTACTGCACCACTAGTTCCAAGGATGATATTAAATTGATGTGGTTCTAATTACACCTACTCTAGAACTAATGATTTTAGCTCAAAAATTTTTCATGGACATTTAATTTTATATAATTTTTATCTAGCAATTTGGTTTTATCAGATTTTTTTAACAACATAGAAAAAAATTTTTATGAATAGAAGATAATAATGTGAAGAATAATAATCTGTCTAGTCAGGAAAATACATCAGTAGTATCCAGTATTTTTTCTTATCATAGTCTTATCATAGTTCAATACCATATAATTTTAACAACATTTTTAATGAAATTAACAACCTGACTAATTTGAAAAAGAATTGAAAATATAAGAACGATGCCAAATAATAAATAAGGGAGATAGAACTTATACCTGTAAACAAAATTATGTTTATGGATACTTAAGTAATGACAGACACAAACTCACTTCTAGTGGCATTACTTGATCTTTAGCAACAACAAAAATAATAAATAATCTTGCGTCATCACAAAAACAAAACAAAATTTTATTGAAAATTTCATAAATACCTATGAGTCATAAATTTTTTAAAAAAATTATAATTGAATAAAATTTATTTAATTGAGAAACTACTAATGACTGCTGACTGGGCTGTTCAAATATTCATGAAATGACCCATACACACCACACTAAGTGTCATAAACACAAACTCTGGGAATTCAGTTAGTCAGTTAATCAATTGAAATGTATGTGTATTGGTAGGTAAAAAACAAAGTTGTGATTGAGAAAGTATGAGTGAGTTAAAGTTTTTTTTTTTTTAATTGAATTTAATATAAAAATAAAATTAAAAAATGAAATAATAATAAAAGTACTTACAAAATTATACGTTTCTTTTTGTAGATTTTTTGTTGCAAAATAAAATCTGGTACAAATTGTTTTTTTTTAATTTTTCTATTTGATAAAGAACACAAAAAGTAATCACGAAATCATATACAAACTTGAAATAAAAAACACACAAAAATTAAATCAGCATATGTTGTTGTTGATGTTTTAGAGAACCAGTAGCAAAAATTTAAATATATATATATATATATATATATATATATATATATATATATATATATATATATATAAATGTAAAAAATAACAAACACAAGAAAAAGATGAGGTAATTTTGTGTTTTTAAGCAATTTATGATCGAAAATAAAAATATCAAAACTGTTTGCATATTTTTTTAGCGTAAGTACAATGAGTATGTTTCATGATAAAGAGGAGGAGGAAGAAGGTAGACCGGCAGAGACTAAGAATAAGGAAAAATAAAAATTAATTTAAAATATCACATAGATTGAATATGTTTTATTAAAATTATTATTAGATTTATTATTTTTATATATATTTTTTATTTTTGGTTTAATCACTTGTTGTATTTTTAATATTATATAATAAAATTTAAATTATTTAATTTTTGTTGTTTATAGAACACCAGCCGTTTTGTATTATTAATACGTATTATTTTATAATATTTTTATTAATTTTTTAAATTAGTTATGCTTATTTTAACTGAGTTGTTCTTGTTTTCATTGTTGTTATTCGTCTTTTCTAGATCGGCAACCTTCTTACCGGCTTATCTGCGTAGGGGTAGGAAATTAACCGTATACATAGTCGTATCAACATAAAAACAAATTGGCAATAGAAATGAATTGCCAATATTACATACAAATTCAAGTATCTATACGAGAGTGACCTTTAAAGGTTTAACGAAAAAAGTATTTAATTCTAAAAAATTTCCTAGTAAATGGAACTATGCTGGAGTAATTAATTGTTATATTAGAAGTGGCTATAAAATTATAGCTGCCAAAATTCCAGTCATTTAAATCATCTGGCGTAATGTTGGTGGGTGTTGAATGAGAATTATTTTCAAAGATATTAAAAAGTCTCTTAGCTTTACGATCAATATGGTTTTAAGCGAAATAATTTCGCATTTATCGAATTCCAGTATATAAATCTTAAAGTTTTAATGTGCTAATACTTGTTATGAACTTTTTAGCTTGGTCTCGTTTCTAAAGTCTTATACAATAAGTAAACACATAGTTTATGAATAGTTATCAAACATGAAAATTTAAAATATGTATAAGTAGACAAATCGTATGCGAAATACATATATAAAGTATGAGTATGTATGTCTAAATGTTATAAATTAATACACCCACCATAACACAATGGCATAATTACTAGCTAAACAAATGTAACTTAAGCTAAAATAATACAATTGAACAAAAGTACATATTTTTTATACAAAGTATTCCATAAAAAAGTAAATAAAATCATAACATAAACAATAAACGCAGTTACAGAGACAGACAAATGGACAGACAGACTGAACTACCGAAAACCATATGTTGTTGCTCATTTATCGTATACGACGAGTGCTAGAACTATAATGCTCAGCTCATCAACACCAAGAAAATGATAAACGAAATTCATACATCACTATATTGTATGCATGTCTTTTATAAATATGTAGAACTTATATAGTAAATATATTTATCTGTGTATATAATAACACCAACTGGAGGCTAATAGTTTTAGGGGCTAAAAGGGGGGTACTACTGCTGCTCTACACTACTCGATGCGTATATTAATATTCTTTTTTTTACTTGTCTCCTCGCTTCTCGTCTTGTGTATTTTATTATACCCTACACTACCAAAGGTGGGGAGGGTATTATGCGTTTGTGCTGATGTTTGTAACATCCAAAAATATTGGTCTAAGACCCACCTTAATGTATACCAATGTCCGTCCGTCCATCTTGTAATAAAACTACATGTCGCAATTTTAAAAATAATTTAATGAAATTTGACACATATGTATTTCATGGCCCAAGGACGATGTCTATTGAAATTGTTTATGATCGGTCCATTATTTCACCCTAGCCCCCATACGAATGTCCTCCCGGATTAGGGGTTTAACGGTCATAATAAAAGTTGGCACATATAAGTTATATATAAGCAAAAATCTGTCTATATTTGACCATAGCTCCCATATAAACCCCTCTTCAGGAAATCAATTTAAGGTGTATATAAGTAAATTAATATTTAACAGGTATAAGTTTTATATTAGTGAAATCACAGAGCCATTTTTTAAAAAAATATCGGCCCATAATTAAACACAGCTTCCATATAAGGCATTTCCAGGAATTATCGTAATGTGCATAGTTACATAATATATGCATACGTATGTTTCATAGAAATATACACTACGCTTAATATAAGTATCGGCCCACAATTAGGCACAGGTCCCATATAAGACCCCTTCTCTAATTTTGATGCATACACACAATGGTGTAGGGTATATGGTCGGGCTTGACCGATTATATTTTTCGTACTTGTTTTTTAAATATCGTTTTGTTAGTTTATTTTTATTCGTTTTTTCTTTTTTTAATTACTAACAATATCTTTGTTTTATATATTTATATGTTTTTATTTCTGTTGTATTTGTAGTTGTTTCGATATTTAAATCACACGTTTTTGTCGCGTTTTGCCGTTTATTTCACTTATGAGTACACTAAGTAGGAGCTACACAAACTAACTGAATTCACTTTTAGTCTGACTAGAGCTCCAACCGCTTGTTGGTTACCTCAATATACAAAATATATTTATGAAAACAAATAACCCATTCCATACATACACACATAAGAAAGAGCTCCCTCTCTCAATAAAGAGCAGAATTTCAAATTGATGATGCCACTTGAAGAATCGAATTATAGAGTAAAAATTTTTGGGGGTAACAGTTTTAAAATTTAAGATAAGAAAAATTTTAAATTCTATAGAATTTTATATGCTTCGAAATTTTGAGAATCAGAATTGAATTTAAGCTAAATTACAGATCTTGGACAAATTTAAATATTTTTGTAAATTAAAACTTTTCAATTACTTAGGTTCAAGTTCATTTAAATAATTAGGGAAGAAAACATTATAAATCTTTATTGGGCACTCGGCATTTTCTAATTATTTCAATAAACTTGAGACTGAATAATTTTTCAAATAAATCTAAATTCTAATAAAAGTTAAAATTAATTAATTCCAAGAAAAATTATATAACTTGTTCTAAAATCATTAGCTCTAAAACCACTTAAGAACTCGTTCTGTATTACTTTTACATCACTTCTCTGAACAAATTACTGGTTCATAAATAACTTCCTAGAACTTAAAAAATTAAAATGATTTAAAAAAGAGCCCTTTAGGAAATGCCTTATTAGAACCGTTTATTCTTAAAGTGGTCTAGCTCCATCCACAAAAATGGTAGTTTGGTAAGAAAATATTTAAATTTTTACGCAATTATTTGATTCTTATTTACTTCTTTCTTTAATAATAAAACTCTAATATTTTTGAAGGAATAAAGAAGAAAATACAAATTTGGATAAAACCATTACGTAAAAACTTAACTATTTTTATGACTAACTCAATTTATTAGTGAAGGGACTTTAGTTAATTTTAAAATAAAATGAAAAGTATCTTAACGCTTTTATAGAACCAGTTCTAGGTGTAAAAATTTCGAACAAAAATAAATCATTAAAGAACTAGTCCTAGAACCTTTCCATACAATGCATTCTGACTGGATAACAATTCCAAAGTACTAGTTCTTTTCAGCGATAATTTCGAACAAAAATCTTTAGTCGTTACGCCAAATTAGAATGAGTACAGTCCATTTTCATGCATTCTGGAACTAGTTATAGAACTAATATTTTTTGCCTGGGATACTTAAATGAAAACAGTTATATTTATAAGTTTTAAGTGGTTCGATGAAATATATATTTTTTTCTAGAAATTGCTTTTATATTATTTACTACTAATAAACCAATTAAAGGATTTAAATACTACATTTTCCAATATTTACAAATGCAATAAAAAAACTCCAAGTGGGAATAAAATTCAATATTTTCTTCTGGCAACTACAACGTTGCTCCACACTCACACTTTATAGTTGTATGGGTGATTTGTTTTTCTTGTGATCTGTGTAAACAATTTTTCTCAAAGATCACCACCATTATACTCCCCAATTGGAGCGTACAATATTGAAGTACAAATTTATTAAACGCAAAAGAGACAAAAAAATACGCAACAACAGCAAAAGAGATAACAAGAGTATGTAGGTATGAGAATGTGTGAGTACGTAAATGTTTGTAGATAAAGTAAACGAAAAAACAAAAAAAAAAGTGTTAACATAAAATTGTTTTTGATTATCAAAAAGAATAAAAACAATAAATTTGTATATAATAAAACGCACGTAGTAAAAAGTAAAAAGAATGCAATATGAATAAATCACATCAAATAAATCACACAAAAATAAGAGAATGCACTGGCGCATTTGTTTATTTAAATTTTAATTTAAGCGAGTCTATAAACAATAATAAAGATGACTAATTGAACGTTTTATAAAAGAAATTAGTTGTAGGTTTGTTTTGTCTTTATTTCAAAGTATTGAATAGTAATACATTTTAAAAGAAAATGACTATAAATACATATACTACTACAAATACATATTCTATTGAAAGTTATTAAAGAAAGCATTGTATCTTGAAGAAAACACCTTATCTAGAAGATTTAGAATTTTTATTTCGCATTTAGCCTCAAAATTTTTGTTTTAGCTTCTAGCTTTTTTTAGCCTCTTTTGATTATTAAAATTGCCCCAAAAAGACTAAAATGTTAGTATTTCAAAAAGGAAGAAAATAATTTCTTATTAACTATAACTAATTTTATTTTTAAAAAATCGTTCATTTAAGTATTTCTTCTGCGGCGCTTTACTATATAAATCGAAAATGTCTTAACTAATTTTATGAACTGATTAATCGATTATTATAATTATTTTTTAATATTCTTCATTAACCATAGAAACTCTGTATAAACATAATTTTAAAAAATCTTAAAAAAGCGAAAAATGTCAAAAAATTTAAATGCATAATCAAAAAGGAATTCTATGGCAACAAGGAAAAACTACATAAATAGTTTTTTTAACTTTTCTGGAGATCAGTTTATATTTTTTTTAATTTCCATGCAACACAGAAAATTGTAATTTCAAATATAAATATCTCCTGAAATACTTGTTTAATATTTAAAATTTTAATTTAATTTTAATTAAAAAAAATACTTGCATATCTCTAGTTATGTAGTTTTTCCTTATTGCCACAGAATTACATTTTAAAATAGTTCAATTTAGTCTCTTTTTCCCCACTTCCATGCAACGCTGACCAAAAGTTAAATGGATATAGAAATTTGATAATTTTTTTAATTTAGGATTTTAATTTAGCTTTGTAAAAAAATAAAGTATTAAAAAAGCCAAAGTCAATTCCAGATAGACTCTAATATTCCAAATACAGTAAACACAAATTTTAGGAAAAAAATAATTTTCCATAAATATTAAATAGTTTCAGAACTGATGTAAACGCTTCAGATTCTTTTATAACATCATTGGAACTAGTGATGTTGGAGCTATAGTTCTGTATTACTTATACATCTCTTCTCTGAATAAACAAGAATACCAGGAGAAATAAAAAAATGTTTAAAAAGACAACCATTTCTATGAAAGTGTTAATTTTTTGTCAACTTTACCTCCAAAACTTATAGTGGTAGAAAAATAGCAATTTTTGTAAATGATGCATTTTTAACATATTAATTTAATTATTAAATAACACCAAAATTGTTTTATCTCGACTTATGATGTTTGTTAAAAGACCACAGATTTATTTCGATGTTACCCAAACTTGAATACATTAAAATTCATCAATTAAAGATTAATATGTTGTAAACTAATCAAATATTTCTATTTAATTATTTCGCTTTCATGAGCAGGACCATTTTTAAAATACATCCCAAAAATATAGTTTTCGTTCAACAATGTACTAATTTTTTAGCTTTTGACCAACAACATTACAACATGTAATAGACACATATCGAATAATACATCATGAGCTAAAATTAATTTTCATTCTCGAGGAATTAAGATTTTGGTAAACATTTCTACGATTTTTTAATACTATTTTATTATTATTATTTTAGATTTTAGGGCATCATTGCAAAAAATTAATACTATTGATTATATATGAATGTATTCGTTTAACATTTTTATAGCAATGTCGCCGAAAGTTGGCATTTATCAAAAAAATCTATAAATTATATAGCCATTAAAATTCAAACTCTTTTTTAATCGATTATTACCCCGGTTTTAAAAGAATTTACCAAGTATTTCATAAATTCATTGATGTTTTAGTATAACAAATACTTCCATACAACTTATTTGCAAAAATTGCTTCTTGGATCCAAATGCATAAAATTTACCATTTTGATTTTACAGGGTTAATTAACTGTATTCTTCAGTAATGTCAGCATAGACCTTTCCAATAGTACCTTAAAATCCAATATATGTTGAAAATGTTCCAAAGTATATAAAATTACATGTTTACATGCTTTTTATACTATTGTGAATTGAAATAAATAAATAAATAAAATATGACAAAAAATATGAATAAAATGTTTCGCGAATGAAAAAAGATGTAACAATTATTTGAATGGATATTACAGGTCTTTATAAAGAGATTTTTATAATGCTATTGAAAGAAATCCGCATTTTAGAGGTGTTTTAAAAAAAGATTTAACTTAACTTAATTGGTAAAATATGCTTACCAGATCTTTTAAAATCCATTAATTTTGTAAATATAAAAGCTGTACATCTACTCATGAAACATTGTAACATATAACCTTTTATAAAAAACTATAGGTCAAAAACCTTTGTTGTTAGCACCTTATTCATTAGGATTATAACTATTTTTGGTCTTCAAAATACCATAGCACTACTTTATATTGTTGTGTTATATTATCCTGATAATAAAAACCAGTTTTTTAAATCAATTCGGACAAAAAAACTTTATGCATGTCATGATTTCTAAAATGTTTTTGAAAATTTTTATTTGAAAAAGTTGTATAAAGTTCTAAAGCTTTAAATAGTTTATAGTTTAGTGATTAAAATCATCTTGTTTCATTATTATTTTTTAACTAAATAAGAAAAACATTGTCATATCGTCAAGCATTTAGAAGAAAACTACTTAGGACTTACCGGTTATCGAATTAAATAAAAGAATCTGACTAGAAATTTTTTTTTTTTGTGGAATTGGTAGAATATGATTCCACATTTTAATTTATATCATAAAAGATACATAAATTTAACAATTCAAGAAATATACCATTAATAAAAATAAAAAATTAATTGTTTTATTTAGTTTTATGTTAAACTGCGATTTCACAAAATTTTCACAGAAAATTTTGTAAAATTAATTTATATTAATGAAGGTACTAAAAAGTTGTAAAAACTCAAGTAATTTGTCGAAAAGTGTAAATTTGTTGACACAAAAAAAAAATATTTTGTTTTAACATTTTATTACAAAAATTTCAAAAAGTTATACCCTTATATATATATATATATATGTATGTACATATATCACAAAAAAATTAAAAAGCGAAAATTTCAATAAAAATTTTAAAATAATAATAAATATGCACAAAAAAAGAAATCATTTGTTCATTATTTACTATTATTTGATACAACTAAATTTATAGTACA
The DNA here is from genome assembly GCA_932274085.1 of Protocalliphora azurea. Classification (NCBI taxonomy): domain Eukaryota; kingdom Metazoa; phylum Arthropoda; class Insecta; order Diptera; family Calliphoridae; genus Protocalliphora; species Protocalliphora azurea. Next base: position 152,024,734 of record OW026522.1, read on the forward strand.
CTACGGTGTTTAAATTACTTTTAACACTGGTGAATGCTATGAAAAGTTAATAATCGATTTTCGATCAACCATTTTAATTTCAATCTTCATAGTCGATTAATCGAACCCCATAATCGATTTTTTAATCGATTATTATTTGTAAAATTAGTAAAAAAAGAATTAAAATTAAATTAGTTTATGTTTTAAAGTACCCTTAGACCTTTAAATATGTATATATTGTATGACGATATGTTTAGCAGCTAAACCAGAGTATACTCTTTTAACCAAACATTTTGAGGATGTAATTCAAGTAATAAAAAGAATCGAAATATTTATTATTAACCTACTTCCGCAGACCACTCTAATGACGTAACTAAATGTCTTAAATTTAGCACCATAGAATTCAAATACATGTATTTTATAAAAGCATAGGAAGTAAATTAATCATATTACCAATGATATAAAATAGTACATATAGAATTTACAATGGAACCGAGTCTGGAATATTTTCTGGAAGACAGTGCACTTGTTTCGGAAGATATAGACTGTCGACTTTAATTTGAATGGTAATGCCGCGATTAAAGCACGGAATTCGTAAGTTCTGAACTCGTAGTGTCTACTCAACTGCACTCAATCAATATCAATACTTCTCAGCCTAGTCTTGGTAACAGGGTATGCGTGGGATCGAAATCGCGAATGAATACTAAAGAAATTGGTCGCTTACGGATGTAACTCAGAAGGACAATCATATTCCTTTGGTCGAATTGTCAAATAAGGGCTTGAGAAAAGGATGACTTGTTTTATTGAGGATTAGAACATTCAAGTGAATGTCCGGCACTGTAGGAAGTAAGATAGATTATTTCTTGAATTGTATTTTTATTGATTTTTTATCTTTTAAAAAATTGTCCCAACTTTTATTTTTTAGAAAGTTTAAAATTATGCGTTGCAATTTATTTTTACAAATAAGTACTTCACAGTGCAGGGTTGATTTCCCAATTAATCGAAACCTAAAAGTCAACTTCAGTATAAAGTTGGCTGGTAAGAATCGACTACAAAATAATCATTTTTTGACAAAGAGAATCGATTTTCGACCATAATCGAAATCGATTTACCAGCCACAATTTAATTTAATAATATAATTATTAAAGAAATCTTAATTGCTTATTAATACCATATTATTGGAAAAAGAAATAATAAACAAAGGAAGTGTTCTCCTTATCCCGTAGATTAAGAATGGTATAGGTAATTTTTATGTAGTTATTTTTTTATGAAAGTATGTATTTTTATATCTAGCACTCATTTCAAAGTCAGAACAATATTTCACACTTTTTCAATTTATGCCGATCAATTAAAACCATAAAAATGTGATTTGCATAAAAAAATTTCAAAAACCATATTTGAAAAAAAGAGAATTACAACAATAACTTCAATACAATATTGTTGCTATTTTGTCGTCATTGTTAACTTTTGTAATTGTTTTTTTTTTTTTTTTTTTTTGCAAATTCATTTGTATATGGATATTATCGTCATTAAGTGGCGTCAAAGTCAACTCCCTAAAAAAATTAACCATAATCGTCAAAAAAAAAATACTACTTATTGATATTGACCGTCCGCCGGTTGACTACTTGCCCACCTTACGTCCACCTCGTTTATTTGCTTTGTCTATAGTATAACAGGCAATTCATTTGCATACATACTGCAATTATTCATATATTATGATGGTGGTGTTGGTTGGTCATTTCGTGTTATGAAGATGATATGTGGCATATGTATGGCCCATTTTTGCCGTGAACATGTTGAATGTTCAATGTTGTTGATAATAAGCACACACATTCATATAAATGAAGAATTATTTTAACACACCACCCAGTTTTGTTACTTCTACCGAATTATGACAGCACTTTACCCTGAACTCTATAGTTTTTGTTTTGTTATTTTTATTTAATTTTTTATACCTATTAAAATTTGTATGATTTATTTTATTTAAATATAGATTTTTTTATAGCCATGTTATTGGTAACACACATACGCCCTTATTTTATTGTATTTATTTAATAGAATTATTTTTGTATATTTTATACTTCTTCACCTTATTCTTTATTTTTCTGTCTGATTCCCTCCTCATTCTTCTCTTTTATTTTATTATTTTATCATTTCTTAATTTTATGATTTTTTTTCTGGAGATGATGATGGGTCGTGTGGTTTCTTTTGTGTCAATATGCAGGTGAAATATTTTTTATTTTATTCTTTTCCATTAAATACACTTAATTTTGGAAATGTATTTTATATTAATTCTATTTTTTGGAAGTTTAAGTAATAGTAACTCACTTTTATTTTCACATCAAACACACTTTAATTACTTAATTATTTAGTTGAAATAAACTTATTAAAAAATTCGTCATCTGTGGGAAACAAAAAAAAAACACTCATTTTAGTTTATACAACACTAGCGAGTACTTAGGAAAACAACTGTCAAATAACGAGTAATCAAGTAGAGAAATGGATGCCAAAATACAGGGTTGTTAAATACATTGACAAAACCGTTGATTAAAGCGAATAAATTGTTTTATTTCTTTAATATTTAAATTTTAATGTAATGTAAAAGTATGTTTGTATCAAAATGTAAGTGATATAAAATTATTTTATTTTTGTTTTAATACTATAAACATAATCTGTCTCATTCACAATAGTTTTGAGCTACTTAAAAAAGTTTTTATTAAAGACTAATATGAAATTTTGACAAATTGTTATTTATAATACCAATTAATAAAACTATATCAAATTTAGAAATTTTATTATTGTTGAGAGTCTACTTTAACACATTGATAAAACCAATTTTGAAAAAAATATCAGCCTTCTGCAATTTTAATATATTTTTATCGTAATTTTGCAAAGTTTTGGATAAACTATTTTATAACTATGTTTTAATGAACATTTTTAGTAAGATAGATTTATATCTCCGTAGATAAATTATAAGACTAATTATATGATTTAGTTTCAACCAATAATTGTTCCTTATTTCTGTTGCATAAAATTCATATAATAATAGTGTAATAATAATAATAATAATAATAGTGTATGGAAAATTATAAATAAATACATGTGCATGCAAAATAAAAGAAAAAAACCTTCGATTTTTTTGAGTTAACTTGGATAAAACCAAACTGATTTGCAATTTCCGTTGAAGAGTAAAAATCCAAAAATATTTATTTTGGATATAATAAAAATACATATATTATTAAATATGTTTATAGTGGTAATGCCTAATGGACTCAGATATTCATTAACAGAATACTCAATAAGCTTCATTCGATTTTTAGGCGTTTTACTTGCTATTAACAAAAAAGTACTAATGATTTTCTCCTGCAAAGTGTTTTTTACAATTGCAATCAATGTCCACGTTATTGGAAAAACACTATACCGAAATATAGGTCCTTTAGTAACGCGATTTGTACATTAAAATTAGTACTTTTTATTCCTTCTGTTTTATAAAGTACGAGTGTTTTTGGTTCATTCCTTTTCCTTTCAATTTATTTAAAATAATTCATTAAATACGAAAAAAAATAAATAAAAAATAGAATAAGAAATGAATGGTGTATATAAAATCAAAACAATTCTATTTTATTTTGAATATTCTCAAAATTAATTTACCAAAAATGTTCATGTTTCCCTCCGCTTTTATAAGCTGTTAAATTCTTTAAGCATTGGTAACATTAACTAATAAAAATTAATATTTTCTTGTAGAAAGAATGAAATAAAAGTAAAACTAAAATATTTTTTAAATTACGGAATAAATTTTCAATATTTTGTTTATCACTAATAGAAAATTGAGAGAAAATAAAAAAAGCATTTTACTTACCCTGAAAATTCAATCATATATAAAGCAAAAGAAAATGTAAAAAAAATTAAAACATAAAACATATATATATATATATTCTATTTAAAGCAAAAATATCCTTTAAACTAAATTTTTCAACCAAATTTTATTAAAAATAAACAAATATTCACAAATGTATTGTGTGTAAATATCCAGCTGGGAAAATATATGAGTCTCTGTAGTGATTCTACCTTGTGTTATTATAATATGATTTAATATCTATTTTGAACATTAAGCGCACAATAAGAATTTATAATGAATAAGACCGTATAACTTTATTATAAGTTCACATTTTGTAATTAAAGTTACTCCCTTTATTCCACAGAAAAAAATTCTCTGTAGGCTCTGATTAACATAAGTCAGTGTTATCAGATTAGAGGATTTATACCCAAACTGGGAATTTATTTTGGGAAATGGGAACGAAAAATTTAGTTTTTACATTGGGCGATTTGCTGAGGATAAATTTCAGGTTTTAGGGATTTTTGGAAATTTTTTGAGAATTTTTATTTTATTTCCAAAATTTTTGTTTTCAACTTAGGAAAAATTAATTTTTAGTAAGTTATGTCTATTTTTTATTCAAAAACAGTGCAATAAAAACAGTAAAAAATTAATGTCATATCAAATATGATACAATGAAGTTTAAAAAATGAGTGCCAATCTCTGCAATAAGATGATTATTTATGGATTAGTTGAGAGGGTAATATTTTATCAATTGATACTCTATATATTATTGTTACTCCAATAATAATCAATAATAAAGAAGCCTTTAATAATTGTCCATATTATTGTTATAGAATCAAATGTATGTTTGTTTGTGACGGAATCACAGCTAAACTGCTGAAGCAATTTTAATTAAATTTTTTATAGATTAATTTTAAGGTGGAAGAAACTATATGATATACGCCTATATTATGAAAATCACGCCATTGTCATTTCACATGCGGTTTGGAAATCGCCAATTTATTTTAGCATGTGCTGCAGTTCACGTGTTTTACTTGTTTGGATATTCTCAATTTGATCAGCTATTTCTATTAAATCGCTAATGTATGAGAAAAGAGCATAAAGAATCAAATTTTAAATTTCATATTTTTACTTAATGCTATGTTCACATATAGCGGTTTTTTGTAAAACGAGTCATTTTCTCAAAAAAACACAAACAAATTGATTTGGTTCCTCATATATTTCAAAGCCAAAAAACATCTCGATTCGAATTGTTTAATTATTTAACACACAAAAAACGTACTAAATTTCCATACAGGGAAGAAATTTTTAGTATTTTGAGTGCATAGAAATTGTTGAAAAAAGAATTTTTCAAAATTGTCAAGCAGTTTAAAAACAAAAAATTAAAAAAATTATGACTATAAAACAGAAAAGACGGCTTCTTTATAGTTGTAACCGTTGCCAGGAAAGAAGCTAAATTAAACTTTCAAAATGAACAGAAATGGCTAAATGCCCTATATATATATATATATATATATACATATATACACTACGTTATTTACCGTATTTATTTTACTCTTGAAATAAAAATATTTTTTATGTGATGCTGTGGTTTTATTTTGTACAGTTTTTACTGTAAAAAATTTCATCATTATTATTTTGATATTTGTTAATTTTTTTAACATCAGTATGCATAAATAATTTTTGTAAAACAAAAACGCCTAAATGATAGTGCTCAGTATGAATATGCTATAAAATTAAAGATTGATATATTATAAACTTATCCCCAAAATATTTCGATTCAATTCTTTCGTTCTCGTGAGTTGGACTATTTTTTAAATACCTCAAAAAAAAAAAAAATGTTTTCGATAAACAGTGTACACAATTTTTATCTTTTGTGAAAAAATTACAATAAATAATGGACACATGTCGATTAATACATCTTGACCTAAAATTTTTTTGCAATTAGTTTTCATTCTCGTGAAATGAAGATTTTAGTAAAATTTTCTACGAATTTTTTAAATACAATTTTATTAAAGTTTGAATATTTCTTACATTTTCCGTTGTAATTTAGATTGTAGGAATAGTCTTATTCAGTATTTGTTTAACCCTTTAATAACAAAAGTAATATTTTGGGATCACCGGTCCATAATAGGTTAAGTTTATTTTTATGGCAAATAAATATGGCAACTAAATTCTTGTAAAATAGTGTCTAAACCTTAGATTTTCTTATATTGCATTAAAAGAATTTAAAATATTTTTTATAAATTCATTGATATTTATGTATACTAAATAATTCCATACAATTTATTTGCAAAAAATTGCTGAATTAATCTTTTGGGAACCAAATGTATAAAATTGACCCTTTTGCTTTTAAAGGGTTAAATATCTATAATTTTCAATTGTATCAGAAGAGAACTTTCCAATGGTACCTTAAAATCCAATATAAGTTGAAAAATGTCCGAAATATATACAATTACAAGTCAAAATAATGAAAATATGATGAAAAATGTTAATAAAATCTAGATATTTCGTGAATGAAAAGAGATGTAAGAATTATTTAAATGCAAATTCCATGTGTTAATATGTCTCTATAATATTTAAAAGTTATATAACGAAGATTTTTTATAATGCTATTGAAATAAATTCGTATTTTTAGAGGTGTTTTTAAAATGCTCTAGCTCACGTAAATAAAAAATTCAGACGTAATATTTTGAGAATAATACCAGAACATACTGATCGTTATTTCCAGAGGGGTACTTTCCAGAGGCAACTTTTCTTCGTAAGGCATTTTAATGTATACATATATTAATATAATTTAAAAAAAGCCTCCGGTTAACCTTGGTGATGATAACATAAACCAGATAAATAAACATTACATCGAAAAACAGAGCTATAAGCTAATAAATTGTCTTGCTTTTAAATTTTTTAATTTAAATAAGTAAACTATTTTTTATAAATATTTATACCCTACACCACCATAGGTCTCCGGGAATACGGGTTTAACAATCATTAATGTCTTAAATATAGCAATATTTTAATGAAATTCGGTTTAAGGAAACACAGCGTTGTTTTTGAAATCAAAACGTTTTGGACTTTATTTTCATTGAAAACTTGCTGTTTCAATGTTTTTTATTTTATAAGGGAAAACTTCAATTTTCATTACTGTGGTGGGGAAACTCCTTTAACGAGTTTTCAAGTTCAGTATGAATGTAATATTTGGGAGTTACATTTGCAAAATTTTTTTGTCTTCATACAAATCGATGCACTTATTTGAAATAAATTACGACTTATTCAACCTTTTTAAATTTATTTTCCTTTTCTTTTTAAAATTTTTTACTTTGATGTCAGTTTTTAAAATTTGATTCTTTAAAATTAAACATATTTGTCTTTAAATACTGTTTTATTCAGAAAAAAACGATATAATTAATTTCAAAATCTTTTAGAAATACAAAACGTTAAAATATTTTCTAAAGTTTATCAAAAAAAAAAAAAATATTTTATGCTACATATATGTTTATATATGTATTTTGAGAGAAAATATGAACCATAGTAGAAAAAAAAAAATATTCCCTTTTTAGAAAAAAATTTATTTTTATTATTTTTTTTTTTTTTTTTTTTTTTTTTGTTATTTTTTGGCAACAATAAAATATATTTGATTACACGTATTTTGTTGTTCATGAGTTAGGTGTTTGGCAATTAGTTTCGTCTTTGATATGGATGTGCGATTAATGTATTAATTGAGTATTCTAAATAATTCAAGTTCAGATTAATCAATTATCCGATTAATTTTTATTTGGATCGTTCAAAATAACGATTAATTAATCAATCAATTTAAATCTTGAATAAATTGATTTTTTTACTTTTAATTAATAATTTCTTTTATAATTCAATAAATTTAATAAATTGTGTGATACTATCTTTATATAAAAAAAATGCGTTCAAATATCCCATTGTTTGTTCCCTTTGTTTAATTGTAAAACCAATTAAAGAATTTTAAAAGTTCTTCAAATTTGATTAAACAAAATTTAAAATAATTGATTGAATCAGAATTTACATTAATCAGGATTGCAGATTAATCTAAAAAATTTAATAATTTAATAATTAATAATTGAATAAAAGAAAGTCTTTTATTTTATATTTTATTTGGGGGCATTCTTTCTGGGGAAAATTAAAAACATTTAGAAAGTTTAAGTCATTAGAGATCGAAAAAAAATTCAACAGTCTTCATTCAATTTGAAAAAAAAAAAAATAAAAATAATATTTCGACCTGATTTGTAGGAAACTAAAAATATGCTCTAAAATATTATTTTCTAGATAAATTTTAAATTATCTAATATTCTTGCTAAAAATAAATTGATTTCTATTAGCATGGTAGAAAAATATTTTCTCTTTGCAAAACAATCAAAGCTAATAAATTTTTACCAGGAAATTACAAAATGTCTATCAATTTACAATATGAAAATTATTAGGGGGAATTGAATGTGAAAAACAGTAAAAATAAAATATCACTACTTAAAGGCAAATTATGTAAAAAATTGTATGTGCAAAAAAATTCTAAATGTGCAAAATTTTTCTCCAGCGCAAAATTATGCCTTTGATCAATATATGCAAAGACATGCTATTTAAGCTGCGAAGCCTAAAATATCCAAAAATATGATGTTAGGACCAAATTATGCTGCAACAAATCGATGTCAAAATTCTTAAAATTGTCTGCAACGAATAAATAACTAATAGTTTGGTTCATTTGAATGATGATTTTGCATATAGAATTTAGAACAATATCTAATTCTTTTATAAATTTTTACATCGTTGTATATAAGTACATACTTTTATACAAAATTTTTTTTCTTCAAACATTTGTCGAATGACTAATATTTTAAGTATGTATGTACATATGTACTTATTTTTCAACTTTAATATTTTCTTAGTTTTTATTTTATCTAAAAATCTTATTAAAGTCATAAATAAATTATTCTTATATTCATAAAAGAGTAGACATATTTTTTTATTGTTATTTTCTACTACAATTGTTTCTAAGATTACTGCTACTGCTTCCACTACTTTAACTCTTGTTGTTATTCTTATAATTTATGATTAATAGTTGCGATAAAATCGCACAAACTTTTAAAATTTTTTCTATACATACATATATATATTTTTTTTTTATTCTGCGTAGCTATTGGTGGCGAAATGTTGTTGCCATTAAGTATACATATATTTTACAAATCTTAACGATTTTGACAAATTTATGTTTGTTTCCCCCACTTGGAAGGAAGAAGAAAATTTTGCAAACGATCATATTTTCCGTTAAAAGCAAAATATGGAAAAAGAAACAAAATCTTCTCCTCCCCTATAACGTCAAATGCTTGAATAAATTTCGTAAACAAAATAAAAGAATGAAAAAAAAAGGATGACGCCACACCAGACAATTCTAAGGACAAAATAATAATAAAAAAACATACATATATATATATGAGTAAAACAGTTCTATGATTGTAAAAGAAATTTTAACAAAACTATTGTATGAATGACTATATATGCACAAGTTTGTCAAAGTCATTGGTTCGTAATTCAAAGTGGAGGAGTATTAAAAAAAAAACAAATTTAATACAAGATTGGTTATAAATACATGTGTATGTATATTTTTATTATATGAATATATGTGTATTAGTATTATCCTATGGCAAGGATATGAAGAAAACATATTCATTGTGGCGTCTTGCTGTGTACAAGAAGAAAAATCTATAAAAAATAAAGCAAATCACTATTTTTATTGCACAGTGTTTCAATTACTTTGTTTTTGCAAATAAAAATAATTTACAAATAATTTACTCACTGTTTATGCGTAAAAAGTTTTCTTTTTGAAATATTTTTAATTGAAAGTAGATTTGTATAAACGTAGTAAATATTGTAAACCAAAACTAGATACACTCTGCTACAGTAAAAAATCCCTCGAAAAATGACAAAACGCTTTTTTAGGCCTTGAGGACGTAATAAATTTTAAGTTATGTTCAAGAGTTTTTGGTTAGATTCCGGTATAAATGTATTCCAATTCAATTATTTTTGTTGTTGATTTTTTCTTTTTAAAAATTTTTGCAGAGTAGAAGAATCGGTCTTTTCAATCGTATATATATTAAAGTATTAATTTTACTCGACTTTTTCATTATTCGATTAATGAAATAACTCGAAAATGCAGTTTTTAAATTAATCGATTAATAGAGTAAAGTTTTTAAATTACTCGAGTTATTCGAATAAATTATACCTTAACATTTAGATTGTTTTTATAAAAAAAAAAAAAAAACATTCCATATTAGTGCTTTAATTGAATATTAAAAATAAATTTTAGTAAAACATAAAAATAGTTTAAAACATCAAAATCACTTAATTTGTAGTACAAGAAAGGCTTAATTAAATTGTCCTTCTGAAATAGTCCTTCAAAAATAATAAGTATGTAATTAACATTTGTATCATTTTTCTGTTTTCTATTTATAAAACCATTGTTTCTCTATATTTACGTACTTCTTTGGTAATTTTGTCAATAGGCCTAAGAGTATTACCTAAACTTGTTATTGTTTGGATTTCGTAAAATAGAAAAATTAAAATCTAATAAGGCACATTTATGAATTTGTATAAAATTTGAATAAAGAAGTTCAGCGATTCTTAACATAAAGTATAAAGCAAAGTTTACTGTTTGACTCAATTTTAAGTCCTAATCCCTTCTACTATATATATATATATATATATATATATACTATATATATAAGTTTCATCAAATACTGTATTAATATATATCAATATATATCAACTCCTTACTTATACATATAGGCTGAACTCACAATTTTCCAAATCAAGTTCAAAATCTTTCAATTTGTTTCTCGCGGAAAATTAAATATAAGGTTATAATTATATATAACAAATGAATTAAATTTTACATTTTAAATTTTTAAAGTGACGTTTACACGATTGATATTTGTTTATATTCACTTATTTTAACCGGCGGGATACTAAAACCTTCCGATTTTAAACATTCTATACACCCTTGTTGTTTTCAACGAAAATTCTTTAAATAACTAACATTGAAATATCCTGATAACGAGTTAGAAAAATTCATTTTTAAAATACTTTTTTATTCGATTAATCGGCATATTTACTCGAATAAATTTTTACTCGAAATTGTTGATTTTAATTTAAGCAATTAGTCGAACAAACATTAATCAAGTGAACACCCTAATATATATATTTGTTTATTTTTGGTTAAAAATAAATAAATTTTTACATATTAAAATTTTTTTCTATAAATTTTTAAAGATATTTTTATTGTAAGCATAAGAAAATTTCGTTTTTAAAAAGTAAACTGTAGAACCTTTTTTGGCTTTATCCGGTCTTCTCACAGACTTTTAATTTTTGCCCCAAAAAGTATGCAGCAAATATAATAAAATAGTTATAAACTAAAATATTTTGTTTTAACCGAATATAAAAAGGTATATTTCGTTTTATTCCAAACAAGTTTAGTTTTAAGGAATGAAATTAAATTACATCAAATTAGAATTTTTAAGGAAAAGTGGAATATATTTTTTTGGATATAATAGAAATATATTAGTATAGTTTCTAAATCAATTTGAAAATCTAATTGGTCGATTATGTATGGCAACCGAACTTTAGTTGTGATGCGCAATCAATATGAAAATCTAAAATTGACTTAAAATTTAAGAGGCTCCAAGACCTTTAGTCCAGGAACTAACCTCAATTTTTTTTTAGCTTCAAAGCTTTTAATAATTGTCATGTAATGACCTCAAAAAATCTACAATCCACATTCGTTTTATCACTTTTTTATTAAAATTTTCCACAAAACCTTACACTGTGAAGGATGGTGAAATAAAATATAAATTTCTTTAATGTTTTTCTTGCTAAGAAAACATTGCTTAATACGCATCTTTTTTTTTTAAAAAAAAAAGCATAAAATAAAATTGAATTAAAATCAATCGGACGCCTGTCGTTCACTTCCGCAAACACGCTTGAAAAGTCCATTCAATACTACACACTACGACTGCACTGTTGTTTATCAATGCCGGAAGTATAGTATAGTGAAAAGGAAAAAAATACATATCATATCATTCTTCTCATATGAGCAACGTATCCTCTAACACACACCAAGGAGTAATGAATAAAATGATGGGAATCAATATTTATATTTATTTGTAAACTTCAACAAGAATGTATTAATTTTTTTAAGCGTTACAAAATAACATTAACAAATAAGCGTAGAAATCGTTTGAAGAATAATTTAATATTTTTTTTTTTTTTTTTTTTTTTTTTTTGCAATTCACACACAAACTTAGTCACAATTGTCACCCGATATGACAAACATTGTTTTTAATGATAATTCCATGTATCACATAGAATTCAAGTACTTTAAACATTACAAAACAAAACATTTTACTTACTTATGGTTCACTTTGTTAACCATAAATCTCTTCATTTTGCAAGCCAGACATTAGGGTTGACTTTTTGTTTCTATAAATACATGAATACATAAATATGTATATTGTAGATACATGTGATATTTATATCTATCAAAACACAGCGTGTGTGAGAGATAAAAATGACTTGGCTGCTATTTTTCTATTTTTTTCTTTTTAGTTCCGGTACTTTAAGATTTTAGTTTTGGTTACAAGATTTATGTTCACGAATTGAATCTCAATTTCCACACATGCACACAATGAATGCCTAATATTCCCTCAAATTTCGTTTCCATTGGGACACATTGACCAACCAACGTCCTAATTAAGTGATCTTCCGGTTTATCACTTTCATAATAATATTTTCATTAAAATCTTACAAAGACTATCCGAAAAAAGGGCAGTGATAATTTGACTTTTTTGTATAATTTAATGGTCAAAATGAGATTTATTACTTTTTATAGAAAGGGTTAGTTTTTTTTTTTCTAGAATTTTTCAGAGAATTTGTATCTATTATTAAAGATTTACATTACATTAAAGATTTATTTGTTAATAGGAGTAGTCAATTAGGTGATTACGTGATTTATTTCTTTCAATGCTGAAAGTTAATACTTTTAGCATTGAAATTTAACAATCATTAAAAAAAGAATTCAAATGATAAATGACCAGTATGTTAGAAGTACTTAATAATGTGTTACTAAACAATTTCTTTTTTTAATATTCTTGAAGTTAATTTCCACTGTGTTTCAGGAAATTAGTTTTATGGAAAAACTTCAACAAATTTTGATAAAAAAAAAACTGTTTTCGGAGAGGTTCCATTAATGTACCCCTAATTCTCTTACTGTTTAATTGATTTTTTAATTGTTTTTGTAACATGGAAGAATTATGTTTTTAACTTAAATTAAATAAATTTAATTATGTCAAATATTAAAAACAATTTTTAAACAACATAAACAAAAATAAAATGTTTCCACAATTTTTCGAATTTAACTGCAATTTTTTAGAAAATTTTCTATAAACGGCTATAAATCGATGCAATAATTTTTAGACATTTTTTTGTTAATATAAGAAGATTTATTTCTTCAAATTGGATAAAAACTGTAGCTTATTCGATTTTATCTCTATTAACTTACTTAAATTTTTAATACATTTTTCATTTTTGTCCCAGAAAGTATGCTCCAAATTAAATGCACACAATTCAGCTTATAAAAATAAAACTAATGGGTCAATCTTTTTGAAATTTTGATTTTTTTTAAGGCTGTTATATTCAAATTTTAAATTTAAAAGAGAAAATTAAGAGCTCTATTGTGTCTTCGGTTACTTTTTTATTGAAATGTGTCGGTCCACTTCTATAATATTTTTAGTCAGCTTTAAGTAAGTATTCTTTAAATATTTTATACTATGGCCCAATACATTTAAAATGGACCGATAGTTTAGTCGATTGGCCTTCTTTGGTACATTTCTCAATAGTTGTCGTCTTCTCTCTTGTCTTCAAATTTTCTCTATAGTTCCAATTAGTTCCAGCTGGCTGGCTGTCCATGTAAACCTTGTGCATAAAGTATGGGTCGCAATTTTTAAGATAATTTAATGAAATTTGGTACGTGGGACTTTTATGAAATTAGTTGTGATCGATCCATTATTTCACCTAGTAACCATACAAATGTCCACCCGGAGTAGAGTATAAACACTTAAAAATGCTTGTACCAAATTTTCTGAAGATCGGTTCACAATTGACCGTAGCTTCCATATAAACTCTTCTTCCGAAAATCACTTTTAGGTGCATAAATCCCACATGAATGTTAGTATCAAGTTAATATACGACACAAATATATATTGTAAGTAGAAATAACATTGCCAAATTTTATGAGAATCGGTCCATAATTAAGCATAGCTCCCATATAAACCCACTTCCAGGAATCGCTCTAAAGTGCATAAAATCATCTAGATATTAGTGTCAACGCATTATTCTGTATTTGTATATTTTATTTTACATTTAGTAAAATTGGCCACAGGTGTAATATAAATCCCCTTCCCGAATTTTTTGCTTGTATACAATGGTGTAGGGTATCATATAGTCGGTCTTGACCGACTATATCTTTTTTTCTTGTTTAAAGTTTTCTTATGAAAGATACAGAGTAAATTATATAATGAGTCACATTCCATCCAGAAATCTAGAGATTTTCTCTTAAATATGTATTATTTTGTCTGCGATCTGTAAATCAACTTTCTCTTCGGTTATCACGATTTTGTAATGTTTATGAAACAAGAAACTGTATTTCACGATTCACGTGATTCATGTGTTTGGCATGTGTTTCGATAATAAATTTGAATTATGTGTTTGAACGAATTTTGTTCAATTCTCATTTTAGGAAAAATTAATTATGCTAATACTGAGAATAATACAAATGTAAATAAGTTAAAGGTACTCATTTTTTCAAGTATAATAAAAGTTATAAGCCTTAAAGTGTGCACGGAATTTTTTCGTCTGAAGTTCTTATATAAAAAATATTTATATTATATTTAGATAAACTTTATATAACGTTTAATAACTTTTTAGAGTTTTTAACCGATTTTAAAAAATTAAATTTAAAATTGTTGTTTTGGGAAAAAAAAAACTAATAAGAATTACATCAAAGTCCAAATTTTGAAAAATAAAAGAATAATAAATTTTGAAATGTTTAAGAAGTGACCACTTTTTTAATTTATGTATAAAAAAAATTTAATTTGTTTTAAAAGATCCTGTTTTAAAAGCTGCTTTCTAAATAAATTTGAAAATTTGAAAATATGAAATTGGTGACTTTTGAGATCTTTAGTGCAGAAACTACATCCCAAATGGTTTCTTAGATATATCTCAAAATTTTTGTAGTTGCTTTGGAATAATAAATTTTGATAAGTAATAAATCTCATTTTATCTCAATGGATTCAACATACGAAACATGCACTTAAAGTACAAATTTCACACATTACTTAGAATTTTTTAACTTTTTTAATTTTTATAAATAAATATTATTTTTTTAATTTCCACTTAACAAAACAAAAAAAAATAATTTTATGATGTTTTTAATTTTTTTTACAAATTAAAATAAAATTGTTTTGTATCATAATAATATATTTGACAATAATAATAAAAAATATTTATGTAAGAAATTAAGAATAGAAAAAAATAAAAAAGGATATTATCCTTGTAAAATATTTACATATTTTATCACAATTTTTAAGTTTTCTTATTTTTATTTTAAGAGGGCTGCCGTCAGTAACTTTAAATTTCATTTTTACTCTTCAATATTTTCACCCTAAAAAAATAAAGCCACAAATTATTTTTATGGACACTCAACTACTTACTACGCATCCTTTTTTTACAATCGTTCCCTTTTCTTGAATAAAATACTAAAGAAAGCGTTTCAAAGCCATTTTACAATATTTAAGGATGACTCTCACAATTGTTATCATAATTTCATATTTTATGATTTTCAGGCGAAAAATAAGGACGTCATCATTGTCATTATAATCGTTCAAAAAAAAAAAAAAAAAAACAAGCAACAACCCCCTTCGTGAGGACAACGACAGGCACACGTAACAATTTAAACAAATTTAAACGATACACGAATCAAATGGGGGAATGGTGTAGAAATTTTAATTGATGACAATTTCATTAAGTTTTATGCTCTTAAAATAAAAAATCAGTTGAAAGTTTAATAGAGGCAGACTGGTCGAATATCGTATGGCAGCGTAATAAGAATTTTCTTAAAATGTTTATATATTTCCAAAAATGGAAGCTATACTTTTTGAAAAGACTAAAAATAGATATTTAAAAAACATAAGTATATGATTTTGTTTCTTTTTTTATAATAGGCAACACTCCTTCCCCGCTAAAGTGTCAAACTCCACTTTGCCGTATTTCAGTTTTTGTAGAACTGCTGCCACCTGTTTTATTTTGCCATGCACTCTTCAAGGATCACTAATACCCCATTTACGTCTGTGAAAACCCTGTTTTTTTTAATTAACTAGTTACTTTCAACTACTTAGTTAATAGTAGTACATTCACACTGAGTATGAAAAGGAGTTTTCGCCCGAAAACGTTATTGAAAACTCAAGTTTTCTCATAAAAAACGAAAACTATTAAATAATAAGTTTTCAACGGAAACAAAGTTCAAAATTTTAAAAACAAAACTGTGTTCTACATTTTATTACAACTGTTACGAAAAGGAATTGGAAAAATATAAAAAATAATGTCAAAAATGAGTAATAGAAAATATTTAGAAATTAATATATGTATGTAATTAAACAATGAGAAATAACTAAATAAGATAAAAAAAAGTTTAGGTGCTTATTCCGTAGAACTATTGCAATTATGTACTATGAATTTCAAATCAATGATCATTCCTACGGATGGTCCATGGCGAAATGAAACAGGTGGCAGAAGTTCTTCAAAAACAACAATACGGCGAATTCATTTCTGAAAACTCGTAAAAATTCTCAGTCTAAATGTATTATAAATGAAAAAACCAGTTTTCATTTGTTTTTTTACCGTTTATAACTCTGACATTTGGGTGACAGTTCTATGAACGAAAATTTAAGAAAAAGTTAAAATGAAAAATTTATTTAAAATACAAAATTATAAATGGAAAATTAAAAAAAAAAATAATATTTAAAGTATTTTGTGAAAAAAATGAACAAAGTACAAATAGTCACTTATATGTGTTTAATTGTGTAAAATATAGTGATTATATTTCAATACGTTTTATGAAATATCTTAAGTATTTATTTAAGTATTTATTTATTGTAATTAACTAGTTAAATTGCAGATATAAACTGGGTCTAAAATAAAATTTGCAGATACGTAGACAAGTTTTGAGCAAAGTTTTGTTTAATATTATATAATTTTTCCATTCCTTTAGACTCCAATACCTAATAACTAAAATATTTCTCTAAAAAAATGTTTTAAATTAAAAACGTTACCAACGATATAACTTACTTATATAATACCATAATTTTACATTTATAAAAAATAAATAAAACTTAACTTAATTTTAAGAAAAGTATAAACATTTGTGTATCCTCATGATTTGATCATAAAAATGGAAAATTTATTTCTCAAGTATGAGAGATTTGAATTTTTGTTTGGGGATAATTTTTTATTATTTTAAACATGACATTGGGATTGCAAATAAACAAATGTATGTGACCCATAAGCCGCTGCTCATTTTGGCCAAACTCATAGCGCGTAAAATATTTCAACAGAATTACAAACGCATTCACCAACTACGAAAAAGAAAGGAAGACAATTCTTAATCGCTCAGGCGGCTTACAAGGACAGATGCGTTAATGGTCTTCTTGTATGTTTGAATTTTTATTTCCATTAATGCCTTCTGTCATTACGTGTTTGTTTGCGAGTTTAAACATCCAATGGATGTGCGAAAATAAAGGGAATATTGTCGCAGTTTGAGGAACAATATCATTAAGTGAATTGAAAGAAAATTTATGACTGTATAAATTGTTTAATGACTTTCAACACTACAAATGTATATTAATAAACATTAAATTAAGATTTTATTTTCATTTGTTATGTATTTGGTTAGATTTTCAATATGGGCATAAATTCTATTTAATTTTCTCTTTAAAAATTAAACCACATGTCCCGTTTTAAAACCTTAATTAATGTACTATTTAACTATTTAGCAAATTTTACGATATTTTTTACTTTTAATTTTATAGAATATTTAATGTTTTATTTACTTAAAATAGCTATTAAATTGTTAAGTTTTAATAGTTTTTGAAATAGAAAATTTATCAATGGGTTTTCAAATGAAAGTAATCAATTGTTAGGTTACAAAACATATCTGAAAGGGAAATAATTTGTACTTTTTCATCGAATTTATTTATTTATTTATTTATTTATTTTATTTATGTAACATAGAAGAGTAACATAGACTATTAGTCCGTTGCAGTGAAAGCAGAACAGAATCTCTGGCGGAAATCGAACCCACAATCCCTTAACTATTAAATTAGCTCACTATTAAATAATCGAATATCAAATAATGCTTTAACAAATTCTCACAGAACCAATTTAAAAGACCAATCCGAATGTCTAAGTAAAAATATCTATAAAATAACAATTTTTATTTTCTTTCGAAAAAAAAAAAGGAATGAGGATTGTAAATCGTTTTAAGAATATTACATAACAATTCCAAAACACCCTCTAAACTTTCAGATATTTCAAAAAACCAATTTTGGGAATAGATATTACCCTAAAAATCTCGTTTCCCCCTAATTTTTAAGGTTGGAAACCGATACATAAAATATTAACTTGCTTTAAGAAAGATGGAATTATTTTTAATTTTATTGAAACTTGTAAAGGGACTATACTTGTGTCTTTATTCCAACAGATTTCCTAAAACAATTCGCATTGATCAATATTAAGCTGATCAATAAAGAATATTAAAAACTACAAATTTATTTTGTTCCAGTAATTAAAAATCAAGCGATTAGTATATTTCGTTTAACTTTTTGTTGTAAATCGGTTTCTAAAAATTCTTAATACAAGTCAACAAATCGGTAGAGAAAATTGTATCACAAATAATTTTATGTAGTATGTGCTAGATATAGTAGGTGTGTTCGACGAACTTACCGAAGTTATCCAAAGCCACCCAAACGGGATCAAAGGGAAAGTCCTCATTCTGAAAAGTTTTGGGCCACAAATTTGATTTTTTTGCGTTCCCCAGTTTTTGAGAATTTTTTTTACAATATGAAAGAGTAAATTTGTAAACGCTCTCATTTGTGCGATCTTTTTAAATAATTTGTCAAACACAAGCGAGTATGGAGAGTTAAATAAAATTTTTTATATGACGGCACTGTTTTATGAAACAACAACCTTCAATTTTGATATTTTTTAACAACTTTTGAATATTAATTAATTATGTATATCAAAGCTATTATGTTATTTAAGCTTATTTTTTACATCATTTATATTTGGTTATTTTCTTAATATTATCTGAAAAAATGAAACATTTTGTTCCGAAAGTTACAGTCAGGACCATCTTTATTTAGATCCTAAATACAATTATATATCAATTACATTATATGCAAGACAACCCTGGACATGAGGTTTCAAAAATTTAAACAAGAAAAATTTTCCACGAACTGCCATCACTTTATATATAAATGAACCCAATTATAGCCTTAACAATTAATTTGACGATCATAAATTTTTCTATCAAAACGATTTCAAAAATTTAATTACATTTGAAATTGGCTACTCATTGCAATTACGTACTATGAATTTCAAAGTAATGATCATTCCTACGGATGGTCCATGGCGAAATGAAACAGGTGGCAGAAGTTCTTCAAAAACAGCATATATATATAAATCTGTCTACACATTTTTTTACAGTGTAATTCTCATTATTTTATAACTCGTAATATACGATCATACATCATTATATCATCATCATACGAATCGTAAAGTATGTAGCTCTGAGTAGTGGGACAACTCCCACTTCGTTGTAATTTTATCTTAAGTACAGCCAAGCGGATATTTATTGTTTGGCCTGCTAGAGTTTTGAGTCTTATTCTCACATTGGCGAAATGTGTACCGCCTAACTGCACCGCGCTACAGTTTTTCGAGGCTTTTACATTTGTCACACGCAATCGATTTTATTCTTACTTTTACATTGGATTATTGGTGGAGTATCATATAAAACTCAGAGGATTGATATTGGGAGCCGAATTTGGAAACTATAGCTTTCTATATGAAGATATAGTTTGAGTGAATGATTTGCGAAGAAGGTTTATGTTAGCAGACATCCATACCATTTATACTTTTTAAACAAATGGTTTTTACAAAACGACAATTTTGTCAACATCCAACATCATGGTTCCACTCCATGAGCGCAAGAAAATACAAAGTTTTATTGAGTTTATTTGAATTGAAACTAACTCTGAAGGTATATCGACTCCTAACAAGCAAAATTTTCGAAATTAGTTTTTTGATGAAAATATATTATTCAGAATCATCTACATCATCTGAAAAAAATTTATTGACGTACCAAGTACCGTTTAGGATTCATAACGAAAGCAATTTTATCTTAAGTGACGTTTTGCATATACATAACAAGCACAAAAATGCTTCTCCTGAAAAGTTTTGTGTCCTGCAGACGATATTTTTAAGTTAGGTTAGGTCTCGATGCAGTTTTGAATTTCATGTATTTAAAAAATCGGAAAAAAGTGAACTTTGAACCGCAACAAAAATTAATCTGCAAAGATTTTTAATATTTTAAAGTAACATAAAAGTGTCCCGTTTTACACTTTCCAAACTTTGAGACCATATACTGCGTTCATTATTTAGGGCACATCAACGAACAATACAAGTTTCAAAATTTATATTCCGTTGGGGGCGGGGGCGCACGGACCCCGCCCAAAAAACTTAAAAAAAATAAAAAATTTTGATATCAAAATTCGACTACATCTATGTAACTGTTGAAAATCTGCATCATAGCAAAGCAGATGTAAAATTTACCCTCAAAGTCCAATTAGTTTATAAAGGATCTAATGAGATCCAAAGGTATAAAGGCGCGAACACAAAGTGTAGAAGAATGCGAAAAAGTTAAGTAATTTCAAGCCCTCTTTCTAAGTTTTTGAAATTTGAAAAGCAATCATGATTATAAAATGAAACCTATTGTGGCAAAATATTGCACTCTATTTCAATTTCTATTTTCAAGTCTTGTGAATTCAAATAGTATTACCACAAAACTTATGAAGGTTTAATGTCAATATCAGCTAGATTTTGTTTACAATAAAACAAGATATTCTCTTTAAAATCGGTTAAAGATTATAAACGATTATAAATGCATTAAGTATATATATATGTTATGAAGACCGGTTCGTCATTGACCACGCAAAGACAAAATATGGTTGGTATCAACCATAATCATATTATGGTTAGAATTTATGGTTGATTGTAAATTATATTATATTATTCTATATTATATTATATTATATTATATTATATTATATTATATTATATTATATTATATTATATTATATTATATTATATTATATTATATTATATTATATTATATTATATTATGTTTGGTTATAGCACCATAAAATGGTTGAATGATATCAACACAAATATTATAATATCTTCGTCAAATGACGGTAGTATATAATAATATGCACCTCAATCGTATTATTGTTAAGCCTAACCATATTATGTTTAAAATTCAATCATATTTTAATTGTTTATAAACTCAAACTAATATATATAACCATAATATGGTTGAGACGCAGAATTATGGTTGAGCTGCAACTATATTACGATTGTATATGTATATCAGCATATAAAATGTTAATTTATATAGAGTTTGACAGCACGAGCCTCAAAACAAGTAATACACACTTTTTATACCACCTTGCAAATACGTTTTCAAAAACATTCTTTGTTGTTTTCTGAGAACATGAATGTTATTCAACATAATATTATCTTAAATTATTTAACAGTAGATGTAAACATTATATGTTTGAAATGAATTGTAAACGACGCAATTAGATTCAAACATACTGTTGTCAATGATGTTAAAGGTTCTATATAATTTATATTAAAATACACAATTAAACTACTTACATGCTGTTTCTAGTTTATTATATAATTAAACCTAATTTTTATTCATATTTATCTGTATTTTTATTTAAATATTTTTGTTGTGGATTTCAGAAATCAATTTTTTAGGACTTCTTTTAAAACTGCGAAGATCAGCTATTGTATATATTTCTTTCCTTGCATATTATGCATTTAAAATATTTTATTTTCACAATGTAAAACACTTATGTAATTATTTATAGGTATCATATTTAATTTTAATTAATTCACAATTTAAATATATATTCAGTACATTTTCGAATATATTTTTAACACGGTGACAGATAACAAGCTCTATACAGTAAACATACTAATCTGAATAAAATTCAGCAAATTTACTTATTTTTAAGTACTAATTATGTACATATATTGTTGCCCATACAGAAGAAACATTTTGTTGTTAAGTCAAAATAAGAAATACAAAAATATTTTTATGTAATAAAAAATATCTTTTTGCACATATATATAATTTTAGCAACAATAACTTGATTCAAACTCAGCATTCTTGCCAACAATGTAATTATAAAATTGAGAACAAAAATATAATGGCTACAACCAAATTGTTTTTAAAATAAAATATATTCAACAATAACGACGATTTTACAATATGGGGTAACCATATTGCAAAATTTCAACCACAAAAATATACTTTAAAATACTTATGTTATAAATGTTTGATAATTTGTTTTCCATCACCTTTAAAATATATTAAGAATATTAACGTAACGAAACAAAAAAAATCCACTTTTTCTGGTATAAATTCAAAAAGTATTGTTATTCACTTTTTGAGGTTGTATCGAAGGCATTTTATCTAAAATTAACAATAATATTTATTAAAACCGATTTTAAGTATATTTGCTTAAATCTCTATAATACATAATTTTACTATAGTAGATATATTTTTTTTAAATATAGTATTTACTTTTTTACTCTTTCTTTTATTTTAATTACTTTGTGAGTTTTTAGATTTTTATTGATAAAGTTAAACTATCCAATAGGTTAGAACACAATATTTTCCCCAACTTGCTTGTGAAAACCAAAGTTTTTACGCTCAGGTTTACTAAAATTTAACTGAAAGAAAATTAACGATTGCAAAAGTTTGCCGAAAAATGCTGGCGCTATCTAATTACATAAAATAGACAATTTGGCGAACACTCCCGTGCAAGTTCATGCCCAAACATAAATTTTCGTCTTTCAAAGTTATAAGTTACGTTAATAAATAACCCTTATGATCACAAAACTCAAAAATAAAGACAAATACACTACTCAAATTTAAAATGATGATCTTAAAAAACAGCAATTTACATTATACAACATTGATATTTATTTTAATGCCTTCTCAGACTGTCCACGTTGCCACATAATTTTTTTTAATATATATCCTTGATTACTTGATATGTTACAATTTATAAAATACATTTACTTTTTATAATTTCTTATATAATTATTACTTTGGAATCTCTGCCAGTGTGCGTCAGTGAGATTTGAACTTGGACTCAAATTAACCATTCGTTTTTAATGACTAACGTTTTACTCAGTACACAATCTCGTACTTAATTTTCCAAGTAATAAAAACTTTTTTTTAGTATGAAATATCTTTTTGACATTTTGTAAAAAAAAAAAATAACAGCATCAGACTGGGTCGAACCAACAACCTTTTTCTGATTGTTAATACAACGCTCTAGCCAACTGATCCACATGATTGCAATATTACTCTTCTATTATAGTATTCAGTACTTATTTATGTAATGTATAGTATTCAAATAATAATGACGTCTCATTACCAAGAAATTACTTTAATAAGTAGTTGCCATTACGAAAATCAAAAAGTTTTTGGTGGGAGACGATTTTGATGTATTTAACCCACATATTCTTGTGCAAACTTTAACAATTTAGTTACACTATTCTAATCGAGTTAAAATTATTTTTTGCCAGTCCAACGTGTAACTATATATGTATTTCTGTGAACTAATGATAAAAAATCTTATGTTATGTCGAGATAGGTTTTTTATCATACATTTTAAAAGCTACTATTCTTAACCTTAAAGATGTACGTATATAGCTCACTAAAAGTTTACATTTTCATAGTATTTATCGATTTTTTCTAACATTTTTTTAGCATTTAGATGAAAAATTTGAAAATTCATATTCAGTTGTTTTGTCAAAAGTACAGATATTATTATTATATAGGGTATATTTGTTTATATATATATATATATATATATATATATATATATATATTTCTTTTTTTTTTGAGTTTTCGACAAAAAACATTTTTAGTGCCAAATCATAATGAATGCGTTGAATTATAAACTTAAACAAATATAGTAAGTATCCTTTTGTAATGTTCGTCTCAAGTGCAAATAGTCTTTTTTCAGAGCGGACAAAAAATAGGATCAGCAGTAAATTTTTTAAAATTTTTCAAATATTTATTTTCTTTAAATCTCGATAATGATATTGACAACTAAACCTGAAAAAAGCTAAGAATATTTAATTCCGAGAACTATTCGAATAAAAAAGGACCTATAGATTAAGGATTTCAAAAATATGGGGATAATCGAAAGTTTAAGAAACTGCTAAGTACCGAAATCGATCACTATAGTTAAATAATTTAGAAAAACTATGAGCGTTTGAAACGATGTACCATTATTGGAATAAGCTTAAAGTATATCATTTTTGTGTAGGTTTATTATTCAACGTATTCACTATGATTTGGCACTAAAATGTTATTGTTTTGCATAAAATTTTGCCGAAAACTGAAAAAATGTAAAATAAATATATTTGACTTTATTGTTATTATTATTATTTTTTTTTTCCTGTAACTGCATATTTATGCATCATATTTTATATTAAACAAATTGATTACACAAGTAATAAATTTGCTTATGTCTTTGCCAAAATAATAAAATATATTTTTGACATTTTAATATTTTTAAGTGAATTTTCTCCAAAACCATAAAATCATGAAGATGTATTCATTCGTGGTTGTTTGGTTGGTTGATGGGGATTGATAGAAAAACATTCACATAAAATCTGTTAAGATTTTTTTCGACTTCCTTTATCCTCATATTATCGATAACTTGCCCTATGATCAATGATTGAACGAACGTATGAATAATAATAATAATAAATAAAAAAAATTGTCAAACCTAAACGAATTAAATTTGTTCGACATGTTAAAATCAAATAGAATTGAATTAGTGGAACGGAAAATAAATTTTTTCTATATAGAAATAATTATTAGTCATGTGTTTAGTACATGCAATTCGGTTTAAAAAAATGTTCTTATGAGATGATATGACTTTGTGATTTTCTCAAACCATTAAGCTGCCTAGACACGTCTGGCAAATAAAAGAATTTGCAACATTAACCATAAGGCGTAATATTGATGGAGTTTGCTAATAGTTGGGATAAACACTGAATCTATTTTGAGCAATATATATAAATACATATATTGATTTAAAACTATAAACCACCCTAAATAGAAAGGAAAGGTTTTGAAAAAATATGTATAAAATCTTTAAAACGAAAATAGTAGTGTAAGTATTTAACTACTTACAGCTAATGAAAACCTAACAGAAATTTAAAAGAGTGTAGTATATAAAAAGTCTAATTTAAAAGCTGGACTATAGCGAAATGAAACAGGTGGCAGCAATTCTTTAATTTTTTTTTTTTATTTTTTTAGTTTGACAGTTCAAGTACTAAAAAAATAATCATCTGATTATGTGAGGCCACCTGTTTGAATTCGCCTTGACCTGTACATTTCAAGATCGTGCTGAATTTTAAACATGGGACTCCTTTTATGAAATTTAAAAGAACAAAATTGGCATAGATATGTAATAGTCAATAGTAAAGTAATGTTTTAGAACAGAAATTTATGAAAAATTCCATGCTAATGGCTTTAACTATTTTCAAAATTAGGAATCAAAATTAGCCTTAAGTTAAACTTAAAGTTTATGAATTAATACTTCAAAGATCTGTATATTACTGGTAGTTTGCTTTTTTTTTTTGCATTACATTAATACATTCATAAACATATCTAATTGTATTTGTATGTGTGTTTCTTCACAATGGATCTAAGGATGATGTTATTTTTTAAATTATTCTCTAATAGTTTTATATGACTATTGCATATGCTTTAATATGCATATGTATTAGAGTATTTAAACATTTTGGAAAATATTTCTGCATCTATTACGAATAAACATACATACATTAATAAATGTGCAATCGAGCGTGCGGATTCAATTCAATAATACTTATAAAACTTTATCAACACCCATGTCAAGTATTTTGTTGTGTTTACAAACTTTTACAAGACGATTTGACATGATGATAAGGGTGGTGATTTCAATCTCGATGCTGTGGTGGGTATGTCCGTTATTTTGTTTCTTAATGTCCCGTTTTATTTAACCCTGTTTTGCTACAAATACGCTGACGACAACAGCATGAGCAATAACAATATCTAATAGTGACAATATCTACTTGTTTGGTTGCAGGGAAAAAAAGAGAAAAAAATCAAAAAGACAGTAAAGATTTTTATTTATGAGCACTTAATTCATTTGACATAGTGTATATTAGCACATACCACCAAATAAACAAGTACATCCCTTGCGACAATGTAGCATCTTGCATCATAGTACATACGAGTGTAGGAGGAAAAGTTATTTTAAATTAACGAAAAGAAAAATTTTTAGATAATAAGAAGTGCATAGAATTTACCAGCACTACTGTATTTATGAGCTGTTAAAGAACTAATATTTTGTGAGACATAACATAGTATTATCCATAGTGTACCATTTTTGGGTGCTTCTTCTGTAATGACAAAATTTTGAATCTGCTCGAAAATGCTAAATAGGATTAATCTTAATGTCTTTTTATGACACTCTTTGATGTAATTATTTGAGTTTATTCAGACTAAAGCAGCAAAACAAACACACATCATGTTGCATTTAGAATAAACTTGTCATACAACACAACAACAATTTACTTATTTTTAAGGGATAAAAACGGGTAAAATCGGTAACCTTATATCTCCTAAACTAATATAGATACAAAAAAAGCTTAATCTTTATTTATTTCAAAAACAGACAGGTGTCGAGTACTTTTTTAATCGGCCCTTTTAGAGAAAAGACGGCTAAAAACTGTATTTTGGTACTTTTCTGGCACCATAAATATCTTCTACATACGTATCTCCTACATACGTATCTTCTACATACGTATCTTATACATACGTATCTTCTACATACTAATAAAATTTGCACCGTATTTGAAACATCGAAAAATTACAAATATAAATTTGGTACTTTTTTGAAATTCGAACATTTAAGGTGTAAAAATTGTACCAATTTTTGGTACTTTTTCACAAATCATTTTTTCTATTTATTGACATAAAACACATATGCGTGTTTTAATATGGGATCCCACTACAATTTAAAAATTCGTTGGAATACAATTTTTGTTACATTCATAGGGGGAAAAAAGTACCAAAAAGATGTAAAAGCGGAAAATTATATTTTATTGAAACTCAATGATGAATTTTCTATTATATTAAACCTAGAAAGATGAACTTCAGTATATGTAGTCAGTGGGAATTCACAGGAGAACCTTTGTAATACTTTTTCGTTTTTCTCATGGTACTTTTTGAATTTTCTATAATATTGACACTAAAATCATGAAATTAAAAACATGTGGTCCTAATTAAAAAGAAATTCATAAGCTGAGACTTTGTGATACTTTTTTGTTTTTATATAATATTTTCTATAATATTGAATCTGCAAGCATGAAATTAAGGATACATTTTCCTATGTGGTACTTTGTCGTTCTTCCAATGATTCTTTTTGAATTTTTTATAATATAAAACGAAGAAACATGAAATTAAAGATACATGGTCCTATAAGGGCAAAAATGCATAAGGAGGGACTTTGTAGTACTTGTTCAATTTTCTAATGATACTTCGTGAACTCTCTTTTATACTAAACCTAGAAACATAAACTTGAATATTGGATGTATGTAGTCCTAAATGAGTGACAGTCCACAAGTAGCATTTTGTTGTACTTTTTAGTTCTTCTAATAGTTTTTTTTAATCATAAAATTGAGGATATATGGTCAAAATCTTCTCTACTAAAAAATAATGATAGACATAATTTGGTAGTTTTTGAACCTTCGAACGTTAAAAATATAAAAAATGGTACTTTTTGGTACACTACGTATCTTCTATTTAAAATACCTTTAAACATACCTTTAGTACTTTTTAAAAATCCTATTATTTTTTTACTTTTTGTTACATTTTTACCTAAAATATTTAAAAAGTTTATTGTTAATGCCGACACAATTTCCCAACATTTTTTAGAAATTTGAAGTCTCGGGGGGGTAACAGCGTTTAAAAAAGTTACTTCATACATCTCCTAAACTGTGAAATGCAAAATCAAAATTTAAATACTTTTTTCAATCCAAAAAAAAAAAAAAAATTAAATCTTATGAAGTCCGATTTTTTAATTGGGCGATATCCCACTCCTTGGATATTCCTTATTTAAATATAAACATGGAGACATGAAATTGGAATCATTAGAAGGTGCGATTAAGATGTTTGTTATTATAACTGTTCCCACGGAAGTTAGGATTTAGTTTAACTTAACGGATTTTTTCACTTTTGGTATTACATTTTGTTTTTTCTAAATAAAAAGCTACCAAGTTTATATCTGGTCAATATAGGAGTCCCGCAAGTCCGCTATCGCAGTAGAGGGTTAAGTGCTAGTTTTATTAATAAAATTATACCTAAGAAGATGAAAGAAGTTATAAATAACGTATGTATGTTCTGCAGTCTGTAGCAAAACTTTGAAAAATTATTATTTTTTCATTATTGAGGAACATTGATTATTCTGGACCTCAGAGTTCTTTTAGCATTATTATTTAAAACTTTCTTAGTTTCTTTTGATAAAAGTCGATATTTAGCTTTTAGTAGACCTATATTTAATTTTTAAAAAAGATATTATACGACCGAACATTTTTTATATAGCAGTTAGAAGCTTCCCCACCTTCTTAATCTTGGAATTAATTATTCTGTTTATTTCTAAACCAAGTTTCGTCTCATTCGGTAATTCTCTGTTAAGTTTTTGGATTACTCTGTAATCAAATTCTTTGATCAAAAGTCAGTCAATTGAGATTTTGTAATAACTTAAAAATAAAAATTAAATAAAAAAATGTTTTTCTACATTTTTCTTTGTCTGCCCTCTGCGGACGGTCAAACCAACGAATTAAAAAAAATTAAACTTTTCTTAAATCTGACATATCTTTTGACGATATTTCGATTGACAAAAATTTTTAAAATTAACGGCTGTAGGAGTTATTACAAAAACTTTTGTTATATTTTATTTCAACGCACACCTTAAATATGAATCTTCTAATCTAATAATATTAACATATTTTTTATACCTTTTTATCCGTCAATCCAGCTCACGAAAGGAAAGAAATTTGATAAACGGTCTTTTTATGAAGGCCGTATATCTATCAAACATTTTAAACAATTAAATGTTATTTCAACATAAAAACTAATACCAAAGAAATAGAACAAAAAATTAATTTTCCAACTTCCCTCGTTCCATACATCATTATTATTTTTATCCAAGTAGGAAAAAAATTATTGGACGTAAAAGGAATTGGAAATATTCTTGTCAAACATAAACATTAGTGGCAAGTTATGATTAACTTTGTTTCTACTTGATAAACTGTTCCTTTTAGATTTATCCCTAATCCACATCCTTAGCTGTGTGTATATGTATATGTTTAAATATATGCTGCTATTCTAATTTTAATTGCTTACACTGATAAAAATCATATTTACAGGCTTTTGGTTGCCATTTTCACCCTTCATCTCCTACCAACCAAACATGTTGGGTATGTAAGTAAATTGTTATAAGTGCATTTGAGGAAAATATAATAAATGATAGAATGAATTTGATGGGCAGACAGTTTAGATGAACATTACGGATAATGAATGGTTAACATCAATTATAAACTCAATTGAGCTGAAGTTATTATTTTAAGTACTACATATATGTTAAATGCTACCAAAGACTACACCTAAATGTTGTAATATTTTTAAAATAAACAGTTCTTGTTAATGAAATTGTTTGTCCATGTTCACTTTTTTTAAAATAATACATAAATGTTATTAAGAACTAATTTTTATATTTTGTCAAGTAAGAAAAAAACAAACTCCCCAATTCAAAGTTCCATTAATAAAAATTAAAACAAAAAGTACTGTGAAACATTCAAAAGTTAGAACTCTATCATTTGTTCCGAAATCATTTTAACGCAAAGTTATTTTATATATAAATTTTAAATTTCTATTGCAACAATTACAAGTTAAAAAGTCCATGCCTGCTATAACAAATATCTCTGTTTATCAAAAAAATCTTGAATAGATATTAAAGGAACCTTTTGCATTCAATATCATTTTAACGTTTAAAATAGTAAATAACTGTTATTTATATATTTTTATCTTAAACGCTCTTTAAAATTTAATTAAGTCCCGATTTTCTGAATTGAATTGTGATATATTTTTTCTTTTTTTTTTAACAAAGATGCACATATACAACGTATTTATAAGATCGGTACTTCTATATGGCTCGGAAACATGGTTGGTAAACCAAACCATTAACCGTACACTGCAAAGTTTCATAAACAGATGCCTACGCAATATCTTAAAAATATGGTGGCCAAGAATAATATCAAATGAACAACTACTACAAATCTCTGAGCAGGAATACATCAATATGCAAATCAGAAGAAGAAAATACAACTGGCTAGGCCACTCTCTCCGTAAGCCATACGACGAAATATGCCACGCAACACTATAATGGAACCCACAGGGCATACGTTTGCGAGGAAGACCGAAGACTATTTGACGACGCACTATTTTCCTTAAGACAAGGAAATCTTTTAACGAACTTAGACACATTGCAAGAAACAGAAATGAATGGAGATTCTACGTAAACAGCCTATGTTTCTGATGGAATACGCTAACAATTATATTTTTTAATAATTTAAATCCGCAAAAATATATTAATGCTCCATTGATACTTTAATAAAAACTTGTAAGGAAAGACTCCTTACTTGCTCAATTATGTTCCCGAAGTCTTTTCAGTTTGCGATTGTAATTTTAGCCTGTAGCCTGATTGATATATTTACATGGACTAGGAAACGATTTCTCGACAATATGTGCAACATTAGACAAGTAAATTTCTTTAGAAATTTCTTTCTTACAATTTCACAATATCATCCTGAAATATAGCGGATAATAAAAAACATTAAAACGAACATAAGTTGCACTATAACTCCAAAATTAATGATGGTACGTAAAAATTATTGGAAATTTCATAGTCCATAAATGTTTTAAAAGCACGAAAACACGTACGATGAACAATAAGCAAGATATATAAAAAAAACTGATTTTTGTGATCTTTAACCGCGGATAACTCACGTAGCATTCAAGCCAAAACAAAGCTATATGCCAAAATTCTCCTACGCCGAACCCAAAAATTCAAGTCTCGGAAAATTTTTCTGAAATTCGACATGAATATATATATATAAAATATATATATATATATATATATATAAATATTTTAAAAATAAAATATGAAAAAAAAAATATAAAAAAAGTTTACCTTTCACTGGAGAACGCCAATAAATTAAAGTGTAATACAAGTTTAATTCAATGCTTGGCACTGTATTCAAGGGCTTGGAATTCAAGTTGAACAAAATTCAAGTCAAATTTCTTATTTAAAATAATTTTATATTTGAATGGCTGCCAGCAAAATGACCCGAAGCAAAATCGCCCAAAGCAAATGCCTGTACGAATAATCGCCCAAGGGAAAATCGCCCAAAAGAAATGAAAAATTACCCAAGAATAAAAAATTTTAATTTAGCCCAAAAAAGGTAAAAAAAAAATCAGTCATATTCAGAGTGAAAATACTTAGTTCTATCTTTGGCATGGATAGGATTCTGGTTTGACGTAGCAAAAAAAGAACTTGTGATCCAGAAGCAGTGCAAATTGGAATCATTGTCAAAGAATTTAACATAGACTTTCCATTGGAAGATGTTCTCTTTTTTGATATCCAATTCACTGAGTAGTCATGTTCACGATATGTTTATGTAAATTAGATTTTTTTATGTACTTTTTTTTATCAAGAAAAGAAAATTACTTTTAATTTTTATATAAAATAAATATTTTTTATTAAAAAGAAAAATATACATAACAATATTTTTCATTTGATAAGTAAATTCTCAACGTTTTATATCAGAAAAATTTATCTAAATCGCTTTTTAATAACAACTTTGGATAATGTTTATATAACTTCTTAAGCACAAGAAACCGTACACTTACTGAAACTTTGGAAGTAATGAAAAAATTACTTCTATTTATTTTCGCTGGGGAGGAGTTTTCAAATCTGGCGTATTTCAAACTCCGGCTTCGCTAAATCAAACTTTTCCTGAATAAGATGACTGTTGGCTTTACTTTATCATGCATCTTGTAAAAATTTTTAAAAATAAAATAAAAAAATCACCCAAACTATCAAAAATGTGTTATCAAAAACGAATTATAGCCCTAAAATGACCAAAAACCAAAATTTGTGTGGGAATTATTTTGGCGATTTTTCTACATTTTATTTGGGCTATTTGGCTTTGGGTCATTTTGCTGGCAACCTTTGAATTAATGTCGGATTCCAGCAAAATTCATCAAGGCTTGAATTTTTGAAATTTTGTGTGCTTATTGGGTAGTTTTTAATTTGCGAAAATCATGAAATTGAATCATTTTTGTTTTAAAAATGATGTATGATTGATATTAATTAAGGAGTTATATTAGAATTCCTTTAATACTTATCTTTAAACCCAAAAAAATAAATAAAACCAGGAAATTTAAATGTTATGCTTTAAAATATTTAATGCCTTTTAGGGTTTTATTCTTTGATTTTTTAGTATTTTTTTAAGCCCACAAGATATAAATTTAAAATGTATTTTTCTTAATACTAATTATCAATTATTATATCCCGCACTAAGTATTTCAACTTAACTTGTAACGTGGGGAACGTGGTTATGCCAACAATTTTAATCAATTCAAATGTGTTGTACACTTTGTATTTTAAAATTAAAATTTTAATTATAATCTTTTTATTCTTTTTTTGTGGTAAATAAAATGTTTTGGTGATAATCCAAGGAAAATCTTGTTTTTTTTATTAAACAGATTAAACCGGTCATTGAAAGATAAATTAAATTTTTAATCGGCATTTTTTGGGGTATCCAAAAAGTAGGTTATTGCCGAATTTGTATTAATTATTAAGAACTCAAAATAGTAGAATGTAACTCAAATAAATATTTAAATATGACCATCAAAGTTATAAATGGACCAAATATTTGTGATTTTTTTCTAAATTGCAGTATATATTTGTATCTCCTTTTAAATATTTCTAAGATAGATATTTCATTTATAATACGTACAAATATTTTAATAAACAAAACAACACGAACGCCAGAGAATTTTATTTTATATACAAGAAAATTATTTTATTCATAAATATACATTATATGTTTAAAAATTAATTAAAATAAAAAAAGACTCACCTATTCTATATTATATAATTAATGATTCAAATATATAGCTCATAATTATTTAACTAACTTAACTTTAATATAATAATTTAACTTTAATTTCTAAAAACTAATATTAAGTATTAAGTTAAATCTATAAAAACTCTTAACATAAAAAATTGCTACCCACAATTTTCGAAACAATTCGAGTAATTTCTTATGAAATCACTCAAATCATCTTGAACGCCATTTTATATATATTTGGCCACAAAGTGGTGATTGGTTAGATTTAAACAATTTTTTTTCCTATTCTACCCCGTTGTTAATTTAACTCAATAACGGGCAAAAAATAAAAACAAAGTTTTTTATGACAAAAAGAAGCCTGCGCGTACTATGGCCAAACAAATACATTCATACCGTTTTTCATTGGGCTTTCCAATTTAAATATGTACATGAATATTAACCCTACAAACATTTTCTATCGAAAGCGTAATTATATCGACACACCGGGAAGTTGATATGCGTCGCTTTTACTATCGAATTCTGATCTACTTAGTAACACCGTTCGGGAAGAGCTGTGCCACTAAGCGATAGTTCCTTTAGTCAGTATTGAATGTCACGTAAAACGAGTCTAATGAAAGATGCTAATTCGAATCTTCAAATTCCCTCTAAAGCGTTACTCTCTTAGTGACACATTTTTTCCCGAACTACTAAGTAGATCAGAATTCGCAACGCTTTTGTGCATTTTGTACGTCACGTATTAAGATCTACTATAACGCAGTAAAAAGTGTCTAATAATAAAACCTAATTCGAATCCTCAAATCCCCACTCAAAAGATGTTACTCAAAAGATGCTATCTGTAACTATATCAGAATTCGATAGTAAAAGCGATACTATCAACTTACCGGTGTGCCGATGTAGTTACACTTTCGATAGAAAATATTTGCAGAATTTTAAAACTATTTTGTGTAGAATTTTTAAAATAATAATGTCAGTAATACTTATATTTTAAAATGAAGGATTTGCAATGAACAAAATTATCAAAAATAAAAATATTAAAATTTTTTAAATCACAAAATTAACTTTTAATTTCAGATTATTATAGAAAGCAATGAAATTAGTTGCACAACAATATTTTAAATTCAAATTAACATTAAAAAAAATTAAATTAAAAAAGAATACTAAGAAATTTTTTAAGTACAAAATTAGAAAAAAAATATTTGTTTCTTTCAAATTTAATAAAGTAGGTATATATAATAAAATAAGAATAATTATTAATATTCTAATTTATTTTATACGTTTTTAACTTTATTTTTTTATTTTATTTACTCTATCCTGAACGTATAGGAAATATTGTTGAGCAACTCAAATCAATTGCTAGTTCATTTCGTATAATAAATTGTTTCTAAATAAAATGAAGAGTAAATAACATTTAATGATTACAAGTATCATTTTCTATCAAAATCTGGTCGTTCAACGTTTTCAAATTTTCTAATGTCATGAGAGGCAGCTGTGGCAAAAGTTTAGTTTATTGTTCTGTAATAAGATTGGATTTTAGCTCTCGTACTTCACTTCGTAAATTAACAATCTCCTCAGTCAAAGTTTTGAAAAGTTTTTGGGTTGCTTCCTCCTTGTTTTTAAGTGATCGTAATTCGTGTAAAATTTCTGTAGTTATTTCAGTTTTTTTTTTTTTTTTTTTTTTTTTTTGTCCACTAAATAAAAAATATTAGCTTTATTGTAAAAGAAGAAAAAACTCTTTAGCGTTTGCTAATTCAATAAATTTAATTTTCGAGCTTTGTTCGTTAACATTTTTGTAGTATATTGTGTTACTTTCTGAAAAATTTTTCCATTTTTATTTCATTTTAATAAAATATTTACTCTTAAAAATTGCCTGTGTTGTTGAATTTCATTTTTAAACAAAGGGAAATATTCCAACAGACATTCGACTCAAGTTTTTTAAAAGAATTGCTTTATTTTTAATATCCTTTATAGAAAATAATAGGTCTTCTCCTGTTATTATATTATCTGCTTCAAACTTATCTAATTTTGTGGAACTTAAGGGTTGGAGAAAGGGAGGTTTCAAGTTTTTATAATTTTACCTCTAAACTTAGGCAAATTACCTTCTTTCATAATTTGTGTTATTTTAATAATACTGTCGCCCACAAAGCAAAAATTATTAAGATCATCAATAGAGTAATAGAAATCTACAGTTTTTATATAATGAAAAGATTCATTTTCCTCGTCAAATTTCCGTCGTTTTTTTTTTTCATTGTGAGTTAAAATCAAACTTTGCTCAACCTGTCGAGCTCAAACAATGTTGTTTTTTCTTACTTTTTTAAAGTTTCTGCAGGTGATTTTCAAATCTGAAAGCACTGATGATTTCAAAACATCCAAAAATTATGGCGTCGTGGTGTATGTATAAAAGATAAAAATGATATATTATATAGCGACGGCAAGCCTTTAACAAACTCCTATAACAAATGCTTGGCGTATATATTGTTTAATTGACAATTTTTTTCTTTAAGAAGTATTCTTATTGCAATTGATAATTTGATAAAGTGTAGATATCTTTCTTCCGAGAAAACTGAGTTTAATATCAGGGGCCCATATTACAAAAGGAACTATCACAGATCCGTAGCTTTCCACCTATATAATTCATCCAATAAACGTGGTTTTCTCGCTAAATATTTTTCGGATACTCTAGTACGATGCATTCTCAATATTTGGATTGCTGTATAAAAATAAAATTTTTAATCTTCCACAGAATAGACTTGTAAAATCGAATTTTTAATATATTCTTAATTTTTTGTTGTATAGAAAATTATTCTGAAAATTAGCGACTTTTGCTGCGGGCATGCCGTACATAAGTAAAACTTCTACACTTTTAAAAAATGTTGTTTAAGATATTAAGAATTTTATATAAAACAAAATTTTCTGTACATGTTTTGGCCCTCAAATTGTTAATAACATATTTAAATTTTATAGAAAATGAAAATATTTTCTTAAATTTATTTGCTTGCCAAGAACTAGTTGAAATATTAATAATTTCTTTTAAATTATGATAAACGCTTACCTTATTTTTTAATTTTCTTTTTATAAGTAAAACATATGAATTTTTTGTTTACTATCAGTTTACATAAATAATTTTAGTTAATGTCAATATTTTTCACTCTAATCACTTAAAAATTAATATTTTTACTAAGCAAGATTATATTGTTTCTGCTTGTTCTTTTCCCCATTATCATCTTAGAGTGCCAAATTAGACAGATTATGTGGATTGATAAAAAACAATCCTCCAAATGCTAGCAAAGGTGTTGAAAAATAGTGTTTTTGTTTTTGAATAACTGTAACTGTTATCCAAACAACTTCTAATAGTGATTAAAGAAGTTACTTTTGGAAGATTCAATTCGTATACTAATATATTTTGTTGTTGGAAAATTTAGAGAAATCTTACATTGCACTTCTAAGAGTCTCGAAGAAGTGAGCTATTTCGAAAAATACTTCACTAAATGCTTGCAGGGAAAAGTCAAATACAAACTATAAACATATACATACATTGGTATATAGTACACATACATATGTATATAAAAAATAAGGCTCCATTTTGTCGGACAAATCCTGGCAGTAAAATGTTCAAAATTCTTGCCACCGTTGATATTTATTGTTAGAATAAATCTTTATAGAAATTCACAAACTTATATACATAGTATGTCTATATTATGTATGTACAAGTTCATATTCTCAACAACTGTTCGACTCCTAGACTACAAAAATAAGTGCTACATGAACACAAATAGTATTTACATAAAATATTAAACTTTTCGCAGAAAAATGTATTAAGTTATATGGAAGGTCATCTGAAGAAGTCCCCTTAATCATTTGTTAAGAATAGAAACTGTTTTAAATTTAATCAAAATTAATATTAGTTAATACAGCAAAACTCTTTTTTTTATTTATCGATTTTAATCTGCATCTACAACATAAAAAACGATTATAAAGCTAAAGCAGAGTATCCACAGACAAAGGATTAAAATCTTTGATTACTCATATATTCCAGCAAAGGCTAAACGAAAAGGATTAAAATCTTCGAAAACTAATATTTCTAACCAAAAATGATCACTCATATTTCCCAGGAAAAACTAAACCAGAGCAGCTAGAGCCGAAATAATTAAAATCTGCCATCACTCACATTTCTAATCAACAATCAATTTTTATATGAGAAACATAAAAAAAATTGAAGCTAAACCAGAATAGCTGGAACCAAAGGGATTAAAATCTGTGGTCACTCATATCTCTTGCAAAATCTTAATCAGAGCAGCTAGAGTTGAAAGGATTAAAATCTGTGATCACTCATATTTCCAACCAAAAATCGATTTTTATATGAAAAACATACAAATAGTTTTTAAAGCTAAACTAGAGCAGCTAGACCCAAAACGATTAAAATCTGTGATCACTAATTTCTAACCAAAAATCTATTTTTATAAGAAAAAGCTAAACTACAGCAGCTAGAGCCAAAACGATTAAAATCTGTGATCACTCAAATTTCTAACCAAAAATCGATTTTTATATGAAAAACATAAAAATAGATTTTAAAGCTAAACTAGAGCAGCTAGACCCAAAAAGATTAAAATCTGTGATCACTAATTTCTAACCAAAAATCTATTTTTATAAGAAAAAGCTAAACTACAGCAGCTAGAGCCAAAACGATTAAAATCTGTGATCACTCAAATTTCTAACCAAAAATCGATTTTTATATGAAAAACATAAAAATAGATTTTAAAGCTAAACTAGAGCAGCTAGAGCCAAAACGATTAAAATCTGTGATCACTCATATTTTTAACCAAAAATCGATTTTACTCATATT
The DNA here is from genome assembly GCA_932274085.1 of Protocalliphora azurea. Taxonomy (NCBI): domain Eukaryota; kingdom Metazoa; phylum Arthropoda; class Insecta; order Diptera; family Calliphoridae; genus Protocalliphora; species Protocalliphora azurea. The sequence continues at coordinate 152,063,082 of OW026522.1, forward strand.
TCTAACCAAAAATCGATTTTTATATGAAAAACATAAAAATAAATTTTAAAGCTAAACTAGGGCAGCTAGAGCCAAAACAATTAAAATCTCTGATCACTCAAATTTCTAATCAAAAATCGATTTTTATATGAAAAACATAAAAATAGATTTTAATGCTAAACTGGAGCAGCTAGAGCCAAAACGATTAAAATCTGTGATCACTCATATTTCTAACCAAAAATCGATTTTACTCATATTTCTAACCAAAAATCGATTTTTATATGAAAAACATAAAAATCGATTTTAAAGCTAAACTAGAGCAGCTAGAGCCAAAACGATTAAAATCTGTGATCACTCATATTTCTAACCAAAAATCGTTTTTTATATGAAAAACATAAAAATCGATGCTAAAGCTAAACCAGACCAGCTAGGGCCAAAAGGATTAAAATCTGTGATCACTCATATTACTAACCAAAAATCGATTTTACTCATATTTCTAACCAACAATCGATTTTTATATGAAAAACATAAAAATCTATTTTAAAGCTAAACTAGAGCAGCTAGAGCCAAAAAGGATTAAAATCCGTAATCACATAGTTCTAACCAAAATTCCAAAACGATTAAAATCTGTGATCACTTATATTTCTATCCAAAAATCGATTTTAAATCTAAACCAGAGCAGCTAGTGCCAAAAGGATTAAAATCTGTGATCACTCATATTTCTAACCAAAAATCGTTTTTATATGAAAAACATTAAAATCTCTTTTAAAGCTAAACGAGATCAGCTAGAGCCAAAACGATTAAAATCTGTGATCACTTATATTTCTATCCAAAAATCGATTTTAAAGCTAATCCAGAACAGGTGGAGCCTAAACGATTGAAATCTGTGATCACTTATATTTCTAACCAAAAATCGTTTTTTATGAGAGAAACATAAAAATCGATTTTAAAGCTAAACTAGAGCAGCTAGTGCCAAAAGGATTAAAATCTGTGATCACTCATATTTCTAACCAAAAATCATTTTTAATACGAAAAACATAAAAATTGATTTTAAAGCTAAACTAAAGAAACTACAGCAAACTACAGAAAACGATTAAAATCTGTGATCACTCATATTTCTTACCAAAAATCGATTTTAAAGCTAAACCAGAACAGGTGGAGCCTAAACGATTGAAATCTGTGATCACTTATAATTCTAACCAAAAAACGACTTTTATATGAAAAACATAAAAATCGATTCTAAAGCTAAACCAGATCAACTAGAGCCAAAACGATTAAAATCTGTGATCAAAAGCAGAGCAGCTAGAGCCAAAACGATTAAAATCTGTGATCACTCAAATTTCTAACCAAAAATGGATTTATATATGAAAAACATAAAAATTTTTATATGAAAAAAATAAAAATCAATTTTAAAACTAAACTAGGGCAGCTAGAGAAAATACGATTAAAATCTGTGATTACTCATATTTCTAACCAACCAACATAAACATATATGAAAAACATAAAAATCGATTTTAAAGCTGAACTAGTGCAGGTGGAGCCAAAACTATTGAAATCTGAGATCACTCATATTTCTAACCAAAAATCGTTTTTTATACGAAAAACATAAAAATCAATTTTAAAGCTAAACTAGAGCAGCTAGAGCCAAAACGATTAAAATCTGTGATCACTCAAATTTCTTACCAAAAATCGATTTTAAAGCTAAACCAGAACAGGTAGATCCAAAACGATTGAGATCTGTGATCACTTATATTACTAACCAAAAATCGATTTTAAAGTTAAACCAGAAGGATTAAAATCTGTGATCACTCATATTTCTAACCAAAAATCGTTTTTTATATGAAAAACATAAAAATCGATTTTAAAGCTAAACTAGAGCAGCTAGAGCCAAAACGATTAAAATCTGTGATCACTTATATTTCTAACCAAAAATCGTTTTTTATATGAAAAACATGAAAATCGATTTTAAAGCTAAACTAGAGCAGCTAGAGCCAAAACGATTGAAATCTGTGATCACTTATATTTCTAACCAAAAATCGTTTTTTATACGAAAAACATAAAATTCGATTTTAAAGCTAAACCAGAGCAGCTAGAGCCAAAACGATTGAAATCTGTGATCACTCATATTTCTAACCAAAAATCAATTTTAAAGCTAAACCAGAACAGGTAAAGCCAAAAGATTGAAATCTGTGATCACTCATATTTCTAAACCAGAGCAGCTAATGTCAAAAAGATTAAAATCTGTGATCACTCATATTTCTACCCAAAATTTGATTTTAAAGCTAAACCAGAGCAAGTAGTGCCAAAAGGATTAAAATCTGTGATCACTCATATTTCTAACCAACAATGAAAAACATAAAAATTGATTCTAAAGCTAAACCAGATCCGCTAGATCCAAAACAATTAAAATCTGTGATCACTCAAATTTCTAACCAAAAATCGATTTTTATATGAAAAACATAAAAATTGATTTTACAGATAAACCAGAGCAGCTGGAGCCAAAATTAATAAAATACGCGATTATTCATAATTTTAGCCAAAAATCCACTTTAAAACTAAACCATAATAGCAATTAGGGCGAAAAGAATTAAATGCTGTGATCACCAGGGAAACCACAAATATGCAATAACATGTTTTTTTTTTGTACATTGAATGATGCCATCGATAGAAAATTTTTTCATTTCAGAACAAATAAAGCATTTTGGCATCGATTTGTAAATGCATATTTTTCATTTTTCACCCTTAACGGCATTTTTGAGCATATTTTGTTATTTTTAGAGCATAATTGACGCTTTTCGAGCATATTTTGACATTATTAACATAATTTTTTTATAATTTATGAGAAGTTTTCAAAATTTGATTAATGGTGCATTGAAATATTTACTGTTTAAAATTAATTACCGCCAAAGTTTGTTAAAAATCTCTCAGGAGCTTGATTTGTAGAAGCAGAGCAATTGATCTTTGTTAAAGCCAAGATAGAATATCATATTGTTAAAATATTTTTTTTAATGAAATCTATGTATGTATATTTACATATGAATCTTTTTGATATGTGTACAAATATAATATCAATAAAATTTTTATGTGATAAATTAAATTTAAAAATAAATCTTTTGACTCAATCGACAGATAAATTTTAGTTTTGCCTTATTTTATATCATTGAAAAAAAATAATAATTTTTTGTTTAAAAAGTGCAAACATCATAAAACACTCCTTTGGAGGATATTTGTGGTTTCGCTGAGTGATCATATTTCTAACCAAGAATTTTGTAACATTACCCAAAATATTGGCGTGCATACTTTTTTTAAAATAACACACATGTAATTAATGTTGTAAATTTTATTTCTTTTATTATCATCGTAAAAAAGACAAATTATATTTTCCGTAAAAGAGAAGAGCTTGATTGAAATTTATAAATATTAAATAAATTTTTTAGAGACTGGAATGTGGTCAAATTGTTTGTAAAAAAGATTGCGTAGATTTATTAAAAAAAATAATAATTATATATTAACTGAATAAGAGGTCAATTAATAACATTTAAAGTTTGTTGTAAAACTAAAAAACTTAAATTAAAAATTGTATAAAAAAGAACTACAAAACAACAAAAATTTATCCCCGAAAATCTTTTAAAACAAATTGAGTTGAGAGAAAAACAAAAACTTATTAAACATTAAATAAATGATACTAAGAGAGCATTTGCAGAGAAAGAAAACAAAGACACCAATGGTTGAAGCAATTAAAGATGGAACAACAAATATTAAGAAATCGGTTTGTTTAATGTTTTGATTTTGACTTCAAAAACTTTGAAAATCAACGCAATTCAGTCTGTCTATTTGTATTTTTGTTTATGGATGGGCGGTATACAACGTATAGGTAGATATGATCTTGTTTTTAAGGTATTTTTACTTGCTTCTATTTGTTTTGCATATAAAACGTTTTTTAAATTTAAATACATCAATTTTTTTCTTTTGATTTTATATAAGAAACAAACTTGAAAACAATGTCTGTTTAAAGAATAACGGCTGCATTAATGTTCATATACGTATAACATTTTGTTTTTTTTTTTTTCTCTTATCAAAACTTTTATTTATTGACCTAGTAAAATTTTTTAGCTTGAGCCTCACTTCTGCTTCTAGAATAAAATGAAAACAAAAAAATATATAAGAAAAAATTTTATTATAAACGATTTAAAATGACTTACTTGAAAATAGTATAAAGAAAAACTAATAATAGTTGCACAGCCGTAACACTAAGGAACATGGTCACACCAACACAGTTGCCAGTGGGGCAAGAAGATTGAGCTTGAGCTTGAGGAGAAGCTCCCAATCTGAAAAGCGGGATTGCAATTAGATAAGTATTTGTTTTGTTATTTTTCTGTTTTCTGATGTTAACTTACTTTTGCCCAACATGTGTAATGCCTTGTTTCACTTGATTCATGCCATCACGCATTTCTGCTATAACAGCCTGAATATCATAACCACCAACCGGTTGTACTTGACCACTGGGAGCACGTTGTTGATTTTGTAAGATGGTATCGGCTCTGGCGTGTATATCACCAATAAGGGAACGCAATTCTCTAGCAGTGGACAATAAGGTATTTTGATTGGCAATTAATAAATCAACTTCTGGTCTTGTAATAGTACCAGCCACAACAGGTGCTTGGCCAGCTTGACCTGCTGCTGGTGGTACTGCTGCAGCTTGACCTGATAGACCGCGTGAAACTAAAGATAGAGTATTTTCTTGTCTGCCAATCACTTCATCCATTTTACGCGACAATTCACGTATGTGTTCAAAGATTTGACTTTGACCTTGCCAAATTTGACGTAGTTCACGTTGATTTTCTGATTCATAGAATTCCTCCCATTCTTCATCGTCTTTGTGCTAAAATTTCGTTATTTATTAGCAATGAAATAAATGGTTTATTAACAATAAAATTTAATTTTTATTCAGATTCGAGTTCGTAATTAATGTAATAAATATTGAGAAATACAGTGAAAAAGATATATTAGAGTTGAGACGTTGTTTCATTAAAAACGAATGGTTAATTTGTGTCCAAGTTCAAATCTCACTGACGGCAAATTTTTTTTATTTTTTTATTTTTATTTTTGTTTAGGTACATATTTTTGAGTATCCCTAGGGACTAAAAATAATTACATGAGCTTGTGGACAACTCGAACAAAAATAACTAGTTATTAAGGCAAAAAATAAGTAGTTTATTTTTGTTTCCAATTATACCTGATAGATTACCAGAAAATCAAAGTTTTTGCTGGGATATAATGTAATTTTTATTATAGTTACAATATTCTAAATTATTAAGTATAAATATTAACTGGAACGAAATTTACAACCTCTTTCCTTGTTTGCTTGTATTATTCTTATTACATTATTGTTTTTCTGCTCAACCACAGTGTGCCGTGTAATTAATAATTTGTAAATTTTAATTTTATTCGAATATTCTTGAAAATTATAAATTGCATTTAATTTTATTCAGACTCGAATTCCTAATTAATGTAATAGTTTTGAAGAATACAGTGAAAAATATGTATTAGACACTAGAAAATTTAAAGGAGTTACATTTCTTGCAGTAAATACATTTATGAAGACGAAACTAAAATTTTAGAAATTTTATCACGTCATGTTTTTATGAACTTATAATCAAGAATTTTTTGGAATTAAAAATATATTGGGAAATTTAGTGTATGATAATCATTTATTATTAATTCTACCTGGCATAACATAATAATAATAGTGATTTAGCAATAAACCCTTTCCTGTTTAAGACCTTTGAGAGTAATTCGATATTGAAATTAAAATAAAATCATTATGAATAATGTTATATTTTCTAAATTTTTATGAGGATTAGGTACATTTAGCAAAAAAATAGGTACATATTTTTTTAAATATAAAATGAACGAGTGAATAAGAACGAATTAGTTAATTTTTCTACAATTAACTAAACTCTTTTCCAACTTATTAAGAGGTTGCTTTCCACATACATATAACAATAAAAAATTAGAGAATAAAAATAAAAATAGAGAATGTACTTACATCATCTGGATGTTCTTTCTTATATTCCAGTTTTTGTTTTTCCAATTTTTCTTGATATTCTTTATACTCCTGCGAAAGTTTCTCATTGTCTTGTGGCACCTTAGCCTCGGTGGGCATTTGACCAGGAGGATGCAGAGATGTCGTCAAGAAGTGGAAGACATCGTGATCATCGGCCAAACCACCTGTAGCAGCTGATAAACCAAAGTAACCATTCTTAGGCAATTGCACACCATCGGCTCGCAAACACATCTCATAATCGTCGTTATTGTTGGTCATGCCATTGTGGAATAAAACAGTCAATACATTATTGTAGTATTCGATGCGAGCACGTGTGGGAAAAGGTTTGTTACGGAAATCTCTCAAACAACCAGACAACAGCTGGGTTGTGCCATCATTTTGATGATCGAATTGTTTGGTACCATCATTAACCACAGCCATAATATAGGGATTGTTATGTTTATTATCATTATCAAACGAATCAAAGAACAGACCCAAACCATTCCAGCGGTCTGAAGAGCCAAAGACGGGACCATTGTAGTCACCCTTTTGTGTGGTATACCAGAAGGCTAAACCATCGGCGCCAATACGACCACGACCGGTTACACGGAATACAATTTCCACTTCCCACCAATCAAAATTTGTAGGATTCTTAGTCCAGATGGCACCTTTTTGGGAACGTAACGATGGAGCTACACGCACACTTTCGGAACTAGCAATGGCATCTGGAAAATATTAAGTCTTTTTAGTCATTTCACCCACAAAAGGAATTGTAAACAATATTATATTGTTTTATATCTTCAGTGTCCACTTTTGCCACTGTGTCAACTTTTATTTCAGGTTTTACCATCTCTTTTACTCTAATGCCTAATAACCTAAACAGCGGAGACAATAGTATTTCCTCTGACGTGTCTGTGTTGTCAAAATGCTTAAAAAATTTTTTTTTGTTATTGTTGTATACTTACTACCACCGTATTCCCAGAAAGGTACTGTGCCATCTTTCTGTGCAAGGTATGGTGGCTTAAAGGAATATTTGTATTCAAATCTACGATGAACACCAACTTGACTAGGAACAGGATTCACTTGACCATTGGTATTTAATACCAAAATTGGTAAAATTAATAAAAATGAACGCAGCAGAAACAATTCGGTCGCTGACATTTTTCTATTTGACACATACACCAATTTTAACAGGGTGTACCATAAGCTACCATTTCTCTCACTCATGAAGTATTCTTATTCTTCTTCTTCATTTTAGTTAATCAAATCTTGCTGTAATTTTCGGCCTTCACAGTATTTTCCTTGTTCGAACATTGAACAAAATTTTGGACACTCATGCATTTGAATACACAGTATATCTATATGTAAATATAGATATAAAATATATAGTAATTCATAAAATGAGAACGACTGGCCCGATTTCTGTAAATTTTTTTGCCAGTTGTTCGTATTTTCGAGGAAGAAAATTTTGGAAAATCCCTCCGGAAAAGTCTAAAAATTGGAAAAATCGAAAATCGAGTTTTTGTATGAAATTTTGTGTGAAATTATTCCTTAATGGCTTTCCAAATCAAACAATAGAAAGTTCTTAGTGTAAATCATGGAAAATTGCGGAAAATTGGAAAATCTCCCCGCAAAAGTCGGGAAATTGGAAAAATCGAAAATTGATTTTTTTGTACGAAATTTTGTGTGAAATTATTCCTTAATGGCTTTCCAAATGAAAAAATAGAAAGTTCTTGGTGCAAAACATGGAAAATTGCGGAAAATGCGGAAAATTGGAAAAATCGAAAATTGATTTTTTGTACGAAATTTCGTGTGCAATTATTCCTTAATGCCTTTCCAAATGAAAAAATAGAAAGTTCTCAGCCAAAATCCGATAGATGGCATTGTACGTTGACTTAGATCACAGGTGTCATTTTGGCATTGTAATTTTCTACAGTAAATATGCTATTTTTCTTGCTGGAATTTATACGAGTTTTGTGTATTGTTAAACTGATTCCGGATTGTCGTAAATCACGCATTTTGTTTATATTATGTTAAATCTTAAATAAGGAGTACACCTATTCTAGTAAATCCTATAAGATATCATTATTTTCAATCAGTCACAGAGTAAACATGTCCTTTTTATTTAAACAATTCACACTTTTTTAGCATAATTTTTATATGTTTAATGTTTTTTAACATGTAACACAAACACTAAAAGGAAACAATTTACAAAAAAAACATTGTTTTTCAGTATTTTTCAAAATACACATGCACACACACACCAACTTTCGTATATGTTTATTTTTTTTTTTTTTTTTTTTTTTTGACAGTTCATCTTATAAGATGATTGTGTAGAGAAATCTCATCGCAACAGTCTCATAATACTAATATTTGAATCTACACGTGAAATAATTTCTCAGAGAGCGAATTTGACACTCTCTGACAGAAAAATCTTACATATTATGTTACGTCTAGACACCACGTAACAAAGATGTTAATATGCCTTGCAAATTATCATACGTTTTTTTTACCCCAGGTCTACAACTGAGATTAACACTGATACGCCGGCAGAGACTAACTATTTTCTTTATACTAAGTTAAATCTTAAATAAGGGGTACACGTATTATAATAAATTCTATAAGATATTATTTTTAATCAGTCACAGAGTAAACATGTCTTTTTTATTTAAGAAATTCGTACTTTTTTAGCACAGTTTTATGAAAATATTTTTTAAAATGAAAAACAAATACTAAAAGTGCTGTTAAACATACATGTGTTTTATTGATGGAAGCATCCAGCAGCTATCATCAATTTCTCTATCAATGAACTGTCAGATCTTCTCTCTCCTGTTCTCTCTTGCAAGATTTTTAACCCCAGGTCTACAACTGAGATTAACGCTGATATAATATGTAAGATAACGCCGGCAGAGGAGAGTAAACATTTTGTTTATATTATGTTAAATATTAAATAAGGAGTACACGTATTCTAATAAATCCTATAAGATATTATTATTTGCAATCAGTTACAGAGTAAACATGGCCTTTTTATTTAAGCAGTTCGCACTTTTTTAACACAATTTTTATAAAAATGACTTTTTAACATGTAAAACAAACACTAAAAGGAAGCAATTTTACAAAATAACATTGTTTTTCAATAATTTCCAAAATACACATGCACACACACAAGCAAACTTTCGTGTATGTGTATTTTTTTGACAGTTCGTCTTATAAGATGGTTGTGTAGAGAAATCTCATCACAACAGTCTCATAATACATCTTATAATACTAATATTTGAATCTACACGTGAAATAATTCTCTCAGAGAGCGTATTTGACACTCTCTGACACAAAAATCTTACATATTATGTTACGTCTAGACGGGCTGTAAAGTAAGCGAATGCGGTTTAGTAACTTCCAGCAATATTTTGTTATAATTATCATAAAATATCAGGTACGCCAACACACCTATTGATGATTGTAAGAGTTGCTAGATTCTGGAACCATTTACCTATTCATCTCCGTATATTTTCGCATTCGAATAACCTTTTCGTGTAAAATATTTAGTTCATTTTCTTGTTGAGGGCTAAAAATCAGATTTAAAACCTTCTTGGGTCTCTTATGTCATTCATTGGCAACAATGTAAATTTTATTATATATTTCTTTTTCATTTTATTCTTCATCAACAGCTGAACAAATCACAACGTATAATAACTATTTTTTTCAATTTTGGCGATTCAGTCAAAATCAGTGCGAATATATACAAGATAACCTTAGTTAAACAGCTGATTATTATTTTGGGTGTTACAATTGCCAAACTGCATAGATATAAAAAAATAATAATGATTACGCCATATTGTTGTTTTTGTGCAACTGTTGCCACCTCCCCCACAAATTTGCGTTAAGTTTGACGTTTGTTTTGATAAAAAAAAATTGTCTAATGTAGACACAATGTTAAGTATGAAGTTACCAGAAATCCGAAAATTCTATGTAAAATCAACTGTTTTCTACATTTTTTTTTTTTTTTTGAAAATTTTAAATCATTTCAACATTATTATATTAAAAAATCTGTTAAACACTGGAGGATTATTATCTAATTCTATTCAAAAGAAAGCATTTTCCAAAATCAATGTATTTGAAATACAATTTGAGATATTGCTGTTTGTAGAATTATACTATTTATAGGTGATTTTTCATGCAAACGTTTTAAGTTGCGTATAGTAAAATATAAAAAAAAATAATAGATTATAATCTGAGCTATGTGATACGTCTACATAGCAAGCACTGTATCCCAAAAATTTATTGGATTACTTTATAAGAAATATTTTAGCGTTAAAAATCGAGGATTTTATTTAAAGTGTAGGCGGTTTTTCAAGCACAATTTGGTGGGACATAGACTTAAAGTTTTGGCAACACTGGTCGTAAAGTAGCACTGGGTTGGGGAACAGATTTCGCCCCGCGGTAATCGAGGGTTTTCCGTCTCGCTTGCATCGGTGCAGTGTATTACCACGCACAACTGTAAGAATTATACGTCGTTTAAGTTGACCGCGCGGTTTTAATTTGATATACTCTGGTGGAGACCGTTTAAAATCGGTCGACTACGAATCCACTTGGACTGACGTGGGATACCCTGGCAATTTTGTTATGTACTTCCGAATATTTTATTTTACACTCATACATATGTATATTTTTAAATATATATTTTGTTAAAATATTATTTTGTATATTATTTACATTTTTATAACTTGTATTTTATTTTTAATTGTTATTTAGGCCACTGTTTCCCAAATAGGCGTCCGTATCAACTTTTTAGGGGGTCCGCGAACAGGTATAAAATAGATAATAAATTCGGTTGCTATTTGAGGTATTAAAATATCTAATAGTCACTAAGTTCTTGTGTATATTGACTAGTGCTCGTGTTTTCCGAGGAACAGAAGCCTGATCGAGAAGTTTTACTTCATTATTATTTAGCGGATTTTGGTACTTTATATGCCGAGTGTTTAGGTTTAGACGATTTAGAAGAGAGAAAATGGTTGAAAATGAAGAATTGAAGGCGTAGCTCGATCATGAGTCATACAAAATGCTTAAATAATAATTGGGAGTATATCGAGCAACTAGGTTTTAAAAGCACTTGAATTTATCCAAATGCTTCGAATTTTTACGGACGATGAAAAGAGGAACCACTATGATAACCGAAAGCCCGCTTAAACAGGAAAATAGATACATGACACCGTAAGTTGATTATTTGTAAATTATTTTTATTTGCAAAAAAATACGGGCGTATAAACGTAGTACAGTGAAAAATATTGCTACAAATTTTTCATTTTATTTACATTTAAATTTTTGTAAACCTGCTCAACTTCTATAGTAGATGTTTAATTTTAATACATAAAAAATTATTAATAAACAAAAGAACTTTAAATGTTGCATTGAATTATTGTTTATTTATTACTTAAAAAAGTACACGCACTTATTTTATAATTTAATTTGTATTAAAGAATTTTTAAGTAAAATCAAATTATTAAAAAAATAGCTGCAAAAGTAGTAAGTGTATTCCAACCAATTGAAAAATATTAGAAACATATTAAAAAAATAAAAAATAAAGTATGTATAAGACAACTACAGCACTTCAGGTGTAGGTTAACGTACATACAATAAATGGGTTTAAAAGTAGAAAATATACATCCTTGGTGCTCTGACAAAAAGTGATATGTGTTTTTGAAAAACTTTTCAGAAGAATGAAAAACCATTTTTTTTTGTGTTAAAGCTATACAAAATTACGTATTAATCCTTTTAATAACTTCGGAACTAATCCAGATATTCGAAAATATATTAAAATTTAAAATATATTAAAATTTAAAATTATATTAAAATAAAATAAATCTTTCCAATGGTCCAACAAAATATATTTCCGAAAATTGCACATAGGATTTTTCGTCAGTGCACCGACGATATGTATATACAGTCGAGCTCGATCTGCACAACCAACTATTATTGCAAATTCCGATTTACTTTTTTGATTACAGGGTTTATAAGTGCAACTTTTTTTTTAAAAAAAGTAACCGATAAGTGCAACTTTCTATTGATATTTGCAATATTCCATAAATTGATCATAAGATTTTTTTCTTCTTCACAAACGTAGTTTTAATGATCTATAGACATATTCAAACACATTCCCCAATCAAAATAAAAATTGCATTAAATTCAAATTATTTTTTATCAAATGTAATTTTTGGAGTTAAAAAAATATTGACTTTAAGCAGTTAATATAAGGCTACTATTAAAAAAAATGTAATGAGACGCTTTAATATTCAGTGATCGCTTATCGCAACTTTTTCGGAAATTACAACAACTCTGGTTACGCAAATCGAGTTCGTATGACAAGTCAATGTTTATTAATTTTCTTTTTTTTTTTTTTTTGGTGACAAAAAAGTGTTATAGGTGTAATTGGAGTAATTCAATTGCATGTATTTCCATATAAAAAACAAAATATCATAATTAAATCACCAAGTGATGTTTAATATAAAGAAGACAAAAATACGTATTATTTTCATAAATGAAAAACTTTATCTAATACTAATTTCTTTTCTTTTTCCAATTTTCTCATCTAAAAATTAACTTAATAAATATATTTGATTAAGTAAACGCATGATAAGGAAAACATAATTAAAAAGAGCTAGAAATTAAAAATATATATAGATATATTATTACTTAATTAATAACAATAATAAAAATTGTATTTGTATACTAAGATATTAGTAGAAAAAAATGTTAAGAAGAAAATAATCAAAAACATTTATTTCTCTTGAATTTCAACATATTTTTCAAATAATTTTCAATATGATACAAAATCTTTTTATATGATACAAAATTTTAAAATTACTATATTTTTATGGTTTTTAGAGCTTTCAACACAAAATAGATTGAAATATAAAACTAAAAATGTTTTCAAGTGTATAAATAAATCTCCTTTATAAACTAGGAGAACATCAAAAATAATTATACTTTTTGTTAAAATAATAATAGTAGAAATATTAATTGCAAATATTTAGAATTTTTAAAGATTATAATTTTTTTTTAAATAATGATAAAATTATTATGAAAATAGATATTTTTATTTTTGGCAACAAAAATAAATATAAATATTTAGTAGGTGTATGAATGTACGTGTTTGATCGGCGATTGTGAATAATTAACATTTGAGCTTAATATACTTGGTATAAATACAAATGATTTTAATTTTATTTTCTTTGTTTATATATATATATATATATATATATATATATATATATATATATATATATATATATATATATATATATATATATATATATAATATATATTATTACTAATATGACTGACTAATAAATGATTTATGTTCTCTTAATAATGTTAATTGTTATTTTGAAAATGGTAGTAAATAGTTTGATTTCAAGTTTGTTTCAAGAAAAACGAAAACATCTTCATAATTTTTTTAGGAATCCATTGTTTGCTGGTTTGCTTAGGCGGTAGAAAATACATTTCTTAAATCATTTTCATAAATTGCTATCAAAAGCATAAGAAAAACACCGCTTGCCATGCCCAAAATCTGTAAAGCAAATTGTGGTAGTGACTTGTGAGCTGCGGATATTTCTGGCATCTGTAAAATTAAGAGTTATTGTATAAATATGTTCACTGAATGAATTATATTTTCTTGAATTCTTACCATATCAACCGTGGCTATGTATATGAAAAGACCTGCCGCTGCTGCAAACATCCATTGAGCAGTTTCGTGCGATTGGCCGAAAACAATTCCAAATATCATACCTATAAAACTTAAAACTCCGGTCAAGAGATTATAGTATACGGCCGATTTTACGGACATGCCCGCCTTCATTAATATTGCAAAATCTCCTAATTCATGCGGCAATTCGTGACAAAACACGGCTAAGGCTGTAGAGAATCCACCGGCAATATTTTCAGCAAAAGCAGCTCCTGAAAAAATAGAGAATATTATAAGTTTTTAATGAAAATTTAATATTCCATCAAAATACGTACTTTTGGAAATAATAAATTTAATTACAGCATTTAAGAATATAATACAATTATGATATTAAATATGAAAGAATTAGGTACTAACAGCTATGGTTTAAGACCTAATATAGGTAATATATATATATATATATATATATATATATATATATGTTGTGTTTTTAATATTAATTCGATAGTTTATTTATTCAATAATTAGGATTAAATATATATACAGACACGTCAAAAGCAAAAAGGAAAGAAAAAAAGAGTGACGCCATAAAATGTGTATCTATCTACTTTATTTATGAGTGTCGTTATAATGCAGGTTACTCGGTATCTGATCGTTCAATTACCATCATAACCTGACGTTGCCAGATGATGTCGTTAAGTCATAACAACTCTCCCGCACTATAAAAAGAACGTGTCACATTGCCTACTTAGTCCGATCTACTACATAATCGGCTAGATAACGCGGAGGCTTGCGAGATCTGTTCTGTCGATGTTCTTCTGTTGTGTGATCTTCTCGGGTTGAAGCTGCTGGAAGCTGATGTATAGCACCCTGTTGAGTTGATGTAAGTGCACTTTGACGTGAGATACTCGGTTGTTGACTTGATGTATGCTGATCTTGATGTGAAGTACTCGGTTGTTGATTTGATGTATCACTTGGTATAACTACCACGTCCTCTAGTTTAGCGGGTTGACTGTTAATAATTTCGGCTGTGTCTGGGCTCTTATCCTTATTAATATTAGCATATGTTGGTGGAATGTTTGTTGATTGAAGTTGATTTATGTGCCTCTTAAATATAAATCCATTATCCAACTTTACCATATAATGAAGATTCCCAAGTTTCCTAGTTACTGTTCCTAGCTTCCATACAGTTTTATTAGCAGTATAATACCGGGCCTGTACTCTCTCCCCTTCTCTAAGTTGTCTCGCCATCTCCGATGAGTGATTCGTTTTGTTAAATTTCGTTGGCTTGAAAGCATCTAGACGTATACGAATCTGGCGCCCCAAATACTGTTCGGCAGGAGTTTTATTATTCTTGAGAGGTGTAGCACGATATTTAAAAAGAATTTCCCGGACCTTCTGGTCAATAGGGATTGTCTCATCTTTCATTGACATCAATTTATGTTTGAGAGTTTGGACGTTCCTCTCCGCCAGTCCATTTGTAGCAGGGTTACCCGGCGCTATAAACTTTTGAAAAATTCCCGAGTTATTGCAGAATGTTTTAAACTCCGCACTTGTAAAAATAGCTGCATTGTCCGATACTAATACGTTTGGAAATCCGTTCCGGGAGAATATAAAATTTAAGGTGTCTATTGTTGACAGTGAAGAAGGTGCTTTATTACATACTCCTACTTCCGCCCATTTCGATTTTGCATCGATTACGACTAAAAAGAAGTAGCCTTCGAAGGGCCCAGCGTAATCAATATGGACTCGTTGCCAGTTCTGCTCTGGTTCCTCCCATGGGTGTAGTTCGGCTTTCTTTGGGGAGCTACGAACAGCTGCACACGCTTCGCACGATCGCACCAAGGCTTCAATTTCTTTGTCCATTTGTTCCCAGTAAACGTACCTGCGTGCCAACTGCTTCATTTTTGTGATTCCGATATGTGTATAATGTAGTTCTTGTAAAACGTATTTTTGAAGCGATTTCGGGACTACGACTCTTTGGCCTCGAAATAAGATTTTATTATCTATTGTAAGTTCTGATTCCATGTCATTTTTATTATACTTAGTTTCGCCGTTCTTAAGCCTTTGTATAATTTGCGATAATTTTTTATCTTTGCTGGTTTCGTACTGAAGTGTTCTAAAGTTTATCTTTGAGTTACTAATTTGGTTTATGCTTTCGCAACATATTAGGTGCACCTCTGTATTGTCTGAGTCTTCAACACGTGCCTTAGAGTTCGGTGCCCTGGAAAGACAATCGGCATTTGTATATTCAATACCTTTTTTTACAAACCAGTTCGTAATCAAATCCCGATAAATATGCGGCATAACGCTGTAGCCGCTGTGACGTCATCTGTGGCAATTTTGAATGTTGATGAAAAATACGCATAATCGGTTGATTATCCGATATAAGAATAAAGTGCCGACCGAATATATATTCATAAAAGCGTTTGACTGCAAAAATAATTGCCAAGGCTTCTCTGTCTAGTTGAGAGTAGTTCTGCTCGGCAGACGTTAATGCCCTAGACGCAAATGCAATTGGACGTTCTTGCCCATTGACAACGTGCGACAATATAGCTCCTACTCCAGTAGGGCTCGCGTCACACGCCAATTGTATTTTTAACAGAGGGTTATATGGTATTAGTACATTCTCACTGGCCAATTCGTCCTTCAGGCAATTAAATGCCTTCTCACAGTTTTTGGTCCAGTTAAATCTTGCGTTCTTTTTTAAGAGGTTTCTCAGGGGAGCAGTTTTTTCGGACAGGTTGTGAATAAAACGCGCGTAGTACGTAATCATTCCTAGAAAACGTCTGACTTCGTCGCCTGTATTAGGAGTGGGCATCTTTAATATATCTTCAACTTTTGATTTATCCTTTTTGATCGTATTGTGCTCCACAATATGCCCCAAAAACTTAATACTCTCCCTAAAAAATGAACACTTCGAACGATTAAGGTGTAGGTCGTATTTCAATAATTGTCCTAAACATGCTCTCAAATTGGATATGCACTCATCCATTGAATTTCCGTGTACGATTATGTCGTCGAAATAAGCTTCGGTTTTAGGTATGTCGCGCAGTATTTGGTCAATGACCCTGTTGAATTCTGCCGGAGCCGTCTTTATGCCAAACGATAACCTATGCATTTTGTATGTACCTCGATGAGTAGTAATCGTCTGAATTATGCTAGATTGTTCGTCTACTGGAATGTGCAAATAAGCTTTGTATAAATCCAGCCTGCAAAAATACCTTGAGTCGCGTAGACTGTTAAAGATATCTTCTATCCGTCTAATTGGGTAGTGTGAGTCGACTAGACACTGATTTACCCCGACTTTGTAGTCTACACACAACCTTACGCCGCCATCGGCCTTTGGTATTACCACCAAGGGTGAACCCCAGTCGCTCTTTACCGTTTTGGAAATAATTCCCGCTTGTTCCATGGAGTCTAATTCCTTTTCAACGTGATCGGTTAGGGAATATGGAACCTGTCGTTCCTTGTTGTAACTCGGCTTGGCATTTTCACGTAACTTGAGCGAGACTTTGTATTGTGATGTACATCCAATTTTTTCTTTAAAAACTTCAGCAAATTCCTCAAAAATATTATTTTCAACGCTTACCTGATTAATATCGGCTGCGTTTACTTCCTTATCAAACTTGTCCAGATCTTCTAGCTTGATCCCTAATTGCCTGATCCATGATCGGCCAAGAAGTGCTGAAAATGAGTCTGGGACTATGTACATCTCGTGTATTACGGAATTATCATTGTACTTTGCCTCAACTTTTACCTTCCCATACGGGTAAAACTTGGTCTCCGTACATGATGCAAAAACTAAATTTGTAGGTTCTAGTTTTTTCTCAAGATTTAATTTGTTAAATGTACCTACAGGCAAAAACGTATAGCCGGATCCGGAATCCACTTCAAATTTAACTACTTTACCTTCAATCTGCACGTCGGCAAAGTACTTTTCGGTATCTTTTAAGTTGTGATTTTTGTAAATGTTAACCACCCTGTATACACCTTCTATTCTTCCAATTTTATTTATGGATTTCCGTTGTTTGGGTTGTTTATTGTCCAAAGACTTGTTATTTAATGTTGTAATGCACACTTTTAAAATATGACCGGTTTTGTCGCATCCTGTGCATTTCAATTTATTTTTGTCAGCGCGGCAGTCTTTCGCAATGTGATTATTTCGCCCGCAGCGTAAACATAAGCCTTCAATGCCGAGTCTCTTGTAATTGACCTTCGGTTGTTTTGTATTATTTGCTGCGTGCTTATGGCGGTCTGAAATAACTCTATTTATCACTGACGTCGTACTGTTTAAGGCCATTTGTTTGGCATCTGTTTTTGCTGCCTCGAGCGCTATTGCTTTTGCCACTATCTCGTCAAATTTCAATGTGCTCGCCTGCAGCAGCTGCTCACGCACGCTATTATCATAAATACCGCGAATGAATTGTGCACGCATAAACAAATCTGCAACTGATATGCCGCATTTGCAAGGAGAAACGAATTCGCAGTCACTTATATCTGCACGAAGTGAGGCCACAAATTCGGATATATTTTGACTTTCCGATTGGTACTTCAATAAAAATTGGTGTTGCGCCACTAAGACATTCCTCTTGGGAGCTAGATGTGACTCTAACAGTTGTAGCAATTCGTCGTACCCAAGTTCGCTGAGTTGTTTAGGTGACGCTAACGCAGAGACCATGTTAAAGGTTTTCGATCCAATCGAATTAAGAAGGAGTCTTGCGCAGTATTCCGTATTACTTGCAACATTTTTCATCTCTGTGTAGTTTTTAAAGCGCTGGATGTAATTCCTATAACCTTCTTTTGTGGAATCAAATACCTCGAAATTGGGTAGGAGAGCGGAATTAACGTTAGTACTTTGCACTGTACTATTTTCTCTCACTGCCATTTGCTGCATCATCTGTGCCATCATGTTTTGTTGCACCTGCATAAACTGCCTAAATTGTTCTGCGTCCATTTCAAGTTGATCACCAATTCGTTGTTCACCTCGTCGCCAATTTGTTGTGTTTTTAATATTAATTCGATAGTTTATTTATTCAATAATTAGGATTAAATATATATACAGACACGTCAAAAGCAAAAAGGAAAGAAAAAAAGAGTGACGCCATAAAATGTGTATCTATCTACTTTATTTATGAGTGTCGTTATAATGCAGGTTACTCGGTATCTGATCGTTCAATTACCATCATAACCTGACGTTGCCAGATGATGTCGTTAAGTCATAACAATATATATATATATATATATATATATATATATATTTATAAATATATATATATATATATATTTTTTTTTTAATGAGGTGGTATATATTACAATGTTTTAAGATAGTTACTACTTTCTGTTTATAGTGTCTGTAATTTATAATAAAGTAGGTAAACATATTTTTCCGTAAAGAGTGATTTGAGCATTTTTGATGTTGCATTTGTATATTAAATGATGGATATTGATGAGGCTCGTTTTGCATAAAGGACAGCTTGGCACGGTTGACTTGTTTAATAGATGGTGATTTGTGATGAATGTGTGTCCTAGTCTAAGACGAGTATATTTTTGAATGCTTACTGTATGTATAGTATGTAGGGTGGGTATGTAGGTGGGATTTTTAGGGGATTTATGTTTTTATAGAAATGATTGAATTATTCCATTCATCTAGGTCATTCTGTTTTAGCGAAGAACTGATGATTTTAGCAATATCGAGTTTGCTGTATGAAGTATATTTTATAATTAGAGCGTAGGTGGCATATTTAGCCGCTTCGTCAGCTAATGTATTACCTGGTATGTCTACATGACCAGGAATCCACATAATTTTGAATTTGGTGTGATATTTTATCAACACATCTCTTATTTTAGAAATGATAATACATTTATTGTTAATGTTTTATATAGCCATGACCGTCGATTTTGAATCAGTGCATATTATATACTTCCCTCGTAATTTTTTGTACTTGGTTAGGGCGATTAAAATAGCGGTAACTTATGTGACAAATATTGAAGTTCTTTCATCTAATATAGCTAGAAAGTCAGCATTTAAGTGTTCATTTATGGCAGCTATGGAAGTACATGAAGCATTTTTGGATCCATCTGTGTAAAGGATTTTCCAGTTTTTATTTTTATAGGATGTTGATGTTTCGTTGAAATATGATAAGTGCTATTTTGAGTTTGATCTTTAGGTAGGTTTGTAGAATGAAGGCTGAATCCTTCAATTTCCAGGGTGGTTCTGTAGGAAAATATGGTTTTTGCGGTTTTGGATTTATTTTGAAATTTGAGGAGCGACTTAATGTTAAAAGAATACTAGATGGAATTCTTAGGGAAGTTTGTGATGATATGTTTAAGATCCGTTTTATTAAATAATGTTCAGTTGGAAACGCTGCCTTTGGTATTACTTTAGAGGTAAGTTCATCGAATCTTTTCTCCAGTGTTGGTAATCCAGATTCGGCCATTAAATTTTTAATAGGAGTTGTCCAGAATGTTCCTAAAGCCAATCTTTTGTTGATGTGTTATAAAATGGTTTTAGTTTGTTTAGCTGGGATTTAGATGTTTTACCATATATAACTAGGTCATAATCGATTTTGGCTAAAATTAGGTTACGTGTAACGTTTAAAATAGATGTTGGATGAGCGTTGCTTCTTTTTGCTGCAATACATTTAATTAGGTTTAGCCGAGATAGAAGCGATTTCCAAGGTATTCGATATGGGTACACCATGAAAACCTGTGATTAAAAAACACGCCAAGAATTTTTAGATTATATACAATTTCAATCTGATTGCCTTGTATAGTAAAATTCGTGATCGTGCAAGAAAGTTTTTTGCATATGTGGAGGCATTTTGTTTTTGGGATTGAAATTTTGGCACCAAAAATATCGCACCACTCATTTAATGTTGTAAAAAGTTGGTTGATTTTATTTTGAACATCAAGATTAGGTGGGTGTTTGCATATTAGATATAGATTGTCAGCGTAAATCTTATGTTTAAAGAAGTTGTTCTTAGAAATAATTTTGTTGAGTTTGTCAGTGGCTATTAGGAAAAGAACTATGGATAACGGAGAGCCTTGTGGTATACTATTATGCAGGGACTTAGTATCTGAGTATGTTTGATTAATCTTTATACGAAATTTCCTATTTGAAAGGAAAGAATAGACGAATTTTAGAATTTTGGTTCCAAATTTCCATTCTTTTAATTGTGAGATAATTGAGTGAATACCAATACGATCAAAAGCTTTTTCAAAATCGATGGAAATAACTGAGATATGATTTCTATGAGATAATGTGGGTGCTATCATACGATCAAGATAGGTTAGAGCATCTATGGTACCTTTGTTAGGTTTAAAGCTATTTGGTGTGTACTTAAGAGTTTCAGTTTAAGAATTAACCAAGTGATTCTTGTTGCAATGATTTTTTCGAGAACTTTAGACATGCACGGAATTAGTGATATAGGGCGATAGTCTTTGACGGATGTTGGGTCTTTGGTTGGTTTAGGTACTGTTATGATGGTATACGTTTTCCATTGTTGGGGGATAACACTCGATTTAAATATTTGGTTGAAATTTTTTATGAGTTTAATTTTAAAATTATTGGGTAATTTTTTTTTAGCATGGAATGATCGGAAGCCTGGTGTTTTTCCTTTGAGGGATTTTAAAGTTGTTTAGTTGTGTTGTTTGGTGAATAGTTTGTATGAAGATCTATATTATATTTATTACGATTAAAATTTGCGCTGAAATTTTGGTCAGTGGGACCACTTTTCTGCAAAACAGTTAGCAATGTTATATGGATCGTAGATAGAGCGGTTATCATTTATAATGTGATGAATTGTTTTAAATGAATGGTTGCCATTAAGTTTACTGATATTGTTCCAAATTTTATTGAGTGGTGTGTTGGGGTTAATATCATTAGTGAAGTTGAAAAAAGAATTATTTTGGATATCATAGATTTTTGTTTAAAATAACTATTTGCTTTTTTGTAAGCAATTCTGTTTTCTACAGTTGGATGTTTTTTGAAGGTGTAAAATAGGTGTTGTTTCGTGTTACGTAAAATGTTTAATTCATTGTTCCACCAGTGATTTTATTTTTTGTTATTGAAACATTTATGATGCGGTATTGCAATATTAGCTGCTGATTTTATGTATTTCTGTAATTGAGCTATTTCATTGTTAGTGTTGGGAGATGGATCATTTAGAGGTATATTTCTAAGATATTGTTGAAATTTGGACTAATTTGCCTGATCAGTATTGAATCGGGTACGTTTATTAATGTAGATGGGATAGTGATCGCTGCCATTTAGGGAGTCAATTGATGTGGTGAGGTTTATTAATGATTCTTTTGTTTGTGTACTTGTTGGCTTTTCGGTTATGTTTTTATCTTGTGTGTTTGCTATTGTTGTGTTGATAGTATTTTTGTTGTCATTATTAGTTGTTGAAGTGGTATTTGTTGTTTTATTTAACAGTTTAATTTTCCTTTCAGTGATTGCTGTTTGTAAATCTTCAATTGGAAAGTCATATGTTTGTTTGTTTGCAACTTTAAGAGAGGCTTCTTTGTATGAACAATTATTAACGATTTTTATTTTTAATATTTTTTGTCGTTGTTCTATTGTAGGACAGTTTTTGTTGGTAGCCCAATGAGGGTGATTACAGTTGATGCATTGAATTTTCGTGGATGGTGTGGGGTCATGAATTGTTAAGGAACAAATTTCACAATTTTCATTACTGTTGCAGTATTTCCGAGTGTATCCCGAGTTTGAAGCATTTTTTGCATTGCAAGGGGTTGGTATGTAGGGTTCAATTTTACAGTTTAGGAAACGAATTTTTATTTCTTTGGGAAGTTAAAAAAGATTAAAATGAAGGATATCTAGTGGTGTATTAATAATTTTATTATCAACGAATTTTGTGATTTTTTTACAGTCAACAACTCTTTGATTTTAGACCTTCCTTTATTTCTTCGTTTAGGTCTCTTAATGTTGGTGCAAAAACGACGCTTTTTGTAATGTTTAGAGAGGGATGGTACAAACATTCGATGGCGCAGACGCCAGGTAGATTGGTTGCTTTTAAAAATCGTTTAGCTTGGGCTTCATTTTTGATTAAAATCAGAAGATTACCATCTCTTGTAAAAGTGGTTTTTAGAGTCGGATCACTTGAGATATTTTCAAGTGCTTTAGATAATAAAAAATGTTGAAGTTTTGAATTGGTTTATCGGGTATTTTACTTTTCAATATAATGAATTTAGGACAACTATTAGTTGTTATTATTTTTTTCCTTTTTGGCGATGGATCTAAAATCGCGTAATAATTTCCTCCCGAGGAGGACTCCATCTCGAACTTAATCAGCACTAATAAAAAAGCGGTTATTATACGAAAAGTTTTATTAATTACTGTAGTTAGAATAAGTAAAATAAATACAGAAAGTCAGTGATATACAGAGTTTCAAAGTTTATAAGCGCGATTGATACAATAAACACGACCGTTTTCTATGAGCACTTGTTATAAACTGAAATAAATAAATAAAATTTTTCGTACATACCTATTGCCATTCCATCAGTAAAATTATGTAAACCATCACCCATAATAATCATCCAAACAACAGCACTTAATGATTCCGGTGGTGAGTGTACGTGACCA
This sequence comes from Protocalliphora azurea, assembly GCA_932274085.1. Classification (NCBI taxonomy): domain Eukaryota; kingdom Metazoa; phylum Arthropoda; class Insecta; order Diptera; family Calliphoridae; genus Protocalliphora; species Protocalliphora azurea. Next base: position 152,086,392 of record OW026522.1, read on the forward strand.
TGTTTATGTGAATGACCATGATGGGATGATTCATGTTCTCTCAAAATAACAGTAACGGTATTATCGTTACTTAAATCTTTACCATTCGTTGTTCCAGTTACAGTGTTGATTATACCTGCACCACCATCACCCACAATATTACCATCCAAATCTGTAGAAACTGTATTACTATCTGGCATGGTTTGGCAATGTCCATGCTGATTTTGCTGCTGCTGCTGATTCTGTTTTTGATGATCATTATGATGATGATTGTGTATATTATGATTTTTCTCAGCCAAGGGAGCATAATTATTTTGCGATGTTGAGAGTAACGATTGTGTTGCATTTTCACCATTTTCAGTATCGATTTTACCATTGCGCACATGATTTTCAGCATCTCCCAAAGTTTTATTGGGTAAATGCATCCATACATCATTTTTTGTATCCATTGCAATCTCATCGTAACAATAGGGATATGAACTGTATTTCGATTTGCAAACCTTATCACCAGCCACTGAATTGTTAAGAGATGAATCGGGATCTCTCATAACTTTTGCTCTAGATGGTTGGTTGGCCTCTTTTTTGGCCACGCTTTTACGCCACTCGGATAACATTGTCAAACCATTTTCGGTTATGTAAAAGAAAATAATGCCACACATACAAGTAAGACCTTTAAAGATCATGTTACTTTCATTTTGTCCAGCAAGAGACTGTTTAAAAATTAAAAAAAGAAAACAGTGTTTTCATTTCTTTGCTCCCTTGCTATTTTAACATTTAAACTTACATGAGGTAACAGGTGAAGGAGAGCATCACCAGTCATTGTACCAACAGCTAGGGCTACCAAAAATTGTATGATGTCTTTATAGAAACGTGAATTCATAAATGGTATTATTGCAACGCCAACTAAACCAAGAATACTGCAGGCGAAAACTGAACTAAATGCATAAATCCATACTAAAGAATTGCATACGAAAAAAAAAAATATTTAAAGCTTTTAAAAATTTTATTTTTTATAATTACCCCAGAGTATGTCCTGATTATTATGTTGATAATTTTTTATTTCGTGTTCATCTATTTCCACTAATAACTCTTTACTTATACAACCTGGATTTGCGGGATTTATGGCCGATGATAATTGATATAATAATACAGGACACACATTTACTATATCTTCTTGATTAAGAGCATAACTAAGGTCCTCACTATTAATATGCTCTGAGGTATTCGTCTGAGTAGTACAACCTTCAGTGGAATTTGTACAATTAATCAAAGTTTGTTCGCTGTCATGGTGGTGATTATTATTATGATTACGATGATCATGTAATGGAGGACTGTGGGGTTTAATGTAATGTATCAAGTTTGAATCAGCAATGCACTGAAAATAAAGAATACAATTTTATTTTTGGAAAATTCTAACACTTTTCTATATCAATAAAAAACCATAATACAGGTAGTATTTTACAAAAAATTAAAAATATATATATAAAAATTAAATAATAATAAACAAATATTCTAGACTATGTTATATGTAAACATTTTGAGTATCTGCAGCCTAGTAATAACTAGGGCAATCTCTGTCTATAGATAACAAAACATTTGTTTATTGTTATTGTCACTTTAATAATAGAATATTTTTGCACATACGGTTTCATTATCATTTATGTTATCATGTTTATGTAACAGTTGATGTAATCCCAATTTTTCTAATATTCGTTGGAAATCTTGAACATTTATTGTATCATTTCCGCTACCAAATTCATTAAATATTCTTTTTAAAAAAGCTTCTGTTATTTCGGGTCTTGTATGTTCATCACCTTCATGACCATGACCATTTCTATGGTCACTTGAATGTCTTTTTGTTCTTCTGCGTCTACGATTATCACTACTTGATGTGGCATATGCAATGGTGGTTTCTGTCGTTTGAGTTTTAGATGAAACGGAGGAGGACAAATCATGTGAATTGTAAACAACAGCATTTAATGGTGTATACTCTGTATTAAGGGTTTGGGCAGGAAAATAGGTTTCAACATGTTGTTGACATGGCAAATGATCTGCACATAACAGACATACCACACAAACAGCCATTATATGTCGAGCCATGATGCATGCTTTAAATTACTAAACGACTTATCTCAAAATACTTCTCAGTCCAGGAACTTTTACGCTTAGTTTAAGTTTCTCTTTTTTTTTAATCTATTTCACTTATAGTAAAAGTAATTTATTTTTAAGTAATTAACAAGTGTTTCACTTGTTGCTCTGCTGTTTGCAGGTAGAAAGAACTTGAGTGTCTGGCGGTTATATACAAATAAGTTTCATAATCATGTAGTTATTTGTGAAAAGAATCTGTAAGCAAAATAATAAACCAAATTAATTAAAATACAATTTATACACATGTTTTTTTTTTTCGAACAACTATATTGTAACCATATAAAGAAATAATATACTTAAACAATGGAAAATTAACTAAAGAATACCCACATTAATTTAATAAAAAAAAATTGTAAATCTAAATTTACAAAAAAAAAAAAAAAAAAAAAACAAGTCATTTTGAGCAAAAATGTATATTTAAAATTAAATTTAAATAATATTGTTAAATATTTATGAAAATCTGAACTTGTTAAGGTATATAAAGGTACAGTCACATTAAGCAAATATTTAACAAATACATATTTATTTTATTAAACAATTTCTTACTTAGAATACTTAACATTGTGTGCTTTTAAAATAGCCATATGTGTAAGCTCAAATAACAAACATATCAGTCGTATGCTTGTGTACAATTTTTAAGTAATAGTTTGATGGTGGGCGAAGCCTTTTGTGTTTAAAGCAAAAAATAGCTTTATTTTTATTAACGTAATAAATGCTCTTCCTTACATAATCACATAAAACTTATACAAAATCATATAAAAATATACAAAATCACATTTTTTCTTGAGCTCCAAATTAATCAAACTGTTATTTATTTATCTATTTCAGACAATTTTATGAATTTTTACATCGATTTGTTATCGCATATTTTTGTCATAATAGCGTATTTTTATATGTTTCAGGGAAAGCCTTATTTTAAAGCATATTTTAGTAAATTAAATGGTATATTTTACACTTAAGAGCTAAATTTTGCATAATTTGTTCACAAGCGAATTTTTATTTTTTATTATTAGGAGCAGTTACTAAAAAACATCATTTTTTTGCATGAAAAAATATATAATTTAAAATTTAACTAGAAAAAATAATATTTTAAGATCATATTTTTAAATTTTAGAGGCATAATTTCCGATTTTAAGAGAATTTTTAATGCGCATTAAACATTTTTTAGAGCATATTTTTGGTTATCCTGCTTATAAGTACGTAGGTTTTTATTATATAAATTAGCATTATATTATTGTTAAACATATCGATCATTTGGCAAGAGAGGGTCAAACATTATTTTTTACTCAGCACTAAAAAACATTATTGGATTAAATGCTATCTAATGTCAATCTTTTTAAATTTAATTGTACCAAAAATCAAAAATTTTCACAGAAAATTCAAATTTAAGTAAAATAGAATTTTCTCTAAAAACCCCAAAAAATAATAATAAATTTTAACCAAGAAACCCAAATTTTATAAACAAAAGAATTTTCTGTAAAAAGAATGTTTTGAAAACTAAATTATTTCTGTCAAAGAAGAAAAGGAAAAAATTCAATTTTAAAATTATTTTCTAATGATTTCCATTAAAAATTTTTTTCGATCGACATAGACGAACGATGCTTATAATACTTGTATAAACAAATCGAACTCTTGCAATAAAAATATATTTTAACTAATTGTCACTTTAAAGTTAAAACGAGTGTATGTTGCGGAATAAAAAATAAAAAATATATAACAATTTATTTAAAACTTTCTTAAATTTAAATTCTATCTTAAATGTATTTTTTTTTTATTTTTTTACATTAATGAATTATCATTATTGTTTTTTTAATTTAATACACAATTTTTTAATTTGTTTTAATAACACAGGTCAACACTGGTTCTGCGACACTTGGAGTATTAAGCCTATAAATTATTTTTTATTTATTAATTTATTTTTTAGTTGACTCTAGTTTCACATATTGCAACATATCTCGAGAACGATTTGTATAACGTGATTTAGTAAAATACCAAAAAAATGTTAATTCAAATTATATTATTATGTTAATTAAATTATGTCCATTATAATTTTTAAATTGTTTAATAGTTTCAGAGATATTAATAAAAAAATTAAAAATTTTTAATAAAATTTTAGTTTTTGTTTTCAACAAATCTTAAAAAATCTAAAACTTCCAAAAATTATATTTTTTCTCATTTATCATAAATCTGTATATGTTACCATTATAACAAATGAAATATTTTTTTTAAATCGGTTTTGGTTTTAAAAAATTTAAATTTGCTATACCCATTGTTTACCTTCCAAATCCTACCGAAAACTGATTTTGTATTTCGATCAGAAATCGTAAACCCGATTATTTTTTTTTTATTTTATTATTTTATTCTTTTTTTAATTTTACCAGTTTAATACTTTAAGCACTATTATCAAATTTTAACGGATTCAAATCTTTTAATTCTGATTAAGGAGAGGAAAAGAGTCGAAAAGTTGTTTATATATTTTTTCAAAGATTTTTGAATTTGTTCACTAATTTACACAAAAAAAAGGGGTAACATTTTTACCACTTCAGAAGCACTAATAGCATATTTTGTGCTTTTTTGAAAGTTATTAATAATTACGTTCAAAAAAGTGAAAGTAAATGTATTTTTAGCAGGAAAAAAGTTTAATAATTTTTAAGAAAATTAAAATATTTGTTTTATCTTTTAATAAGACTAAAACAGAATTTTTATTAAAAATTTGTATAAACATATTTTTAAGAGAACTACTTGCTGGGATTTATTATTATAAATTTTGTAAGAAATTTGAAATTTTTTTCACACAATTTTTAAAAATCTCCGAAACTTTAAAGCGGATTAAAAATTATGAAGCCGTGACTTGCAGACAATTATAAATTTTTGCCATTTAATTAAACCAAATCAGATAAATATTTCTCTTGATATGCTACACGATAACTTAAATCAATTCAAAAAAAAAAAAAAAAAAAAAAAAAAAATATATATATATATATATATATATATATATAAATAATAATAATAACAATAAAATAAAAAAATAAATAATTTATCCAAATTAATTCCATGTCCCAGAAAAAAAGTTTCTGAATTATTGCTTGGCCCATCATTTTTCGTTGTTTTTTAACTGATTGATGTTATTGGAGATCGTCTCAATTTAACCTTTTGATGCGATTATGCTGGAGGACATTTTGTAGTTTTAGATATTTTTTTAATATATTTCATATATTAATCATTTAGTAGTTTAAGAAAAAAATATTTTCGAAACTTTGGCGTTTTTAATGAATTAATATTTATTAATATTTTCTTTTATCACTTTTTCCGATATAGGTATATCCCCATTAATTGTGCCAATTGTAATGAAAGAGTGCAAAATAAAATATTTTGTGCAGATTTAAATTTGATAACAATTTTATAGTGGTTAAAAATTGTTTCTATTTCCTTTTTTTTTTTTTTAATTTTCATTTAGAAATTTAGATTTTTTTCAAAAATAACACAATACAGTCCAATTAACACTTTCTTTCAAATAACTAAATTTAAATTTCGTCAGTTATTAATTAGATAGTAAAAGTATATTTCTATATAATTTAAAACATTTTTCACATTTTCCGTTCAACTTTTTCGTTATGTTCTATGTAAATTAACATTGCTGATAGAATCGTATAAATTTAAATAGTATGAAATCAAAAATAAAAACGTAAAAATTATTGATAAAACTTATAAAATTTTTTGTTAAAAGTTTGATGTTAAAGGTAATTTTTGTTTATTTTTGTTTTTATTATCGGAAATAAGCTTAAATGCTACATACAAGTAATAAAATTACGTTAGCCAAAAACTAAAATGTAAAATGTGGTTACACGCGATGCTAATTTTTCAATGAACGAACAATTACGCAGGATACTCGTGCACATATTACATACATCAATACTACCGTATGAAAATAACTTTGTATGTTTGATTGCATTTTGACAAAAATAAGTTTTTCACTCCCAATCAACCAATAGACAACCACCCAAACGAACGACTGACAAAAAACTACAAAAAAAAAATTATATAATAAAAATTGTTTCGTGTCTTACAAACGCGCAAACATAACAAACATTTTCTTGAGCCGTTATTTTTGAAAATTTATTACATTCACATTAATATTTGCTGCTACTGCTCTTGGTTTTTTTGGTTTTTTCGAAATTAACATATAAAACTTTTCAAGGTTAAAGTAAAGTTTGTTATGCAGACAATGTTTTTTACAAAAGTAACGTACACACAAATTTGTAACATTTCATACGAAGAAGTAGCAACGGTCGTTGTACATTGGAAAAACATTTAACATGCTATTAAATTATTAAGGTAAACTATATGTATGTGTATTTTATATTTAAATAGCCCGAAAAAATGTCATTATCAAAAAATTAAAGAACTTTATTTAAAGTAATTCTTGAGTTACTTTTATAGTCAATACTATTTCCGTTAAAAGAAGCCAATTGGCATTGAATTTAAAGAGAAACAAGCATGGGTAGTTTTTATGCAATTCAGGCATTTTAAAAATTATGTACTTTTCTCATATACATAAAGTGTGCGTTTGAATAAAACAGCAGAAAATTTTTGTAATAACTCTTACTGCCGTTAATTTTAAATGATATTACAATATCTTCTAAAGAAGATGCAGATGCCAGTCAAAAAAATATGTACAAAATAAAATTTGATTTTTGAACTTACTAGAAAATGTTGACTGAGTAAATTTTGGTAAAAATGTTACCTTTCGGGGTAATAAAAAAAAAAGCTTAACAAGGACCTAAAGAATGAGATGAAACTTGGTTCAGAAAAAAAAAGACATAAGAATAAGTTCCAAAAATATGGGCCATGTTGAAGCTATGTCTAAGCTTTAATCAAAGTTAAAAACATTTTAAATAACAAAGCTGAAAAGAACTCTAAGGTAAAGAATGATCAAAGCTCATCAATAGTAAAAAAATTAAAATATTTTTAATATTTTGTATTAGCCTGGAAAACATATGTTATTGTTGACTTTTCTCATGTTCCAAGGAACAAGATTTGTATGCCGATTAATCGAGAAAATGGTCCTGAATAGTATCGAACTAAAAACAATTTGTCGTGTGACAAGTTTACTCAAAATACGATCAGTTATGTGATTGTTTTGCTTCTTTAGTCTGAATAAACTAGAATAATCATAACAAGAAGTGTCATAAAAAGACATTGATGACACTCGTGACATGCAATAATGTTTTTAACATTTTCTGGACAGATTTAGAATTTTGTTTTTACAGTAGAAACACTCAGAATTGTGAATGTTATTTTAGTCTCACATAGTATTAGTTATTTAAAATACCCAGAATTTTGGCAATTGTAAAGGAATTATATCGAAGATAAAAACGAATTTATGGAGGCCCCATAAATGCTCAATTGTGATTATTAAATTCTTATGGAGATACTGTGAAAAAATTCGTAAAAGTACTTTAAATTCGTAAAAGTACTTTTTATTCTTTTTAAAAATAATCTAGTTAGATATTAATTCTAATATAAAATTTATATCAGACAAATCTGGAGAAGAAATGCTACATATAGTTTAATTTAATGCTAACTTATTTCGTTCATCTCTTATTAAAAAAAAAAAATAACAATATTATGTTTTATTTTAACATACCCTTTATTGTAAAAATATTTTATATAAAAAAATTTAATGATTTTTTTAAGAGGACTAGGACAACGCTAGAAATTTAAATTTAACATCTATCATAAGAATTTCAAATTATCTTTCATTATTAGTTTCAAAGCTTTTGAAATTAGCCCATTTTTTAAAACGGAATCTAAATGTGGGCAATTTGGCAAGGCACTAGGTTGGGCCAAAAGTGTCTTAATGGCAATCATTTATTTACAAGCATGAATTTATTAATTTTAAAAATCTTTTGAAATTTAAAATCAATTATATATCATTTAATATTAATTTAAAAAATATTTAAATTCAACTTTTTGTCTGAGATCAAAAAGTTTATATATGTATGTTTTAAGAGATATTTATAAAAAGAATATAAATTTAAAACCAATTAAAATAACTTGCGGTCATTTCAAAAAACAAAAAATATTTTTTTAGCAATTCTATTAAATTATTTTTAATTGAACTTAATTTAAAAAAATAAATCAAAAGGTTTGTTATTTTTTTTTTTTTTTTTCTTTTATAAAACAACTTATGGCCTATTCGCCAAGCCTTTATCATTGTAATTTGATCAATAAAAATATACTACAGAGTTTGTTACTCAAAGCAATTAGAATACAACAACATCATTAATTGGGCAAGTATATACTTCTGGCCTCTTTTTTCAAAAATTATTATAAAAATTTATATATATATATATATATATATATATATATATATATATATATATATTCAATCATGAGGTGTAATCGTTCGTGCATTCGAGCAGATAATAATGTAAAAATAAAAGTTTATTGAATCTTCATTTGTATGCAAAACACATAATTCTATGAAATTGAATTTCAAAAAACGTATTATAGGCAATATCACTACAAATAAGTATACAACAAACCGACAATTCGTTACAGCAAAAATATTAAAAATACAAAAAAACAAAATATTAAAAGTAAATTAAACTCACATACAAAAAATAACTCACATTTTTTATTACTATTAAATTTAATATAATATAATTACATTGTTATTATAATTGGTAGTATTTTATATACACATATATTTCTTATCCCTCCTGAATGTGCTTATTTCAACGATTTTATTTTCGCTTCTAAACACATTAAAAATATTTTTAAAAAACTTTTTAGTTACGACATAATTAATATAATTATTTGTCTAATATACATATTAAAAATTGTATTGTTTTAAACAAATTTTCATATATTCAGCACATTTTTGTATTGATTATATTTTGGAAATTTTAAACCATTTATATTTTCTTACATATTCAGATTTTTTTCAGTATTTTGTTTCAATACGTACACGCTTTTATATATATAAATACATAAATTATTTTTATTGCATTTTTTTAGTTTTTTTCTCTTGTCAGCGATGTGATCAACTTGCAAATTCTATATAAACTAAAAAAAATTATGAGTTACTTACGCTTGTCATTTTATAGACCCTACAGAAAATATGTCATGCGAAAGGTACAAACAAAAGGCGCAGCAAAATTTAATATAATTGATTCTTAATATATAAATTTAAATTTTGAAAAATCTTAATTTAGCTAAAAAATAATACATTTAATATTATTTAATATTTATTGACGAATATTTTAAAGAAATTACATCATCAAATGTAAATAATTAATTGCCATTTTTTTAATCTAATTTTCTCTTTTTGATCTGACGTTTATGGAAGTTATTTAAATACTTATTTAAGAAAAGTATGAAAATGTTTCAAATTTTTAAAATTACCGGAAATAGAATTAATAATATTCTTAGTAATTTTTTTATGCAACTGTTCAATTTGCAATAAAAACAATTTCAAACTGCATTATCTTCTTGATAATTGCGTATGTATAATAATATATTATAATAATATAATAATGGGTTATGATTTTATCTAAATGTATGTATTATGTATATATGTGCGTATTTGTGTGTATGCCTGACAGTGTTATCAAATTGTTATTTAATTATACAGCAAAAAATAGTTCCACTTTCGAGATATTCTGTACAATAACAAGCAAAAAAAAAAAAATATTCAAGTCATGTGATTCATGATCTTTTGTGGCCAATTGTTGCGACAAGTTACCGAATAATTGTGAAATTCTAAATAATGGTTTGCATAAAAATTATCGCTACATAAATTCATACTAAGAAAGAATTTTTATTTATTTTTGATCATAATGGTGTTCTTTAACCATTTTGGTAAATTAAAAAAATTGCGCTAGAATACTATGCAAGAGTTTAAAATTGTTTGTCATTTTTGTTTTAATTAAATTCTTTTCATAACCTCTTATCAACAAGTGATTCGATTGTTAAATAACACAAGTATATAAGGTTTTGGACTTGAGCAATCAAAAAAGTTTTCTAAGGTTGCTTATGGTTCTGAATTCGAATCACTCCTTATTTCAAAATTGTTCCTAGCTTTCGAGATATCAACAAAAATATATGTTTATTTCTAGCTTCAAACTTTTGGTTGCTTTGCAACTAACTATCCATTATTGCTCCAAATCAAACAATTTGCGAAAATGTTGCGAACAAAATTTTTGACTACGCTAGTGGTCTATTGTACGTTAAGCATTTTTTTTTTAATTGGTTGAGACATTAGCTTTCGAATATCAGATTTAACAAATATTTCTCCTCTGATTTTTGCCCTTTACGACTAAGAATTTAAAAAAAAAGTTTTTGAAAAGGTAATTCGAACGGAGTATTTATCAAATTAAATAAATCGTTGATTTATTTAATTAACGGAATTATATCTTCATTTTGAGTATTTGGAATAGCGCTTGATTTTTGATTCCCTTTACATTGACGTTTGTAAGAATGTGAAATATTTCTACTCCCTGCAACCATGACGCTATAAACTGTACTTATTGTTTTAGTTAATAAAAATCAGGAATCAAATCATTCAGTTCAGTTAGTGAAATATATAAACCAAGGTAATGGAAATACTCTCCTCTGAGCATTTGACATCAGTTTGCATATTTTACCGAGAACATTACATTCGCAAACATAATAAAAACGCTTGAAATCTTCTTTGTAATGCTTTTTCAAAATTTCTAACGATCTAAAATAAAATCTAACATTTAGAATATGATTGAAATGAATCATTAAAAGACATCAATATCAACAAGTCAGCATTTGTTTCAACACGCTAGAACTTGAAAACTAGAACAAATCTTGAGAAACGAATACCATATTTGGTTTAAATTAAATGTTCTGATTCAGCTCCGATTTTTTTTTTTATTTTTTACATCATTGATAGTACTTTTAACAGTGAAAATATTGATGTAAAAATTTTTGCGTGCAATTCAATAGTTTGGAAATTGTATGCTTTTGAAAATCGTACTTCCATAAGAAACTCATATCAAAAAAATTTTTATTATAAAAAATTTGGATAAAAGTATATGTTCAAAAGTAAGCGAAGCAGCTTTTAAACATATACTAAAGTAAAGTTGCGTTAATGTAATTTCTAAAATTTTTTATTTCATTTTTATAAGAGCTTTCAATTGATATCTTAATCTTTGCAATCTGATAAATAGTACAGGAAATATTTACGATTTTAAGCATGTTAGGGAGTTCAATGAGTATCCCATATTTGACTTCAGTGCATCAAATTACATTAAATTAGTTCTCAACTCCTTAGGTCTTAATTTATCAATTTTTAATTTGATACTGATTCAATAGCTTTTTTTTACTTGTTATCATAGTAATAAAAAAATGTCCGCTCGTTCTTAGTTAACGAGTTATAGGTCTTTAAAAATTCGATATATTTTTCTGAATATATTAATGAATATGTAATCTAAATTATATTGATATCATTTGAAAGCTATTACAAACATGTGCGAACTAAATTAAGTTCATACTATTTAAAGGCTCTTACAAATACCATTTCGCCCTTCTACACGTAACAGATAATGTAAGATTTTTCTGTCAAAGAGTAACAAATTCGCTCTCTGAGAGAATTATCACCCGTGTAGATTAAAATATTATAAGAAATATTATGAGACTGTTGTGATGAGATTTGTCTACAAAACTATGTGCTATCAAAAAAAAAAAAAAAAAAAAAAAAATACACATATACGAAACTTTGTGTGTGTACATTGTGTATTTTGCAAATTACTTAAAAAGCAATGTTTTTTTTTTTTTGTAAAATTGCTTTGTTTTAAAGACTATTTTACATTTAAAAATTATTTTTATAAAAATTTTGCTAAAAAAGTCAGCATTCCTTAAATAAAATGGATATGTTTATTGTGTGACTGATTGAAAATAATGATATATGATTTATTAGAATACGTGTATATCAGCATTAATCTCAGTTGTAGATTTAGGGTTAAGCCCGGCCGAAGGCCCTCAACACTAAAAAAAAAATCTATAAACTTTAAAAAAAAATATTTTAATTTCTTAAATAAAATGGATATGTTTATTGTGTGACTGATTGAAAATAATGATATATGATTTATTAGAATATGTGCATACCCCTTATTTAAGATTTAAGATGATATAAACAAAATGGTGCCCGCGTTATCTCACATATTATATCAGCATTAGTCTCAGTTGTAGATCTAGGGTTAAGCCCGGCCGAAGGCCATCAACACAAAAAAAAAATTTATTAACTTTAAAAAAATATTTTAATTTCTTGATTTGTTCCACTTTTTCTAATTATATATATATATATATATATATATATATATATATATATATATATATAATAAATATTATATAATTTACATTTTTATTTGAATATTTAATATTCAACGGAATCGCTTAAGTGATAATGTAGGAAATTAAATTATAAAATAATAAATTTTTATTTGGCAAAATATTTTTTTATTAGAATTTATAAGTTAAAAAAAAAAGAAAAAAAAGTGTTAAAAATCTCCTTTTTTATAATTTCATAATATATTATAAATGATAAAGAAATAAGGCTTATTATACATTTTTAAATCATGATAATAAATATATTACGAGTAAAAGCGATTAATTTTTCTAAATATTAATTTTTAAAGTCCCATATTTTTATTATTTATTGGGCTAGGAGTGTGATATGGGGATCATATGAAAATTTGAAATGTTGTCTAAAAAAATTGTAAACGAGAGTACCGTTATATAGATAAGGTTTTGAGATAACGGTATTTTTGTAAAAAAAAGTCAAAATAAAAAATAAAATTTCATATGGTCTCACCATTATTTTGCACACTTTATATATCAATCGAAAGGCCTTTCCAAGACGTTGTTCACCCAAGTTGTTCATATTCATTAAATGAGGAAGGAGAAAATTGCATTTTATATATTAGAACTTTAAGTACCCATAACTCGTAAACTAAGATCGAGCGGACAAAATTTTTTACATTACTTTAATCACGAATAAAAATGCTACCGAAACATTATAAAAATTATTTAAAAATCAAGTGCGCTGGTAATCTTGATTTATGCCCTGTGATACCCAGTTAGTTTTCCGGAAATACAAACATTTCCCATTTCACATATATTGCGGTTGTTTGCAAAAATAATGAAATTGGCAACACTTATAATGCGACGAAGTGGATAGAACTTGATTAACAAATATGGAAAATGTTTATGATTATTTATTTTTAAACTTATTTATTTTTAACTTAACTTACATGCATGCATACATATAACATATACATATGAAGCATTATTAGTTCATTATTACAAAACCATGCCATGCAACCAAGAACCACGCACAATATGAAATTATATTTGTACGTATTTTACCTAACACTCACCTTATTTTTTAATCTAGTTTTCCAAAATTAGCAACAATATTTTTTGCTTTTTATCACTTAATTTATATTTATTTAAATAAAATGCAATTTTATCGCACCAAAATTTTGTAAATTTTTTTATACGATGTTATTTGAAACTTTATTTTTCGGCGTGTCTGTGTTCTCTACTATTATCGTATTTCTTCTTTTGTTATATACTACGTACAACTTTATCATCGCATTTATTTATTTTTTCTACTTGTTATTTGCTAATTCGTTGTATTATGCTCTGCTCAAACACCATTATCGCTATTTTCTTTTTCAAACAGTGAATGTGTTTTCATTCTAAATACAATAACGTATTAAATAATTTAATTGATGTTTACAGTTTTTTTGTTAATAAAAATATGTTATTTTTAATATTTAACCTATATTTTTTCTACCGCAACACATTATAAAGACACAAGAATAGAAAAAAAGCCGAGAAAGAATTGTCGGCGGCGGCACAAAAACAAAAAAACGCAGATTTTTTTAAACTGGTTTGCCAAGTTTCATCATTCACTACATTGTTTTTAAATTGTACTAAAAATATGTACTAAAGTACGTTGATTATAACACTTTTACCCCAGGTCTACAAATGAGATTAACGCTGATATAATTTGTGAGATAAGGTCGGCAGAGAGTAACCATTTTATTTATATTATGTTAAATCTTAAACAAGGGGTACACGTATTCGAATAAATCCTATAAGATGTTATTATTTTCAATCAGTCACAGAGTAAACATGTCCTTTTTATTTAAGCAATTCACACTTTTTTTAGCACAATTTTTACAAAAATGTTTTTTTAACATGTAAAACAAACACTAAAAAGAAACAATTTTACGTAATTTCCAAAATACACATGCACATACGAAAACAAACTTTCGTATCATAGTGTCTACATTAGACAATTTTTTATTAAGGCAAACGTCACACTTAACACGAATTTGTGGAAGGTGGCAACAGTTTCACAAAAACAACAATACGGCGTAATCATTATTGTTTTTTATATTAGCAGTTTGACAACTGTAACAACTAAAATAATAATCAGCTGTTTAACTAAGGTCATCTTGCGTATATTTGCACTGATTTTGACGTCTGTTTTGATAAAAATTTGCCTAAAGTAGACACAAGGTATATGTGTATTTTTTGACAGTTCATCTTATAAGATGGTTGTGTAAAAAATCTCATCACAACAGTCTCATAATACATCTTATAATACTTATATTTGAATCTACACGTTAAATAATTCTCTCAGAGAGCGAATTCAACACTTTCTGATACAAAAATCTTACATATTATGTTACGTCTAGACGGGCTGTTAACATTAAAAATAACGTCGGCAGAATAACGGGCAAACGATTTTATTTCCAACTTTGTGTTAAGTGGTGGAGAAAATGTACATGAGTAATTTATATGTTAAATTGTCTTTTTATATCGAAAATTTATTTCTCATTTTTATTGTTTATTTTTGTTTTTGTCTTTTTACAACAAAATAAATTATTTTGCACTTTTTGTTAAAAAGAGCAAAATTTTAAAAGAAAAGAATAAATTTAACAGCTCATGTTAAACATTGTTGCTCAGCTTTGTGTTTAAACATTTATTGCAAAATATATTGTGCAATAGATTTCTTATTGGACCACACGCAACATTTTAAGGAGAAAGAGAGATAATAATTGCCAAAACAAAAATGGCTACGTGTAGACTATAGGTTAAAAACGCCCAAATAAAAACGTCAAAATTAATGCGAATTTATGTAAGGTGTTAACAGTTGCACAAAAAAACAATGAGGCGATTTCATTAATGGTTTTTATATGTTTGGTTTGACAGCTGTAATAACCAAAAATAATAAATAATAATAATAATAATAATATTAATAAAATAATACCTGCGGTTACCTTGTATACATTCGCAAAAATGTTGACGTTTGTCTTGATAAACATTTTTATTACTATGCTGAATAAATAAATGCACATTTAAGAGCTTTAAATTGATACCTAAATGTTTAGCAAATTTTTTATTATTTCATATGTAGACATTCTGCATTTTTCATTAAACGACAGAGTCAGTTCCCTTGCAAATGAATTAAACATTTTATGCTTAAAGTTTCTATGCAGTAGATCAGTAGAATATCTGGGGTGTAGGTTATGAATTATTTTGAGATTTTTATTTTGTATTATCTGTAATTTTCTTGTGTAAGTTTTAGCAGCTTTATTAAACCAAACTTGGCATCCGTAGGTCATAATTGGTCGAATACACATTTTGTAAATAAGGATCTTGTTTTTTAAATTAAGTTTAGATCTTCTGTTAAGTAAGGGGTAAAGTGCACGGCCACATTTGATTGCTTTATCACAAATATACTGTATGTGTTGTTTAAATGGTAGTTTTTTATCTAAGATAATACCTAGATGTTTGATACTATCCTGCAGAGGAATAAAAACTCCCCTAGAATATAAATGTTTTGTAGGAATACGTTTCTGTGATCTATTATATGGAAATATAATAGCTTGTGTTTTACTAACATTAACTTTTATCTTCCATTTATCAAAGTATTTATTGGTAGATTTTAAACTATCTTCCATTTTTTTGATTATTACGTTTGACACCTTACCGTAGCAAATAAAAGCACTGTCGTCAGCGTAAAAAGCTACTTCTTGGTTCTTGCGAATAGTAAAATCGGAAATATATATTGAATAAAGAGTAGGTGATAATACCCGCAGGGATTTTCTATCACTAGATAGCGTGTTATCTATAGATACAGCAAATGAGCGCTGATCTAAAAAACTCTTTATTATCTTTTGCAAGTACGTTGGATAATTGAAGGAATTTAGTTTAAAAACCAGGCCTTCATGCCATATTGAATCGAAGGCTTTTTCAATGTCAAGAAAAATGAATCCAGTGCTCTTACGATTACTTTTGTTTGTTTCAATAAAATTAACGACTCTTTTTAGTTGATGTACTGTGGAGTGCCACTTGCGGAATCCAAACTGTTGAGGGTTAATAATATTATTTTGGAAAAATCTAAAATTCTCTTATTAATTATTTTTTCAAATACTTTATCCAATAGGCTTAGGATGCTGATTGGTCTATAGCTAGACGGTAATTTAGGATCCTTTCCTGGCTTAGGAATTGGGATAACTTTTGCTTTCTTAAAAATAGTTGGAAAATAGCCTTCTATTAAACAAGAGTAGAAAAGTTTACATAGAATTTCAAAAAAGCAATCGGGCATCTTTTTAAGGATAATGCTAATAATGCCATCTAAACCGGGGGCTTTATTATTTTTCAATAAAAGTACAAATGATTTAACTTCATCTAAATTGGTAAGCTCTTCGTTAGATCTGTCAAGAATCGTGTCGTTAAGATCAAGAATGAATCTTGAGACGGCTGTGCCCATAGGTGAATAATTATTTAAAGTAATGGTGTGTGAATTACCAAATACATCTGCTATTGAATTAGCTTTTTCATTGCCAGTTTTTAAAACTTCACCGTTTACATGAAGAAGGCATTTTGTTTCCTTTAAGTGTTTTTTTTTTTACTTTCCAAAACTTTTTAGAGCCCGAGGGCAAATTCGAAATAAATTTTGACCAGGATTCATTGCGGTCTTTATTAAGATGAAAATCAATAAGTTTATTTAATAGCTTCAACATGCTTTTCAATTGATATTTATAATTAAAATCGCTACATCTTTGAAATTTACGATTGTATTTATTTCTCTGACTAATTAACATTTTACTAATTTCAGAGATTTCTCGTTGCTACGAATTTTTATGACCGACAGGTATTTTATTGAACGATTCTTTAACTATAAATATTAATTTGTTAAAATAAAAATTTAGATTACCTGAATTAGTAACTTGTTGATAATTGTTCTGACACCTAATTTCATTTTCAACCCAGTTTCTGATTGCTGACCAGTCTGCGCGATAATACAAGAGAACTGAATATGTCATGTTTTGAACCTGGACATAAATAACACAAGATATAGGTACATGATCCGACTGTAAAACATTTGGATGTGTCTCAAGGTTTGAAAAATCGAGACACGAGTTAGATAAAAGAATGTCTAGTGTGGACGGTTAAACGGGGTTGATATTTTGTCCAAAGCGAGTGTGTCCATTTGGGTAATGAAGTAAATGAAGTAGCTGGATTGAAGACAATGGCAGTATAGATCATTACCAGCCGAATTATTTGACATACAATTCCAATGTGTATGTTGGGCATTCAGATCACCGAAAATAGTCTTTTGAAAACGAAGTTAATTTATTCAAATCAGCTTTAAAATTGGTAGTATGAACTGGATTATACGCTGAAGTGAATATAACTGGCCTTCAATTAATTATAACTTGTACTGAAATACTTTCAGCAGTACTTGTTTTTATTTTTGGTAACAACGTATGCTTAATGTTACCTTTAATTGCAATTAGAACTCCTCCGCCATGAGTAGATCGATCCTCTCTATAAATTTTATAACCACCAAGTTGAAATTTGTGGTACGGTTTCAAAAAAGTCTCATTTAAAAGGAGAATATCGATTTTCCTTTTGTGTAAAAAGTATTCCAGCTGGGCAGCTGCTGTCTCAGTTGTTATGCCTTGGGCATTCCAATGCATAACGTGAACATTGTGTCTACCGGTTGAATTATATGGCATGTTTAAGCATCATACCCAAAACCCGTAGCTTGTCGTACTTATTTTGACATCTTTGCAGAGCATCGACAGCATCAAAAAATATTTCCAGAAGTCTTTCATTGGAAATGTCGTCATTATTATTGTTGTCGTAGCTCTTGCCTTTAGCTACCTCAGAATACAAATTACCAAAATCGCGAGAATTACGTGTATTATTGTGGGGTTCTTGCCTTGGCAATTGAGGAAAATCATGATCGTCTTCTTTAAAATATGTTACGTTAGTTCTTCTGCTGGTCGCCCTAGATTTAGATGTTACTCGATGACGGATTTCTAAATATTCTTGACGACTTGGGCACTTTGGATCATCAGCTCTATGGTTAACGCTTTTTAAGTTCTTCTTTATGCAGTTGTAGCACTTATAAATTATACTACCATCACTATTACCTTTATTGAGTGAACAAACTTCATACTCATGGTTTCCGGCGCAGGCTGAACACTCTACGATACGGCTACAGTTTTTAGCACCATGTCCATACATAGCGCACTTGGAGCATTGTGTGGGACCTTTATTGCAATTTAGAGGTTTTCTCCAATATACAGATATATTACAAAAATATCTTATTTTCATAACCTCTCTTTTTGAAACATGTTGACGATAAAACTCAATGAGATAGAGTGCGTCATCTTTTTTTTTTTTTGCTAATTCCTTAATGCTTACCGGGTTTATGTTGAGCGAGCTTACAAATTATTCGCCAATTATTTTTGTGTCCAGTGGTGGCAGGCCAAATAAAACCAATTTAAAAGTTTTTGCATCTCTCAATTCATGCGTATAATACTGGAATTTTTTGTCTTTGAGAACACTCAAAGCTTCATTGTACAGCGATAACGAGTTTGATACAATTTTTGTACCAATAGACATCCGTTTGTAAGTATACTTATCCCCAATTAATCCGGTCACAGTTGAAGAACTGTGGGTAGAGTCCACAATTATTCGTGGAATCTTTTCTTTGATAGCAACTGCTTCTTCATCTTCAGACAGAAGCTGAAACCTGTTGGAACTAGTGCTGGGACCGTTTTTGGCACCTTGAATTTAGAGCTATTGCCCCAATGCTTTCTTCTTTTTTGAGCAAACATCGCCAAATAAAAGAAAGTTAAAGCATATTTAAATAGTTTTTTTTTACACTAATTAAAAAATTCAATTAATTTTTCAAGTAAAAATTAACACGATGTTTTTATCTTGAGGCAGAGATGCCAGATGATTGTGATGAAATTTCTCTACACAACCATCTTATAAGATGAACTGTCAAAAAAAAAAAATACACACACGCGGAAGTTTGTATGTGTGTTCTTGTATATTCTGGAAATTACTAAAAAAAAGCAATGTTTTTTGTAAAATTGTTTTAAATTTATAAAAATTGTATTAAAAAAGTGCGAATTTTTTAAATAAAAAGAACATGTTTACTCTGAGACTGATTGAATATAATGATATCTTATAGAATTTATTACCCCTTATTTAAGATTTAACATAATATAAAGAAAATGGTTACTCTCTTCTGCTTACGTTATTTCACATATTATATCAGCGTTAATCTCAGTTGTAGACCTGAGGTTAAGAGCTGAGATTGAGAGCTGTATAGATTCGCACTAATTTTGACGTTTGTCTTGATAAAAATGTATGTAGTATAGACACAATGTTAGGCAGCTCAATGAGTCAGTGATGGGATTTATGGCACAATTGTGCTATTTTTGCTACTATCGGATTTCCAATGGCATTTTGGAAGCTGTTTTAGCACTTTTTTTATACTAATTTTAATTAAATTTATTGAGGGCATACCTCTAAAGTTTAACAATATTTCCACCATATTTTTCTGTATGATACAAGATTACTCTAGAGTGAATAAAACAATTATTACAATGAAATAGACTTCACATAAATCTATAACTAAAATCTATAATTAACTTGCAGTAGGTTAGGTTAAAAAGGGCGGCGTCTTCATGCCTCCACCCAGAGACCATCCGGTCCATTGGAACATTTATGTTGGTGTTTTTTTTTTTCATAAATTTTAAATGCGCAATACACTTTGGTTTTTCATGCAATTTTTGGATTATATTATATACGCTAATATTTAATTTACTATCGTTCGTTTCGAGGTATATTTTTTCGCTTAATTTTGATGGCTTACATACCTTGTCTTTAATTTTTGTTCGATGACGAAAAGATTTTACATTTTCTTTTGCTATTAATTTGGTTTAATTTTTATAAAAGAAGTATTTAAAAGGTAAAGGCTTCTCAATCCTTCTTGGCACATTTTCGATCCCAACTTGGCACTAAATAACAATTTTCAAATCCCATCACTGCAATGAGTACCATTTCCTATTTTCTTATTGCTTTCAATACACAATAATTCCTTGATGTTCAAAAATGTTTTTATTTTTTTAACTCGCGGTTCACCTAATATAAAACATTCAACATTAACACTAATATTACGTTAATAGTAAATGTAGACCTTTCAAATTGATGTTAATGTTAATTTTTTCGGTGGTTAAAGCAAATGTTTAAGAACTATGCCTCACCACAATATTTTTACTAACATATACAAAAAAATTATTGCATGTGTGTGGAATGTAATAACAAAACAATGAGAAAACAAGAAATTCGCATCGGTGTCATTCGCGAAGTAGCTCTGGATTGAGGAACAGCTCCGAGTCACCGTAATGATTTCTTAAGTACAGTCAGGCGGGTTTTTGTTCTTTGACTTTCAAGAATTTTGCGTCTCACCCCTGCATTGACTGTGTTCGATATCGCATAACTGTATCGTCTTACGGCTCTTCGAAGCCTTACATTTGTCACGTGCAATCGAATTTGTTAACCTAACTTTTATAACATTGGAGACCACTAAACTCAGGGAGCTAAATTCTTTCTTTGGTATTGACACCTTGGCACTTTGTTAGCCTATTAGCTAAGCCATTTAAATTTTTAGAGTTAAAAAAAAAAAATTGGCATGAATGCATGCATGGCGTACATTGAAATTTGAGAAGAAAACTTTTACACGATGTTTTAACATCGTCTCATCTCTAATGAAGACTACCCGTAATATACCTTCTACATTAGACATTAAAATCGTTTTGAAACAATTGTATGAGCAACCATTTTTAAACATTAAACATAAGCCGTCTAGTCTACATTTACTATTAACATAATGTTGTTAGATGTAAAAGGGTAGTAAAATTTGCTTTAAGAACAGTGTTTACACATCCAAAAAATTAACATTAACATCAAGTTGAACGGTCTATATTTACTATTAACATGATGTTAAATGACTAATGTTAGGTAAGGACCGCAAGTTTGATTAAATTTTTATATTTTTCTAAAAGAAATTTACACACAAAATACTATCAAGGGATTTTTTTTAATATAATCAAGAATAGTTATAAAAAAATCGGAGGATTTATTAGACAACTAAGAAGTATCCATGAATTATGTATAATGTAAGAAGATAAAACCTTCAATTAAGTGGCGAAGTCGTTTTAGCACTTTCATGACGTATAGCGTTTATTAGCTCGTAATTGACCAAGAAAACAAACCTCAAACCAGAAATCTAAAAGAAATACAATTATTTTCTTTGAAGCTATATTTGTATAAACATACCTCCACTACGCAGTTGTTAGCCAATCTAGTTTTGTTGCCAGCTAATAAAGGAACACCATCGATAAATATGGGCCGTTTACCTTCGTTGGCAATAAAAAAATCACCATTACTACGTAATTTGATGGTACCTTGCTTACGTGAAATCTTTGTTGCTGGTCCCTCTAGCGATAGGTCAACATCAACAACACAATCTTTAGCATCACGACCAAAAGATATTTCCTTTGAACGCATAAGATACCTAACCAAACGACCTCTTAAAACCGCCAATGTTTGACCATCAAATTCGGGTGCTACACCAACACCAGTCATCGAATCAACTAAAACATTCCAACGGCTGAGTTCATTTTCCAATAAACGTATTTCTCTTTTATTCTGACGATCAGCCAAAGACAATTCAATTTCTAATGCTTCATCACGCTGATCATTCAACTCAGCATCCAATATAAGATCTTCAGCATCTGAGAAACTTAGTGGTTGATCACTAATGTGAAGAGGTTTAACGACTTGATCGGTCAACAATTGATATTGTTTCATCATTTGCCAATGATTTTGCAAGGATTTTGCAGTACGAGCACTATAAAATATTGAGGCATTTTTGTCCAATAATTCTTGAAATTGTTCCAGTTTGGGATTATCGGTCTAAATTTAAATTATGCTAAAAAAATATTACCTGGACTGAAATATTATTTATACTTACCGACTTTATATTGCTCAGCAATTCTTCTTCTTGTATGCTAAATAGAGCTTTTCTTTGAACCGATTCTACCATTTCTGGATGAAGATTACGCATAGCAGCAACTGCTATACGCGATATAGCAGGCTCATACAGCAGGGAAAACCAACGAGCTTGTAATTCGGACAAGGTAAATTTACACGAAAACTTTGTTCCCCTATGGACCATACGCAAGTCGTTTGTTTGCAATATACCAATTATTAAAGCCAAGTCATCTATAGGTTTCCATCGGCCCAAATCTTTGGTTGTCACTTGGCTGGGAGGTCGACCAGATTTACGAGATCTCTTTTGTTGAGAACGTGCTGGTCGTTTTCTCTCACTTGTCACAAAACTTGATGGCCTATCCATGCTAATTACATTATGTGGTGTAATTGGACCGGTAACAATTTGAGGTGCAGCAGCAGTAGCTGGTGGTGGTGGTGTTGCAGGCACAGTAACCCCTGTTGCTGGTCCGGGTGCAATCGATTTATCACTATTTGTTACAAAATCCGGTGCTGGCGTTGTCGTTGAAACTGATGAAACAATAGATGGTTGTAATATGGGTACTGGTGGAGGTGGCGGCGGTGGTTGCACAGTTGGTAAATATGTTTGTGAAGTGGTACGTATCCGTCCACCTCTAGATTGATCACTACGAGATTGCAAATTTATACTGTATTCCACAATTTCATCATCAAAACGTTTACGTTTAATGGAACGTGAAGAGCTAAACATTTAACAAAAAAGGGGGCGATTGGTACAAATTGTATCATTGTGGCAATCAAAACAATAGCACAAATTATAGACTTACCTTCTACGTTTTTGGTCGTTTTGCAATTCAATTGGTAGATTTTGAATGGGATTCGAAACGGATATTTCACTTACATTGTCTGTACCAGGCGTCGTAGTAGCCATTTATTTGCTGTTTTATTTTAAATTTTTTAGCCTATTATGTTAAATTCTAGTAATTTATTTTTTACACAGTATGGACCAAAACATTCATGAAAAATTATTCAACTAATACAGGGTTGTATTAAATTGTAGTAAAATGATTCGCTTACATACATTTCAAGGTAGGGTTCATCAAATTGGATTTCGAATAAACGACTTGTTGAAAATAATCGGAATCGAGTTTTTGGTTTGACAAAAATCGTAGAGAATCGCCTTTCTTGTTGCCTTACTCTACGTCTACACGACGAGATTTTTATTTCCTAATATAAGAAGTAACGTCGGCAGAATAACGAGAACAAATTTTTATTTCCAACTTTATGTTAAGGGGTGGAGAACATGTACATGAGAAAATTTAATTTTAAATTGCCCTTTTTTTCCTTGTTTTTGCTAAAGAGAACAAAATATTAAAAAATAACATAAAATTTGGTAGCTTATGTTAAACATTATTGCTCAAATCTCTTTTTAAACATTTATTGCGAAATAAATTGCGCAATTGATTTCTTATTGGTCTACACGTAACATTTTAAACATAAAAATTTACATAAACATTTTTCTGTTGACAATTGCGAACATAAAAATGTCTACGCGTAGATTAGGGGCATCAATCTATTTCGCAATAAATGTTTAAACACAAAACTGAGCAATAACGTCTAGAGTCAAATTTATTGTTCTCTTTTATAATTTGAAAAGACAAATAAAGAATAAAAATGCGAAATAAGTTAAAATTTTCGATAAAAAAGACAATTTATCATATATATTTCTCAAGTACGTTTTCTCCACCCCTTAGCACAAAGTTGGAAATAAAATTGATTTTCGTTATTCTGCCGACGTTATTTCTAATATTAAGAAATAAGATAGAATTTAAGAATTGCCTACATAAAAATGTATATATTTCATAATTTTTAAGTTTTTATAAGACAAATAACAAAAAATAGTAAAAATAGTTACGAAAAAAAAATCGTAAATAATCGGTAAAAGTCGAAATATAGACTATTAAAAAAATGAAAAAGTTGAAAAACGAAAAAATCGATTATTTAAAAATTTAAAAAAGCCGACTTTTTGTTTCAAATATAAAACCCTTTTTCAATATATTAAAATGCTGTAAAGATTTTTTCAAAATATTTTTAAAAATATGTTTTATTTGGAGCAAACGACTTAAAATAAATTTTTAGACAAATATGGTGGCTGATTATGGAGTTTTAAAATTCCAAGGATACAATTTTTGGAACTCATTGAGCTCCCTAACTCACTTAAAATAGTAAATATTTCCTATACTGTTTTATTTATATGAAAACAAATATTTTTTATAAGTTTTTTTTATATTTTGTCGTTTTTCCTGTATAATGATTCCAATAAATTCGAAACTATTCAATTGAACTCAAAAATGTTTACATCATTATTTTCAGCATCAGAACTGAATTGGGACACTCAATTTATGCCTAAATCTTAAATATTTCTTACACTATCTGATTGCAAAGATTAAGGTATTTATAAAAATTCAACCTTTCCGCTTCGTTTGCATATTTTTTCTTTTTCTTTAATACGAGTTTCTTAAACCACTCATAGCAACATACTGCAGAAAGATATTGCCGATAAACCCTCCTATACGTGTGTGCTTGATGATTTATAAAAAAAGAAATACTTATGATTTTTTTTCAAAATATCAATGCCATTTTTAATTTTTTGAAATTATTCAAAAACAATTGATTTGCATATGGGTCAATAATGTTTTTATACATTAATAAAAATAGAAATAAAAAAGTTTACATGGAAATAGAAAATAAAAAAATTTGAAAAAAAAAAACAAAACTGAATATAAAATCTTTGTATTGCCGTCTGAAGTAGTTAAGTATTTTTTAATCGGTTTTTTTTTGACATACCAATAAAATACGTAATATTTTATTTTTGAAAAATGTTAATATTTTGTGTGCTCGTCTAGAAATACCTTAATACATACTTACTGCGGAAGCTTATGCAGTATGTGCAATGGGGTGCTTTACAGACCATCTAAACGTAAGATTTTTCTGTCAGAGAGTGTTAATTTTGCTCTCTGAGAGAATTATCTCACGTGTAGATTCAAATATTAGTATTATAAGAAGTAATACGCCAGGTCTACAACTGATATAATATGTGAGATATCGCCGGCAGAAGAGGGTAACCATTTTGTGTGAATTATGTTACTTTCTTCTGCCGGCATTATCCCAGGTCTACAACTGAGATTAACGCTGATATAATATGTGAGATAAGAAGCAGAAGAGGGTAACCATTTTGTTTATATTATGTTAAATCTTAAATAAGGGGTACACGTATTCTAATAAATCCTACAAGATATCATTATTTTCAATCAGTCACAGAGTAAATATGTACTTTTTAATTAAAAAATTCGTACTTTTTTAACACAATTTTTATAAAAATATAATTTACAAAATATACTAGCACACACACATACAACAATATCATAATACATCTTATAATACAAATATTTGAATCTACACGTGAAATAATTCTCTCAGAGAGCGAATTTGGCACTCTCTGACAGAAAAATCTTACATATTATGTTACGTCTAGACGGGCTGTTGTTTCACATATATGCAGATTGTCAAATTTTTTTGAGCTTCTGTCGCCAAATGTTAAGTGTCGTACAATTTTTGGTTCTTAAAATTTCGTATAATTTGTTAATGTAAATCCAGCTTTAACAAAGCCAATGATAATTGCAATAGCTAATAATAACACTGTGCTAGTTCACAATTTTAACAAACTGGGCAGCCTACTGGTAAAGATAATTTAAGTGCGCTGAATTCAATGGTGACAGCTTTTTTCGAAGTTTTTCGAAGTTAGCGGTCGTATTCGCGATATATGGTTTTAAACTTTATTATGGAAATAACGAATTAATTGAAGATTAGAAATAAAAGGAACAGTATTATATATATATATAAAGTTTTGTTTATTAGCGTCTACAATATATTTGATGATAAAAATTCATTATTATTCGCTTCAATGGAATCTTAATTGTTTATATTGTTTAAATTCAAAAATTAACCCCCGTATTCACAAACTAATTTAAAATTATTATTATTATTATTATTATTATTATTATTATTATTATTATTATTATTATTGACTTTATTGAAACCTTTAATAAAATAATTACATTGTTATGAGAATTTACTTAAAAGTATTACAACAATTAAAATCTAAATAATTAAATAAGGAAACTACTAATATCACAGTGTTAAGGAAAAGTTGTCAAAAAAAAACCTTGTACATACTTAAACGTTATAAGAAATTTTAAAAACAACCATCAATAGGTAATTTAGGATCCTTTCCTGGCTTAGGAATTGGGATAACTTTTGCTTTCTTAAAAATAGTTGGAAAATAGCCTTCTATTAAACAAGAGTTGAAAAGTTTACATAGAGTTTCAAAAAAGCAATCGGGCATCTTTTTAAGGATAATGCTATTAATGCCATCTAAACCGGGGGCTTTATTATTTTTCAATAAAAGTACAAATGATTTAACTTCATTTAAATTGGTAAGCTCTACGCTAGATCTGTCAAGAATTGTGTCGTTAAGATCATGAATGAATCTTGAGACGGCTGTGTCCATAGGTGAATAATTGTTTAAAGTAATGGTATGTGAATTACCAAATACATCTGCTATTGAATTAGCTTTTTCATTGCCAGATTTTAAAACTTCACCGTTTACATGAAGATCAGTTTCCTTTAAGTGCTTTTTTTACTTTCCAAAACTTTTTAGAGCCCGAGGGCAAATTCGAAATAAATTTTGACCAGGATTCATTGCGGTCTTTATTAAGGTGAAAATCAATAAGTTTATTTAATAGCTTCAAAATGCTTTTCAATTGATATTTATAATTAAAATCGCTACATCTTTGAAATTTACGATTGTATTTATTTCTCTGACTAATTAACATTTTACTAATTTCAGAGATTTCTCGTTGCCACGAATTTTTATGACCGACAGGTATTTTATTGAACGATTCTTTAACTATAAATATTAATTTGTTAAAATAAAAATCTAGATTACCTGAATTAGTAACTTGTTGATAATTGTTCTGACACCTAATTTCATTTTCAACCCAGTTTCTGATTGCTGGCCAGTCTGCGCGATAATACAAGAGAACTGAATATGTCATGTTTTGAACCTGGACATAAATAACACAAGATATAGGTACATGATCCGACTGTAAAACATTTGGATGTGTCTCAAGGTTTGAAAAATCGAGACACGAGTTAGATAAAAGAATGTCTAGTGTGGACGGTTAAACGGGGTTGATATTTTGTCCAAAGCGAGTGTGTCCATTTGGGTAATGAAGTAAATGAAGTAGCTGGATTGAAGACAATGGCAGTATAGATCATTACCAGCCGAATTATTTGACATACAATTCCAATGTGTATGTTGGGCATTCAGATCACCGAAAATAGTCTTTTGAAAACGAAGTTAATTTATTCAAATCAGCTTTAAAATTGGTAGTATGAACTGGATTATACGCTGAAGTGAATATAACTGGCCTTCAATTAATTATAACTTGTACTGAAATACTTTTAGCAGTACTTGTTTTTATTTTTGGTAACAACGTATGCTTAATGTTACCTTTAATTGCAATTAGAACTCCTCCGCCATGAGTAGATCGATCCTCTCTATAAATTTTATAACCACCAAGTTGAAATTTGTGGTACGGTTTCAAAAAAGTCTCATTTAAAAGGAGAATATCGATTTTCCTTTTGTGTAAAAAGTATTCCAGCTGGGCAGCTGCTGTCTCAGTTGTTATGCCTTGGGCATTCCAATGCATAACGTGAACATTGTGTCTACCGGTTGAATTATATGGCATGTTTAAGCATCATACCCAAAACCCGTAGCTTGTCGTACTTATTTTGACATCTTTGCAGAGCATCGACAGCATCAAAAAATATTTCCAGAAGTCTTTCATTGGAAATGTCGTCATTATTATTGTTGTCGTAGCTCTTGCCTTTAGCTACCTCAGAATACAAATTACCAAAATCGCGAGAATTACGTGTATTATTGTGGGGTTCTTGCCTTGGCAATTGAGGAAAATCATGATCGTCTTCTTTAAAATATGTTACGTTAGTTCTTCTGCTGGTCGCCCTAGATTTAGATGTTACTCGATGACGGATTTCTAAATATTCTTGACGACTTGGGCACTTTGGATCATCAGCTCTATGGTTAACGCTTTTTAAGTTCTTCTTTATGCAGTTGTAGCACTTATAAATTATACTACCATCACTATTACCTTTATTGAGTGAACAAACTGCATACTCATGGTTTCCGGCGCAGGCTGAACACACTACGATACGGCTACAGTTTTTAGCACCATGTCCATACATAGCGCACTTGTAGCATTGTGTGGGACCTTTATTGCCCTTCAGAGGTTTTCTCCAATATACAGATATATTACAAAAATATCTTATTTTCATAACCTCTCTTTTTGAAACATGTTGACGATCAAACTCAATGATATAGAGGGCGTCATCTACACTAGATCTTTTTGTTGCTAGTTCCTTAATGCTTACCGGGTTTATCTTGAGCGAGCTTACAAATTCTTCGCCAATTATCTTTGTGTCCAGTTGTGGCAGGCCAAATAAAACCAATTTAAAAGTTTTTGTATCCCTCAATTCATGCGTATAATACTGGAATTTTTTTGTCTTTGAGAACACGCAAAGCTTCATTGTACAGCGATAAGGAGTTTGATACAATTTTGGTACCAATAGACATCCGTTTGTAGGTATATTTTTCCCCAATTAATCCGATCACAGTTGAAAAACTGTGGGTAGAGTCCACAATTATTGGTGGAATCTTTTCTTTGATAGCAACTGCTTCTTCTTCTTCGTCTTCAGACAGAAGCTGAAACCTGTTGGCACTAGTGCTGGGACCGTCTGTAGTTTTTGGCACTTTGAATTTTGGGCTATTGCCCCAATGCTTTCTTCTTTTCTGCGCAAACATAGCCAAACAAAAGAAAGTTAAAGCAAATTTAAATAGTTTTTTAACACTTTTTAATTTAAAAAATTCACTTAATTTTTCAAGCAAAAATTAACACGATGTTTTTATCTTGAGGCGGAGATGCCAGATAATTTTAAATTTAAAATACATTTTAGAGACAAAATTTTTATGAAAAATTTGATTTGAAATGCATTTTAAATTTAAAAGTTTTTTGTGAATACTGGATTAAATTATTAAATTTAAGCTAAAAGTCTTTCAAAATGAAATATCTCAAGAACGAGCGCTTTTAAAAATGGTTAACTACTAAATTCAGCGTAGTGGATTTACTTTAACCGAATTGGTGCCCACATCGTTAAAAAAATAGTCTTATTGTGGAGCGAATAAAAAAAAATAATAAAATAAAAAAAAAAACAACTTAAAATACACTTTTCTGATATATAGTACCTTTTTAAGTCATCAACTTTTAAAATTTATTGAACTTCATTATATTTTTAAAAGAATAGTTATAACATTATATAACAAGGTTGGTCCTGTTAAACCTATAAATTGTTTCAAAGAATTAATTTATTCATGAATGTTTATATCATTATGACCGAAATAATGAAATCCTTAATATATTTAAAAGATGATTAAAAACAAATTATTAAACATTTAATACATAAGTTTTGTAAAATATATCTTTTGGGGATAAAAATTTGTAAACTGATTTGAAGCTATTTACAAATTAAGGCAAATATGGAAAGTATTCAATTTCTAGTAAGAAAATTTTATAGCTTTTCTGCACAATTGCCTGTTTAATCAAATTTTAAAAATTAGCTTAACAAATCGGCAACATGTTATATATCAACAAAAAATTCGCCAGGTCGCCAAACGGAAAACTCAGTCGCCAAAAGCAATTAAAAATCACCACGTTTGGAGAAAACTCGTCACATCTGACAGCCCTGATTATATCAGCGTTAATCTCATAGCCCGTCTAGACGTAACATAATATGTAAGATTTTTGTGTCAGAAAGTGTCAAATTCGCCCTCTTACATGTTAAAGAACATTTTTATAAAAATTGTGCTAAAAAAGTGCGAATTTCTTAAATAAAAAGGACATGTTTACTCTGTGACTGATTGAAAATAATGATATCTTATAGAATTTATTAGAATACGTGTACCGCTTGTTTAAGATTTAACATAATATAAACAAAATGGTTACTCTCTTCTGCCAACGTTATCTCAAATATTATATCAGCGTTAATCTCACCCCAGGTCTACAACTGAGATTAATGCTGATATAATATGTGAGATAAATTCGGCAGAGGAGAGTAACTATTTGTTTATATCATTTTAGTAATTTCCAAAATACACATGCACATACACAAATAAACTTTCGTATATGTGTATTTTTTTTTTTGACAGTTCATCTTATAAGATGGTTGTGTAGAGAAATCTCATCACAACAGTCTCATAATACTTCTTATAATACTAATATTTGAATCTACACGTGACATAATTCTCTCAGAGAGTGAATTTGACACTCTGACACAAAAATCTTACATATTATGTCACGGCTAGACGGGCTGTCAGTTGTAGACCTGGGGTCAGTTGTAGACATGGGATTAATCGCCTTTTCTGAAGAAATTTCCGCCAGCTAATAGTCGATTTTGATCCGCCGGCGAAAAATTTAACAAAAGCCGCCCCAGCCGTTGAAATTGTACGGCGCAGGTCTCCGTTTTCATCATTGGTGTGATTAAATTTTGAATTAAGGGAAGAACAAAAAGAAAATAAAGTAAATAAAATAAAGTAAAATGTCCGGGAATAACTAAATTAAAGAACAACGAATAACTTTACATAGATTTAAATTAAACCAAAAACTATATATAATGAGGTAAAAAAAATTTTTGTATAATTTTCGTTGATGATGAATATGACAAATCGATATACACACATATAAGGAACCAATTTAAAAATTTTCAGTTTGATTCATTCAGAGGATAGTCCACAGTCTGATGGTAAAATGGACATCTCTGAAACAACATCTTTAGATTCAGGTGGAGTATCCTTAAATGACAACACCGAGAGAATGGAGGAGGGAGATAATCTTCGCACAGCTTTGTTCGCAAAAAATACAACAAATTATAACAATCTTCATAATCAATCTCTCGTGGAAGAAAATACAAACACCAATTCGAGTGCTCTGGAAATGTATAATGACAACGAAGTTATTAATAATAAGACAACCCTAGATAATCGCATCTTAAAGCCATTACAAAATCTAACCATTGAATTGTCAGAGGATTCACAAACCCAACAACAGCAAAGACGTAGTAACATTGCACGCACCTTGGCCGATAATCATCCGTTGATGTTATCTCCAACATGTTCTGATTCCGATTCAGAGTTTGATAATCAATTTCATAATCACCACCATCAATTTAATAAACCGTTGGCAGTGGAAAATGAGGTAATCAACAATAAGAAGATTAATGAAAATCAAAAAAACTATCCAGATGTGGTACCATCCCGAGAACGTTTCCATATACAAATACCTCAATCTTTAGAACAAGGGGAACAACAAGAAATCTCTCTTTTGAATTCGAAAAATATCAACTGTGATAGAAAAACAATCTCTGAATTGGCAAAAACCAACAACAAGCAACAATTAGCCTACAATAATTTAAAGGCAAATGCTTTAAAAGGTGCTAACTTTAGGGCCAGTAGTCCGGATTTATTAAGTAGTGGCTCAGAGATAAATGTCTCCCAATATCAGGCTACGGTAGATACCAACTATCAAACGGTAGCGTTGATGCCAAAAAAAGATATAATGAATGGCGGTGGTGGTACTGAGGGTGCACAAAACAAACATTTAAAAAATGCCAAAAAAGCCGAAGACATTTCCTCTTTAGACTCCATATCTAATCATAGTTTTGATGGTGATGAAGAACACAATTTGGCCTCTTTAAGTCCCTCTAGCTCTCTAATAGATGGTCTTGACGACGATGATGATGATGATGACGACGACGATGATGATTGTGAAGGTCCTGAATTGCTACCAGATGACGATGTTGATGATCATATGGCTGGACATATAACACCCATACCAGGTAGATCGTTAAATAGTCCTTGTAGAAATTCTTCAGATCAACAACAGCTCCCTCAATATTCGGCCGCCGAGGAACGTCGCGATTCACGTAACTGGCAGAAGATCACTTTACCGGATGGTCGTACTCGTGATATTGATATGCGTGTGATTGAGCCCTACAAACGTGTTTTATCGCATGGTGGATATCTTAAGGCTGGTGGTCATAATGCAATTGTTATATTTTGTGCCTGCCATTTACCGGATCGTTCTCGCACCGATTACAGCTATGTTATGGATAATCTTTTTCTGTATGTTGTCAAAACATTGGAACAATTGGTTACCGACGATTATGTTTTGATATATTTACACGGCGGATCGAGTCGTCGTAATATGCCACCATTTCCATGGCTTAAAAAGTAAGTTGAAAAAGAAAACTATCAATATTTTTAGCAAAAAGTAACTGTTTTTTTTTTTTTCGAAGTAGATAACAGTACAATCTAAAATTCGCAAAATCATATTTTTCCTGTGCTTCAAATGTACCCAACTTTTAGTAATTTATCCGTTTCAGAAATTTCTTATATTTTGGGCTTAACAGAATATTTTCATAGAAAATTCTTATTTGAAAGCATATTTTAGCAATTTATAGCATAATTTTGTGTATTTTATATTTATGAGAAAGATTGCATATTTCACACCCAGAAGAAGTTTTGCTAATTTGCCATTAGCTTTCTTTTTACTGTTTTTTAAATCGGTTTCCCTAATAATTTTCATAAAAAAATAATTTTTATGAGCATATTTTTAAGTACATATTTTCCGATTTTAAGAGCATTTTTATGCGCATTAAATACTTTTGTCATAACATATTTTTGATTGTCTTGGTAATCAGATCTTTTTTACTTTATACATTTTAAAAATACTCTCATTTACTTATATAATTTTTAGATGTTATCAACTATTGGATCGTCGCTTGAGAAAGAGCTTAAAAAATATGTATCTTGTGCATCCAACATTTTGGATTAAATCTATAATTTGGATGACCAGACCTTTTGTAAGGTAAGTTGTGAATGCACACACGTATGTAGACTTTTTTTCTTTAATTTTCAAAAATTTTTTCTTTCTATTTAACTGTTTTATACTTACAGCACTAAATTTTGGCGCAAATTAGTTTACGTAAAATCTTTGGATGAACTTTCACAGTATGTTACAGCTTTGGAAAAGGCTGCCATACCAGAAAAAGTTAAGCAATATGATTCTAAAAAACATTAAATGTATAAATTATAAAACTTTAGTTATACATACGATCGGCTGTTAGCAAAATGACCCAAATATAGAAAATATAGGAAAATTTACCAAATATAGAAAAATCGCCCAAAAAATTCCCAAATAAATTTGGGTTATATTTCATATGACGAATTATCCAAATTTTGCGGTAATTTTTCGTCATAATTCATAAAGTGTTTTTGATATTTTGGGGTGATTTTTCGCTTTTGTTATACCCTACACCACCATAGGTGGTTGGTGGTGTAGGGTATGCGTTTGTGCGGATGTTTGTAAAGCACATAAAAAATCAACCAACACCCACCTTAAAGTATACCAATCGACTCAGAATCATTTTTTGAGTCGATCTAACGATGTCCGTCCGTCCGTCTGGTTGGCTGGCTGTCTATGTAGACCTTGTGCACAAAGTACAGGTCCCAATTTTGAAGATAATCATGACACAAGAACGAAGCCTATTGAAAATGGTTATGATCGGTACAATATTTCATCTAGCCCCCATACAAATTTCCTCTAGGAATAGCGGTTTTACGATCATATGTGCCTTTTGTATAAGTGTCAATCTTGGAGCCAAATTTCATGAAAATCGGTCCATAATTGACCATAGCTCCCATATAAACCCTCTTCCGAAAATAACTTTAATGAGCATAAATCACATACACATGTATCAAGTTTATATTCGACACAAATAAGTATATAAGTAGAAATCACAGTGACAAATTTTATGAGGATCGCTCCATAATTTACCATAGCTCCCATATAAACCCACTTTCGGGAGTCACCTTAAAGTGCATAAATTCATATAAATCTTAGTATTAATGCAATATTCTGAATTCGTATATTTTATTTTATACTTAGTAAAAGTATCGGTCCACAAATGTCCACATGTCTAATATAAGACCTCCCCACGAATTTTGATGGACAATTAATTAAATTTTTATAACACGCATGAAAAAGTAAAGTAAACAGTCACCCTATTCTGAAATACGCCAGAGTTGAAAAACCCTGTGTCGTACCGATATCGTTTTAATCCATACCAGAATTCTACTCAGGCCAAAGTTTTATTATATAATGTATTAATTTTCATACCAGAAAATGTCAAAGTTTCACGGATATTAGGACATTGAAAGTGGGTAAGATTTGTATATATATATATATTTACAATAATTTTTGGGCAATTTCTCTTTGGGTATTTTTCGTATAAGGCATTTTTTCTCTATTTGCTTTGGCAATTTTAGATTAGGTAATTTTGCTGGCAGCCCATACTTATTTGTATACTGTATATTCATTTCTAGAATACTCAACTACACTCAGTTTACTTATTTTAAAACTTTCTATAATTTATCTTCTATTTCTATATTTTTGTGATATTTAAATTTTATTTATTTTCATTTTCATAACATTTTTATATGTTTTCCTATTCATATACAGCGCATTAATATGTATACGACCTGTACGTGTTTTTAAAACTAGATTTTTGTAATTATTTAAAAAAAGATTATAAAAATGTTTGCTATAGTCTGATATGTCTCTACACTAAGGAAACCAAAAAAAAAAAAAAAAAAAAATCAGAAATATTCTACTGAAATTGACATCGCAAAAGTATGTGTAAAATAATATAATGGATCAAAATTAAAATTAATTAAAAGAAAACGTCAGATTATTAAGTTATTATTAAATCCAGAGATTTTTAAATTTTGGATTTATTTTTAATAGTAGAAATCGGGGTTTCCTATATTTTATGACAATTTCAATCATATGTCTAGGTAATTTTTCTTGCTGAAATTCTGATTTCGTGTGTGAGACAGAGCGAGAGGGAATATGGAAATTTTCAAACTTACCTATACTTCGAAATTCGTTTTGTTTTTTATTTTCGTACTTCAAAACAAAAACAAATTAAGGCAATTAACGCAAAAATTGCTGAAGTAAAATTTTGTGTGTGAAATGCAAGTTCAAAAAAAAAAAAGAAAGAAAAAAAAATTCAGAAAGAAAAATTGTTTTGTGTGAATTTAGACTATCTGTCAGTCTTGCGGAGATAAAAAGCGATTACCTGATAATATCTTTACAAAGTTAGGAATATAGTATTATCCATTCTCAATTTGTCATAGCTAAATAATATATATCTGCAATGTATTCAAATTCTGAATGAAACATTTTTGCGATTTATGGATAAATTGTGTATTTTCAAATTCCTTTCGAATTACATTTAAAATTTTGAAAATATATTATTGAATAGTGAGCACAACTCCTAAGAACAAATTATATATAGAAAGGGTCAGAGCTGCAACGGATACTATTAAACATACGGACAGCTTTTACGGTTTTTTTTCTAGTATATTTTAATATTTTTAAAAGTTTGGCAGGAATTTCGAAGGTTTATTAAACAGTAGGTTAAGTTAGTAACACTGTAATTTAAGTAAATTAGATTTAATATGGTGGAAAGTAATAATTAATATGCCTATTAACTTAAGAAATTTTTACCAAATGTTAAAGATTAACTTGGGCTACAGTTATTTGTATGAAAACAATGTTATTATGTCTAGGTCCAACAAACCAAGAAACGATAGATTTTTATTAATGATATAATTCTAAAATAATGTGATAAAATATAGAAATTATTTTTTCCTTAGTCAAAACCCAGCAAAAACTTTGCTTTCCTGGTAATTTAGCAGGTATAATTGAAAACAAAAATATACTAGTTATTTTTTTCCTGAATAACTAGTTATTTTTGTTCGAGTTGTCCACAAATTCATGTAGTTATTTTTAGACTCTAGGGATACACAAAAATATGAACCTAAATGAAAATAAAAAAAAATTGTCGTCAGTGACACAAATTAACAATTCGTTTTTAATGACTAACATCTTATTCAGTACACCATCTCACACTTAATTTTCTAAGTAACAAAAACTGTTTTTAGTATAAAATAGACATTTTGTTATAAAAAACTGCATCAGAATAGGGTTGAACCAACAACCTTCTGGTTGCTAATCCAGCGCTCTAGCCAACTTATCCAAGTGAATCCAATATTACTGTGTTACGAGTATTATAACATTGAGTACTTATTTATGTAATACCGAGAAACTACTTTCATAAGTAGTTGCTATCATCAAAAAGCAAAAAGTTTTTGTTGGGAAGCTTTAAACATTTTCAGGAAAACAAAAATAAATTGAAAATTTCTATATTATGTGAAAATTTTATTTTTGCAGCATAAATTAAGGAAATTACAAAAAACAAAAGAGGTTAAGCTAAAAGAATCAATATCAGCTTAGGGGAACTGTTTTCGGATTACTAAGTTTTGTATTACATATAACATAATTTGGAGCAGGATGTACTTTAATTTATTATTATATCGTTTTATTTTTTGATAAAATACTTACAATATTATATATATGGTATGTATGTATATATTCTGGAATATATTGCTAAATTATTGCACTGCTAAAATTCAACGATATGATTACTATTATTGTTATTTTAAAAAATTATGACATCATTTTCAAGTGTACCTTATATATATATATATATACTAGCTAACGCGACAAACCTTATTTTGCTATATAATTTATTTCTAGTGAATATTTTGCTTTTTAATTAAAAAATAACGAATGTATAGTTAGTGTGTGGGGACTCTTATTTTACGCGCTAAATGTTAAAATGTATAGACTTTAGGTCCTTCAAGAATTGAAACTATCATCGGATAATTAATTAAGAAGGTGCTCTTACTCGTTTTGCCCTATTTTACGCCTTAAATGTTGGAATTTCTAAAAACTGTGTTCCTTTCACATGTTACAGTGTCTATATATAGTTCCTTCCAGATGTTACACTATTTGCCTACTAAATTTCAATAAAATCGGTTGATTAGTTAAGAAGATATAGGGAGGGGGAGCTTTTACTCCTTCTGGCCTATTTTACGACATTAACTTTTCGACCTATTCTCATACCTAACAAATATACATACAAAATTGCATAAAAATCGGTCAAACCGTTTCTAGAGAGTTCAATTATAAATACCGTGACACGAGAATTTTATATATATATATATATATATATATATATATATATATAATCATTTGGATGTTTGGCTTTCGTAGGGGATATAAAAGAAAAAGTCTTAAGAATTTATCTGTCAGTTAAGTGAAATGCAGAAAGTGAAATGAAAGAATTATTGTTTACTAAACCTTGTCACTTAAGTCTCACTGTGTAATCGAGCAACTTGTTGCGAAAACCTTTCCAGATATATTTAAATTTTATAAAAAATAGTGCCTTAAGAAATAGAGTTGTTAAAGTCCTATGTGTCATAGGAACATAAGAAATTACTACATCATACCGATGTTCGGTGAATTTCGAAGGGAAATACGCTGAAGAGATTATACGAATTAAAGACAGAAGTAGACATTTTCCTTTTATACAAAAATGAAGATCGTTATAAAAAATTTACAGAAAACTATTTTTATCACGTATGTGATAAAAACTGATTCCGAAAACGAATCGATTTGAAATTGAAAAAAAATGTGATGTATTTATTTTGTCGTTTTCGTAATTGATTAAAATTAGATTTAAATCGCTTTCTATTCGATTTTATTACATAACTTTTTTTATATTTCTCTCAAATTATTTGATTATTTTTCACATGGCATTGCACTGTTGGAAGAATGATTCTTGAAATCTATCGAAATTCATCACAACCTTTCAAACCGATTCGATTTTTATTACCAGAATTTTTCCCAGAATTATTCGCTTTTCATCTCCGTAAGACTGTCAGATATGAATGCAATTGCCGTAAAAGGTATCGAAAATTCCAATTTCAACAAATTAAAATAAATCCAAAAGTTGAAAATCTGTGGATATTTAATAACTTAATAATTTGACATGTTTTCTTTTAATTAATTTTAATTTGGATGCATTATATTATTTTACGCAATAGTTATATGCGATTCAAATAATGTCTCTCATGCCTTGTATATATACTTCTGTGAAAGCTAACATAATAGGAATATTTCAGTTTTTTTTTTTTTTTTTTGTTTTCTTTGTATAGAGACAACATTTCTAAAAGACCAACTTTTTTTACAAAAATTTTTTAAATATACAGGTATGTGATGGAAATCGATCGTTTTCAAATCGAACGCATTGAAAAGTTGTGATGAATTTCGATCGATTTTAAGAATAATTTTTGGAACAATGCTTAATTTTTTATTTATAAGATACAGTACTATTGAAAACCAAGGAAATAATTTTCGTAGAACACTTCAAATTTTATCATGAAATCTGATAAATAAAGAAAACGAAAAAATAAATACATCACACATTTTTTAGATTTTAATTCATTTCGTTCTCGAAATCGGTTTCCATCACATACCTGATAATTACAAAAATCGAAAGTTTTAAAAATACATACGGGTCGTATACATATTTATGCGATGGACGACTATACATTTGGGTGGCGCCGTTTGGAGAGAAAATGTGATCTCGATGTTCGCAGCTCAAATTAAAATTTTCTTAATTCCAAGATACCGATTTTCAAAATTTTCATCCTGATATTCTTTCGTGAGCTAGATCAAAATTAAAAAATGTTCTTTTTCGGATTTTTTCATATTCTGCCAAAAGAATAATATGAAAATTTGGTATCGTAAAAAAGGCCTTTAAGACGCAGATTATTTCGTTGTCTGTTAATAGAACTATAAAGTGTTAGAGGATTATATTGTATTGTTTTGGACTTATTTTTTTTTTTAATATTTATGTGTAAAAAACTTAAATATCTAACTTTTTTTGTGAAAAATTGCAAAATTTATTATGTTATTAAATGCGCGTCTCAAATGCCTTTCTTATGACGCCATATTTTCATATTGTTCCTTTGGCAAAAATATGAAAAAAATCCGAAAAACACAAAAAAGTACCTTTTTTCATTTTGATTCAGCTCACGAAAGGATCATGTAAATGAAGTAAATTTCATTTGAGCTGGGAACATCGATACTTTTTATTTTGGGGCCACCCTACTATACATACAATAAAGTTTGATCTCTTCTTTTTAATATTTAAAACATATTCATAGGGTATAACCTTAAAGAATTCTTTCTGTGGTCTATTAATTTACATTTCATGCAATTCCATATACATATATATACTACGAAATACTACCCCAAAGTTTAAAAACGTATCAAAAAATATTTCCAAGCTTCTTACAGCAAACAATTCTTTTGTACGTACGTGATCGTAATAATTTACACATACATACAATTATATAAATATTTATAAGTTTAACCATATAGTTTTTTTTTCTCTTTAAAACAACAGTATAATTCTTTTTGAAGATGATGTATTGCATAGATATTAATCTATAGTTTATGATAATATTAAATGTGACGTCTTTATTTATTATTAAAAAAGAGAGAAAACAAACACATCGAATTACTATCATTTATAATTAAAAATTCCTACTTGTTATATTAATTGAAACACAATAAAAATTTAAAATATATTTTTATTTAGGCAAATATTAGTTTCAATGATTTGAAACAACACTTTTTGTTTGTTATTAAACAGTTTCTAAGTTAGATAACATTTATATTTGGTTTTAAAAACATTCCTATTTGGTAACTTTAAGTTATTCCATCTTTCATAATTTACATACATATTTATACATAAATATTATAATCTTGTGCAACATTATTAAAAAATACCATTTGATATTATAGCCACATATGTATGTGTATTTACCATATCATCAGCATATTTATTTACATGTTAAACATAATCCAATCATACCATGCCATCATACTAATATTCGAATAATCCTTCCTTATATATGTAAATTCAAAGTACATAAATATACATAATTATTTATTCTTTTATTAACATGCATGTATGTTAAACATTTGCAACATTAAACCACCTAAAGTAAAAACAAGTTGAAACAGAAATAAACCCACTACATGTTACCTTAAATTTCCTAATTTCAGTGTATAAATAATAGCAACAGCTCCTAAGATTTCAAAATCCCATTTTGGCTTACAATATGTATTTCTGCTTAATAAAAAAAAAAAAAAAAAAAAAAAAAAAACGAAACAAAAATTTTAAAATCATTACCACCATATTTGGTTCCAAATATAAATAATATGCTTTTTACACAATTTTTAAGTAGTAGCAATATATTTAAATTTATTTGTTATAAATAAAATAGAACAATTTAATGTAAAATACATATTACATTCAGTTATATTGGTTTCATATACATTAAAATATTGATTTATGGCACTTTATCAAACTCACATGTACTTATTGTTTAAAAGAAATGTATTTGTCATTGTTTATTTAATAAATAAATATAACACAATATATATAATAAATTAATTATAAAAAATTATATATAATTATTATCAAATATGTTTTAATTTATTTTTTATTAATTTATTGGAAAATTTGTAATTAACAATGGTTTTGATGTGAAAAATTTTGAGTTCTGGTGAAATAAATAAGTATATTTATCTATATATATATATATATATATATATATATATATAGATAAATATTGTATGAAGTCAAATTGAAATCGAACGAGATTTTTAGTTAAATTTTTTACAAAATGACCGTAATTTTTTCTGGTTTTAAGAATTGTTCTGTAGAAATAACTAGTACTCAAAGAAGGAATATTTTTCATTACAGGGCCGTTTTTACAATTTGTCCGATTTTAAATACATTTCATTTCGATTTCTAGAACATACCAGTATCATTCACGATGGTGGCCGAATACACGAAATCTTCCGCCACCAAGAACTTCAAGTTCAAATCACCGCCATCTATATTTAAAACCTTCTTGAGATGCCCTATACAAATCAAATCGTAATTCGTGATGAATATCCGACGATCCCTAATAAAATCTATATTCCCGCCTTATTATAGAAATGTCACTACCTGAGTCAATTATTGCAGAAAACTTTACACCATTACATTTACACCAGTTCATATCTAACAGATTCATTGAGACTGGCCACCATGCGGGAATTTTTACGTTTGGTCTTCACATTAGCACTATTTTTCGACTAAAAATGGTTTAAAAGGCATTTGTGAAGCCTCCCGATAATATAGATATATTTTTAAAAGCTAGGGACTTACTTCGGTTTTCCAAAACAAAATGGGAAAAATTTTTCTGAATTTTTCTGTTGAAGAAATAAACTCAGTCGGTACATTGACCGATATGCAAGACCTAAATAAGTTACGGATCGATCACAAATATTTTTCTTGAATTCAGGTTTTTCGAATCAACCAAATCCGTTCATAAACAACCGAGTTATTTGTTTTTTTTTTTTTTATTTATTTAATGTCTGCTTTCCTTATAGTTGTTTTCATTGGTACTAAAAAACAATAACAATAATCAACTTTGTTCTTTCACAGAAAAATCGGACATTTTTTAAAGGATTTTTCTGTTGAAAAAATGAACTAAGTACTCGTAGATCCAGAATTAACTGAGTTATAGGCCAAACACGTTATTAGATTTTTTGACGCACCTGTATAAGCTATGGGCCTCATTCTTGCATAAATCTATTATTTTTTGGTTTAAATTTTGGTTTTTTAAATCAGTCAAACCCGTTCATAAATTTTAATTTAATATTACATTTTCCTTAAATATGTGCGAACTTTTATAAAAATCCAAATTAAATTTGTTATTTACTAGCTTTTACCGGTGCGCTTCAAAATACAAGCAATTGTTGTTTTTGTGCGGTCACTTTATAATTATGGTACAAAACTCGTTGGTATTTTTATCTCCAATTTTATCTCACTAAGCTTTTCTCTTTCCCAATGTTTCAAAATAACGTCCTTTAACTTGAGTCCGTTATTGTCTTTTTTTACATTCACACTTTTATCGTTTCTTTTAATTAACTTCTTTTATCACTTTGTTTCTTAATTTTTATTTTAAAACGAGAAAGAATGATATAGTCGGTCAAGACCGACTATATGATACCCTACACCATTGTGTAAGAGCATAACAATTCGGGAAGGGGACTTTTATTATACCTGTGGCCAATTTTACTAATTGTAATATAAAATATACAAATACAGAATAATGCGTTGATGCTAACATCTACATGATTTTATGCACTTTAGGGCGATTTCTGGAAGGGGTTTTATATGGGAGCTATGGTAAATTATGGACCGATTCTCATAAAATTTGGCAATGTTGCTTGTACTTACATAAAACTTATTTGTGTCGAATATTAACTTGATACCAACATTCGTATGGGATTTATGCACGTTAAAGTGATTTTCGTAAGAGACGTTTATATGGGAGCTATGGTCAATTAAGCACCGATCTTCATAAAATTTGGTACAAAGATTGATACTTGTACAGAACTTTGCACCGAATTTTATTAATATATTCTTATTTTTAAGACATTTTTGAGAGTTTAAAACTCTATTCCGGGGGGACATTTGTATTGGGGTTAGGTGAAATAAAG
The DNA here is from genome assembly GCA_932274085.1 of Protocalliphora azurea. Classification (NCBI taxonomy): domain Eukaryota; kingdom Metazoa; phylum Arthropoda; class Insecta; order Diptera; family Calliphoridae; genus Protocalliphora; species Protocalliphora azurea. The sequence goes on from OW026522.1 coordinate 152,129,645, forward strand.
GCCCGATCACAACCAATTTCAATAGGCTTCGTCCTTGTATCATAAAAGTCACACATGCCATATTTCATTGAATTATCTTTAAAATTGCAACCCGTATTTTGTGTACAAAGTTGATAGCCATTCGTCCAGCCAACCAGACGGACGGACATCGTTAGATCGATTTAAAAAGTGATTCTAAGTCGATTGGTATACTTTAAAGTGGGTGTTGGATAACTTTTTCTATGCTTTACAAACATCAGCACAAATGCATTATACCTCAACCACCTAAGGTGGTATAGGGTATAATTAACGATTACTTCTCTTGCCTCTTTTTTTACATTGTTCTTTATTACACAAATTACATTAAATTTTAACGAATTTAACGTGTAATAAATTTTACTCTCTTACATACAGTTTTTTTCTCTTAAACACTTTAGCACTTTTCCATAATTACCATATTTGTTTTAATTTTTTTTTGTTCCTCTCTTGTTTTTAAATTTAAAGATTTTAATGGTTATATTTTAATGAATTAAATATTTAGTCAAGCTAAACTCTCTTGCATACAGATCTTCTCTTAAACACCAAAATCAGTAAATTCACAATTATTTTATTTTTCCCAGTTTTTTCTTAGTTCACTCAGAATTTTCTGAAGTTTTCTTTCTTTATTTTTAGTTTTCATCAACTTAGGGTGTATGAGAATTAATAAAACTTCACTATTCAAATTTCAATTATATTTTATTTAGCAGCAAGGCTGTACAATTTTTATGATTTAGCAGCTTGGCAGACAAAACTACAATACTCTTGTAATTTTCCATTTAGTCGACGTAACCAGTTTAACAGAATTTAAATATATTGTTACGAAATTGTAATTGAATTCAAATATAACGGTTTTAACGGCCGGTTTAAATCTTTCTCAATGCTTCCAGACATTTCCGTTTATGTTAACAGCAGTTAACATAGCTGTAAAATTATTAACATAGTTCTAAACATACAACATTGAATTAAAAAAAAGCTTTCACCATTGTTTTTAAGTGTGGCAGCACTAAGTGCTTATGCTGCTGGCATTATCATCAAAAGCTCTAGTTTGTCCGTTAAGAACATTGTAGAAAGAAATACAGCTTTCAAGAAACATCTAGTAGGTAATACGGTGTATATAAATTGGCCGTGAGAACACCATTGAGTCAGTCTGCTTGGAAGCGTCGTTAAGTAAAGACATATTAACTGCCTTGGCTGTATAATCTTGTACATTATTAAAGTGTGCTGTATAAAGCGTGTAATTTAAGTGTGTGTGTGTATTAAAACACAAAGTGACTTATAAACTGTATTGTTGTACTTTTCTAATAAAATAAAGAGTCGTTACAATTTTTAAACTACTGAACTGCTGTTATTTTTTAATCAAAGTACAAGTTTATTTTAAGGAAATAAACAACCGTTTTTAAAAGGTAAAAACGTAACAATATTTTTACCAAAGTAGAATGCAAAAAATGAATACATAAAAACCGTTGTGATATTTCAGTAATATCAGTAATATTATTGTAAATACATAGAACTAAGCATAAAGAGTAAAATACAGCGAGATTTCATATAAAATATTTAATGAATCGAGAGCTAATGTAGTGAGATAAATTGAGTTCTGTTAATTACGATGACATATCATAATAATATGGTATAGGTAACTTATATTATAATGATGAGTAACAGAGTGTGAGAACATACGTTAGCTAACTAAATACCCACTAGGAAATTTAATATCTTTAATAAAATATCTTCATATAAATAATAATTAATACTTTAATCCCCAACATAGGGTGTTGTATTTTTTCACTTCTAATATACTCAAAATATAACTTTATTTTAAAGTTCCTCTAAAACTTTATACACAAACTTAAATTTTAATGAACTTAAATTTTCCTTTTTATCTGAATTCACACATTTTTCCTTTCATTTTTTTTAGTTTTCATCAACTTAGGGTGTTGTATTTTTTCACTTCTAATATACTCAGAATATAACTTTATTTTAAAGTTCCTCTAAAACTTTATACACAAATTTAAATTTTAATGAACTTAAATTTTCCTTTTTGTCTGAATTCACACAACATTTTTCCTTCCGTTTTTTTTACACTATTCACTTAGAAAAATTAGTTTTTCGTGTACGCTCAAGAATTTAACACACTACATCTAAATTTTTACGAATTTAGATTTTCAAAATTCACTTTGTTCACTCAGAACATATTCTTCGAAATTCATCCAGAATTTCATAACATTCCTTAGCACTCAGCTAACTTCTCCAACTTAAAAACAATAAACACTAGCACTACCCGGACGAAAACCACGATGTTTTTTATTTTGATTAATATAATATTTATTTAATGATAAATGTAATAATTAATAATCTTATGCTCCATGCGTTGCTCATGAGGAGCAAATTCTTGCGGCTGGTCCAATATCAATGAAAGTTTCGACGGTCCCAAAGTTGGATACCTCGGGTATTAAAAATATTAAAAACGATCCTGATTCGTTATATCTTAACCGGTTTAAAAGATTTAAATAAAATTGTAAAAACTTTAACCATGTGAGGGTCTCGCAAATTCGATCTATTTTTTCATGATTTTCCAAATTTCGCGGAGCAAAAGTTTCTATTACCAAAAACTTAAAAACACACACACATACATACATACATATATATATATATATATATATATATATATATATATATATATGTCCATATTTGAATTGGTTTAATGTGTTTTTAAGTTTTTGGTAATAGAAACCTTAGCTCCGCAATATCGGTTGGGAAGATATAGCAAAAAAGTAAAAAATCCCGTTTTTAGAAATTTTGAAAATTTTTTATGATTTGCAGCATTTCTCTTAACAAATATAAAAAGTGATTATAGATCCAAATTAAGCATCAAAAAATCTATCTAGGTGCAAATTTTCATTTAAAAAAACTTTATTCAAAAATTAAGATTGAATAGTATACACAAAAACCAATTCAACATTTTTTCCCTTAGGTAATATTAATCGCCATTAATCCTTTATTTTGAGACCTGGGACTTTCATTAATAAATATTTTGCAACAGGTAGGTGACAGGCACAGGTAAAGCTTTGTAGTATAAGTTGAATGAATTCATATCATATATAAGCATAGTAAATCCATTTTAGATTTCAGTTATAATTAGATAATCATGGAAATCTTATTGAAAAATACCACTTTGTGAGCCATTTTATTTAAAAATACATCACTTCGTTTTCAAGAAAAGGTGAATCTAATAATACAATACATCGAAACCAATTATAAAAAGCTTTGTTAAGCTTTGTTAAGTTATTCGATGTAGGATGGAAGTCGGTGAGGCGGTGTACTAACAAGTTTGAATCAAAGTATTCTTACTTGCTGAATGAAAGCATAAAACTTGTACTTTGCAGGATTAAAGTTTTTCAATTTTTTTCCTTCACTTAATTTTATATAAAGTTATCTGTTAGAAAAGTGTAAATACTATATATTTTACTTAAGAATTTTTTTAAGTGAAAAGAATGTAACTACTTTTTTGGCAAAAAAAAAAAAAAAAAAAAAACAGCGAAAAATCTATTTTTTTCAACAATCAAATACATATAAGTTTTAATTCTGTAAAGAGTTTTTAAATTTTTTTACTTGTTTTTAATAAAACAAAAAATATCTCAAAAAAATCTACAATTTTTAACTTCAGCACCTTCCGGAAGTACTGTTTCGCATTCTTTTAGTCCGTGCCGGAGTTGAAGTAAATCCCGTAGCATGGTTCTGCATAGTTTACCAGAACCGACTGCAGCACATGTCAACTCAATTAAGGTGTAACTCTTAGTTGGTCTGATGTCACCTCAGGAACTATTCCGGACTTAACCGTGAAAGGGAGTGGTCGGAAAATTACGTTGCTCCTTGCTGCCAAAGACGACATAATTCATCGGCTTCAACGACAGCATCATCATCATCGCACAGTGGGGCAGAATCGAAATTTTTTGGAAATAAATCTGTAACTTCCGATCGGCCGGTTGGATTTTCATGAAATTTGGTATAGGCGTAGCAGAGGAGTGTACAATGTTATGTTTAGAAGGGGGGCACAACAATACCCCCAGGGGCGGAGCTAAGGGGGCTCAAAGTTAGGTGCCTCTGACATAACAAATTTTTAATCGCTTGCAAAATTTTTGTTTCATTGGCCAAAAGTTAATTTTTTTGTTAACACCGATTTCCAAAATTATAATGCCATTCAATAGTAAACATATTGAAACTAAGGTGGCCCAAAAATTGGATCATAATAGTAATAGTATTAAGAAATGGTATAATGTGTCACTGTGTTATTAAATGTTTTCTCAAGTACTATATTTTAGTCAAATTTGACTAAAAGTAGAAATTTTCAGGGTCAAAAGGGGCTAATCAAATTTTACTACCAGAAGAAGGGCGAAAGTGTCCTCTTTAAGCCCATATATACTTTTGTACCTGTCTGGACCCGTCTGTAGAACACTTTTTCCATTTGAATGAAATTACTCAAAAAATTTTTTCATGGAACACTTTCTAAAAATCGGTTATGATTTCGATTTTAAACCTACAGGATCATAAGATATAACGACACCAATAAGGCAATACAAATGATGGGAACACAGCAAGAAGGTTATTTTCAGATCCCTAAAGAGCATCTAAAATAACAGATGTTGATATAAAGCTTATTTCAAGATTTAAAACAATTATCGATGTACTTGTGTGCAATGAACAAATTAATGCTAAAAAATTTGATGATTATCCGAAGGAAACTGCATGAATATATACAAGATATCCATGGAGAAATATGTCTATAATGACATCTTCTCCTTTATAATGGAGATGTCATTAAGCATCATTTAGTACCCATGGAGATCTATCAGAGCAAGCCCAGGAAAAAAGGAATAACGATTACAGATTTTATAGAAAGCACAATACCAAATAAATATCACGAACATCTGCAAATGAAGATCTATTTAATTTATTACTGGCAACGTCAGATCCACTCATCTCTAGCATTCGAAGTTAATGGAAAGTAGAACAACGGGACTTAGATGAAGAAGGAAAAGGGCTGCTAGAGAACAGAAATAATATAGAACCAAATAGGGAAAATTTGCAGATCACTTTCCAGCAGAATGAATAATAGTTGTAATTTTCTTTTAATGCTATTTAAGTAAAAAATAAAATAAACATTATTAAACTTTGTTATAATATAAAATAAAAATGTTTGTCCTTAATGTTAAGAATCAGTTCTAGTGGAACCTGTGCTAGACTTGTCAAAGGCTTTTAACACTATTAGACATGCTACACTCTTCCAGGATATCCTGCAGTCCACAATGACCAACAACATGAAGAGATGGATCATGAACTATCTGAGTGATCGTTAGTCGTTCGTAGAGTTTAGAGACAGGAGATCAAAACCCCGTAGAGTTAAACAGGGAGTTCTACAAGGCAGAGTCTTGTCGACACCCCTGTTTAACTTCTAACTCTCTAAATTCCCCGCACCTCCTTACCAACGAAGTATCCAGCAACATTCTTTACCACCTGGAAAAAGAAGGTAAAACTCGAGCTTGGCGTCTTTGTCGATGGAGTTCAAATTTTCGACAGTGAACCACCCAAAAATCCTTAGCAATGCTACTGAAATCTCGCACAAATTTCGAAGAAGAAGTAAGGTGCGGCAGCACTTGGGATATGGAAAAAGAAACCTTGTTAGCTACATATAAAACTATAGTCAATTATGCTGTTCCAGTGGGTCTCCTTCGTTGAGTGATACTCAGTAGAGAAATTTACAAAGACCGTCACAGTCCCTCAGAATACCTCCCCACACCACCTACATGAGGAGACGAAGGTACTGCCGATCAAGGAATATAACGTTATGTTACCTAAACAGTTCCGGAACAAATCAAGATTACCGTCACAGTTGATTTTTTAACAAATTTGCGCGCCAAAATGATATTTTATTATTTTATGTACTGACTTTTTTTACAAAAGTACCGTTATCTCAAAAATATATCGATATAACGGTACTTTTCTATACATCAAATCATTTAGAGAACATTTCAAGCTTTCATATGATCCCCATATTACACTCCTAGCCTATTAAATAACAAAAATATAGCACTTTAAAAATTAATATTCATAGAAATGAATCGATTTTTACTCATAATATATTTGTTAATACCATAATTTATGACTACATATGTAATATGGATATCATTAGAAAGGTCTTGAAAAAACCTATAGTCATATGGAACAGATCAAGGTTACCAGCACAGTTGGAATTAAAATGTATTTTTTTAATGTTAATAAAGGTTTTTCTGCGTAGCCGGCCTTCGGCCGGGCTATGTATGTCGAACACCGGCTTCGCTGAATAAACTTTTTTTGGAAATCATACAATTTTTGTAAGTACCGGTATTCTTTTTAAATAATTTTTAATTTTTAACAAAGTTGTAAAAATGATAAGACTTATTATATATTTTTAAATTATGATATTAACAAATATATTACTAGCAAAAATCGATTAATTTTTCTAAATATTAATTTTTAAAGTGCTATACTTTTGTTATTTAATGGGCTAGGAGTGTGACATGGGGATCATATGAATATTCATTACAGGAGGAAGAAGAAAATTGCATTTTTATGTTATAACTTAAAGTACACATAACTCGTAAACTAAGAGCGAGCGGGCAAAATTTTTTACATTGCTTTAATCACAAATAAAAATGCTACTGAATCATTATCAAAATTATTTAAAAAGTATAAAAAAAAAGTGTGATGGTAATCTTGATTTACGCCAAAAAATTAAAAGTCTAAAAAAAGTTTTAAATTTTAAGAATGTAATGAATTTACCAAACGGTTACAACGCTGATATAATATGAGAAATAACGCCGGCAGAGGAGAGTTACCATTTTGTTTATATTATGTTAAATCTTAAATAAGGGCTACACGTATTCTAATAAATCCTATATCATTATTTTCGATCAGTCGCAAAGTAAACTTGTACTTTTTATTTAAAAAATTCATACTTTTTTAACACAATTTTTATATTTAACATTTATTTAATATTTAACATAATATAAAGAAAATGGTTACTCTCTTCTGCTTGTGTTATCTCACATATTATATCAGCGTTAATCTCAGTTGTAGACCTGAGGTTACGTATAGATGGGCTGTAACATAAACAAAATGGTTACTCTCTTCTGCCGTCGTTATTTCACATGTTATATCAGCGTTAATCTCAGCTGTAGACCTGGGGTTACTAACTTGCAAATAAAATATTAACTCACCGTTTTTACGGCAAAATTTTCCTATCAATCCAATATTATTTAAATTAATTTTACCACAAATTAACTTAGTTATATAATCACTTTATTTTAAATTCTGAAAAATATTTATGCTACTATTATACGATAGTTAACAATTAAACTAAAACGTAATAAGGTCAATATGTATAAAATATATCAATATTTTAAATTGCGATTAAGATGTGTGTATAAACGCTATAACATACTTACTTTTTTGAAATATTATATAAAATAATTTTACCACAAATTAACTTAGTTATATAATCACTTTATTTTAAATTCTGAAAAATATTTATGCTACTACCATACGGTAGTTAATAATTAAACTAAAACGTAATAAGGTGGTAAGAATATAAAAACTAAAATATGAATATATATAAAAAACATACGAGATATACATATTTTTGTACCTGATGTTTGGAATTTCTCTTTTTCCTCCAATCCTTTCATCACAATGGTATGTATGCGGGTAAAGCTCCCAATTTAGGCCGAGTTTTTCGACTATTCTCCACATTTTCTTCGAAGCATTCTGTATCATTTCTATTTTTGTCCGAGTCTTCATTCGCATATTCTACATTACTTTCTTTATGTGTCTGTTCGATGATTTTTTTACATGGCTCTATGAAGTAACGTTTAGATAATGGAATTTCTTCTATGACTTCATTAAAGCTATTATCTGTGGATAATGTTGAATTTAAATGTGCACCATTTATACTTTGGTGTTTTTCAGATTTCTTTTCTATTTGCAATTCCTTTCGTCGTTTTGCGTTGCAATATATACAATTTTTAGTGGTACATGCGTTGTTTCGTTCAATTTCAGGACATATAAATTCATGGCGTTTGTTACACTTAAGTTTTTTTTAGTAAAAATAATAGAAAATAAATATTTAATTTTTAGAATACATATCTCATGGTATCTGTATATCTCATTTGAACAATTTATTTGCAATGTGAATTGTATTGGTGACAAATAAATAAATAAAAAAAATATACCTTTTCAGCCAGTTGGCAAAATCCTCTTAGAAAATCTGTACAGAGCTCAGTTTTGTTACTTAATTTTTTGTGTAGATATGGACAATCATTTCGAACACAAACTCCTTGAAGGAAAAACTTACAGACAGGCATTTTTGATAACGAGACATTATGGGACAATAGACAGTTTGTTTTAACACATTCACCACGCAGAAATCTATGAATTAATACAAATTTATTTTATAAATATAATAATAATAATAATAATAATAATAATGATAATGATAATGATAATTAAAAATAAAACTCACTTGCTGCAGATGGCAACTTGCAATTTATTATGGACTTTAGAGCATTTCCCTCTTTCGAACGCAGCACATTTGCCAATACGTTGAAAAATAGGACAAGGAATATTGGTTTTAACCAAACGCTTCGTTAACATTTGCAAACTTTTTTGTTTGGCATTGTGAACGTAAGCACGAGACAAATGATTTGTGGTACGAATTAAAACATTTTTTGCTGAATTTACAGATATATAAGTATAGCCGCCAATATCAATACGCTGGCATGTTGGAGCTTTGGAGCAATTATTACCAGGTGCTTTTGGATTAGTTGCAGTATGATCATTGTTTGTTACTCGGGTCAATTTAAACTTATTGGCGTCCATTACGTATTTAGTGCCTCTAACAAATATACTTAAACCCTGATTAGCTTTTGGGTTCACAGTTGTAGTTGACCTTTGCCCAGGTATCAAAGTTTTGGATGATTTTATTATCGTTTCATTAGGTCTGCCTACGTCTTTTAGCTTCAAAGAGTTTTGCGTGGATTTATAAAGCAGTCCATTGATGTTTAGAACTTGTAACTTTTTGTTCAAGTTTTTATTCATTGTTAACGTTTTCCTAATTGATAATATATTTGAAGATTGGCTTAACGATGTTCTTCTTAATGCATAACGACCCACATACGCTGTACGTTTTATTTTCGGAGTGGGGGGTAATAGGGATATTTTTCTTATCGCACGATTATCTAGCTTATATTTTGTTATCATCGCTTTAGGTTCATCACTACAATTTGCTTTTGTTTTATTGATTCCTACTACTGGTAAAGTTGATGTCTTTCTTATTAGTTTACGTTTGTTTAATACTAACAATGGATGTTGAGGAATAGAGGACTTTGAAAGCTTTAAATTCGAACACTCAGATTTTATTAAAGGCTCACGTATTAAACAATTTTTGGACTTGCAAATAATCTTACGAGTGTCTGTAATTACATCAGCAATACATATAGAGTTTGTAGCCATTTCTTTTCTTTCAGGATATGTCAATAAACTATAATCTTGATTCTTTGACAAGTTATTTACTTGATCTGCTTTATTTTGTTGTAACTGTTGATGCTCTTGAAACTTCTGTAGAAATGCTGGATTCATATGAATTGTGTGCCTGGGTTTGTGGGCTTCCAAGAACAAAGGATTTATATGAGTATTCTTAGGAATAACAGATTGCACCGAGGCACCAATCTCTGGTGTTGGCAGTTGTCCTCTAAAATTAGGATTTATATAAATCGTTTTGTTTGATTTATTCACATTACTACAGTATGGCAGCATCACGTTTGATTTAATATTTTAAAAAATTTAAACAATATTTGAAGTCTTTCGAGACAAAACTCAAGGATTATTATCACCAAAAAAAAAAATCACAAATAATTAGATCTCAAAATCACAGATGATATAATACACTGAAGTTGGCTGCTGTTGTTGAAAACGAATTGCCACTCTACGAAAAAATAACAAGCAGCTGGTAAAACAGCCAACTGAGCCAAGCCGCCAAAGAATTTTAATAGTTTAATAATTATTTACATAGTGTCTACATTAGAGATTTGCACAAAAACAACAATATGGCGTATTTATTATTGTTTTTTATATATGCAGTTTGACAACTGTAACAACCAATAACAAAAATAATCAGCTGTTTAACTAAGTTTACCTTGTATATATTCGCACTGATTTTGACATTTGTTTTGATAAAAATTTGCCTAATGTAGACACTAGGTTAAAATAATATTAACATTATTTTATTTAAATAATAGTAATAAAATAGTATTTTTTTGCCATAAATCAAGATCATTGATTTTTAAATAATTTTGATACCGATTCAATAGTTTTTTTTTACTTGTGATCCTAGTAATATAAAATTTTGTCCGCTCGTTCTTAGTTAACGAGTTATAGGTTTTTAGAAACTCGATATATTTTTAAATCCTTTACCGCACGTGTAAAGAGTATATATAATTTTCTCATTCCGTTTGTAAAGTTTAAAGTTTATATTTTCTGGACAATTATAAGAAATGATGTCAATACGACGATATCCGTCCGTCGGTTGAAATGGCGTTTATCAACCCTATCGATAACTGCCATAAATAATATATATAAATCAAACGATCGGAAATCCTTTCCTATATATATATATATATATATATATATATATATATATATATATATAATTTGTTCATTTTTTTTTTTTGTTTTTTGATCGATCCGGGGAAACTATTTTTTTCCAGTTTTTATTGTATTGTAAGGATGTGAAAAATAATTGGTTGAAATAAGATAAAATCCTAAATAAGTAGAAAACATTACAACTTTATGCGTCATACATACATTCATCTCATATTTTTATGCTAACATTTTGTTTGCATGCATAGTTCTTCATTAGACACATATTTTTTTCTATTCTGCACTTAATGTAGATTTTATTTTTATTGGTATGTATTTGATTATAAATTTACGACTGTTTATTGAAAAAATTTAATTTTAATATTTTTATTTTGCAGTTTTTTTTCTAAATGTTAGATTTTTCATTTTATTGGAAATAAAATATTCGAAATTGTAATACTATGACAATATCGTTTTCACCAATACGATTTAATATCATAATCGGCACCTAAGGTGATCATATTTCTTTGGTTTATTGTATATATTAGACTAAATCTTTGATCTTTGACAATACTTTTTTAGATTAATCTTTTTCCTAAAACACGTTCTGGATTTAAGAAAAAATTATGATCGAAAATTAAACTATAGAAAATAACATTTACTTAATTTTATCTTCTGATGTGTGTTTTTTTGTTTAACTCATTGCGTTCATAACCTTGTCTTGTCCACCACTTGTCTTTATTGTATTTATAATTTTAGGTATTCATTTTTGAAACAGTGCTTTCGGAAAAAGTAATTAAATTTTGAAGAAAACAAAAATCTGTCCGATTTTCCTTACCCCCGGTCTACAACCGATATTAACGCTCGTATAATATGTGAGATATCGGCAGAAGAGACTAGCCATTGTTTTCATTTGTGTTAAATAAGGGAAATATGTATTCTAATAAATCCTATAAGATATCATTATTTTCAATCAGTCACGAGTAAACATGCGTTTTTTTAGTATAATTTGGATAAAAATATGTTTAATATAAAATAACCATTAAGACAAAAGAAAATTTTACAAAAAAAAAAAAATTTTTTTTTAAGTAATTTTAGAAATACACGTGCACACACACATACAAACTTTCGTTTATGTTTATTTTTTGACAGTTCATCATATAACAGCCCATCTAGAGTCTAGATGTTTGTCTTGATAAAAAATTTCTAATATTGACACTACGTTAGATTGCATATTTTGCATAACATTATTTTCGGTGAAATTCAACTTTATTTTTCGTAATAACGAAGAGAATTAAAAAATAACTAAATGGGAACTATTCAATCCCAAAGTTGTTTATTTTTGTAATTTTGTCTATAAAGTTTACATTCAAAGCATAGTGTATTTATACCACACAAACAACTGCTTGTATTTTGTTAGTATTGTCAAAATGCTATGAACAGAAATTGAGAAAATAAAGAATAAGAAGAGTAAAAAATGTGGCAAAAAATTTTACACACGAATAAGAAAACAATTTGACAGTTTCGCACTGTACGTACATGAAAAATCTGTAAATTATCTGTCACTTTCTTATTACACTATGATTCATAATGTAATAGGAATGTGACCTCTTGATCTCTAGTCCACGCGTAGACATTTTTATGTTGGCAATTGTCAAATTTTATCTCTTTCTTTAAAATGTTACCTAGTGTCTACATTAGGCAAATTTTTATCAAAACAAACGTCAAAATCAGTGCGAATATATACAAGGTAACCTTAGTTAAACAGCTGATTATTATTTTAGTTGTTACAGTTGTCAAACTGCATATATAAAAAACAATAATGAATATTGTTGTTTTTGTGAAACTGTTGCCACCTTCCACAAATTCGCGTTAAGTTTTACGTTTGTCTTCATAAAAAATCTCTAATGTAGATACTATGTTACGTGTGAACCAATAAGAAATCTATTGCCTAATTTATTTCGTAATAAACGTTTAAACGCAAAGTTGAGCAGTAATGTTTAACATAAACTGTGAAATTTATTGTTCTTTTTTAATATTTTACTCTTTTTAACAAAACATGGTGCAAAATGAATAAATATTGTTTTAAAAAGACAAATTAAAAAAAAAAACGAAAAAGTTAATATTTTCGGTAAAAAAGGCTATTTAAAATGTTCATGTACGTGTTCTCCATCCGTTAACATAAAGTTATTCTGCCGACGTTTTTTCTTATGTTAGGAAATAAAAATCTCTTCATGTAGACGTACAGCATTAATAGACACAAAGAGAGGACACACAAGTGCATTAGTTGGTCTGTTTAGAACTTTCGTGTTTTGTGGAACGTTTACCCCAGGTCTACAACTGAGATTAACGCTGATATAATATGTGAGATAACGCCGGCAGAGGAGAGTCAACATTTTGTTTATATTATGTTAAATCTTAAATAAGGGGTACACGTATTCTAATAAATCCGATAAGATATTATTATTTTCAATCAGTTACAGAGTAAACATGTCATTTTTATTTAAGCAATTCGCACTTTTTTAACACAATTTTTATAAAAATGATTTTTAACATTTAAAACAAACACTAAAAGGAAACAATTTTACAAAGTAATATTGTTTTTCAATAATTTCCAAAATACACATGCACACACACAAGCAAACTTTCGTGTATGTGTATTTTTTGACAGTTCATCTTATAAGATGGTTGTGTAGAGAAATCTCATCACAACAGTCTCATAATACATCTTATAATACTAATATTTGAATCTACACGTGAAATAATTCTCTCAGAGAGCGAATTTGACACTCTCTGACACAAAAATCTTACATATTATGTTACGTCTAGACGGGCTGTTAGAACGTTCGTGTTGTGTATGTGAAAAGAGCGAAGCTGTCAAATTGTTTTTTATTCACGGTTGGCAAAAATGGTGCAATTGTACTTTTTTTGGTACCACTTTATAATAAATTTATTTTATTATTATTTTATTATAATAGTACTTAAACCGCCTTTTATAAGTTAATCTTTGCATTTTATTAGCAAGCGTATTCATAAAGTAATAAAATCTTTAAATTTGGAAATGTAATTGTATGTACATATTTCTATCAAGATAAATCTTTCTATTTTACCAAAGAACTCGCCACTTCAAGAACAAGAATGTTATAATAAATGTGATATAACCTTTCGGAAAATAATATTACTTTGATGACATTTTTTGTGGTATTTACATACCACAGTAAGTATTTTTCAACAAATAATATTAACAGTTAATTGACGGGAATTTAAACATTTTGCAATATTTTAAAATGGTTACAATATTGAAAAAACTTATTCAATTGTTTCCCCTTCATAAAATATTTTTCCAAATGGGAAAACAAATGTTGAGTTAATAAATATTTAATATAGAGCACTAGACGGTGTAGAGGTCAAAGTTTCGCTGATGAAAAATGGACTAATTAAGTTTTTGTTTACATTCTGACTATTCCACATTCGTTATCGAAAGCTAATTGTGATTAATTTCTCTGCTGTGCACAGACTCGATTTTTTGGAAATAAATCTATAACTTCTAATCGGCTTGTTGGATTTACATAAAATTTCACATAGTCGTAGCAGATTTTAAGTTCGGAAAGAGGATCCCACAGAACCCTCATCAGCAAGGATATTAAGGTTCAAAATAAGGTATATCCGACATAAAAAAATTTTAACCGCTTGCCAAATTTATATGATTCCTATATCCGATATCAAATGTTTTTACATTTTCATAAAGCTCTTGGTAAGGGCTATGAAAAACAAGCTTGTATGTGCTGTTTACTTCTTATAGTTTTCAAGTTATTTGCATTTGAAATTTCAACTATCCCAATGTTACAAAATCTTGTACCAGTTTTTAAATATATAGTTTTTAAATATATAGTCAGTTTAAGAACAAAATTATCTATCGACTAAAATTTTAAGTCGATATCTTTTCTCCAAAAATAAATGATTTTGAAATTGAAAATTGCAAAAATCTTCTTTAAGAAAATATAACAATTTTGCACTTTTCTGAAATTTTAAAATTGTAGATAATAGTTTTAATAAAATTATTTAATAAAAATTTATTTATAATCTATTAAATTTCTATGTGAATGTTTGTAATAAAAATATATTGACAAAATTGGTACCATTATGGTTAAAAAAGAACATTTTATTTTTATGTTTGGTACAATATAAAATATGCCATTTCCATCCCTAATTTCTGTATACATTTTTATCGCATTCATTTACCTTCTTCTTCATTTATTATTTTTTTTCTTCTTGGGAAGTCGCCAAGAATTTGTATTAATGAAAGAAGAAATGGACTAAACCCAGCCATAACAAAATAATTGTTTGAACCGAAATGAAGACTGATATTATTTGTATTTATCTATTCCATTTCAAGTAATATAAAAAGCCTTTCAAGACCAATAAACCTATATTTCAAAAGTAAATTCCTGAATAAAAATCTGAAATTAATGTAATATATTGTTACGTTTTTACCTTTAAATAAACCGGTAATTTGATTGCAAATAACAGCAGTTTGGTAGTTTAAAAGTTGTAACGACTCTTTATTTTATTTAAAAATGTACAACAATAACAGTTTAAATAGTCACTTGTGTTCTAATATACACACACTTAAATTACACATTTTATACAGCACACTTTAATAATGTACAAGATTATACAGCCAAGGCAGTTAATTTGTCTTTACTTAACGACGCTTCCAATTAGACTGACTCTATGGTGTTCTCACGGCCAATTTATATACACTGTATTACCTACTAGATGCTTCTTGAAAGCTCTATTTCTTTCTACAATATTCTTAACCGACAAACTAGAGCTTTCGATGTTAATGTTAGCAGTTCCAACATTTAGTGTTGCCATACTTACAAACAATGGTGAAAGCTTTTTATTCAATGTTGTATGTTTACAACAATGTTAATAATTTCTACAGATATGTTAACTGCTGTTAACATAAGCAGAAACGTCGAGAAACATTTAACTTTAAACCAGCCGTTAAAACCGTTATATTTAAATTCAAGTACAATTTCGTAACACTGCCCCCGGCTTAAGCCAGTTCATTACGAAATAATCACAGATTCACTTCTCCCATAGGCAGCTAATCGTTCTAGATGTACGACCTTCATTATAGATCTCGGGCTCTTTTCTTTCTGTATTCTGTACACCACGTCGTTTAATTTCTTAATCACTTTGTATGGTAGTTTGAGAGACAGTCCTTTCTTACGTTGTGGGTTATACAACAGTACAAGATGGCCTTCGTTAAATCCTTCAGAATTCACTGATCGATCGTATCTGGCTTTCATTTTATCGCTGGTCATTTTTATTCGTCTGCGTACGAATTCATGTAGTTCGTTCAGGTCATCTTGCTCTTGGGAAGTGTTTTCCTTATTTTTTGATGAGGGCTTAATACCGAATTCTAAATCACCAGGCAACTTGAGTTCTGTCTAAAGGCGGTTTTTTCCTTGTCTTTTTCTGAAATCTCTACCTGCCAATAACCACTTTGCAAGTCCAATGTGGAGAACCATTGTGTTCCAGCTAGTGTATCCAGGGTGTCGTCAATTCTTGGTAGCGGGTAGCTGTCTTTCTTGGTGACGTCATTTAGTTTTCTATAATCGACGCAAAATCTAGTGCTGCCGTCTTTCTTCTTAACTAACACAACAGGCGAGCTCCAAGGACTTGAAGATGGTTCGATTATACCGTTCCGCTCCATTTCATTTACCAACTCCTTCACTTCACTTCGTTTTGCTAGAGAAACACTTTTTTGGTGGATTTATTGGCAGGTTGCGGGTTTTTCTCGCAATTGATTACTGCATCTGCTGAAGTGCATTGAATATTTTAGAATTTGGCTTAACGACTTTTTCCTAGCTGGACAGGTTAAGCATTCTTACAGGAAATATTTTGTTATTGCAAGGTTTAATGAGGGCTTTTGCTGTTACAAGATCACTTGTTATTTCTGCTGGTTCTACAACCCACAAACTTTTGTCCTCACAATCTCCCTCCATACGAGCCCATACTAAAGTTTCTGACTGTAGTGGTAGCGACGGTAATTAACTTTTTTACTTGAGTCCTATTTTCATATCCGACGTCAAGGGGTATTTCCACATTTCGCCAAATCATAACTTTTTGTCCCATACCCAAAGTAATGCCGTGACTAATCATGAAATCAGAACCAATGATAACTTCGCCCACAATGTCGGCAACAATAAATACATGATTGACGCTAACGTTGGCAATGGTTAATTTCACATTTACTTTACCATAGACCGTGGCCGACTCCCCAGTAGCTATGCGCAGACTTACCCCACATAATGGTTCAATTGTTTTCTTGACTAAATCGGGCCTGATGATAGACTGTGATGCCCCGGTGTCTATAGTAAAAACGTGCTTCTGACCGTTGATGTACCCAGAAACAGTAAGATTGCTATTTTTCTGCTGCATTACGGATATGGAGATTGTGGGGCCCTCAGATGTGGGAGCTAGCTCTTGCCCCATAGTGCCAGCTCGTTTTAGTTTAAAGATGATTCTTGTGATGATTTGACTGCAGGTTATTTCTTTGAGGCGAGGCAGATTTGGTTCGTTTTCTTGGTGCTTTGCAGTTTCGCTGAATATGACCCGATTTACCACAGTTATAACATTTTCTCTGGCTTTGTTTTGCTTCTCATTAAACGCCTCCGAAACCTTTTTTAATTCGTCGACTATATTTCTCTCATTATCAGGAACAACTTCGACATTTCGCACCTTGCATATTTGCGGCTTTGAAATTATTTTCGCCGTTTCTTGTGCCAGTGTGAATGAGACGGTTTCAGCAAATGATGGTTTAGGTGTGACACAAACCGAGTGTTTTATTTCAGGATCGTGAATGCCATTAACAAATGCCTCTATCATCATATGGTCCAAAAACGGGATGTTTTCCCCTGGATAAGTAAGCTGCAGCAAACGCTCGATTTCCAACGCAAAATCTTGTAGTTTCACCACCGTACTTACGTTGTAGCTCCTCCATTATGTCATCATAACTATTTCTTTCAAGAACTACTGCTGCATTTCCTTTTAAGGCCAATATCAACTCTATAGCTTTTTTTTGTAGTTCCACATGTTTCTAAAGGCAACAGTATCAAACTGGAACCTGAACACATTAAATGGTGTGGTGCCATCAAAACTGGGGCCTTTACTCTACTAGAGGATTCTGGAATAATTCGTACCTGTCCATCTAGGTGTTGAAGATTATTCATCTTTATTTCTAGATCATGTAGTTTTTTATCAACACCTTTGGCTATTTCATTCTCTAAATCGGACAGGCAGCTTTTTATCAACGGCTTTGGCTTGTATATCTAGGTAGCTCTCTAAGTTGGACACCTTTGTCTCAATGCCATCCACTCTGCTGTTTATAACTTCCGAAATTTGCTGAAGTTTCTCGTTTGTCGCTCTAGAAGTTTATTTGCCTTCTTTAACTTCAGCAAGAAGTTTCTCGTTATTTACTTTAGAAGTTTCTTGAAATTTCATTTCCATTATTTTATTCTCTTCTTTAATTTCAGCAAAAAGTTTCTCGATATTTACTTTAGAAGTTTCTTAAACTTCAGCAAGTTTCTCGTTATTAACTTTAAATTGCTTCATCATAGTAGCAAACATTGTGGATAAATCCATGGTGCTTGTTGTTGCATGGGTAGAAACTTCCATTTCTTCTTTATACTCGAATTCGTAAGCTCCGATGTCAATATCACGCCGCTTGAATTCATCTATCAGCATCTTTTGTAATTCTGCTTTATTACCAGTGTAGGTAACTCCAACTTATTCAATTCTCTCTTGAGTTGCTCCACTTTTAGCTCTTCAAACTTCATGACTGCTTATTATTTTACAACCCCACTTCTGACACTAATTGTTACGTTTTTACCTTTTAAAAACGGTGGTTTATTTCCTTTAAATAAACCGGTAATTTGTTTGCAAATAACAGCAGTTTAGTAGTTTAAAAGTTGTAACGACTCTTTATTTTATTTAAAAATGTACAACGATAATAGTTTAAATAGTCACTTGAGTTCTAATATATACACACACTTAAATTACACACTTTATACAGCACACTTTAATAATGTACGAGATTATACAGCCGAGGCAGTTAATTTGTCTTCCAATTAGACTGACTCTATGGTGTTCTCACGGGCAATTTATATACTCTTTCTACAATGTTCTTAACGGACAAATTAAAATATTTGAATTCTAGAGCTTTCGATGTTAATATTAGCAGCTTTCATTTAATGTTGCCATACTCACAAACAATGGCAAAAGCTTTTCATTCAATGTTGTATGTTTACAGCTATGTTAATAATTTCTACAGATATGTTAACTGCTATTAAAATAAACATATAACTATATATATATATATATATATATATATATATATATATATATATATATATGTTCAGAAAATTCTGTTCTCTTGTTTTCATTATTTTATTATTTTATTATTTTATAGAAATTATAAAATTTCTTTAATGTTTGTTTAGTTCCGGGAATTCATTAAAATGGAAGATATTTATGTTTTGTTTATAAAAAATTATTTAAAGCATTGCATATGGTTGCTTTTACCTTAGGAATTGTATAGTTTTAAAAGTATGATATATAGTCTGTAATATCTTCATTATTTTTTATCCGATCCGCATAATATATTTGACAAAAAAATGTTAGATAAAACTTTGAGACGTTATACAATAAGCATACAAACTAACACAATAAGAGTAAACTTTTAATCTGTATAACATATAATGCTAGATATTATATTACGTACAATTTATTTTGAACCATACATATTAATACTTTAGTAATTTTATTTATTAAGTTTATACGAACGATTATTGCAAATAAAAATAACTTGGAAATAAATAACTCACTGTTTATACACAAATTGCATAAATATATTTCCATATTTGTATTGCTGGATGGGAAAAAAACAACTATTATCATCGAAAATTCTATGAACGTAAAAGGAAGTAGCAACTTTAATGCTTTTTTTTGTAATTAGTTTCACTAATCACGATTAGTTTTCGTGAGTTACTAACTTACAAATAAAATATTAACTCACCGTTTATACGACAAAATTTTCATATTGCAATATTTTTAATTGCAAGTAAGAGGTGTGTGTAAACGTAGTAATTAATTTTTAATAAATAACACTTGTGTTAGGACGAATTTCCTTATAAGTTAAATGAAAAATACATTCTATATTGCATATATCAAAACAAACAATTGCTTCTGTATTTGAATGTATATCGTATAATATTATCTATAAAATTTTCTAGAAGAAAGAAATTGAAATAAATAATTTCCTAAAAAAAATCCCAGTATCAGAATTTCAAAAAGAAACCCTATCTACAAAATATGTTTGAAAAATACAATGTTGGTTGGTTTCACATACTCGTTATTTGAATGGGACTTTTCTCTTTCTCGTTCTGTAACATCCTAGCAAACACAAATATTTGATATCAAATTGAGAGTGATTTGAAATCAAGTCTTTTCTGAAATATCAAACGTTTGAGCATTATTTGAAAATAACTTGAAAATAATAACTTTCTCAACAAAAAGGGGAATTAATTGTCAAATTGAGAAATGCTATTATTATCAAACCATTGTTAAATGTAATTCTCAAACTTTTTTCAAATGTGAATTGTGACCACATGTGGAACATAAATAAAAGTAATTTTCATTTTTTACTTTTTTGTAAAGTTTTTTTCCTATAGACTTTTAATATCAATATAATATTTAATATCAAATATCAATAATATCAATATTCTAAATTCATTAATTGGAAAATATTTTATTAAATAATTTTATTTATTTGTATATATTTCCAATATTTTTTGTTTAATATATATTTTCGTATTTTAAACTAATTTTTCTTTTCGACATTTTCTTTTTCTTGAATTTTCGTACATGAAGTTGCCATTAAAATTGGTAAATCAGAAATGAATACAGTAATATTATGTTTACACACATTAGTTTTGACTTGTTTTTTGAAAAACACAATGAGTTTAAACAGCACTGTTCG
Source organism: Protocalliphora azurea (assembly GCA_932274085.1). Lineage (NCBI taxonomy): Eukaryota > Metazoa > Arthropoda > Insecta > Diptera > Calliphoridae > Protocalliphora > Protocalliphora azurea. The sequence goes on from OW026522.1 coordinate 152,150,382, forward strand.
CATATCATTTTATTGTGTTTTTCCTTTTGGCAAAATATTTTCACAAATTTTTTATTTAAATAAAAATTTCACATACAAACTCTTTCTAATTCAAAAACAAAATTTTTTCACATAAATCAAGATTACCAGCAGACTTGATTTTTAAATAATTTTGATAATGATTCAGTAGCATTTTTATTCGTAACAAAATTTTTCCGCTCGCTCTTAGTTTCCAAGTTACAGGTACTTGAAGTTATAATATAAAAATGCAATTTTCTCCTTCCTCCTATAATGAATATGAACAATATAAGAAAGGTCTTGAAGAGGCCTTTCAATTGATATATAAAATGTGGCAAATCATTAACCCATGATGAGACAATATGATATTTTATTATTTTTTATTTTGACTTTTTTACAAAAGTACCGTTATCCCAAAAATATATCGATATAACGGTACTATCCTATATATCAAATTTTTTAGAGAACATTTCAAGCTTTAATGTGATCCCCATGTCACAACCCTAGCCCATTAAATAACAAAAATATAGCATTTTAAAAATGAATATATAGAAAAATTAATCGATTTTTACTAGTAATATATTTGTTAATATCATAATTTAAAAATGTATAATAAGTCTTATTTCTTTATCATTTTTACAATTTTGTGAACAATTAAATGAAAAATTATTTAAAAAAAATACCGGCACTTACAAAAATTTTTTGATTTCTAAAAATAGTTCATTCAACGAGCCGATGTTCGACATACATAGAGGAGAAAATCCTTTAGATCGGCCTAAGGCCGGCTACAAAAAAAAACTTTGTTACCATTAACAAAATATATATTTTAATTCCAACTGTGCTGGTAACCTTGATTAGTTTCAAACATTTTTTAAACTCTTGCTTTAATTTTTTTGTCTATAATTCAAATAAAAATGTAAATTAAATAATATTTACTAAATATTTTTTTATTTATTTATTTATTTTTCTTTTTGACAATTTTCACAAATTCTTTTTTCGACAAATTTCTATATACCAAAAATGCTAAAAATTTATTCCCTGTATGTAAATTTAGTACGTTTGTGTGTTAAATTATTAAACAATTCGAATCGAGATGTTTTTTGTCTTTGAAATATATATCTTTTGAGAAAATGGTTCGTTTTTTACAAAACCTCTATATGTGAACATAGCATAATAAACAAGTTAAATATATAATTTTTTAATTTAACTAGTTAAATTATTTGTATGAAAAAACATTAAAAACCAGAAAAATAACTAGTTAAATGAAATAAAAAGGTTTTTCATAAATGTAAACGAAGTATAAAGTGGATACGAAAAACAAATAATTACACGATAGATTGCAAAATGGTGTAAAATAAATCTTCGTAATATAGTTTTAAAATAATTAATTAAAATGGAAAAATGCATACGTATTAAGGAGCCACAGAACAAAAAATAATTTTTCCAAAAAATATATATATTTAAATCGATCGAAAAATTTTTTCTTTCTTTTTAGTAGAACGCGCGTTTTTAAAATCTTTTCAAATGTCCAGCTTTTTCCAAAATCCATCTTTTTTATCCTGAATGTCCAACTTTTTGTGAATTTTGATCTTGCCGATTCTTATAAATGTACCACTGTAATTTTTACTTGTATAAAACTTATTTGTGTCAAATATTAACTTCACTAACATTTCTATAGGTTTTATGAAATTTAGCACTAAGATTTATACTTATATAAAAACTACTTGTGGTATTTATGATCGTGAATTCGTACTTGTACCAAAATTTCATCAAAATATCTTTAAAATTGCGATCTGTACTATGTTCTCAATGTTTACATGACACCCATCTAGCCGTTCGCAGTCGGATTGACAGACATCTTTAAATCGACTGAGAAAGTGATTCTGAATCGAACAAAATACTTAACATAGTGTCTACATTAGACAATTTTTTATCAATACAAACGTCAAACTTAACGCGAATTTGTGGAAGGTGGCAACAGTTGCACAAAAACAACAATATGGCGTATCCATTATTGTATTTTATATATGCAGTTTGGCAACTGTAACAACCAAAATAATAATCAGCTGTTTAACAAAGGTTGCTTTGGATATATTCGTACTCATTTTGACGTTTGTTTTGATAAAAATTTGCCTAATGTAGACACTAAGTAAAGGTGGAGGTCCAAAGCAGACGTGCAAGCCGCTTAAAAAATTTGGCGGCGGCGGCGGCTTAACAGTTCTGCGCCGAGTTTGTTATCGAATGAAAAAAATATTCAGCTGAACCGTTTATAAAGATCAGATCTGTATATTAAATTTTTACGTAAAATATATTTTTTTTTAACAAAACCAGAATAGAACGCAAGTATATTACGATCTGGCAACAAATTTTAATAATTTAAACTGAGAAATAGTATATTTTCAAATTCATTTAGATATAAAATACTATTGTTAACTATTTAGCAGTTAAAATTATTGTTTTTTTAGATTCTTGCTTTAATTTTAACAATTTTGATTTTAAAAACGATTTTTTAAATCTTTATTACCTTTAGTGGTGTAGGGTATAACAACACAGAAAAAATAAAAAATAAAACAACTATTTCAATCAATTTTTTAATTGTATAAATTATTCAATTGATCAATATTCAAATTTTCGAGTATTTTTACTAAAAATAAAATAATTTATCGGGTTTAAATGATTCTTATTGTATCAATTAATAAAATAATCAAATATAAATAAAAATAAGTGATAATTTTAATAACAATAAATATATATTACAAAGCAAATTCCTGAGTAAATACATATGCAAAAATATGGAATATATGAAACAATCATATTATAAAAAATCTTATATCTATATCTTACAATTTAAAAAATAAAAAAATATAATTTGATACAAAAAAATATGATATGTAGTAGTACCGAGTGCCAATGAAAAAGTATTGAATAATAAAAAATAACCATAATTTACAACAAAAGCCGACCTACAAACCGCTAACAAATATATATACCGCCTCCGCCGATAAATTTGTGTCGTCTTGGTTCTCTGCTGTTGTGTCTTTGTCGCGTCAACGTGGCAACACTGTCGCCTTGTTCGTCATTCATTTCTCTTTTCTTTTCTAATTTTGATCAAATTGAAAAATCGTTTAAATAATTTTAATGCTATGTAAAATGTCGTATAATTTTTTATTATTCTTAATAAAAAATTTAACAAGTTCGTATTGTCAATAAATGCTCTTCAATATTTAAATTATAAAAACTTAAAAAAGGAAATTGAATTTCATACGATTAGTAGTGGCGAAAGCTAGACAAAAAATTGCAGAGAGAAAATAGGTGCAGACAAAAAGTTAAAAAGCCAAGTAAGTACAAGGATTTTAATACAAAAAAATATGCATTAATTGTTTTAAACTAATGAGAAACCAAAAAGAGCAAAAATCGAGTTTATTAAACCCGAAATTGGCAAAAAACGCAGAAAATTATTTTTTTAAGATTTTTGTTTTAAAGAAAATGTGATTTCTGGAAATGGAAAAAGTCAATCGTACATACATATGCACATGCATACATACACTTATACATACATACAATGTAGAATAAATGCAAGCAAAAACAGGCGGCGCCAGACAAAACATGCAATGATTGCAATGACAAAAAACGAAACTAATAAAATATGGTTTTGTATGCTTGGATAGCTTTGAAAAAAAAAAAACTAAAAAAGCAAAAACAAATGAAGTTTTTTAACTGATCTTAAAATAAAGTATCTGCCAAAATATAAGAATAACTTTAGTTATCTTTATAATAAAATACAGTTTCCAGAACATTCCTTTTTTTAATAAATGTAAAACTTTTTATTGTTAAGGTATGGAAAGTCCTTGTGAATCGGAAAGCTCATTAGATGGTGGTACAATGTTACCACCAAGTCCCGTTTCCAGGGAACAATTACAAAAACGCATTGAATCTTTAACCCAACAAAATAAGTAAGTACGCTATTTATTATATACAATATACACTAGGTGCGCGGCAAAATTATAAGGTCACTTTGTTTTGTTCCATGTACAAAAAATTCAATGAGTGTTTGATGATACTTCTAGCTAATGTACTTATTACTAAAAGATATTTCCACATGTACCGTTTGGTTTAATTTATTTAAAATTTGATTATAGACAAAAACGCAGAACATGTGCATTTTCCAATGAGACAAAATTATAAGATCGGTCCATTTTTGTTCCTAGGAATTCCCACTTTTACCTATTCCGATGAATTATACGCTTGTTGTGTACAATTAATCCTAAAATAATTTAAATAAAGTTAAATTAACATTGAAAATGGGAAAACGTTCAGATTGCTGCAAAAAAGACACTCTAGGGTCCTCAAAACAGGTGTAACTGTATCTACTACCAATGGTTCAGTTAATAAAATAAAACGAAAATTTGTCTCCGCTCTCTTAGTTTTCGATTTCTCCTTCCTCCTTTAATGAATATGAACAATTTGAGTATCATTGGAAAGGGCCTTTCAATTGGTATACTAAATGTGCCATATCATTAACCCATAGTGCGACAATATGTTATTTTATTACTTTTTATTTTGGCCTTTTTTACAAAAGTACTGTTATCTCAAAAATATATTAATATAACGGTACTCTCGTCTATATCAAATCATTTAGAGAACATACCAAGCTTTTATATGATTTTATTTCTTTATCATTTTTACAATTTTGTGAAAAACTAAATAAAAATGTAAAATTATTTAATAATTGTTCACCTGTGGCGTTTCATTTCTGTTTTTAACTTAAAATTTTAATAAATCAAATACTCCAACAAATAAAAATTTATTTAAAAATTTATAATTTTTTTCCCATTTAAACAATTTTGTGAAATATTAATTAAAAATGAAAAATTATTTATAATAATTTTAAATCAAATACTCTAGCAAATAAAAATTTATTTCAGAATTTTCAATTAATTTCTTACATTATCGTTTAAACGATTTTGTTGAATATTAAATAAAAATTAAAAAAATTTTTAAACTCTTGTGTTAATTTTTTATATTTATAATTCAAATAAAAATGCAAATAAAATAGTATTTACGAAGTATTTTTATTTTATTTATTTTAAGATTTAAAGACCTTTCCCGTTAAATCTATATTATAAAGTCATAAATTATAATATTAACGAATATTAGGGGTAAAAATCGATTAATTTTTTTAAATATTAATTTTTGAAGTGCTATATTTTTGGTATTTAATGCGCTAGGGGTGTGATATGGGGATCATATAGTTAATCTTCTATATGATCCCCATATCTCCAAATGATTTGATATGTACGAGAGTACCGTTATATGTATCTATATGTAAAAAAAGTCAAAATAAAAAATAATAAAATATCATTGCATCACCATGGGTTAATGATCTGGCATAATTTATATATCAATCGAAAGGCTTTTCCAGAACCTCTCCAACGTTATAGATATTATAAAATCATAAATTATGATATTAACAAATATTACGAGTAAAAATCGAATAAATTTTCTAAATACATATTATTGCTATTTTTTTTTTTTTTTTTTTGTTAATTAATGGGCTAAGGGTTTGATATGGGGATCGTATGAAAGCTTGAAATGTTCTCTAAATGAATTGATGCATACGAGTGTACCGTTATATCGATATATTTTTGAGATAATGGTACTTTTATACCAGTAGTAAAATATATTGTCTCACCATGACTTAATGATTTGGCACATTTTATATATCAATCGAAATGAGAAAATTGCCTTATATCATAACTTCAAGTACTTCAAAAACTAACTTTTTAACCAAAAATAGTGCTTTTCCAAAAAAAAAAAAAAAAAAAAAAAAAAAAAAAAAACTTAAAAAATTCGTTCTACCAACCTTGATTTATTCCCTATACAAATACTCAAGGAATAAATTTCCAAAAGTGTGATTTTATTGGAAAAAAATTTACTGAACTTATAATTTCGACTCATTGGAAGGTGCACATTTTCAACACTTTTCAATAATAAGTATTTTAGCTAGCAGTATCATTAAATATCCCTTGAACTTTTTAATATACGGAGCAAACAAAAGGGACCTTATAATTTTGCCGCGCATCTTATGTACTTGCAAGGTGTTGCTAAATTAATATTGTGTGTGTGTTTGGTTTTTTTTTTTTTTTTTTTTTTTTTTTTTTTGTTATAGAGTTCTTAAAGCGGAATTGGATACAATGAAAATCAAATGCAAAGTTGTCCAAGAAGAAAATCGAACTCTTAAACAAGCATCAGTTATCATTGTAAGTATTTTAATATTTTTGTTATTTTCCAAAAATGTTTAACTTAATAGTAATATTGCTTTATCAAATAAACTATTAAACTTTTTTTAACTATCAAAAAAAATATATATATATTATTTCAACAGCAAGCTAAAGCTGAACAAGAGGAGGAATATATTTCCAATACCCTATTGAAAAAAATTCAAGCTTTAAAAAAAGAGAAGGAAACACTAGCACATCACTATGAGCGGGAAGAAGAATGTTTAACTAATGATTTATCCAGAAAATTGGATCAGGTAATTTGTTTATCACAAATAATTATTTAAAAAGAATCTAACCAATTAAATTTTCCCATTAATGATAGCTACGTCAAGAAAAATGTAAATTAGAACAGACACTGGAACAAGAACAAGAGTGTTTAGTTAATAAATTAATGCGGAAAATCGAAAAGTTGCAAGCAGAAACCGACAACAAACAAACAAATCTTGAACAGTTAAGAAGAGAAATGGTTGAACTAGAAAATACTTTGGAACAGGAGCAGGAAGCATTGGTAAATAAATTGTGGAAACGTATGGATAAATTGGAAACAGAAAAACGTTTGCTTCAAATTAAACTTGATCAACCGGTATCGGATCCCACAACACCACGTGATATTACTAATGCTAACGGAGACACTGCCTCCAATTTAAGTTCACACATACAAACTTTAAGATCGGAAGTTATACGCCTAAGGGCTAATTTAGCAGCTGCCCAAAAAGAGACTACCAAGAAACTGCAACAATTTGCACAAGAGGAGAAGTCTATACGTGAAGAGAATGCACGGCTACAGCGCAAACTTAAGCAAGAAGTGGAAAGAAGAGAAGCATTATGTCGCCATTTGTCTGAATCAGAGTCGTCCTTGGAAATGGACGAAGAACGTTTTTATAATGAAAATATATTGGCAACAGGAGCACCTTTGACGGGTTCAGCATTAAACGCTCATCGTCAACGTACTATTAGTAGTCCAGTGTCACATAGCCCATCAAATAGCCGCCCTTTAAGTCCTGGCAATTCACAACAAAATCGCTGTTATGCTTGCGGACAAGTAGTTGTAAGTTTTTTTGCATTTGCAATCAATCAATGATGAAATTTAATTATTATTTTTCTTGCCTCTTTAGAATCGTCGTGCTAGTGAGCGATTTATTAAGCCAGCACTGCCTACACCCATGTTGGGTCTCAATACTTCAGCTCCAAATGTTTTGTCCGGTTCAACAGGAGCTGGGCCCACTGTTGTAGGTGGCTTATTCGCAAGTTCCTCAAATGTTACGGGGCCATCAACTAGTTTCCTCAATAGCTTGGGTAATGAACGTTTATCTTTTAATTCAGCTTCACTGTTAGGTTACAATGCTGCACCACCAGTTTTACCACCTACCAGTTCTTCCGCTCAATCCACAAATCCCTTAAGTTTCAATTTACAAAATACGTCCAATTCAAATATGAATGTCAGTGGTACAAATTCCGCTTTTACACCAACAAATCCAAGTGCTGGAACCACTAATACTTTTGCCCAACCGGCCAGTCCCATGGACACTTCAACTTGCAAAGACTAGGATGACAGATATTGAAGAAACTAAAAAACAACAAGTAAACTAAAATAAACAATTAATATTACTAAATAAACATTAAAGAATACCAGGAGCCTGTTAATGGTTGAGCTTTTTTAGGAAACACATCAAATTAAATACATATGTAATGAATAATATTCGACGGTGAGCAAATAATATTAAACAATAATAAAAAAGGAAAACAAAAGCGAAGAAAAAAACTTGATCATTATAATTGATAATCTTCTGTTCATGTGATGGCTTTTCTTTGTTTCTCAAAAATACTATCTATACCTTTTTGTTTTTTAATGTATGTATCATCGCAAATTAAAATTTTGTTCCAAGCTTAAATAAACATCTATTTTTTTATTATGAAATTTTAATTATTGATCAGGGTTACAATGAAAATATACCCTTTTATTGGTCATTGTTAAATGCAATTGTAAATTAAGGGAATGGCTTTTCCCCTATTATAAATTTTCAAACGCAAATAAAGCACTTTTTTCTGATTAATACTATCAAAAACTTTTAAAAATCAATAGATATTATGAAAAACAAAAGAAAAAAAATTAAAACCAAATTAAATTCTACCGAAATTAAAATATATATATATATATATATATATATATATATATATGTATAAATATATGTATATATGTGTAATATATATATATATATGTATATATGTATATATATATATATATATATATATATATATATATATATATATATATATATATATATATATATGTATATATATATATATATATATATATATATGTATATATATATATATATATATATATATATATATATATGTATATATATATATATATATATATATATGTATGTATATATATATATGTATGTCTATATATGTATGTATGTCTATATATGTATGTATGTATATATATATATGTATGTATATATATATATGTATGTATATATGTATATATATATATATATATATATATATATATATATATTTATATTTATATATATAAATTAAAAAAAAATAAATTAAATAAAAAATAAACTGCGAATTACTACTACCAACAATAAGTACTACAACAAAACATACTATAAGTAAATAAATATGTAGATATGCCGTTTTCTTTGTTCTTTGAAATTATAAACAAAACAGACAAACAAACGTCTTTACACTCTCATCGCCCCCATAAAAAAACTTTTATTTTTCTATAATATATAATGAATTATTTTTATTTTTTATAAGTATATAAGTCATTCAATGATTTTATATCTACACTATTATACATGTAACGTATTTTAATTCATTTACTCTAAATTTAAAAAATTGCATTTTATGTTTGTTATAAGATATTTTTTATTTTCGATTTAAAATGAAAAACGAAATTAAAAAAATGGGTAAACAAAGATTTATTTCGAAATTCTTTAAAAGAAAATAACTAATTTATCTCTATGCATAAAAAATATTAAACATTAACCATTTTTTCTCTTCATATACATAATTAATATATGAATATAAATATATTTATTTAATTTAACGTTAAAAATAAACTAAAAGTACGAATAATGATTGAGACATCATAACAAAATAAGATTAAATAAAGAATTTAAAATAACTATAAAAAGTGTTTGGATTAATACATAACTTGAGCTCCAGCCACATACAATAATTTTGCAACTGACAGCTGCAGTAAAATACATGTATATTGAACGCAACCAAATCAATACGCCAAACTTGTGCGTGAAGAAATTCAATGATGAAAAATGTTAAACTGGGTTAATATGTTTTCAACGTTGCGTTGCTGTCCTTTGAAGTTGAATAGAAAGTATTGTATGTGGTTGAGCCTTTAAAAGCTATATTCAGCTCACTTATGATCCTCACTTTGTAAAAAGAGCAAATCAAATTTTTTAATTACATACATGCAGTTTGTTGCTTATAAAAAGATATAAAACATAGTCATAGCAACTCCTTTTTTGGAATTTGTATAAGGCGGAATATTTATTAAAAATTGGCAACCCTATTTTAAAATTACTGTTACTTCGTCCCTAGAGGCATAGAGTACTCTATGACTAGGGATATATATTTTTTTAATATGACAAAATTTTAAAATGAATTTTGAAAAAAATTATGAAGAAAATTTTAGTTTTACTATATGAAAAGAGAAAAGATTTACATTACATATTATTCTTATTGGGAAAAACACATGGTAAGAATTTTAAGGATATAGAAATTGATCGGAAAATCAAAATATCATTTTTGATGCAAAGTGACTAATATTATTCAATATGATAAAAATAATATATTTGATCATATTTAATAATAAAATTTTGGATTACAAAAAAATTTAATTGGTGATAATCAGATTTACTTACGATCAATAAATATAGAGTAAATTCTAGTATTTAGACTGAATGAAAGGTATGTTAATATCAATAAACAAACGTATGTTTTAAGAAAACTTAAATTTTTTCTTTGTGGGCTTTGCTCGTTTAAACTTTGATCAAAAGTTCAATGTTTACGCTAGCAATGCCATATGAATAAACTACTAAAATTTTTTTATTATTATTATTTTTATTATTTTATTATTACTATTATTTTTATTATTTTATTATTATTATTTTTATTATTATTATTTTTCTTAATTAGAAAAATTGCTATATATCGTTAAAATAATCAATAATAATCTGAATTTACCAAAATTAACTGTTTGGATATGAGAATTCTGAAAAATGAAAATAATTATTGGTAATACGGTAAACTTTGACAGTGTGTCTTTATAAGTCGCGATATCATTTTCAAGTAAGCGGTATAATATAAAATATGAGTCCAACATTACTCATGGAGACTGATATCATTCCCACTTTTTATTATCAACTTCCAGGGAAAGGATATACAGCAAAATGAATCATATAAACTTTTGCGAAATCTTATTTTAATCCGAATGTTTTACTTTAATGATAAATCTGGCACTGTAATCTTTAAAAAATTACACCGAAAAAATAATATACATTACTTTAATCACGAATAAAAATGCAACTGAATTATATTCAAAATTATTTAAAAATCAATTGTGCTGGTAATCTTTATTTGTTCCAAAATTACTTTTTTTCATTCAAATGCCGTTATAAAAGGGCAGAAAATACTTTTTGAGTGTTTAACTAACTGTCATATTCTTTTGTAGATTTCAGCTTTGTCTTTAGACAATTTTACAAAAAAAAAAAAAAAAAAAAAAAAAAAAAATTAAAAAATAGACTGAAAATTGATAAAGTTTGTTAGAGCTCGCGGGAAAAACGTTTCCAAAAACACATCCGGTTTTACACGCGTTTACGTTGTTTTTTTTGAAACATTACATAGCGTCTACATTAGACAATTTTTTATCAAGACAAACGTCAGAATTAACCTTAATTTATGAAGGGTGGCAACAGTTGCGCAGAAACAACAATAAAGCTAAATCATGTATGGTTTTTATGTATGCAGTTTGACAGCTGTAATAACAAAATTAGTAATCGGCTGATTAACTGAGGTTACCTTGTATAGTTTTGCACTGATTTTGGCGTTTGTCTTGATAAAAATTTATCTAGTATAGACAATACGTTAAAAATGTTATAGGCCGGAACGAAATAAATATTTTAGAAGTGAAAAAATATTACTACCTTCAAAAAAATAAAAAAATAACCCAAAAATTTAATTTTTTATGTTTCAACTTCAACTTTTCGGAACGATATGTTTATATGATTCTTGCTCCAATATTATTTACAATTTTGTAATGAATCAAGTGAATATTAAAAAAAAAAAAAAAAAAAAATAGGACATAAATTAAGTACGTCAAGTTTAAAAATAAAAGAAACAGGTCAAAAATGAGAGAAAAATTTGTTTCGACTAAAATATATCTTAAGATAAAAGAGATATCCTACACATGTAAGGATATTTTTGTAAAGATTTATTCGGACTATCTATATACATATTTTTTAAATTCAAATCATCAATGCAATGATCCTTGCTTCTCTACATCAATTGGAAAACATCTTAGCTCTGGCCATTTCAAATTTTATTCAGACATCTTTAACGCGTGAGATGCCAATTTTCGATATATACAAAAATCGGCGGTTATTTTTACCGTCTGAAAAGCTGGTCGGCACAAAAATAGGTAAAATTACCATTTTTAGTACTTATGTACATACTTTTCTATTGCAACGCTGTGGTCTTTTATTTGATTAATCAAAAAGTGGAAAACAAAAAATCCTAAGAATAAATCATAATGTAATTATAAAATGGCCGCACATTTACGAAAACACCAATTGCCTGTATTTTGTTAGTGTAAAACCAGTGCACATAACGTGCTCGCGAATTCAAAATTTTTTTTTATACATGAATACGGGAATGCCAAAATTGTACTTATATGGAGTTCTAAGTACTAAAAAAATCAGCTGATTATGTGAGGTCACCTGTTTGAACTCCTTGGTAGAGTCTACACAAAAACATATGATATCTGTAAAAACCACAAATATAATCAGCTGCTTAACTACGGTCACCTTGTAGACTCGCTATGCTATGAACAAAAAATGAGAAAATGAAAAAAAGAGTAGATAAACGCGAAAGAAATTACATACGAATATGAAAACAATTTGACAGTTTCGCGCGGTATATGCATTAATAAATTATAAATCCGCTGGGCTTACGAGATTACTTTTTTTATTACACTATGAGAATAAAAGAAAAAGAGAAACAACAAAAATATTGGAAGAAATTCCGTTTGTTGATTCATTTTAGTGAAGTCTTTAGTGCAGTTTAAAAAAGACAAATTACGAAGTGAAAATATCTGTAAAAATAGAAAGATTACAAATTCTCATTTATAAAATAAAAAAAGATAACATTTTCTTTCTTAAAATAAAAGAAAGTATTTAAAACAAAAGAAAACAAACAAAATTTAATATAAATGGGGATGTAATTGAGCGGCGCGTGACCTCATTTAGAAACTTAAAAAATTTCACTTCACCTGCAAAAAAAAAATACGCACTTTTTATAAATCAACAACAAAATAGTGTAAAAATAAACAATATAAAATATGAAACCAGTGGAATCGAAATATCCATCAGAAAATATACCAACAATAAAATGTGATGACAAAGATACCTGCCAGAATAAAGAGAGCACAAATGCCAACAATGAAAACACTAGATACATGGAAAAGGAAAATACTGCTACTGCTGCTTCGCTCGATGTAAGCCTATGGCAGGTTGAGGATGTTGTGGAATGGGCTACAAAAGTTGTACAATTTTCACCGGCTGTCATTAAATGCCTTCAGTTGGAAGCCATAGATGGTCAAGTTTTATTAACCTTAACGGAAGAGGATATTCGAGATTTTCGCTATAGACTTAATTATAATTTACGATTTGGTGAATTGAAAAAACTATGGCAAAGTGTACATCATCTTCAGCAATGTAGACTGCACCAACATTTCAATAATCATCCATCTCATCATCTGCCAACAAACCATAATAAAAACTCAAGTAGTAGAAATAATCTTAGTATAAGAACTGTTGCAGCAACAGCAGATGGATCTCCTGTTCATCATAATCATAATCATTATCGTATTGCACCCACGTTGTCTGCTGCCCCCACTGCAATTGCCTTTAGTTGTGGTTGCAGCAGTAGAAGCTATGGTGGTGGTTCATTTCTAGATACTTGTACTTTCAATGACTGTGAAAGTTGTGCGCCCGAAATGTCATCTGTATCTGAAGGTTGTTCTGCTAACATTCCTCCCGAGTTCTTTAAAACTTCAATAAGCTTAGGTAAAATTTGTATATATATATTTTTTTCTTTTATTACAAATAGATTAGCTTATATTTTGGGGCTTGACGAATATTTAAAAGAGGTCAAGTTAATGCCATTTAAAGTATATAAAATTTCCAAAAAATTTTGTATATCCAAATTTATAGGTAAAATATTTTACATCTTAGATATATTACAGGCAATTCTGCCATAAATATTTTTGAATAACTTTTATATATAGGCATGATCACACTAGTTTGAAATACATTATTATTTATTTAATTATATAAATTTTGTTTATAAACAAATGCTGTGCAATTTTAAGTAATCTCAAGTCCAAGGTCATTATTCATTTATTGTTCTTAATCATAATTCAATATGTATTTGTAAAATGAAAATAACTGATATTTTGTTTTATAATATACAAATACATATATTTCTTAATTTTAATTAATAAAACTGTATTTAATTTATGCTATCTTTTCGATCTAATAATTAATCTTCATATTCACTTCATACAAACATATTGTATGTGAAATGATAATTTGTTTACATCTTCCGTTATCAATTGTTTATTACTATTATTATTATTTTTTTTTTTTTTTTGTAATTTATTTATGTATTACATGCACACATGGAAAATTATTTGTATATTTTGGAAAAAATAAATAAATAAAACCCGTCAACAAAGAAAATTGGCTAAAAGTGTAGACTTATAATTTTAAGTTTTAATTAAAATTGTTACTCATTTTACACATACGGCTAATTTGTTATAGTACATATTACAGATTAAAATAGATACGAAGCTCCGTTGTCAAAAACCTAAGTCGGTTGCCAAAAAAACTTTAGTATAACAATGTGTTAATAAAAACTTCCTTGAAAACTAAAATAATTCTATAAATTAAATTATATATGTCTACATTAGGGTGGCCCCGATTGTATGAAGAAGAAATAAGGTATCAATGTTCGTAGCTCAAATGAACATTTTTTATTTTTATCTTTATTCAATGTATACTTAAATACTTTATTTTAATACACCTTTTTTCAAAATTCTCATCCTAGATTTGTCCTTTCGTGGACTGGAACTAAATAAAAAAAATGTAAATTTTTCGTTTTTTTAGATTCTTTCATATTTCTTCCAAAGGAATAATATGAAAATTTGGAATCATAAGAATGTAGGGGCATTTAATGACATACGCATATTATTATGAGCTTTTTAATGATATAAAATACTTTATAAGATTTCTTATTATGAATCATACTCTGTGTGTTACTTAGCATAAATTTGCAGGTATTTAAATTAAAATATTATATATCATTAAAAAGCTTATAATAAAAAAATAAAAATAAGCGTACTGTTTAAGTTCATCTTATGTAAAAAATATTCAAAGGAATGTATGTTTCGAAAAAACCGTGTAAAATTAGAATAAGTTGGAATTTAAAAGGAAAAAATTGCTAGAGGATTATATTGTGTTATTCTGGTCTAATTTTTCATATATTTATATGTAAAAAATTCAAAAATCTAAACATTTATTTTTTGAAAAATTGCAAAGTTTCAGCACATTTGTGCTGTTCCGAAATTTTAGTTATGTTATGAAATGTGCACCCCAGAGACTGATGTCACGATACTAAATTTTAGATTGTTCCTTTAGCGGATATATGAAAAAATCTAAATAACACGAAAAATAAACATTTTTTCATTTTGTTCTAGCTCAAGTAAGAATTATGCTATATCAAATATTTTCAGGAATGGTATCTTAAAACAGCAAATTTTCATTTGAGCTGGGAGCATCGATAGCTTTTACTTTTTGAGGCCACAGCACTGTTCATTATAGTATCAGAATTATAACAACGTTGCTACACAGTAACTGATAACCCGTCATATGATAATTGTGATTTACGTACATTCTCATGACTTCATATTTACATTTATTTCAGTACAAACATTTTCGACTTATTTTTATTTATTATGTTTATTTATTTATTATTTTAATCGCTGGTATTGATCTAAAAACTTGACAATTATTTTATATTATTTTTCCCTTATTCGGATCTTAATACGCATTGCTTGATGTCTTCAGCTATAGAATAGTTTAACAAAAAGGATATTAAATAATTATAAATAAAATAAATAATAATATCGTACAAGTTAGTTAAGCGTTCTAATGACTATTATTAAAGTATTTTTAAGATACTTTTCAAAACTGATGCCATATACAATTTTTAAAACGCAATCAATTTAATTATAAATTATTTATAATTTTGATTTTCTAAATATAAAGAACCTTGTTTATTTATAACAAATAATACATGATTTACTTACATATGTATGTAAATTTTCTTTTTTTATTATTTGATTTTTTCCAATTTTTATTCACAATTGTTTCATTGTATCTATCAATTTATTTTTCTATTATTTTTTTTTCTTGTCTTTAAGTACTTTTAACGGAATACTTGTCTTTAATGTTGTTACTATTAGAAGGAAATTACATACATGTATATGTATATAAATATTTTCAATTTACCAAACGTTTTATTTCGTAATTAAATTTGTTTATTTGTTTAGTACATTACTACTCAAATGACCTTTATCTACGTATGCATATAAATAAATTAGTTCTTGTTTGTATAAACGCATATGGGAACACTTAATACATATTATGTGGGTAAAAATAAACAAACAAACGGTTTAAGACAATTTGTGTATCTGAGTACATATTTTTTATTATGCTTCAGATTTGTGTTTTGTTTGTTTTAGTTTAAATGAATATGTAAATAAATGTTTGGAAAAATTTAACAAGTTTTTAGAAATTTAGATATTTGAAAGTTATATTGTTTTAATAAGAAAATTTTGTTTAATTATTTATTTTGTATTTTTTTTATTAAATTTATTCAGGTTATTCTTTTGTTGTAACATGGATAACTTCATTTGTAATGGTTATTGTACATGAGAGAGTGCCTGATATGAAACGTTATCCACCATTACCCGATATATTCCTGGATAATGTACCACACATCCCGTGGGCATTCCATATGTGTGAAATAACCGGTACGTTGTTGTTTAGTATTTGGGCTTGTGTCTGTATATTCCATAGATATCGAATGGTTTTGCTAAGAAGATTTTTTGCACTGGCTGGTACAGTGTTTCTATTGCGTTGTGTGACAATGTTAATAACATCCTTAAGTGTACCGGGAACACATTTACAATGTAATCAAAATGATTATGCTATCGATGATACAGGGTAAGTTCATTATTTAAACTTTAATATTATTATATACGTTTTATATCAATTTCTTATTTCTATTTTACTTTCCTCTTATTAGTTTGACGTTATCCGAAGCTTTGTATTTAAGAATCTCGAGAGCCTATACAATCTGGAGTGGTTTGGGTATGTCCATACAAGGTGTACGCACATGTGGTGATTATATGTTTAGTGGTCATACGGTGGCCTTAACTTTGTTGAATTTTTTTATAACCGAATGTAAGTACATATTACATTTTCATTCACTTTAAAATCGTCGAAATTGGTTCTTAAATTTCTGAGTTTTGAGGAAAAGGCTAAAAGGTCTATTTTTTTAACTCCCAGATAAGCTATAAAGGTTATTTCAAGGATGGCAAATCTAGAACTTTACTAAAAAACCCTGGTTTTTATAAAAATAATTTTATATGTTTTTTTTTGTAAAAAAAAATCCCATAAAACCATATTTTCACAAAAAAAGAAAAAAAATATTTTTGTAAAAAAATCAATAAAAAACCGGGTTTCACTTAAAATCAAAATTTTCCAAAATTAGGGTGGCCTCAAAATGAAAGCCATCGATGTTCTCGGCTCAAATGAAACAATTTGTTCCTTTTTTTCTGTATGAGGAGAACTTAAACAACTTTGGTATGAAACTTGTATATTATTTTTATTAGTACACTGCCTGCCACTTGAACAAGAAATCACATTTTTTTAACTTTAATTAAGTATTTCTCCTAAACTAAAGTTCAGAAAAAAATAATTTTTTGCGCAACCAAATTTCAAAGTATTGTCTTTAGTTTCCCGAAGAAATAAAAAATATACATATTTTGTTATACTAAATTATGCATTTATTTAAAGACATGTATTTCTGTGGTACTTTTTCGTGTATCACTGTCTGTCAGCATTCATATTTTTTGAAAAAAATTAATCTCAATTTTCGTCCTCTCTTTATTTTATTTCTGGCATTCCTTTTCTGATAAAAGATAAAATTTAAAGAATGTGTGACATTTCACCTAAAATTCCTTTCATTTTGTTTGCAATCTTACAGTCTGTAAATCTACTTTTTCTTCGGTTATCAGGATTCTTTTCGGTGATCGTGAACTCTTTGTATCTTTTTATGACTCAATAACCTGTATTTCCTGACTCACCTATGTTCCTAGCAAGTGTTTTATATGTTCTACATGTATTTTGATAATAAACTTGAATTATGTGTTCGAACGAATTTTGTTCAATTTTCATTTTAAGAAAAACTAATTATTTTATTATAACAAAATTTTGATAATTTTACTTTAGTTTTGCTACACGTGAAGGTGCCTTTAAATATGCAGTTACGAGCTAATAAATAGGCTCACTTCGTAAGTCCTTATAAATTTATTCTCAAAAAATTAAATACGAAGATCTCGAAGATATACTTAAAATTTAAAGTGTTAATATTTGTCGAGTAAATAAATAAGTTCATTTGAAAAAAAATTGTTATACTAACTCAAAAATCGTTAATAGAAGAAATATTTAGCAATATTTAGTTAAAAATCCTTTGTGTTACATAGCTCACAATAACACTGGGGAACAGTCATTGTGCGGCCTGGAGCTAATTTACTAATTTGAGGTCGCTGATTTCAAATCAAATCTCCATTTTTCTGTATCAGCTTGACTTTTCGAGATATACCGTTATGTCCAAAATTAAGGCACTTTCACTACATATATTGAAAACGGTTCACCATATTCAGTTAAAAAAAATCCGAAACTCGGCAACAATATTATCTTTAAGCCGTGCTTACATTGTTTTTAAATTTGTCCAGTAGTTTCAGAGTTATTGTTGAAAAAATAAAAATTAAAAATGTTTGTTCTTTAAAAATTCATAAAAAAATAAAAATGCGACAAAAATTACAGTTTTGGTCTAAAAACATTTAGCTAAACATATTTCGAATGAAATGAGCTTTTTCATTGCAATCGGTGCACAACTTTTTATTTTATTCACAATTTACTCAGAAAACTGAAAAAATTAAAATTGCGATTTCCATAAAAAAAATATTTTTTAATGTGTATGTTGGAACAAAATTGAACTTTTTCTGTGTTGACTGGAACTTTATAGCATTTTTTTACTACTCCATTTTTTGTCTAACAGCTCGACCGATATAAAAATAAAAAAGATACATCCAAAATACAACATCCAATAATTAAAACAAAAATTACAAAAAACTTTTTCTGTAAGCTTTTTTGTCATGGTCATGGTCATGTGCCGATCCCATCGACCTTGGTATCTTTCTTCCATTATCCTGATGTACTAGTGGAACCGTTCTTGTTCCTCACTGTAATCGCCCAGATTGTCCGGGAATGTGTCCAAATGGCTATGCAAAAAATGCAAATTAATGCTCATATTAACTCCTAATGTGTATAAAATTATGAAGCATTTTAGCAACCAATTCTGCATAGGCTGGTGCTTTATGATTCCCTAAAAAAATTTTTGACTACTAAAACAAAGCTTAACCATGCTTCAGATTCAATTTGTGTCATATGGTTTACAAATACAGTATCTTTTATAAGAGTTCGGATTTTCTGTCCATCGAAGATGCGTGCTTTTAATTTTTCCATACTCAGGGCTGGAAATTTTTGACATACATATTTAAAACAGTCGACAGTCTTATCAAGAGCTTTGATGATTTGATGATTAGCCCAAGCTTGATGTGAAGTGGCGGAAGAAGGATTTTCGCTCGGCTTAGCAGTGGTTCATGAAACGCGTTTGATCTTCGGGAAGGCCCACACAATTTAAGAGTCCAGAAACATTGTTACAAAATACAATTGTATCTTCTTCGGTAAAGTAAGGAAGAAGGTCTTGTTCTCTGGTCCTAAGGGATGTAACGGTAACACCAGGTTGAAGACAGAGTTTTTTTTATTTTAATCTCGAAGCAAGAATTCCGGCTGATTTTTTTGATAAATTCAAATCACGACTTGGTTCATTGAGTTCCCCTTGAGAAAATCCCTGTTTTGTAGAACTACTTTCTTCGAACTCACTTTCACTGCTGTCCTCTAACATTTCAACATCATCATAGTTTGCAGTAGATGGTTTAGAAAAAACTGGAATTGGCAAATCATCACTGTGCAATACTGGGGGTTTAGCCGATTCCACATTTGGATAAACCCAAGTACGTTTTCTATTCCGGTTGAAACCTTTTACGTTCACTGCACAAAAATAGCAGTAATTTAAGTGATTAGTAGGCTTAGTCATCATCGGTACTCCAAATTAAAGCCCTTTACGGCTTCCTTAACTCCAGTATCGCAAAAATTCTACACAAGTCTTACAAACGATATTGGGTACCCAATATTTATTCTTTTGTGCAAACTTTCTCCGTAGGTTTTTATCACAACCTCCGTGATCTTTTTTCTTTGTTTTTGTATACAAAATTTTCCTCATATATAACAAAAATTGTTGAGGTTCGTAACGAACTCATATTTTTCAAGACAAAAAGCACTTCCAACATACGGAATCTAGGATTCAACTGAACAGTTAATTTAATTGAATTCAATATATTGCAAAAAAAAAGTTATAAATATATATTTATGACTGTTTTGACAATAAGAGGAATTTAGGCAAAACAGAGGTGAAAAACTTAGTAAACTAAAAAAACATTTTTCATTCAGGTGTTTTGAGCATAAAAAATTATTTTAAACGCTCAGGTCAAAAACTTTATTCTTAAACATAAAAACTCAGTTAAATGCTCAGGTCATAAAACTTTATTTTTTTTTTTTAATGAACTCAATTCGTAACTTTTTCATTAAGGTTAAATAGCAATCCACAGGTAATAAAAAGCACAGGTCATATAAATTTTTTGGGTAATATTTTTACTATTAGGTCATAAATTGTAAGTGTGTACATATATATATATATATACAACATAAAAAAATTTAAATTTTGTTTTAACATACTCATTAAAAAATGTTTTTTTTTTTTTTAAGGAAATCGCGATTTTTATTTTTTCAGTTTTCGCAATAAATTGTGAATAAAATCAAAAGTTGTGCACCGATTGCAATGAAATAAAGCTCATTTCATTCGAAATATGTTTAGCTAAATGTTTTTAGATCAAAACTATGATTTTTGTTTTTTTTTTTGAATTTTTTAAGATTTTTTTTTTTATTGTAAACTGCTGGACAAATTTAAAAACAACCTAAGCAAGGCTTAAAGATAATATTGTTGCCGAGTTTAGGATATTTTTTTAACTGAATATAGTGAACCGTTTTCAAGTTATTCCAATATATGTAGTGAAAGTGCCTTAATTTTGGACATAACGGTATATCTCGAAAAATCGAGCTGATAGAAAAAAATGGAGATTTGATTTAAAATCAGCGACCACAAATTAGTAAAATTTGCAATAAAGTTCGAGGCCGCACAAAAAAAGTTCAATTTTGTTCCTTTGTGTAATCTATGAGTCATACAATTAACCAATGCCTTATAAATTTTTGATGAAATCTATGCAATGGATAAGTAGGCCACTCCCTGAAGTAAAGTTTCCCATTTTAGATTAATTTTTACTACCGCAGAGGTATACTTAGTGTCATTAACTCTCTGATATCGCGACTTCAGAGGCATTTTTACATTCCCCATATGGTTGCATTGCATTGTTAAGAATATAGGGAAACAGATATCGATCCATATTTTCCTTGATTCTCAAAATTGAACCATCGGTGCATATTGTATTTCAGAAAACGATATTAGCTGTATTTTGTTGCTGCTTTTGTTACTGCTGAGAGATACTGCCGATGAACCCTCTTGTGCGTGTGTGATTAATGAATATGTTACACATTTATCAATCAAGATTTTAGTTTTATGAAAAAAAAAAAAAAAATTTATTGAAAACAAAAAAGTTTTTTATATTTTAATTTGAAATGAAAAACAAAAAATTTCATAAATGATAGAAAAAAGTAATCAAATTCATTCGTCTGCAGTATGAGTTCATTTTAAAATCAAAACGATTTATATTTTTCATTCTGCATTATCGGTGTGACGCACACATTCAAAAGCTCTTTCAATTTTACTAATGCATACATACTTATTGCATGAGCTTATGCTGTATGTGTCTGTGGGGTGTTTTAGCAACAAAACAAAGCTATAGACAATACGTTATGATATCGAAATTTCGAAATATTTGTTTCCAATAAAATAAAAAACATAAATATTTGGAAAAAACTTCAAAATAAAAATATAAAAAATAAAAAAAAAATATTAACAAATAAAAACAAGATGAAAACCAAATACATGGAAATTGTTAGTTAACAGATTTTTAATGGTAAAACCAAACTTTTTAGGTACGTAATTGGAAAAGTATCTCCCTTAGGAAAAATATGCTTGCAAATATTATTATTGATATTTGCATAAAAGTATGTTATGTATGATGATTTTTATATGTTTTATATTTATTTACGATTTTTTCTTATTTAGCTGATTATGGTTCTTTAATACATTTGCTAAATTTAAATACAAAAACAAAAAAAAAAAACAATTTTGGTATTAAATAGCATTCAGAACAAAATGTGGTGTATGACGATCTACTGTCGCTATCTCTGGAAATTACGAGATACCGAAAACGAATGATATCACGATTTTTTGGAAAAACGATATCATAAGAAAAGGCACACTCTTGTCCGTAAAAACTATCGTTTTCGATTCAAAAATGATTATAATATGTAAAAATTTGTATCACCTAATTAATATCCCTTCGATATTGTTATAATATCGTTTATATATAAACAATAAACAAGTTTATAAAACTTATATGAGTAATTTCAAAAAATGTTGAAACTTTGAAACCGACTTAATAAACCAAACGATATTATAACGATATCATCTAGGTGATAAAAATTATCATTAGTGACAATCGTTTTCGAATCTAAAACTATAGTTTTTACGTACTAAAGTGTACCTTTCCTTATGATATCCTTTTTACACAAAATTATGATATCGTTTTGAGATCGTAATTTCCAAAAATAACGATAGTAAGATCGTCATTTTCCACATTTTTTTCTGAATGCTATTATTTTATAAAATAAGAAAAAAATCCTAAATTTTCTTTTACGGATTATATTGCATGTATGAAGTTTGTTCTCAATTTTATTCAGCCTGAAAATTCAATCACAAATAAAGCAAAAGAAAATATAAGAAATTTAAAACAAAACTTAAAATACAAAAAATAATATTTTAAATTCGAAACACAAAATGTTTGTGAACAATTGTTTTATAACACAATTTTAACAAAAACAAACAAATGTCCATAAATATCTTGTGTTTAGATGCCAATTTGGTCAAATATACTTATGGAACGTCCAAAAAGTCTTCTGGAGTTTTGCCTTTCAGAAAGCATTTCAAATTACAAATGCAAATTTGTTTATATTTTTTCATACGTATTTTTATTTTTTCTTTTTCTTTAGTTTTCATATTTCAGTTTTTTGACTTAACAAGAATTTAAATTGAAAACTCTCTCTACTGATTCTACCTTCTGTTATTATATTATTATTGGAAACAAATATTTCGAAATTTCGATATCATAATAATATCGTTTTCGCTATAATATCATTCTGTGACTTATTAGGGACTTTATGTGTTGTACTTCTAAAGTTTGTTTTAAACACCGGAAAACTGTTGACGCATTTTGGTAGACCTTACAAAATAACTAAAAAATCTAAAATTTTAGATCATTCACCTAAAATCTCAAGGAAATACAGCTTTTAAACCTAAAAAAATATAAAAAATTGATTTGAAACTTTCTAGGATTTTTTGATTTATTTCAGCTTTACACTGACAATTTACGCCGTGAGACAACACTTTGGAAATTCATATGTTGTCTAGCAAGTAACTGCTTAACTATCTGGTGAAAAGTTATGCGCTGATAAAAAATGAACCAAAAATTTACGATTTTTAATATTTTGCAGTTTGTTTGATAGAAAATTTACTCGCATTAGAGAACAAAATTTTAAAGACGAAGTGATTCTCTATAGTTTGAGGTATATCTCGTTAATGTTAGGAAAGCAGGCATGGGATACCATCATCACAAATATTTACATAATTGGCGTAAATGTTTGTAAAATATATGTTTTTCGCTACAAACAAATACCGTTTTTATAGAAATTGCTCAAAATATTGCGTAAACGGCATTTTTGTAATAAATGACTCATCCTAGTCATTTCGCTTGCCTACAACTACCGTGAAGTATAAATTGTCAATATTAGTGTCTAATGAAAGCATTTTACTTGCTTAATACTAAAATTAAGGGGGCGTCAAAATATTTTAAGGTCTTATAAATGTATGGACCGAAAAAGATGTTCTTAACCCCAAAAATCAGCGCCATTTATTTCGCATTATAGTTCGAATTTTAAAATAATAAAAACTTTTTTCAGTTTAAAACTTACCACTAAATAATTTCACTTAATAAAACTAAAATTGCGCTTTTTTAAGGAATATTATAATAAGTAGTAAGATTTAAACATTTATAAATTTCAAAACAGTTCTAATATTCATTTTATTTTTTTTTAGCAAAATATCTCAAAGTATGTATATTATTACCCATAATTTTTTAAGATTTTTAACCAATAACAATTTTTTGCTATTTATGTAATAATGCAACTTAACTTTCTACACTATATCAAGTCTAAGGAATAAGAATTTCGCAGAATTTTATTTGCGATATAAGTTTTTGTTTCCATTAAATATACGAAATTATGCACTTACAAATCAATACATGCGGTTCTGGGAAAAACATACATTTGCATAAAAACCCTCATTAGTTTTATATCATTAAAAAGCTTATATAAGCGTATTTTGATACCAAAGCCGTTTAAGTTCTTATATCTGTCTATTGTGACCTTAGTTTTATGTACGAAAAACAATGGCGTAATGGTTTTATTTGTTTCTATCTTCTTTTTTCAGATACTCCACGTAACTTGTACTTTTTGCACACTTTAAGCTGGCTATTAAACATGTTTGGTATTTTCTTTATCCTAGCGGCCCATGAACATTATTCTATTGATGTCTTTGTAGCCTTTTATATAACATCTCGTTTGTTTTTGTACTATCATACATTGGCCAATAATCAAGCATTAATGCAACGTGACTCTAATCGTACTCGCATTTGGTTTCCCATGTTTAGCTACTTTGAAAGTTCCGTCGATGGTATTATACCCAATGAGTTTGATACGGTCGGTGAAATTATCGATCAACTAACACATTTGATAATCGAATTAAAAGATAGCGTAATGCTAACGGCGCATCGTTTTTGGTTAGAAGCACCTAATTTAAACATGTCCTCGAGTAATGTTTTTTTCGTACCCAAAGAAGTTTTAAAAGCAAAACAATGTAATGCAGCTACATCGACATCAGTTACAGCCACTAATACACCAACTGCAACTAAAGCTGATTTCTGGCATAATGAAATGACAAATACCCTAACGAATTCCACATCAATACTAGCTAATTCAACACCAACATCATCAAAAGATATTATTTCTAATAACATTGAAACAACCATATCAACTAATAGGCCTGGCAACGATAGTAATTTTAATAATAGTATTAAGAATATTTCAACAAATAATAATACACAAAACAATGAGAATTCTTTAAAGAAAACTATTTAACCCAGTTGCCAAAAAGGGCTTTTAAACAAAAAAGAAAACTAACGCAAAATTCAAAATTCATATATTTTATACTTTTTCAAGTGTTGATTCATAAAAAATTTAAAGCTACCAAAGATTGTAGTGTTGTATAAATAACGAATTCATAAATTCATTTCATCATTTATTCATCAATCAGTTGTGGTTATTAAGCTTGGCTTTCTTAATATTAACAACAACATTCCATAATAAATAGAAAAACTTGAAATAAATTAAAAAAAGAAGCTATATAACGATATTTGTTCTATCCCTTCCACAATTGTTTTACAAGTATTCCTTGCTTTTTGATTTTTTTTTTTTTTTAATTTATACGTACATGAATAATTTTTTGTTTTTTTTCAAATTTAATGAACTTTTAAAAAATTTTAATTATTTTTTTTCTTTTGATTAATCTTTTTAGTTTGACTAAAATTTAGTTTTAAAAAATTACATTGTACATTCTATCTAAATTTTTTTATTCTGTAATATTAATAGAGTATTATGAAATTAAAATAATATATAAAAAGCACAATTAGAAATGAATTAGTAAATATGTAATACCAACCACTAGTTTAAAATAATTCATTTTGTATAGAATTATAGAATTTTAAATTCTTTTATTAAGTTACATACATGCATATTTTCATCTTACATACAGATTTTCATTTAATGTATTTCTTGAATTTTTCTTTCCTATTAGTTATTACTATTAAACTTTTTCGAAATCGAAGATTTATTGTATCTTTTTATTATTTTCTTCATTGCATTTTATTATTGAATAATTTATTGATAATATTAATAAAAATCAAAACGCATTTGTATTGAAAATTGTATATTCTAGTAACAATATATATATATATATATATATATATATATATATATATATATATATATATATATATATATATATATATATATATATAGATATATATAGATAGATAGATAGATATATAGAAATAAAGAAATTTTATATTTGAATTTGATTCTGAAAAATACTAAACATTTTTTGTGATTTCAAAAAAAGTAAAAGCATTACTCTTCATAAGAAAGAAAATTATTAAAAGTTGTCTGTTTCTCCGTATGTTAACTTTCTGAAGTCGCAATTCTCAAATAGGTTAAATTTTAAGCTATCTCAAAAATCTTAGTCGTTAGTACCTATGTCTTTCATTTTTCATAATTAATTATAAATTTCGCAAATAAATAAATTATTGAAAAAACCCAAGGGCAGAAAATCGGATTTTAGGTGACAAATCATATTTTTAGTGAAAAATTGGAGTTTTACTAAAAAATTTAGTGAAAAATGCAAAAATATATAAATATATGTATATTGTTGTTTTTTTTTTTTTTTTTGCTTTTATTAAAGCAAACGTTGCTTGTGGAACAATATATGTATTATTTTTTTTAGTATAATCATGGCGAAATGAAACAGGTGACATTCATAAATTTATATTTTTTTTTATACATGGAGTTTGACACTTCAGCGGGTAACCAAAAATTGTGCTTACATAAAGTTTGACAGTTCGAAGTACTAAAGAATTCGCCTTGGTATAAATATGAAAATATTAAGGCATACTGTTTTTTTAATAGTTGTTCTTAAAGTGCTGATGGATGTAAATTATTCTGCTCAGTTTTACCAAAAAATCCGTATTTTTCCAATCCAATTTTTTTTTATTTTTTCGAGAATTCGGAACGAAAAGTTAAAAATAAAAAATGAAATACCAGGAATTCAGAATAAAATGGGAAGAAAATTCTGTTAATAGTACATCCTCAAAATATGCTTTAATTATATGAAATAAAACACTGCATTACCGCTTTTAAATTGATACACCATTATCAAAATTTTTCACTAATTTGAGTAGTTATACCATACTATTATAATAAATAGTTAAATGAAAAATATGAAAAATATTATATAAATTCCTTAAAATTCTGCAAATTAATTAAAAAAGAATACAACATTATTTCCGTTATACAAAAATATTTTAATATTTGATTTCAATTTTTGTTGCTTACAAAATGTTTAATAAATATTGCTTATAAATATTTGCGTGTTGAGTTAAATTCCTGTTTCAAATTGCAAAATAAATTATAAAACTAATTCAAACTAAAATCTATTTAGAACTAAGATTATTATACTGAATATTTTCCCTATCATTATAAATAATCTAATAATTAGAATTATATAGTTCATAAATAATTTGCTCAGAAAAAAAAACACCTAGGTTAATATGTAATCAGTTAATAGAGAAAAATTTTATAATTTTTTTTCTCGTCATTTTTTTTGTTAGCTTATAAAACTAAATGATATTTAAATGAATATGTTTACAGTCAATGTTAATATGATGATAATGTATGAGGGCGCATATTTTACAATTTCCTAATGGTCTTGATGGTGATTTAAATGATCATGTGTGAGGATGTGTAAAATTATGCAATACTAGTTTTAATTGGTTATGGGTAATTCTTAGTTGGACATTGAGGTTGTCATCTGAAACTTATGCCACACTTTTTACTTATTTGTGGCGTATGTATGGACGCAATTGATAGCAATAGGGGCACATCATTTTCCGAAAGATTCAGTGCCGTTGTTACGGCACTCAAAGAACAAAAATCTGTTTCTAATAGAAATGCAGCCAATGTCTCAGAGTGCAAATAGATTTCTTGCAATTTAGATTCCATAAAAGATAAGCACTAAAATGAAATATAAAATATTTTACTTAAAAAATATCACAAGGAAAAATGTTTAATATTGCTAAATCCTACCTCATAAGCAGATATACCAGCATTATGCATGGCCTGTACTGTTTCCAGCATTGTTGAGACCAATTGGGACATGCCTACGGGAGCACTTTGACCGCCGGCATAGGGAAAATGTTGAGATTGTGAAGACAATAGCTTGACATCCCAATTTTCCATATCGGCTATGATGGCAATGTTTTCAGCTGGCAGTGATATTAGAGAGGCAGAATGTGCGGCAAGCGCTAGATCTTCGCGTAAATTCATCTCCCATTTCTTAGGTGACGCAAGAGTTCCCTTAAAAAGGAAAATAAAACTTTAAATAAATTTTGTGCTGATATATAGAATAAAAGTATGTATGAACTTACCTGTAATACCATATCTGGTATGTAGTGATCATTAACACTTAAAAATAATGAGGGCACAAAGCCGACCGGCAACTTCATATCGCCTGGTGATTCATCTTCCTGTGGCAATTCTTTGATGCCCGGTATGGGCAATTTTAATAGATGCATTGCCTCATTAACGGCAGCACATTTGGCTGCCACCGATGATATGGAACCACGCTGAGATAATAGTTTCTTTTGATTCGTATTGAATTGTTTCTTGCGACCTTGTTTGGGTGATGTTACTAAATTCGATGACTCATTCGATCCTTCGACATTATCTTGATGACAGCCACAACCACTGTCAATTGAATCCTTATTGTTTACATTATCGCTTGAATCATCCTGGCCGCCTCCATGAGAAGTCGATGATATTAGAGTTTGTACCGAAGTCTGTGAACTGACCGCGGGAATAGAGGATGTTGATGCCGGGGCTGTTGTGTTGGCATTTATATTCACACTGGTATTTGTAAAACTGTGCATTTCATCTGTTTCAAATTCTAGTTCCGTGGCATTGGAGGGTGTTTGGTAAGCATTCAATAGACCATTGCAAACCATACAGCTGTTATTTATTGTTGCTGTCACATTTGTTTGCGGGAATGTATTTTTGTTGGCTGCAGCTGTTATTGGTGTTTTATCGATATTTGTCGGGGATATAAAACCACTCCCTCCGCCACTACTTTGTAATTCGAGTTTTGAACATTTATCCATTAGCAAATCATAATTGGACATAAGCAAATTCTTACTTTTCATGTAATTGGTTACAATTTGCGGATATTGTTCAAAATTGAACTTAACTCCTGAGTGCTTTTTGCTTAGTTGTTGCGAGCTGGTTACTGAATTATGCATGCGTTGATGCAAGGGACACAACAACTGATTTTTACTCGAGTCTTGCGTTATCAAGGACGATGTTGACGACGTTTCATTCAATTCTGTTTGTGTCAAATCTTCAGTGCTTTTTTTAATATTTACTAATGGCTCATTGTCGCCTAAAACAAAGACTACTCCACCGCCACCTCCGTCTGATTTTTGCCCCTTGGTCATGGAAATACCATGATCACGTTCGATATTTTTTTGACACAACTCAAAGTGAATTCTTTCTTCTACACAGAGGTTCTCCTTGACAGGTTCAATGCCCCAAGTCATACGTTCACTTTTACCCATACTGTTTTGTGTAATGAGATCCGATAAAGAGAGCTGTTGAGATTTGTTCTGCTGCTGTTGTTGCAGCTGCTTCTGCACCAAGTGTTGATCTTGATGTTTTTTACTGAAACACTGTTGTATTTTGTTTAGATCGTTTAAACTTAAACCTTCTTTAACGGTAGAAGAAGCCATGCCCCAAAAGAATGGTTTCTTTTTTGTTAAATTTTTATTATCTTGACGTTTCGATGTGGTAGTGCAAGATTCATTAGGTAATGATTCTATTTCAATAGCCTCCATGACACCATCTTCGTCTAGATGTGCATCCTCAACATTCAGTTCGATATTATCGGGGGTGGTCAAAGTCAAACGTATACGTCCTTCGCCTTGACGATTACCATTGATTTCTTTTTGTTTGGTTTGTTGATATTGCTGTATGGAGTTTTTTTCTATGCCAGTATCCATCAAATAATTACCAATACGTAACTCTTGTTGTACAAAACGTGAATCTCTAAATGCCAATACTGTCGGAATTTCATTCATCTTATAAGTCCTAATTGCTTCATCAGTCAGTTGATTATCATATTCATCATATTCTTCATTTTTATATTCTTCTTCATCTCTTTCTAACATTTCATCGCAATTACTACCAGCTATGGAGCTTAGATTTTGTTTACATGTAGGTGTCCTTTGTAAAATTCCCTCTGATCTATTTTGCAATAACGACGATGACATTTTTCTACTATATAGGGACGATTTTTTTACATGTTCATTTTTCTTCTGTGCCACAATATCGTTTAATCTTTCTTTGTTGAAATCTTCCTTCTTCGAGGATCTCCGCACTTCGCCACATCGTATAAAATATGTGAGTACATTTAACAGTCTTTCAATGGATAATTTTTCGGTACCGTAGATAACGGTGCGCGTCAGTTTAGAGGGTAAACCAATGGCACCAAATAAATCACCCAATTGGGCCCACAAAGCATTGTAGGGATGTTTCTGTGATACTTTAAGAAGTTTAGCTCTTTGTTCGATGGCGGCTGTAGAAGATGAAGAATTGAAGGGTGAAACTGTGGGTACCCATCCCAAATGATGCGTTAGTATAGCCGTTAGCATAGTACTAACAAAACTGCAAATACATATATAAAAATAAAAATAAGGATAATGTTTTCGTTTTACTAAATTGAATAATTTCAACTTACAAATTAGTATCTTTGGTATCGGCAAATGACAACAGCCAACACAATTCCTTTATAAAACGCTCCGCCACATTTTTCGAGTATTTACTGCCACTGGTAGTAATGCTTAACCATACCGGACATTTAATTCGAGGTGCAGTGAATAAATCCAAAAACCATTGTTGAGTATCTTGCCAAATTTGAAACATTATTTGCAAAAACTGACTATGATGTATGTAAGCTCTCTCAGTGCTGGCCCTTAGACGGCTCAACATACTCTCCACCAAAGCTATATGCTCGCTGAAAAATAATTCCATTTCCTCTTCAAACGACTCACTCATTGTTATACATACTGCCAGTCCTAAGCGGGCTCTTCTTGAGTTCGATTTCATATTATGGCCATTTTCCCGCCTCTTACCCATTTCGGGATTACTACGAGATTCACTAGGACAATAGTTGGCTCGAGGATTATTAACAGCCAAATTCATACCTTCACTGCCACCATGAGTGGTAGTGGTGGCGCTGGTGCTGGGAACATTGGTGTAATTGTCTGTGACAAAACCAATCAAATCATTCATGGAATTTTCATTTTCAAATGAAGTCATCATATTGCGCGATATACGTCTTTGCAAACTACCATCGCTAGACAACTCCAAAAGATTACTGCTACCCGGACAGCTACCACCAAAAAAGTTCGAATCCATACTAAACTTTCGTAGACGTTCTGATTCCGATGTTACAGAACCTAAACTGCTGCGGGTGGAATATTGGTACGAAGCGGACCATTGATCGCTAGACAATTGGCCACGACTGAGCGCTGAATAACCGGAATCATTGCCCGTACTATATGTTGAGGAAAATCGTGGTCCACTATCGGTCGCGCTCTCATTGCTGGTGAGCAGTGATTGCTGGTCTACGGACGGCACATCTAATGGTGAAGATACTATCGGTGAGCTGAGATCACTGGGTGTCAGGCTTATGTGACGGCCAATACCAACTGAAAATGGCAGAGAAAAGGAATTCATTGATACACCATCCATCGAGCCATGTTCGCTGCATATTGAAGTGCGTGGAGTTGCCAGACTTTGGGTGGATAGTGTGGAATATGGTGAATGACCATTGTGCTGTTTGATGGGCGTTAAAAACACCTGAGAACACAGAAGTCTGGAAGGTGCATCCAACCAGTGAACTTTTAAGGAGGTCCCACGAAATGACATGGCCAAAGCACCAAACACCATTTCTCCCACGCTGGATATATCCGAAGAGTTGGGGCGATTGTGCTAAAAAGTTGAAAGAAAAAGACAATTATTTAATTTATTTTTCTAAAACTTTTAAATTAATTTGTTTAGCTCACCTTGTAACCATATTCTTCACATACTTCAATAAAACTTCCATTGGAATGTCCCTTATTATTGGTCGTTTGTTGTATATTATTAAAAGCAAAAATTGGTTTGTGATTGTTATTATGATTAATTGTGGTATTGGTGGCATTATGTCCAATCGTTGTAGATTTTACATTATGTCTGTTACTGCCTCTGGTTATATTGCCATTGTCTTCCTTGAGATAAACTTTTTCCAAAGCATTCGAGTCGAATAGTAAACGTCTCCCTCGAGAATCACACTCTCGGTAAACCAATATTCGTACTTGACTTCCATCAAAAGGAAACTGACTGCAAAACACAAAATATATATTTATATACATATATATTTTCTATCTATCTATGTATATGTCTATCTATCTGCTAGTTAGTTAGTCGTCAATTATCATTGTTTACTTTCTCTAGCAATTTACTGTGAATTTTTTGAATTTAAATTGTTTAGATTTGATCAAATAATCGAATTGATTAACACATTCCAAACGTAGACAGTCAGATTATTTTCAAAATTTTCTTTTATTACACACAGCATTTTCTGTCTGTATCATGGATTCTTAAATTATATGACGATGAAAAAATTTATTTTTGGCCCAAACATTTTATTTTTATTGAAAAATTAAATTTTTGGTGGAAAATTGATTTTTGGATTAAAATTTGAGTTTTGATAAACACATTTTTGATAAGAAATCAATTGTTTAAGCTAAATAATGAGCAAAGCAAAATCATATTTTTCCTTGGGCTTTAAATGAACCAAAGTGTTAGTTATTTATGCGTTTCAGACAATTTTAAGAATTTTGGCATCGATTTGTAATAGTATATTTTTGCATATTTTGTTTCTAACAGCATGTTTTGGACTTAGCAGCATATGTTGTCATATTATTCAGAGAAAAACCTCATTTTAGAGCATATTTTGGCAATTTAACTTCATATTTTATACTTAAGAGCATAATTTTGCATAACTTACACTTAAGAGAAAAATGTTGCATATTTTGCACCCTATATAATTCTTTACATAATTTGCCATTAGTAAAATTTTCTTTTTACTGTCATATACATTTTTTAAATCCGATTCCCTAAGAATTTTCATCTTAAAAATTTATAGACATTTTTTTAATTTCCTGATATCTTTAAGTACTAAAAGAATACATATATTTTTTTTCAATTGATAATAAAATCAAGTAATTTTTAGCATGAATAGTAGATAATTTAAAATTTATACGAAAAAGTAATATTTAAAGAGCATATTTTTTTATTTTAAGGGAATATTTCTGATTTTAATAGCATTTTTTATACTCATTAAACATTTTTAGAGCCTATTTTTGGTTGCCCTGATAATGAGAAATCTAATTAAATGTCAATGTAATAAATTTATTTAAAACTATGTTAATTAATTTAAATTATATAAAATACAATTTTCGTTAAACTTACATATGTACGAGGACGGATCAATAAGTCCCTGACTTTTCGAACTTCCCTCGTAGTTATATGAAATTCAACACTATTCCCATCAAGTACCACCTGTTAATAGACTACTGTCAAATTTTGAGCAAGTGTCGTCGTTTACTTTGCGTAAAAAATAGGATTTTTCGAGGTCCTTAAAGTAGGCATTTGTTTGGTCAATAATTTCTTCGTTGTAGCTGAATCTCTTTCCTCCGAGCCATTTCTTTAGGTTTGGAAATAGGAAGTAGTCACTGGGGGCTAAATTTGGAGAATATGCCCAATTCATAGAGTTTTGCCATTGAGACTGCACACGTGTACACCCGAGCATTATCTTGATGAAAAAGAACTTTTTTCTTGGCCATATGGGGTCGTTTTCTTTTTAAATCCTCATTAAATCTGTCTAATAAGTGCATAATATTCGCCGTTTATTGTTTTTCCCTTTTGAAGATAATCGATGTGGATTATCCCGCGTGCATCCCAAAAACCTGTTGCCATCACCTTATTGCCGACAAACTTACCTTAACCTTCTTCGTTAAGGAGAAAAGCACTGTTTAGACTGCTGCTTGGTCTCCGGGGTACAGTAATGGATCCATGTTTCATCCACAGTTACAAAACTTGTACTTGTGCGACCACAACGAAAGTCAGTAAACCACTTTTTTACAATTGAAATCGATGGTGCAGAGTCCCCATATTATTTATCGAGCTTTTCATTGGTTTGATTGCTGGGTTTTTTTTCGCAAAAAATAATGTTTAATGAGCACTCGAAATTCACTTTTTTCCATTTTTAGAAAAATACACGAGGTTGTATGTTTTGAACAGCTGTTAAACCAAAAGTAAATGACGACACTTGCTCAAAATTTGACAGTAGTCTATTAATAGGTAGTACTTGATGGGAATAGTGTTGCATTTCATATAGCTACGAGGGAAGTTCGAATAGTCACCGACTTATTGATCCGCCCTCGTATGTTTCTCCTTCAACTTTTTAAAAGTTTTTAAAAGAAACGGAAACTCTCTACTACTCCTGCACACTCATTACAAGTTTTTAAAAGAAAAAGATCATTTTTAAAAGAAAACAATAACAATTGGGTCAAATTTTTAGAAAATAAGTAGCATTTTATTTAAAAAGGAACTTAACAGTAATATATTTGGCAAACTTTAAGAAACTCTAAATATACACGAACATAATTACATACATATATATATGTACATACCCAGCTGTTCTCCGAATTAGTTCCGTAACGTCGAATTCGTTAAGAATTAGAACTAGTTATTCTTCAAATGTTTTTAACTGGTGAATTTAACATGGAAATGTCATTACAGGTAACCAATTGGCAACTCTTTGCATTACTATTCATTAGTTGTTTGAATGGTACTGTGAAGCTAAATACATCATTATAAGTAATCAACTGGTGCAATCTTCATAACAATTCACTAGTAACTTTGAATGTAATATGATGCTACGCATTGCACTGTTCGTAAGAAACTAGCACTACCAGCATAACAAGTCACTAGTGTTTTCAATACTCGTAGTACGAAAACTTTAGTAATTAGGACGAAAAAGTTAAAAAATAAAAATAAATGATTTATACTATTTTTTCCTGTTTATTATTTAATATTTATTTAATTTATCGGAAATTTTTATTTAATAATTAAAAATATTACCATTTCTGGTATTTTATTTTAATTCAATTTTATTTTTCTCCATCGATGTCTTCAGCTGGTTTTGAACTTCTAAAATTCTGGTTTGTAGGCACGCGCATTAACCACTAGGCTACTGATCTCTTGATTTAACATTCTGCTATGCACTGTTTTCAATTTCATGTGAATGTTTGTTGTAATTTATGAACCATTTGTACCAAAAATGTATAGTAAAATACAAGTGGCGAATTTCTGCAGTACATGTAATTAGTTAGCATATATATATATATATATATATATATATATATATATATATACATAATAATCATAATATTAATTTATTAACATTACTAACAAAAATATTCAATATTATCAAAAATCATAGCTGTGCATGTAAACCTTGTGAACGAAGTACGACGAAGCTTATTTCATATTTCAAAAAAATTCGACATAAATAAGATTGATAGAAGCTTCAATCAGTATTCCAAATTTTATGAATATCAGTCCATAATTGACAATTGCACCCAAACAAGGCCCATTACCCTAAATCATTTAACGTACATAAATCACATAAATGTTTGTATCATGATATTAATGAATCAAATGTATTTTATGTATACAAAAAGCACGGTACCAGATTTTATGAGGATGGGTCCATAATTGATCATAGCTCCTATATAAGACATTCCCAGAATATTACTTAACATTTAAATATACATAATGGTGTAGGCCGACTATAGCTTTCTTACTTGTTTTTACTTTACATTTATTGGGGGGTTAACATAATTTTGTTATCATTTTTTTAATAATTAAATCAGAAATATTTTAATTTAAAGTTCTAAATAAATTGGTCAAATTACCTGTGCCAACTACTAAAATGATTTTTTTTTAATATTGAATATTTTTGTTAATAAAGCATATACTTACATACATAGGTATTATAATTTAATAGGTATTTTAATCCGACTTCAAACCTGCTTTATAAAAATATTTCTTATAAATTTAGTAAATCATATTTTCTTGTCAAAATATATATACCGACCAATGTATTTGAGAAACCTATATAAATAGGCACTTGCATAAAAGTAGTTTTAAATATATAATAAAAATAGGCTATCTTCCTTAAATATCCCTGTATAAATATTCTACATCAGTAATAACAAAAATGTTTTAAACAAATTTAAAGAGTACTTTTGTAGCCTCTGGCAGGCCACTTATTGCATTACATTTCAATAGTAAAATCATTAAATTAACAGTCGTAAAGAATTTATGCAAATTTCTGAAGTCTATTGACCACTAATTACGTTACAATTCAATAGAGTATTCACTAAAATATTAGTTGTAGTAAATTCGTATATAATCAAGGGAATTTATAGAAACAAAATTAATAATTCTTGGTCGATAGGCCACTAACTGCACTACATTTCAGTAGTGAATTCGCTAAATAAACATTCGTAACAATTTTGCATATATTCAAGTAAATTTCTAAAGTCTATTTGACACTTATTTCACTACATTCCAATAGTGCATTCACCAATTTAATAGTTGTAACGAATTTGTATACAATCGAGGGAATTTCTAGAAACAAATTTAATAATTTTTTGCCGATTGGCCAATAACTGCATTACATTTCAGCAGTGAGTTCACTAAATTAATAGTTGTAACGAATTCGCATACATTAATGTGAATTTCTGAAGGCGAAGAGCCACCAATTGCATTACATTTCAAAAGTAAAATCATTAAAAGGATACTTTTAAAATTCTCAACGGCAATTCTATACATTACATGTAAACATAGGAGTGGCAGTTTCATTCATGGAATTATATTTTCTAATTAAAACATTTAAAATTCTTTATTACTTATTTAAATAGCGAAATGTAGTGCAGAAGGTGATCATTTAGCAACCACTTGCACTACCA
This sequence comes from Protocalliphora azurea, assembly GCA_932274085.1. Taxonomy (NCBI): domain Eukaryota; kingdom Metazoa; phylum Arthropoda; class Insecta; order Diptera; family Calliphoridae; genus Protocalliphora; species Protocalliphora azurea. Next base: position 152,187,651 of record OW026522.1, read on the forward strand.
AAAGTAACTAGTGAATCGCCTAAGCAGTTATATATCTAGTGTTAAAGGGCAAATTAGCACCTTTAGAACTGCTGGGTATATATTCTAGTTACTTGTTTTTTTTTTTTTTTTTTTTTTTTTGACGTATTTAGAGGGTTATATTTTGCATTAAAGGTGCGAGTGAAAGCACAAAAAAAGAGAGAGACTCTTTTTTCTCTATATTTAGAAAGCACGTGAGTATGATTACTCACGTCAAGGCATTTTTTTTTAATAGAACAGATAATATTATTGTTGTGTATTTTTTTTCTATTATTTGTACGACGTTGATGATGAATAAATATACAAATGAAAAGTCAACTAAGGAACCGATCGAATAAAACGAATCAATATAAAGCGCGAATGATTAGATCAATTAATTGTCATTAGGTGCACAATAGAAATAAAAAATTAAATTTCGCAATATTTTTTATAACATATATATATATATATATATATATATATATATATATATATATATATATTTATTTATTAAATAATATATATATATATATAATATTAAATAATATATATATATATATATATATATATATATATATATATTAAATAATAGCTTGAATGTAATCTTTGGATTAGTTATTTTTTGTTTAAAATTTCTTTATAGAAATTTTGTCATATTGTATTAATTCACATATGTAACTGTCTAGTAAAGATAAAAAATAAAATGTTCAATTTTAAGATAAATCAACTTTTTTATTAAATTTATCTATTAAACATTTTTTAATATATTAAAATAAAAATGAGGTAAGGACTGCGAAAGGACACGAAAAATTTAGTGCATACAATTCGGCTTATAAAAATGAAACTAGTGGGTCAATCTCTCTTGAAATTTTGATTTTGTTAGAGGTGCTTAAATTCAAGTTTTAAATTTAAAAGTAAAAATAATTTTTTATTCGTTTTTAGTAAAATATTTAATATTTTTGAAATACTCTCCATAAGAGCTTTATTGTTCTTAAGGTCTATTTGATTTTTTTCGTCAGCTTTAACCCTTCAGTGCGCAGTGGTGCATATATGAATCAATTTTTTTTTTTTTATTATGCTATTTTAATCGAATAATGCTGGTATAAAATATTAACAATTCCTAAATTGTTGAAGTCAATATTTTTGTCACAAGTTATTATTTAGTTTATGGAGAAATATTTTGCTCTTTGATTCATATATGAATCATTAAATATAATTTTATTTTTTCTTAATTCTTAAATAAATTTAGAGTCAAAAAATGTTTTACTCGAAAATAAAAAATTGCGCATTTAAGGGTTAAGTACTCTTTAAACATTTTTTTACGATAACTCAATACATATAAAATGGACAGAGTTCTATAGTTCAGTGGACTGGCAGCTTTTGCTACATAGCAGTACCATTTCTTTGATATTACTCAGTTACTTTGTTGTCAGTTTTTTGTTGTAATAATGAGGAGAGAGATCAGGAAGGAATCTTTTCTGGCGACATTCATTTGTATATATTTCTCTGTTAAAAGTGCCATTTGTTATGAATGAACATATACAACATATACAAATGTCTTGCCATATCAAAAGTTTATTCAATCATTTAGATTTTTTTATACGATATTTATCTGATATATTTCCCATAACATCAGCGATAACTAGGATGTTGTAAAAAGTCCATCAGTACGTACTTTTTATCACCCTTTAGGCAGCATCAATGTTGCCAGATTTGATGATTTCACTATTTTTGCCCTAAATTCGAGGATTTTTTCTAAAAGGAGATTTTAAACTATTTTCAACTTTTCTTATATATTTTTCTTTTCAAAGAAAATTAATTCATACATAAAAAATAACAATTAAAATAAAAATCTTCTTAAAATTGTAAAAGTAAATTGTTCATTCATAAAAAAATATTTATGAGAACCCATTTACTCTTTTATTATAAACACTTTATAAAAGGCCAAAACCCTTTTGTTATAAAAAACATTTAATTTCACGATATATATATATATATATATATATATATAAATATATATCGCCGCTGCATTTACAAAAATATCTAATATCGATACGCATATCTTCAGAATTGTTAGACATTGCTAGACTTTCATAATAGGCCGACAATATGAAATTAATGTACACAATTTCATTTTTAATTTAAAATTTAATCATAATTAAAACAAAAAAAGTATAAAAAATTTCCAATATCATATAAAAAACTAAATTTTTAATGTTGACGATTTTTTATATGGCAACTATGGGCAGTATTCATATTAAACAAAAAAAATCTCAATAATTGTCGTCCTCTCTTTTGCCTCCAAATTTTTTTTATCATTCTTTTAGAAACTTTTTACTTTGAAGGTCTTCAGGCCAACTTTTTTTAACTTTTCTAATAAAAAATACAGAGAAATTTAGAGAATTAGTCACATTCCATCCATACATGTAGATATTTTCTCTTAAAATTCGTTATTTTAATTTCAAATCAACTTTTCAAATCATGACTCAAGAAACTGTATTTCCCGACTCTCCTGCGTTCCTAGCAATTCTTGTATATGTTCGACATGAATTTCGATAATAAATTTAAATTATGAGTTTGAACGAATTTTTTTCAATATTCATTTTAAGAAAAACTAATCATGTCATATTTAGTTACTAACAATATCAAATGTAAACAAGTTAAGGGTACAAATTTTTTTGCAGAGCCTTAAAGCGTGCACAATTTAATCGTGCTCTGCCCTTAATTAGTGTTTACGTTCAACTCGTCAAATTAATTATCAGTTAGTATTAATGAAAAATAATTTATAATCAACTATGGATATACCATTGGAAACAAGTCACATTAAATAACTGTTTATAGTTTAACATTTTTAATTAGGTCTTAATTGAGGTCGATTTGTTGAGAAAAAGTTTAAACCACCTAATATTTTTATGACCAGGTTCTTTTCCATAATGGGAAGACATTAGGTCGAGCCAAAAGGGGACAGAAACATTGTGTTTACTTGATTTGTCTTCTCAGATTTCAATGAAATATACTTCAAGTGTTCTTCAAAACTTCGGAATTCGGAGGTTTTACATATAATTTCGCCTTGGTACACAGTGAACTGAGCATATAATGAAAATTGAAAAAAAAAAAAAAAAAAAATAGAAAGAAACTAAGTACAACAATGAAATTTTAGTATATGTGTAGACTAACCATATTTTTATAACAAGTTTTTTAAATTTTAATTTTGTTTGTATTGGATCAATAAATTACCCAAAATACCTTCTTTTAAAAAATAATTTCGAAAAGAGTACATACAGTATGAGCTCGATTTACGCAATGACCTATTATTTCAGCACACCGATTTGCGCAACCAGTACCTTTTTGTACATTACAGGATTTATAAGTGAGACTTTTTTCAGAAAACAAGTACCGATAAGTACAACTTTTAATTGATATTTGTAATATATCACCGTAAGAGTTTTTCTTCTTCACAAACGTAATTTTAATGATCTATAGATATACTCAAACACATTGAATTATATCCCAATCAATATTAAAATTGCAATGAGTCCGGATTATAAAATATGAATTCGAAGACGTAATAATTGAAATAGTGCATTTGTTTCTTCTTTTATTTAATTTAAATTTTTTATTAAATTTTTTATTTAAAAAAAATATGACAATATAATATTCATTTGTCGCTTATCGCAAATTTTTCGGAAATTGCAACAACCCTGGTATATTATGGGTTGCGCAAATCGAGCTCGTACTGTATATCTGTTGCAATACGCAAATATTAATTATGGTATATTTTGAATAAATTATTTACTTTTTTATTATTCAGTTTTGGCATATTATTTATTGACTCTAATAAAAATACCAAAATTTCCATTAATTTTTTAATCTTTATGCCTTCAAATCACATTTGCATGAAAATTTATTTTATTTAAGGACAACTTATTAATAAATTTATATTATTTATTTCTGCAAAAATCAGTGTAGATATTTATAACAAAAATTTTCGAATGTGTTCGATTTCTGAATGATTAAGCTTTTAAAAAACATTATTCGTAGTAACATTTAAATGCGATTATTATTGGTTTGGTAATAGTTATTAATACGGTTGTTTTGATTTGTTATGTTTTGATGAATTGTAACCACATCATTGGGCGGCATTAAAAGTTTGATAATTTGATTTTCATTAGCATTTCCTTTTCAAATTTTTCTAATAAAATCACTTTTTTTCTTGGATGTTTTGCACAAAGAGTCCTAAAGTATCTTAAGAATACATTTCTTGCAATTATTCGTCTGTAGTACACTATAAATTTAATATTTTCAATAGATAAATAGAAAAATTTTAAACGTTTAATACAAAATCCGTAATATAAACAATTTTAAAAAATAACATAGTTAAAAATTTTTCTTGGAAAACGTATAATTTAATATGGTATGTATGAAAAACATATCAAAATTTTTAACACTATTCAGACTTAGATTGTTTTCCATTGTGTCTTTTTTTGCTGGTCCACATTAAAGTTTAAAAAATATTTGAAATTCTGGCTAAAGTTACTCAATTTTTTTTTTACAGTGTAAAAGTAAGTATTTCATATTTTATTTATTATATTGTTCCCTGTACGATTTTTAATACATCTAATTATTAAAAACGCCAAAATATTTAAAACTGAATTTTTGTGAAATTTTTTTCTAAACCAGGTTTTTGTTACCTAAAATTTTACAAATAGTTGAAAAATTATTTAAATTTAGAATCGTTATGTCTCAATCAGAAAAATTGCACAATAAAAAACGAAATATATATTAAAAATTTATAATATATATTTCTTTATTTATATATTTTTATTTATTTTTCCCACAGACATTGTGTGGTGTCTTATTCATGCGGCTATAAGTTATTTAATCACGCGTACACTATACGAGATATTCGCGTTTAAAATCTTAAGAATTTAATTATTTTAGAATAGAATTTTATATAACTGAGCATAATTTAATAATTACTTAATAGATTCAAATAATATATACATAGGTGTGATCAGTTTTAAATACATATATATATTTTCACCACTCACGAAGATTCAAAATGATCGATTAACTAATTGATCATTTACTATTTTCTTTGTACTTAGTTATTAAGCAATTAATCATTTAATTATATTATTTAAATTGATATTTAATATCCTATTTGCACAAAAATAATAAAAAAAAATTAAGAAGAGCCAGAAGAAAACAGAAAGCAATTTTTAAAAATGAAATATTTATGACTGGATCTTGTGACTGGAGCATCTTGTGACTTTCTTTATGACTTATACAAATAAGTATTTTTTTAAGTATATATATATATATATATATATATATATATATATATATAATATAAAATAATAAAAGAATAAAATAACAATAAGATTTTTTGTTTAAAAAATAAAGCGACAAATACTTATGTGTACTCTTTTGTATTGAATTGATTACAAAAATTAAAAATGAACTCACAAATTGAGTCGTACTATTTTCGGATTTACGTTAATAACAGAGTGGTCGGTCGTTTGGTCATAAATAAGTAGTTTGTTATTTATTTATTTTTAATTCTATGATATATTGTTATTTAGTCTACCTTTTATTAAAATCTATTTTTGAAGAAAGAAAAAAATTAATAATCTAAATAGTATTAACTTACTTATGAGGTTTGATGTAAACTGGCGCCTTCATGCGTTTTTATTCAAAATGCAAATAAAGCCTTTGGAATGGTTTATTTCTTTTCGTTTTGTAATTTTTTAATACTATTTACTTAATTGTGTATATTGTTGGTAATGAATCAATTTATTATACTATGAGTGATAACTTTGTTTTTGCCGGTAACTTTATGAACAATCTAAATATTTAGCCACTTGAATTATATAGTAAAGCTACTACAACATACATACATACATTATATAGTAAAGAATACTACATACATATGGGGTATAACTTAAAAAAATAAAAAAAAAAACACCAGGATACGTCATAGCCAGCGTTGCCAATTTAGCACTTTTCACACTAGATTTAGCGCTTTTTAACAACCCAAAAGTCACATTTTGTTTCTGCACTTATTGGTGCGTTTTATTTTAGTGATATGTTGATTAGGAATATGTTTTTGCGTCTCTATTAGCTAATAAAAAAAAATAGTATCTTAGGAACGTGTGGAGTAAATTATTGACAGCTATAAGCTGAGCAAAATTTAGCTAGCTCAAAAGGCTAGCAGAATTGTTGACAAAAGTATATAAATTTTTGACATTTTAAAATTGGTAAAAAAAATTCAAAGTCAAATATTTACATAGAATATTAACATTAAATTTTATATGACTTACGATTTCATCACATTACATTCTTTGAAATACTTCATATATATTATTAAATGTCCATTCCCAAAATAGAGTGTGGCTTTCAGAATGAAATTAGTCAAAACATTTAAAATTTATTCATTCATATCTTTTATTTATTTATTTTTTTATTTTTTAACACATTTTTAATTTTTTAATAATAAAATTTTAATTAGTCAATTTTTTTATAAAGTTTTTATTCACACATTTTTCTCACTAGAGAAAAAAATTTTCTACTATGGAACGTTTTTATTTTTATTAATTTTTGATTTCACCATAAACTAGAATAATTTTTCCATTTCATTTCAAAATTCGATTTAAGGTGTCTGTCCATTTTCCCAATCTCATTGAATGAATTTATTAGCAATTTTCAATTTGCATTGGATTGATTAAATCTAACCTTTTGCACTAAAATTTAAAAAAAACTAATCGAAGATAACAGTTTTATTAATTTAAATTCGTGGCAAAAGCTGTTATTAATCAGGAATTTTAAACGTACATAATAAAAACATCAATTTTAAATTTGATTCGAAATATAATTCACTATTTCTGAAGTTAAAATATTAAAAAAAATAATAATAACAAATATGGTCCTTATAATGTTTAAGTTGTTACTATTAATAAAACTTTTATTTTAATTTAAAAACGTTTTCCTTCAATTTTGGATCAATTTAGCGTTTTTTAGCGCGTTTCAGATTGTTTCCTGCGCGTTTTGGTTGCAAATAGTTTAAACGCTGGTCATAGCCCATGTTATACTGACACTAAAAACAGTTTTCAAAAGTTATTTTCATGAAAAAACCTTCGGCACCGGAAGCAATTTGTAAAACCATTTGAAATTTTATTTTATTAAATTATTATTATTATTTTTTTATATTGAAAAATTTTATATTTTTCATATTGGTAATAAAAAATGGCACTGTACTAAATATTCTGCTCAGTATAAAAGGATGCTTAATTATTTCCTTAATAAAATGGTAAATTCATACACATGACACATTTTTTTATTAAATCGTTATATAATTTTGGAAAAAACTTTATTAAAAATAATGTTTAATTTGAATATTTTATTTTCTTGGATAAAATGATTTTGAAATAACACAAAAAAATAATAAAATAAATAAAAGCTAAAAGAAAAATTGAACTTCAAAAATTATGATTTTCATTAAAAAAATTTTGGAATGAACAAACAAAAGCCAATTGGAAGATGTCCAAATAATTTTAAGACTCCCAGAGGTAAGTAAGATTAAATTTATAAGATGCAGTAACAATTTTGTAAATATTTTTATTGTGATATCTATATAACAACCAGTTATATAACATATCAATATACCTACATAACTCCAAAACTGGCATGGTCAAAATTTCCTTTCCTCATTAAATTAAGATAATAGTGGAATTGGAAGTTGTGCAACATTAGCTGCACATTAATTGGGTTAATAAACTCTTAATTTTGTTTTAACAAATATAGGTGGATATATATATATATATATATAATATATAACAGGGTTTACCATTAAAGTAAATTGTAGTATTATATTGATTTTCTGGTTCAATATAAAATTGGGCTTTTAAAATTAAGATCAAGTTGGGCTATATAAAGTTCAAATATTATATGTTCATTACAGGTAAACATACATAATAAACATGTATTTGTAAAAAAAAAAATAATAATAATAAAAATCTTTTATTTCGAAATATATTTTTTAATATTGACTTTATTGATCTTAAAATAATTTTCATCATATTTGATAAATTGTATAATATTTTAATAAGAAAAAAAATATTTGTTTTATAACTCATTTACGAATTTAAATATTTAGTTTTACTTATTTTTTGATAGTTCCGATTTCAATAAAAAAAACTTGAGTTTATAAATTTACTTATAGAATACAAATATATTGTTATATTTAAAGAATTAAAAGTTAATATATATATATATATATATATATATATATATATATATATATATATATATTTGGTTTGGTGCGGAAATTTTTTTTAGAAAACTTGAAAATTTATTATTGTGTTTCTTAATATTTTTTCATGTCCTATAACGATATGCACTGTGAATTTTAATATTCTCAAAAATTGCAAAAAGTTATACCCCTAATGTACACATAATTCTAATGATACTCATAACATTCACCATAATCCATGGCTTACATTAAGAGTTTATACGAATTCTTGGTCCCATAAGCAGCATTTTGCATTTTCAATATTGTCACACTCACTCTCTGCTCTAAATATACATTGTTGCCACATTAAGAGTATATTTGTAAACCATAATATTGGGATTTAAAAAAGGATTTATATATATATATATATATATATATATATATATATATATATATATAAAGTAATAAGCAGCCAAGATATGGGTGCAAAAATAATTTTCGGTATTTTATTTATCTAAATCGGACAAACCGTTCTAATCTTCGCTAGTGTGAACGCCTTATTAAGGGGTTATTTTATTCATGCCCATAAAAAATATGTGCATCGTAGAAAAAACTGAGAACAGATTCTTCAACAAAATCAGCATATTCCAGATATTTTCATTAAAAGAAGGATTTCTTAATCGACCAGCGATATTATATTATATTTTGATTCTTTACTATCTTAAATGTCTTAAACTGTATGTCAACATTTAAAAAGCTTATTTTATACCCATGGAAACCGTTTTTATTTCTAAAAAAAAATATATATATTCACTTTTTTTTATTAATTTAAAACCATAGATTAACACAAATAGGAAACTAAAGAAAACCCTAATTGATACTAAAAAACTACACTACAATTGTTTTTGTTTTCAATAACATTTTTTACTAACACATTCTTAGACATAGGTTTTTGACAACGGAGCTTCAATCTATGTTAATCTATCAAAAAACCATGAATTATTTTTTATTGTTGAGGCCATTTTCTAATTTTAAATTTTATTCTTTATTACATCATGTAAAAACTCTATAATATGGCAACACTTTTCCTGTACGTATTTCTTGCATTCACGTAAAAAAACAAGTTGACAACATTTTATCTGTTTGCAGAAATGTGTAAATTTTATTAAAAATTTTGGAATAATTAAAATACCAGCTAATATTAGATAACAAACTGACTGACGAATGAACTATAAACATGTGCACATACATACAAATAATCACTTTCAGTTTTTCTTTTCTATTTGACAATTTTTGTTATAATTATTTTTAACTAGAAGCGTTGTTTTTTTATTATGGATAAGAAGTCATTTATTAACTTTGCATAGAGTACGACCACTTTAAAGTATCTAGTAAATATCCGAACATTTATTGATTTCATGATTTCAAGACGCGAGCTTGTCCATAACTGACTGCCTGTAACTACTCGGTAAAATAAATATTATACATCAACAGTGAGTGCTCAAACAACATACATACATTTATATGTATATTTGTAGTATGTGTGCATGTCTCTAATAAGTATCGTTTATTCAAACAAAAATACTATTCCAGCAATTTTTTAGACAGTCCGTCAGTAATTTAACTAGTTAGTCAGCCGGTTTGTCATTTAATCTGCCGCAATAGTTAAATACGTTTTATGGTTTACTCACATGATGTTTCCAGAGATATCGAATTGCCTATCAAGCAAACGAACCAAAAAAAATTCTCAGAAAATAACAACAATAATAACAAAACTACTACTAAGTACTATTACCTAAATACAACTACTACTACTACTATTAACTATAACAATTTAATTCTCCCATACCGCACTTAGTGTGACTCGCAATAGTTTTGCCTACTTTAATTGTTATTGTTTTATTTCACTCATTGAGAGAGAAACTTACTAAACAAAAAATTTTTGTAAAATTTTGTTTTTATGCACAACAATTAAACATTAAGATTATTAAGGGTTTTAATTAACAAAGTTATAATTAAATTTTTAGGTCAAAGTGATTCCTTTTTATATGTGTAGACCGATCCATTTTTTTTTTTTCTTATAAATTTGTTAATTTAAACATACGTATTAATTTGATAATTAAAATTCATAATTTCTTTAAATTTTAAATATATATATTAACTATAAAGCGTGATCCATTTCGAGGTTCCCTACTTTTTTAAAGAAAAAAACACAGAAAATTCAAATTTAATGGGGAATGTTTATTATCATTTGAAAGAACATTCTTTGGCATTTATTTTTTGAAGATTATGTCTATCAAATGTTGGCCGTTGTTACGTCGCAGATGGTCCATCCGTTGAATCCAATTTTCGATGACTCGTTCGAGCATTACGACTTTTAACTGGCGAATGACACGCGTGATGTTTCCTCCAAGACCTGAATCGAAGCGGGTTTGTCCGCATACCCTTTAGACTTTATATATCCCCACAGGAAAAAGTCTAACGGTGTGATATCACACGATCTTGGTGTCCAATCGACCGGCCCAAAACGTGAAATTATGTGCACTCCGAAGTGTTCTCTCAATAAATCCATTGATTGATGCGATGTGTGGGAAGTGGCGCCGTCTTGCTGAAACCAAATGTCGCCGAGATCACGAGCTTCAATTTCAGGCATCAAATAGTCGATTATCATAGCACGATAAAAGTCGCCATTGACGGTTACGTTCGCACCGGCATCATTTTTAAAGAAATATGGACCGGCCCACAAACCACACCAAACCGTTGTTTTTTCTGGATGAACTGTCAGTTCTTCAATCTCTTCAGGTTGCTCTTTGTCCCAAATGCGGCAATTTTGTTTGTTTACATACCCATTGAGCCAGAAATGGACCTAATCGCTGAACAAAATTTGCCTCGAAAACGTCGGATCTTCTTGGAATTTTTCAAGAGCCCATAGAGCGAAGCGATGTCGCTTGGGAAGGTCGAGCGGCCATAAGTCAGTCGAGTCGTTCCATAAGTCAGTCAGAGTTGCTGCGAACGGCGCCGAATCGACTCTTCACGGTCTTCGTGTACACTCTCAGCTACGGCGGTTATATTTTCTTCACAGCGTGATGGACGTGGTCTATTCGGTCGAATATTATCCAATAATAAATGCTGGGTCTCAAAATGGGTGATGGTGTTGCGAATAGTACAGTAGGCCGATTATGTTGACCATAAGTTGAACGAAGTGCACGAAACACATTCCTCACAGAACGTGAATTTTCGTAGTACAGTTGAACGATTTGTAAACGTTGTTCAGGCGTAAGTCTTTCCATTATGAAATGCCAAACAATACTAAACAAAAATAACATGACACCATGACACGACTCACACGTGATCTGTCAAAAAAAGGCTATTGAAAAAAGTATTTCTACTTGAATCACCCATTACATATTGTTAATATTTTAGTGAAACATAAATAATAATTTTTAATTTATTTATTTTTTTTTTTTTTTTTGTCAGTTTGGTCAAAAATTTAACCACACAGTAGTGGCCAAAACATTCGGAACTGAGATGATGTTTAACCTTTGCATTTGTTTTTTTTTTGTCCCCAAATATTTTTATATCTTTTATTTATTTATTTATTAATTTATTTATTTTGTATAATCTAAAGCTAAAAACGGTAAAAATGTTAATGAAATGTAGCTTATTTTATCCGTAGTATACCTAGCTTTATAATGGAAACTGGAAATTTTGGGATCATGAACATAAGTATCTATGAATGTTCTCCTCATATATAGGAAGGTCATGCCTGACATGCCTCGGAAGAGAATGCAACTGTGTGAGGCTAATGTTTATTCCGATAACATCCCAGGAGGAACTGCTTAGTTAACATAACGTTATATTTGAAAGTGATCGTTATTGTAACAAATCTGCTGTTGTCGGGGAAAAACATCCGGTTGATATAACTGTTGTTGTCGGGTCGTGCTAAAATCCAATTGTCGTGGGAAAGTTTTGAAATGATAAACATTCTTGGTTATGCAACTAAATACTTACTGAACATTTAAATATTTTCTCTTAATGCTTTTAAGTGTTGCAAATGTTTTGAACACTTGAATTTTGACTTGTTATGTTGAAACCTTTTCTATCAATAATTTTTAGTTAATAAATATTATAGGTTTTAATCAATAATAAAGATTTTAAATTATTAAAAAAAAAATAATTTCAATTTGCTAGCTTAAAATATTACTTTCAGCAAGAATAATTTTTTTTTAAAGTTGTATTTTTTTTTAAGTTTATTTTATTTATTTATTTTTTAATACATATATTTGCCCAATTTACAATCTTTGTTGTATCGATGTATGCGCAAAACATCCCATAGAAAAATACTTAACTACTTCAGACGGTAATACAAAGATTTTAAATTTAATTTTGTTTTTATTTTTCTTTTAATATATATTTTTTTCAATTTAAACTTTTTTATTTCTATTTCTATTAATGTACAAAAACATTATTGATACATATGAAAATCAATATTTTCAAAAAATGTAAAATATCATTGGTATTTCCAAAAAATATTTTTTTCATATTCATAATCAAAAAATTTTTCTTTAGATGATAACATTGTATTATGATATTCGAATTTTTGACAAATCTTAATCTTAAAATATTACCGTGTAGAAATACCATTATGTATATTTTATTAAACACATTTTGAAAACTATTTAAATTTTACTAATACTTTTTTTGTATGTAAAAAAATATTTAAGTCACAATATCGCATCGCGTGTTTGTATCGACTTAAAAAAATTTTGATTCATGCACCTTCCGACCAAAACTGTTAAAATTTGTCTATATAAAAATAAATAAATTTATATTGTTTGTTATTATTTAGAAAATCGACTAACTAAAATTAACATGTTGTGCCACATTAAAAAATCCAAGTTCCAAAATTATAACGTTAAATGAAAAATACTTATTAATTTTTGGTGTTTGTATAAAGACTTTTCTGTGAAAAACAAAATCTAAGTGTGTGTAACTAATAAAATATCGAACAAATAATTTTAAAAAGTAAAAAAAAAAAAAAACTATAAAGTGATATTATCATTTATCATCACCACATAAGTAGAAAATTTGCTAATGCTAAAATAAAATCATACATGCTAAATAAAAGTATAACTAATAATTTACTAATTTTTTATTTTCTAATAAACCAAATAATATTATAACGACATCGAAACGATATCATCTAGATGATAAAAATTATCACTAATAATAATCGTTTTCGAATCTAAAACGATAGTTTTTACGGAGTAAAGTATACCTTTCCTTAAGATATCGTTTTCGATATTTCAATTTCCAAAAATAACTATAGTAAAATCGTCATGTTTTATATTTTATTCTGAATGCTATTTAATACCAAAATTTATGTTTTTTGCATTTAAATATACTAAATATAGTAATAAACAACCATAATCAGCTAAACTATGAAAAAATCTTAAATATAAAATATCATCATATGTGACATATTTTTATGTAAATATTGTCAATAATAATATTTGCAAATATTCATTTTCCTTATGGATGTTTTCGCAATTACGTACCTAAAAAGTTGGGTTTAGTTTTAAAAAAAACTGTTAACAAATGAATTTTTTTATATTTTATTTGCAGCTTGTTTTTGAAGCTATTTTATGTTTTTTATTTTATTGAAAACAAATATTTCGAAATATCGATATCATAATAATATTGTTATCTGCAATACAATATATTATAATCGGCACCTAATATTATATCGTTTTTGCTATCATATTGTTATATGGTTTTTGGATTATTCTATTTATTTATAATATTTTATGGTAGACCAAATAAATAGGATACATTTAAGATTTTTTGGTTTGAAGATAATATAATTTTGAAATAAAAATTTATAACTCAATATAAATTTTAAAAATATGCAAAAAACGCAATTTCATTTTAAAAAAATAAAATTAAAAATTTATCTTTAAATAAGAAGATACATTTGCTGTGCAAACAATTATGTCACTCGTGCATTTTTGGATTCAATTCTACACAAAAATTACGTTTTTAAAAAATTATTGAGAAATGTTTCTACTTATTTTCATTAAAATCCGATCTATTAAGACCAAAAAATCTAGTAAATAATGATTATTGGTATATTTATTTTTAATATTTCTTATTGGTTTTATTTATTTAGTGGTCAAAATAATTAAGTCACTTGGCAAAATTTTGTTCAAAATATAAAATATTCTTTTTATAGTCAATTGTGCCATTAGTATTTTATTAGAAAAGAATTTTAACAATTTTTTCACTCCTCATTATTAATCCTTCATAAAAAGATAAATATTAATGTTCTTTTATTTCTAACATCATTTAAAGAATACCTTATCGATTTACATTGCTGTTAGAATCTGTATTTTGTATATTTCACTTTGAAATGCGTGTATTTGGCTTTACCAAGCCATGACCTACCCAAGTCAGATTTAGGATTAGGATGAAGATCTTTTCGGTGTATTTTTAAAAAGTAGTAATCTCTGGGATTTACTTATTCATTTTATTTATACATTTTTCTTCCACTTTCATTTTTGGGAAAATTGCAGACCTAACATATATCTCTAATTTAATACTTTTCGTAAAATGCTTAACCATATTTATTACACATTCCATTTTTATAAGTGTGAAAGAAATAAACACTCATTCAAATCTAAAATATCCAAAGAATGTGGAAGAGTACTTTTGTTGTTATTTGATGGTGTAATACTTCATCGATGTTTTATTAATCAATGAAAAACCAAGGACAAAATTCTATGAAAAGAAGATAAATACACTTGATACGTTGTTATAGCTTAAAAATATACTGAATATTTTCAAGTTTTCTGATTAAATTGATAAAATAATCACCTTAAATCCAAATTTGGGGTGATTAACTTATGACTTCAAATGAAAAATACAAGTGTTTCCGAGTGGAAGAAAATACCGATTCTTATTGTAAAATATATCTCTAAGGCATCTTTTATATGGCGTTGAGGATAATAAAAATTATTATTATTTAAGCTTTTATGTAAAATTATTCACAAGGAGTACAATAGGTCTATTCCTCACATCTGCACAGCTCTGGTTATTATAATATAAAAAAGGAGTGCAGAAAAAATTTTTAAAACTTATTTTTATTAAAAAATTAATGATATAATATACAATAAATTAAAAATATTAAAGTTTATATAAAATCTTCAAAATGTTACTTAATTATTTGTCCAGTAAATAAATAAGAATTATATAAAATATTGAAAATAGATATATCAGCAAGCAATATTCAGTGGATTTTTTTGGCCTAAATTAATAAAACGGATGATAATCTAAACGAATAAAAATTTTTTGTGGTAACTTTCGTTGTTATTATTATTAATTTTCAAATCTGGAGTAAAAAATGCATGAATGACTTAATTATATGACCACCACTGTATATATGCATTTATGTATGTTGTTTGGTAAATTGTTGGGCAGTTTGAATATTAGTAATCATATAATAATAATAATAATAATAATAATAATAATAATAATCAATCTAATTGTCTGAAAAAGGTGATAATGACCAAAAAAATCACAGCTTTAAAGTGGTCGGGAAAATTGTTTGGTCCTAATCTCACAGAAAACATATTTGGAATCATATGGGGAATAGTTGATCGCCAAATAATACGCGTATAGTTATAAAATATAGGACGAAATAACCAGTAATGAAATTTCTGATAAGGTTTCTCAAATTTAAATGCCTATGCAACGCAAATGTTTAAAAGTTTAAAAAATTAAATATATGATACTAAATAATAATGAAATTAAAATTTGCATTTAATAAATAGAAAATGTGCTTTAGTTTTGTCTCACATGAAAAATGTATATTCCACTCTTTATTGAAATTTCTTAGTTTAATAAAGAAATTCAGTTCTATCTGATTTATTTTATAGAATTTGGGGTCTAGTGCTTATTAATGAAATGAATTGAAATCAGAACGAGTTTTAGTTTTGTCCGCCACTGTCTATGAAATAAAGTAAATAAATTTTGATATTTTTTCATACGTTCATATGACTTTTAAATTATAAAGCACGCGCTGTTTGTATTTAACAATAACAAATATATGTATCAATGTTTACAAATACACTAAATATTATTATTATATTTTTTTCACACAAATACAAAACAAATATTTACAAATACACTGTAGTGACGTTTGCATTTTTCTAGCTGTTTGAAACCGGGAGGGGAACCCCATTAATATTGCTGTTGTTCTATGTTGATTAATAAAAAAATAATAATAATATCATAATTAAACCCATTTAATACTTTGAAACCGTTTTATATCATATTATATAGTATTTTATTGCATATAGTATTAAGAAAATGAAAATAAAAAAATAAACCGAAAAAATGAGTACCCGAGAATAATCGCTGTTGTGTTCGGACGTCCGTTCACACAACAACTGTATAGCTGAATGAATAACTGACAGACTTAAAGACACGTAAATTATTATTATTATTTTTTTTTTTTTTTTTGGTAGACATGTAGACGTCTTGTAATAATAATAATAATAATAATTATTATTATTATTTTGTTAAGCGATGATAATTTCTAACTGCTAAATAAATAAGCAAATATTTAGTATAATAACAAATAAAAATTAAATAAAATAACGTGATGTTTAAAAACTGAAAGATTGTTTCCCATCATTTGGAATTGACAAATTAACAGAATTTCTTTAGAAAAGAAACACATTTGCATACATAAAAATATTCGAACATACATTTAATATTAATTTTAATTTATTGAAAACAGTCATTAACTTATAGCATACATTTTTTTTAAAATGATTTATTATGCATTAAATAACACTATAATTATCATTCACACTATTTTTTGTAATTGGAAAAAATTTCGTATAAACACACGCAAAGAAAATCTAACTTTATTTTTAATGTTGCCAGATAATTTAGACGATATACATAACCATAAATTAAAATATGAGTGTATTAAATTATCAAAATTTGCATATAAAATTATACATTTTTTCTTTTTTTTTTTTTTTTTTTTTGTAAAAACCCAGACCTCTGCTAGTATTGGACAACCACATTGATATTAATACTATTTTCAGTCCTTTACCTAGATGAACATAGAATAGACAATGGTGGTCAAAAAATTTCCAACTGACAACCACTTTTTTTAATAATATTTTAAGCAAATTATTTTATCTTGTTATATTAACTTAAAATATTTATTTAATATTTTAATATTTATTAACTACCAATTATTGAAAAACACAAGTCAAAATTCAAAACATTTGCAAATCTTAAAAGCTTTAAGGGAACATTTAAAAAATACATTAAATATTCAATATTTGATTGCTTAAGTATGAACTTTTATTGCTTTCGAAGACCTCTTAGGCTTTGAGGGTTTAAGATTTTCAATATAATAGTTGGCAATAGCATTCCACTGCTTCTCTAATTCAACGAAAAGTTCATGGATATTTCGGAATACTTTATTGTCAATATTACATGTTGTTCATGGATATTTCGGAATACTTTATTTTCTACATTACATGTTGTTATAACCCACATGTTCTCAATCAGTTTAAATCGCGTAATTGTGGTGGCCATATTACATTTATTTCATTTTCTTCCAATCAAGCATTACCGAGCTAAAAAAAATCTCTTTAGATTGGAACCAATATTTTATAAGAGATTCACATCCTAATTCACATTCTAATGGGATTTTAGTTTTTATCTCCTCTGAGAAAATTTTGGTAAAAAATTTATTAGTTTTTTGATCTTCTTTTCCACAAAAATTAATAACGCGAACAACTAATGTGAATTTCTTTATAAAATGCTAAAATTATTGAAGGATAATGTGATTACTGTCACTTCTAAATATTTGCTAAAGTGTTAATGAGGTATAAGTTAAGTTTCTGTTTAATTTATTAAGTAATTAATAATCTTTAGTAATATTTGTGGAA
The DNA here is from genome assembly GCA_932274085.1 of Protocalliphora azurea. Lineage (NCBI taxonomy): Eukaryota > Metazoa > Arthropoda > Insecta > Diptera > Calliphoridae > Protocalliphora > Protocalliphora azurea. Next base: position 152,205,852 of record OW026522.1, read on the forward strand.
CAAAACAATAAATACAAACATGAAACTTTATCTCAGTTTCGAATGTTTTGAAACTACTACAAACGAAACAGCACACTTCTATATTCCCTTGACGAATGGAGTAAAGGGTAAATAAGGAGTAAAAATAACTTAAATAAAAATAAAATAAGTTAAAAAATATAGATGTATTAAATTGTATTTTTAGTTCAAATAATAGTGTTTTTTTTTCGTTCTACTTTTTAAGTTTTAATTAAAAAAATCGCCAAAGTTGCACTAGTTTACTTAACTAGCCACTACACTAATTTACTTAAATGCCCCTGTGTTGCATGGAATCTAAAAGATTAATAAAAATATTAAGAAAATGTTAAAATACAGCTTTGCCCAGTTATTTTCACATATCGACATTTCCCTTAATTCTTCTTTTTTAAACTTTGTTTTATAAAAAAAAATTAAGAAAAATTTTAAATGCACAAAAAATGCAATATTTTCAATTTTATTTTTAATTTATATTCTATAGTTCCTTCCACCCTAAAGTTCATCAATATTTAAAATTTCATTAAAATCGATTCAGCGGTTAAGGCGTGATTGCGTTACGAACTAACAACAAACCAATAAAAAAAATCACACATTTGATTTTATAATATTAAAATGGATTAGGTTTTATTTTTTCATAAATAATAGTGTCGGCCAAAACTAACTGAACAAAAGTTACATTTAAATTAATTTGGGTTTACGCAACTTTTGCTTGGTTTTGAGGAAAAATATTGTTAATATTAATATTAATATTAATGTTAATATTAATGTTAAAGATGTTTTATTATCAATTTTGGATGACATGTTTTCTAATAATATCGTGAAAGTTTTATAAAATTCTGAAATCTGATTTCTTCAAAATGGTAATTAAAAAAAAAAAAAGAACTACCTTCAGAAAATATTTGTAAAATATTTGATTATTTCTGTATATACACCACAACAAAATTATTTATATTTTAACTCAGATAGCAATGAGAAAAAGTTTTCGATGGGTATAAATCCTTTTATAGAAATATTACAAAAATTATTGGCAAAAATTTTTCGAGGAAAAAAATGTGAATGGATCAAAATCAATTTGTGTCGAAAATTTCTTTAGACCAATTATAAAATCTTATTTGAATTTAATTTTTTAATAACTGTGTACTTATGATTAAGACATTTTATCGTTCTTTTTGGATGGCCACATTTCTTTTACAATGAGATTTTTCTTATTATGATGACCAAATTTGCATAAAAATGAAAAAAACTACCTTAAACAAAAAATTTTTATTATTATTATTATTATTATTATTATTATTATTATTTTTTTGACTATTTTCATATCTACCTTACATAAAATGATTTATATTTTCACTCAGATGGCAATGAGTGTCAAAGAAATTTACTTTTTTAATAGATATAAATACATTGATAGAAAATATAAAAACTAATGCCAAAAATTTTTCGAAGAAAAAATTTTTATGGATGAAAGTTAATTTGTGGCGAATTTTAAACTTTTAAAAATTCTGATTTGGCTGCATTTTTTTTTTTAAATAATATATTAAGTTGTGTAATGCAGAGGAGATGGATTTAATAAAAAGAAATATCGAGGTATATTATCCAAAAATGATATATTTTCTAAACTGATTTTGAGGGGTGGGAAAAATCTTTAAATTAAATCGAAATGTAAAAATTAAAAATCTCCAAATAATTTTAATGAAAAATCCAATAATAAGTTTTTTTTACCAATTTAAATAGAGGAAAGTTTTTAGATTTAGAATCCTTTCGTTAAAATTGTAAGTCAAATTAAAATATAATAACTGAATAGCAGGTTCAAGAAGTTCCAACATGGAATTTTTAAACTCATGATAAAAAAAAGTCCTTCAAAACTACTCCAAAAATACAAATATTGGGCTTATAAAAATAACATAATAAGTAAAGTTAATTTTGGGAAAAACGTTAGTACCCTGACAGTATGGAAAGTAGGGGGGTTGACTAACACTTCTCATTTCACCTAATTTGCTCATAATAACTTTGATTTGTCTGATAAAAAAAAAAAATCTATTCCATTGATTTCGAATACAGTAAAGGTGCTCCTCAAATTCAATTGGTTATTTTAATGCTCAATAATTTTAGACTATTCGGATCAGTCTTATTGTAATCGCTTTAACTTCCTCTAACAATTTATGTATCATTATTGATAGTTGACCATCTTGGTCAACCTCCATAGTCGAGTCATTGCACCATTTCTGACGATTTTGACTTATTTATAATGCATCTTACCGTCGACTTTACCATATTAATCTTTTTCAAAAGTCTTAATGGGCCATAACACTTCGAAGATCTCTAATGTGGTTATTCTTAACTTATTCGTAGTGTTTTGATTTAAATGTTTTAATTTTCATCATTAAAACTTTTCAAAATTAACAAAAATCCTTTAGTTTGTTTTTGCAAAAATTATATATTCTTTTTGCACTATTTTGGATAAGACAAAATTATTGAAAAAATTTCTTAAAAAAACAACATCCTATTGAATATTTTTGCAGAATAGTAATTTTTCTTTGATGTTTCGACTGAACAAAATATGTCCGTTCGTCTTGTTGCGCTTTATTAAGAGTTGCGTCAATACCTAATTAAATTTTATATTACATAGACAGGAAAAGTGTAACAATTTATATGTTTTTAATTATTTTTTACAGAAGTAAATACTTTTATAAAAAAATAAAATTATTCTGCACAAACGAAGTCAATCTTCTTAGTACAGAATTTGTTCAGTTAGTTTTTGGCCGACACTGCATATCTTATTTTTTTTTTTTTTTTTCTTATTTAATAATTAACAATTTTTAATTAAGAAAAACTAAAATTACATACATTTACTAAATAACATGTGGCAGCATCGCAAAAATGCAAAATTCTAAACTTCAATTACTCATAAGTAACGTGGGACACCTAATAAATTATAAATATAAAAAGTTTTTATCATAACAAATATTTTTATTTGTTAATCTAATAAAAGAAAAGTGAGGTATAAATTCAATTATACCTATTCGTTAAAGTGAAAATGTATTCCCTATGAGTGGCTTATATCAACAACGAATATAACGATCATATTTTCCATATATCATATTATTTCGCAATCACTTAACTCAGAACACATATCAACTATGAATAATTTTTATTGTTTACTTAATAAACGTTAGTATTAATATAAAGTTTTCGAAAATCAGCAATATGATAAGCATTTGAAAATTGATTAGTATTTACCTATTTAATACTTACCAATAAGGGAGGCGTCATATTACCAGAAAGAAAAAGATCAAGTTTTTATCAATATAAACACATCCACCTTAACCGATTCAATTTATGATTGATGAGCACACAATTGATCGTTTTGTTTAATTTACAACTCTCATATAATGCACTCAATTATGCCGTGGGAAATTAAACGTTAATCATATGAAATAGTTTTAAATAAAAGATAGATAACAAATAGTAAAGAGAAAATAAATTAACACTTGAATTTAATAATAATGCTAGTTAGACAATCATTAACTTGACGGGCTTGATTATGGAAATTAATTTGAGGGTGGGAAGATTTTATTAAACAGAATTAAAAAACAAAATCATTTAAATTAAATTATGCTAAAGAACTGTGATTACTTGGATAAAATATTAATTGTTTTTTTTTTTTTTTTTAATTTATTAGTTACAAAATCAATGTTATTTTCTTATTTACCCTCGGTTATTTTAGTGTTAAATATGCCGATATATTACAAAAAAAAAAAAAAAAAAAACGTTGTTTCAAATCAAAAGATAAATATTTAAATGCGTGTACTTTGTGTATTCCCATTAATTTATTGTTGATGATCATGTGAGAATTGATATAAAATAAATTTTAATAGTGGCTTAATAATAATAACAAATGACACGTGTTTTCATATAGAAAATTTCCACAATGGAATATTGAAACAAACCAGTACAAATTATATAAAAAGAGAAAACTTGCACATAATACTACAATCCAAAATAATTATAATAATGCTATTGACAAAAAACGAACAAAATTCCAATTTTTTAATAACTATGGGGTTCAAAATAATTGCAACTGAAAACCAAATTTTTAGCATACAAATATTGTCTCTTAAATGCAATCATGTATAGGACTTATGTACTTTTATTAAAAAAATAAAATGTTTATATTTTTAATACAATTAAAACAAAAAAACATTTGTTAACTAAAAAATTAATAAAAAAAAAACGGTTTTTTAAAACAAGGTTTAATAAAACAAGTAAAAATTCAAGTGTTCAAAAACATTTGCAACTATTAAAAGCATTAAGGGAAAATATAAAAAATCCTTCAAATGTTAAGTGAATGGTTGCATAACCATGGATTTTTCACTTCCGAACATTTTCTATACATTGAACTTATAAGCTTTTCAATATAGACTAATCCGATTTCATCAAACGATGACTAATTTTATTCCTAGTAAATGTAGTCTTATGAAAAAGTGTGTTTTCTAATAAAGTAAGTTCGAAAAACGGCTATAAGTCCAAAAATCTGAGAAATTGTTTTTTGCTTTTTTTTTTGAAATAACTCCCGATTTTGAGTATATTGAAAATTTAAAATAAGGTGTAATAATCTGCAAACCAAAGTATATTATACACTTGGAATAGTATTCAATTTTTTTTATTTTGTAGCACCTAAACGCGAAATTTAGCCATTAAATTCTTTCTTTATAAAAGACAATTATTAAAGGAGAATGGGTAACCGTTGTTTCCATTCATTTCTTAATGTAAATTGCTTAAATTAGAAAAGGAAAAAATTTCTATAATTTAAGGGAATTGCTTCTTTTCAGTTTTTAACAAAATTCAATTAGTATACTTTAGAAAACAAAAGAATATAGGTATAAAAATAGTTTGGAAACAAAATTAAGATATGCTACGCAGCGCAGAATGAAGAAAAATAGCGTGACATTTGGTGCAAACAGTCAACAAAAGTAAACGTATCATATGTTTTCTTGTAAACAAACAACCCTGTTGGTTATATGTATTGTAAACAAAAAAGCCACAGGGTTGTCAGAAAGCAAACAGTTGTTTGCAAAAAGTCACGTAGCTACGTAAGTAAATCTATTTTCAATAAAATTCTGCAAAACACTACCTCGAATTTTTGTGTCTATAACCAGGGTTGTCAGATTTTTGAGAATCTGACACCAAATTGTTAATAAGAAACCGCCAAAAATCGCCAAATTAAAGTTTTATTTGATTTATTAAATAAGTACTAAAAAATTAACTAAAGCATTAAGTGTCGTGCAATTTTAGTACTTAAAATTTCGTATACGAGTAATTTGTAAATGTAAATAATTGTGCTAATTGCAAATTTTAACAAACTGGGCATCCTACTGGTAAGCTAATTCGTGTACGCTGAATTTAATGGTGACAGCCATTTTTCGAAGTTAGCTGTCGTAATCGCGATATTTGATTTTAAACTTTATTATGGAATTAATTGAAAATTAGAAATAAAAGGAACATTATTTATGTATATTAAACAATAAATCGATCGAATATATACTCCAATCATAAATTAAATCAGTTTTAGCCCGATTTTAAATGTTTTTAAATTTTTGTTCGAAAAGTTACTCATTGGTAACAATAGTTAACTTGCTTACAGAATTATAGTAATATTTTTTTTGACAGTTTAAAGTTTTGTTTATTAGCGTTTAAAATATATATATATATATCCAAAATTAACCCCCGTCTTCACAAACCAATTTCAAATTTTAAATACATTTTAGAAACAAAATTTGTATGAAAAATTTGATTTAAATGCATTTTAAATTTAAAAGTTGTTTGTGACTACGGCGTAAATTATTAAATTATTAAGTTATTAAATTAAAATGCCCTTTTCTGACATATACCCTCTTTTTAGGTCATCAACTTTTCAAATTTATTGGACTATAATATATTAAAAAAGAAATAATAATTCTAACATTATATAACAACATTGTTCCTATTAAACTTATAAATTGTTTTAAAGAAATAATTTATTCATGAACGATTATTTCATTGTGACCGAAATCATTAATATCCTTAACATATTTGAGAGATGATGAAAAACAAATTATCAAACATTTAATACATAAGTATTGTAGAATATATATTTTGAAGATAAAATATCGTAAACTAATTTGAAGCTATTTACAAATTAAGGCTACATAGAAAAATACTAAAAATAGTCGATTTCTGGTAAGAAAACTTAATAGTTTTTCTCCACAATTGCCTACTTAATCAAATTTGACATGCTGCTAAACGAAAAATTCAGTCACCAAAAGCATTTAAAAATCGCCACGTTTGACGAAAAAGCAGCAGGTTGAAATAACTGATTACGATACGATGATTTTTTGTTCACTAATTGGGCCTCTATGGAGTTTATAATAAAATATTTTTTTTTTTTTTTTTTTTTTTTTTCATGAAAAATCCACAATTCTACACTTTCCCAGGAACAAAAGTAATACATATCGATATAAATTACATTTATTTTAAACTGAATACCTTTAATGAAAATATTTAACAATAAACATATATGTATGTAAATGTTAATTAACAGTTAAATATAGCCAGATCCCTGTGTTGATGACAAACGATAACAAATGCATGTATACTTTTTTCCTCACACACTCTCTCCCCCTCTTTCAGAGTATAGATTGATTTTGATGCGAAAATATGTAAGTATATGCTAATTTATTCTCTTTTTTTCTCTATTTTGTTTTTTATTGTTCAGGGCTGTCAGATAATTTTTTTTGGCCAACCCCAAAATTTTAAAAAAATGTCTCCAAAAAATCCCCTCAACAAAAAAGATGTTTAAAATAATTTTTTTTTTACATTCAACAAGTATTTATGCTTTCTTTTTATAGATAATTTTTGCATGAATATTATTACATAACTACTATATTAAAATTGTTAGGTTTTTCTATTGTTCTAATAAAACGAATAATTCGAACAATACATTTTAGTTTGTTCGAATTATTCTATCAATCATTTAAAATTATTCGAATATGTTAATTTTATTCAAGATTTTAATTTATCTACAATTTTAAAAATCGGCAAAATTGAAAGAGGGATTATGTAATTAGGGATTATCGCAGCGGTTTTATTTTATTTCGATGTTGTATTTAAATTTGTATTGTAAAACTTTATGAAAAAAAAATCAATTCAGAAAAAAAATCTGACGAAAAACTTTTCTTACCCCGCTTGCTTTTATACGCATCATGCCTACAAACTTAATAGTTGCAAGAAAAGTACCCAATGTAAATAGTTTCTAAATATCCTGGAAAATTTTAAAATATTCCAGGAGAGCTAAAAACGTTTAAAAAATCAACAAATAAAGCATGTAAACGAAAAAAATGTTTGATATTTCAAATGTAAATATTTAAGTAACTATAGGGAGATATCAAAATAGTATGTTCTTTTATAAAATTAGAGACTAAAAAATACAAATATGCTTGTTATTTTTCTTTAAAGTTATCAGTAAAATATTTTTCGTTCACCGATTGTTATAAACAATCCGTCTTCAAAAGGTTAATTTTTTGATTAAAAAACCTACAAATTACGCTAACTTGTCAAAAGTATTTAAAAATTAAATTAAAAGGAAATAAAATTTAAGTGATAAGTCGATATTTTTCTTTTATTTCTATAAAGTTTGATTTTGAAAAAGCTCCTCCTCTGGTCGTTGGCGAAAGCGTCAAAAGTGTATTTATTTAAATTTAGCACCAGAAAATATTTTTAAATTTTTTTTGATATAATTAATCTAACAAAATCACCTCAATTCAAAACCAATTAAATTATTCTTTTTATTCGACATAAAACTATTCGAATTATTCTTTATTCGAAAAATAAAATTTTTAAATTCTTCGAATAATTATTCGTAATAACTTGTTGGAATAATTCGAATAACTACATATGTATTTCAAAAATAAATACAAGATATATGTAGGTTTTAAACTTCAGATTCACCATCTTGTAAATCAAAAAATTTGGTACTATACATAACTTTGGAATTATTCAACATGTCGAATTAAATTTTTGCCAACAGATTTTACTAATATTAATATATTAATGGCCAGGGGATATATTTGTGCAAAACCTGTGTTTTGCTATTGCTTATATTTAATGTATAAAAATTAAAAATTCTTGAAAATATATATTAGGCTCTCTTTGTGGGGAGTATATTTAATTGGGAGCAGTTTTATGACATTTTTCAGGATGATCTTTTTACAAAAATAAGTAAGGAAACATTTATTCACCATATATTTTATAATAAAACATCATAAATTGAGAAGAACGAAACCTTAAGAAAATTCAAAATAACATGTTTTGATTTTTTCCTGAAAAAGCGAACATTCGGAATCATCTTACTTATATTTATATATTAAATATAATTTTTTTTTAATCGCTTTTCGACACTTACTTAAATAAGAAAGGAAATAAACTGCAACTCTTTAAACTTTTAAAAATATCAGCCGATAATTCAGCTATACTCAATCAGGTACGATTGGATATAATGTGTTAAGATACTTTACGAAGTTCATACCATATGCTATCTTGAAATTTGGTTTTTGTTAATAACCGAAAATATGCATTCTACACATGCGTTGCTTGTAGGGGTCTCGTTGGCACATTAAGGATTGCTTTTGCAAGCTCTTTATAATGACAAGTAAATGTAGCATCCTTAAAATTGTCAATTTTTGTCCAAAATTCCAATTTTATTACCTAAAAAAAACGTACAATTTTAGATACCCCCAACAAATTCCCCATTCCACAAACTAAATTTTTCATTCTTTTCTGCAACAAAAATCCCCCAAATCTGGCAGCGCTGTCATTGCTGATCTTTAGAAAAACCCATCAGGCCAATAAATGTAGCACAAGTAAAAGCTAAAAAAAACTTAAAAATAGCAAACAAAATTTATAAATTTGTTCGAAGAATTTTTTTTAAATGTCATGGAAAATTAACATAAAAAAAGAAGAAATGTGTATGTATATATGTATGTATGTACACATACATACGTAATTTATTAATTTTTACTAAAATTTTTAAGCGGAACATAATTAAATATTAAACACAAATTGTATACAATTTGATTTCGGTTTTCTTGTTTATCATCAGACTTTATCTATATCTAAATATAACTGAGATAAATCTGTTTAATCAATAATTAAATTTGATGATTGTAAGTTATTATATACAGTGAGTCAATAAAATGTTTCGCCTAAGAAGTTACTTAAAATTTAAAATTTAGAAAAAGGAGCTCTTTTAAAAATAGGTTTTAAGAAAAAATCATTTATTTTTTTATTATTATTATTATTTTTTTTTTAATATAAAAATAGGCATCTTAAATATTGATACTGTTTTTAAAAAACTAATATCACATTAATACTTCGGGAGATTTTTAACATTTTATAAATTTATCACTACTCTTTTATCACAAAAAAATATTTTACTTTTTAAATTTTACACTAGTTTTTTTTTTAACATTAAGTAGAATTTTCTAAATGCAGTATTTGGTATGCCAAAACATCTTCCAGGTATCTTGGCATTGGTTAGACTAAATTCTGATACCTCTCGACCGATATTTTCTCTATTCATCTTGCCGAATTTTCTTTAATGCAGTCCTCGATGAATTTTGACGTTCCCGAACTTTTTACTCCAAGTAAGCCCAAAGATTTTTTATGGGATTTAAGTCAGGGATTTAAGGAGGCGTTGGGAAATGTTTGGTGTTATACAGCACTGTCATGAAGGTTGTACTTAAAATGGATAAATATTGTGGATTATCCATTATGCCATCAATAAATACCTATCACTGAACTGCCACCATGCTTAACAGTAGGTTTTATATTTTGTATATTTAAGGCTTCATTTGGCTTTCTTCACTCCATACATCGTCCATTAAACACAAACATGTTTTATTTGCTTTCGTCGCTAAATATAACACATTTCCAAAACTCAAAAAATTTAGTTTTATGAATTTTATCGAAGGATAACTTCTTTTGGCTGTTGACTTCAGAAATGAGTTTTTTTTTCTCACCACATGACCATGGATATCATTCTCTCTGAATGTCTTACGGAATGTTTTGTTGCATATTTTTGTTGTTAGTATTCCCCTTAAATTATCGTTAATTTTTGAAGTTGAAGGAAAATCCACATTGGATGGTTTATTTGTTGTTCATCTCTGGAACTTAAAGATTGTGATTGTGAGGAAATAAGACTATAGAAATAACTAATAACATTAGGAAATATCCTCCCAGTTATTACTTTATTAAAAAAAAGGACGAAAAGATAAGAAGCAGAGAAAATTCGCGGAAATATTTAAAAAAGGCGAAATACTTTTTTGGGATGCAAAAAACGATGCTTGGTAATAAAATGCAACAACAAATATATAACACATAATATTTTTGAAATTTTTTTACTGGTTTTCCTATCGAAAACATAATTGTTTTTCAATGATTAGTACTAATTATATATCCTCCGAAATATTTTATTGACTATGTGTAATTTAAATGGGATTCAAAAATAAATATTTCAATTTATTATAAAAATTTACAAAATTAAAAATTTCTTTAAAAATAGCATTACAAATCTAATAAAAAATTTAGATTATTTTTTTTATTATTTTCTTAATTTACGAAACAATTTTATTAGTTTTTTTTTCACTAATTATAAACAAAGTCACGAGATTTTATTGTGTATACGTAAAGATAGACAGCAAAAACAACAACCACACTCTTGAAACACACACATAAACAAATTCATATGTTTGACCGTGTCCATTTTTTCAGATATTACCAAAGTATAATATATAAAAAAATATGTACTTTAAAAACACCGTTGTTTAATTAATACGACCACAATTGTCGGCTATTTGAGCCGTTTATTTTGAAAGTGGTCTAAGTCCATTTATCTTTAAGGCGAGATATTTAAAGGTTTGTATTTTAATAAATTTAAAAATATTAGTAACTACTAATACATATGAACATGTGATGTCTTTTTGTTTTTAAAGGTGTCAAATTTATCAGCCCAGTCATATTTAAATGAAGATTAGTGTGTTCTTGCATCATTCTGAAAATATTACGGCCGAATGTTTTCATTTACGTGAGCTGGACCATTTTTAAAACACCTCTAAAATACGGATTTCTTTCAATAGCATAATAGAAATATTCGTTATAATTAAATTAAATATGCATTTAAAAAATTCTTACAACTATTTTCTTTCGCGAATTATCAAGATTTTATTAAATTTTTTGTCATATTTTCATTATATATAAACAAATTGTTTATTTTTCGGATAATTTTCAACATATATTGGATTTTAACGTGCCATTGAAGAGGTCTTTTTTGATACTATTGAATATTACAGTTAATTAATCCTTTAAAAGCAAAATCATCAATTTTATACATTTGGTTCCCAAAAGGTTAAATCAGCAATTTTTGCTGTATGGAAGTATTTATTATACTTAAATATAAAGCAATAAATTTTTAGTTTATAACATATCAATTTTTAATTTTAAGAGGATACATTTACAACATTTTTGTCTTCATACAAACCGAAATTTATCAGCCCAATCAGCATTATAAGCATTTTATACATATGTTTTCTACCACCTCAAATGGACTTAGGCCACAATCAAAATTACTTAAACAAAAATCCTAATTTTGAAACAAAACTAAGTCCATGAAATAAATTTCTCAGAAATGAAATAATATATATATATATATATATATATATATATATATATATATATATATATATATATATATAAATACATTCATATGTTATAAAAATGGAAATACTTTTAACTTTTAATCAATGTTATGGACCATTACAAAGTTATAAGTTCAGTTTGCATATGCAGAAAGTATTTTAAAATAATTATGATATGGTTTTATTTCGAGAATTCGTATTTAAAAAATGTTTAACCAATTAGTGCTTTTTTTTTTTTCATTTAGAAAACTTGTTTTTTTAACTTTTATCGAAATAAAATTTTGCTATAATATTGGTTTTTAGTCGCAAGCAATAAATTATTATTCACTAACACCATTTTTAAAAAATTGTAGTCTCAATTATTAGGTTAAAATTATTGCCACAATGCATTTACGCATTATACTTGACAAATTCAATAGCTGTGTTCGCGTACTTTCCAGCAACTTTTATCCTGCATATTTTTTTGAGAGAGTAAAAACCAATTTATTCTCAAATTGAAAAAAAAAACAAAAAAGTACGCGAAAAACATTTTTCAAACATTTGCAGGCTTTTGTTTGTAAAAAACAAATTAGTAATATCCCCTTGTTAAATTAAACAAAAAGCTAATTTATCTATAAAAAAACATAGAAAAATGATTTTTATTAACAAAATAAAAGCGAAATGCTATTAATGTAATATATATTTGGTAATAATATTAAATTAAAAGTCGTTTCATCAAGTTCTCTATCAATAAACTATCAAATTTTGTCCCCCTGTTGCTCTCACTTCCAAGACTTTTAAAGTAAACGAACGCTATTTAACAACTTCCAGTAACATTTTGTGATAATTATCACAAAATATCAGGTACGCGAACACAACTAATGTGAAAATAAAAGTTACATTGAGGTACATAATTTTTATTCGTGATTTCCAATGCAGACCACGGGAGAAGAATGCGTTCTATTGTGCATAAACATACATTTAAACAAAGTAATGTACCGCTATAATCATAAACACTTGATAAAAATTAACAACCTTGTCATTTCCTTCAAACATTTAGGACGTATAACGACCCAAATCTTAAAATGTGACTTAAGCCAACTTTCAAAATAAACAATTTAATAGTTCTGTTAAGAGATGAATTTTATTTTCAAAAATCTGTATAATTTTTTACGAGAAAGAAAAAATTAAAATTAGCATAAAATTATTACGTAAAAATATAACAATTGCAATGTCTAACTCGATTTTTTTGGAAATTGGTCTTAGGCAACTTTCAAAATAAACGGCTCATTTAATGTTTAAATAGAAATTTACAATAAATTTATGCACTATTACGATTTTATAGTGGCTTTCTAAAATGATCAGGGTTGGATGATCTTCAGATTATCTTTTTTTTTAAAGATTTTTTAGAAATTTTGAGTCCTTTTCCTAAGAGTACAAAATTTCTTAATGATTTTGTGCGATATGGGCTGATATGGATTCGCCGTTTATACACAACTGTATAGATATTTTATTTAATTTTGTTGTTACTAATTGAACATTTTGTTTTTTACTTATCAAAACTTTAATCATTTCTACAAATTGTATGCAAAATTTATTATGTATTCTATAGCAACGAAGTTTTGTTAAACATTTTCGATTTTAAAAATTATTACCGTTATAAATACATAATAAAAGCATTCGAAATACAATTTTAGCTAAGAAATTAACAAACTGATAATTTCTTTTAGTTTAAGATTGCAAAAATAATTTCTTAAATATTTTAATCATTTGCCTTAAATTTTCAGCACATTACGTTGAGACCATTTTTCTCTCAAGCTAATGTTTAAATTTATACAAAATTTAATTTTATTACACTGTATTTTTACTTTCTTTTTTTTTATTATCATAATCATATTACTTTCACTACCATGAAAAGTTTACTGCCCTTTTCTAGATCATATAATATACAAAATGCAAAACAAAAGGAAACAATATACAGTGGAGGCCACTTCATGTTTTGTTTTCAAAAGCTAATATTCTTGTTTTATTACAACAATTAACAAAAAAAATTGTTACCTATGTTGTCTATGTCGTGAACAATATGTCCCGTTTTTTTTCTTTTGTGCCTCTATTTCTATTCTGATTTAAATGCAAGTAATATTAAATCTGAACTAGAGAAATATTTAGCACATTTAATATATTTGGACATTTTCTATTATTTTTTTCTGTTTTTATTAACGATTTGGTAGGTTTTTGTAAAAATTGTGTTAAATGATTGTTGTTTAAAGTAAATAATCACTAATTGGACTTTCCTAAACGAAAATGGTGCACAAATGCTCAGTGTCAAGTGATTCAACAAATTAATACCAGAGGAACTCGGTTGCGGAGATTGCAACAATTTTAAATTGCTCCAGAAAGATGGTGTATAATGCATTATACCATATATGAACTCACGGGACATACAAAATATTGAACGATTTCTAAAAAAGAAAACTACCCGTAAAAGGAATTCTTTAATTTATAGAGCCTCAGTAATGGATCCATTTAAAAACCATTCAGAAGTAAAATCCAGCAGAAGTAAAATCCTGCAAAGACTAAATAAAAAAATGCGTGGCTGTATTGTTTAACACAAGCCACACGTTTGCCCGCCAGCATTTGGAAAAACCAATAACATATTGGAAAAATATACCCTGGAGTAATAAATATAAATTTTACCGTTTCGGATCTGATGCTAAACAATATGCATGGCGTCCTACACACATGCAGCACAATCATTGATACACATCTACCCTGCCAGCAATTAGATGATAGTTTTATCCACTATCAGAAAAATGACTCTTTCTAGTATTCTCAAGATGTTATTTTACTGTTAGTAAACAATTTTACAACAACAAATAACATTAATTTCGATTTTTGATCTATTTATTTTACATTTCTTACTAACTAAAATGTCGAAAAAGTCACTTAAAAGTTAATTTTTGGATAAATATAAAGTTACCAAAAACTGTCTCCCATTAGTGTTCTCAAGATGTTATTTTCCTGATAGTAAAAAATTTTACAAAACCAAATAACATTAATTTCGATTTTCGACCTTCCGAAAATAAAAAACCATTAAATTAAAAGCAAAAAATGTGAAGAAGTCGATGGCACTTAGTTGGCGTGTTACTTTCAAAGGCAAGCAATCGATTTTTTAAAAAGTTTAAGAAAAAATTAAAAAAAAGTGTGATAAAGTGAGATAAAAATAATACATATATATATATATATATATATATATATATATATATATATATATATATATATAATATAATGAAGACAAAATGAAAACAATATTGTGAAAAAAATTTTTGTAATTTTAAATTAAATTAATTAAAAAATAAATATTATTCAGCGAAAATTCATTTTGAAGGCAACAAATAAATTTGGATTTATTTCTTGCTTTCAATAATATAAAATTTCGAACTAAATTGCGTTTCGCTCATAAAAATATGTATATTTTTTTTAGTGAAAGTGAACCCATATATGCATGTTCATCAAACCTTCCAACTAAATTTTTAAAGTTGCTAGGCTCTTCGAAATCAAAAATATTCTGTTACAATTTATCAAAATATATCTATAATTTTTTTACTAAGGTAAGTTGTTTTAATTTTCCCTAACCCTAACCCAAAATGACTTTATTCGTCACACAAAAAAAACAGTCAATAGTGTCATTAAAAAAAGTATCCAAACTGCGATACAGTTTTTTCCCGAAAGATGACTCCTCTTCGATAGGAAAATAACTTCTTTTTCTTTTACTATTTCAAAATAAATATGGATACTATTTAGTCAAAGTTTGGATAGTAATGTTGATAGTATTAAGTTAGAATTTCGACAAAAATAGTCACATTTTCTGTTTCTCAAAATGACTCCAATTTGACACATAAAAAAAGCACTTAATAGTGTCATTAAAAAAGTATTAGAACTGCTGCACACTTCTTCCCGCACGGTGACTCTTCTTGGATAAGAAAATGATATCATATTCGACTGTTAAAAACAACTTGAGGTTACTCTTTAGTGCAAATTTGGATAGAAAATGTTGGCAGGGTAAGACTGTAAAACACGGTGGTGGAAATGTAATGGTGTAAGCCGCGTTTTCATGGCATGATGTTGGTCCCATACACAAAACTAACTGACAGTATTCTAACAAAGATATACTAGTTATGATGATTCCATATGCAGAGGAAAACATGTCACTTATATGGCGCTTTATGCATGATAACGACCGAAAACACACCTAACGCACAGTGAGGAGTTGCTTGTTTATGCTAAATAACTGTCCAGTTTTTCTTTCTTTCTATTTGTATTTTAGAAAATAAAAACCAATATACAACAAAATAACTACACAGAAATAAGTTTCTGAGATCTTCGGATCATTCTTATCACTAAAGAAAAATACAATTGAAAAAAAAAAAATAAATAAATTAATGGGAAATAATGCCTTTAAAACTAACAAGTAATAATTGTGTTAAATTCCTTGAATAAGGAATCACATTTTTTTTAACTTTAATTAAGTATTTCTCCTAAACTAAAGTTCAGGAAAAAAAAAATAATTTTTTGCGCAACCAAATTTCAAAGTGTTGGCTTTAGTTTTCTGAAAAAATAAAAAATATACATATTTTGTTATACTAAAATTATGCATTTATTTAAAGACATGTATTTCTGTGGTACTATTCTGTGGTACTATTTCAAGTGGCCGGCAGTGTATTTGAACAATTTATTAAATAAACACAAGTGTTTTTAGGCTTAACGAATGAAATATTATTTCTTATTTTTATTATATACACGTCTGTTTGAAAGTCATATGAACAAAATAAATTTTTTAAAAAATTTCCATCCAAATGTGCAGCAGTAAATTCTCATGATCTAAATTTTCTTTCTACTCAACATTTTTTTTGTTAAGTAAGTTAAGAAAGTTTCTTAATTTATGCAAATTTTTCAAAATTTTATTTCAAATTTTATGCAAATAAATAATTCTTTAAAGAAAATATTTATTTAAAACGCTTAAGAAAAAACACAAAAGCAAAAAGAAGAGAAAAAAATAATTAATATTGTTTATATATGATATGAATAAATATTTATACAAAAAAAAAAAAAAAAAATACATATATATATATATATATATATATATATATATATTTATACAAACATACATTCCTACTACATACATACACACATTCACTCACTCATACTAGTGTATGACATAATAATCACGAGAGACATACAAAGATTATCGAGCAAGTCATGTGATTGTTTTTATTATTATTATTTTTATTTATTTACATTTTGTGAATATGCCTGCTTGGCTGGCTAGCTGGCGGTCTGATTGCTTTGTTAGCTGATGCTTGATTCGTTCGTTTATTTGCTAGTTGATTGTTTGTTTGGTTTAGTTTGGCTTTCATGTGTGACTGCGTTGTGAGTGTTGCACACTAACCTACCACCAAACACTAAACTGAGTGCATAATACTTGTGCCACTCCCCGCCCAAATTCCCCTTTATTGTTCCCATGATGCAATAATACAAGGTGACAGCATTGCTACAACAAATACAACAAGACAGAAAAACAGGCATTTTGTTTTTGGTTTTACAAGCACAACTTAAAAATATTTGACAAAATAACAAAAAAAAAATAATAAACAAAAAATTTTAAAGCACATAGCGTAATTCCAACAAATTTTGACCCAGCTCGGATTTTCACCATCTCCTATTTTGATGAAATTCAGCACATATAATCTACTATGTACTACATATGGCGTATTAATCCCCAACGCAATTTAGGAATTCTGCTTTTATTTTTAGATAGTTTTGACCCTTGTCCACATTTTCCATAGAGTGGTATTCCATGCCACCTCTCCATTTGTACACTTGGACAAAAATCCCCCATAGAACTCATATATGTTGAATATTTTGATATTTTTGATTTTGAAGTTTTTGTCTTTGCTAGTTAAATTCGAATTTATCTTCACACACATCAATCTGAATATGATCTTTTCTGTTCTGAAATCCATAAGGGAATAGCTTTCGATCCTACTAGGTGTAAATAGAGAACCTTTTTTAATTTTGACCCATTATTCGATCGTCAATAGGGCCCTTATATGAGAAAAGTCATTTGTTCAAAATTCTATTACTCAAAACCTATGATCAATCTGAATATTATCTCTTCTGCTCTGAAATCATTAAGACAATAGCTGACCAACTTTTCAATCATCAATAGCGCCCTTATATGAGAAGTCATTTTTTCAAAATTTGCAAAATTCTATTACTTAAAACCTGTGATTAATCTGAATATTATCTTTTCCGTTCTGAAATCCTTAAGGCAATAGTTTTCGAGCCTACTAGGTCCAAATAGAGCACCTTTTTAATTTTGACCCATTTTTTTACCATCAATGGGATCCTCATATAAAGATTTTTCTAGAAATACAAATATTTAAAAGTTTTTATTTTAAAATCATAATTTTTAATTGTAATTTTTTGTTTTATTCAAGCATTTAAATTACAATTTTAATGAAAAAATATTAACATTTTTAAAAAAGTCAACAAAAGTCATTAACATTTTTAAAAATGTTATTAAAATTGAAAATAACTAAATTCTGCTAACTTAACAGTCTTTGAGGGAGAGAAATGTTAGTTAACATAAAGTTATAAAACTTAGCTAACTTCCGTAGCTACCTTCAGACACACTTAAGTTTCCTGCGGGAAATTGGTAGCAATTGCAGTAATTGTGTACCAGTTGAGTACTAATTGACTCCTAACCGCACACCAAAGTTCCAGCTGAGAACCAGTTGACACCATCACACTCATTAAATATCACTAGGGGTCAATTTTTAACATGCTTGTTAAATGCGCAATGAAATGAATGAAAAAAATCAATTTCCGAGGATTTCCCGGGATTCGGTGGAATTTTTTAAAACTTTAGTTATAAGAATTTTCATCAATAGAGTAAACGAAAAGATAAATACATCACACATTTTTTTGATTTCAATTCGTTTTCGAAATCGATTTCCATCACATATCCGATTACGTTTTCCATGCTAAAACTTTTTTAAAATATACAGTAATATATTTTAAAAAAGTTATAATATATTTATAAATCCTTATAAACAGCTTGCCATTTATTTCCACTTTATTTCTCTAACTTACATTATTATTATTTTTTTTTTCTACTAATTCTTACTACATTAAACATAAATCTGGAAAATTCTAAAAACTGGTTCGCAACAATGTTTTTCGGATTAATCATAGTGTTCAGAAATCTGAGGAAAATAATCTCATATACGTATGAATACAACATGAGATTAGTTTTTTATAAGTATTTTGAAGTTAAAACATTTACATATCCATTGCTTGGATAAGTGATGCTGTTTCAAAAGAAAATGTTGTGTTAGAATGAAAAATCTGCCAACCAAGTAATTTTTTTATAATAGTGAATATTTTCGAAGTTCAACTTATTTAATATTAATTTTAACAAATCTATAATAAAACCAAAATATCTAAAATTTGAACACGACAAAAATAAAGTTGATTTAAAATTTCATATGAAACAACTTGTAAGTAAATTCGTTAAACCGTAGATAAACAAATACATAGATATCTGATAGAAGAAAACTTAATTTATGCAACATTAACGTTCCTTTCAGATAACGTTCTAGTAAACTCTTGTAAGAACCATGTTTGGAGAAACTTAAATGTTTCATCGATATAAGGTGTTAGTTAAAAATAGTAACATGTTTGCTATAGAATTTTAAAACTACGAGAATATTAAATTTCCCGTTTTTACCCGCGAAAATTAAAAACAAATTCCCGGGAATTCCCGAGAGTATTTTGATGGGAAATCGCGGGATTTCACGGACCCTAAACCCTAAAGGTGGGTTCGATTCACTTAATTCTATTAATATATCAGTGGTATATATAAAATAAAAATGAATATAATTAAATAAAAACTACAAAAATTTTTTAAAAAGTAAACAATTATTGAGTTTTTATCAAATTTATATTATATTAATCGACAATGAACATGTTCTCTTGGACCAGTCCTGTGACCTGTCCCAAGATGGTTAAACGGTTCCTCCCATATAAAATTCCGGAACTAGAAGTAGTTTTGAACCGGTTTTCTTTCCTCTAGAGTTATTATTAAATTCTGGAAATTTTCCGGCTCATATCATTTTTTTTTTTTTAATATTCAACAAAAAGTGAAACAAAAGTATATGCAATGCTTTTTTTGAGAATTTTTCATTTATTATTTATTTCAAAAATTATTTTAATGATTCAAGTGATGTGGAAATAACCCAAGATTCTGAAATGTATAACTATGGTTTGTTAACTGAACTCAATCAATAAATAATATAAAAAATTAAAAAAAAAATAGATTTTAGGAATACGAGTATAGAAAAATCTAAAAAAAAAGAAAAACTAGATTTACTTTTAATGATATATATGGCCACCATCAATAGTATGCAAAAGGATTTTTTTCCATTCATCTGTTTTTATTACTCGTAAAAAGAAAAAAACAATAATCGATTTATTGATTTTTTACACTGCTTTCTCTTAAGACAAGATCAAACAAGGAAAACAATTTTTCGGTAAAACAAGTTGACATTGCTTCTTATAAAACTGAGTTCAAATGATAACTTTTTAACAAATTTTTCAGAATTATTTGTAATCTTTGAAAACAAAGTAAAATATAGGGCTCATATTTTAAAACTGACAACTTAATACCAATGGATCAGATGTGAAAAACTTGTTCAGCTAAATCATGTTTAAAATAATGCTAAAGTATGCTAAAAAATTATTTAAAAATGTTAAAAATGATGCTAATTAATAGATTACTTTTTTAGTGGTATATTTGTATTTCGTGTTAATTTTACATAAATGTTATTATTGAAAAAGAACACATTACAAAACAGAAGAGTAGATTAGAGAGTCATAAGCAACTAAACTGAAGCATCTCCCAACACCTCCTATCTGATGCCAGTCATTAAATTCACATGAATAATCGCATAATATTCTCAAGTTTCAAGCTGTATAGTATTTATCACCAATTTCGTTGTATGATTGCGTACCTAACCATCTAAATTAATGATGTTGCAACCGTGGGCAGTGGAAAATTATGTATTATACCACTTACGATTCCTCAATATCCTACAAAGATATAGTGTGCCGCTGTCCCTTAATCTACATCTGCTCAGACATTTTCCCGTGATAATAACCCTTGTAATACTTCATCTTCTTACGTTTCTGCCTAATATTATCATTTCTACACCGGGACACAAAGCCCTTGACACCATGCAATCGGAATAGTAGAACAGATCCATTCTTTTAATAATTTCCAAATATTATTTAAAATAACAATGTATTTCAAATAAATCTGTTTCAAAACTTCGAAAACATTTATTTAATACTTTTGAAGCACATCTTAAATAAATTATATTTAAATTCATTATATTTAATACTATACCACTCCTACTCAGCAAAAACTTTGCTTTCCTGGTAAGCTAGCAGGTATAATTGGAAACAAAAATAAACTACTTACTTTTTGCCTGAATAACTAGTTATTTTTGTTCGACTTGTAAACAAATTCATGTAGTTATTTTTTGACTCTAGGGGTACTCAAAAATATGTACCTAAACGAAAACAAAAATCAAAAAAAAAAAAAATTGCCGTCAGTGAGACTCGAACTTGGACATACACTAACCATTTGTTTTTACTGACTAACGTCTTACTCAGTACACCATCTCGCACATAGCACCCTAAACGACAAAAAGTCGATTTAGTTTAAAATATCTTTTTAGACATTTTGTTATAAAAAACTAACAGCTTCAAAATGGGGTTGAACCAACAACCTTCTGGTTGTTAATCCGGCGCTCTAGCCAACTTATCCACGTGATTGCAGTATTACTGCGCTATTATACTATTGAGTACTTATTAATGTAATACAGAGTAGGCAAATAATAATGACGCCTCATTACGAAGAAACTACTTTAATAAGTAGTTGTTATTACCGAAAACCAAAAAGTTTTTGCTGGGTAATTATCGTTTTTATTAAATTCATGAAACGGGCTAATTGATCTATAGACCTAATCATTTAGTATTTTTACTTTTTTTAATTTATTTCCTTTTTGTTGGAGTTGATCTTCAGAGTTACATTCCTTAATGTCTTTATTTAATTAATTTATTACAAGATTTATCCTTATAATGAAAATGCTAAAAAATATGCTAAAAACATGAGTGAAATGGTCACACTGCTAATTACGTCAAATTTATTAAGGAATTATTTCTTAAAATCAAAAAGTATTAAATTAAAAAGTATTGTAAAAAAGTGCTAAAAAACATTTAGCATAATTTTATAAATTTTCAATGTATTTTAACATTTTAAAACACTAAATCTAGCACTGAAAGTGCTAAACTGGCAACATTGAAGTATATGCGTATACGTTGTAACAAAGTTTAATAGCTAGTTAAACTTATACATAAAAATAATATTTATAATTATGAAAATCCATTACATTCTTAAACACATATGCATTACATTAACATTTCACTCCTTTACTCGTCTTTAACTACATTATTTTACACTTTATCTACAAACCATCATATTTACATTATGATTATAGACAATTAATAATTCTCATTCAGTTTATGAAATTTTTCACATAAGTATTATAAGGTTGGATGAAGTAGTGGCGGTTCAACTACAGAAGAATTTGCTAAAAACCCAAAACTGCTGATATTACGATATAATTTGCATAATTTCAAGACACTTATGTATATTGTAACATCAGTTACTGTTTCTCTGGTACTTGGAATAAATCCAAGCGTCAGGGTGATACTTTGCTCAGTATTTTAATTGTCTGTTTCGGACACAACGGCTTTGCTCCGTCTTTTTCAGCGCTACAAATTCGGTCGTATGTTTCGGCACTACAACTTCGGTTGTTAATTTCGGCACCGTGACTTCAGTCGTTGATTTTGGCACATCGAATAGTATCGTCTGTTACTCTCTTTAGATTAAGTCTGAATTTTGTAATCTAATTTTAAAGAAATTATATTATTCAAATCAGTATTCTTAAGATATTTCTAAAATCACAAGAAAGATCCTGCTTGCGTAATTCCCGAGGGAACCGAATCTTCAACCCCGCATTTAACCAGTATTATAATCTGAATTACCTGAGAAGTAACTGACTGAATCAATATGTATCATCGTGCTGGTATTAATTTATCTAAATTTATTTATTTATTGTTACCAATAACTAAAACACAGAATTATTAAATAAAGATACACTGTATATTTGACCCCCAGACGACAAAACCACGTTATAACGCATCTGTGGTGAATTAAATAATGTTTGCCTTTAAAATTCAAAACAATAAGAATTAAGTTTTAAAAGATAAACAAATAATACTTATGATATACTATGTAGTAGTATTTAATTATAGTAATAAAAATAAAACAATAAAAAATTATTAGTATAATAAATTTATTATGTAGTCGTAGGTTTTACTTTATTTTTTTAATTATGTTATTACATTATTTTGTTGTTGTTGTCTTTAAGAAAATGTTAATGTCTTGCGAAATATTTTTACAATTTAAAAATTGCTGGTATATAAATTGAGTATGTATTTAATACAAATAGTTTGAAGCTAAGAACCATAGAAGTTTTAAATAATTTTGAAAAAAATTAAAACTGAAAAAAAACGATTTGTTTAAATATTTAAATATACTTGTATTAAACAAGAAAAATATTTTTTTTACGTATTATTCAAACTGTAATTATACATGCATAAATGATGGAATTTCATATGTTTTTTTACATTAGCTGAAAGAAAAATATGCATTTATCATTTTAAGCATATTTTCATAATTTTCATCCATTAATATTTGGTGTTTTTGGCCATTTAATTGTGCCACAATTGTGAACAGCTTTCTTCAATAAGTTAATATTTTATTTTTTGAGCAAACATGTTAAGTTCTAAACTTTATGAAAAAAATTAGAGCTTTTTTAAATATGAAAAACATTTGAATATTTTCCCAGATCCGGTTTTAAACTGATCCCTTAGTGTATACTTAAGTGTAAACATTTAAGTTATAGCTCACACTTAAGCAATGTTTCGTTTTACAGTTTAAAACTTAAGTTGACAAAAATATATACAAAGAGCTTTAAGCTTTTATGTATTTACAATAGGGTGGTCCAAACGTTCAAAAAATTATTATTCAAATAAAAGTCATAAATATATTTTATTTATCCTGAAATGTTATATCTTAGTTATGTTAATTTTTTAATGAATGTCTTTTAATTTAGATTACTATTTGCTTATAATCATTATAAATATCAATCATTCTTTTTTGAGCAAAAAATTATAATCACAAAGAAAATATAAATTTAGAGCGATATTTGAAGACTTTTTAAAATTTAAAATAATTTTATTAGAATTTGTATTTTTATTTATTTTTGTTTATTTTTAATAAATATTTTTTAAAAAGTCAAACAATTTGCATACTTAATAAGAAATTTAAGGGATGGAAATAGAATACTTAAGTGTTCAATTATAAAACAATTTTAAGAACTTAAGTACGATTTTGCCACTAAGATATAGACGGTCTATTCCGGGGGTATAGGGGATAGGTGAAATAATGGAGCGATCACAACCAATTTCAATATAATTCGTCTTTGTATCATAAAAGTCCCACGCGCAAAATTTCATTGAATTGTTTTTAAAAATGCGACCAGTATTTTGTGCATAAGGTTTACATGGACAGCCGGCCAGACGGACGGACAGACATCATTAGATCGATTTAAAAAGTGTTACTGAGTCAATTGGTATACTTTAAGATGGGTGTTGGATAACCTTTTTATGCGTTACAAACATGAGCACAAACGCATAATACCTTAAACACCTATGATGGTGTAGGGTATAAATATACAAAATAAATTCAATATACAAAAAACTTAACTTTATACTTTAGAATCACTTCAAAATTTGATAAATACATAACGATATAATTTTACAGGAAATTTAAAATTTTTCTGGTTTATTTCATACCACATATTTTGTAGCTTTGAATACAATTTGAGAAATATAGTATTTAATATAGAAAATTTTTAAAAAATTATAAGAAAAATGCAAAATTTTATAACTGTTAACGAATAAATTCTGCGTTTCGGGTTATTGGAACCTATTTTAACATTTCCTTCGAATCTTATAAAATAATGTTTTTATCAAGTATTTATATTTATTTATACAGCGGAATTCATCACAGTTTTTCTTTGCTAATGAGCCCCAAGGTATAGTAAGGTATAAAAATACTGATATTCGAGAACATTGTCCTCGCTTCATTTTATTTTATGAATATTTTGGAAACATTTGATTTTATTGTCCTTCTTACATATCAATGTGATCTCCTACCCTAAAATTAAACAATTTGACCAAAGTGTAATTTTGGACATCGCGAACAAAATTATATCAGTTATAGCATCAAAAAGGAAGCTGTTTTTTATGTTCTTTTCGCTTACAAAACACGTTATTTAGTAGGCGAAGTTTTTGCTAGGATAATTTCGAACAAAAATCTCAATGATTTTAATTATTATAATTAATTAACGAACTAGTTCTAGAACAGTTCCAAGGAATGGGTACTGGCTAGGTAACACTTCTACAGAACTAGTTCTGGAGGTGACAATTTCAAACAAAAATCATTGGGTCGCAACGCCAATATAGAACGATTACAGGCTTTTTTCATGTGTTCTGTAACTTGTTGTAAAAGTAATACATTGTTTCCTCGATTGTTTGCCTTTTATGTAATTAATACTTTTAACAGAACAAAATTTTCCTTAAAACAAAGCCATAATTGTCCATTAACAGGCGATACAATTTTATTTTTCAATAAAAAATATAAAAATAAAATAAAATATTTGAATTTCTTATTCGTGACTGTCATTATTTCCAAAAACGTTGTTGTAGGTATTAAAAAATTTACTAAAGATACGCATAAGCATAGAGCAAATAATAAATATATTTTCAAAAAATGTTCACTTTTTACAAGCCAAAATAAGTATTATTATCAATTTTTGATGGTAATTAGTTTAGTAAATATTTAAACATGGGAATCTTATATGTTTTTTAATTTGCTATTTATTTAAAAGAACAAAGAAACCGCTTTTATAATATAATTTTGTTTTTCGTTAGGTTTGTTTGCAATATTTAATAGTTTCCAAAAAAAATAAAAATAAATAAATAAGTGTATGCACATAAAATTAAGTATTACAAAGCATATTTAAATTAAATACTTAACACTAAATTAGTTATCTAAATGAACTTAAAATTTATTGCACAGTCAGTATTATTTTTCTTGGTTAAAAATATTTTATTATTAGAGTAATTCACGTCACCAATTTTAGTCTTGCGAAAGTGCGAAAATGCGAAGTTATTTTTAAAAATATGACAACAACCACATAGAAAATTATTTCGCACTATTTTTTACTTAATTTTTTAGTGTAATACTGAAATGTAATTTTTTTTTTTTTTTGCGTTCATGTATTGGTTTCTTTATAAATAAAAGTAAATATTTTCGGCGGTGAAATTTGTATTTTTAATAAAGAAAAATGCATAAATGCGCTATTTGTAAAAAGGAAATAGACTATGGTGGTGAAACATAACTTATTGTCCCAAAAAAGCAATAATTTACAAATCATTCTTATTATTGTTTACAATTTGCACGTGTTTTTTTTACGTTTCAGTTCTATTTAAGGCGAAATAAATGGCTACTATTATTATTGCACTGTTGTATTTGTTGCCTTTATTTTTTAAATTATTGCATTATATATTTAAAGTTTGATTAAGCCTTGTTTTTCTGTCGGTGGGGATATAAAATAAAAAGTCATGAGAATCCATCTGTCACATAACTGTGAAAAAAAATTGATGGCCAGCAATGTAATGAAACGACTGATGTTTCTAATCTAAGTGAATTTTTAATTTATCGCAGATTTATTGCGGAAAGTAAAATAAAGGAAGAATTATTGTTTACTAAATCTCACTGGGTAATTCAGCGACTTGCTGTGGAAACCTAACCCAATATATTTAATAGTGCTCTTCAAACTACCATAGTGAATTTTAAAAAAACTACTGCCTTTAGAAAAAAATTCTTAAAGCACTATGTATGGATTCAAATGTAGAACATAAGAAATTATTATTTCATACCAAAGTCCGTTGGATTTCGAAGGAAAATATGCTGAAGAGATTATACGAATTAAAGACAGATGTAAACATTTTTCTTTTATACAAGAATGAAGATCTTTATAAAAGACTTACAGAAAAATATTTTTATATATTACTTCGTTTATATCTCAAATTTTTTCGAGGCGTTAAATAATCTTAGCATTAAACTACAGGCCAGACAAATAAATAAATTAACTGAATTTGATTCAATAATTGCTTTTATGTTCAAAATTTTTTATGGAAAAGATGTCTTTAATCCCCTCTTCATGTTAAGATATTTTGGATTCATCTAATGTTCAAAATAACTTACATATGAAAAGTATAATAATACACTTAAATTCAATTTACAATGAATTTTCCCGATATTATCCGGAGCTTAAAACCAATTCTTGCCACACCAGTTTATTTCGTAATCCATTCAGCAATGCCATTGATGACATACCTGAAAATTTTAAAGAATATGCAATAAAACGTGTGGCAAAGCTGACATTGAATCTATGTTGGTTAAAATATTAAAAATTTAAACGATGGTTGAAAATGAAATGTTGAAACTTTTGCTAAAACTGGTGTCTATATATTAATGCGAAACTAGTTTTTCTGCCCTACAGTTTATAAAATCCAAATTTTGATACCGTGTGAAAATGAAATTTCAGAAATTTCTCCCAATGTGAAAAAATTGGTAAAAACAAAGTTTAATAGAAATAATTTAAAATAATTTGATTGATAAATTTTATAAATTTAAAATTTTTATTATGAATAAGGACATACAATACAGCTTGAAGTTTACGTGAGAGACAAAAAACTAACTCAGTTGTCAAAAACCTAATTCATGCAACAACAAAATACATGTAGTCACATATATTTTGTTATTGTGTATTGATAAAAATTGGTAATTTTTTTGAAAATTTAGTTTGAACTGAATATCACATAAACTTCTAGGTTGTATTCTATGCCTTTTCTATTTTTTAATTGTTTAATTTAATTGTTTATGTTTATGAAAAAAGCAAAAATTGCTAAAAGGGTACGTAAAGCATGAAGACGTTGGAACCCCTGCTTAATGTACATATACATACAAGTTCTATTCAGTTTATTTCAATTAAGGTCAAAGTTTAAATTTAATTTTTGTCTGTACATATTCAAAAGTTAAATTAATTTTATATAAAAAAGTTAAAAAAAAAATATGAAAAAACTCACCTTAAATAATTTTTAGAATGTGTTGTTTGACTATAATTAGATTTTTTATTGCTAACACCACATTTATTAATTGAAGAAGCAGCCGAAACAGAGGCAGTGCCAACACTTGACGATAAAATACTCGACAATGAAGATGCACTTGTTTGATTTTGGTGAAAAACAGAAGATGATGGTGTTGCTAATGCTGCTGCTGGTGAAGGTGCTGGTGATGATGATGGAGTTGTTGATGTTGATGATGGAAAAAATAGTTTATTCAACAAGGCCATAATAGTAACAGTGAGTAATAAGCGTAAGAGTTGTTGTAATTTAATGTAGAAGTATTGAAGTGTATGTGTGTATGTAAACAAACTAGAAAATTTACAACCGTTATTGCTTGGTAATTGAAGTTGCCGTCAAGATATGTTTATTACTATTATTTATTATTGTAGTTGTTTTTTTATTGTTATTATTGTAACTTTTTATGAGTGTATTATGCCAACAATTAGAAGTTTTACTTCTGTTTGTTTCTTTCTTTTTTGCTTTGAATGAATAACTTTCTTTAAAAATAGTAACATCCACATATTTTCAACCGGTTTTTATTTATGTTTATACTTTATTTTATTTTTAACGGAATGTTATACAAATACATATTTGTCATTTAAAAAATAATTTTCACACTAAACGAAAGCACTATTATTTTGTTGTGTTTACATAAATGAGCATTTTAACCTTTATTTTTTCTTTATTTTCTTTCTCACTATCTATATTACTATCTATCTCACTCTTACTTCTTCATATCTTTTTCTTTTCTTTTTTTAACCCATTATGAAATTTTTCTTTAAATTTTTGCAATTGATTTTTATTTTCTTGTTATTATTTGCAATTTTCTTTTTTGCTTCCTATTGATTTCTTTTCATCATTATTTTTATTTTATTTTATATTTTAATAAATTTCCTTTTAAATATTGTGGAACATTCTATGAAATTTATTTTAAAAAATTAACATAATTTATTTTTTAAAAGCTATTAATTTTATCAATATAACTTTAATTATATTTTCCTTATAAATATTATTTATTTATTTATGTATAAATATTCGTTTTAAATTTATATAAAATACACTTTAAACCGCCGTATAAAACACGAAACTTTGTCATGTCTCTATTATATGAAAACTTGGAGATCACTAAAATATTATTTTGGGTATATATTTTCAATTTGCTCAAAAATATAATAAGTGTTTTTTTTTTCTTTTTTTCTTGTGTTATTTTGTTATAGTGGTGGTGGCATTTGCTGGCTTTTCGTTTATTTCTTTGTTTAGTTATTTTTTGCCAAACGAAGATCATACCAACAAACAATGCCAATGCTTCGTGTATACAAATACTTCGATACTACTGAATCAGTGACGTGATAAAACAAATTGTTTTTCTCACTCTCTTTTTTATATTTTATTCTACAATTTTGTACCTTGTATGTAAATAAGTGATGTTAATGTGTACGATTGTAAAATGTTTTTAAATTGAATGTAATGTTTTACTAATTCTGCGAAATCAATAAAAAATCAAAAGTCATTGCCTGAGTTGACGATTTATCGATATTTTACTTATTTTGAAAATGAATAGAATTTATAATTGCTATTAAATTTCAAGATTCTTACTGTTGTACAGAGACCGAATTTTAATACTAAAAAAAAAACAACTTTTTGTTTTAATTTCGAAAAACAAATTGGTGTTCAAAAAATAATAAAATTTCATATAATATTTTTATTTTGTTTTTTTTTTTCATTTTGATCGAAATAAAAATGAAAAAAAATTCAAAACAACAATTTCATTCAATAAAAAAAAAAAAAAAAAAAAAAAAAAACAATAAGCAAAAACCTTTGAAATTGAATATTTATTCATTTGGAAACTATTTCAAATTTCAAGTACATGCTGTGAGAACAGGCTTAAATTTCCTTTACTTTCAAATTTAAAACTATGCATTTTTCCAGCAAATATAACAATTGTATTTTTCAAATACTTTCATAATTTAAAACTTAGCTGGATGTTTCTTTAACAAACAAATGTTTCCCAAATATTTTCAAAACGTTTTTTTTTTTTAATTTTAAAATATACTTGAATTAAATATATTTCCTTCTAAACCATTTTTAAAACTGAAATTTTGCATGCATTGATATATTTTTTTTTAATTTTATCTGAAAAGTAAATTTTGCATTCATTATTTTAAGCATATTGTTAATCATATTTCATGGACCATAATAGCAGTTCTTGTTTATTTTATAACACATACTTTGTAGAATACAATTTTAGAAATATGCTATTTATTAAAAAAAAGTCCTAGGTTTGAATTGATGTTTACTGAGAATATTTAAATAAAAGTCGGCTTAAATTGAATGTTCTAACTTAGCTCCGATAGCAAATGAATAGTTTCGACGTTATTGGCCATTGATGTTTACTGGGAATATTTAAAATGTGTTCACCAATACATATAAAAGTCGGCTTAAATTGAATGTTCTAACTTAGATCCGATAGCAACTGAATAGTTTCGACGTTATTGGCCATTGAAAAACGTACTTTCCTAAGACTATTTACTATTTTAAGTGTTAGGGAGCTCAATGATTACCTAAATTTCAAATAAATAAAATAGTAGAAAATATTTTTTGAAACAATAACAAAAATATGAATAAAACTTTAAAACAGTAAAGATATTTATAATAATTGAAAAATAAAATTAAAAGGCTTCCGGATGCTTGATTTTATATATTTTTGTAATTAATGTAAATCTGTTTTAAAACTATTGGCAAATAACAAACAAAAAGCGCCAAATTAAAAATAAAAACTCTGAGTTGGCTTTACTGATTTTAAAGGAGTGATGAGAATATGAATACCGAGACCAAAAAAACGAACGCGCCTTCCGGTAAACTAACACAAAAAGTATACACAAGGAAAACAAAAATATATCTTCACCACAAACAAAGCAAAGATAAAATATACATCTAGATTGCATTTAGTTATTTATCTACCGCATTTATACACACATGCATTCATACATACATACTGACATACTTCCATACATAATTATGCATGTACATTTGTTTTTATGTATTTCTTGTTTTAACACCCTTTTTCACAAGCAAATAATTAAAAAATCTCCAGGCCTTTTTTAATTATTTTGTTATATTTTTTGATTTTATTGTTTATCATATTTTTTTGGTTTTTAAGTATTTGTCACGTGTTTTTTAATAAATCATTAAGTCACTAACATCATTTTTTCTGATTTCCGTCTAAAGGTTGTTTAAATTACCTTTAAGTTTTTGCAAATTTTACTTCTCTTTCTTACACATTATTAATATTAATTATTTTATTTTTTAATTAGTTTTAAGTTTACTTATTGTAATAAAAATAGAATTTTTAATTTCTATAAAATAATTTAATTCATTTTAGCTTTGTTGTTGGTAATAAATAATAGTATTATTTTTTGCAATTCGTCAGAAATGCTAAAAAACACAGAGTTGCTGTTCAGTATGTTTATGTATAAGAAAATATGTACAAAAGAAAAACGAACAAAAATTCAATTTGAATTGATAACAGAGGCACAAATATCGTGAAACGTAATGCAAACATTCTTTTTAAAAAACTGTGATTTTTACTACATAAAAAACAGGAGCATAAAGTTTTTTTTAGCAATATTAAATAATTAAAATAAGATGGGTAAAAATAAAAATTATCCAATAAGAAATTAAAGTTTTAAATTAATATTAATTAGATCAATTAAAATAGGTAAATATAAAAGTAAAAATTAAGCCACTCTGAAAGCTAGAGAACCATTGTATAAATTTCACAAAAAAACATATATCATAAAAAGTTCGTAATTCATGGAAGTTCGCATATTTAATTTATTTGAATTTTTAAAAGAAATAACGGATAAAAAAAATTTTTAATTCCCTTGGCAAAGCATTCCAACATTAATTTCAATTTTTATTGTTGTTTTCGAATAAGTGCTTTTTTATAGAAAATTTAAACTTTCATATAGAAGTTCAAAGAAGCTTCATTTTCCAACTTTTTCAAAAAATTAATTTTTTGAAAACCTTTTGTTAGGTTTTAGATTTTAATTTTTTGATTGTTTTCAATATAAGTACTCAATTTAGAAAAAAATAAATAAATTTAAAAATGCGAAATTTGTGTCATACAAAAATAAAAGAGGTCCAATAACACGAGCATTTGAAAAATCATAATTAAGGCCTTATTTTGTGAAACAAAATTTTCGAATTTTGTATGAGGAATACTGGAAATTTTTTAAAATTGTATTTTTTTCCATACAAAATTCTTTTTGAAAAAGTTTCGTTTTACAAAATTTGGCCTTATGTTTATAAAAAAAAAATAGTTTTGCTATCTCTTGATCTATAATTTTTACATAAAACTTTAACCGTAAACGTTTTTTTTTTCTTCGTATAACAGTTAGATTTTTCAAATACAACTCTGTTTTGAACAGAAATGAGACAACTATATTATGAAAGCATACATAAAAAAGTTAAAAGAATAATGTATGATTACCAACCTTTAAGCAGCCATATTGCTTTTGTTAGAAGTCTAAATCCATTGTCGTTTCGTATTCACACATATAATTTTCAAAAACTATATATTTAAAAGCATTTAAATATAAAAAATATCTTAAGAAACCCAAAAAGTATCGTTTAAATATTCAATAATCAAAACAGTCACTGAATATTTAGCTATAAAATAAAACTAAAATAATTTCTTTGTGCATCTCAAAGTGAGTGTGGTTGGTGGTGGACTTTAATAATTTAATAAAATAATTTGTGGAAAAAATATCAATAGTTCCGTCAAAAAATAAAATATATTGTAAAAGTAAATTTATTTTGTGGCGATTTCAAAATTTTGTGAAATTCTAATTTTATTTGGTAAAAAATTATGTATGCTAGAAATGGATTAAAAATTTCGATGTCATTTTTCTGATTTACGCCTTCCATTTTAATCATTTTTGACAAATGGCTGTGGCTGGTTGGCCTGAGTCTTTCTCTTCTGTTTTTTTTTTATTTTGTTGTTTTTTTTTTTGTCATTCCTTTTTCATTTTCTTTGCGTTTGTGTGCTTGTGTTGCGTGAAGTAGACAATACATACATTCCATTAATGTCAAATTAAAAACAAATCAAAAAAATGTTCCTTCACTTTTTTTTAGAGTAAAAGTAGAAATTATACAATGTGTATAAAAAGAATAAACAGATGTTTAAAAAAAGAGAGCAACAAGATTACATTGTTTTGTGTAGTAAAGATGAGATATTATTGTTTATAATTCATGAAATAATCAGTTCTTAATTTCAGAAAAACAAAATAAAATACATCCTTTACAAACCATTAACCTAACTTGTTATAGCATAATCTTCATTTGTTTGTTAATTTTTTAGTACGTGTGTGTGTGTGTGCTTAGTAGTCGCTCAGCCAGCCACCTGTATTTTTTTTTTTAGATTTCAACATAAAATTTATATTTTGAATTAATATACAAAACATAATTAGTTTTACAGATTATAAACATTTGGACTTAATTAACATTACACAAATATGGCTTGTGCTACTTTAAAACGTACTCTTGACTGGGAAGCCTTAAATCAACGCCCCACCAAACGTCGGCGTTGTAATCCATTTGGACAATCTGGCGCCAATGGCTCACCATCACGTTCGACAGCTGGCCATGATGGCATACCTGGTTGTTCAAATCCTCAATTACCTTCAACACGTTTTGCCAAGGAACCTCAACCCAGTCCGTTTGCTGAGACTAATAATCTATCGAAAATGTCGCCCGACAAGATGTCACAGAATATACGCGATGAAATCAAAAGATTGCACAGACGCAAGCAATTGCCTTTTACCTCGGCCGCCATTGAACGCATGCAAGACTCAGAATCCAGTGGCTCAGAAATGGGTCCAGACAGTCCTAGACGTCCAGACAGCCCACCTAGTATGGTCCGTCATCCAGAAAAGGCATTATTTACTTTTAAACAGGTGAGCATTAATTTTTAATTTATGTAGTTATTAACATCCTATTAATGACATGGATCATCTGCAGGTGCAATTAATATGTGAACGTATGCTTAAGGAGCGTGAAGATGAATTGCGTGAAAAATATGATGCTGTACTGACTACAAAACTTGCTGAACAATATGATGCTTTTGTTAAATTTACTTATGATCAGATTCAAAGACGTTATGAAGCTGCTCCCAGCTGTAAGTTTTTATTTTAAACTATAAGAAAAAAAAATATGCACCAAAAAGTACATATATTCAAAGAAAATTATATTTTCTAAAAAAGCACATTTTGAAAAAAGGAAAAAAACTCAAAAATGTCAATTTTCAAAAAAGTACGCATTTTTAAGAAAATAGAAAATAAAATAAAACTTTCCAAATAGCTTTAACTGAGAAAAAAAAAAAATAAATTAATAATTTTTAAGTAAAAATTTTCAAAATTCCCAAAATAAAAGTAGTTTCCTAAAAAAAATTACAAAAAAAAAAAAATACTAAATTTATGTTTTAAAGAAAAAGTACATCTACTAAAAGATACATTAATTTATTTCTCAAAGAAAATGTTCTTTTTTATTTTTGTTATAAATTTATTTTTTCTTAACATATTAATGTATATAATTTTTAAATTATTCTCTTTCAGATCTATCGTAATTCGGACCTCAGGCATACAATAAGTTCGTAGAAGCTAAGGATTTTTTATTTATCCAGTCTTCACACTTTATCGCACATTTTTATTTTCAACCTACGTTCATTTTTGTCATGCTGTTATTGTTTTTTTTAATCTTTTTATCAATTACATTTAAAAATCTTTCAAGTTTAGTTTTTTCGTTGCAAAACCAATTTTCAACTTAAAATTTTGCAGAAAAAGAAAAACAATAATAATATACAATATATATAGTATTAATTTTATTATCAATTAAAAATGACACCTCATTATACCTGCAGGTAAATCGTAAAAAACATATTTGCATACCAATAATTATTTTTTAATATATTAAAAAAAATGAAAAAATACTATATACTGCTACAATTTGAATGATTTATTATAACAACAAAATAAATTTTTTTAAATTAAAAAAAAGAAAAATATGAAACTACAAAACAAATAATTTATATATAAAATTAAAAAATATATATATAATTTAAGTAATAAAAGCAACTACAACAACAAACAACTATATAATATGTGGATAAAGAAAACAAATTGCATACTATTTATATATATATACACAAACATATATAGAAATACAAAAAAAAAAAACAGTAATTCTAAAATATATTGACAAATACAAAAAAAAAAAAAAAAAAAAAAAAAAACATGAAGTGCTGATCTACTGTTAAATTTTGAAATACCATCAAAAAGTAAATAAAACAATAGAAAAAATATATAAATTTCATATTTTAACAGTAGTACTCTTATTCTCAATTTATATACAAAAATGAATAAATAAATAACAAACTTACATAAAAAATAAACCTCAAGCCTCCACACAAAGTGAAATAATAAAATTGAAATGAATATAAAACAAACACAAAAATAAATAATAATAATACAAACCTAGTTTTATAGTTTAACTTATAAAAATAAAAAATAAAAATATTGGTAAATTCTTAAAAAAAAAAAAATGAATTAAACTAAATATAGTTTATAAAAAAATACTATTGATTTTTTTTCTTTCATCTTAATGTTTAGTTAAAACAATTTTTCTTTGAATTACAAACATAAAAAATGTTATTAAAATTAGTTTATAGCTGCTCTTAAAAAAAAAACTAAGTTTTAAGTAGTTTGCAATTTTTTTTCTTTTTTTTTTTTGTCTTAAAAACAAAAAATCATAAAAATATTATTTTATTATAAAAAGTAAACATTTATTTCTACTTTAATAATACTTTATGATTAGAGAAATGCCATTTTTATAACTAAAATAAACAAAAAATATAAAAATTTGAAATAAAAACCATAAAATTAGAAGTGGATATTTTAAATGCTGCTTATTTAATTTAAAGAAATTTTTTGTTTGATTTTTAAAATTTTATTTATTTTTTTTTTTTTTTATGTGAAATTAATATTTCACAGGATTAGACCGAAAGGATTTTCTCTTTTTTTCATTCGAAATTGTTTGAATTTTTCGAAACATACTTTCATATACAAACAAGTAAGAACATTATAGTCGGTCAACCCAATTATATGATACCCTACACCATTATGTGTGTTCTTCAAAGTGATTTTCAAGGAGGTTCCAATAATGGATATATGGTCAAAACTGGAGCGATTTTGGAGAAATTGGAAAATGTTATTTATAATCCAATAAAATATTAACTTCATACTTAACTTTTTAGGATTTATTAACTTTTTAATGATTTTCGAAAGTGTGCTTTATGTGGAAGCTATGGACTAAACGTCATAAAATTTGTCTTATTTGTGTCCAATTTCATATAAATCCTATCATTTGTGAGGAATTTTTTCATGATTAAGTGATTTTCGGGAGGGATATTCTATGGGAGCCATGGTTCGATCCGTTTGAAATTTGGTACTGATTTACATATAAATGAAATGCTTCTACTTACTGGTATTTTTTCGGGATTTGTACACGTTCAAGTAATTTTTCGGGAGGAGTCTGTAATATGGGGGCTATAGTTAATTATTAACAACAAAAGATTTGTTTGTAGAGAATTACCTAGAAATAGTGTTTTTATCTCGATAAAAATTTTCCTAATGTAGACTGATTTTTGTTGGTACTTTTTACATGGTTTATTATGATGTACCTTCACCTCTATACTTGGTAGAGATAAAAAATTATCTGCAATTCAAGCAAAAATTTGACGTTTGTCTTGATAAAAATTTCTCTATTATAGACTCGACGTTATGTGCAGTGGTTTTACACTAACAAAATGCAAGCAATTGTTGTTTTTGTAGATGTGCGGTCACTTTATAATTACATTATGTTGTTTACGCTCGTTCTTAGTTTACGAGATATAGGCTTTTAAAATTTCGATATGTTTTTCGACTTAACACTAGAAATGACAAAATATTAAGAAAAAAATTGGATTCAATAGCTTTCAATAGACACCTTAATCGGATAAATACCGTAGGAAATATTTATGATTTAATGTGTCAGGGAGTTCAATGAGTTTCTTTTTTTTTTTTTTTGAACAAATCAAGATTACCGGCACTGTTGATTTTTTAACAAATTTCTTTTCTGCAAAAGCACTATTTTTGGTTAAAAAAGTTACATAAAAAATTTTCTCCGCTCTCTGATAGTTTTCGAATTAAAGGTACTTTAAGTTATGATGTAAGAATGCAATTTTCTCCTTTCTCCTTTAATGAAAATGAACAATGATACCCATGGAGAGGTCTTGAGAAGGCCTTTCGATTGATATATAAAATGAGTCAAATCATTAACCCATTGTGGGACAATATGATATTTTATTACTTTTTATTTTGGCTTTTTTTTACAAAAGTACCGTTATCTCAAAAATATATCGATACAACGGTATTCTCCTATACATCAAATCATTTAGAGAACATTTCAAGCTTACATATGATCCCCATATTACACTCCTAGCTCATTAAATAACAAAAATATAGCACTTTAAAAATTAATATTCAGAGAAATTAATAGATTTTTCCTCATAACATATTTGTTAATATCATAATGTATGACTATATATGTAATATGAATATCACTAGAAAGGTCTTGAAAAAGCCATACTTGTTTATAGTCATATGTATAATACGAATATAATTGGAAAGGTCTTTAAATCTCAAAAATTAAAAAAATAAATAAATAAAAAAATACTTAGTAAATATTATTTAATTAGCATTTTTATTTGAATTTTTGATAAAAAAAAAAATTAAAACAAGATTATAAAAAAATGTTTGGACCAAATTAAGGTTACCAGCACAGTTGCAATTAAAATGTATTTTTTTTTAATGTTAATAAAGGTTTTTTGTGTAGCCGGCCTTTGGCCGCGCTAAAGGGCTTTCTCCTCTATGTATGTCGAACACCGGCTTCGCTGAATAAACTTTTTTTGGAAATCAAAAATTTTTGAAAGTACCGGTATTCTTTTTAAATAATTTTTAATTTTTATTTAATTTTTCACAAAATTGTAAAAATGATAAAGAAATAAGACTTATTATATATTTTTATTAACAAATACATTATTAGTAAAAATCAATTAATTTTTCTAAATATTAATTTTTGAAATGTTCTCTAAATAATCTTATGTATAGGAGAGTACCATTATATCGATATATTTTTGAGATAACGGTACTTTTGTAAAAAAAGTCTAAATAAAAAGTAATAAAATATCATATTGTCTCACCATGGGTTAATGATTCTGTACATTTTATATATCAATCGAAAGGCCTCTTCAAGACCTTTCCTATGATAACCATATTGTTCATATTCATTATAGTAGGAAATATATTACTAGTAAAAATCGATTAATTTTTCTAAATATTAATTTTTAAAGTGCTATATTTTTGTTATTTAATGGGCTATGGGTGTGACATGAGGATCATATGAAAGATTGAAATGTTCTCTAAATAATTTGATGTAAAGGATAGTACCGTAATATCGATATATTTTTGAGATAACGGTACTTTTGTAAAAAAGTCAAAATAAAAAATAATAAAATATCATATTGTCTCAACATGGGTTAATCATTTGGCACGTTTTATATATCAATCGAAAGGCCTCTTCAAGACGTTTCCTATGATGCCCATATTGTTCATATTCATTACAGGGGGAAGGAGAAAATTGCATTTGTATATTATATAAGTCTGGTAGCCTTGTAAAGTTTCGGCTGTGAAAATTTTTGTGTTGCGATTTTATAAACTTTTTCAATTAAAAACACCATCTATAATTGTCTTTTCTGGTTATTTTATTTAAGATAAGTGTTCCACATATATATCTTAATTAGTGAATATTGAAGTTCATTGAATTGGATTCGCATTTAAGTCTTAATTAAATTTGTTTTATTTATTGTTTTGAACAACAACAACAGTGGATATATACCTTAAGACTTATTTTTGCATGAATTTGTTTTTGTATTGTTCATTGACATACATTTGGTATAGTTCTATTTGTCAAATAAAACAACTGTCAGATAGAACATCTCCGTTTTATATTTTCCTTAATATTACCACTCCGTTTTCTATTACTAAGATCAATATTATAATTTGGTGTCCTTGCTAATTAACTGCTGTGTTGCCATTTAATTACATATTACTGGTTTTAATCCTAGATAATATTTGTATTGGTGTGTGTCCTTAATAAAGTTTTGAGATGGACTGTATGAATAAAAACTGCAGTATTTCCGGAGAAGAACGTATGGTTTCCTGTTGGTTGTGTTTGGGAAATTACCACTTAAAATGTAGTGGCCTCAAAGCTCGTGATGCTGATGCA
Source organism: Protocalliphora azurea (assembly GCA_932274085.1). Taxonomy (NCBI): domain Eukaryota; kingdom Metazoa; phylum Arthropoda; class Insecta; order Diptera; family Calliphoridae; genus Protocalliphora; species Protocalliphora azurea. The sequence continues at coordinate 152,245,409 of OW026522.1, forward strand.
TTATCTGACAATGCCAAAAACTTACAGTGGACTTGTCCAAATTGCAGAGTAATTGGCATTGAATTTTACAATTTTTTCAAAAGCTATAAAGCAGAGTTCGATGGAATTAAAAAAGACTTTTCATCTCTACAAGGAAAACTAACTAAATATGGTGAACTTTTTTCTAAATTTACAAATTTAGATAGTTTTGCTGCTTCCCCGAGACCTAAACGTAAAAGAACTGCTAAGTCATCATCAACACCTCCTTGTATTCCTAAAAATACAGGGGTTATTACTACTAATAATGATTCTATTCCTTTACCAACCGCAAATACAAGTATTTATCCTGCTGCTGTTGTAACTCCTAATACAAATAATTTTATTCCGCCTCATCATACTTCAAATGCTTCCAATTATAATATAATTCCATCAGAGTCGACTTCAGTTACTCCTACGGTATCTAATTCGTCGATCTTGCCCATGATTCCAAATCTTGCTACCAGTAAGCCTCCAGAGCTTATTTTATTAACTCCCTCATCGTCAAACATCCCAACTAATTTAAATGTGGTCAACAATCCTCTTACAACAGTAACTCCAAAGCCTCTAAAAATTATTGCTCCAAGGAAAACCATATTTGCTAGCCGTTTTTCAGTAGATACAACAATAAATGATGTTGAATTCTATATTAAAACGAACCTTGGCATCGAAGATTATAATAATGTCCAAATTTACAAGATAAATGCGCGCAATAGAGCTTCATTTAAAATAATTGTCCCAGAAAGTATTTTTGATCGTCTCGTTAATCCACAATTTTGGCCAAAAAATACAATTGTTCGACAATTTATTTATCGTGATGATAACAACGTAATTCTTCCTAGGGCTTCTGATCCAAATCCAAAAAACTAATTGAATTAAATAATCCGTTAAATATTAATATTTGTCCAAAAAATGATTACAACTTCTCAGCTATCTCCATCGCATACCAAAATGTTAGAGGTATGAACACAAAGTTAAAATCCCTTTATTTAGAGAGCTTTGATATTGAGCATAATATCATTGTACTCACTGAAACGTGGCTCCGAAATAAATCTGATAAAGAAATTCATAATTCTGAAATAATGTGCAGTAAATTTCAAATCTATAGACGTGATAGAGTGGGCAAAGAAGGTGGGGGAGTTTTGATTTCTGTCTCAACTCTTTTTCCTTCAGAAGAAATATTTTTTAACAATGATCAAAATATTGAATTTATCGCCGTATGTGTTAAATCTAAATTTAGAACAATTTTTATAACTTGCTCTTATATTCCTCCTGCGTCAAGCATTCAAATTTATGAACAACATGCAAACGCGATAAAATTTGTAGCTAATCAATCCAAACCTGGAGACTCCATAATTGTTCTTGGTGACTTTAATATTCCAAATATTAAATGGTTCGAAATTCCTGATTCATGCTTTTTAAGCCCATCAATAAGATCGGAAACATCTATTGAATTACTGGATGCTATTGCTGATATGGGACTATTCCAAATAAACAACATAGTAAACAAGCTTAGCAAACTACTTGATCTTGTATTTGTTGATCAACCTGAAGAAATTAATATTCTTCGCATTAATCCATTATTAACACCCGAAGATGCGTATCACCCCACTCTTGAAATAAGCGTAAACGTTGAAACAAAAATATCATTACAATCCAATGTAAATAATGAGATGGTATTTGATTTTAGTAAAGCTGATTATTCCAAATTAAATCACCTACTTTATTCTGAAAACTGGTTTGAATATATTCCTTACAATAAAGTATGCCCTCGTAATATTGACATCATTTTGAATAAATTCTATGATGGCTTATTTAAATGTTTTAAGAAATCAATACCAATGACGAGAAAAAAAATTGCACATGGACCGCCTTGGACTACAAAGCAGCTCAATGGCTTAAAAAATTTGAAAAACAAACATTATAGAAAATACAAAAAATCCGGTTTACCTATTGATTATATGAGGTACTCCATATCAAGATCAGTTTACAATTCGGAAAATATCAAATGTTACAATAATTATCTTTTTAGGGTGAAAAGAAACTTTAAAAATAATCCAAAATATTTTTACCAGTTCGTAAATTCTAAGCGTCGAGTCTCTGAATATCCGTCCATGATGAAATTTGGAGATAAAGAATCCTCAAACGATGCAGATATTTGCGATATGTTTGCTGCTTTCTTCTCATCCGCCTATTCTGATAAAGATTCACATGAACTTTCCAATTATCCATATCCAATTCCAGCTGCAACCCTTATAAATTGTCCAACATTAGATAAATCGATGGTACTGAGAGCTGTACAGAATCTAAAATATTCTGATAAATGTGGACCTGATGGTGTTCCAAGCTGTGTTCTTATAAAATGTTTACATTCTCTTATATCTCCAATAACATACTTATTCAACATATCAATATTTAGTGGTTACTTTCCTGAAGTTTGGAGGAAATCTTATATTATACCTTTGTTCAAATCCGGTAGCAGATCCAACATTTCCAATTATAGAGGTATTGCTAAATTAAGTGTTATTCCAAAACTTTTCGAAAAGATAGTTACTGAAATCCTTTCGCATCAAGTTGTATGTTATCTTTCGCCATTTCAGCATGGATTTAAAAAAGGATGTTCCATTACTACTAACCTTTTGGAGTTCACAACCTCAGTTATAACCGCATTTGAGTCCGGTTTACAGACAGACGTAATATACACAGATTTCAGTAAAGCCTTCGATAAAGTAAATCACGATCTCCTACTGTTCAAATTGGATAAGCTCGGATTTTCTCCTGTTTTCCTTAAATGGATCTCCACATATCTTAAAAATAGATGCCAATGTGTACTATTCAGAGAATGTACATCAAAAACCATTCCTGTTTTATCTGGTGTTCCACAAGGTAGTCATCTCGGTCCCTTACTATTCCTAATATTTATAAATGATCTACCAGCTTGCATTAGGAATTCTAAAATATTAATGTATGCTGATGATGTAAAGCTGTTCCATAGCTTTAACTATTCCTATCAATGTTCCTTACTCCAATCAGATCTTGACAATCTTTATGATTGGTGTATGATGAATCTAATGGATCTGAATTTAAAAAAGTGTAAACACATGATGTTCTATAGAAGAAGTCCAGTACTCTGTAGATACACAATAAATGAATATCAACTTGATCTAGTCGAAGAATTTCTTGATCTGGGTGTGTTGCTTGATTGTAAACTATCCTTTAACTCCCACGTTTCACAAATCGTTAATAAGGCAAAAGGAGTTCTAGGTTTCCTCAAGCGCTGGGGAAGAGAGTTTAATGATCCTTATGTTTCTAAGCAATTATTCATATCTCTTGTAAGACCAATCCTGGAATATGCTTCCGTGGTCTGGGATCCTCAATACGAAGTTCATATAAAGAAAATTGAATCGGTCCAGAAACAATTTCTCTTATTTTGTCTTCGTAATCTTCCATGGAATCCTAATATTAATTTACCATCATATGAAAGTCGATTACAGCTTATTGATCTCCCTACTCTTGAAAGTAGGAGAAAATATATGAATATTTCATTTGTAATTAATTTAGTAAACGGTTCAATTAATTCTGAGTTCCTGCTTTGTAAGATCGAATTCGTAATCCCAAATCGTCCAACTAGAAATTATACTCCTTTAAAAATAAAATATTTTCGAACCAATTATGCCAACTTTGATCCCATGAGACGTATATGCAATCAATTCAACAGTTTCTATCCATATATTGATTTCTCATTAAATCCAATCCGCATTAAGAGGATTATTTTTAACTTAGTTAAATAATAAGTTTTTGTTATTGAATGATTATGAAAATATTTTATTGTTAATAGCTTTAAGAATAATATATATGCTAGCCTGTAAGAAATTGTAATTTCATTGGCTATTAAATAAATAAATAAATAAAAAAAAAAAAAAAATAACTTCAAGTACCCATAACTCGTAAACTAAGAGCGAGCGGGCAAAATTTTGTACATTGCTTTAATCACAAATAAAAATGCTACTGAATCATTATCAAAATTATTTAAAAATCAAGTGTGCTGGTAATCTTGATTTATGCCTATTTTAATCAAAACAATGTTAGTTTCGTGTAATATAAAAATATTTAGTTTCTATTTTTGAATTGACTTTTCAGTTTAGCCACTTATGTATAAACGATGGGATTAAATACCTAACAGCCCGTCTAGACGTAACATAATATGTAAGATTTTTTTGTCAGAGAGTGTCAAATTCGCTTTCTGATTGAATTATTTCGTGTAGATTCAAATATTAGCATTATGAAATGTATTATGATACTATTGTGATGAAATTTCTCTACACAACCAACTAATAAGATGAACTGTCAAAAAATACACATATACGAAAGTTCGTTTGTGTGTATGCATGTGTATTTTGGAAATTACTAATTTTTTTTTTAAACATTTTTATAAAAATTGTGCTAAAAAAGTTCCAATTGCTTAAATAAAAAGGACATGTTTACTCTGTGACTGATTGAAAATAATGATATCCTATAGGATTTATTAGAATACGTGTACTCCTTATCTAAGATTTAACATAATATAAACAAAATGGTTGCTCTCCTCCACCGGCGTTATCTCACATAGCGCTGATATAATATGTGAGATAACGCCGGTGGAGGAGAGCAACCATTTTGTTTATATTATGTTAAATCTTAGATAAGGAGTACACGTATTCTAATAAATCCTATACGATATCATTATTTTCAATCAGTCACAGAATAAACATGTACTTTTTATTTAAAAAAATCGCACGTTTTTAACACAATTTTTATAAAAATATGATTTTAAATGTAAAACAATCATTAAAAGAAAATAGTTTTACAAAAAAACATTGTTTTTTTAGTAATTTCCAAAATATATAAGCACACACACATACAAACTTCAGTGTGTGTGTATTTTTTGACAGTTCATCTTATAAGATTGTTGTGTAGAGAAATCTCATCACAACAGTCTCATAATACATCTTATAATACTAATATTTGAATCTACACGTGAAATAATTCTCTCAGAGAGCGAATTTGACACTCTCTGACAGAAAAATCTTACATATTATGTTACGTCTAGACGGGCTGTAGACCTGAGGTAACATAATATGTAAGATTTTTGTGTCAGAGAGTGTCAAATTCGCTCTCTGAGAGAATTATTTCACGTGTAGATTCAAATATTAGTATTATAAAATGTACGTTTTGGAACAAGCATGCGGTTAATCTCAATTGTAGACCTGGGGTTATGTCAGCATATATGTGAACACATATGAATAAAATTTCATTATAATAAATCACTTTTTTCATTGAGTATGTTGTCAAAATTTAATGGCAATATTTTCTTTTTTTAAATTTCATTGTATTTTGTGTTATTTTTGCACCAAATAATTAATTAATTGAGAGAATTGAGATTTTTTTCAAAAACGAGTCGTTTTCTCAAAAAACACAAACAAATTGATTTGTTTTTTCATATATTTCATAGCCAAAAAACATCTCGATTCGATTTGCTCAATTATTTAACACACAAAAAACGTACTAAATTTCCATACAGGGAAGAAATTTTAAGTATTTTTAGTTCATAGAAATTTGTGGTAAAAAGAATTTGTAAAAATTGTCAAACAGTTTAAAAACATAAAATTAAAAATTATTAATGAATTATATTTTATATGTTAAAAAACTTTATATTTTAAATTAAAAAGTACTTGCGTGTGAAATTTTTATTTAAACCAAAAATTTGTGAAAAAGAAAAACACAATAAAATTATATGTGAACAGTGATGTTTAAACTCAAGTCGAAAACTAATGTGTGTGAACATAATATAAAAATAATTTAAATTTACATTCTTTCTATTTAGTTTTATTTTTATATTTTTTCATTTATTGACATTCAAATATTCATGATTAGATTTTTATTCATACATAATCAGCACTTTTATCGAAGTTAAAGTTAGTATATACGTTAACTCCTAACGTATATAAATTTGAATTTTGTATAAAATAAATAAATAAACGTTGGCAACAAAACGCAGCTATTAATATTTTTTTAAATAAAACATAAAGATTTACTTGTGCAACTTTTGTTTTAATATTAAGTGAAACCAAACCGAGTGAGTGTTAACTATTTAATTCGTCTAGTAAGTTAGTTTAATACTACATGTACGTATACAGGTTTTTCTAGTGTTTTTTTATGTCAAATGTTTTTAGATCACAATTCACATAGCACTTTTATTGGTTTTTTCAATTAAATTGTTTTTCGTATGTCACATTTTTTAACAAATTTAAAATTAATATATAAATGATGCCCTCGGGCAGCTTTTAAAATATAATTAATAATTTTTAAATATAATTAACAATTAAATCACTTAAAAACTTCAAATAAATGAATTTTTGTTAAAATTTTGTAATTTTTTTTTTTATTTGAAATTATTCTTCATTTTTGACAAAAGGTATGTTCATCTTATCCAATATGCTAAAAATACTAAAAGTTTCTTCCTTCTATGAAAATTATCATGTTTTTTGTGTGTTAAATTATTAAACATTTCAAAATGAAAAGTTTTTAAGCATTTAACTGAAATTTTTGTGTTTAATGATAAAACCAATATTTTTTTTTAACAAGTATACCTGAACATAGTATAAGTTAAAAAAATATATATACTAGAGCAATATATTTGTGTCCTTGGGTCCATTTGGACCCCACGATACCAGTTAGGGTTAAAAACGGTTAATTGACTTTTCTAATTAATTTTGCAAAAGCCGCCGCTGCTGTTGAAAATCAACGGCGCAGGTTTATGAAGTAAAGTGGATAAAAGGCAATAAGAAAATTTCTGTGCAATTAAACATATTTTTATTTTAAAATTTATCAAATTTATTTATTCCAATTATCAAACTATGCTCGACATCTGAAGTATTTATAAGTTAAACACACTGCCTTAAAAAATATATACGGAATAAGCGAAATTTCTTTTTTATTATAACGAAAGCAATCAATTGAGTGGTACGGCGACGTCGACGTCAACGTAGTAAGAAATAAAAATCTAAAAATATTCTTTTTTTTTTTTTTTTTCTTGAAAGAAAAGTATTTGCAAAAGAAGCAACAAAAGCAGTATATTTGCATACGCTTCTGTACAAATTGAATTATAAAATATATATTTTATTTAAAAAGTGAACGAAAAAAAAAAAATAGCCATGGTCTTGAAAGTATACATTAGTGGCATGTCTGGCAATAAAGAGGTAAGTGTAATTCCATAATAAATTTATGTGAATGATGATGTTATTATAAAAATGTGGGCGGGGCACAACAAAGAATACCCTGTTTGTAACAATGGGTTATGGATTATGCTAATTTAAATGAACTGGTTCCATTCTTTTTAGAACACATTATGTATGTAAATATGAATATAATCGTTCGTATATGTACTTTTGTATAAATATCTCATCCATTTTTATATATATATTTTTTTTCTGACGGGGTAGTATGAAAAAAATTTATAAATGAGTCTTTTAGTTGATGTTTAATAAACATACATACACATCACCAAACATAAATAATAGTCATCATACAAATGTTTTTATTTTCTTGTTTTTTATGATATTTTATAGAGATTTGTATTAAAATGTTATTGAATATTACTTCCTACAATTGTCCAAACATTAAAAGTGTCATCAAAATATATATATATATATGTATATATATATATATATATATATATATATATATATATATATATATATATATATATATATATATATATTTAAATTTTTTTGTATTTATTTTAATTGCTGAAGGCGTTTTAATGAAGAAAAATGTTGTTGCCGCAATAATCATATTCGTATTGCTGAAATTTATCCCATTTTGAGAGACAGGCGATACATCCAAACAATAAGAAATCAATACGCTTGGAAGAAAAATAGGCAATATTGCTAGATAATCATATAGGAGAAAAAAGAAGATACCGCCCGATAATCTTGTGAAAGATGTAATAAATATATAGCAAAAGAATGCAAATCTTAACATCATAAAGCACGTAAAACTAAAACGCTCAAGTAATTTCCTCAATATTTTTTTATTTTTAAATATTTTTTCGACAAAAATGTTGACAGAAATATAAAAATATTGCATTAATTTCTTCCAGATGATTTTAATGGGATATCATCAATTTATTGCGGATGTGATAATCACCTTACTGAAAAAGGTCGATATTTTAAAGATAAAACATGTATAAATGACAAAAATAAAATTTTTATATATTTTTGTTGTTTATTGCCTACTTTTCTTTAAACTAATAAAAATACAATATTATAAAATATTGCTTTAATGATTTTTTTCCAAATAATAAAAAGAAGATATTGCGTAAATATCTTCTATGGAAGATATCTTCCACCTTACATACATACATGCTGAATACATACACACATAAATACACAACTTATAAATAAATTTTATTTCACAAACATAATTTTACTATTCTAAAGAATAATAGTTTTATACCTTTCGAGACGCTTTTTTTAGTTTGATGAAGAAAAAATAACTGGTTTATAGCAAATTCAAAAGGTTTTTTATTTATTTATTTCAATTATATTGTAATTATCCTGCGTTTATATATAACTTAATAAGTATACAAAATAGTCTTAAAAAATAATTAAACAAAAATATTAAATTACAATTCATAAAAATGTATTTGGCTCTCCAGCCATAAAAATTGAAATGATAGACAATATTGTCAGCAACTAATAAAGAGGAATACGTGCTCATTTATATGTATATATATATATATATATATATATATATATATTATATATACCTTTCACTGCTGGTGTAAAGCGCTTATTATATATATTTATCATTGCTTTTGTAATTTCTACAATATTCATTTAAGATCCCAGATGAATATCTGGTTATCGGTTATCGGATATATATGTTTTATACATAAAATTATAGGGAATACTCCTCAGAATCCTTAAGAAAAGTCAACAAGATCGATCTATTAATGGCCGAGATATCATCAAAAAACCGAAAATGCCTTTAAATAAGCTAGTGATTTCGTTTTTGCACAGAAAATTCGGAAACTTCTTTTTTTTTTGGATTTTTGTGAAGCTTCTATATAAGCTTCGGAATTCGTTTTTGTACAAATCTAATGTAAATATTTTTCTAAAATTATTAAAAATATACACACACAAACATATTCAGTATATTAAGAGATTGTTTTTACATTGAGTAAAAACATGATTTCTTCATAGATTGGCTCTAAAAAAGTATATAATTTTCAGCTAATGTTAACTGCAATTAAACAATAGTCGCATTATCACTCTTTGGCCCTATGTGCTTGAAGTCTTTATTTCAACATTACCAGAATTTTGTCTTGTTGTCCTTCATAAACTCAGATTTCTTTCTACTTTTTATTGAACGTGCTTTAAAAGCTTTCAAATATTGTTGCACATCTACGCTATTTTATAAAAATACCGAATTTCCAAATGCTGCTAACAAATTTCGTTTGTATATGTCTGTATTTAAGAATACCTTTTAAATATGAAGTAATGAATATCTCTCTTTTTTAATTCTAAAGGCTTTTGAAGTTGTCCGCCATACTCTATCTAGATTCAATTATATTGCAATATAATTTTCTATATTCTATTCTGCCAAAGTTAATCATTTTTGGCGCGGTTTAATACATTTATGCAACATCTTTGACACCTTTTCCGATTTTGGAGTTATAATAATCCCCAAAAGGGTTTATCATTTGCAGTTCTTTCACTTGGCATACATATTTAATATGTAATTTGAGAATTACTAGTGACATATGTACATATATTATAGACTAGAACCCATATTCTTGTATTGTGTGATTGCAAGCATCACAATGAAGCCTGGGTGACGATAAATACATTCCAAAGTTCCAAGTTTGTTTCGAAAAGCAACAAAAATCATATGTAAAAACAGTTTTTTGACAGATAGATTAAAGGGTATGTGTAGTTTCGTAATAACAATCATAATGAATTTTTTTGTGTAAAACACGTTAAAGAAATTTACAAAAAACAAAATTTAACAAAAAAATTTGGAATGTTATAAAACATTTACGAATTTTGTAAAGTAAAGTTAAATAATCATTTTTTTTTTTTTTTCATTGTAAAAACAATTCATGACATATGTACTATATTAAACGCAATGATTTTCAGTTTGGTTTTTTGTATAAGCAAGTAGTGGTTGTTTCTTGTATATACTTACATACACTCATTTTTTATGTATGTTTGGTCGTTTTTTAGTTGGAAATAGAAGCATTGCAATGACTCAGTGTTGTTATACCCCACACCACCATAGGTGATTGGATTATTATGCGTTTGTGCTGATGTTTGTAACGCATAGAAAAAATCATCCAAATCCCCACCTTAAAGTATACCAATCGACCAATAATCACTTTTTGAGTCGATCTAACGATGTCCGTCCGTCCGTCTGGCTGTCCATGTAAACCTTGTGCTCAAAGTACAGGTTGCAATTTTGAAGATAAATCTATGAACTTTGGCACGTGGTACTTTCATGACACAAGGACTAAGCCTATTGAAATTGGTTATGATCGGTCCATTATTTCAGGGGTTTAACGATTGTAAAAGCCTTAATTTTAATGAAATTCGGTGTAAGGAAGTATTATATAAGTATCAATCTTTCTGCCAAATGTAATGAAGATCGGTCCATAACTGAGCATAATTCCCATATAAAACCCTCTTCCGAAAATCACTTTAACGTGAATAAGTCACATACACATGTTAGTATCAAGTTTATATTCGACACAAATAAGTTTTATATAAGTTGAAATCACAGTGATAAATTTTATGAGGATCGCTCCATAATTTACCATATAAACTCACTTTCGGAAATCACCCTAAAGTACATAAATTCATATTCATATAAATGTTAGTATTAACATAATATTCTGCATTCGTATATTTTATTTTACACTTAGTAAAAGTATCGGTCCACAATTGTCTACATATCTAATGTAAGATGGATGGACATACACAATGGTCGACTATATATTTCTTACTTGTTTTTTGTATAAGCATGTATCTACATACATACAAACTTATTACAAATTTAGTAGTCATCAAGAGCTATCAGTGATTTTTTTCTTTTTTTTTTTTAAGGAAGCAACGCTTACTATGATAGTTTAATTTTGTGTTTACATTTTTGTAGTTTGGAAAAAATGTAGATTATATAAGTATAAATGTGAAAATATGAAAGCATACTTTAAGCCGTAAATTTTATTATTTGTCGGTAAGGTGGTGAAGGATATAAATGATTCGGCACAACCGAAAATTTATGCATGCGGAGCATCAATCTCCAAAACAAATATAACTTAACTAATTTTATGGACTTACTTAATCAAAGATTATAGGTAATTATTTTTTAATAGTCTTTATTAACACAGAAAATATTTATGAATATAATTAGAAAAAATTTTCTAAAAACGAAAAATCTCCCAAAAATTTTGAAATGATAAATCAAAAAAAAAAAAAAAAAAAAAAATAATAATAATAATAATAATTAAATAGCATACACTTTCCTAAAAATATTATTATTTATTATTTACTTATTTACTTCAAAACAAAGTAATATAAAAAGCCTTAGAAAGCCAATATATAAATTACAAAAGAAAGTACAATAAAAATTCTTATTATAAAAAATACCAAAAAATAGATTTAAATACAACTTATACATTATCTTATAATTATAAAAATTGTTAGCTTCAATAAATAATAAGATAATTAATTAAATTGTGGACTTTTTATTAAAAAAACAATATTATTTCTTTGGGTCTACTATTGTTTAAAAAAGTAATTAAAAACTCTTTTCTTTTTGTAAAAAAATAACGTATTTTTCGACTTAATATCATTTTACAAACCTTTATGAGTTTGTTGTCATCCGTGTTATCTTTTTCATTCAACACTTTTCTTGATTGCTCTTTGTTGTTAAGTTTATTTCATGGGTGATATCATCATTAGTATTTGTGTTTTTTGTGCCAATAAAACTGCCGATATGTGTTCTTAATAATAACAAAAAACAAAAATTGTAACGTTATAGGTAAAATATGTTACTGGCAAAACAAGTGTATAAAACACACATATGATTAGAAATAAAATTGTAACGAACTGTGTATCTCAAAAATGATGAAAAATATCTCAACAAAACATATTTTCTAACTAATAAATTCTAACATCTTGATTAGTTTAAACTTTAAGTTAAAAATAAAAAATCTTACAGTACCAAGCTAATGCAAACAAAATGAATTAAAGTCTTATCCCACATTTCCACTATTTACAACGCACAGTGGTTCTAAAACTATTTTTTTTAATAATTCTGTGACTTAAAACGCTGGAAATATTTAAATGAAATTTCACATGGCTAATACTGTGGTATTTTTCTACTGAAGGAGCACAAGTTTCTAGCATGTCTGCGGGCAGGTGGTGGACCTTCAAAGTTGGCCACATCGAGTATCTACTTAAAAAAAAAACGCCAAAATTTCATTACATTTTTGGACGTTTTTTTTTTTTGGTTTTTTTTATTTTTTTAATTAAGATTAATATTTGGCCCAATGAATTTATACCCTACATCACCATAGGTGGTTGGGGTATTATGCGTTTGTGCTGATGTTTGTAACGTACAGAAAAATCATCCAACACCCACCTTAAAATATACCAATCGACTCAGAATCACTTTTTGAGTCGATCTAACGATGTCCGTCCGTCTGGCTGGCTGGACGGCTGGCTGGTTGTCCATGTAAACCTAGTTCACAAAGTACAAGGACGAAGCCTATTGAAATTGGTTATGATCGGTCCATTATTTAACCTAACCCGCTCCCTCCTCCCGGAATAGGGGTTTAACGATCATAAATGCCTTAAATATAGCAACATTTTAATGAAATTTGGTGTAAGGAAGTTTTGTATAAGTATCAATCTTTGTGCCAAATTTCATGAAGATCAGTCCATAATTGAGCATAGCTCATATATAAAACCCTTTTCCGAAAATCACTTTAACGTGAATAAATCACATACACATGTTAGTATCAAGTTTATATTCGACACGAATAAGTTTTATATAAGTAAAAATCACAGTGACATGCTTTATGAGGATCGCTCCATAATTTACCATAGCCCCCATATAAGCCCACTTTGGGGAATCACCCTAAATTACATAAATTCATATAAATGCTAGTATTAACGTAATATTCTGTATTCGTATATTTTACTTAACACTTAGTAAAAGTATCAATTGTCAACATGTCTAATGTAAGACCTCTCCACGAATTTTGAAGGACATACACAATGGTGTGGGGTATCATATGGCCGGGCTTGACTATATCTTTCTTACTTGTTTTTTTTTCCTTAACTAATAAAATATTTATAGATTTTTTAAATAGAATTTTAATTTCATTGTTTATTTCATTAATTTTCAGGTGAAAAAACGCCAACAACGTGTTCTAATGATTCTGGACAGTAAAAATATTAAATATGATGTTATTGACATCACAGAACCTGGGCGTGAAACTGAAAAGGAATTTATGCAAAATAAGTCTGCCAGTAATGGGGCAACAGTTAGTGATCCTGAGCCAAGACATGCCTTACCGCCACAAATTTTCAACGAAGAGGAATACTGTGGAGACTACGATGCCTTTGATTTAGCCAATGAAATTGATACGTTGGAACAATTCCTAAAAGTGGCTCCACCCGTCGATACCGCAGTCGAGGAGGCAACAACTGCGCAACAAGAAAACGGCGAAGCTAAGCCAACCAATGGTGAAGAGGGTGAAAATAAAGAGAATGAAGATGGCGAACAATCGTCTGAAGATAAAAGTGCTGTTAAGGATGGGGAAGAAAATGCAGAGGTTTGAAATGATTTACTTCTTATTTTTGAGATGATAACAAACAAAAGAAAAAATAATTTTATATATTTTTATTTTGGTTAAATAATTGCAAAGCAAATACAATTAAACTATGTAAAAACTTTTAAAACACTATTAACAGGAAGTGCAACAACACTTTTAACAAACACTCACTCTTATATACAAGCAAACATTTCCACTGACACTTTATCTTTCATTATTTTTTTATTTGTTTATTTTTTTGAATTTGTTTTTTTTTACCAAATTCATCTAAAATTTTTTTTTAGTAATTATTTATTCTTTTATTTTTATTTATTTACTTAACAATTTAGTCCTCCCATTGACACAAAATTTTTATTTATTTATTATTATTTTTTTTTATTATTTTAATTTTTATTGCTAACAACATAAATAATGCTAAACGTATTATAAACAAACATAAAAACATATATTACTACATAAATAAATATGTAATTTAAATTTATTTAAGCATCATAAATGCTGCGATTATTATATTAGAAATATGAATGAACAACAATTAATAAAATAAATTTGTATTTTGAAAAATTAACACTCACACACTTAATTTAAATAATTTAAGCGCATTTTGCATTTAGTTTAAAAAACAAATTTAAGCTTTCAATATTTGTGAATAACCCAACAAACAAGAATAAACCTTTTGATCACACCTATACGACTTGAAGGAAAAGCATTTAAGTCAATCAATTGACCGTTTGAATTTTGTAAAATGTCCTTAAGAGAAAACAATTTTTAAAGTTTTCTCATAGACATGTTGTGTAAGCTTATGTATAGAGCGTAACGAAAAATTACAATAGCTCAGTGAAAATCCTGAAAGATGCCAGTCAACATGAATGTGCACGCGCTTTCTGTGTAATTGGATGTAATAACGTGAACAAGGTCAATCAATCAATCTATCAATTATCATCAACACCAACAACACTTAAGAAGAAGAATGCTAACTGACTGAGTAACAAAGAATGTGTGTAAATTAATTTTGCAAGTGTACTTTGTCATCTCTATATTCTATCTGCTCTTTTTTCTTTTTCTTACGCACTTTATGCTTGCTTAATTGTATCTGCAATAAATTCAGACTAAACAGCTCGCCAAGCGCCCAACTTTTCGCAATGCTGCTGAAAAAGTCATCTTAATAATGAAAGTTTCCATAAAATTTTTAAAGAATGCTGAACCACCTAAAGATTTTGAAAACACTGACAACAAAGAGAAGGAAAATTCCGATGACAAAAAAGAAGATGGTCAATATAGCAAGACTAAAGATGGTGCTGACAAAGGTAAAAAAAAATATATAAGACTTGGTGTAAGTGGAGTAATAAAATATGTTTATTGTTTATTCCAAACGAAAAAAAGAAGAAAAAGGGGATGGTGATGATAAGAAAACGGATGGTGAAGAGAATGAGGTAACGGATGATAAAGAAAATAGTGAAGAGGTTCGTTGAAAAAAAAAAAACTATTTTATGCATGAACGCAAATCTAATTGTAGTTTTGTATGGCAAAACATATTTGATTTATTTATTAATTAATTAATTTATTCCAAACTAGACTACAAGACAATTAAACTATGTTATATATATTTTGCGATATATATATATATATATATATATCGCAAAATGTTAGTACTACATTTGTATCTCAAACTAGTGGACGGATCGAGTTTCCTCCACAAGTCTCCCATACATTTCAATTTAATCCGTCGCGATCAACATTTGCCTAATATGTCAATAACTTTAGTTTAGTTTTAGCATTTTACAATATACTTCATTATTTGATATTCAAACTGCTTATTTTTAAACTATTGCGCTCAAAATTATATTTTATGTTTGCAGTATATTTTTGCTTCTTTTTTTATTTCTCTAACTTGGAGAAAAAATTCGATAATTTTGTCTTTAAGTCAATCCAGATTTTCATATATTATTTGAGGTAAAGCAATTACAGGAAAATAACCTAAATTTAAATGCAATATAATTTATTTTTCAAAATTAATACAAATAAAGATTTGCCAAACAGAATTAATGATGCATGTTGTTTAAATTTTTGGAATGTTTTTGATGTTTGTCAAAGTTAATCGATCATTATCTTATATTCTTCATTCTTTACCTTTCTTTTCCTTAAGTTGAAATTAAAAATAAAAATAAATATTAATATTAAGAAATTCAATTGAATATTAATTAAAGGGCGAATTGAGCCAAATTTATTAATGAAACTAAAATTTAATTTCAATATAAATTTATATATCGTTTTTATATAAAAAATATTTTTAATTTCAACTTAAAATTATATTAATACCCAAACCAAGTGTATAAAAAATCATATTCACCTTAATGAACAGAAATCCGATAAAACTGAAAAGGAGGAAGGTGATGAAACAAAGAATGATGAATTTAAAAATCAGTCCTCGTATGATAAAATTGAGAAAGAAGAATCCAAGAAAGAGGAAAAGGATGAGAAAGATGATGAAAATCAAGGGGAAGAAAAGGTAAAAGATGCCGATGCAGAAGATAAATCTAAAGAGCAGGCTGAAACTGAGGGTGAGGAAACTAACAGGGATGATGGAAAAGAAGAAGGAGAAAAGGATGAAGCTAAAAATGAAGAAGCAACAAAGGAGGAAGAAAATGTTGAATCGAAAGATAAAGACGAAGATGTAAAGGAAGATGAAGGAGATAAGGACACTACTAGGACAGATGAGACTATTGAGGAATCTAAAAATGAGGTAAATGAAGATGAAATTAAAAAGGAGGATATTGAAGAAACTGAAGCGGAAAATAAAGAACAAGAGTCTGCTGAAAAAGCAAATGATGAAAGTGAACACAAAGAGGAAAACCATGAAGAAGAAAAAACACAAGACGAAGAAAAAGATGACGATAAAAATGAAGATAAAAACGAAGAGAATGAAAAAGAACAAGAAAATCAAGATGTTACCCAAGAGTCTGGTAAACCTAAAGAAAATGAGGATGTTGCCGACGAAACCAAAGAACAAGTAGAAGAGTTAGAAAAAACAAAAGAAGGTGATTCCAACAAAAATGATGAAAATAAAACTTCAGAAGAGGAAAACGAAACCAAAAACGAAAATGAAACAAACGAAAACAGTAATAAAAACGAAAGTGATACTAAAGAAATTGATGATAAAAAAGCAGATGAAAAAGTGGAGTCCTCAGAAGAGGAATAAGAAGGGCTATAATAACTTTTACAAAAAATTAATAATGACTGATGACTGATTAAAAGAACCCTCCTACTATATATCATTTATTTTACAACACACACGTAAATACCCATATACTCAAAATCAATACACAACATTTAATTTGGAAACAAACACCTTAATTTTAAATGCACTTCTTTAACTCTTATCTTGTAGAGAGTTTTGTTTAATTTTTCCCTAACCTAATTTTAACTTATTCTCTATGTAAATAAATTCTATTCAATAAAGGGTTTAAAATTAAGGGTTTTAAATACATACTTATTTTTTTTATTGAACAAAGGAAAACGATTTAAAAAACGTCTCGCACAATTCTGAAATGTTGAGAGAATAAAGAAATATAAAATATTAAAATTAATAATTTATGAAATATGTATATAAAACTCAAAATATTAAAGCATTTTCTTTTTGGGCTAAAATGTTGCCTTTATTCTGGCCTTAGCTCTCTTCTGTGTTCTATTCTGGAAAAAATGTAATACCGTAAACATATATATGTTCCTTTTTAATAGTATTGTTCTTAAATTAAAAAAAAAATGTTACATATAGTCATCTAAAATGCAAAAGGTCGTAACCACACTAATTTTATAGAGCAGAAGCAAAAAACATAAAAATGCAAAATCCCGTAACCATAATTTTTAATTTTTTATTTAAAATTAAGCAATTAAGTCCAATTTTTAATCGTTTACTTAATGTTAAAATAGGTAAAAGATAAAACACTCCTCAAACCAAAATTTTCTTAAATTAAACGAATATTACGACTGTTTCGTTTATGAAGTTGGTATTATGATCTTTTGACTTTTGTTAATATTGATGTCATTTTGTAAGATATGAATATGAAAATTTTATGTATTTTCGAAATTTACAAAAATTTAAAATTTCATCTGATATATATATATATATATATTTATATATATATTATGATATATATATATTATGATATATATATATATATATATATATATATATATATATATATATATATATATATATATATATATATATATATATATATATATATCAGATATATATATACGATATGGACAAATGAAACACCATGTGAACCAAAATTATTTTTTATCTGCTCATTAGTTTCAGAGTATTCAAAAATTGGTGTCGGATTTCTTTTTCATACCAAATTGAATATTTTTTTCTTATTTTTTTTTTCATGAAAACGGTAATCATTTTTTATACTTATTCATAAAGCTAGTTTTGCTACGAATAAAAAATAAGCTATGTATCATCAAAGCTGATGCACAAATCTTGATTATATTCACAATTAAATACCGAGTAAGTTTTTTTGATAGAATTTAATTTATATTGAAGTCAAATTTATATTACATGAATTTTTTTAATTTTTTCAATCATATCGGATTCCATCAAATTTTTCCAGTGTTTGAATTGACACCTATATTAAAAATGTTGCGTATAGGTAATATTATGTATAGTAAATTTTACAAATATTACGTATACGTAAAGAATTTGCATGGAATCTTCACTATAGATGTCTTCATATTGTGATTAAAATAAAATTATTTGTTCATCAATTTTTATAATATACTATATAATATATAATTATAATATACTAGTAAAATTATAGTAAAAAAAAAAGAAAAATGTTTAAGATTTGGTGGGAATAATTTTCTCAATAAGATTCACAATTGGGATGAAAATAGATCAAGTAGGTGTTGAGATGGGTATTTATTTAAATTATAAAAAAGATCTACTTGTTCTAAATATTTTCAAAAGTTTAATATTCTATTTTTTCTAAATATTTTCATCCCAGTCGTGAATCTTATTGAGAAAATTATTCCAACCAAATCTTAAAAATTTTTCTTCAATAATTCTTCAGCTATGCTATAGTTAACATTTGATTTGTATGAGGGATACCACTTCCCTAGACTTCTTCATCTCAGTTGTGAATCTAAATGAGAAAATTATTCTCTAAGAATTTTTCTGCAGTAGTTCTTTAGATATGCAATAATTAAGATTTTCTTTGTGTGAGAGCAACCATTCCCCCTATTCCTATCGAAAAATTAAGTAGCCTATTTTACTTTTGTGTATCACAGAATTGCAAGAAAATCGGTCCATCGGTTTAACTTTCACATATTCATTTATATATAGTAGGTGCACGAAAAGTCCTATGTGTAATTTTCGAAAATTTTGCTATTTTATATATATATATATATATATATATATATATATATATATATATATATATATACAAAAATAATTTGTTTTTCGCTCTCCTGAAAAGTTAATAGAAATATATATGTATATATTATATATTAAACTTTTCAGGAGAAAAACAAATTATATATGTATATATAATAACAATAAAAAGCTCTCTTTCAATTTAAATGTTACCTTTTGACACAGAAGTTAACTTTCTAAACAAAGGTTTAGGCATTTTTGGATTAGATCAATATTGACTATTTTCAAAACATTTTTAACAAAATATCATTAGCGAAACCAAAAATCGTTTTCCTTGTACTTTAATATTTTATATTAAATATATACAATATATTTTTTTCTTCCCTAATAAATGAATATAGATAAATCCGCAGCAGCAGCAACAAAAAACTTTGGCAACTAACAAACAAAATAACTCAAAATACATTGTGGATCAATTCATAGAAGGTGAACAACAGGCAGCTGGAAATTAATTGGCTGGACCAGATGTTAAGCACACAAACAAAATATAAATTTTTTGATAATTAAAATACATTTTATTTAAATATTATTTTTTCATTTTTTTTTTATTAATAATAAAATGATTTCTTTATTACAAAACTAGTAAAAATGC
Organism: Protocalliphora azurea; assembly: GCA_932274085.1. NCBI lineage: Eukaryota > Metazoa > Arthropoda > Insecta > Diptera > Calliphoridae > Protocalliphora > Protocalliphora azurea. Next base: position 152,265,338 of record OW026522.1, read on the forward strand.
TTAATTGATTTTAACTATAACTCAACATATAAACTTTTTTATCGTTTGTTTTTATGATTTGCAGAAGTTATTTTTTTTAATCAAAAATTCATCCTACAAAATGTTATGTTAAATAAAAGAAAAACAATTAAAATTAAAATTTATAAAAATAATTATTGATGGAATTAGAAATGTTTCTAGAAAACTCTTAACTTACATACATATCGTACATACAATATAAATATGGTATGAATTTGTTGTCCCTTTTTTTCTATAAAAAAAAGTATGTAATAGTTATTGTTGCAGGAGGGAAAAATTTTTGAGGTGAAGGAAGGATGATGATGATGTTGTGGTGATGGTGGAGGAGGTGGTGGTCTTTTGTATGTGTCAATTATATAAATTTTATTCGGAATCTTCTTCATCTGAAGTGTCAGTCGTATAGTCGCTCAAATTTTCAGGCTGATCATTGTTTTCATGCTCAGATTCGCTCAAGTCCCATTGAGGATGGTCTGTAGGTGGCGCTGGTGCTTTCTTGACATCCAGTTTAAGCTCCTGTTGTTGGTCCATGCCAAGATAAGAATCTGAAATTAGCAGAAAATATAGTTTTACAAACCTAGTTATCATCTCAATTATAAAATAAATACAGTGTAGACATACCTGAACGCAGACACACGGTAAATGTGTAAAGACCTGGCCAGCGTGGTGCTGTGAACTTCAATTGAATTTCTTCTTTCTCTACCAAATTTGTGACATGATACGGTGCTGTCAATAACGTGCGTGATTTACGATCACATATATATGTCCACCAATATTCTTGTTTCTCTTCGGGGAAATAGGGACAATGCACAGTGTGTGAAATGCGAGATTTGCCTTCAAGCTTTTCACGTTTATTTAGTTTGGTCTGCAATCTCTCCCATTCTTCATCATCATCGTAATCTAACGAGGAATTATTTTTAGTTTGTTTCTCGTTATCTTCGTCACTGCCAGAAACGGAATCTTTAACATCATCTACATCACTAGCACCAACATCTGAATCAGCCTCAGATTCATGTTTGGCCAGTTCTTGGCTTTCTGTAGCTACTGTGACTGTAGCCTTAGGTGGTGGAGGTTTCTTTTTTTGATTTGCAGCAGGTTTCTTACCACCTTTACCGCCCTTGCCTTTGCGTGGTTTAGCCCAAGCAGAAGGTTTTTTAACGGGAGCAGCATTAGCGGCTGTAGTCTCATCGTCATCACCATTTCCTTGTTCTTCATCATCCCTAAAAATAGTTTATTTTAATGTGAATGTTACAGATGTATATTAGTTTCACCGTGTAAATACTTACTTGATGCCTTGTTTTTGTGGCACCTTAGAATCGCCAAATAATGTTTTCATATCTTTGCGTATCAAAGTGACTGTAACAGTGACTATAGCTCCGGCCGTAACAACATTTGTGTTTTCATCATCTATAACCTCACAACGTATCGAAAAATCAATTGATGGCATTTTACCCAACACCTTCATAACATTTTCATATTCTTGATCCGATAGCGTCTTTAAAAGCTGACGGCTTTCTTCAGGACCCAATTGTGCGAATTGTTGCAAATTTTTAATGTGTCTCTTTTTGTTCATAAAATACAAATGGTCTTCAGTTACATGGGGCAATTGCAACAGAGGTGATTTGAATTCCCACAAAGCTTGAATAATCATTGGTGACATTTTCATGCAGTTCTCAATTGTCTCAATGCTGGGTAAACGTGGTACGCGTCTAGCGTAAGCCAACATTACCAATTGATGGACACAGGATACCATTTCTTGTACTAAATATGGACATTTTTTAACAATAAATTGACGATCTTTCTCCAAAGTTTCGGGATTCAAGGGCATACGGGATAAGTGCGCATGAAGAATGGCGCGAGCTTTAATGGAATACATACGACATAAGGGATGTTCTTTACATTTCTCATTTAAATTGGGCAATTGTCGTATAAGCTGATAACAAAAACAGTTTTTACAAATGTTATTTATTCGCAAATAATCATATAGATCAAGAAAAACTTACCGCTGGTACTTCTTCATTATCCGATTGACGCTCAACCACCTGAGAATTATGGCGTTTATCAAACTCTAAACTTGCAGCCAACACCATCAATGCACGTTTTAATAACATGTGGGGAGTTTTATGTATAAAATAGAAATACATTTGAGTTGTATCTAAGAGAACTTTATCGCCCGAATAACGTATAGAACGATACCACCACATTCCTACTACCGAGGGTAAAGCTACCATAAATATGAGACCATAAAGACCCAACACCCAAACTGAGTTCTCCTTTTCAACAATCCAAGAGGGTAGGGCAATACCAAATGACATGGCTCCTGGACCATCGGGATTACCATATTTCTCATAATTCTCCTTGGCCACGTCATCGGTCAGAGCTTGATAAGCTTTCGATAGTTTCATAAATTCTTTTTCATCACCAGTCTCCTTGTCAGGATGCAAAATAAGAGAAAGTTTACGATATTGTTTTTTGATTTCGGCCATTGAAGCGGTCGGTTCAACGCCTAAAATTTCGAATGGATCAAAACTGGCCATTTCATAATCGAATTGAGAGACCCGATAGGCCAAGAATATCAAGAGAGCCCAACCTAGAACCAGACCGATTTGTATGCTAACGTTTTTCAAAGCACGATATGGTTCAGCCGTAGCTAAGATTGCCTTTTTCTTGATACAATCTGGACACTGGCATTCTTCTTTTACTTTTTCAGGGTCTGCATGAAAAAAAAGTATATATATTGTTTAACATTTAATAAAATAAACAATTGTTTAAATAAGGTTTAATTATAAGGAATGTAATCAATTAATAAAAAAATATTGTTAATTACAATGAACTACAAAATTCCTCTTATTTATTATTAAGTCGAAAAACAAGCTGATGTAGTTTGTATCCAATTTTATATAAAGGCACAGACTTCTCAGGAAAGTTCTCGGTGAATGTAGTAAATAAATAAATAAAATAGAAATTTTCCGAAAAAAGTACAAATTAAAATATATATATATATATTAAAATAATTGCTAATCTTTATTTAAAACAACTGAAATCCCGCTATGTTCTTATCGTTATGCATATTTAATACATACATATGTATGTTCATATATGTATACTTCCACGATAATTGTTAGTAATAACAATGAGAAATGGTGTATAGGTGGAAAATTCAAAGTTCTCGATCCAACAACAACCACCTTAAGATCGTTTTAATTTTTAACAAATAAAAAACCGACAATTAGACATTCACAAACACATGCATATTATGTGCTGGTTTAGTTAGCTGTTTTTCTTAATTCAGGCACTTTCACCAATCATCTACAGTAATTTTACATTACGAAAACAATTTGTCGGCAACACTAGGTGAATAATTCGAACGTAACATAGGTCTAATGATGGACTCACCTTCTTTCTTTTTACGTGGCCAATAGTATATTGTTGTGGGAATTAGTACCAGTGCCAGGAAAGATAATAGAAAATAATAAAATGTTCCGCCACTTTCATCGTATTGAAACTTTTGACCCGCCATGATATTTAATTCTCTGAATTTACTTTTATTACGGCTGCTGCTATTCTAGGTGTTGGTTGGTTACTTGTTCAATTTGTTAGTGTATGTATTATTCTACAGCTGCTTCAAGTTCTGCTTTCTTTAGCCCCTGACGACGATATGGATGCATTCGTTCATTCACTACTTGTTGAACACGATGATTTAATGCTTCTTTTTTTTAACTTGACTAATTCGTCTAACCGTTAAATGTACTACATGCAATTGAATGTTTCAATTATTAAAAATTTATTTTGTTAGTATATAAAATAATGTAAAATACAAAATTTGCTACGTCGTTGAAAATAAACTCCTCTTCATCCAGCAGCACGGCAATTACACTCTCTTCGTTTTGACACGTCTCCGAAACACGGTTGTAACTCTAGATTTAATACTTCATGAATCAACGGTGTGTGGATAATAGTGTTGCTAAGGTGTCATTTAACAAACATTCATTTGTCATAGCAGGTTATTTATTTATTAATAACAAAAACAAATAATTTTTAACTGTAACAGACGTGCAGGTAACGACATTTAAACAGCTGAGATTTTTTTCTTTTTGGTTATTGGGTCTTATTACTTTTTTATTACATGAAATGTCAAATGTGTTTTTGTTTTTTGTAAACAAATATATGAAATATTAAAATTAACTTAAATGAAATATGAAATATTAAAATTAAATTTTTGTTGTAGTTGCTGTAGAGTCGTCGTTACCTTGTAGCACATCTACACATAACAGAATATGTAAGATTTTTCTGTTAAAGAGTGTTAAATTCGCTCTTTGAGATAATTATCTCACGTGTATACTAAAATATTAATATTATAAGAATTATTATGAGACTGTTGTAATGAGATTTCTCTACACAACTATCTTATCGCTTAGTCTAGACGTAGACATTTTTATGTCGACAGTTGTCAAATTCTATCTCTCTCTTTAAAATGTTACGTGAGCACCAATAAGAAATCTATTACGCAATCTATTTCGCAATGAATGTTTACCCCAGGTCTACAACTGAGATTAACGCTGATATAATATGTGAGATAACGTAGGCAGAGGAGAGTAACCATTTTGTTTATATTATGTTAAATCTTAAATAAGGGCTACACGTATTCTAATAAATCCTATAAGAAATCATTATTTTCAATCAGCCACAGAGTAAACATGTCCTTTTGATTTATGTAATTCGCACATGTAAAACAAACACTAAAAGGAAACAATTTTACAAAAAACACTGTTCTTTTTTAGTAATTTCCAAAATACACATGCACATACACAAACAAACTTTCGTTTATGTTTATTTTTTGACAATTCATCTTATAAGATGGTTGTGTGGAGAAATCTCATCACAACAGTCTCATAATACATCTTATAATACTAATATTTGAATCTACACGTGAAATAATTCTCTCAGAGAGCGAATTTGACACTCTCTGTCACAAAAATCTTACATATTATGTTACGCCTAGACGGTCTGTTAAATACAAATCTGAACAATAATCTTTAGCAAAAGCTGTCAAATTTATTGATCTCTTTTAAAATGTTGCTCTTTTTAACAAAAAGAACAACAAAAAGACAATTTAACATATAAATTTCTCACAAACGCTTTCTTCACCCCTTAACACAAATTTAGAAATAAAATTGTTTACCCGTTTTCTGCCGACGTTATTTCTAATGTTAAAAAACAAAAAATGTCTTCGTATAGATGTAGAGTATAATCTAGTGTCCACATTAGGCAAATTTTTAATTCATTATTATTTTTTATATATGCAGTTTCACAACTGTAACAACCAAAATAATAATCAGCTCTTTAACTAAGGTTACCTTGTATATATTCGCACTGATTTTTAACACAAATTTTATAAAAATGTTTTTTAAAATGTAAAATAAACACTAAAAGGAAACAATTTTACAAACAACATTGTTTTTCAGTAATTTCCAAAATACACATGCACACACACAAACAAACTTTCGTATATGTGTATTTTTTTGACAGTTCATCTTATAAGATGGTTGTGTAGAGAAATCTCATCACAAAAGTCTCGTAATACTAATATTTAAATCTACACATGAATTTGACACTCTCTGACACAAAAATCTTACATATTATGTTACGTCTAGACGGGCTATCAGCTATTGTACCATGATATGAACTATGGGAACGTTCTGTCAAACTTTACATAGTGTCTACATTAGAGATTTTTTATCAAGACAGACGTCAAACTTAACGCGAATTTGTGGAAGGTGGCAACAGTTGCAGAAACACAACAATATGGCGTATTCATTATTGTTTTTTATATATGCCGTTTGACAACTGAAACAACCAAAATAATAATCAACTGTTTAACTAAGGTTACCTTGTATATATTCGAACTGATTTTGACGTTTGTTTTAATATAAATTTACCTAATGTAGACACTAGGTTATACATACAAAATAAATCTCTTTACATAACGGGAATTTCTGAAAGGACGCAACAGTTGCACAAAATTAACAATAAGGCACATTCATTTATGTTTTTGTATATATGCAGTTGGACAGATGTAACAAGCAAAAATAATAATCTGCGTTTTATCTGAGGTTATCTTGTATACATTCGCACTAATTTTGACGTTTGTTTTGATAAAAATTTGTTAAAAAATTTGTTTGGGAAAACGTATGGCATAATAAACCATGTAAGAAGTACCAAAATTAATCAAAATTGCGTCTTTTACCAGGCAAAGTCAAAGCTCGAGCACTGGCAATTTTGTTTTAACGCTGAAATAATACAAACAAATTCAGTTTACCTTAGACAAATTTTTATGCTGATAAAAATTTGACGTTTGTCTTAAAAATTTTAAATAAAAATTTATACATAAAATAAAAATTTTTCTAATATAGACTCGACGTTATACATATACGTTATACATTTCCCCGGGACGAGTAAATGTGCATTTGTATGGACTAAGTGCATTGTATCAATGGGCCCGAATACACTGGATAAGTATACTCATCAGCTCTGCTGATTATTTTGTTATATATGAACTATGGTGTATGGGACCTGTCAAACTACTTGCATACAAAATTAAATATTATACACCTGACTCCGGGATTACAGAACAATAAACTTTTTTAAATACCACACATGTTTGATATTGATTTAAAATGTCATGTTACCTAACCCCAGGTCTACAACTGAGATTAACGCTGATATAATATGTGAGATAACGCCGGCAGAGGAGAGCAACCATTTTGTTTATATTATGTTAAATCTTAAATAAGGGCTACACGTATTCTAATAAATCCTATAGGATATCATTATTTTCAGTCAGTTACAGAGTAAACATGGCCTTTTTATTTAAGCAGTTCGCACTTTTTTAACACAATTTTTATAAAAATGTCTTTTTAACATGTAAAACAAACACTAAAAAGAAACAATTTTACAAAATAACATTGTTTTTCAATAATTTGCAAAATACACATGCACACACACAAGCAAACTTTCGTGTATGTGTATTTTTTTGACAGTTCATCTTATAAGAAGGTTGTGTAGAGAAATCTCATCACAACAGTCTCATAATACATCTTATAATACTAATATTTGAATCTACACGTGAAATAATTCTCTCAGAGAGCGAATTTGACACTATCTGACACAAAAATCTTACATATTATGTTACGTCTAGACGGGCTTTTATTATGGCCTGAAGAAACGATAACTTTGTAATAGATTTTCAGACAGTATTTTATGTGAAGTATAGTCAATTGTGGATTAAGTCTTCAAAATTTAGAATGTTTTATTATTTTATAAAACACTTAAAATAGTACCGTAAAATTAATATTTATGAAGGATTTATGAGCCTTAAAGTGATTTTTGGAGTTGAGACTAACATGGAGGCCATATTCATAAGGTATACTCGCACGGAGCGAGGTGTATAATACTTAATTTTTTATGTATGAACTTTGACAGTTCCAATATGCCATAGTCAATTTATAAAAAATAATCAGCAGAGCGGATGAGTATGTCTAGTCAGTGTGTCTTGATGGGAGCCAGTGTTAGAAAATTTGCTAATATAAAACTTTCCATTTAAATTGTTAAATTGTATATAATAATATTTTTGTAGGATTTATTCACGTTTAACTGATTTTCTGAAGGGAGCCTTGTTAAAATTATCCTTTTAAAATTGTGTTCATTAATGTATACTAGAATGTAATTTATTTGAGCCAATTTTCGTCTATATATTGGCATGATTTATGCACGTTTAAGCAATTTTCAGGAAATCCCTACTGAAATGTAATGGGAAGTTTTAGAGTTAATCTTGATTTACATCAAAACTTTGGAAAAATCAAAATTACCAATACTGTTGAAGTTAAAATATATTTTTTTTAATATTAATGAAGATTTTTCTGTGTAGCTGGCCTTTGGCGCGACTCTATGCATGTAGAATACCGGCTTCGCTAAATAAACTTTTTTTAAATAAATAAAAAAACGTTAAGTGCCACTACATCAAATTTTTCCTTCTAAAGATTTATTGATTATGATCATGTTATATATCATTAGAAAACTACTTGAACATATGTATGTACATTTGAACGGTATTAGTATTGAGAAAAATGTGTCAAAACTTTAAAGGATGATAACTCGTAAAGTAAAAGCGACCAGGCAAAATTTTTTCGTTACTTTAATGATACGTAAAAATACTATTGAATTACAGGCATAAATCAAGATTACCAGCACACTTGATTTTTAAATAATTTTGATAATGACTCAGTAGCATTTTTTTTGATTAAAGCAATGTAAAAAATTTTGCCCGCTCGCTCTTACTTCACGAGTTATGGGTACTTGAAGTTATAATATAAAAATGAAATTTTCTCCTTCCTCCTGTAATGAATATGAACAATATGAATATAATAGGAAAGGTCTTGAAGAGGCCTCTCGATTGATATATAAAATGTGCCAAATCATTAACCCATGGTGAGACAATATTATATTTTATTACTTTGTATTTTGACTTTTTTACAAAAGTACCATTATCTCAAAAATATATCGATATAACGGTACTCTCGTTTACATCAAATTATTTAGAGAACATTTCAAGCTTTCATATGATACCCATGTCACACGCCTAGCCCATTAAATAACAAAAATATAGCACTTTAAAAATTAATATTTAGAAAAATTAGTCGATTTGGACTAGTAATATATTTGTTAATATCATATAAAAATATATAAGTCTTATTTATTTATCATTTTTACAATTTTGTGAAAAATTAAATAAAAATTAAAAATTATTTAAAAAGAATATCGGTACTTAAAAAAATTTTTTGATTTCCAAAAAAAGTTTATTCAGCGAAGCCGGTGTTCGACATACATGGAGGAGAAAGTCCTTTAGCCCGGCCGAAGGCCGGCTACGCAAAAATACCTTTATTAACATTAAAAAAATATATTTCAATTTCAAGGTTACCAGCATGATTTGTTCCAAACATTTTTTAAAATTTTGTTTTCATTTTTTCATATATAATTCAAATAAAAATGCAAATTATATAATAAATATTTACTAAGTATTTTTTTATTTATTTATTTTTGAGATTTAAAGACTTTCCAATTATATTCGTATTATATATATATGACTATAGGCTTTTTCAAGACCTTTTATGATATTAACAAATATATTATGAGTAAAAATCGATTCATTTCTCTGAATATTAATTAATATTAAAGAGCTATATTTTTGTTATTTAATGGGCTAGGAGTGTAACGTGGGGATCATATGAAAGCTTGAAATGTTCTCTAAATGATTTGATGTATAGGAGAGTATCGTTATATCGATATATTTTTGAGATAACGATACTTTTGTAAAAAAAAAGTCAAAATAAAAGGTAATAAAATATCATATTGTCTCACCATGGGTAAATGATTTGGCACTTTTTATACATCAACCGAAAGACCTTCTCAAAACCTTTCCAATGATACCCATATTGTTCATTTTCATTAAAGGAGGAAGGAGAAAATTTTATTCTTACATCATAACTTAAAGTACCTATAACTCGAAAACTAACAGAGAGCGGAGAAAAATTTTTATGTAACTTTTTTTAACCGAAAATAGCGCTTTTTCCGAAAAGAAATTTAAAAAAAAAAAATCAACAGTGCCGGTAATCTTGATTTGTTCCGAATTACAATACTAAATCGATTTGCGCAACCCATATCAAACTCGGGATGTTACAATTACCGAAAAGTTGCAATAAGCGACCACTGAATATTAAAGCGGTTCGTTATATATATACTATTTTTTAACTCGATTTTGATGGGAGATAATTCGATGTGTTTGAATATATCTACATCATTAAAACTACGAAAAATTTATGCAATATTACGAATACTTTTTTTGGAAAACAGTTGCACTCATAAATCCTGTAATGTAAAAAAGAACTGGTTGCACAAATTGAGCTTGTACTCGTACAAAATTATTTAAAAATCAATAATGCCGGTAATCTTGATTTGTGTCAAACATATGGTAACATGTGATAAAAAATAATTTAAGTCTGGCATCTTTAAGCATTTTTTTTTAACATACAGGAAAAAATACAAGAAGAAGCAGAAGCACACAGAAAATATAATAGAAAATAAAATAAGCAAAAGTAATCAGAAGTTTGTCAAGTAAACTCTCAAAACGATGTCGTTACAAACTCGCGAATACAAAAAAATTAAAACTTTGAAAATAAACAAAACTAAAAATTGTAACAAATTTGTAAAAATTAAAACAAATAAAATAAAACAGTTAAAATGATAAAGTTGTGCAAAAAATTGAAAATAATGGAAATTTTAATATTGGTGCTAGTGAATAAACAATTTAGTGGTACCACGGAAAATGGTTGATAAATGAATAAAATTTAGTGGTACCACTCGTTTAAAAGAATGTGAAAAAGAAGTAGCAAAATGTCAAATAATGAATTACTCAAGTTAGCGGACTAGTTGACACCAGATGTCGCTTCAAGTTGTGCGAAATGCAACCTTGTGGAGCTGCCATACAATGAGTGTTGTTTGTATATAAGTGTGCGTAAAAACCCATATCGAAATGTTAGTGGTAGAGCCACACGCCATATTTAATTTCTAAAGGCAAAGAAAGCCATTTTTCTTAAAAAATCTGCAATTTTTATGTAAAAATTTTACAACCTAAGAAAATGTTAAATGTGCATTAAATAGTGTTAATTAAAAAAGTGATATTCGATAAACGAATTAATAATATTTTAAAAAGTTTTGCATAAAAAGGTTTGTTTAATTATCAACTTGAAAAAAATCATCAAAGCAATTCATTACTTTATAACATTTTGTTTTAATGGCTGCTTGAAGTGCCTTTTTATTTTTTTCTTTTTTGCTTTTCGGTATCTTGAATCTAAATTGTGTGTAATTGTAAATGAAATTATTGTACAAATAAATAATATATATGTATATTAAATGTAAATATTAAATAGTGTTCTTCAAAATGTGTTTTTTTCTTTTTGTTATAAATGTCTGAATTTATATCATCAATAATCAACGTTTGTATGTGTATTTTTTCTTTTCTTCATATTTACATTTGCAGTGTTGCCAGTATGGCTCAATATTATCAAATACAAAATCTTGATGACCTAAAACAAATTTACGCTGATGTCCAAGTCGTTCATGTGGCCAGTGATGATGTTGGTGTCAGTAACCCAAATAGAGCCCAGGTTCATAGTTTTAATATTACTAACATTATATACTTAAGATTTTCAAAATAGTTTGCAAGTTGATTTATGCTATCCCTACCGTTCGACTTGCGCTAACCAAAATTAGAAATTTAAAAAAAAAGTAAACAAAGTTTCAAAATCTTTATGAAAATTACATAAAGACTTTGAAGATAATAAATTTTTCGGCTTTGTACACTTAGCTGGCTTTACGAATTAGGGCGCAGGTCTTTCCTGTATGTTCATTAAATCGGTAGATGTGTTTTAGAGGACATGTGTATTTGTAACGTTTATTTTGATATCAAATCGTATTTACATACATATGTATGTAAGCGTATGGATGAAATAAACTAAACAAGTTACTAATTTCTTAATTTAATACTTAAGTTTTTTTTTAATAAATTGATAGCATTTAGCAAATTTTTAAAATTTTTTATCTATTCCAATATGTAGCAAATTGTTTTAGATGAGACACAGCAAATCCTTTTACAAAATGATGGTCCCCAACAAGTTGTCTATCAAACACAGGGAACACCAACACAATACCAACCGCCTCAAGCGGGAACTCACTATACAATTTTGGGCGAAGATATGAATCAGCCTCAAACCCAAACAGTACAACATCAACAAGTGCAGCAACAGCAAACTCAAGCTCAACAGCAACAACAACAACCGCAACAACAACAGCAACAAGTACTGATGCATCAACAACATCATCAAGTTTTAGATCCGCAACAACAGCAGCAGCAGCAACAACAACAGCAACATCAATTGCAAGCCACTTATCAGTTGCCACAAGAAACTCAGCAACAACCGCAACACATGCAAACACAAGAGCATCAAATGCAGCAGCATGTTCAAGCTCAGCCGCAACAAATATACTACACAACAGATCAATTGGTGCATCAACAACAACAGCAGCACAAAAAGGTTTATATACAACAACAGCCCCAGCAATTACAACAGCAATATCAGCCACATCCTCAGCATCAGCAACAGATGTTACATCAGGCACCACCGCCACAGCCACAACAACAAGCCCAGCAGCATATTCTACAAAGCCCCCAACATCATCCACAGCAGGTCCAAGTACAGCATCAAGTGTCGCCAGGTCATCAACAACAGGCTCAACAACAGCCTCCTCAAATAATTTATAGAATGCAGCCGCAACAAACGCAACAATTGCAGCAACTTATAGTTCAGCAACCATCAGGACAACAAGTATTGATACAACAGCCACAACAACAAGAAATAATAATGAGACAATCAATGCCTCAACAGCGCATCATTTATAATAATCGCGTTCTTTACTCAACCCCACAGCAGTCACCTCAGCAACCACAGCAACATACGGTGATGGGACAATCACCACAAACACATCAACCACAACACATACAATTGCAAACTACACATACAACAATGCAACAGCATCATAATCAAACTCATTTAGTACAACAGGCCCGTGTAGTTCCCTCCCAACATCAGCAGCAGCAACAAGCTCAGCAACAAACACCCCCACCACCACCCCAACAAATGCAACAAAATGTTGTCTATCAACAAATACAAGTTCAAAATAACCAAATGTCTAAAACTATAATGCAACAGCAGCAAACTCAAAATTCTTCACAGCATCAGCAACATATACAATTACAACATCAGCAGCAGCAACAAACGCAAATGGTAACACAAAGTCCTAATCCAAATGGTGCAACAATAGTACGAGCTGGTGTTGCTAGAGGTGGGAAGATTAGTCGAGGAGCCATGAGTGGTACTTTAATAGCACGAATGCCTGGAATGCCGGGAGTGGCAAGAGCTGAAATTAGACCTGGTTTTAATGCTGCCGGCAGTATTGGTGGTGGCGGAGGTCAAATACTACGTACACCACGGCCACGGTGTAGCACTACGGTTGGTTCGACTTCAAGAGGGCGTGGAAGAGGTGCTCGTGGAGCGGCGAATGTAGCAGCTGGTAGAGGTTCACCCATACTAGCCAACAATCCTCAGCTTGGTACACAGCAACAAGGAAAATTAGTTACACAAACTCTTCCAAACCAGGGCATACGACAAGTATACCGGACACAACTTAATGATGCAGGTATTGCTGTTCAGCAACAACACCAGCAGGTGCATTTGGTACAAGCGCAACCCCGTATGCCGGGTGTTGCCTCACGATTTCGAGCTCCTGCCATAGGTACACAACAGCAGCAACAGCATCCGCAAACTTCAACAGAAAGTACCCAACAACCTCCCTCATCGTCAGGCTCAAGCATACCAAGTGGTGCTGGTCTTGGTGATCTCGACTTGGAAGATAGTATACAAGCAGTATTTGTGAAAAAAGATGCTCAGCAACCAACAAAGGTAGCTGCAGGTGGTACGCCAAATCAAAATGCACCAGCTGTAATCAACAACAGCGGTTCCACACCAGTAAGTGGCACTACACTCACGACATACTATACCGCAAAAGATGATGATGAAAATCGTATGATTCGAACGCAAAATGGCACCTGTATGTCATTGGCCGAGTTTAAGAAACGCAATTCTAACGCTAGTAGCGGCAACCAAATCATCCAAAATTCGGCTGCTGCAGCTGGTGGCATTAAACCTCTACAACAAACTGCAGGCGGAGCTAAAATATCTTTACCAGCAGCAGCTGGCCAGTCTTTGCATAGCGTACCAGTAGCTCGTGTTGCACCCCAAAAGCATATAGTGAATAAGGAACAAGGAAGTGTGACAGCAGTTGGTGGTGCTGGAACTAGTGCAACAACTAGTTCTGTTTCTAACCCCCAAGTTTCTAGTGGCGGACCTCCAGCTGGTTCTTCGGTGTACCAAACATCGCACAATAACTATGAAATACAAACCCAACATGTACTACAAAATCGTGCTGGCCAACAAATGGCTGAAAAAGATCGTAACAGTGCTAAAATGTTGGTGATTTTAGTATCCGGTGAGCAACGTTTGATTACGTTTACTCTACCGCGTGAATCGTGCACAGTTCAAGATCTTCTGGAACAGGTGGGAGTGCCGTTTGACAATAGCACTACTATACAATGTGTGGAGAATCCGGGAGCCAATATAGATTTTGTAGTAACTGTAGGATTTTCAGTACAAGAATCCGCTAGTGAGTTAATATCGAGAGCAGAACAAAGCCTACAAATCAGTAGACAACAAGAAAGTATGCAACAAATTACAGGTGGAGTTAGCACAGGATCCCAATCTGCTGCTGCTGGCAACAATGCGAGCGACAGTAACGCACAGAATGCAGCTGCGGCGGCTGCTACTACTACTTCAGCGGCAACTAATATTGCACAAAGCACCTCAGATACTTCTGCAAAAGAAACAAATAGCTCAAAGCCAGCGACAACTGCAAATGCGTCGGCAACCACTGCAGTTTCAGCCAGTTCCAAAGTAACTGAGGAATTGCCCCAACGTAAACTTATCCAAGGTTTTTATGCAATTTGTCAGAGTTGTGGTTTCAGCGGTTATGACCATGCCAAATGCGAACGTTGTAAACGTGTCTTTATGGAACCACCCAAAAAGATTCCTATTAAACAAGCTACCGCACCTTCGTTGGGAAATAATTTTGCTAATTCAAATAGCTCCGGGTCTTCAGAATCACAGACTCCTTCATCGTCATCAGGACCTATTGAAAAGAAACGTCACTCTGAAAATCAGACTCCCAGAGGAAAATCGTCTTTGGCTTACAATTCTAATGCACCATCTACACGTGGACGCGGAAGTTCGCAATCGGCGAGAGGACGTGGTTCAAGATCTGGTCGAAGAGCTGCCGAAATTGAACCAGTTATTCTAACACTAAGCAGTGATGAGGAAGACGATGAATGTTCTAACAAAGGAATTTCGAATGTAAGTTTTAAACAATAATTACTATTTATATAATAAATTTAATATTTTATTGCAAATAGTATAAGTGCAAAAATCTGTAGTTAAGAATATACATAGATACATATTATATACATACATAAATACATACATACATACATACATATGTGCAATAAAATTTAATATTGTTGTGTCTTTGCAGATGAGTGCATTAGCTAAACCCTCAAATTCATCATCCAGTGCGTCTTTGGCATCGTATAAACCTTTCTCATTTGAGCCGGATATGCCGGATCCAGATGAAACTGTATTATACAATGGTAAGTGTGATGTTTTTATTTTTCTTCATATTTTTGATATTATTTACCGCCGGTGCACATACAAAGTTGCCTGTGTGTAATTTTCAAATATTTTAAATTCATCTGAAAACTATTAATCGTCCGTATTTCCTACCTAATAATAATATTCTTACAGTAAACGCATAGATTTTCTTTTTATATGTATAAGAAATTACTAAAATACGTAAAATTTTCTTTTGAATATTTGTGAATAAATATAAGATTAAAAAAAGAAATTACGTCTGAAATGCAATTAAAAAAAGTTAATTGGGTCTGAAACATTTCTCAGAAAAACGTTTTCGTTGTTGTTTTTTTTTTTTTTTTTTTTTTTTTTTTTTTTTGTTTAATTGATTTTTGCAAGTTAATTCATTCCATCTGGCAGCACTATATCAACATGCCGTGAGTTTTTTCGAATGAAACATTGTCATATATTATGTACGCTACTCGCCGCCAGAGCGCCAAAACAACACTAACATTCAGACGCCATTACTATTTTTGATTAGCTAAAGAAAATTGGGATAAAAGTATGTAAAAGGCAAATAAGAAGTGACTGACACTAAAAAAAAGCATTGTTAAATTAAGCTAAAATTTTTTAATTTTTTTTTTTTTTTTCAAATTGTATTAGAACATTTGGTTATTTAGAAAAATGGATATAAATGGTAAATAGATAATTTATAGAAAGTACATAAAAATGATTTGTTGTGTATATAGAATTAATTTTGTAACACGTTTTTAGATGTTTGTGTATAAGTGAATAACTTTTTTCATTACAAGTTTAATTTTTTGTCTTCTCTCTTATGCTCATAGATTTTACTCGTGGGGATGTTACTGATCTCACAAATTGTATCGATAAGTTGAGCTGCAGTATATCTTGTAAATTAATACGTTTTGGAACTTATCGCTTTGAGCCTTGCGAACAGGTAGGTGGTCCAAAAGTGTATAACAAGTTTAAAAATTCGCAATATCTGAAATTTATTTGTACATAGGTAATAATTACTTCTCTGGGTATACGTATTGTGGCACCTTTGGAATCAAATCCTATTGAATCGTTTGCATTAAATATTTACAAACATGAGGTGGTCAAGATAATTGCACACTTTTCTAAAACCTCATTGGTAAATTCCATGCTCTGTTTCTATACTTTGCGTAATTGTGCCCAATACATACGAACATCCTTAAAGATGACTGAAGTGGCTAAACATTTAGACGGTGGTAAGAATTTATTATATTTTAATTTAAATTTTATTTCCCTATTGAACTGTTTCTTTTCTTGCAGTAACATACTTTTCTGCTAATGGTCCGTATCAAATACGGAAAATAATTTTACAATTCGTTACCATATCAGAGCAAGCCAAAAGTGTAATACGTTCCATATGGGATTTTCTTGATGAAATATCTGAAACAGATGCACAAGATTTGCTACAAAGAGCTGCAGATTCGGACAAAAAATTGGCCAGCAATAAAGATATTAGGTAAGATTTTAAGCTTTTCAATTATAATTTATGAATTGATTTTTTATTTTTATTCTTAGTGAAAACATTCCCACAACCACTCAATTGCAACCAAACGAAATACGTCAACTTCTCATATATCCACCCGGAAAAGGCGGCATATCAATCAATACTGAAGATTACATGTGTCTGGCCACCGATCAGTATCTTAATGACATTATTATAGATTTCTATTTAAAATGGGTTCACGATAATGTCATACCAGAAGCACAAAAGGAACGTACACATATTTTCAGTACATTCTTTTATAAACGTTTAACCACTTTGACACGGCATACACATCAAGATAAAGATGCTGGTAAATTGACACCGGCCCAAAAACGTCATGCTCGTGTACAAAACTGGACGAAAAATGTAAATCTTTTCGAAAAAGATTTCGTTGTTATACCTATCAATGAACAATCGCATTGGTTTTTGGCCATAATATGTTTTCCCCGCCTTAAAGGTCCGGTTACTTTTGATACAAACACTCCTGTGGAATTACAACCCATTAAGAAAACCAGTAAGTAGCAGCATTAAAATGGAAACGATACAAAGTTATTTAAATTGTCATATTTTTTTAGAAGGCAAAAAGGTGTCTTTGCAGATTGGAAATACAACGATTACACCCTTATCGAAACGTGATAGTGCCAATGTCCTAAGTGAGATTTGTGGTGTTGGTGACGATGATAGTGAACGTGATGAAGCCGAGGGTGATGATAGTGATTTGGCATCAGAAGACAGTGATTTTGATAACACTTCATCATCGACTACACTTAATAATTCCCAACCAGCTACACCCATTATACCGGGAACTACTACCACGTCCACCCACCAACCCATTAAACAACCACTTATCTTAATATTTGATTCTTTGGCAGGCGCTTCTCGCAGTCGTGTTGTAGCCACCCTTAGAGACTATCTGACGTGTGAATACAAAATAAAAATGACCGGGGCACCTTTGCACACCTTTAACAAGGACAATATGCCGGGACATTGCGTAAAAGTTCCTCAGCAAAATAACTTTACTGATTGTGGCCTGTACTTGTTGCAATATGTCGAACAATTCTTTAAGGATCCTATACGCGATTACCGGGTACCAATTAAGCAGCTGGCCCAATGGTTTGACACCTTGACGGTGACTCGAAAACGTGAAGACATTTCGAATTTAATTCAAAAGCTTATGAATGAACGCAACGGGCCAAATAATAAAATCATTTTGCCAGAAATTCCATTTCCAACACTCAATGGTCAGCTGGTCGAACCAGAGGGCTATAATATTGAATTCGAAGAAGAAGAAATGGATGACGATGATGAGGTAAGTGTTTTGCAACCAAAAACTTCGTTATCCACAAAAAAAATTTTAGTTTTGCAAATTATAATCTATTTTTATTACAGGAGGAAAATACCACAGGGGATATGGATGAACTTTCTACAGATGATACAAGTAAGAGTAAGACACCCATTAAAATGCCTACAGCAACCACCGCCGTTGCGTCTACCACAACTACAACTGCTGCAGCTTTAGTGCCAACACAAGGACGTAAAATTGTCGTTAAACGACGAATGCAAATAAGCGGAAATAGTGATTTAAGCACAGCCCAAGTAAATACCACCGCCGCTGCTAATACTTGTGGAACGTCACCGGCTTCGGGGTCAACAGCGACGTCAAATCACCCACGTACTAGTATGGCAAAAATACGTAAAGTTGAATCATAAACAAAAGGATTTTTTAAGATAAAAGTCAATATCATCCATCAATATTTTTTTCATACCCATGCCACCCTCTGCATAATCGTTTAACATTATTACACTTTTTATTTTGTTGTTAACTACTTCACGTATCTCTATAGTTTTTAAAAATACTCGTTAAGCCTTGTTTCTTCTAATATTATTATTATTTTGTGTATTATCTCGTAGATTTTGAACGCAAAAGATTATTAAAACAAAAATAATTTTCAAAAAATTAATATTTTTGTTCTTGAATATTGACTTGATTTGTACTGTAAATATTTGATTATTTTAACAATAGTATATTAACTACCACTACTAAACTTAAACATAATAAATAATCAACCACTTGCAACTGTGTTAAAATAATTAAAATGAGAAAGTGGTTAGTTTATAACCTAAATTATAAAATAAACTAAAATTTATTCATATAAATTAACATTTAATCGAGTTTCAATTTTAAAACCTCAGACAAATTAACAGGCCCAGAGTTCTTATACTACTTAAACTTTATAAAGTTCAACAATGTTTGTTTTTTATTTGTGTTGTTCCTTTTTCCGCGAAACTACCCCCACCTTGACTTCAACAGATCAATTGTATTTCTTAATTCTTCTTTAACACGTTTTTCTAACATGTATATGTACATGCAGTGTGCCTGAAATACATGACACCAATTGCAGTTAATTTAATTTGTTTGCAGAAATTATATGCATAAAGTTAACGAAATTATTGTCGGAAAAGCGAAGAAGGTTATCTGTTTTACATGTTAGTTACTTATTTACCTTTTAATACAACAGATTTGCCTTTACATTCCCATTTCCCATGTATGTTTTTATGTTGTATTTGTTTTTGTTTTGTTTTCATTTAAAATACTCACCATGTATGTTTTTCGTCTGTAAAAGACAAAAAGTGTGGTTATTCATTTCTATTTACATTGAGAAACATTGTTTGAGCGAATGTGTTTACTTGTTTATTTAACTTTTTTCCGCTCTCATTTATTGTTGTTTCAAGGGATGCCAACTCGGTTTAAAATACGTTTTACACGTGAACTTATTTCTAAAAATAGTTTTTGGTAAAAGTAAAAAAAATATATTACTAATTATTCTTTACTTTCACCACACATACATACATTTCTTCAGACCATGACCCGAAGAACGGAAAATTAATATTTGATGCGCTTTCTGAAAAATAATGTTAATATTTAAACTACTAGAGAAATTTTTATCAAGACAAATGTCAAATTTTTTAAAAAGTACTAACAAAAATCAAAATGGCGTCTTTTCTTAAGCAACGACAAAGTTGTCAGAACTTGTTTTAACGCTGCAATAATATTTACAAATTCAGTCTACATCCTGACCCTCTAGGAATCTGTACTCCTGCAAATTAACTCAAAAACATCTCACCTCTGGCCATGTGAAATTTTATTAAGATATCTCTAACAGTTCACAAGTTACAGAATTATTAAAAAAACCGTTTTGGAACTACTATACGTTGCTTAAATCTTTTAGTTTAAATTGCATCTTAATAATTTTGTTTTATTATTTTTCGCTTTAATTGAATGTTCTGACTCGGTTCCATTTTTATATTTTTTCATCATTGATAATACTTTAACGCTGAAAATAGTGATGTAAGTATTTTTGAGTGCAACTGAATAGTTTCGAAGTTATAGGCCATTGTAAAATGTACTTTCCTAAGAAACTCATATATTTGTTGTTATTAAAAAATTGGATAAAAAGAAAAATGTATGTAAGCGAGACCGGTTTCGGACATACCACAGAGTTATAAACCCTTCCGCCCGGCTATTAAGAGAAAAATTAAAAAAAAATGTTAAGGAACTTTTATAAAAAATAATTCTACTTTTAGATTTTAGTTTATTGATTGTTTATGTGCCTTAATCTTCTTCTTGACTAAAAAAAATAATAATAATTTAATAAAATAAACTATAAAACTTAACATATATTTTTTTTATTTTCGACTTTGTACATACATATGTACATATGTAAACACTATAATTTAATTAAAAATCGCAAAATTCAATTTGAACTATTAACTAAAAATCCCAATATCAATGTTTTACTATTTTGTTGATTATTTGAATGTGAAAACTCTGCCCCAATTTTTTTCTTTTAAATTGTTTCTTCTTTGTCTTTTGTTTTAGCATTTTCTTTTATTTACAGCTGCATGTAAATTAAATGACAGCGTACGTACAACCATACGTACTAAAACAACCCCCCAACACTACTCACACTTCAGATCATTCATGTAGACAAAAAGAGGTTGTCTCTTTTATAGGCTGGTTTTTCCTCTTTTTTGTAGTTATTGTTGGTATTGCTATTCCTCTTTGTTGTTGCTTTCATAACATTCTCTGCATCATGTATATTATTAACAGCATAAGAAATTATTAAACATACATGATACATCATAATGACTTAAAAGTAATTAAACTATTAAATGTTTATATTAAACAAATGAACATAATTAATTAAAAACCATTTTTCAATGAGTTGCAAATTTTAAATAATATTTTTTTTAATATAGTAAACACACATTTAATAATTAAATTAATCCATAACAAGTTTTCTCTACCATATATGTCTTATAATTTGGTTTGTTTATTTTATTTTTTGGTTTAACATCAAAGTGAGGTTAGTTTTAATTTTGTTGAGTACATTTTTTTGAAATTTGCTCTCGCTTCCTCTCTCATTCGCTGTATTTTAGTGTAATGTTCTCATTGTTTTGATTTTGTTTTGTTAAAAAAGGTAGATAAAAACCAGGGTTGTCAAGTGTCATGAAATAGATTTAGAACTTTGTTTACAATAATCGGGAAATGTCAAAACAAATTGTTATTAATAAATTTTATAAATTTTCATAGGTATTTCTTTATTATTCAGTCTTTATCTTTAGAAAAGTACTTTTTTTAAATATAAAAAAATATGACCATAGTTTATTGGTGTGGATTTTGTTAACGTTCTAATAACATTGGCATCTCTATTTTTATTTTTTGTGACGTCAATATTGTTAGTACAATACTAATTCATTGCTTTTCTTTGTTATCTTTTTACACCAACATTTACTACCCAATACCAAAAACAGTGGCCAAAGTTTTACTTAATGAGTCACTGTTCTTTAAAGTGGAATCTTTGTTAATAGTGATTTTTTAATTCATTGAAGCTACTGAAAACAAAAAGTGTTTAAAAAATTATAAAATTAAGTGAAATTTTATTTGTTTTTAAAAAGCAAATATGTTTTCCAGTGGCCCTAATTATACCAAATTAAAGACCAACCTGCGTCTGGCCGTAAATCGTTTAAAATTATTGGAAAAGAAAAAGGCCGAAATTGCTCAGAAATCTCGTAAAGAAATTGCAGATTTTCTGGCTAATGGCAAAACAGAAAGGGCTCGTATACGTGTGGAACACATTATAAGGCAAGTGTTTTTGTGTTGATGAAAAATATGTATTAGAATAATTAATAAATAATATTAGGGAAGATTATTTGGTTGAAGCCATGGAGGTGGTTGAAATGTATTGTGATTTACTGTTAGCCAGATTTGGCTTGGTAACACAAATGAAAGAATTAGATGATGGCATAGCCGAAGCAGTGTCCAGTGTTGTTTGGGTGTGCCCACGTTTGCAGAGTGATGTGGCCGAGCTGAAAATAATTTCAGATATATTTATTCAGAAATATGGTCCACAATTTGCTGAAAAATCCAGAACAGCAACGGGCGATCATCACGTTTCAGAAAAGTTAATGCATAAATTGCAACTTCAAGCTCCTCCCAAACTATTGGTGGAAAAATATTTAATTGAAATTGCCAAGAACTATAACATTGAATATGAACCAGATCCACAAGTATTAAGTGAGGAAAAGGAAGGTATGTAAATAATTTAAATTACAAAACCCCTTCTTGAACATTTATATAAAATAATTCTGTTTTGTATGTGTCATGGAATGAAAATTTTTGATTCTAACGTATTTTGTGGAAATAAGGTTCATTTCTTCATTCCAGCCCACATATCATTTTCGGTAAAAGATTTTTTAACATTTGCAATAGAGTTCTCTAAATCGACTTTCGAATAATCGAACAATCGACTTTTTGTTGAAAAAATCGACATTTTGGTTCGAAAATTGTATTTTTTTTATAAGACAAATAATAAAGAAAAAAAAAAAACAGTCGAAAGAGACGAAAAGTATCAATAATGTCAAAAAGTCGATAATAGTAAAAAAAATTCGAAAAATCTTCTTTTCAAAATATGGTTCTCTAAATTGTTTTTCGAATGATCGAACAGTCGACTTTTTGTTGAAAAAAAGTCAAAAAATTTACTTTATTTAAAAGGAAAACTATTCCTTCTAAGCAGTTCTTATTTTAACATCATCAAATCGACTTTTGAACAAATGACTTTTTGTTGAAAAAAGTCGAAATTGACTTTTTGGCTTGAAAATTGTCGAGAAATCGACTTTCTGTTGCCAGATAGTCGAAAAGTCGGAAAAAGACGAATATAGTCGAAAAGTTGAAAAAAATTACTTTATTTAAAAGAAATAGTTTCTTAGCAGTATTTATGCATAAAAACTACCTTAAAATATACCAATCGGCTTGAGTTACCAGCAAAATCTTTTTAACTTTGTATGTATGTCCGTCCATGTACACTACAGCTACATTTGGAAGATAATTTAATGCAATTGGCATATATAACTTGTGTATATATGGTCTATAATTAACCATAAGCCTCAAGACCTTCCTTAAATTACATAAACGTTCATTAATCAAGCAAAAAGTCAATATGTATGCAAATGTAGACGAATTTTCACTTCTTATTTAAATACAAAATAATTTACCAAATTTCAAAAGGATCCGCCCATAATTGACCTCTGCTCCCATAAAAAGGCCCTTTCACTTAGAGGTACACAAATTTTGTGCACGTAAGTGTTATAAAACTATAAATTATAGTTCTGAGATGACTTCATTCAAAATTGAGCACGGGTTGCAAAACGAAAAAACATATTTTCTAATTATTCTTTTTCAAAATAAAATTCAATAGGGATTTAAAAATAAATTTTTTTACTAGTTTTGCTAATACAAAACATAAAATATGGTACAAAATACTCAAGTAAAATACAGTAAAAGAGAAAAATATTTTCTCTTGAAATGTTTACTACTTTTATGTGCACAGAAACGCTTTTGAAGTAAAATACTTACAAAAATAGTAAAACTAGTAAAAATAACATGCAAATAAACAGGCCTATTGTCTATTAATTAATCAATATACAATATTTGATTGCGTTGTATATATTTTATATTTTTTAAGTTTTTATAAGACATTAAAAAAATAGTCAAAAAAGGCTAAAAATCTCAAAAAATATTGTATAAGAAAAATCGAAAAAGTCGGAAAAAGCCGAAAAGTCGATAATAGTCGAAAAGTTGACTATCCTAAAATTGAAAAAGTCGAAAAATCGTCTATTTAAAAATTTAAAAAGTCGAAAAGTCGACATTTTGATCCAACTATATATTTTAAACTTTATTTTTTAGGTCGCGATCAAAATCTTATAGACTTAGCAGATCGTAATAATTTGGGTGGAGGCGGCTCTGGAGCTCCACCACAAATGGGCTTTATTGGTTATCCAACAGTACCACCATTACCTCATATGCCGGAGCCACCTAGCAATAAACCATTCAATTATCCACCATTTGGAGGAGGTAGTGGTGGTGGCGCTGCTGCACCTTCATTACCTTATGGGGGTGGTCCGGGAGGAGCTATACCATTTAACTACAATATACCACCAACATCACCACCAAACAATGAACATAAGGATTTGAATACGCAATTTATCAATGTAAGTTGAAATTTATATATAGGGTCATCCATTTAGTTTTCTTTAATTTTAAAATAGATTTGGATATCGGAATTTTTATTATGACCCGAAAAAAATTTATCTAATATTTACTTTACCCTTCACCATAGGTGCAAATGGTATATATGTTTGTCATTTCGTTTGTAATTTAAATTTTCATCGGAAAACAAAAACTATATATTTTCTGGATCCTTATAAGAAATGATGTTGATAGGACTACGTCCGTCCATTCGTTTGTCGGTTGAATTGGCGTTTATGAAGCCCACCGATATATATATATATATATATATATATATATATATATATATATATGGATTTGCAATTTTTTCTGAATTTTTATGCTGAAAAAATGAACTAAATCGTTCCAATAATAAACGAGATATTGTGCAAAATGCATTTTGACTCTTTGAAGCCCTTGTTTTTAATACAGATTATGTTTTTATAAAGAACGGTCATAAATATTTTTATAAAATTTCGGTTTTTTGAATTGATCATATCGTTCCATAAACAACCAAGTTATAGGCAAAAATCTAAAAAAAATTATTAAAAATATACACACGCAATATATATAAAAAGCATTGCAATGATTTTCAGTGTTGTTGTTTTTTATATAAGCAAGCAGTGGTAGTTGTTAATTGTATATATATACCATAATGTAATTATAAAGTGGCCGCACATCTAATGGGTGATTCAAGTAGAAATACTTTTTTCAATAGCCTCTTTTAGACAGATCACGTGTGAGTCGTGTCATGCTGTCATGTTATTTTTGTTTAGTATTGTTTGGCATTTCATAATGGAAAGACTTACGCCTGAACAACGTTTACAAATCGTTCAACTTTATTACGAAAATTCACGTTCTTTGACGAATGTGTTTCGTGCACTTTGCTCAACTTTGGTCAACATAATCGGCCTACTGAGCGTACTATTCGCAACACTATCACACATTTTGAGACCCAGCATTCATTATTGGATAATATTCGAAAAGAAAATATAGCGGACGTAGCTGAGAGTGTACACGAAGACCGTGGAGAGACGATTCGACGCCGTTCGCAGCAACTCGGACTGACGTATGGAACGGCTTGGCGCATTTTACGTCGAGATCTTAAATTGAAAGCGTACAAAATACTGCTTGTGCAACAACTGAAGCCGCTCGAACTTCCCAAGCGACATCGCTTCGCTGTATGGACTCTTTAAAAGTTCCAAGAAGATCCGACGTTTTCGAGGCAAATTTTGTTCAGCGATGAGGCCCATTTCTGGCTCAATGGGTATGTAAACAAACAAAATTACTGCATTTGGGACGAAGAGCAACCTGAAGAGTTTCAAGAACTGCCACTTCATCCAGAAAAAACAACGGTTTGGTGTGGTTTGTGGGCCGGTGGAATCATCGGTACATATTTCTTTAAAAATGATGCCGGTGCGAACGTAACCATCAATGGCGACAGTTATCGTGCCATGATAACCGACTATTTGATGCCTGAAATTGAAGCTCGTGATCTCGGCGACAATTGGTTTCTGCAAGACGACGCCACTTCCCTTACATCGCATCAATCAATGGATTTATTGAGAGAACACTTCGGAGAGCACATAATTTCACGTTTTGGGCCGGTCGATTGGCCACCAAGATCGTGTGATATCACACCGTTAGGCTTTTACCTGTGGGGATATGTAAAGTCTAAAGTTTATGTGGACAAACCCGCTTCGATTCAGGCGTTGGAGGAAAACATCACGCGTGTCATTCGCCAGTTCCCAGTCGAAATGCTCGAACGAGTCATCGAAAATTGGACTCAACGGATGGACCATCTGCGACGTAGCAACGGTCAACATTTGATAGACATAATCTTCAAAAAATAAATGCCAAAGAATGTTCTTTCAAATGAAAATAAACATTCCCCATTAAATTTGAATTTTCTGTGTTTTTTTCTTTAAAAATAATAATCTGGCAACGCTATGCCTGAATAGTTCTGCAAATCTCTGCTGTCATTAGTATAGAGAAAAAAAATACATAATTTTGCCACATTAACTTAATTTAAGTTGGCATTAACTTAATTTAAGTTGGCTGTTTTAAGTTGGTGGTTTGTTGCTGTTTTTTTTTTTTTTTAATAGATTGCTGCCATTTTGTGTGATCTGCAAAATTTTTATTATGCCTGCAACAAAGAATATTAAATGTGGAAAATGTTCAGAGTCCATCTGTAAATCTCAGCGGAGTATTCATTGTGGGTCCTGTAAGTTGTGGCTTCATCTCAAGTGTGCTGAAGTTACGGAAAAACATGTCGCCTTGCTTAAGGAAAAACTCGCTTCCTTTTTTTTCAAATGTTAGACTTGTTCTTCTAATAATGATGTTGATGATAGTTCATTTCGTCAAGAAATGCTTTCCATGAAGACTAGTTTTGACAATTTTGTTATAAAGAGCCAACGTGACCATGATACCTTTAAGGATACCATGACTCAGATTTTAGCTGCCTTTAAGAGTGAAGTGTCAACAGTTATTAAGGAGATTAAAGCTGACGTTGTTGATTGTAGAAAATTAATAAACCACATTGATTCTTCTACTAACTTGAAAATTTCTGCTCTGGAGAATGAGAATAACATTTTGCATCGTAGACTCAATCGTGGCGATTTTGTTATTAGTGGACTGCCTCCCGGAATACATGAACTAAATTCTGCTATTGTCTCTTTATGTGCTTATTATAATATCAACATATCCTGTTCTGATATTAATCATGTATGCTACACGAATAATAAGAGGCTTATTTTGGTTAAATTCAACAATGTTGGAATACGTGATAGCATACTGAAAGAATATTTTAAGCAACGATCACTCACTGTTAAGGACATCATGGGGGTGAAATTCTTAGACGAGTGTATCTAAATGACCACTACTCTCCTGCTGCTTCTACTTTAAATAATCTTTGCCGAAAGATGCTGCATCAAAAAACAATTTCTAAATATAGAATTATTAATGCTGATAGGTTGAAAGCTAAACTTACTCTGTCAGATGGTAAGGAGGTTGAATGTAATATGGCGGAGTGTGTGGAGTTATTCAACATGAATTGCAATAGTTCACTTTAGTATTCTTTTTTATTTCCTTTATTTTTAATACTTATTAATTTGTTTTAAGAATACTATTTTCTTTCTCTTAATGATTTTTATATTCTAATTTTTTTCTTCTCTTTTTATTATTAATATTATTTTTTTTTCTCTTTTTTATTGAAACATGTTGTACTTTTCAATCACTTATCACACATGGGTTATTTTTCTACTATTATTATTGGCAACTATGTCCATATACTATTTACTTCCGTGTCATTTTACTTCAGTTCTACTTAGTCTTATTTTTAGTTCAATTATTGATCTCACTTTACTGCCATTCCTATTTAGTTTTATGAAATTTCCCACGTGTG
The DNA here is from genome assembly GCA_932274085.1 of Protocalliphora azurea. Classification (NCBI taxonomy): domain Eukaryota; kingdom Metazoa; phylum Arthropoda; class Insecta; order Diptera; family Calliphoridae; genus Protocalliphora; species Protocalliphora azurea. Next base: position 152,293,210 of record OW026522.1, read on the forward strand.
ATATGGGTTATAGATATTGTTAATTAGTGTTAGTACAAACTTAGATATAATTCTTTTTGCTATACATTTATTTGATTTAATAACACATCGTTGAATTAAATTTTTTACTTAATGGTAATTTATTTGTGTTATTAATTCAAATAAATTTTTTTTCTATTTTCTCTATTCTAATGATAGCTATTTTATATAAGATTTTAAATTTTTTGTTTAGATTGTACGATTTTTTTTTCTTTTGGTAATTATTCATACATCATTGCTTCACTCATCTGGTTCCCCGCCATTTTCAATGAGTTTTTGTATATTTATGAGTAATGATAATTTGGGTCCCATTATAAGTAGTAGTGACTATTTTAAGGGTCTTTTTCGCAATTTATCGGATCAGCTTAAAGTATCGCACATTAATTGTCAAAGCATTCGGCCTTCTTTGAGCAATTGTAAATTTGATGAACTGAAGAATATTATTGATGGAGCGTTTAACTTAGTTGGTATTTCTGAGACATGGCTTACACCACATATAAGTTCTAGGTCTCTTGGCATCTCAGGATACAAACTTATTAGGAATGACCGTTTATTTGCAAGAGGTGGAGGAGTTGCTATTTTCATTTCTGATTTTATTAAGTTTAAGATTATCACAAAAGTATCCCTCCCTGGTTGTGAGTCGATCTTTATTGGGCTTCAACTTGGTGATAGTAAAATTTTATTTGGAGTTGTGTACTTGCCTCATGGAGACTTGGAGTTGTTCGAATTGTCTCATTTTGAATTATTTTCTAAATATAAAGATATTGTTATAGCAATTGTAACATGTTTGATATTACAAAAGCAAGCAGGATGGGCTCTATGTGTGTGAGGTGCAATTTGTTTGTCTCGCATAATTGCAAACCCACTTATCTTGATGTGTCTCACGGTTCTGTTTCTTTACTGGATATTTGGTTAGTAAGTGATTCCTCTTTTATGATATATTCTGGTCAAGTACAGTGCCCTGCAATTTCTCACCATGCGCTCATTTTGGCAGCTTTTAAAATTGTTGTAAGATGTTCATATAAATATTTTGAGTATAGGGATTTCAGCAGAACTAATTGGGAAGGAATTTTTTCTTCCATATCTACTTTTGACTCTGATTATTTTTATGGTTCTGGTGATGTTGAAATTCAGAGCTCACTTATTAATTCATGAATTCTCTCACTTTATGAATATGTTCCAGTAGTTAAGCGCAGAATTAGGATTGACGACTCTTCTTGGATGAAATCAAATGAGATTGCATTAGCTATGCCTCTGAGGGATTTGGCGTATTCTGTTTTTCGATCAAGTGGTTCATCTGAAAGCTGGTATATTTATTGCAAGTACAGGAATAGGACAAAAAATGTAATTCGTAGAGTTAGGAAGAGATTTTATTCGAAATTATTTTCTGGGTTGAATATGTCAGGCATGTGGAGGGCTTTGAAGGGTAGTGGAGTTACCAATGATAGTGAATTCACTTCAGATTGTGATGTTAACGAGGTTAATAGCTATTTTGTTAATATTAATGATTCTGATAATGATGTTATTGACTTTGACTCTTTCAATTATGCTGATGAGTCCTTTTCTTTCAGTTGTGTAAGTGAATTTGAAATTTTTAATGCTTTGTGTAAGATAAGGTCGAAATGTGTTGGAACTGATTTCATTCCTATACGATTTATTAAAACTATTTATCCTCATATCTCGCATTTTCTTGTGTATCACATTAATTTAATTTTGACATCGTCCACTTTCCCTTCGATATGGAAAACTGCTCGCGTGGTTCTAATTCCGAAGTCAAAAGTTATCCATGGCTTTCAGGATTTGAGACCAATATCTATTCTTCCATCTTTATCGAAGGTCCTTGAACATATAATGAAGGATCAAATGCTTATTTTTGTTCAAAACCGTATCTCTTCTTCCCAGTACGCATTTCGACGTGGTCATTGTACCTCTTCATTATTGCTTAATTTAACTGATGACGTTCGTAATAGTTTGAACAATGGAAATCTTGCTGTCATGCTTTCTTTAGATTTGACGAAGGCGTTTAATTCTGTAGATTTTTCCATCTTAATTGGCAAGTTAAGGGATTTGTTTTCATTCTCCAAATCTGCATGTAGGCTTATTTTCTCTTATTTATGTGATAGGTTTCAATTTGTGGATATTGGTGGTATATATTCTAATATTCTACCTCTTAAATTGGGTGTTCTTCAGGGTTCGGTATTGGGCCCACTTGTGTTTATTTTATACATAAATGATCTTCCGAACCTTGTTGATACGAATGTTTGTAAGTCCTATTTATTTGCAGATGATGTCATGCTATTATTTCGAACAGCTTTTGATAATGGTGATGTAATGCAATCTAATATTGAATATTCTATAGCTTGTTTCTTACAATGGTCTTTTGATAATCGTTTGACAGTTAATAGTTCTAAAACGAAGGCAATTGTATTTGGCAATGTTGATTTGACTTTGAGAATTGTTATTGATGGCTCTTCTGTTAATTTTGTAGATAAATTGGAATGTTTAGGTGTATATCTTGACAGGCGCTTGTTATTTGATTACCATATTGATCAAATTAGTTTTAAAGTTGTTGGTATTTTACGGAGACTTTATTCTCTTGCCATTTATTTGCCTTGCCGTACGAGGTATTTAGTTGCCCATGCACTTTTGATGACACATGTGTTGTATGGTCTGGAAGTAATATCCGGGACTACGTCTTATTACATTACAAGGCTCAATCGTATTATGAATATGATTGCTCGTTATGTATACAATGTTTCTCGTCGAACGCACATCTCGGAATATATTAAACAATTTTTGGGTTGTTCTTTTAAGAATTTTATTTCATATCGTTAAAGTTATTAGAACCGGGTGTCCGTTACAGCTTCGGTCTGAGTTCTCCTTTTCACATTCTTCTAGGAATCCTCAAATTATTATTCCTAGAATTAGAGCCTCTGTTTTTGTGCGATCATTTATCGTTAGGATTGCACGTTGTTGGAATTTTTTGCCACTTGAGCTTCGTTTATTTTCTCAATCGAATAATGCATTTCGTTTAAAACTAATGAGATATTTGGCAACTCTATAGCTTATTTTTATTATTATGGTAAGTGGTTCGAAATTGTGTGACATTATTTTTGATGTTTATACTACTTATGGGACTATGTAACTTTATGCTGTTTTATTGGTATATTATATATTCTGGCTGGGGAGCCATTTGAGTTGGAGTATTGAATATGAGTGTATTTAATTTTTATAGTTTTTATTTAATATTTAATATATCCTTATTCAGGAATAAATCTTTGTAATATATATTCATTGGCCTAAGAGGGCTTTTTATATTACTGTGAATTGAAATAAATAAATAAAAAAGTAGGGAACCTTGAAATGGATCACCCTTTACAAAAATAACTATTGCTTGTATTTTGTTAGTGTAATACCACTGCACTAATGTCAAAATTCTATGAACAGAAAATGATAAATGAAGGACAAGAAGAGTAAAAAAAAACATGAACAAATTTTCCATGCGAACACAAAAACAATCAGATGGGCTTACGAGGACACATTCTTATTACACTACGATACATACAAATAATTATTTTTGATGAGTTTTTTAGTTGAAAATAGAAGCATTGCAATAACTCAGTGTCCGCGTTGCCAGAAACTTTTGATAAGAAATAATCATTTATTATCAAATTTATTATTTTATTTAAATTTTAACTCATTTATGTAGTTAGCGATTCTGATAATATCTAATAAGATTAAATACTCACTACTAAAAAGAACAAATAAACATTGCGAGTGTAATGTGTACATCGATTCTAAAGAAAACTTTTCCGAATTCAAATATATAAATTAAAGGAGTTTGAAAACTTTTTTACGGATTCTAATCACACCCCTTTTACAGGAGAAGCCATTTTTGCACTAAAACGTAATTACAGTTTTCCAAGAGAACAAATGATATAAGAATGTTTTACGGAGTTCTATTATGACATCGCAAAGTTAATTTTTATTTATTTGTTTTTTTCTTCATTTTATAATAAAAAGCCCATAGGGCCAAACAAACTTATTTATTTATTAAATCAAGTAATATAAAGAAAGACAACAAATATATATTACGAAAGCAAAATCCTGAACATTGAAACATCATTAAAAATATCAAAAATTTATACATATGTATGTATATAAATATAAATTAAGAATTAAATATTAAATATGCAAATAATATTACAAAAAAATCATTACAATTAGGCCCCAGCCGAATAAAAAGTGAAAGTAAACAAAAACATGCCCAAAGCAGTAGCATAAAAAAGAGCCAGTTATATTTATATATATTAAATAAAAGCAAATAATCAAGTACATAACTGCTGCCAAATGTTTAAAGTCACATCCAAGGAAATCTGCAACATATCCAGAAATGTGAGATCTCCTGGGAACGTTATATGTAACGTATTTACTATTGCTCGTATTTCTGGAAGAAATGTAAGCCAACGTGCCAGATATAACTTCTAATCCATAAAAAATATGCGGCATTAATAATGCCGGTAAAAAATACTATTCGAATAAATCCTTCGTAATATTCCAGACACTCTTCCAAAAATATTGTCAACATAACTCTAAAGGGTAAGTCGATCATCGATATAAACTCCAAGACATTTCAGCCGATCAACAAAAGAAATTTCGTTACCTCTAACAAAAATATTTAAGTCAGAAATATGATGTCCACTGTTACCGAAAATAATAGCCTTAGTTTTAGATGAGTTTATATACAATAAATTACGTGAAGACCATTTTTCAAAGCGAACAAGGCTATAATTCATATTAGCTTCGAGAACATAACAATTATCCCGATCTGCACAAAATAAGAGAAAAACATCATTAGCAAAAAGAAAGATCATTTACATCTACACATTCAAAAGAAAATGTTCCACTGAAATCACTAATATCAAAGTCATAAACATCATCAGCAACAACTCTGTCCGCATGAGGAATATCTGCAAAAAGGGCATTTAGTCCCCTACAACAACGATTCTAGAATACCTCAATAACAAATCCGAATGCATACTTTCAAAGGAATCAAGATTACCACTAAGCAAGTAAACAACACCAAAAAGAACCTTAATATTACCACTTAAAAATTCAATAAAAATAGACACACAACTACCTAACTTAGAAATTCTAAAAAAAAACACTTTATACCTAACGCCACCGGAGACATAAATGCCAACTCCACCGCCATGTGCATTAAGCCTATCATTTCTGACTAAGGAATAACCAGGAATATTGACTGACGAATTTGATACATAAGGTTTTAACCAGGTCTCAGAATGTCCTATTAAATAAAAGTTATCTTTTACGATATTACTGAATTCTTCAAATTTCGTAGAGTAATTAGAAGGCCTAACACTTTGACAAATAATATGACAAATTCTTAATTGATAAAGATGCTTGTGTAAGAATAACTTAAAGGGAACATAATCACTTATAATGGGACTAATATTCTCATTACTCACTGGCATATTGCATACAAACAATAAAGAAGGTGGGGAACCAAAAGTAAAAAACAAATCTCACATTATTCATAAATAATAATATACAAATTATAATTCAAACTCAGCTATCAAAAGTTAAATAAAGAGATCAATAATAATACTGAGATCCAAACTAATATTTAAAAAAAGAAGAAAAAATAGATACTAAATAAAAAGTATTATCCTATAAAATGGCTTAATGACAAAATAAAAAAAAAAAAAAAGATAGATAGAGAAGGTTGACGTGTTACAATCGTTGTACCACATCTCCACCCAGAGACCGATATCGGTCCATTGTAAGTCCCTTCATTCAAACAAGACAGAAAAAGGAGAGAAAGGAAAGAAATGAGAAAATAGAAAAAAGAAACAAGACCTCATCTTCCCTATCAAGCAGTGTCCTGCTATGACTCAATCATGATCCTCAAACTTTTCCTACTCAAGCCCAGGAGAGTGTTTGTGCCTGTTATGTCCAGTGCCGGCCATAACGCCCTCGGCACCTTACAGTCCACTCTGCCCTCCAAAGCCGAATCAGTCCTGGCCTAGATCGTTTTCTTGATCTTCCCAAATAAGAAACCCAGTTGGGGTTTCACGGTGATTTTCCTCTCCGAGGCATCTTTCGCTGCGTCTTGCCTTACCAATTCATCGGCTAATTCATTACCAGTTATATTGCAATGGCCAAGTATCCAGCAGAGTCTCATAATGTAGTGTTCTGCTAGTTCTCTCAGTGACTTCTTACAGTTGGCTACTAGCCTGGATTTCACCAGATTTGCCTTCAAAGCCTGCAGAGCCGCCTAAATGTCCACATAGAGAGTAACTTCAGAACCCCTCGCAACGTTCTGTCTGATTAGTTCCGCGGACTTCAAGATGCCGAGAATCTCAGCTTGAAAAACGCTACACTCATGCGGAAGTCAAAATGAGCTTTTCAAATCCGTGCCCATAATATAGACTCCCGCACCAGTACCAATTTCCATCTTTGATCCGTCTGTAAATACTGCACAGCCTTCATACAGTATCTCGGTGCCGGACCAAGCCTCCCTATCAGGTATCACCACAACAGGATTTACCCCAAAGTCAAATTCAGTGGCCACGTAATCTGATGCCTCCATGGAGCCCAGATTAACCTCTCCGTAACTGAACTCGTATACGACCCTGGAGTGACCTGTTCTTGGTGATCCTAGTAATCCTAATTCCTTAAGTCTCAGCAGACTTTCTGCCGCCATACCCCTCACAAACTCCTCAATTGGTAAGAGACCTGTGGTGTACTTCTCATTGCACTTGTAATGACAATTGAAGCACACCTCTGTGCTTTCGTCAAAAGGTTCCTATAACTCTTCCGTTCCAGTGCCTGACACCACACAGAACAACCATATGTAAGAGACATGAACTCTTTGCTCTTACGAGCAATTACCGGACTTTCATCTACCTCCACTTCAAAACCTTCGGGATAAGACATTCTCAAGATATCACCGATGAAGGCATAGGTTCGTTCGAACCTGTATATGCTCTTTCGGTGTTTCCTGCAAACATGCCTATCCCGTACGTCTATCAGCGATTAGGGCCAATCTATTTTGTGCAGCTATGGAGGCCCTAACACCGTTTTTAGCTTTTTCAAACTTCTTTCGGCAGTCGGTTGCGGCCTTTTCATCCGATGGATGCACTACCGCTGCCTGCCGAACAATTATTTTGGCCATAGTCCTGGACATGCCTGATGCCCCCGTCGAGCTCTCCTGCTCCATGCCGAGTGTCTTCTCAGTGGTTGCAGTTCCATGCTCTTTGTTCTGATCAAGAGCAGAGATAACTGTTACCTCGTTCTCTTTATCAGATCCAAGAGTCAGGTCCTCCAGCCCCTCCGTCGCACTGGATCCGACAAGATCCTTCGACGAGTCCAGCGGACTGTCCTCTTCCGTAAGTTGGGTCAGTATTTGTCCGTGTTGCATGAGAATGTCGTTATGCAGTCCCATCAAGTCCGGTTCGTCGTCCACATCCTCATGCACGACGTCTTAGTCCTTCTCCTTCCCTGACCTATCCCTTACAACTACGTCAACGTCCGTACCTTCCTTAGCAAAGTCCCTTTCGTTCATTTTCCCTTTGCCCTTTTTCTCCTTTAACCTAATTTTTTCTATATAATTTCCTTTCTCAATTATGGTCCTACGAGTAGGCACGTAAAAATATTGACGGTCTCGCGCAGTGACGGCGTACACGAACTAGGCTGTAATACAACTGACCCTTGCCATAAGCATCAGAGGGGAGCTGTTCTTGATTAGTTTCTTTTCGTACTAACTAATCATAACATCTATTTATTTTTGGTCCGCGGGAAACGTATGTGACAACGACCGTACTCAGTGCAAGAGAATGTAACATGTTGGCAGTATCACCAATTAAAATACATCAATTGTACCGCGTCCAGTCCGATCAACCTAGTCGTTTCCAAGACCTAATACAAAGGATGCATTCATGGTGACTGAGGGAGAGGGCTCCAGCACCGTACATGAATACATCCAGTGCCTCACGCCCAGTCCCCCTATCCGCCACCTGGGGATGCGTCCGATGGGAGTAAACAGATTAAGACTCCGCACAGAAAAAAGACTAAATTAGAAAAGTTTCCAGCAATTAAAAAAAAAAGAACAAATTTAAAGAAAATTATATTAATAGAAAAAAAAAAAAAAATAATAAAAGATTAAAATTAATGAGGAGCAGTATATTGTCCATCAAGCAAAACAGCACATTCACTCAAGATACAAGTAACCTCATTGATATCCACTAAAGTCAGCTTAACGTTAACTCTATCAGTATTCAGAACTCGGAACTTCAAAATAGTTTTCTGACGCACCAACTTGCGACATAGAGCACTCAAATTCGAAGCAGCAGGACAGTAATGGTCATTAAGATACACCCGCCTATCAACATCTCCACCCAAAATATCACTCACTTTTAGATTCCTTGTTTTGAAGTAAGTTTTCAAATTTTGTCTCGTATTGTCACATTGTTAAATTTAACTAAAATTAGTCTCTTGCCACTCATATAAAAAACCTGACCAATGTCACGGTCAGGAATACCAATATCATAAAAGGAGCATAAGGATATTATTGTCCATGTAAGGTCATTCAAATCAGAGGGCAACCCGCTAATCACTATATCCCCACGATTTAGCCTTCGGTGTAGGATGTTATTTTATACCTCCAAAACTTTTATTTTAGCCGTAGCTGAGGAATCAACACTAATAATCAATTGCTGCAATTAGTAATATCAGCCTTCATTTGATTAAAGCAAGAAGACACTTCTTTTTTAAAGTTGGAGAGAATTTCTGTTAAGGAATTCTTATACGCATCACGATCTTCTTTTCTAGTTTTAATAAAGTTATCTAAAGCGTTTTTTAACGCACGAACCTCATCACGCAAGGAGCTATCATTATTAGTATTCTTAAGACACGAAGAGCAAGTAAACGAGAATGATGTCTATTTCTCTCTAAACAAAGCAAGCTGCTTCTCCGACACATTCGCACACTGAAGAGCCAAGACTCGCATGCGCTACACTTTATACCACCTTAACTCTTCTCAATCATTACATATCCCACACTTAAAAGTTTTAGCAGCAGGTATATTTGACAACAGCAGCAGCAACAAGTAAATACAGCAACAAGCAAATATGGCTTCCTCAGTATGTATACAGCAAAAGAAAACAACAGCAACAAACTCCAACTTAACAAATTGGATTACCCGATCAAAGTTAATATTTTTATATTTTTTTAATGTTACGATAACAAGATTAAAAAAATAAATTTAACAAAACACAAAATTTTATGTAATGTGCCGTTTATACCAAAACAAAAACTACTCGTAATTGGGTTTTGAAAAACGAAATTTCAAAAACTACATCGTTTACATATCTTATTTCTTCCCAATGAAGTTTTTGTTGACATTCACATTTCTTGGATATTTTTTATTTCCGCTCTTTTTGCTATTTCTTCAATCAGAGAATACATAGTTTCAATATTAAATCATAGTTTAATAATTTTTAATAAATTATTTACTGTAATAATTTCATAAACAAAGCAAATAATTGAAATTTTATTTTTCTCTTTATATATAAAAGCTACGGTTCTAAAATGTGCTAAACAGGATGTGTCATAAATAGTTATTTTAGTGGTTTTTATTTTTCAATAAAAACTAGTTAAAAATGGTTTTTAATTTGTATGGAAAAACCAAACAAATTTACGTAGTTTTTTTTATTCAAAAACAATATGAATCAATATAAAAGTAATAATTCCTATTGGCTCCCCAGCCGCAACATTATAACATTATGCAATTAATTTTTATGCAAAGGAAAATATTCGAAAAATGGAGTTTTTTCATTTTAATGATTTAATGATAATTTTGAATTTTTTTCAAATCATTCTTAAATCTAAAAATAAATTAATTTTAAAGAGAAAAACACAATAAGTTTAAACATCACTGTTCACATATCATTTTATTGTTTTTCCTTTTGGTCTGTTTTTCGTTTGCCAAAATATTTTCACAAATATTTGATTTAAATAAAAATTAAATTTACGACCAATTATAAGTTTCATTCATAATTTTTAATTCTTTTGTTTTGAAACTGTTTGACAGTTTTTACAAATTCTTTTTCAAAAATTTCTATGTACTAAAAATACTAAAAATTTCTTCCCTGTATGGAAATTTGGTATGTTTTTTGTGTGTTAAATAATTAAACAATTCGAATCGAGATTTTTTGGATTTGAAATATATGAAACAAACTAACAATTTGTTTCTGTTTTTTAAGAAAACTACTCGTTTTTCAAAAAACCTCTATATGTGAACATAGCATAAAAAAAGAAATCAGTTTCCCATTTTTCATCAAACATTTTGCTTAGAGTATATTTTTAAGTTGCGGATCGAGGTTTTAGCTTCAGCAAGTGCTAAACTACAACTGAGTTGGTTTCGTTTGACGAGATTGAGAGTACTGTTGACGGTTTGACGATTTTTGCCCTAAATTTTACGATTTTTTCTGAAAGGAGATTCAGAACTACGAGTATTTTTATTTTTCTCTTTAAAGTGAATTAATTCACATAAGTAATAATAATTAAAATAAAAATAAATAGAGAAAATATATGTTAGAACCAATCCATTATCATATTCCATCCCAGAAAAAAGAGCATACTATTCATTAGCAAATTCACTAATGCTAATGAGCAGCAACTAGTTCCAATTTTGGCGAAACATCATTTAACACGTTATTGTCGTAATGTTAACACATTATTGTAGCATGTTATGAATGATTGTCGTTTTTGTGCTAGTTATTGATTAGTGAAATACCATAATATATAATTTTTCAGTGAAAATCAAGGTAATTTTTAATAAGTCTACATGTACTGTTTCATTAAAAAAATCAACTTTTTCAAAATTTTTGAAGATTAGATTCAAATCACTTTATATTTATTATAAATAGTTACTTTTCTTTAATGCGTTTAGGGCTAGCTCAAAAGAACTAATTTGAATTAATAATCTCAGGATAATTTTGAACAAATTCCAGCATATTTTAGTGGGATTTTATTATATACTTCTAGACTTTCATAACAGGTAGACAATATGAAATTAGTATAATTTATTTGTAATTTAAAACTCAATCATAAATAAACTAAATATTCATCTAAAAATGTTCTTTAATATAAAAAATAGTAATTTTTGATGTTGACGATTTTTTGACGAATTCAAATAATCGATTTAGACGATTTTTTTTTTCTCAATATTTGACGATTTTTCGCCAAATTTAATTTATCTGGCAACTATTATTGAGAGAGAGCAGTAGCCGGGCGAAGTCACACGAAGTAGTGTATAGTGTACTCGAAAGCCTAGCTAATTTACAAGTTTTCATGTACATGCTCGTGAAACTGTCAAATTGTTTTTGTATTCGTATGTAATATTTTTTGTTGCGTTTATTTGCTCTTCTTCATTTTCTCATTTTTTGTTCATAGCATTTTGACATTATGTGCAGTGGTTTTACACTAACAAAATATAAGCAATTATTGTTTTTGTAGATGTGCGTTCACTTTATAATTATATTATGAGTATACGTGTGACACACACAACGTTGCGCAAGCAGCATTTTGTAGTCCTAATCCCACGAGATATGAAATTTGTAAATCGTCCCATTAAAATATATTTTTTACGTTTAAAATAAAACTTCTGTTTCTTATTGTATTGTTATTTTATTAATTTTTTATTTTTAAATTTCAATTAATATATCTTGTAGTATACCAACCGACTTGTCAAACATTTGAACATTTGTTTGGGCTACCAGATTGAGCGGCACTGGTATCTGGCTGAAGCCGGGCTATAACTCACCGGATGGGGTGGATATCTTGCTCGCTTGGTGACCAGTAGCCCTATCCATGGTAACCTTTTCCTAATGTGGTTACCCCTAACACTTCTACGCTATCCCATCAACCACTACTCCTTCCAATCACTTACCTTAAAATCTTTTTACTACGTATTTAACAAATTTTAATACAATTCATTTTCATAAAAAACGTTATAAAAATATTATTAGTAGTAGTGTTAGGGGTAACCACATTAGGAAAACGTTACCATGGATAGGGCACTTTCATTTTTGGAATCTTAAGAGTCCATAGGGCTAGTCCTGGACGCATCATAAAGAGGTTGCGTCAGTTGCAGTCCTAGGGTCTATTTAAATTTTCCCGCCTTTGAATACTTTTTTCATTTTTATTTTTTTACAGTAACATTCTTTTAGAACAGAATATTAGTTTATAATATACAGAAAAATTATTTCCAGGTAAATTTTATGGCAGTTTTTAATTGTTCAATTTCCTTAACTAATTATTACAAATTAATATTTGATCCCAATTAAGGGAATTGTTAAAGAAAAAAATTAAAAAGGGAAATAATGAGTTTTTATGTATTCTGTGTATTATGGATTTATATTTTTTAGGAGTCAGGATTTTTTCGCTCCTAGGATTTTTTTACTCTGCCTATCTCATCACCATTTTGAATTCCAATCACTGCCTATACATATATACTATTATTTTCATAAACGTTTGTGTGAACACGAGTGCGTATTTTCTTTCGATTTTGAGTGGTTTGAAATCTTTGTGCTTTTGGTTACAACTTTTTTTTATTTTTTTGCATTTAATATTTCGTTAGTTTTATTTACAGTTTGATGAGGTTTGTGAGGAGTATAATGCTTTTGACACGTCAAGCTAGTAGAATTGTAGCAAACATGGCAACCGCAACCACAGATGCATCTAGTGTTACCGATGTAGTCACTACCGTTGGATTAACTGCAACCACTTCTTCAATTGCACCGGTTCTACCGCATGAAGTTTCTTTTAGTAGAGAATTTCGTGAGAGTATGGCAAACCAACCGAATCAACCTACTGCAATAAGTCAGCAAAATATACAGGAGGTTATTGATGCATTGATTAGACTTTCCCAGGCTTAACTCATGAGGCAAATATATGAACCATGCCTTGGTGAAAATTAAGCTTGCCTTGGGTGTAATCATTCAACAACAATCGAGTTCAGACAACACAGCCCCTACTGTAAGTGGACAGACGGCGCAATAAAAGTTTCTTGAAAACTATCCTAGCAACAACTCTCCACCAACTAGCAGTATTATTCCAGTGGCAGCGAATCCCCTTCCTCTAGACAGCGCTCATATGTCAGTGTATTCTTATAGTGCTCAAGGTAGAAAAGAAGCTACTTCTGTCACGTTTTCACAAACACCACCAAGTGTGAAGTATGGGACTAGTTATAATCAGCCACCACCATTGGTACCAGCACCTCGATTTTCAGCTAGCGAAGGTTTACTATAACAGCCTTCTCAGCGAGCTATGTGTGCTTAGTTTTCAGATCAGCCACAAAACCCTTCTATATCGTATTGTCACCAACAACTACAACAGCCTCAATACTGTAATTTACCAACGTCGTCATATAATTCGCAACTACAACCACAGCCACAACAACAACCCTATCAAGACAACAAGAGTATTCGTCTAACCGGCAATTAACGCAAAATCCACAAAGGCCGTATTACTATTCACCACAGCAGCCAAATCAACAATTTCTGGGTTATGATCAATCACCACCACAACCTAGCGGTGTGCCAACTCCCAATTATGCCTGGCCGATGTCCAATATTGCATTTGGCAATCAGCGTAGACTTCATTTGTCGAAGTGCGGTACCAGTAAGACGATGTATGCCAAAGAATTTATGTTTCGTATCAACGAGCTGCGCAAAGATTATAGCTGTTCGGACAATGATATCTTCAGAAGTTTCCATCATTTGCTAGAGGGTCGCACCAGACTGGTGACATGGCAGGAGTTGGAGACAGCCCTTCTCACCCAGTACCAGCGGAATCATTCGAAGATTTTTATAATGTCATTATTAGACTGAAAAATAAGCAGAAGTTGCCATATAATGAGCAATCGTTAGTGGACATTATGAGAGGAAATTTGAAGCCATTCTTGGCTCATATGATGTTTCCAATTAAAATAATAAACATGTCGGAATTTTGTAGAGAAGTAAAGAGGGCTGAAAATTTGCAGGCTGGACAAAGTTCTTTATACCAACAACGTCCGAACTTTGCAAGGGTAAACGAGCTGGCGTATAAGCAAGAGCTCGAACTGGAACCCGAACCCAAGCTGGAAGTGAACGAGATTCCGGGGCCCGTCTCGAACTGAGGAGACGAGGTCAGCCGAGGTTCAAACCCAGTTCTAGAGAAACAAATGGAATCAAAAGTAGGGAAAATTAGGATTTTTAGAAATAGTAGAGTAGTGTCAGAAACAAAGATAGAAACAAAAGTTAGGGAAATTAAACCGTTGCACGTTCGAATAAAAGAGAGAAAGGCTAGGGAGCGATATAAAATTCTTAAGCGTCTGCGAAACGAAATCGCGTTCGCGTCGTTGTATGAAGACAATGATTCGCGCTTTTATACGAAAATAAATATTAATGGTTGGCAAATAGAAGGTCTAATAGAGAAAGTTATCGTATGAAAATGCACGATTTTCATACGATAATTAAAACCGCAGATGGTACAGGACACGCTATTGTCGGTCAGGTGCGGGCAGAAGTAACTTTTCGCAACTTGTCGAAGCTCATCACGTTCTATTTAGTACCTACTTTGAATCGAGAGCTTTTCTTGGGTACCGACTTTATGAAGATCTTCAATTTATTCGCCAATATAGGAAGTTTAACCAGTAATGGTGTAGATGTTTGCAGAGCTGGATAGGATGCTTGATCTCGAAGTCATCCGGTTACTCTGGTCCGTAGGGGCGAGAAAAACCGATTATACTTGGACGATCGTAAGCTCAATGCCCTGACGGTCAAGGATGTCTATCCTTTGCTCACATCGAAGGTTTGCTCACTCGTTTGGGAGATACGATATACATTTCAAGTGTCGATCTTAAGGACGCATTATGGCAGATACCACTAGATTCTTCTAGTAGGAAAAAAAAAACAGCCTTTACGGTACCAGGGAGACCACTCCATCAATTTACTGTCATGCCATTTGTGTTGTGTAATGCAGCCCAAATGTTATGTCGGTTAATGGATAAAGTGATCTCCGCTGCACTTCGAGATAGAGTTTTTGTCTACTTGGATGATCTTTTGATAGTATCTCCAGAATTCGAGACACATCCGGAGTTGTTGCTATTCGTGTAGCTATTCGTTTAACAGAAACAGGTCTAACCATCAATGTTGCCAAATCTAAATTCTGTTTCAAAGAGTTATGATATCTAGGCTATATTGTAGGAAGCGGTAAATTGAAACCTGATTGAACCAATGTGGAAATTATAACTCGCTTTGTTTATCCTAAGTTAGCAAGACAGGTAAGGAGTTTCATGGGAGCAACAGGCTGGTATAGGAAATTTATACCATACTATGCTATCATTGCAGCTCCAATCTTTGGAACACTGAAGTAGGGCAAGAAATTCCAGTTTTTAGAGGAAGCTAAGTTGCGTTTGATCGGCTCAAGTTTGATTTCGAGTCCATTCCTTAACCATCCAGACTTCTCCAAACATTTTTACGTTCAGTGTGATGCGTCAGACGTGGGCACTGACAGTTTTTTTTCAGAAAGACGATTCTGAAGAAGAACATCCCATTGCTTCATCCCTCACAAGATGACACTAGCGCAGAAGAATTATTCTGTGACTGAACGAGAATGTTTGGCAGTGGTCTGGCGATTAAGAAGTTTAGGCCCTATATAGAACTGATGCCTTTTGAATTTTGTCAGCTTTTACACCAAGATCCTGGCATAAAATTCGGCAAGTTGTTTTATACAAGCCAAAATGCTGCGCACGTCATCAAATCGATTGGTCACGGTCTTCATCTACGCTCGCCGCTACAGCCGCAACATTGTCTTCACAATGGGCTGAATGTCTATTCGGTAATTATGTATACTGAGACTCAAATTTGCTGATGGTATTGGCAATAAAGGTCGATGATGTAGACCATAGCAATGCAGCAATGTGAAATCGAAAATTGGTCCTTCCGATTGAACCCCTAGCGTAATCGCGGCCAATATGTTAATGAAATTATTTTTAAAAAGTAAATGTTAATGTTCTTTCGGGTCATAATAAATATTCCGATATCCAAATCTATTTTAAGTGTTTTATTTAAGATTAAAATCTCTAAATGGATAACACTACATAAAAATATTTTTAAATGACTACAGAGAGCATAACAATATTTTTGCATGTCCGCTGAAATTTTAAACGGCCAACAAATTTCTATTATTTGGCCAAATTAAGATTTATTTTAAATTATAAAAGAAATTATGTGCATGCATGTTCGTCTGCATAATTTTGTTGGCCATTTTTTAAAGTAAAATTTAAAGGCATGATCCTTTAGCATGATTTATTCTAAAACTAACTTTAACATGACTAGGAGGAATCATCACAGGATTTCCAGCCTACTGCTGCAACAGATAACAATGTTAATGTTGATGAGTCAGCTGGTTTTGATGAAAGTATTTTGGTAGGTTATTAATGTACTTTATATATATGTCTTATTATGAGTGTTTTGTAATTAATGTAATCATCATTTGCGTTATATGTTGATCATTGTGTATTGTATGTTTTTAACCCTTACACCCAACCATAACCTAACCATCATTAAAGCTTTTGCACTAACCTTACTAAATCAGTTTCATATGTGTAAATAACATCTTTTTTGTTTATCCTTCTTATTTTTTACTAGCGCCAAAAAATGCACAATGATCCACCACCACGTTATTCTTCAATTAATCCTGTTAATCTACAGGTAGCTTAATACTGAAATTTAAAACAACTTATACACTTTTTTTTGAGTATGCAATTTTTGTTTGTAAGAAAATTTATTTTTTAATATAAAAAATGTTTTGCGTAATTTTTTTCCAATCAAATTACTTTGAATGCCCGTTTTTATTTGTATTCTATTCCTTTTGTTATTTAAGAATTTTAAAATTTTTCTTTTTACAGAATGCTAACAAGCCGAAGCCTCAACCACGAAGTAAATTGCCACCAGCAGTTCAGCCTTCAGCTCCACCCTCATCAATGGATAATATACCACAGTTACCAAATGTACCCATGGATTTGCCAGATATTCCTACAGATGAAGTGAAGCCCAATAATAACGATGATGACATCGATTTTGATGATTTATCTAAACGTTTTGAAAATCTTAAGAAACGCAAATAAATTTAGAATCACATTGTTTGTCTCCTATAGATCATTTTATTAAAAAAAAGCTTATTATATTTTATGCATCTTGTTATATTAATAAAAAAGATAATAAATAATTAATTTCAAACGTTGCAACAAAACGTTTAGAAAATTTCATCTGTCTCGACCACTTCTTTAAGTTCCAATAGTTCGACTAATCCTTTGCCTTTCGTTTCATTACGTACCAATTCATCAATAACGCGATAATTTCCTGGATCGATTAATAAAGTTATGTGCAAAGTAGATTCATCCCATTCTTCATGATCAACTGCAGTACTGAGTTTTAATATTGATTCCTTTAACTTGGGTCCATTATCCTTTTTAGCAGCAAATGAAACTCTTAACTTCATGCGTGACCTTTCAATAGGCATGTGCTCCTTAAGTAATTTAATGGCATCCAATGTTTGTTGTTTGTTATTACGATTTGGTTTGATCGAAAAGTGAGCTTCTTTTAGAGATTTCTCTATAATGGTAGAAGGATAAGGTCTTCTGGTTTCGGGATTAACACACAAGGATGCTACACTATTGACAATGCTGTTTAATTGTGTATCGTGCACTGATTGCCTTTCTTTTTCCGACACTTGTAGTTCACCTTTCATTAAAATCTCTTTGCATATTTCAGTTTCATCAGTTTTGCCGAAAGCTTTCATTAGCTCTTCCTTTTTGGCGGCCTGACCTTTAGAGACGTTTGTGAAAACGGTATGTGTCTGGAGAACTTCATCAATATCTTTTTCCCTTCAAAAAAAAGAAAACAAATGTAAATTAGATGTGCGCAGTTATTTAATAAATCAAATTATTTTTTTAAATCAATCACTATTACTTACACATTACTTCTCCAGGATAAAACTTTATTTTTATAACAGGCGATTTCAAATCGCTTTCCTCCCTTCTTCAATCTTACAACGGCAACATTTGTAAGACGTATTTGATTTGTTGGAGTAAAGATTTTTGACATTATGGTAACAATTTATGTGTAAACTAAACTATAAATAAGATATTCTGGAAAGTTATTTACTGCGATAAAATGTTTTCTTTTTTTTGTCGAATTTCTTTAGCCAAAGTAAAAACGAAAAAGAAACAAAACAAAAAACATGTGTTTGATATGACATTTGTCAACTTATTATTTTTCTTCTACGTGAGCCAAGATAGCAATTAAAAAATAGAAACGGCGAAAATGAAAAATGGCAACACCGTAAAATTTTCAGAAATTAAAAAGAATTTTTTTTGACAAAAAATTACTGGCCTATATATACAAAAAAGAGTACGTAAGAAAATGAGTTTTTTAAAGTACTCGTCTATTTTACGTTCTCTTACGTTGTTTTTTTTGCTATTGTTGCCATTATGGCAATCCTTAAATATAAACAAAAACAGCTGTTTTTTGTTTACTTAAAAATGAGTTCGGAAAATATCACAAAAATAAATTTACATAGTGCAAAAACTAAATTACAAACATATTTTTTTTTAATTAACAATAATGTTTCCATCAGTGGCATATTATTTCACCGAATCGAGTGATTCTAGTTAGAGTGGTGTTGGCGACACACGTATATGTAACAGAAATGTTCTTGATGCATTAAATGTATTAGATTAAAAAAAGCTTTCCGTTCTAGAAATCGTTAGAACAGTTTCCGAGAAAAACCGGTTCCTCCAAAATTCTCATAAATGGGTTATCTCAAGAACTAGGTAGTGTCAGGGCATAAACTGCTTAGAGAATGGAAGAAGCCTTTCCATAGATTAAAAAAAAGCTTGTCGAAATAGTTTCCGAGAAAAATCAGATACAAAAGCGTTGATGAAATTGGAATAACTATAAATTTTCAATTGAAAAATATATCATAGATGACCGTTGATATAGGGAATATAAATGGCAGTTTCATGAAATCCTGAAATAGGGGTTTTGAATATATGCCCCCGATATGATTTATAAATAAAAATATTAAATATTAATAAATTATATTATTATTACTTTTGCTGGTATATTATAGTGTTGTTATATGTGAAATGAAATAATAAAAAAGCATCCAAAAGTTTCAAATCCTGTCGAATTTCTAAATCACATTTACTTACTTTCCAACTAACGGTAAGTTAATACACATTTATGTTTTAAAAATTTATATACATTTATTACTTCAACAAAATATTATAAATCTTAAAAGGAAAACCTCTTATAAAAATCAAACTCTTAAAAATTTGCAAGGATTTCGATAAATAAGAAGTTTTTTTGTTTAAGATTTCAATAATTATTGAAGATAAAGATGTGTTTGTTTCCTTTTAAAAGTACCAACAATTTAGATTAAATTTTGATATTCCCAACAAAAAGGTAACATTGTCGCAGAAATGTCGTTTATAGCCAAATATTTTTAGAGAAAATTAAAACTTAATAACATTAATCAATAGTTAAAACAAAGCCTTTGTTTTGAAATTCGCTAAATAAAAAAATATACGTATAAATTATGTTAATTTAAGCTTCTTTCTTCAATCTATGATACATCTGGTGGACAACGAGGCTGATGAGGTTCTGCCTCCGTTTCACACATTTCCTCTACAGCATGCTCTTCTTCATTTATGCCTTCCAATTTGGCGGGAGTTTCTTCTTTGTAACCCGCATAGATTTCGGCACGTTGTTTTATGATCTCTTGTATAATGACCGTGAGTATTTCTCGTGAATCTACAATTTGGCCCACTTCTTCGGCTACTTCGGCCGATAGCCAAGGACAAATGCTCTTCATTAGTTGTTCTTTCTTGGCGGCATCTGTAGCGGGTTCCAGACTATCCAAGACCTCTGGCAGAATGCTGGCAATATGACCTTGCAGTAATTTGGCGGCGGTTACTTCTCGCTGCATTTCATCGTCCAAAGATTTGGCAATGTTATCTTGACGCAAACGCCTTTCTTTCTCGGCTTGTAAACGTACTTCCTCTTCTTCTAGACGTCTTAGTTCCGCAAGTTCAGTTTCACGTTCGGCTAAAAGTCTGAAATAAATAAAAGATTCATACACCCACTAGTTACATACATACAAAATTAAAAATTCGCTATGATAACATACTCTTGTTGCTTTTTGCGTATGGCAGAAATTTCCTGTTCATGGGCTACCTCCAAAATGCTCAACTCCATTATACTATCAACCATAACATCAATTATAGGCTGGGCTTCGGCATCAAATTGGAATAGTTCTCCATCTCCAATTTCCGTGGCTACATCGACGCCTATTTTAGCTGGAATATAAGGAGGTGTAGGTGGTTTCTCTAAAAATAGATCAGTTTGTGTTTCTGTGGAAATTTCTGTATGTTTTGCTACCAATTCTTCTAAATATTTATCGGTCTGAACATCCTCATGACGTCGTCCTTCAACCGGAGGAGGTGTACCCAAAACATTGCGCTGATTCCTAATGGTGACATTTTTTTTGCGTAAAACTTGACGTCTACGATATTCGGCTGCCTTGTCAAAGGGATCATATTCTCCCTATACGAAAAGTAAAATAAACGAGTTAATAAAAATATGAGGTGTTACTGCAATTTGTTTTTTATTATTTGCAAAAAATATTTTGTCAATAAAACAGGAATTTAAAATTGAAACGCCATTTTTTCTTGAGCTATGAAATATGTATATTTTTGAGTTATTAATGGTCGGCAAACATGCCAACGTAATTAATTTGTTAAATTATATAGTAAATAAATAAATGCACAATAATTTGGAGTTAAAAACAAAAAAAGAAAGAGAGCCCTAAAATGCGAGGGTTGCCCATTAACAAAATAATTCTAAGAATTTGCATAATTTGTTAAATTAAGAAATTTATTTTATTTTCAATAAATGTTTTAATACCTACCAACAATTGATTTGAGGCATAGTTGCTACCTCTTACAATTCTACGTTCATGCATAACATTTTTATAGGGTTCAGGAGGTGGAGTTTCTCTGAAAAATAAAATAAAATAGTAAAAATGAGGAAAAATAAAAGTAAACATAATTGTTAGTTAACACTTTAACAATTAACAATAAAAAGAAATGTGTCATAGGACTCTTTGACCTTTCATGTTTCTTAACGATAATTTGAATTAAAACGGCTTAATTAAATTGAAGTTAAAGGAATTACGTAATTTACAATACAGGTTTCTTCAAAATTTAAGTTTCTTTCTTTGAATTAAATTCAAGTAGTTAGAAAAATTATTTATTTAAGGATTGCTTAAAGTCATGACCTATGCGATTTTTTTTGCTAGACTTGTGTGTTGTTTCTTTTATTCAAATTGTTTGCGAAAAGTTTTAAAGGCCGGAAGTGTGGAAAAAAACATTACATTTGTTGGTAACAACAATTCGTCTGATATGAATATACTTAGAGAAATCTTAGTTTTATAATAAAACATACTAGATTCCTTTTAATTAAAAATAATACAAAATTCAAAACAAATTAATTACTTATGCTCATAAAAAAATTTAAAAATTTTTAAAAGTACCAGTTTCTTAAAAAAAAGAAGTAGAAATTTTAGAATAACTACTATTAACTATTTGTATAAAATTTCGTTGCCATAGATGCTTTTGTTTAAGAGATATTGGTGGAAAAGAATGGGCTGGAGTTACGATGGACTACGATTTTTTCAAGTTTTTGGCTCATAAATTTTTCGTTTATTAACACTGAAACGAACATAAAATTGTTAGTTTTCAATTTTTTTGGTGCGCCTCGGCATTTTCGTTGTGGAATTTTAAACGCCTATTAATTATGCAAATTATAATTAATTCCGTTATTAATTCAGGTCTAGAACTGATAAGTTATAAGATATCATTATTTTCAATCATTCGCAGAGTAAACATGATATTTTTATTTAAGAAATTTGCATTTTTTTAGTACAATTTTTATGAAAATATTTTTTAAATATAAAATAACCATAAAAAAAACGTTGTTTTCCAAGTTATTTCCAAAATACATATGCACACACACAAAGAAACTTTCGTATATGTTTTTTTTGACAGTTCATCTTATAAATTAGTTGCGTAGAGAAATCTTATCTCAACAGTCTCATACTACTTCACATAATATGTACTAATATTTCAATCTACACGTGAAATAATTCTCTCAGAGAGCGAATTTGACTCTCTCTGACACAAAAATCTTACATATTATGTTACGTCTAGACGGGCTGTAATGTAGATAGTATGTTACGTCTAGATGGCCTGTTAGCACTGTTGCCAGATTTATCGATTTATCTGCATTTTGACGGTTTTTTATTGTAAAAATACCTAATTGCGATTTGACGATTTTTTTCAAAAAATCACGATTTCACGAAATGTTCGCACTCGCCAATTTTTCTTGTTTTAATCTAATTTTGTATTGTAGTAGATAGATAGATAGAGAGCGAGTTCAAACTTTTACTTCGAAATTCGTTTGCAATATAACCAGTATTGGTGAAACAATATTTTTGTGTGAAAAGAAAAAGTTTTGATAACAGATAAAAGCTTAAATTCATTAAATCCTTGAGAGAATCTATACAATTTAAATTTTTTATTGATATATCGGAACTTATAAAATTTAGTTATTTCCAAGAAAAGAATATGAAAAAGTCCCAGTGAAAGGTCGGCTACATAATAAAGGAAAAACCTTTATTAACTTAAAAAGAAAATATTTTTATTCTACTGGATATGTAATCTAAATTTGTTCTAATTTTTCAAATTTTGTATAATATAAAACAATTTTGGAAGTTTATTTAATAAACAAATAGTTTGAAAACTTAATATTATTTTTTAATATGAACATAAATAGCCAAAAAGATATGCATTTTAATATTTCCGATTTTTTGACGATTTCAAAAATATTAAGTCGATTTAGAAGATTTTTTCGTCGAATTTTGACGATTTTATACTATAGTTATCTGGCAACAGTGGCTGTTAGCAAAATGTGCTTTGACAACAGTGTTCCGTTTTCAACTATCAACGACATTTGGCTTACAGCACATCTACACATAACAGAATATGTATGATTTTTACTGTCAGAGAGTGTCAAATTAGTTCTCTGAGATAATTATCTCACATGTAGACTCAAATATTATAAGAAGTATTATGAGACTGTTATGCTGAGATTTCTCTACAAAACTATCTCATAGATGAACTGTCAAAAATACACATATACAAAAGTTTGTTTGTGTGTGTGCATTTTTATTTTGAAAATTACTAAAAAACAAAGTTTTTTAGTTAGAATACTTATTTAAGATTTAACATAATATAAACAAAATGGTTACTCTCTTCTGCCGGCGTTATCTCACATATTATATCAGTGTTAATCTCAGTTGTAGAGCTGGGGTTAAATTTAATTATATTTATCGTTGTTCTTATATCTATATATTCAAGATTTTTACAAATTGCAAATTGCAATTTGCTATATATAAAAAAATAAAAAAAAAAACAACACAAAAAAAAAATCACGTAGTAATTTTTGTTACTTTATATAAAGTGCCTACCGCATTGACTACTCAGAGCGCAAAACATGTATCACTACAACAAGTATCAATACCTGTTTTAATACTTGTATTTCGTTGAAGGACCTCGTACAAAAAAAAAAAAAAAAGCAAAAATAATAATATTTTGAGATCGAATTTTGACTACCCTTTATGTAACTGTCGAAAGACTGCACGGTAACAAAGAAGTTTTTAAACTTTGAACAACAATTATGATTACACAATTAAACCTATGGTGCTAACATTTTCCACACTCTAAGTTTAGAATTTTCAGCCTTGTGAGTTCAAATCTGTAACTCGTCAATATATACATAAGGAATTTAAAAAATTGTCGAAACTCTTTGAAACCGACTTTATGTGTCTTGTATTTCTAAAGATTGTTTTAAAAATAGGAAAACTGGGGGGTTATTATGTAATTTTATTCGAAAGAAAACGTTTTCGAAAATCAAAGTATTTTAAATACAATTTAAAAACGAATTTCCTTTCGAATCGAAATACATAACAACCCTCCTGTTGATGCGTTTTGGTAGACCTTAAAAATTCAAAATTTTAGGTCAATCGCGTAAAATTTCACGGAAATACAGGCATTTAAAGCTAAAAAAATGTTAAAAAACTGAGATGAAACTTTTGATAATTTTTTGATTCATTTTAGTTTTTCACTCGCAGTTTACATCTTTTAGACTCAAACCATTAACCAGTCGAGAGACAAATAGTTACTACAAAAAGTTTTATAAAAAGTTATGCAGTTACAAAAATCTAAATCAAAAATTGACAATTTTTAAATTACGCAGTTTTTTTGAGCGCATAAGTTAGAGAACAGAACTTTAAAGACGAAGTAATTCTCTACAATTTGAGGTATACCTCGTTCATGTCAGGAAACCAGGCATGGGATACCATCATAACAAACTTCAATATACTTAATTATCTTTTTTTTCGTATTTTTTAAGACCCTGATAAGATTCTTTAAAAATTTGATTGTAAAAAAGAAAAAACAGTACCTTTAAAAAAGCATTCTCGATATAAATGTAAATGTATATATCGTCCATTCTAGTAAAAATTTAAAAAATGCTATAGTATTAAAAATGGTATACTACATACAAGCCTTTTTCATTCAAGATATTAATTTTATTCAAGATTTTCATTTCTGTGTAAATCAAAAAATCGACAAAATATGTAAGATCCTATTTATGGGGCGATATTTTATTTTGAAGTTGCTTTAGAAATACTTCTACGTTAACACATTTAAATTTATGTTGTGAAACTTAAAAAAAAAATGTTTGACAGAAAACAACAAATTAGAAAAAATAAAAAAAAAAAAAAATAAAAAAATAATAATAAAATCCTCTGAAATTTCGATCTTTGCGATCACGAACAACTTTTCTTAACCTGCTTGCTTTTCTACAACTTTTACCAATAAACTTAAAACTTACAAAAATTTTTAGTAGGGAAGATCCCCAATGTAAAGGCTCTGATCCTCTTGAGGAATTTAAAAAATCATTTAATTTTAAATTTTTGCTAAAAACTGTTTAAACTATAATCAAACGCAAATATATATATATACTAGCTGACCCGAGCCGCGTTGCTGGCCCTAAGCAAACATTAGTGTTGTATTACTGAACGATTTAAATTGATATTTTAACGAAATTTACGACCTTTAAATAAAAATCTAAGGAATACCTATTATAAAGTGTTTTTTACAGAAGAATTTAAATATGATGTAGAATCTGACCCGAGCCGCGTTGCTGGCCCTAAGCAAACATTAGTGTTGTATTACTGAACGATGACCCGAGCCGCGTTGCTGGCCCTAAGCAAACATTAGTGTTGTATTACTGAACGATTTAAATTGATATTTTAACGAAATTTACGACCTTTAAATAAAAATCTAAGGAATGCCTATTATAAAGTGTTTTTTACAGAAGAATTTAAATATGATGTAGAAGCTGACCCGAGCCGCGTTGCTGGCCCTAAGCAAACATTAGTGTTGTATTACTGAACGATTTAAATTGATATTTTAACGAAATTTACGACCTTTAAATAAAAATCTATTATAAAGTGTTTTTTACAGAAGAATTTAAATATGATGTAGATGTGGGCTCAATCAAAAAATATACGCATGTATTTAAGGCAAATTTGAATTTATATTTATTTATTACTTCATCTTAAGGTTAGCGGATAGACAATGTCTTTTTTTTGAACGGAATGATGAGAGCTGTAGTCGAAATTGCAGTTGTAATGGAACGCTGCTTGATTCAAATCAGAACTTGAAGCAATTCTTCTTATGCGTTGATTAAAAATTTTAAAGTTGTTGAATTGCTACATTTGCTCGACGATTTCTCATTGCTAACCGAGCCGTTTCATTTCTCGCCTGCCTTTCTTCCTGCGTTTGTGATGTACGAAGTCGGGCCAAACTAATACGGGGTTGTTCTCGTGCGATTTCTCGTTCATATATATTCAATTGATTGACGATATTACGATAAGTACTTGCATTACGTGTTCGACGCGAAATATTAGATCTCCGGGGTCGCGGCATTGTGAATAACACTTAATAACGAATGCCAAAAATACAACAAATGGTTTTAAATATCACAACCTCACTAAATGATGAGCTTTACTTGGAATTTACCGTTTGGAAATAGAATTCTACACCACCACCAGAAAACAAATTGCACAAAAAAGTAAGCGTTTCGATAGAAACAGAAACAGTAATTGTTATAATTTGTATTAAAAAAAATATTTTTAATGATTATTAAGGCAAAGAAATTATGACAAAAAAGAGTTTTTTTTTTATCGCGGATTTTTCGCGAATTTTTTTTCGTATTATCCTTTTCTGGCCGGTGACCGGTCCGAATTGGTGAGAATCATCAAAATCGGTCTAGTCGTTCTTGAGTTATAACAATAGTAACTAACATCACTTTCTTTTATATATATAGATATATATATATATAGTGCAAAATCGATTTTAGCTTCTAATGAAAAACCAAACTGAATTTCGCGATAACAAAACCCAAAATTTTATTAAAAAATTAGAATTGTTTTTATTGATATATTTACATTTTAAACATTTTTAAAGAAATTGGAGATTTTGAGTTATTGTTTTTTTTTTTTTTTTTTTTTTTTTTTGGAAAATTATTTCTTAAAAACAGCTGAATCTCGTAGTACATATAGTGCTGCGTTGACTTTAATATATGTGGAACACAACAAATGACACGAATAAACTGACAAAATTGAAGATCAAAATCATCCAAAAAGCTTAATATAAAAAAATGGCGATTTCCATTTATATATATCTATATATATAAAAGAAAGTGATGTTAGTTACTATTGTTATAACTCAAGAACGACTAGACCGATTTTGATGATTCTCACCAATTCGGACCGGTCACCGGCCAGAAAAGGATAATACGAAAAAAAATTCGCGAAAAATCCGTGATAAAAAAAAAATCTTTTTTGTCATAATTTCTTTGCCTTAATAATCATTAAAAATATTTTTTTTAATACAAATTATAACAATTACTGTTTCTGTTTCTATCGAAACGTTTACTTTTTTGTGCAATTTGTTTTCTGGTGGTGGTGTAGAATTCTATTTCCAAACGGTAAGTTCCAAGTAAAGCTCATCATTTAGTGAGGTTGTGATATTTAAAACCATTTGTTGTATTTTTGGCATTCGTTATTAAGTGTTATTCACAATGCCGCGACCCCGGAGATCTAATATTTCGCGTCGAACACGTAATGCAAGTACTTATCGTAATATCGTCAATCAATTGAATATATATGAACGAGAAATCGCACGAGAACAACCCCGTATTAGTTTGGCCCGACTTCGTACATCACAAACGCAGGAAGAAAGGCAGGCGAGAAATGAAACGGCTCGGTTAGCAATGAGAAATCGTCGAGCAAATGTAGCAATTCAACAACTTTAAAATTTTTAATCAACGCATAAGAAGAATTGCTTCAAGTTCTGATTTGAATCAAGCAGCGTTCCATTACAACTGCAATTTCGACTACAGCTCTCATCATTCCGTTCAAAAAAAAGACATTGTCTATCCGCTAACCTTAAGATGAAGTAATAAATAAATATAAATTCAAATTTGCCTTAAATACATGCGTATATTTTTTGATTGAGCCCACATCTACATCATATTTAAATTCTTCTGTAAAAAACACTTTATAATAGATTTTTATTTAAAGGTCGTAAATTTCGTTAAAATATCAATTTAAATCGTTCAGTAATACAACACTAATGTTTGCTTAGGGCCAGCAACGCGGCTCGGGTCAGCTTCTACATCATATTTAAATTCTTCTGTAAAAAACACTTTATAATAGGTATTCCTTAGATTTTTATTTAAAGGTCGTAAATTTCGTTAAAATATCAATTTAAATCGTTCAGTAATACAACACTAATGTTTGCTTAGGGCCAGCAACGCGGCTCGGGTCAGCTAGTATATATATATATATATATATATATATATATATATATATATATATATATATATATGTGTGTATTTCATTTTCGGATAATATATATATATATAATATAATAATATATCCTTATTCAGGAATAAATCTTTGTAATATATAATTATTAGCCTAAGAAGGCTTTTTATATTACTGTGAATTGAAATAAATAAAAAAAATAAAATATTAATTTATTGTTTTATATTGATTTAAACGGGGAGGTAAAGGGGGCAATAAGTACACATTCCATTAAGAATTATTTTTCAATATGCGAAAATAATACTATTTATAATGAGCTATCCTTTTGTTCAAAAAATTCGTTGAGAATATTTTTTGAAATATTATTTGATATATTTTGAAATATTTTCACACAATAGTTCATGATATGTCATACTATGTTCACATATATGTACGTGTTTTTCGAAAATCTCTATGGTTTTTGATTAAATAGACAAAATTTGAATTGTTTTTTCATATATATCAACACTTAGAAACGTCTCATGTTTAATTATTTAACACATAAAGGATATGATAATTTTCCATACAGGGGAGAAATTTTTAATATTTTTAATTCATTGGAATTTGTTGAACATACAGAAAATCACAAGTGACAAACAATTAAAAAAAAAAAAAATTATAAAATTTGAAGTAAAATTTATATTTGTTTTAAGTTGCATAATAGATAATTTTATGAAATAAAAGGTGTCCGCGAGCATAATTTACGTTTTGTTTTAAGATTTATGAAAAAATTTTATTACTCAAAAATATCTCAGCCAATGTTACAAACGGAGTGTCAAACTCAATATACCCCCTCCATATATTTTGATAATCTATACATTTTTCAAAAAATTACTTAAAAGCAATTTTAGATTTTTTGTATAAAAATCATATTTTATTAATATGAGTAAACAGAAATTTCTATTATTTTCGCCCTAAATTCATTGCTTAACAATCTATAAGCAATTTTAGATTTTTTTAAGTAAAAATTGATTTTTTGGGAGAATTATGAATGACCACAGGTTTTCATGTGTTTCGCTCTCAACTCTCTGGTTAATGATTTATAATCTGTTTTAGATTTTGCATATAAAAATCAAATTTTGGTAAGTAATATGACTTATCACAGATTTTTATTCTTTTTGCTTAAAATCTCTAGTTTAAATATGAGTGATCGCAGATTTTTTAAACTATAAATGGTAGATCTCTGGTTTTAGATTCATATCAAATACAAAGATATAGCCTTTATAACAATATGTATAAAGTTTATTTATATCAAATTTATATCAAAATTTCAAAGGTCAAAGTTTCACATATGATAATCAAACCATTATATCACAAAAGAAAAAAAGTATTTCTAAAATTCTTAAAAAAAAATATAATGTTGACATAACTATTCTCCGTACACATACAAAATTTCAAGATGGACACTTATTGAGTTTAGAAGTTATGAAGCAAAATATGATAAAAAGCAAACATTTTGTATGTAAAATTTAAAATATTTACAAAAACTTTTTTTCAAAGTATATTTTTTTTATGAGTTCAAATTTGAAATTAATGAATTTTACAAAATTTGACTTTGGATTACATTTTGCTGCATAACTTCCTGTGATCCGCCTACCTTCCATATAAGATGGGATTTTAAATAGGATGGCATAAAAAGTTGCAGATGGTGGATGTAATAGATTCGGCCAAGCCGAATATAACATTCTCACTTGTTTATTAGTGAAATATTACAGAGATTTGTACAACTCAGAAAATATCATATCATGAAATAAAATTCTCGAGCAAATGTCTATATCTGTCTCTTAATTATCTCTATCGTAATATAGAGTTAATAAATATAATTTAATACAATTAAACAACTTGATTTTTAGATGAAACTTGTCTACTTCATGCCTTAAGAATAACTTATTATATAATATTCTCTGTGTATTAAAAGAATTATATACATATGTATATTCATTCAGTCATTTATATACGCTTATATGAATGTATGTTTTTATGAAGAAAAAGTATTATCAAATTCAGAAACATAAACGAAACATTGAATACTTTATTTCTTCTTCAAAAACTTCTTTCCACACACATTCAAAAATTAAATCCAACATGAAAATGGAAAAAACCTTGTATTAGTTTTAAAATAAATATACACTCGTACTAAATATTTATTTAAATTTTAAATTTTAAATAAAATCTTAAATAGACTTCTTGTGTTAATGTTTATGTATGAGTATAAAAATAACAGGTTAATAGTTACAGTTATAGAAAACAAATTGTTTTTATTTTCCCAGGATATTCACCTGTTTCGTTGATAATTTTATTTATGCCATAAATATTTAATGAATAAAGTTCTATTTTTTTCTCTCTTTTTGTTTTGTTGTTTTTCTTATTTTCTTTTTTGTTGGTTTTTTTTTACATGTTTATATCTGTTTAAATTAAGAGAGGTAAATTAATATGGGGCTGGCTATTCTGATTACTTCTCCTTTTTGGTATTCGTGATTTGACGCATATGACACAATTTCAGTTTAATTGTTCTCCATAGAGGAGTATTATTTATGTAGGTGCTTTATTTAATATGCACATGTATTGAATATACAATGTCCTGGTTTATTTTATTTTTTGTTTTTATGATAAAAAATTGTTTTTGATGATGAATTAATAGATGTAGATTTTTTTTGTGTTATTAAGGACAGTAAGAAAAAAAAAAGAAAAAACAAAACTGATTTGAAAACAAAATAATTATAAGCTTTAAGGATTTTATTATCTTTTATATTTATTAGGAAATACAAAATATCCACTTGTATTATTTTTATACTTGTATTTATATTTATTTTATTTAAGGGCCATCAATATAATCACTTGGATATAAATTCAATTTGAATAAATAGGTACTTGTTTTTCAACATGAAATAAATTCCTTGGAAAATTAAGTTAAATAAAATAAAAACAAAAGGTGAACAAGGAAATCAAAACAGTATGAGAAGAGCTCTTTCGAAAGTTGTATAATGTGTATTAGGGGTATAACTAAAATGTGGGTGGTATACTTTAAAACTCTTTTATATACGATATATGATTTTCGTTTTTATAAACTTGAAATATTAATGTTCACCGTAACACCGTGTACTACAGTGAAAAAACACTTGGAATGTAACATAGTATAGTTTGTAGATATTTTTGGAATTTTTGAAATAGCCTCAAAATTGGGAGTTATATCTGAAAAAACCGATTTTTCGGGCTTCGCTGCTTTAAAATTTTTTAAACGAATACCTGTTAACCAATTAAAGTTATTTAAACTGCATTAGAAATAAAAGACCTTACCCCTTTCAAAAAGTATATATACATTTATATTCATAACAAAACTGTGTATGATATTAAACACAAATTTAATTTTCTATTTTTTGTTACTACTTTTTTCTTTTTTAAATTTTCAGCTATTTTTGGATCACACTTTATTAGAAAACATATTTTTTTCATATTTTTCCAATCATATATTCTAAAATTCTGATCTGATTTTATCAAATGATGGTTCATTTTACTCCTAATAAATATTGTATTAGATAAAAATAAGAAAAAAAAAATATGTTTTTTAATAAAGCCTGAGTCAAAAATGGGTGAAAATTTCATATCTTATACAGTTATGCTATGAATAAAAACATATACATGTATACTTTGTAAAAAGGATAAAATATTTTCTTTCTAATGCCATTTAAAAAATTTAAATTGTATAACAGGTTTTCGAGATAAAAATGTTAAAGCCGCAAATTAAGAAAAAGCTGTTTTTTGGATTGGGGTTATATTGAAAATTCTAAAAATAGTATAATAAACTACTAAACCATACCTACAAACTACACTATGTTACATTCCAAGTGGTTTCAACTTTTATAACTTTGTTACACCTTTTCTGACAAAAAAAAATTTTATGTTTCCAAAGAAATAAGAAAAGTTATGCCCCTAATACTTGCTTAATATTTTGAGAATAATGATTACCTTTTTGAACGATTTTGTTTAAGTTGTTGATGAAATTGTTGTTTGGTTATATGCAAACCGCCGGGCACTGGTGTGGAAGATGCATATGACCCCCTAACACCATTTAATTTTGTGGCTGGCGTATTGATTAAACCCTTATCATTTAAGACGATCGCAGTCGTCCCTCCATCATTTACAACATTACCTCCACCCTTTCCTTTTCCCCCACCATCACCACCACTACTATTACTATTGTTACGATATTTGTCCTTGGCCATTGTTACAGTGTTTCGAATGTTATTGTAGTTTTGTTCGCTACTGCCTTTAAATTTATGACCATTGTTCGTGTTGTTGTAGTAAAACGTCGGCAATGTTGACGACAATGTGGTATTATAAACGACAGGATGTGATGAATACGCATACAATTGTCGTTTACGTGATGGTGAAAGAAGTACAATTTCTTTTGGCGGTGGCAAGAATATGCCTCGTGGTACAGTGGTAATGAAAAGTGGTCGTTGGTTGAGTGTATCTTGATTGCTACCCTAGAAAGTCATATGTAGAAGAAATTGTTTTTGGGGGAAGTGTTTCTAATGAAATTCAAAATGATTGGAAATTTATTTGAGATATGAAAAGTTGTAGGAGAATAACATTTTATGTTTTTCTTTTTTTTAAGAAGAAAGCTTGATAATCTTGTATAGTGGATATTGATCTAACTCAAAATAGTGAAAATTGTGGTCAATTGCTCCGTTTAAGCACTACCGATCTGATGTAAATTATATTACATATTCACTTAACTCATATGGAGAATAATAAACAAGAATAATTATTGGAATTATCAAAATAAGTAGCGAATAATAATGCTCAAAGTATCAATTGATAACCTTATGTATTGACAGCCAAAGCTAAGGATTAAAGAGGCCTTAATATGTAATTAACAGGGCAACCAAAAATATGCTCTTAAAGTCGGAAAATATGCCCTTAAAATAAAATTTTGTTTTGCTATAAAAATATTATTTTTTCTGGCTGTTTTAAATTATCAACTATTCGTGCTGAAAATAACTTGATTTTTATTAAAAACTGCTAAAAAATATTTTCTTTTTCCACTTAAAAAAATCAAAGCTACTACATTGCATTGGGAAATTGCTAAATTTTTATAAATTTATAGGATGAAAACTATTAGGGAATTTCATCCTATAGGTTCAAAAATATGCAATTTTTTTTAATGCGAAATATGAAGAATTATGCTTTTTAGGGTAATATATGGAAAATAATGCTCTTAAGTGTAAAATATGCCAAAATATGAAATTTCTAGTAGTTGAAATTGAATATGCTCTAAAATAAGGATTTTCTATAAAAATATAACAAATTATGCTGCTAAGCTCAAAATATGCAAACATAAAATATGCAAAAATATACTGTAACAAATCGATGCCAAAATTCTTAAAATTGTCTGAAACGGATAAATAACTAACAGTTTGGTTCATTTGAAGTCGAGGAAAAAATATGATTTTATATATCTAATATATAACATGTTCAGCGGTTTTTCCATTCTTTATTCGATTTAGAAAATCTTCTCCAAATTCGCTTCAATCCTAAAGAACTCAATTTTGTAAACCTCTTTACATTTTTTTATTTTAAACTGATTTATATTTGAGTATTTCTTGCTGCAAAGATTTGCAATAGCTTATATTTCTTTTAGTTTTTGTAACTATAAAACAAATTTATAGGGAACAGAATTAGTTGTTTATTATTCCTAATCAACAAATTCTCTAAAAAGAGCTATCAAATGTTATATGTAATTTTTATCCCAAATAAAATTCCAGAAAAAAAAAAAATAAAATAATAAAAAAATTTATAAGAAAAACACTGGTCCCTCGACCTACATGTTGTGAAGAATTTTTTAAATCTCGATTTCCTTGACTAGAATTCAAATGACTTAGTTTACGATTAAGTTCTTCGGCAAAGTGGCGTGCATTGGAGGCACCACCCAATTGAGGATATGTTACCGACAATGACGGATTATAACCGTTAACCCTAAGCTCTCGCTCAAGGCCATCGTAAGATTTCGGCAATGCCGCCTGTCCTGAACGTCTAATGGGGTGCACTATGGCGTTGGGTTTGTGAGAAAACGAAGTCGAAGAAGTATAATCGTTATTTAAGACAGCAAATGATGGCACTGATATGGGTAGAATTGAAGTGTGATCGTAGGATGTCGATAAACCGGTATAATGATGTGAGGGTGTATAGTCTGAGGCAAAGGAAAATTTTGGTCTAGTTGCTCCGGTTGATAAAGTTTTTGTTTCCGCAATATCAGTATTCAATTCAGCTACGTCGTATACGTCTTTGTTATTAGTTGAAGAGTTAGCCGGATAAGGTGTATTTGTAGGATTTGTTGAAGAATTATTTAGGAAGTTATCTGGATTTGTATTTTCTTTGTTGAAGTCTAAGTTTTGCATTATTTAAATTATTATTTTTCTCTCGTTTGGTATAACAAAACTTTGAAAAAATTTCACATTTTTTCTTTAATTTAGAATCAAAACTTTTTTCTTTTCACTAGAAAATAAAACACTACGTTCTTCCTGCTTAGTTTCTTTTTTTAGAAATCAATAATTGAATAGAACCGGCTTAAGGTTTGTGAATAAAAGAAAATGTATAAAACGCAACATTTAAAGCACAACCGTTTGTGACTATAAATGGATGTTACACGGCCAACACTCAGTCACGAAATGACCAAAACACATGCTAACTTACGATATTAACTTGGCTAGATTGGCTACTAAATACAATATGTACGGAGAATTCGTCTATTAGCATTCGTGCTTTTTAAAACTACTCAGGGAAAATACCGATGGTCAATAATATAACGACCACTATCACAACAACAACTACAATTTAAAATAGAAAGTATTCCTGTTAGCATTAAAGACATTAGAAAGAAGCTAGTTGGTTGCTTTCCTGTAATTGCGCAGAATTTCCCTTCAATAGACCGACGAACAGCTGGTTTGGAGTTAGAGTTCATATTCTAAAGAAACCTCAAGTTTTCTAAAGAAAATATTTACAATTCAGTAAGTTGAACTGTAAGAGTAATAAATAAAATCCATATTATAATAAGTTTAGCGTAAGCTTAGAGAACCAGCTACTTCTGAGTGACCATTGTTTATAAAACAAACTATTAATTTTAGTATTTATACATACATACATATTTTTTTTTTTTCTTTTTTTCACTTAACTAATAATAGTAAGTAAAGTAGTAAAGGTTTATGCAAATTTTTGTATTCACCACATTAAATAAATAATAAATATTATTCATTTATTATGAAGTTTTTTTGTTGTTGTTGTTTTTTTTTCATTTCTAATTTCTTATTAAGTCCGTGACTTCCTTTGAACTTTGCCATCCAGTTTAGCAGTTTGCAAAAGAAGCAAATAAACCTTTAGCAAATTTCAGTGTCAGTGAAATAATTACTGGTCAAATAATTGACAATTTTTTAGTTCTCTTTTTTTTTGTAGCCTTATTGTTTAATCCAACTCTCTTTTATTTATATATAAATATTTAATAATATATTAATCACCTTCCTTATCTTGGAATTATCTTACAATTATTTACCACGCATTAAATTGGTCAATAAAAAGGGAAATTTCAAGGAAATCGATTACACATGTTTTATAAATAGTAAACATTATTTGAATATTGTTTTAAAAATGATTGAGAGTTTGTAAACGGCCACTTTTTTACATTATTGTCATGTTTTACATTTGAATTATTTATTTTAATAGGAGAAAATAAATATCATGGAAAGTTTTAATAATAATAGAAGAAATGTATACTTCCGTTATTGATTTATTTACTTCAAAGTTTATTCGTGCATATTTTAAATGGTGGTTTCCATGAGTTTCAAGAAATTTTTCAAATACATTTTTGCAAAAAAATATAATTTCTGAGAATCATATTCTGACACTTTGTCTATAACCTAGTGTCTACATTAGGCAAATTTTTATTTAAACAAACGTCAAAATCAGTGCGAATATATACAAGGTAACCTTAGTTAAAGAGCTAATTATTATTTTGGTTGTTATAGTTGTCAAACTGCATATATAAAAAACAATAATGAATACGCCATATTGTTGTTTTTGTGCAACTGTTGTCACCTTCCATAAATTCGCGTTAAGTTTGACGTTTGTCTTGATAAAAAAAATCTCTAATGTAGACACTATGTAACTTAGTTTATACGTAGTTCTTATTTGCGAATAAAACTATAAAATGTTACCATATTATTTTTTATTGTAACTTACGAAAATAGTTCCTGAATAACGACACTATTTACAAATAAGATGTAAAATGTTGCCACTTTTCTAACGTTTTTAAATATTAAACAGGCTGCTAATATACAAAAGTCATAAAAAAAGGAAAACTGAAAAAGTATATTAATGCTATGTTCATATATAGAGGTTTTTTGAAAAACGAGTAGTTTTTCATTGATTTGTTTTTCATATATTTCAAAGCCAAAAAAACATAACGATTCGAATTGTTTAATTATTTAACAAACAAAAAACATACTAAATTTGCATACAGGGAAGAAATTTTTAGTATTTTTAGTACATAGAAATTAGTTGGAAAAAGAATTTGTAAAAATTGTCAAACAGTTTAAAAACAAAAAATTAAAAATTATGAATGAAATTTATGCAATATGATAAGAATGAATGAAGAAACACACAGGATGCTGCTGTGAAAATTTTAAGAAAATCGGTTCAGTCGTTTGAGAGTTTGAAAAAAGTCGGCGTAAAATATGGACGTGACATCCGATCAAGATCTAACATAGCCTATAACATTATTCTGTGCAAGCACTATCTGTGCATTAAATTTCATGTAAATAGCTTCATTAATAATGTGTAAATTTAAAAAATTTTTAAAGTAGGCGTAAAATGTGAGCGCAACATCCAATCTAACATAGCCTTTTATACTTGTATTATCTGTGTATCAAATTTCGTGAAATTAGTTTAACCGTTTAGACGTGATTGATAAAAAAAAAAACTTACACCTCCCGAATTTGATGTATTTTGAATCGAAATTTTTATTTTAAACTATATGTTCTAAAATTTCAAAGCTTGATTCTACAAACAGAATTCAGTTTCGGAATCGCCAATATATTCTAAAAAGTTTGCAAGCGTTATTCATCGGACTTATAACAAATGTGGACTTTATAGGCAAGATCCATTTTTGGAATTTTCGCTGTTTTTTTCATAAAAATCATACATTTTTTTACCCTTTATCATTTTAAATGATAAAGTCTACAATCAACGAAAATTTCATTGAGATATCTTAACTAACAAAGATTTTATTACAGACAAAATATTTACAGTTTCTCCAAAAACCAATTTACAACAAAAGTTTTACTTTAATTCTGAAAATCTGAAAAATTATCAGTTCTTTTTCAAGCTAAGACGATATTAAGGAAAATTAAACCCAGCTATGTGGTTGACAATTGCCAACATTAAAAACGAAAGAACATTAAAAATAACAGTTTTTAAGGGTAATATAGGTAAAATTTATGGGTAGGAATAGTTGAAAAAAGGTCAAGTCTAAAAGTAGTTTTCTCACAAATGGCCGAAGCTTTTTATTTAATTTTATACACTAATGGCGATTTTTTTCTTATATGTAGATACTTTAACAAATAAAAAAAAAAAAAAAAACAAGTAAGAAAGATATAGTCGGTCAAGCCCGACAATATGATACCCCATACCACTGTGTATATCCCTCAAAATCCATGGAGGGGTCTTATATTAGACATGTGGGCAATTCTGGACTGATACTTTTACTAAGTGTATAATAAAATATACGAATACAGAATATTACGTTAATACTAACATTTATATGAATTTACGCACTTTAGGGTGATTCCCGAAAGTGGGCTTATATGGGAGCTATGGTAAGTTATGGAGCGATATATACCAAATGGGTTTTCTGGTGAAACGTTGACATCTGATCACATATTACACATCTTGAGTTTTGGTATAAGACAAATGGATAATACACACTTTATCAGAATTCGTGGTGTCGGTTTCGTTGAAACATAAACAGTGTTGATGGAATTTTAAAGTTATAAACTGCTCTATCTTTAGAAAAAAACTATTTAAGTTGTTAGTTGTTCTTTGTTGCCACAGAAGTGATCATAAGTTATGCTTATTTTCTTAAAAGAAAAGGGTTTTAAATTGCCGTAAAACGTATGTTTTAATATAAATCAATAATTAAGCCTTTTTTTAAATGTCGAATTTTAGTTAAAAAATAACAATAAGTGATTCAAGTGATTCAAGTTATTTCCCAAATTAACGCAATTATGGCTTGAAACATAAACGATCTCATATTATTTTCTATAAATCAAAGTTAAAATAAATAATCAAATAAAATCTTTCACATATCATTAAAATTTTGTTAAACTTCAGATTATGTCATAACTCTTTATAAGTTACAACCATTAACAACTTTTAACACAATTTAAAAACTATAATTAATAATAAAATATTTTCCATTTGAGAATTATTGTGTTATGCCTCCCTCTTCTATATACTATATAAGATATATAAATATGTTCAGAACATTATGAACAAAAGTTCATTGACCTTCAAGTTATTTTGACCTTTAATGATTGTTTGTTGTCTATTAACACTCGGGCTAAAATTGTTTGGCCACTAACTAAATGTGTTATATGTAAATCTATGTAATTTCCTTTACAACGTTTTTACAAATATATTTACATAAAATTGTTTGCAAATAATTGATACTAGGTAGAAATACAATTTACTTACTTTTGAGCCTTGGCACTTTTTTTGCCAACCGTTTTAGGGGGTGATGACCACCAAAATGTATATTTACATGGTGGAGCTGCTGGGCAATTTTGCATACCCGTCGATGTCCATTTCAATTGAACTTCAGCAACTTCAGTA
Organism: Protocalliphora azurea; assembly: GCA_932274085.1. Classification (NCBI taxonomy): domain Eukaryota; kingdom Metazoa; phylum Arthropoda; class Insecta; order Diptera; family Calliphoridae; genus Protocalliphora; species Protocalliphora azurea. Next base: position 152,332,243 of record OW026522.1, read on the forward strand.
CGAATGGTGTTGGTGGGTTGAGGGGTACCCAATAGGGTAAAGGTATCACCAGAGTATTTTTTATTGCGACCAAAGTTACGCGCTGGAACTGTTGGCATTTTAAATGAACGATATGAAATAAATTTAGTTTGCAAATGTTTTAAAAAATAAGTTTACACAGTTCTATTTTAAAGAAATTGCTTGTATGTTTGTAAAAAAATGTTTAGTTTATTTGACAGGAAATACAAAAAAAACTCTGTCTGTTTTAGTTCACATTTTGCTAGTTAGTTTTATTTTTTATTATTCACTTTATTCTTAGTTATCTAATTATCTTTTTGTGGCTATTTTTAGTTAATTCTCTTGGAGGAGTATTTACAAATAAACAATATAAATAAAAAGATATAATGCCAGAAAATAACTGTAAATAAAAAAATCAACAATCAAAATAAAAAACTGTTGTCATAGGAAGTTGTCAAAATAGCGGCACATATTTAGTGTTGCCAGAATATTTTTTAAGTATTATGCTAAATTCTCAAAAATAATATGCTAAAATAATATGCTTAATTAAAAGTCTTTGTAGGACCACAAGAAAACTTTAAAAAAATTAAATGATTTTTTGAGAAATGTGCGACTAAGAATACTATATTTACAAACAGATATATGCCGGACAAATTAATCCCTAAAATAGGTGTTAAAATTATTAATAGGTGCAATACTACTGTTTCCTGCAGGAAGATGGCACTATTGGAACAGATTTCTGTTCAAAAAAAGGTATTACACAGTCTTACTAGACTAAGAAAAGAGAGAAATAAAAGGTATTAATCAACGGTATTTTGCATAAAGAAAATAAACTTGAACTATTAGCAAAAATTGTAGAGTTTGTGGAAATTTAAGGTAGACAAATTCTGAAATCTCTATATTTCTTTCCCTTTTTAGTAATGTATTGCATTATAATTGTATGATAAAGACGTTTTTCCTTTTTAAAATTTATTTACTCGAAACATTCTAAATAAAAAATAGTCCTATTATATATCATTTTAAGGAGAAATTGTGTCTTCTATATACTGTACTATTTTCAAATTTATAGTAGACTTTTATTAAGGTTATACGGTTATTACGGTTATAATCCTAAACTTCAAATAAATATATATGATATCAATTAATAATAAGGATAAAAAAAATAGTTATTATATTTATGTTTATTGAAAGACCAAAAATTATAATCCTCTTTTCATATTCTAAATCTTTTATTACATAATTTTTAGCAAATTTTTTAGTAAAATAAATTGATATTTTTTTACATTTTCATCAATAATTTATAAAATTCTTTTCAATAAAATTATAATTGTCTATAATACAACATAGTTTCTTTAAAAATTATGTTAAAAAATCGGTATTTTAATTTATTAAAGACTACATAAAAAATAATTCGATATTTAGTAAATTTTTGGATTTTTTCTAAATATCAATTTACAGCGAATTTTCTTTAGATGAACGTTAATGAGTAAAATCGGTCCATAAATAGCCGGTATAAAAAACGTATTTGTTTTCGAGTTTTTAAATTCCCTATTTGAGGTAGAGACTTCATTTAACATAAAATTCTGAATTTTTGTTTATTGAAGAAATGTACTCAATCGGTCCATTAATATGAAAACATATATAGTCCTTTGTTTATATAAGGTCTTCAAAAACTTCAAAAATGCGTTTTGATTGAGTTAGTTTATAAAATTTCACAAAACACTAGAATTTTTTAATTTCATAAAAATAACGCTACAAAGTTTTAAATTTAATTCCGTTTTCTTCTAATTTATGCTGTACAAAGTGCTGCCGACGGCAAAATTTGTTAAATTTCAATTTATGTGCATTTCAAGGTATTTGACGACGTAGAGCATAATTTTATGAGACGGCAGCTCTACTAAAAATCTCGCCGACGTCGTATAAGAAAATTTATGGAAAGTTAAAAAAAATTAATATTATTTAGTTTTAAATTTGAAGAATGTAATGAATTTTACTAAAGTTTTACATTTGAATTTTAAAAGTTTGACCAAAAGAATCTGCTGCTAGATTAAGTTTTTTTGTTAAGCCGATATTTAAAATAATCGGCGGCTCTACTCAGCTAACTGCTGGCGCATCAACTTGGTTGCACTATTTGGTAAAATTGTTTTTACAAGTGAACAGTAAAAAAACTCAGAAAAAAATTTACATAAAGAGGGCTCATTATGAACACAAGAGACAGACCTCTACATGTGAGTAAGCAGGTGCTTAAACTTGCTAAATTATAAATTTTTAAATTTATAAATTTTTAAGCCAAGACAAACTCCCGTAACATGAACTATTGTGAATTATTTAAATGCAGCATTTCACATGGCAATTTTCAATTGTGTGTATGAATCATGTACATATGAAACAATGTATAATCAGACCAGCTAACACAAGAGCTTATTGGGTCGTTTATGAGGAGTTGTAAAGGCAGCTTTTGAACAAACACTTATACACATTCGATTTTCATGTTAAACTAGGTATGAAGCGTGTATGAAGGCAAGTATCTTACATACTAATAATGTCGTTGCTGCAACAGCGAGCAGAATAAATCAGAAAATACACTAAAGTGTAGCTTAACTTATGATATCGTTTTCGGTATAGTAATTTCCAAAAATAGCGATAGTAAAATCGCAGTGATCTAGATTTTATTCCGAATGCTGTTAATATCAAAAGTAATCTTTTTAGCAATTAAATATTTTAGTGATGTGTAATATAATTATTTTTTTTTAAGCATTTTATTTCACTGATGCAAAACGATTTTAATTTACTTAAATAAAGATATAGTGGACAAAAATATTTTATTGCGAATAAAATGATGAAATATTTGGAACAATTTTCTTCAACAACTTTTGTCCAGTGATCATATCCGGCGAATCGAATATTTTCTGGAGTTTCAATAGTCGGGACGGATGGAAAAGGTTCTCACTCTACATCAGGAGCTGGAAGTACTTAGTCGTTACTTTAGCAATTTCCATTAAAAAGCTTAAATACATCGATAGTCCATGACCAAAAACACTACTTGGAGGAGTTTCAACTCCTTGAAAAACTTTCAAGCCTACAACTAAAAAATTATAAGTTGAAAAAAAAAACAGATTTTTATTCCCACAGACCAAGACTTCGACTTTATAAATTGCCTAGCATCAGGTAACCCTCGATTTACGCGATACTTCTTTATAACGCGAATCAATAATAGTGACCATTTCTTGAACAATGGCGTTTTCATGAAATTAATTAATTTAAGAAGAATCTTCATCAAGTGATTTTAATGGCACTGAAACATTTCCATCATATTTTAAATCAATTAATAAAGGATGGTATAAAAATCTATACCAAAAGGTTCTAAGTGTTGAAATAGAGAAAATCGTTGTTGGAACATAGAGAAAGGAGATTCGTTGTGGTACCCGAATTTTTTGCCAAACGAATCTGGTCGGTTTCAACAGCTATCACGTGAATCGGTTGCAATTGCGGAATACTTCGTTTGTAAGTATAATACCAAAGAAAAATTTTAGTTATAGTAACCGAATTTGTGGAAATGAATTTAATTAAATTCTACATATAATAATGTTTACAAATACCGAATTTTCGTGCCTAACAAATAATAAAAGAACGTTTTTTATATGTTTTATTTTATATTAAATAATAACTTTAATACACATGTTTATGTAATGATTTTATAAATCCATACAATATATCTGCACATTCTAACCGGGAACGTCGGAGCCTTTTGTGTTTCAGCTTGTTTTCCAGAAATCTGAACAGTCTTCTTATGCCACAGATTTTTTGTTCCCAATTATGATGCATATACTTACACATGTGTGTGTGTTAATAACAAAGAGAATCATCTGCAACAGCGATTTTATAAATAACTCATAATAAATACAATGGAATAGACGATGGTATACCTACATATTTGGATGCAGTATCAGCACATTTATCATCGACTTGCCATCCGTTTTCTCCTTATAGGTTCATATGTATTACGAATGGATGGTGTAATCATATCTGAAAACATAACAAGAAGCTACTATTATATTAAGTCATGGATGTATTCAAGAATTCAAATTTAGAAAACGTATCATGTTTTATACGTTTTCTAAATTTAGAATTTGATGCATTTATTTTTTCGTTAATTGTACTTAGAAAAATTTTTAATATTTTTTTATATAAAATGTCAAAATAATGAAACACCAATAATTCGATTAGAGTACCTAATTTTTGTCAGTTAGGAACTCTGAATTGCATTTCTATATAATGAATTAGTGACTGCTGGAAAATCCAGAAGTCCAATGCATACTGATATATAGAATATTTTAAAAATATAACATAATTGTAGTTCAGCCATTAAAAATGTTTGTGTTTGATTCATATAAAGTCACATTTGCACCGAATTTAAGTAAGTAACACTTTTGCGTACAAAACACAATAGATTAAAATATCGTAAAAAATAAGTTTTTTGTGAATATAATTTAATTTGATTGCACAATTATATATTACTGGAATATTAGAATTACTAAATTTTGTTTATATCTACTGTTCTCGTAAATTTGTTGGTGAAAAGGATCAGTAATACTTGGTTCTCATGATCAGAAAAGGTATCAGTATGATGAAAACGATCGAATTGCTGCTGATATTCATCATCATCGTCTGATGAAAAGTTAATATCAGACACATCTACATTGTTTTTCCATTTTTACTTTCTAAAACAAAACAACAACGCATTTGTGGGTTTAAAGGTTTGCATTGCTACCCAGCAAAAACTTTTTGGTTTTCGGTAATAACAACTACTTATTAAAGTAGTTTCTTGGTAATGAGGCGTCATTATTATTTGCCTACTCTGTATTACATTAATAAGTACTCAATAGTATAATAGCGCAGTAATACTGCAATCACGTGGATGAGCTGGCTAGAGCGCCGGATTAACAACCAGAAGGTTGTTGGTTCAACCCCATTCTGAAGCTGTTAGTTTTTTATAACAAAATGTCTAAAAAGATATTTTAAACTAAATCGACTTTTTGTCGCTTAGGATGCTATGTGCGATATGGTGTACTGAGTTAGACGTTAGTCAGTAAAAACGAATGGTTAGTGTGTGTCCAAGTTCGAGTCTCACTGACGGCAAAATTTTTTTGTTTTTTTTTTATTTTTGTTTTCGTTTAGGTACATATTTTTGAGTACCCCTAAAGTCAAAAAATAACTACATGAATTTGTGGACAAGTCGAACAAAAATAACTAGTTATTCAGGCAAAAAATAAGTAGTTTAGTTTTGTTTCCAATTATACCTGCTAGCTTACCAGGAAAGCAAAATTTTTGTTGGGTATATGCCCAAAACTCACAATCGTGTTATATAAATTTTGTTTAACAATTTTGTAAAACTTTTTATTTAGACTTTTAGTTTTGTTTTTGCATTAAAGAATAACCGCCGTATGCAAAAAGCTTAACACATCTTTACAAAGCACTGTTAAGCAAAATTCATTAAAGTTGTATGAAAAATGATTATTAACTTAAATATAACAAAGATAATTTAAATATAAACCCACATTAAACCTACTTTAAGTGACATGATTAATTTTCATTTTTTGTTTATGTTTTGCAAAGAATACTCGCTTGATCCTCCCTAGTCCAGTCTTCTGTATATTCCTTCCTCTTTGGATCATTACTTTTATTTATTATAGTTGCGATTTTTTATCGTAGACAAATATTAAAAAAAAAAATAATAAATAAATAAATAAAAATGGTTATTATTATATAATGGTTATTGTTAAAAATTATTTTATCCGTTACTAACAATTAATCGTATTTATTGTTTTTAATTTCTTTAATTTCTATTATTTTCGTATTCTTACTAAGTAATAACAGTAACAATAATAATAATAATAATAATAATAATAATAATATTATTATTATTATTATTATTATTATTATATTATAATATATAATATTATAATAAATATAATAATAGATGTTTTAAAAAGAATTCATTTAATGCTTAAATAATAAAAAACTTTTTCTATAAATTTGAATAATCGGTTTTGTACAGCTTTAACTATAGAGAGAGAAATAAAATACAAGTGTTGCCGTTACGAGTATCAACATTAAATTGTATGTTAAAGTACTATTTTGCGTAGTTTTCTTAACAAGAGTTTGTTAGCCTCAAAGTAACTAATGCGTAGTTGAAAGTAAAACTAAGATTTTTTTTTGCATACGGCTGTAATATTTTATAAAAAGTCTAAATTGATTTAAAATGAAATAAAGAATCTAACTGATATTAAAGTATTGCACTTATTATTCATAGAATGTTTATAAAAATGATGGTTGTTTAGTTTAAAGTTTTTATGTATGTATGTATGTATGTGCGTACGTATATTAAGGATTAAAATGATTATTATCTGCTGCGTATTTGTAAATTAACTTTTATGTTAACAACTAAAAAACTATACACATCCATATAACCAACTTTCTTGGGTAAGTCAAATTCGTAAGGCTCTGGACTGTCTCCTATCAAAAACTTCCAACTGTTTTCCTTTCACCTAATATGACCTCTATATATCCTTAAGGAACTTTTTAATTAGAAGAGAATAAGTGGTGACGATATGACAACTTGGAGTTAAAATATACTATTTCAAAATTAAAATACATACCGTGCACTGTTGCCATATTTTCCTATTTATCTGCATTTTGACGATTTTTTATTGTAAAAATTCCAAAGTGCGATTTGACGATTTTTGTTCAAAAAATGACGATTTCACGGAATGTTCAAACACGCCAATTTTTCTTGTTATACCCTATACCACCATAGGTGGTTGGGGTATTATGCGTTTGTGCTGATGTTTGTAACGCATAGAAAAAGTTATCCAACACCCACCTTAAAGTATACCAATCGACTCACTTTCTAAATCGATCTAACGATGTCCGTCCGTCCGTGTGACTGGCTGGATGGCTGGCTGGCTGTCCATGAAAACTTTGTGCACAAAGTACAGGTCGCAATTTTATAGATAATTCAATGAAATTTGACACGTGGGACTTTCATGACACAAGGACGAAGCCTATTGAAACTGGTTGTGATCGTTCAATTATTTCACCTAGCCCCCATACAAATGTTCTCCCGGAATAAGAGTTTAACGATAACAAATGCCTTAAATATAGCAATATTTTAATGAAATTCAATTTAAAGAAGTGTTTTATAAGTATCAATCTTTGTGCCAAATTTTATGAAGATCGGTTCATAATTGATCATAGCGCCCATGTAAACCCCTTTTACGAAAATTACTTTAACGTGCATAAATCCCATACGAATATTAGTATCAAGTCAATGTTCGACACAAATAAGTTTTATGTAAATAAAAGCAACATTGCCATATTTTATGAGAATCGGTCCATAATTTACCATAGCTCCCATATAAACCTACTACCAGGAATCGTCCTAAAGTGCATAAAATCATCTAGATGTTTGTATCAATGCATTAATCTGCATTTGTATATTTTATTTTAAATTTACTAAAGTTGGCCACAGGTGTAATATAAGTCCCCTTCCCGAATTTTTATGCTCGTATACAATGGTGTAGGGTATCATATAGTCGGTCTTGACCGACTATATCTTTCTTTCTCGTTTAAATTTGATCTTGTATTATAGTAGATAGAGATAGGGAGAGAAAAGGACTACAAGAAGTTTAAACTTTTACTTCGAAATTCGTTTGCAATTTAACCAGTATTGGTGAAACAAAATTTTTATGTGAAAAGAAAAATTATATTTTATACAAATATGTATGTTAGTAAAATAGTTTTGTTCATAGATAAAAAAAAAGTTTAAGAATATGTTAAGTAGTAAAAAATGTAATTGAAATGTAAAAAAATTTAGCCGCTCGCTATTAATTTACGAGTTATGGATCTCTATTGTTTTTATATATTTTTCTGAATATCTTTTTTAATACATGTGCGATTTAAATTATATTAATACTGTTTCAAAGTTCAAATACCTCTTGAATGATATATAATATGACCATATTCATTAAAGCCTTGAGAGGATTTTTGCAATTTGCATTTTTTATTGATATACCTGAATTTTCTAAAAAAAGTTTATTTGACGAATAAATATAGATGAAAGTCGCTGAGTCCGGCTAAACGGAAAAAAATGATTAACGTTAAAAAGAAAGTATTTTTATTTTAACTGGGCCGGTAATCTTAATTAGTTCCTATTTTTCAAATTTTGTATAATATAAAACAATTCTGGAAGTTTATTTAATAAATAAAGAGTTTCAAAACTTAATATTATTTTTTTAATATGAACATAAATAGCCAAAAAGATATGCATTTTGATTTTTCCGATTTTTTTACGATTTCAAAAATGTTATGCCGATTTGGACGATATTTTGGTAGAACTTTAAAGATTTTATACTATAATTATCTGGCAACAGTGATACTGGCGTGTGCTGGATGTAAAAGTAAAGGGATCTCTTCAAAAAACACTTATAATTTTTGCTATACAAGACTTTTAAAACCTTTTTCTCTTCGGAATATTATAGTCAGCAATACTATTGACGTATATATGAATTTTCTAGTTATATGACAACTTACAACTCAAAATATTATATTTCAAAAATGAACTACATATCCGCGTATGATGGACATAAATGTAAGGGGTACCCTTCAAAAAACACTTGTTACTTTGGCTGTAAACATTTCTTTACATGTTTTTTTTTTCCAAATATTATAGTAAACAATATAATTGGCGAATATCTGAACTTTTCAGTTAATACGATAATATTGCAGCTCAAAATATTATTTTTCAAAAATTAAAAATATAACCGGGTATGCGGTTGTAAACATAATATTTTTCTTAAAGATTGACGTCTTAAATCTTTAAGAAAAATATTTTTTAAATGCTAATCGAGTCAACTCATAATTAATGATTCTGATTTCGATTCTGATGTTGAGGTTATGAATTACAAACCCTTATAAAATGTTAACATTCATTTGTTGTATTGTTTTCTTAAATAACAATTAAATTTTTTGTCAGATGACTTTTCAATATTTGTTTTTTACATTATCATTTATTTATATGTTTAGAGTTTTTGTTAATAGAAGTTCAAAGGTAAATAAATAAATAGATCTTCAAATTTTGATAGGCGCTTGACATTTTGTTACACAATTGTTACTTTCATTTAAACTATTATTTAAATAAAACAAATGATGTTTATTTAAACATTATGTAAATAAATATCACAAATGCCCACACACACACACATACACACACTCATATTACTCTTTAATGAGTAACTGTCAAAAGAATCTATGTTACCTTAAATGATCTACAGCCTCCCATTCAAAATTCATTGGTTTTCTTTAAAGCAAATTTTATTGTCTTATTACAACAAAATTTCTTCATTAAAGTCTTTCCTTGAATAGAGAGTTTGGTTATTAACAATTGTGTCTTGTTTTTTTTTATATCTGTGTTTTGTTCATTTTGCTGTAATTGGCTGGAAATTGTGGTAGTAGTTTTACAATTTGTACACAGCAGTTGGACATGATCTCTTACTTTGATAAGTGTTAGTACTCGTATTTATAGAAATATAATGTCTCCATGTCTGTTGTCTATTGTTGTTTTTCTTTAGAAAGGTTAATAATTTTGTCTAGATTAGTGGTAACAGTTTTCAACTGTTTAGGTGTGATAATAATACGAATATGGGTATTTCATAGAAAACAAAGAAGGAATTATTAGATTTTTAAGATAATGTTAAGAAGTGTCAAGAGTTTTAAAGAAAATTAGCAATGAGCTCTACTAGTCTAATGTTTGTTCCTTAAAGTGGACCACATATAAATGAAAATTTTATTTATTATTTTTGTTAAAATTTTAATCGGATTTAGTTTTCATAATCTCAATAATAAAATCTGATCTCGATTATTGAAAATGAATGCTTAAAGTCATGGCTAGCTGTTCACTAGTTTGTTATATTAAAAACCTATTCTCCTCAAATATAATATTTCACATTTTTATTCCTTTGAAAATTTTCACTCCTAATGCGATCAAATGCAGAATATTGAAAAACGTTCTACATATTGTTTCATTCGTTATTGCATGGGTGCTAGTTAAGCCTTTAGTCTTCTGAGTGTTGGGCTATTTAGTTAAGAGATCTCCCATGTTTTCTCATGGTGTGGGTTTCCCCACATGATGCCAGTCTTTCTTTTGGTTATGCAGTTTTGTCACTTTCTGAAGTGTTCATTATTTGCCCATTCATTTAGTTTATTATTAAACTTTTGGCAAGGTTTCGCCTTTGTTAGGGTGTTGGTATTCAGCTCATCTTCGATAGGATATTAACTCTTTCGTCCTCGGCAATAGTATGGTGTCCAGGAACCCATATTATCTCGAAATATTCCAACCTAGGTAAGAGTTTGTTTCATTTTGATATTTTACTGTGAGGCAGAATCGATTTTTTGGATCTTTTTTGGATTTATAAAAGTGTACAATTTTAAGTCGAAATACTAGATTTTAAAGTGGCGTAGTTTTGGTTCTATAAAAGATTTTGGCTGCAGTCCTTTTGTATATAATTAAGAATTAAGTCAGCTAGACAAGGTAGTTTATTTGAAAAAATGCTATGGACTGCATTTTCTGATTTTTTGAATTAAAGTAAAATTTTTGTAAAAAATTGTTTTTTGGAGAAACTATAAATATTTTATCTGTAATAAAATCTTTGTTTGTTAAGATATAATAATGCATTTTTCGATGATCTTTGATCTTATAATTTGAAATAGTAAAGTGTAGAAAAACTTAAGCTTTTTGTAAAAGGAATGCCACAATTCCCAAAAAAACTGACGAAAATGCAAAAAAGGATATTTTTTTGAATTTTGCCTATAAAGTCCAAATTTGTTGCGGTCTAGAAAAAGCCATTACCAACTCTTTGGAACATATTGGAGTCTTCGAAACTGCATTTGATTTGCAGAACAAGAATTTGTTATATATGCTAATATCAAAATTTTTATATAAAATAGGTTCAATTCGGGAGGGTTTGTACATAGTGCTATTGGGTGTTTGGGCTTACTTTTACTCCAAAATCATTTCTGTGAAGATACCTTTAAGGGAACTGTAAAATTATTATATGTTCTTAAATAAAATTTTGTTTTAGAGGAAAAGGATTGCAAACACTTTTTTGGTAAAAAAATCTTAATTTTTACAACTTTAAATCTAAAAATTGTTTTTCTTTTTGAACCCACAAGAGATATTGACTTAAAGTTTTTATTAATTCGATTGATAATTTCCAAATAGGTAACAATTTTACGAAATCGGACAAATATATTGTGATAGTTGAAATTTCAAATGTAAATAACTTGAAAACTATAAGAGATAAATAGTACATAAAAGCCTTCCCGAAAGCATTAAAAAGATGTAAAAGTATTTGAAATCGGATTAGAAATAAAAATTTGGCAAGCGGTTTAAAGTTTTCTATGTCGGAGGTAACTTATTTTGAGCTCCAATAGCTCCGCTCCTGAGAGGTCTGTATGGTCTTTTTCTACACTAAAAATTGTGCACTCTTTTGCAACGGCTATGAGAAATTTTATGTAGATCCAACCAGCCGATTTGAAATTACAGATTTATATCCAAAAAATTTCGTTTCTGCCCCACTGTGCATTGATTCATTTTATTTAAATCCTAAAAATACTCAATGCAGAATTGTGGTATTTTGAAACTTGTATAATAATAAAAAAAAAAAAGAAAAAAGTTAGGAAACATCCATTTAGTATTAAATGTTTATACAACATTCAACATTCGACAACAAATTACTATTTATGTAAATTCAATACATCAAATACTCTACAACAACTTAACAATATAATTGTGAGTATGATTGGATTCCATGGTCATGGAAAAGTACAACTAACACTCAATAATTACAACAAACTATCACATACTTTTTACTCTATCTTATGTTCATATAAATTTAAGAGAAAATCCTTAGAAAACCACAAAAGCTTTTGGCAATTATGCACATTTAACCACATTTGGGAAAATTCTACTAAATATATGCAGATCAATTTTAAAGGATTCTTCCTTTCTGTGTAAATAGATAGAAATGAAATTATTGCGTAAATAAACAAAATCGACAAACTTAATTGAATAAATGATAGAATAAATTAAAATAGAATTAAAAAATAAAACACAAAAAAAAAAAAAAAAAAAAAACGAAACAATAATAAAGATTTGTTTTTCGAATTCTTTTTATAACCACAAAAATTAAAAGATGCAATAAAATAGATTTCAGTTTGGTTTTGTGTTAAATTTGGTATTTTCTTTTTCTAAGAGTAAAAAGTACAAAGTAATTTTGACATTTTTATTGTTGGTATTGTTGGTATTATTGGCACGTAGTAAACCAATGTGACGTGTTGTAATTGTTATGATAGTTTCCTTGTAAAACGGAAGTATTTTCTTGCACCTCATAAATGCTGTTACCATTATCATTTCCTAATAAATTGGTCTGCTTAACTATAGATTTCTTTATAATAAATTTTTTAATCTACGAGTATTATAAACAATAATCATTTAACAAGACCAGAACCAGTGATAACTCAATTGTCTCATTGCACCTACATGCATATAATAAGACAGAGTTTAAAATTGATCTCTTCTTTTGATTATTATCAAGACAGACATGCAATGACAAGCTCCTTTTAGTTACTTAATAACTAACATTTTACTGTGTATCTTATCGCAACGAGGACATCGCATGCACGTTTCACCCCTAAATCTTTTGGCCATAAAACTACAGGATTTTGTTGTCGATGTTTGTTCTTCGTGTTATGTGTGTATTGGAATACTGTTAGTTTCCTGTGAATTGCTTAAGGAAAGAAATGAAGAAAAAAAGATTGCACGTGTGAATTTTATGGTTTGTTATTATTATTATACACCTAAACATAAATATATTGTGAATACAATAGAAGATAAAAGGATACTTGCACTGACTAAGTGACTAAGTTACTAAGTGACTTTGCTGCATTTGCTTTATAAAAGAATAGAAGATTTAGTTTGTTTATTTGTTTATTTTTGAACCGGTAATAGTTGTCCTTCTTTTCCTGCTGATCGTTTATTGTTTTCTTAAGAAACCAACAGTTTGTTAGATAGTGAAAGTGTTTTTGTTACCTTTTTTTTTGGTTTGGATAGTTACAAGTAATATTAATTGTCTTATTGATTCTTACGCCTGGCGCCATAATTTCCCCTATAGACAATACCTGCGAAAAATCATGATTTATGTTGTTGTTTCAAAATATTGATTTTTTTCTTAAAAATTATTTTTATTTTTTATTTTTTATTTTTTTAAATAAATAAATATGTACTTAGGTATGTGTTATTCCAAATAATTACCTTTTTATTTAAAAGTAGAACATGATAAAGTGTGCGTTCTAATAAAACGTAACACAAAATTTTCGTAATAACTCTTACTCACGTTAATTTAAAATATATTTCTTGATTACAATATCTTCTAGAGAATGTCAGATTTAACAACAAATCGAATTATTGAAATCCGGTCGTTTGTCCGCATGCAGATGGCAATAAAAGAAATGTAGAAAAGTTATATTTTTTTGAATTTACTAAAAAATGTTTATTGAATAAATTTTGACAAAAGTATTACATTTCAGGGTTCAATAAGGACCTAAAGAATGAGATGAAATTTCGCACAGAAAAAGAAAAAATTCACAAGAATGAATTCCAAGCCCAAAAAGTAGAGAAGCTCCTAAGAGCAATGAAAAACACATTCGGCCGCGTAATGACGCGTTGTATTTATTTCTTCAAAATCAAATATTAGCCATGTTAAAGCTTTGCCTAAACTTTAGTCAATCAAATCTAAACAAGTTTTAAATAACAAAAGTATTTTCAATAGTTTGTATTAGTCTTTTTTCATGTTCCCAGGTACAAATTTTGTATACCGAATAATCGAGGAAATGGTCCTGAACTGAAATGAAAATGGTATCGAACAAAAAACAATAAAAATTAAAAAAAAAACAATTTATTGTATGACAAAATACTACAAGATATGTGATTGTTTTGCATCTTTAGTCTGGATAAACTCGAATAATCATAACAAAAAATGTCATAAATAGATATCGATGACACTCGTGATATGCAACAGTGTTTATAACATTTTCTGGCCAGATTTAGAAATTTATCGTTACAGTATTGAGAATGTTATTCTAGTTCCACAAAATTTTAGATATTTAAAGTACCCCGAATTTTGGCAATTTTAAAGGAAATGGATTCAAGTTAAAAGCGAATTTAAGAAGATCCCAGCAGTGCCCAATTGCGATTATTAATTTTAAATTTTTATAGAGATACCGTGAAAAAAATATTTTTTTTTTAAATTAATTTTTATGTAAAATGTTATATCAGAAAAATCTACAAGTAATTGATTTAGTTTTAATCCTACATAATTACGCTCATGTTTTATTTAAAAAGAAAAAAACATGGTATGTTTTATTTGAACGCACACCTTATATTTTACTTTATTTATTTCTTTCTTTTTTATTTGAATTATTTCAATAAAAGTTCATTTCAACACTTGAAAACTTTTACATTCATATATTCATCAACTACAAAAAAATCGTCTGATTAAAAACAATTTTAAGCAATAAATAAAAAAAAAACTAAAACTAAAACTAAATACCATAAAATATGGACAGTTAGGCCGATTGGACGGACAGACGTATCAAAAAAAAAAAAAAAATAAATAAATAAAAACAAAAGAAAAGAAATGTATGTAAACAGAGAAAACAACTCAACCCAACGACAACAATTGACGCATCAGAATTGCAAATTTATTTTTCATTTTGTTGTTTTTGTATTTGACATTTGTTCATAATGGACGCGGATCGACATAGACTGTCACTCGTTTTGTACTCTAATTACCCAATAAACAATTTGACGTCATATTGTTCGTTATGCAATTCTTAGCAAAAATATTCTAGGTTTTCAACTTAAAATTAAAAAGCTTATAAAAATATGAGTATTTTGAAAGGAATTTCGTTTAAGTTTTTTTCATATACGAAGGAAAGGATGTATGTTTCGAAAACTTCGAACCAGTACGAGCTAAAAAAAAACAAGTTAGAGTATTATATTCGGTTGTGCCCGTCTTGAGATATTATATGAAAATGTTATATATTTTCAATTCAATGAAAAAACAACATTACCAAATGAAGACAACATCCAATAAATCAAATGATATTATATTATATTTTTTTTTAATGGGACACTCCCTCTAATAATATAATTCGAATATCCTTAGTATTTTATAAATATTAATCGCCTGGAAGATTGATAAGCTTAATATTTTTTATAACATTTTTATATTTTTTACAGTACAATATAGCGATCAGTTAATAAACTATTCAATAGTTCTTCAGATTTATAATTATGAAAATTTTCAATTGAACAATTTTGTTTGCTGGGATATTATGTGTTTACACATATTTATATAGAGCATATATTTATGTACATTAAAAAAATGTATGTATGTATGTATGTATGTATGTATGTATATATGTATGTATGTACTTCCATATATAATCTATATACATAGCTATATGTATCGTATGGTTGTGATATGTATTTAAATACCCAGATATTTTATGTAGAAAATTATGCAAGAAAAATAAAAAAATAAGAAATAAAAAAAATATTTTGATGAACTCAGTGATAGACCTTTGTTTTGATACATTTTTATTTATTTGTTTGTTTTGTAATTTCTATAAATACATACTATTCGTACATTTTTTCATATAACCACCGAAAGTTCAGACCAAAGTACTTACTACTAGATTTAACCAAAAACCATTTATTTATTAGTGACCATGGAATTTGTTTCTATAAAAACTTTACAAATTTATCTAAAACTACATTCCTTGAAAATTAATTCACTCAGTTCCCTGAATCTCACTTAATTTTATTAAGGTGGGAAATAATTTTAATTGTTAACAAAAACTTTAAATGGGCTATCGATTACAAAACAAACAACTATGTAGCATCTTTTTGCTATTTAAGCAAAATCAGCTAGATTTAGAATTTGTTTTCATACCATTTTCAGTTATGATCATGAGAAAGTTACAACATTTTCATTAAAGCTTAAGAACTGTCTTTACTTTTTTTGCTATTGTCACCGTTGTCGTTTTGGTTGAGTGACTGTTTGGTTGGCTGGCTGGTTGGCTGCTGTAGCTGTAGCTGTTCTTGTCATGGCGTTTTAAAAAATTTCGTAAACAACACTTGTGCCAACTTGTCATTGCAACACTTACATGAAACAAGTCATAATTCCATAAAAAGGTCTCCAACTATAAAATGACAACGCCAAAGACAAACCAAACAAATCTCCAGCTAGAGCTGAGCTCTAACAAAAAGTACAGACAGACGACGGTCCAAGTAAATGTATTGCAGTTAGAGACTAAAAATGGCGTTTTTGTTGTTATTTTATATTTAAAGTGGAAGTGGCCATAATGGCCACAAAAAGCAGAAAAACGCTTTAAAAAAAGATTAGAAAAAGCTATAATGCAACAAAGAGATAACCAGCCAGCTAGACAGACAAACAGACACATAAATTGTTTGAAATGTGATCTTTTGCAAATGCCTGCCATAGCTGCCATAAATGAAGAAAAACAATTAGAATTCTCTATGGGGTTTTAAAAGTTTTTCTTATTGTATTTCTCTTTTAAGCTCTCATGCTTCAGTTTATTTAAAAGTTGTTGTAAAAAATGGACTTTAGTCTTTTTTTTTTTATAAATTTTTAATAAAAGCTTGTTCTTTAAAAAGAAAATAAAAAACGACATTATTTTGTTGTGGGAAAAACTGGGAGTTGTTTGAATTTCCAGAGAAAATAAAATAAATCGGAAATTAAACACAAATCATTTATTTTTATAGACAAAAAATTTAATGATAAATGATTTGATATTTATGGATTTGTTTTATTTCTTTTTTTTTTCTTTCGTTAAAGTCCATTTTTGACATCTTTATGCCAATGGATAATTTGACTGTTGTCAGGCGTATTGAATGACCTTACACCGGATGTTTAGAACATTTACTTTTTTTCCTACTTTTTTTTTTGTGTAACTTGCACCAATGCGTGGTAAGTGTGTCTCATTGTGCTAAAAAGGAAGTTTTAGTTTTTTTTCGTTTTTTATTATTTTCGCTGGTTAAAATGTTAAAGGAAAATGTTACTTAGTTTTAATAAATATAAGTCAAATTCAAACGGCTTTAGGTTGAAAAAAACTCCAACCACCACCCTCTCTCTCTCTCTCTCTCTCTCTGGCTCTTTGGTTTGTTGTTTGTTTTGCGGCGGATAGATTAAGATGTCATTTGATGTTCTGCTTGTGTGACCATAGTTGGTCATAATTCATTATCAACTACTGGGTATATGGAGGAAAACATTAGATCACAATACAGGGGCTGTTTTTTTTTTTTGGCTTCTGTTTCCCTTTAAACATTTTTGTTGTTTTTGGCAAATATCAATGTTTAAGGTTGTCAACAAATTTATGTCTTTAGTTTTCTAATTGTTTTATAAAGTTTGAAGTATATATTTTGCAAAATTATTTTAAGGGGAAGAAAAAGTTCTCTACAATTATATTTTATTTAAGTGTTTGTCTATTTTTTATTATTTTGTAGCCCTACCTAACAAATACGTAAATAAGATTAAATTTTAGTTTAAGTTATACTTTTCTCTAATAAGTTATTATATACTTTTCTTTGACATTAGTTCGACATCCTTTTAAGAATTGTGATGATCACACCTATTTTTATTTTACTCAAATTAATTTTGATCATTATTGTTCCCATACATTTAATATTCTCAATTTGTTAATGAAATTACAAAATTTTCTTTAATCATTAACACGTACTGTAATCAATTAAATTATAAGTAGTTATATGTATTTATACACCCTACTAATGGAAATTAATATTTATGGAATATTATTATACTAAGTCATAGCTAGGGGGTGAATTTTCATGCAAATGCTGAAACATTCAAAAATGTCCTTACGTAGTTATCTATTCGAATCACAAATTTTGCTGACAAATGGCATCGATTTGTTAGTACATATTTTTGCATATTTAACGGAAAGTGCATATTTTGTTTTATTTTTCTTAATGATGCATATTTTAAAATGCTTCTATATTATTTAAATTCGTTGCCAAATAGTTATTCTATATATATATATATATATATATATATATATATATATATATATATTAAAATATGCATTATTAAGAAAAATAAAACAAAATATGCAATTTCCATGAAATATTCAAAAACATGCACTAACAAATAGATGCCAAAATTCGTGATTAAGAAGTATGAAACAAACTTTGCAATATATATATATATTTATATATTTTAAAATATACATTATTAAGAAAAATAAAACAAAATATGCAATTTCCGTTAAATATGCAAAAATATGTATAACAAATCGATGCCATTTGTCAGCAAACCCTACTAATGGAAATTAATATTTATTTAATATTATTATACTAAGTCATAGCTAGCAGCGAATTTAAATAATCTAGAAACATTTTAAAATATGCATTATTAAGAAAAATAAAACAAAATATGCAATTTCCATGAAATATGCAAAAATATGCACTAACAAATAAATGCCAAAATGCGTGATTAAGAAATATGAAACAAACTTTGCAATTTCCGTTAAATATGCAAAAATATCCACTAACAAATCGATGCCATTTGTCAGCAAAATTCATGATTCGAATAGAAAACTACGTAAGGACGTATTTGAATGTTTTGGAAAAATAAGATCACCAAAAATTCCCTTATAATATCCCAATTAACAAATTTGTTATTTCAGGTATATTGCCAAAAGTTTTTAAAAAATCAAAAATTTGTACACCTATGTTTTATAAATTTCAAAAAGCGGCGAATATATTTTAATAAAATTAAAAAAAGATACAACTCAAAACCTTTATTAGAACCAAGAATATCACTTTTTGTTAAAGTATTATACTATTGTGGATGTTAAAAAAAAAACACTGTGCTCGAAAATGAGACTTATTTTTTTTTAACAAGATGAGCGCCCATTGGATAAAAATAAATCGACGATGCTGAATTTAATAGTGTTAACCGTTTTTAAAACTTAGCACTCATGTTTGAGATATTACATTTTTAAAGGACAAAAGAGGGGTTAGGAAAATTAAGTTTGTTTTCTTAAGTGTAATAATTTAGTTGTTAAATTTAAACGAAATAAACAACTAGGATTATATTGAAGTATAGAATAATGATTTTTTATTAGCAAATATATTTTAAAGACTAAATTACAAAACTTTAAACTAAAAAAAAAATACAGTTCCTTAGGTAAGTTAACCAGTGTTACCAATGAGCAAATTTTTAAACAATAATAGAAATACGTTAATAAACGAGGTGCATTTGATTTATTTTATGACTGGAGTATTTATTCAATCGACTTAATATTTGATTTATATAAATAATATCACTTTTATTTATATTTTTATATTATTTGTGCTACTTTCGTAATAAAGTTTATAGCCAAATATCGCGAATACGAGCGCTAACTTTGAAAAAGGGCTTGCCCAGTTTGTTAAAATTTGTGACTAGCACAGTGAAATTAATTGAATTAGTAAAGCATTATTTTTCTTAGAGCTATTTCTAAATAGAAAAAAAATAAAAAATACTGTGCGAATAGTGGAGGGTATTTAAGATTCGGCATAGCCGAAGATAACATTCTCAGTTGTTGTATGATTATAATGCTACAAGACGCGATAAAAAAATTACACATAAGACTCTTCGCCAGCGCACCAACGATATATATTTGAAAGTCCAATTTGCCTCTACCTCCTAAAACATATTATTATGAATAATATTTTGATGATTTCAAAAAAGCTGTGGTTCAGTTGAATGATAACGACTCCAAAACAATATAAAATGTTGAACAAGTATTATAATCAAAAGATATTAAAATTAACTTCCCATTTCTTTGTTCTAACTATGAAATTCTTAGTGAAACTATTACTAAATTAAAGGATTTCGATTCTTTAAGCACTCAGATCAGTTTAAAATATCAATATAATCAATTATTCTATGTTCAAATGATATCTGGCATTTAGAAGTACTAAAAATATTGAAATATGTTCCTATTGCATTTATTGACGTAGAATGGCGATTTTCTAAGCATAACATATTTTTACGCCAAAATAGATAATGGTTTACATTTAACAACTTTTTTATATAAATAAAAAACTATCTTACTAAATTTGTGTAAAACACATTGCCACGAATATAAGTTTTAAAAAATTAGTTTTAAAAGTACACAAATTTAAAAAAAGTAGCATTAGTCTATTTTTTTTTTTATTAGCATTATACATATAAAATGTATTATATTGCATAGCTTTACATGGATTCATATTTATTTTTTTCTTTTTAGTTTAATAAATATTAAAAATAAAATAAGTGCATGTTTTTTTTTAATTTTTAGCGTATATATTGAATTTCTAAATTTAGTTTTAATATTTTGAAAAAATAAATGCAAAAAATCTGCCCCCTAATTATAGCTTTATTGAAATCTAACGACTATGGTACAATATGAAGGCATTAAAATTATATCTAAAATTGCAAAATCTTAAGAGAATCAATTCTAAATTAACAAAGTTGACAAGACTCCAAGAATTTCTAAGCAAGGATAACAAGAGCAATTATCAATTCCAATTTGTCTATGGTCCTGCGAGCTGGGTTCTACTGAACAAAAGATCCCTTCAATGCTATTTAAGTTTATTATTGCACAGAACATAAGGGGAACCATGCGCCATATTTTTAAGTGCTCTCTTTTCATATCCTTAAAAATTTTGATATGTTGGCTTTAATTTGAGTCCTTTTATTTCTGACTATCTCCCTTTTTTGTTATTATTTTTGTTTTTAATTTTTGAAGTAATGAAGTAATTGCCCCATAAATTGGGTGGGGCAAAGTTGTTTGTCCATATGTATATGGTATTTTTTTTTAATTCCTTTAATATAATTCATTGAAGTTTATGTAAATTAAATAAAAATTCAATGGAAACATAAAAATCCGAATTCGGTTCATGGCGAAAATCATTAATTTTATTTTGTCAATTCTGTGAACATTACAGGGGGAAGAGTTGGGTCCGATCTGCTAGGAGTCTGGAGAATGATTCCCAGGGGGATTTTTATGCACCAATGATATTTTTTAACAGTTCAAATTACTTTATTAAAATTACTGTTATCAATTCTTTTACATTACTTTCAAATTCTTAACAGTGAAGGGTATATTTATGAATCCCAAAATGTAATAATGTTATCACCAGGGAAACCAAAAGTGTGCTCTAAAAAAGTGTTTTATGCGCATAAAAAATGCTCTTAATTCGAAAAAAATACCCTTAAAATTAAAAAAATATGCTCTTGAAATACAATTTTTTATCTAAAAGTTAAACTGTCTACTATTTATGGTAAAACAACTTAATTTTTATTAGCAATTGCTAACAAATATGCCCTTTTTGTATTTAAAAATATTCAAAAGTAGTACACTGTATCAGAAAATTATAAAATTTCTATCAATTTCTAATCAATTTATAAGATGAAATCTATCATGGAATCGGATTTGAGCAACGTAAAAATAAAATTTCACTAATGCCAAATTATATAAAAAAATTCTATTAGATGTAAAAAATGCAAAATTGTGCACTTTAGTGTAATATATGCAAAAGTATATTCTTAAGTATAAAATATGCCATTTAAATTGCAAAAATATGTAAAATATGCAAATATGACTTTGCATAGTTTTGGTTGCCCAAGTTATAAATATTCATATTTATTTTTTTCTCTTCAATTTAATATATATATATATATATATATTAGATTTTTATGTTGAAATAATCCTCAAAAAATTTTCGATTTTTAG
Source organism: Protocalliphora azurea (assembly GCA_932274085.1). Classification (NCBI taxonomy): domain Eukaryota; kingdom Metazoa; phylum Arthropoda; class Insecta; order Diptera; family Calliphoridae; genus Protocalliphora; species Protocalliphora azurea. The sequence goes on from OW026522.1 coordinate 152,354,164, forward strand.
CTTGTTATGAAAAAAAGTTTAAAAATGTTAAAGTTTAAACTTTTGTGAACATTTTCTTTAAAACTATTTTAATAATACTATAATAATTACTATAATAAAATAATATCTACCCATTTGTTGTGTTAGTTTCTAATTAAACAATTAACTCAATCATAGTTTTTTAAAGAACAGAAAAAATTTATTCCAGTATACTGGTATTTAATTATAGCATGTTTTGACACCGCCAAACAGAGACAACAAACGCAATTATTTATGACCTTTTGTTGATGGTCCTTCGAATCGGATAATGGTTGAAACGCTTTGTTTTCTACATATCCTTTTAATAGTGTTTACAACACAGAAAATACATATTCCATTTTACAGATGTCTATAAACCACAAACTCATACTTATGGTCCTTCGGACCATATGATGATTAATGTCAATGTAAGCGAATCTATAACCTGAAATGATTCTTTAATCTGCACAAACGCATTGGACTCTTCAAGATCGCAAGGCAGATATAAATTTTAAATTTCAACGAAACCCAACTAGAAATTATACCATGAATGCTAGTGAAGTGTATTGCAGCATAGAAAAAACGTATTTCATTCTGTTGGTATCTCTGGTCCTTAGAACCGGAAACTAATTAAAGACGTAATAACGCCATCTACAATTTTAATTAGTAAACTCGATGTTTAATTATATTTTTTACAGAAAACAAATAATCGCATGTTTAAATTGTACAATCTCTGAAAAACTGCATCCATTTTGTAATTTCAAAATTATTAAAAAATAATACCCATATTACCTGTTGTAGAGTACATATATTTGTTTCTAATTAAACAATTAATTCTCAAGCTAATTTTTTTCAAAACAAAAATTGTTTATCAGGAAGTTGTCTGCTTATATTAATCCACATAACATGATCAGAATTAATAATTTTTATATCATTCTTTATATTCTATATTTTTTTTCCTTTTTTTTGTTTCTTTTTTCATAATATTACTTTGGTATTGGAAACGTTTTTCTTTCTAAGGTTTTGTTGGTTAATTGCTACTGCCAATAGTGACATTACTGGCTGCTACTGCTTAAAGTAGCCAATTTGCAAATTTGTCAAAATGCCTGAATTGTGAATGATGTTGTCATCCGTTTGTTAAACGTTCAAATAAACAAATTTAAAATTTATTAATCTACAAATAAACTCAAACGATACGATGATACGACGAACAAAAAAGTGCTATCATGAATGCAAATCTTAATGATTATTCACACCAAAACACACCATTTTTGTAGCAAAAAATATTTTTTTTTGTTTCGATTTTTATTTTTTTTATTTGTTGCTTTTCATGAAACACATATGCAGGCATTAGGAATTGAAAGAGGTATGAATTATAGAAATTATAAAACTACTATAACAATCAACTACTTTTAATAATAATAATGATTAGTGCTGCCAACTTAGCACTTTTGGGGCTAGATTTAGCCCGTTTTTAGTAGTACAAAAGGCGAAAAATATTGTTTAGCCCGAAATTAAAAAAAAGCGTGATTATGCACTTTTAACAATTTTCTTTTAGCCTTTTTTGCTCCTTTTACTTAAAAAAAAAAAAAAAAAAATGGAAAATTATTTTAATGGGGTAACGTTTTTTTTTAATTTTTACTTTTATTTGACAATTTTTGTACTAAGTTTTCTCTCTATATTTGTGAAAAGACTCAAATTTATCCAGAGATCTTAACAATTCATAAAAAAGCTTTGTTATTAAAAAACACACATTTAAATTGTTTGAGCGAAAAAGTATTGAAAAAATAGTCAACAATTTTGTATTGAGGTTCATAATAATAGAATCTCTATAACCTATTAATATTTTGAAATGTACGTTCCAAATTGTTGATTAATAGTTGCTTATATGCTTCTTTTTACTTTTCCAAAGAGATTTTAATTTTAATTTTAATCTATTTTTTCGCTTTTTCACAAACCTTGTCTTGATTGTACTTTTTAGCACTTTTTTTAATAGTTAGCATCACTGATAATGATGATGATACAAATGTATATTTAAAAAGAAAAGAAATTGTTATAACAAGATGTCTACATAAAAATAATTTTTTTTTTCTTTACACTACATTCATAGAAATTGTAATGGAAATACATGTAAATGTACATATTTATGATCCCTGCAAACATTTTCTATCGAAATTTAAACTAAAGCGTAACTTCATGCTGTTGGCAACAGTCAAATATGATATAATTTTCTTATTGAAAAAGAGTCATCGTTCGGGAAGAAACGTGCATCAGTTTTAATACTTTTTGACAATAATACTTTTTTTGACAATAATACTTTAATACTTTTGACACTTTTTAGTGCTTTCATGGGGTGTCGAAAAAGTATCATTTAGAAGTGTAAAATATGAATTCAAGAAAGTATCGAAAAATAATCACTTTTCTAAACTAAAAATCGATTAAATAGTAGCAAATTTAGTTTTGCAATTGGAATATTTCTACTATTTTTAATTATAATAGAACTTAATGCTTACTTTATATTTATTTTCACATTAATAGTTTTTATTAAAATTGTTATCATTGCTAAACTATATATGAAATATTTTATGGAATTTTATATAAAAAATATATTTTTTTATTCAACATTATTAACAATGTTATCACTTTATTTTTCTTTATTCTGGAATATAAAACGGTCGCTTTTTTAAATCATAAATCTCTCGCTTTTTAGATCATAAATCGATACTAATGTCCTGTGTTACTGTAAATTTATGTATTTTATACATTTAAACATCTAAGAGTGTCTAAAAAGTCACTTTTTAATAGGTGAATGAAAAAAACTTATTTCCAAATGTTGGCAGGGATAAAAGATATTTCATACTGAAGTGTTTGTTTTGGTGTTTGAAATTAAAATTTCTTATGTGTAACTCGACGAAATCAAGTCTAGAATACAAAATTCAAATCGATTTATTAACTCTAACCTTATTAGCCAGGCATTATTATTTTTTAAATAGCTTAATAAACAAATTGTATCAGTATTTTAAAAAAAAAAGGGAGAGAGGAAGACAAAATATAATACAATATAAACACTTACACGAGTATTAAATGTATTTTCCAAATGATTTTATTGTTTTTCGTTTATTTGTTTGTATAATTTCAATTTAACGACGGCAAGCCCCAAAACAAAAAATATTATTTACTATTGATTGTTAACGTACTCATTGGAATCGTTAGTACTTTTATTTTCGAATACACCTTGGAATTTGGTAACGAGTGGTAAATACGCCTATATTATTTTCTAAAATCCAAAACAAGTCCCTATTTCTTTTGCTTTGTCTCACTTTATTTCATTTACTTTACTAACATGTGTCTGCAAACAAAAGTATTAGAAAAAAAAAGAGTTTGAAATTTTAGAGAGACGTGCGCTACTAATGCATTTTTATGAATTTCTAATAACCATAAGATAACAAAAATACATTTCATACAATAAAAAATTCATAAATTCAAACACTATTTTAACTAACAACTAACTATTGTTTGTTATAAAGAAGTTTTTTTTCTTTTTTTAGATTTGTTTGGTTTTTACACAATTTACTGATTTAAAATAAAAAAAGAGAAAAACCTATAAACAGAAACCGTGACAAACAAATGTTGACATAAATTTTTGCTTATTTATCCTGCCACGATCAGTGGTACTTTATAAGTTGTATAGTGAGGTGCCTATACGTACACTCTTTGGGTTCAGACCACAATGTTTTCTACTTTATTTGATCTTGATAAACCGAACTACTCTGTCTTGTTACCATATTAGCACTAAAAACTTTTCATATGTGTACAATTTAATAATGGCCCCTGATCTTTGACCATAGTTTTGAGTGTGTGTGTGTGTGTGTTTTTTAAATTATTTAAAGTTTATATTAAACAAAATTCACTGATCACAAATTATGCACCGCAGGTATTTTTGCTTTTAAAGTCAGAAGGATTAACTATTTAATTTGATTTAGAATACTTAAACTTAGCTTTTAATTTTTCTTCCTAAGTTATAACTTAATTGCCCAATTCACAACTTCGTAATTGTGTTATTTGTTAAAATATTATGTGAAGAAATATAACATTAAAAAAAGTGAATAAGTGTGTTAAGTATTTACAAATGAATTAAAATATTATAAATGTAAAATTTTTTATTTTTTTGCTTTTTTGTAAATGAATAAGGTTTTTAAAGAAAAATATTGATGAAAATCCTATTTTTTGAAAATTCTGATATTTATATATGTTGCACCTTAAAGTATACGAATTGACTCAGAATCACTTTCTGAGAAGATTAAACGATGTCCCTTCGTCTGGCGGGTTGCTTTTATTTCCGTCTAGCTGGTAGTAAGTTCATATATAACTTATGCACAAAGTACAAGTCGTAATTTTAAAGATAATTTGATGAAATTTGGAACATATGACTATTTTGGTATAACGACACAGCCCCCATGCAAATGTTCTCCCGCAATAGGATTTTAATACTCACAAATGCCATATAAGTTTTATATGAGAGTAAATCAGAATATTTGGAGGAAAACTCTTTTCTAAATGCTGACCTCACAGATCTACACAAATTGTATATACGCAATAGTACTCTGCAGCAAATAGATACCAGAATTTTTACCTAATTGGAAATATTGATAGAATTGGACTTGTCTAACAATATGTTACATTTGCTGCAGGCCAATCTGTTTACTTGTCTGGTCAAAATAAGAGCTATTAACTTGAATAGCCACTCAGGTGTTTGTAAATGTACCGTTGCTGTCGCAAATATATTTGAATAATAATCGTTTGAGCTTTGAGTATGTTAAACATTTGACGGCGTTATTTTTGGATGGTAATCCCTGGAATTGCACATGCGAGGACAGGGACTTTGTGCTACCCAGCACAGGGACTTTGTGCTACCCAGCTCTTTGAGGGACAAGCTTTGGATTGAAGATCAACCTGAAGCCTTTGCCTGCAAACCACGTATCATTTTCCCCGTCAAAGGAGCTTCCGTTTATACCTCCAAAGAGAGTGCCACTCTAGTGTGTAGGGTACATGCTTCGGTCAGTACTCACATCTCTTGGTATTACGGCAGCAAGCCTATGTACAAGACAGGCGCTAGCCATTTGGCATCACCACCCCAACAATAACTGCAGCAAAGAATACACATAATACAAGATGATATGTCCAAAGAAAAAGAATTTGGTCGCAACTAATAAAGGCACTTACACTTGTATTGCCGAAAATGCCAGTGGTAAAGATAGCGTACAAATGACTTTACTCATACAAAAAGCGGGAGCTCATGATATGTTGCGGGGTAACTTGACAGGCCGTTATATCCCTAATGACTTTGGGTCTCCTAAGTGTATCGGTATTTTTAGCCATGGTTACCTGTTGTATATATATAAATGTTTCATAGCCTCCGCCTCCACTCATCAGCATAGTCATCATCATCTTGACTTAAGCGGCAATGATCCTCTAACCGCCCATGGCACTGTAGTGGCTAATCATAGTACAATCGCTATGGCTGTTAATACAGATGTTATGTTGGGTGTTGTCGATGATACATTGAAATATAAAAAACACCATCATCACTTGTTACAGGCTAACATAAATTGGGGTACAACCTTGATTAAGGACATGGATCACTGATCCATAATTGAGCATGGTTCCCATATAAGATCCGAAAATCACTTGAACTCGTACAAATACCACATAAATGATAGTATCAAGGTAATATTTGATACAAGTCTTATATTAGCGGAAATCATAGTACCAAGGAAGGATTCATAAGGATCAAGTCAAAATTGGCTATAGGTCTCATAAAAGGTCATTTCTGAAAATCTCAAAAATTATTTTGATGCTCAAACGCAAGGATGAAGGATATCATATTATCGGGCATGACCGACTATAAATTTTTTACTTGTTATTATTGAAAAATATTTTTATTTTTAATATTTGGTAAAAAATTCAATTTTTAGTAACAAATTTGAGTTTTGATGAAAAATTAAATCTCAAGTGAAGAATAAAATTTCTAGTGAAAAATCAAATTTCTAGTGAATAATTGGATTTTTAGACAACAATCGGTTTTTAGTGAAAATTTGAATTTTTGGTGAAAATTAAAATTTTTGTGAATAATCGAATTTTTATTGAAAAATCGATTTTTTAGTGAATAATCAGCAAGGAAGTTAATGCAAATGCATGTTTTTTGCCTTTACACCTAGGACAGAGTAAACTACTTCCTATTTTTAAAACTAAAGAAATGGCTCGGTGGAAAGAGATTCACCTCCAACGATGAAAATATTGACCAAACAGATGTTTATTCTAAGGACCTCGAAAAATCCTATTTTTTACGCAAAGTAAATGACGAAACTTGCTCAAAATTTGACAGTAGTCTATTAACAGGTGGTACTTGATGGGAATAGTGTTGCATTTCATATAACTACGAAGGAAGTTCGAAAAGTGACGGACTTATTAATCCGCCCTCGTACATACATACTACAATATACTTCATCAGCATTTAGTGTAGTTTAGAGATTGTAACGTCGACAATGGTAATATTACAGATGACAGATTACAGTCTTCATGCGGTTCAAAGGAGCACAAATGAATTGTTCTTGATGTTCCCGTTCGATGGGACAAAATCAAAGTTAGTAAACTATAACTAAACACCAGAAAATAGTTTTTTTTTGCTACAACATACTTCATAAGCATTCACGTTGTAGGGTGGAAGTGGGATCATTCGCATTAGAGGTACATCTGCTATTGCCAATAAAGAACTGCACACAAAAAAATGTGTGCATACAATTCAGCTAATAAAAGGGAAACTAATAGATCATTCATTTTAAAATGTTGTTTTTTAATACCTGTTAAATTCAAGTTTCAAACATTTAATATATTCTGTAATACTCTCCATAAGAGCTTTATTGTGTTTTCAGTTTCTTTTTTGTTGGAATGTGCGCTTTTATTTATTTTTATTTAGTTTTTTACTCAGCTTTAAGTGTTCTTTAAATATTTTTACTATGACCCAATACATTTTAAATAGACTGAGTTGTGGACAATTTAGTGGATTGGTCTCCTTTGATGTATTGCAGTTACATTTGTTTGATAACAACCAGTTACTTTCGTCTGTCTGTCTGTTGAAAGCAGGATAGGGCTCGGGGCGGACCAGATAGGGGAATGAAATTTGGCTCAAATATTTGTCTTATATAAGGTTTGTAAAAAAATTTATGGGCTAAATACTAGAAACATAGGGTGTCCGTTGTAACTCCGCCGATATATCTAAAACAACTTAACGTCCACCTTCCATATAAAATGAAATTTTAAATAGGGTGGCCCAAAAAGTTGCAGATAATTGGTATAACAAATTCGGCTAACATTCTCACTTATTTGTTATAATAATGAGAAGCGTGATTAGACCAAAAAAAAAAAATTAAAAAATTTTATTTCCTTAAAAAAAAAATTTATTTTAATCCAAAAAAAAAAAAACGATTTTTCACAAAAAAGGATTCTCTAGAGTTTTCATCACCTTAAAGAGGGGTACAAAGTACTTTTTTCTAGACAGTTCCTCATTCAAGTTAATTTTTTAATTAAAAGCTTATTATTGTATTTTTCCTAAAAAAAGTTTGTTTTTTTTTTTTCTAAGTTAATACACTGCCACTTGAATAAGGAATCACATTTTTTTAACTTTAATTAAGTATTTCTCCTAAACTAAAGTTCAGGAAAAAAAAAATAATTTTTTGCACAACCAAATTTCAAAGTGTTGGCTTTAGTTTCCTGAAGAAATAGAAAATATACATATTTTGTTATACTAAAGTTATGCATTTATTTAAAGACATGTATTTCTGTGGTACTCTTTCGTGTGTCACTTGAATAAGGAATTCTTTTAATATTAATCAGGAAGGCTATGATTTGAATTGATTTCAGTTGTATTTTCTTAAAGTTGTATTTTCCGATGAAAAAAAGTTTAATATTGATGGTCCCGTCGGGTATAATTATTAATTCCATGACCTAAATAAGGAGGAATTATTTTTGAGCCGCAGACACAGCCGAGAGGGCGGAATAATGGTATGGGGTGCCATTCGTATTATAGTACAATAGAATTGGTTTTTGTATCCAACAAAATGACTGCAACGACTTATAAAAACATTCTGGAGGAAGCATTTCCAAAATTTAATGATTTCTTTGGACCCATACCTTGGACGTACCAACACGACAAAGCTCCGATTCATACCGCCAGAGTAGTAAAACAATGGATTAATCAACAAGGTATTCAAATTTTGTATTGGCCCCCATATTCACCAGACCTGAATCCAATGGAAAATGTCTGGGGTTAGCTTGCAAGAAAAGTTTATGAAGGAGAAAAAAAATTTGAGACGATAGAATCCTTAAAGGATGCAATAATGGAAGTATGGAGTTCAATATCGCTAAATTACATAGAGTCATTATACAAGTCGATGCCAAATCGCATTTTTGAGGTTATTTCTAAAAATGGTGGTAGTACTCATCACTAATTGAATGCTAGAAGATAATAACTTTCATTTTTATAACCTAAAATTTAAAAATAAATTAAAGTTTGCTTAGTTTTAAAATATTCCTTATTCAAGTGACACACGAAAAAGTACCACAGAAATACATGTCTTTAAATAAATGCATAATTTTAGTATAACAAAATATGTATATTTTTTATTTCTTCAGGAAACTAAAGCCAACACTTTGAAATTTGGTTGTGCAAAAAATTATTTTTTTTCCTGAACTTTAGTTTAGGAGAAATACTTAATTAAAGTTAAAAAAATGTGATTCCTTATTCAAGTGGCAGGCAGTGTATTAAGTTGCTTTTCTTGATTAATGTAATATTTACAAAGTTTATTAAAACTATGTTTTCCACATAAAAAAAAAACAATTTTTTTTTAGAATTTTTCAAACTTTTTTCTAAGGGATTTTTAAGAATATAAAAATCAAATCACCAAAATGTATTATTTTGGTGATTTGATTTTATAATTATTATTACAAATTTTGGGTTCCCTATAACACAACCATGTGAATCATTTGGGTTAGATTAATACCCTCTATATGACTTAAATTTAACTTCAAACCTTTATTGTTTAAAAATTATTTTCTTCTCTTTTCTTTTCCGATCAAAACTTCATTAAATATGTAAACTTTATGCAATGGAGTTTATTCTTGCTCCATCTTGAATATCATTACGATGAAAATGATTTAAATCAAAAAATCTGTATGATGATCCGTTAAAACAGAAGCTGTATTGTTGTTTTTTTATACGAAAAAACTTTTCTCTGCCATTTGGCCATTGTCTGACAGTGAAGGAAGACGAATGAACGAGTGAGTAAGAAGGAAACCATTGTAATTGTGTATGTTAAACATTTAGATTATCGATATTGAAGGTTTGAAAATACGCACTACCAGCAACAGTAGAGGAAGAAAAATAAAAAATTTTTGTTGCCCTTTAAATAAGAATCAGTCACTCATACATACATTTATCAATTTTATACATATTGATGACATTGATCCATCTACGGTCAACAATGAAATAAAGGAGGAATTGATCAGTAGCAGTTTAAGTGGGAATACAGTTTTAAAGGTTTTCTTTTTTCTTTTTTTTTTTTTGATTGATTTTTGTTGTTAGTCTAAGCAAGATATCTTATCTTGAACGTATACTCAAGAGTAGAAAGACCCCCAATGATCAACCAGGTAGAATGTAGTTTTTTAAATCTTCAAATGTATTTTTTTTTTAATGTCAGCTATATATTTTTTCAACTATAAAAACACCGGAATTGCTAGCGAAATGAATTCTTTGGTTTTGTTGCAGTTTTTGTTTTAAATCTTCAAGATAAAAGTAACAATTCTTTTTACTATTATCACTTGAAAGTTCATATTATACAAGGGAACAACATTTACCCCATATTTAGCAACATAAAAATTTAACAATGTATTTTGACGATTTGAAAAGGAAAAAATCAAAATCTACATTATTTACGTCAATATGTCATTTAACCTTTAATTGTGGTTTATAAATATAAACTCGTTCATTTTGGGTTTTTTTTGATAGATTTTTAAATGTAACAAATTTATTACATACTTAGATGAAAATAATCATTTATATGACAACTTTTTAATTTTATTGGATCGTACTGAAATATATAATTTTTTTTTTTTTATAGAAAACTATTGATTCATCCGAAAGATAAACAACTATAAAAAAAATCATTAAAGTAATGTTTTTTTAGAATTATTTTTTTAAACGGAAATTGTTTAACATTTTTAAAGGATCAATATACCAAACATCTGGTTAACAAGACATCCAACAAAAAATCCATCAAAGGGTTAAAAGTCATTGAGTACATTTTAAAAAGAAAAAATAAAAGAAAAAAAGAAAAGAAATCATCTAAAAAATATCTTTGACATTGTTTTCAGTTATATCTATGTATGTATTGTAAAGGTATAAATAAGTTTTTGTTTATTTAAATCTTTTTTATAAAAGTATTTTTGCCTTTTTTTTCGTAATTTATGACAATTTATGCAGCGTTAATGTTCTGTTTTTCCTTTTTGAATACTTACAAAACCATACCAGACACATATATATAGAAGAAAGACATTCGGACGGACAGACAGACAAAGACTCAGAAATACTATTGATGATTGTGAGTAGCAGTAGGCACTAATCATTGTTGTTATTGTTTTCAATGTTGACGTTGTTCTTATTATTATTTTTTTTTCTTTATTTTTCTGATTTCAAACAGCGATTCGGCTTGTGTCAAGAGTAGTTTTTTTTTTTTTTATTTGACTATTAAATATTTTATACGTAACCAACCAACCAACCAACCAGGCAGTGTCTTATATAAAATTCACTGGGGAAAAGCATTAAAAATTGATGTTAATCGATTTGGATGGAGTTAAGTTGATATCAACAAATCAAGAAAAAAAGAAAAAAAAAAAAAAAGAAAATTATAAATAAAATAAGACAAAATATACCAGAATAGAATATATTTTATGTGTTATTGTTTTTTTTTTTTTTTTTTGTTTTTTTAGGTGACCGTCTATTTTTGTTTCAATATACGTTTTTATTTACGGAAAATCTTATATGTTTTTACTTTTTTTTACATATTTTTTGTATTTATTACGAAAATGTTAGATTGTCAGCTAGAAGTTAAATAGAAGTAAGGTATTTTCAAAGTTTCAGACAAATTGGAACAATTTTGCATATTTTTTTAATTTATAAGAAATATTTTTTATTGTGATTTGCGTGTGTTTTGTATGAAGTATTTGATTACACAGGTCAACACTGATTCTGCGGCGCAGGATTTCTCAGTCAATTCGGATATATGTTTTTATCAAGTACTAAGCCTATAAACCACTTTTTTTTAATTGTTTCTGGTTCTTGCGTTAAATAGCTATTTGTAAAATTAACAAAGTTGCTCCATATATTTTATAAGCATATCGACTTTCTTTACTGAATGACTTATCCAATTTGGTTCAGTAAAGTATCAAAAAATTCCAACTGAAATTATAGTCAAGTTATACTCACATTATTTTTAACATGCTCAACAGTTGTGGAGATATTGCGACTATTTTATGAAAAAAAGTTAAATTTCAATTTTTTTTTTAATCATAAAAATCCAAAAATGGCAAAAATACAAATTTAAATTCTTTTATCATAAAGATAAATATGTTGCAAATAAAACAAGACATATTTCATTGAAATCAATGAATAATTTTTGATTTTATTCACAAATTAGTGAAGATATTTCATTTACACTGAAAAAAATTTGTTCATAAATATAAAAATTTACTTTCATCTATTTCAGTACGTAATATTTAAGAATAATTTCTTAAATATTTAAACTTATTTTATATTTTGTAATAAGATCAAGAAAAATTTTTATTTACATATATTTCCAATTTTTAAAAAAAAATTTTTGAATTTTTAATTTTGAATGATTTCAGGTAAATATTGGGAACAAAATAATTTGTTTAGCGATTCTTATTAAAATGATGTATGGATGTATGTATGTATGTATGTATATGTATGTATGTATGTATGTATGTATGTATGTATGTATGTATGTATGTATGTATATATGTCTGTATGTATGTGCTACAGAATGGAAATTTTTCTAACAATATTTTTAACAGATTTTTCTCACAAAATTACCATTTGTTAATATTTTCATTTTTAATTATTTTTATTTAGCATTTGCAATGAAATCTAATAAAATTAAATCAAAATTTTAGCAAAAGTGTTTGTAAAATTGCTAAAATTATCATTATGAACAATTGAATAATATTTATGAAAAAAATGTTTTTTTTTTGAAAAAGTTCGGGAAAAAAAGTCATTCATAATATTTATGAAAAAAATTTTATATTTATGAATTTTTTTTATCTGTACAAATTACACAAAAATATTTAAAAATATTTTAAGAAATATAAAACAAGTTTTATTTATTAATTTTTAATATTTTTGTTTAATTTGTAAATTTGTAAATGAGATATCTTCACTAATTTGTGAATGAAATCAAAATTTATGCAATGATTTGAATGAAATATGTCTTGATTTTTTTGCAACAAATTTATCTTTATGATAAAGTAATTAAAATTTGCATTTTTGTCATTTTCGAATTTTTATGGTTTTTTTCTTAAACTCGAAATTTTGTACGTAATTTATTTATTTTTTTTTTCGCAAAACAATCTTAATATTTCCATAACTGTTGAGCGTATTAAAAAATAATGTGAGTATAACTTGAAGACAATTTTAATTGGAATTTTTTGATATTTTACTGAACCAAATCAGTCAAATCGTTAGTATCATTTCTGAACAAAAGCTATTTATATTACAAAATAAATAAGTAATAAGTATATAAGTAATAATAAGTAGATGTTGGAAATACAAAAGTAGAAATTTATAGAATAGTGCAATGATAAGTAGTAAAAGTGAAGTGATGAAATGGCGGAAAGAAGTGAATAGATGCAAAATGCAATTGGGATATATTCAAGGTCTCCATTAGTAGTTTATAGATAGTCACTACCCAATCTGAGCTAATTTTATTAACTTACTAATATATAACTTAGTATTTCCTAAGAATGTTAATATAACGCAATGTTAATATAACGCAGAGACGACTAGAAGCTAATGCTAAGGTAAAAAAGTTAGTACCTTTATGAGACATTATAAAGTGTAATAGTGTATTCATGGATATTATAACATTTTTAAAAGTGACGTAATGTCCAACAACGTAAAATCCTCGGGATGCAATTATTTCAGAGTATAAAACCCCTTCTTCCAACCGAGGGCTGACTTTGTTTTAATCCATGCCAGAGTCGTACCCAGACCAGAGTAATAATGATTTTCATTCAAAGGCTCGTACTGAATAAGAAAGTACTTTCACGTGACATAGTTGTAAAAATGAACCTCTTGTAAAAAATTAATATTTGATAAGTTTAAAATTTTATTTTAGATTAGGTTAAATTCTGTTAGACTGAGCATTGCATCTGCTTATAAAACTCGACCATAACGAACCACCCCTTTTTCGCTTTTCCAAGATTTTGACTGTTTGAGTTTGGTATTTTAGGTTATAAGAAAAAAAGTTATTAAATGGTTATTAAGGTCATTCTCTTCGGAAATTAATGGACTACATTTCCAATAAAATAACGCTTTAGAAGTAATATCGTGACTTTAAACAGAATGTCCAATGTGTTTTGAACGCCTTCACCTTATTGTTTCCCGGAAATAATATTTAAAGGAAAAATATTCTTACTAGGGAGAAGGAGAACAGAAACAGGAATTCAGATTCGAGAATTATGTGTGTTGAAAAGGAATTTTGTTAATTTTATTGTCTATCAAAAGCTGCGACTCTTTCACATCTTTTTGACTATTTATGGATTTCGTGTCAAAACCACTTCTCACCTTTTGAGGCCAGAAATAAATCAAGCCAGTTTTTGAACCTTGTGGTCAAACTTCCCATCTTCTATTTTACAAATAGTTTTTAACCTGTCGTGCAACATGAGACTTAGCATTGTCATGATTGAGTCGTGCTTTGCCCCATATAAGGGTCTTTTTTCGTTCAATGCTCCCTTCAAGTGTATCAATTATATTCAGTACTCGTCTCTCCTGATCGTTTCACCCGGTTTTAATAACTCATAAAAGAAGACACCTGTCTGATCCCACCAAATATAGAGCATTGACTTGGTACATTTCAATTTTACTAGCAGGTCGGACTTCACATACGGTTTCTTGCGTATTTTGTGTTGTGGAACTGAAGCATAGTTTTATACATGCAATATCTCCATTCGACGTCTCTTGGCTTCAGTTTGTGTTGCAGTCAATTTCTTCAATTTTGGATGAATTCAAGCGCTTTTAAACACTTTTACACACTTCATGCACTTGGTTCGGGTTTTGATCGAGCAAAGCCTCCAATTGTTCATCTTTAAAGTTTTCGGCTGGAACCGTCCCTTCTTATCATGCACATTTAAATCAAAATTTTTAAATCCCCTAAAATCATCTCACATCTAGTTGCCTCAGCTAAAGTATAATCATCCTAAACTGCCACTAAAATATTATACTTTTATTTAGAGGCTTTTTTCAAAAAATATTGTTTGAAATTTCCCGCAATTGTTTCTATGAAACTCTCCATATTGAAAGCTTCAAAATCTTTGTTTACGTCACAATAGAATAGCTCATACTGAATAAGAAAGTACTTTCACGTGACATAGTTGTAAAAATGAACCTCTTGTAAAAAATTAATATTTGCTAAGTTTAAAATTTTATTATAGATTAGGTCAAATTCTGTTAGAAATCTGCTTATACATAGGTTCTAAAAAAATACTTATTGGAAAAAAATTTTAAACTGAAGAATTTATATTTTTTTTTAAATTTCAAAATTAAAATAGTTTATTATAAGAAAATTGGCTGAAAGTAGTTTTTGATATTTTTTTTTTAGTTTTGAATGTTTAAAAACCAAAAATAAAACAAAAATTCTCCAATGTTTTTTAAAATTTACATTTTAGAGACAAAATAGCTGCTCTCTCAAGGAGTCTGTTAGGTTCACAACCAAAATTTAAAAATATTTTGGTTCTACTTTGAAATTTTGAATTCATCTCTTTATCAATTAACAAATTTAGTGCAAAATATTCTTAATAAAAAAATGATTTTTGCAAGTAAGAGCGGTATATTTCCTTGATTTTCAATTGTTTTGTTTGTTGTTGGAAAGTTCGTGATTTTAACAAATTTCAATAATGTTTAACATCCTCGCCGATATATGCGCATCAATGTGTGACTGACTGGACACTAATATCTATACGTATGCAGCACTTAACCATTTTACTCTACTTTACTTCATTTTGCTGTAAAGGCTCGAATCGTGATTGCTGCTTAAATTCATTCATAAAACGTAAGCGTATCAAAACAAAAAAATTAAAAAAAAAAAAAAATCAGGGGAAAAACATTGTCTCATGATTTTGCATAAGTTTATGCTAATTTCTGCAATACAATATTTTTTCCTGTCCTTTTTTATTTATTATTAAGAGACACTAAATTCCTTAAGCAAAAAATTCTGTTTCTTAGTCTAGTTGGTTGATTTTAAGAAAGAGGAAGAAAATGGTAGAGAAACTTAAAATGACAGTAGGAAGGAGATGTTATGCACGAGTATGATTCGTTTTATTGTGGTGAAGAAAAAAAAAAAAAAAAAAAAAAAAAACGAACAACACATGTGGCAAACAGTAGCAATTGTATTTTGTATATGATGTTGTTATGACTTCAATATAGAGAGGACACGACATGGATGAATTATAATGGACAGGATTATTTTTTTTTAGCTTTTTTTTTTGGTTCTGGTTGTTGCCTCAGCTGCACTTTATGTGATCGTGAATTGGTTTTTAGCTCATTTTTCCAAGGAGGGTGATGCTAAACTGTTTTCAGCCATGTTTATTTTTGTTGTTGTTGTTGATGTATTTTTACATTGTTGGAGGCATTATGTACTTTTATGGCATAAATACTTCTTATTTTGAAGTGCAAAATGTTAAGTTCATACAAGTTGTAGAATTATAATATTCAGGCTAAACAGTGTTGTTGCTAAGATTAAGAAGTTGCCACATGATTAGAAAATATTTTCCGCATATCCACTCAGGGTTTTTGATAAGTGAGATACCTTTAATTAATTGTAATTTAAATTGAGATTTGTGCATCGATTTTAATTAAATGTAGCGCATGTTTTTGTAACTTATGCAGCTTTATTATAAAAAGAAAAAAAATTTTATGTTATCAATTTTCAATTTTTGAAAATAATTAAAATTTTGTGAAAAAATTTAAAAATATTTGTTTTAATTTTGTTAATATCGCCAAAATTCTTGGGTAGAAAAAAAATAAGTATAACTTGAGATAATTTCAACTCGAATTTTTAGAGATTTTTGTAAACCTAATCGAGTAATTTATTCTCCAGATATATTGTCATGTGTATTGCAACCTCATTAATTTTCGAAATAAAAAATGTTCATCTCGTGGATTACAGTCAAATCAAGAAATTGATTAATGGAATCAGAACTCTATGATCACGTGTATTTTCATTGACTGAAAAAAATTAAAATACATTACACAAAAATGCGTTATATACCGAAAATTTTCATTAATAACTCTTAAACCGATTGATCAATTACGATGGAATTTTACTAAAATATGATGAAATTATAAAATGTTGGGAATCCGTTTCGAGTTTTTTTTTTCAAAGATCACGCATGACTGGTATCATATTGTCATTTTATTTTTAATCAATATTGCTTGAAATTCATAATAGAAAGACACATACCGCAACAACGTCTACAAATTATTAAGCTGTATTACGGAAAATCAACATGTGCAGTGCATTCAACATTGACCTTCTGAGCACGCTATTGTCAATACCATACACAAATTTGAGTCAAGCGTAAGTTATTTGATGATAAGTGACTTATTAGACCTCCTCTCTATGAATTGGATGTGGTCATTGATGACCGAGTGATCAATTCTATGACTTGCGAATTTTGTGTAAGGATCCTGACTTAAAGGCGTACAATTCGTTCAAAAACTGAAAAAGACAGGCTTAAATTTACACTTTAGTTTTAGTCAATGGGCTCTGCAAAAAATCTGAGCTGCT
The DNA here is from genome assembly GCA_932274085.1 of Protocalliphora azurea. Taxonomy (NCBI): domain Eukaryota; kingdom Metazoa; phylum Arthropoda; class Insecta; order Diptera; family Calliphoridae; genus Protocalliphora; species Protocalliphora azurea. The sequence goes on from OW026522.1 coordinate 152,371,296, forward strand.
AATTTCGTATTGCGGACTTACCGGCTGGCCACCTAGATTTTTTGATGTTACTCCTTTGGATTGTTGGGTTATATGCAGTCAAAAGTCTTTGTCAAAAAGCCAGCTACTAACTGCCATAGACGAACTGTTACAACTTCTGACCTCATTGAGATCCCATTTTGAAATATTTATACTTCAATGACAAAATGATTGTAAACACCAAATAAAAAAAGTAATGAAAATTAAAAAATTCCAACATTACGTATGTAATTTGCGAGATATCAGTAGTAATGCTGAAAAGTGTAATAGAAAATTGGAGCTTTCGAATGAACCACCGACAACCTAGTCAGGGTCGTAATAAAGACTTCTTCCAATTCTATTAAAAAAAAAAACTCTAAATGGATCACCATTTAAGAGTGAATCGCATATGTCTTCTACATGTTAATAGAAACCTCCATGGTGATATAATTGCGTCGTCCACATGTCTAACGCAAGGATAAATTTATGTCTATGATTTCTTAGTTTTCAAAAAATGTTAATGATCAGATCGTGTACTAGTATTTTCCACTACGAAAAATCTTTTGCACCGTAGCATAGACTGCGGAAAATGTATGTAAAAGAGAAAAAGTATATTGGATTATTAATTATTCCAGGTTCTTTACAACGCTTCTAATATAATATATAATATATACATTAGACTGGTCCAAAAATATATGGGATTTTTAAATGTTATTCTTTAGGGCTCCTCAAGGCCGCCCCTGTTACATTCATCAAAAAAAAAGAAACGTGTATACCAAAAATTGAAGCATTCGGATAATATTTAGGGGTCCCTATAATTTATAACCTTTTCCAATTAATGTAATATATAGTTAAAATTGTTGTACTATATTACAGTTATTTTATCTTTTACCTATTTCTGAATGTACAATTACCTCCAAATATTGTGGGATTGGTCTGAATTTTGTAATATTTATTTTTTTTGTCGCTTTAACACTTTTTTACTTGAGTTTCTTGATCATGAAAAATATTTCAATCGGACTTGAGAGAAATCCAGTAAGGAGGTGCAGATCAAACACACTGAATTTTAATATTTATTGCCAATATTTTAGGCAATACAGGCTCTGAAGCTCAGAATATTTATACTAAATCAAATCTCCATGGGGTTGTGCCGCAATAAAACTTTTCACGTATCGTCTGCTATTTCATTGTTTTTTTTTTCGAGAACTGATATCTGATACCACGAGAGTCATAATGTTTTGATAGGAATTCCCATTAATTAATGGACTCTAAACAAGTAGATCTCTTCTGGTGGTACTAAAGCAAAATTTGTGAACAGCAATTAAGCTTGTCTTTACTATTTGGATTTTATTTAAAACTAAGGATGGAGCATGCCTTATATGCAATTTTGAGCTATCTAAATTGGCTTAAAATATTTATAGCTGCCGTCATAGTTGAGTTTACAGATACGTTTGCAACATAGTCAACCAGTATCCGGCTCGAAGGACCATTAATAAGTTGTAGTGAATAATTGTTCTCATATCGCTTTGCACTTACGAACAACAAATAAATATCAGGAGCTCAAATATGAATTCAATTACTTATTAGCATTAATCACCAAACAGGATATTACAAAAAGTGTGCTAAAAGAATTGCTTAATTTAATAAAATCTATAAATTTTTTAAAGAAAAGATTTTCTCTGATTCTTCTACTTATGTTACACAAAAGAGTCAATTAAAAGCAATTTGGTATACAAAATATTTATCACATATTAAATCATATTCTGCAAGTAAACTCCAACTCTAGTCTCCAAGTCTAGGAGTTCTTTTAAACAACTTATATCCTCATATACTTATGTAAACAAATGTCTGATTGTCTTACTAAATATCTTGTTTTCTTCTTGAATTTATTTTGATTCCAATAGCTGCTGCAAAGAGTGAGTTAGCTACTGTTTACACCATGCAACAGTCTTCAAAACTTTTTTTCACAAAAAAAAAAAAAAAAAAAAAAAAAAAAAAAATAAATAAAAATAAAAATCAAAATCAAAATAAAAGTAAAAAATAGAAAAAGTTAATATTAAACATATTATGTTAAATATTAAAAATACTTGACACATATTGGACTGATATAGGGTAATTCCAAAAAATTTTGACACAAAATTGCAGTTTAAAAAATTTTACACCTTCGATTTTTTATACCCTACACGACCATAGGTGGTTGGGGTATTATGTGTTTGTGCTGATGTTTGCAATGTATAGAAAAAGTTATCCGACAATTGCCTCAGAATCACTTTTTAAATCGATCTAACAATGTCCGTCCGTCTGGCTGGCTGGACGGCTGTCCATGCAAACCTTGTGCATAAGTACAGGTCGCAATTTTGAAGATAATTCAATGAAATTTGGCGCGTGTAACTTTTATGATACAGGAACGAAGCCTTTTGAAATTGGTTATGATCGGTCCATTATTTCACCTAGCCTCCATACAAATGTCCTCCCGGAATAGAGTTTAAACACTCAAAAATGCCTTAAAATTAAGACTATTTTAATAAAATTAGGTTTAAAGAAGTTTTGTATAAGTAGCAATCTTCGTACTAAATTTTTTGAAGATCGTTCCACAATTGACCATAGATCCCATATAAACAACTGTTCCGAAAATCACTTTGACGTATATAAATCCCATACGAATATTAGTATTAAGTTAATATTCGACACTAATAAGTTTTATGTAAGTAGAAACAACATTGCCAAATTTTGTAAGAATCGGTCCATAATTTACCATAGCTCACATATAAACCCACTTCCAGGAATCGCCCTAAAGTGCATAAAATCATCTAGATGTTAGTATCAACGCATTAATCTGCATTTGTATATTTTATTTTACATTTAGTAAAATTAGCCATAGGTGTAATATAAGTCCCCTTCCCGAATTTTTATGCTCGTACACAATGGTGTAGCATATCATATAGTCGGTCTTGACAGACTATATCTCTCTTTCTCGTTTAAATTTGGGGTGTATATTAATTTAGTCATCTGGCATTTTATGGCGTATGAATCAGTTTCACATCGTTTATGATTCATATGAGGCACCTCGGTCGTTTTTCACAAAAATTAACAAAGTTAGATAACTTTTATGAGCATCAACCGATTTTAACAAAATTGATATCAATGGGAAGGACTGATATTCTTCTTAATTAGAAAGTAATAAAAGTTATACATGTTCTTGGCTCAAGGACCTCTAAAATGAAAAAAAATATCCTAAAAAGGAATCTTTTAATTTTCATTACTTTTTTTATTTGGTGTTTACAATCAATTTGTCATTGAAGAGTAAATATTTCAAAATGGGATCTCAATGAGATCAGAAGTTGTAACAGTTCGTCTATGGCAGTTAATACAATGTAACTAACAAATTAATATATTTTTAAGTATTCTGATATTTTTATTTCAAATTTAATACAAAAGCAAATAGGAAAGGATAAAACAATTAGTGTTTTCCGGATCAACAATATAATACCCTACATGCTTGTGTGTGGGCACTGAAGTGATTATTGATCCTTATAAAATTTATTACAATAGTTTATATGAATATGAAATTTATTTATGTCAAATTTTATATCGATATTGTCATTTATATGAGATTTATCCACATTTAAGTGTTTTTCGGCATTGTATGAGAGCCATGTTCAATTATGGACCGATCGTTATAAAATTTAATGGAGCGCTCTATACTTTATTTTTATGTAAGTTCAACATATTCTCGGGAATGGATATTGTATGAGAATCATGCTTAATTATATGGGAACCATGTACATTAATGTGGTATTTATGCGCTTTTTTGTAATTTTTAGATAGTGGAACCTACATCAAATATATGATAAAGGATCAGGAATATACTATATATACGACTTATTTTAATAATTAATAATCTATTATATTAAAATTTGAATAAGCATATCAATATCAATATGAAAACCACCTAATATCTAATAGGAAATGTGTTAGTTAGTTAGTTAAGAAAATTTGTTGCAACTTCTGATTTCATTGAGATCCCATTTGGAAATTTTTACACTATAACGACAAATCGATTAAAAACATCGTGTAAAAAAAAAGAAATAATGAAAATTAAAAGCAACTTTTTTAGGATATCCAACAATAAAATATATTTCTTCATTTGGGGGTCCTTGTGCCAGGAAGATGTTTAGTTATTATAACTTTATGATAAAGAATAATATCAGTTCTTGTCAATGATACCAAGTTTGTTAAAATGTGATAATGTGCGTGAAAGTTATTCAAGTTTAAATTTTATTTTTTTTTAACAAAAAAAGTTTTAGATGTCCAACTTTAAAGGTTCATAGCGATATGGTGGAGGTTATTACGCCATATGAAGCGCATAGAGGAGAAGTTTATATGCACTGAATTCTATCAAAATCGGAGGTGGTCAAAATCTGAGTTGGGTTGCATTTTTTTTGGAATTACCCTATAATCTTCCTAAATATTTTACATTTTTTTTCAATTCCTCAAAACTTTGTAGTTCATTTGAGAGGAAACTTTACGTGATCGAGAAACACTGACTATGCAGTTTTACTATGTATGGTCTATAGCTTCATGCAGAACTGTATAGATTTTTTTTTACATGTGAAAATGACTGTTGCAGGGTGTAACTACAACATCAACTATGAACAACAGCTACAACATGATATTTTACTTGCTAAATTTAGCGAATCATGTGTAAAAATCTTAAGTGCAAACAATTGTCGGTGGATCATTTACAGCAGAAAGTAAAATAACGACCACCTTGGTGGTAGATGTTTATTAAACCAAAAAAGTTTTCTTAAAACTTTTGGTGGCAGGGTTGTCTGGAGTTTGGAGTGTTTGAATGTATGATGCAAACAACCTTTACCTTGTAAAACTTCTCAAATGTGGCAACAAACATGATTCTTATTGATGGTTTAAGGAATTGATAAGAAAGTTTTTTTCTTTTGTTATATTTTATTTTTAATTAAATTTAACACTATAAAAAATAAAGGAAATAATTTTTTTCTTTTTTTTTTTTTTTTCTAAGCCTTAAAAGAGTTTTCTTTAAGAAATTCATCCTTCATTTTTTTTGGCTTTTTGATTTTTTGCTTTAAATTTTAATCAAAAGTCATAAATCAAAAAAAATGTTCACCTTTAATGTTTTTATATATTTTGTATTTTTTTGGTCTGTTGTCTTTTGGTTCGTTTGTATCTTCCTTTTTTTTGCTTGAGCCTTGCCTGTTTTGTCAGTTTTTTGGAATTGGCCTTAAGGTTTTGAAACTTTTCATTCAACAAATTTGCTAAGTTTAGGCCACTTAAAAAAAAAACTTAACATTTAATATAACATTTAATGAAACATTGTGGAAGTTTGACGACAAAAAATTTTGTCTTGGATTTTTTTTTCGTTGTGGTTATAAAGTGTGCCTTGATCGATAATTTAAAGATCTTTAGACATTTAATTTTGAAAAGAAAGAGAAAAATATATTATTAATAAAACGTCAAAATAAAACCATTTTGAATGATTGAATGCCAAAACGTTCCGTTATAATAAAGGATTATTTTGTTATAGCAAATTTTCTTTAATTCAAACATGCAATAAATAAACTGTGGCAAATATAGTACGCTACTATTTGATCGCATATTTTAAAATAATTGATTAAACAAAAATTATGATTTCTTTTTTTTTTTTTTTTTGAGTATATTAGAAAAATTTAGTAATGAATTAAATGCATAAATATAATATAAATATTTTGGCATCAAAGATCAGCTTTATGATCGAAGAGACAAATTAGCATTTTTGATTCTTTCCGTTTTTATACGATTTTTGGAAAAATAAAAATTTTTCAAATTCTTGAGAAATTTTCTTTTTTTTGTCATAACATTTTTTTATATTTCCGAAACTGTTAATTATATTAAAAGATAATGATGGAAATAATACGCATTTGTTAGTGAAATTTTGTTCCTGAAAAATACACAGTGCTACAAAATCAAAACAATTTAATACACTTGGAATGCAATATAGTTTAGTTTGTAGATATGGGTGAGTAGAATGTTACACCACTTTTAAAATTCTCAATATACCCCCAAAATCGGTAGTTATTAAAAAAAAGATTTTTTCGGACTTTGCAGGTTTAATTTAAGTTTTTAAACGGCATTATAAAAAAATTATTTTTTACTTTTTTAAATATATTCATTTGTATTCATAGCAAAACTGTGTAAGATGTTAAGGACACAAACTCAGTTTTTTTTATTCGTATTTTTTTAAATTTACAGCCATTTTTGACACATACTTTTTTAAGAAAATATATTTTTTTCTAACACCATATTTTATTAGGAATAAAATGAGCCATCACTGGATAAAATTTTATTAGAATTGTAGAACATATTGTAAAACTAATAAATATCTATTATTTTATGCCAATAACAAGGCATATTTATGATGCAAAAGCCGTGAAATCCGAAAAATAGATTTTTTGGAAATAACTTCCGATTTTCGGGGTATATGAAAATTTAAAAAAAGGTGTAATAATCTACTCACCCATATCTATAAACTATACTATGATTCCAAATGTTTTTTGACCACCATGTTATCTATATAAGAATTTATTTCAAGCACTAGAGTAAGTTAGAAAAAAGTGTATATTTAAATTGACTAAGTAATCCTGTGCCCCTAAAAAAAAATGTTCTCATCCTGTGTAATTTTTAATTTTTTCTTAAACTCAAAATTTACGTTGTTCTGTTGCTATTCTGCTATAATTCGACAAACATAGTTTTCGTACAATATTATTGTCTTCCAGTACAAAAATCATTTTTTGACTATGTTGAGGAATTTTGTGCTGAAACAAACGATGGATATTTTGTTAATTTGTGTTTGAAAAATTTTTAACTAAAATCATAAATAGTAACCTTTTTATGAAGGGTATACACAAATCGTTATATTCTTCTTATAACTTTATTAGTGTTGACTAGGTATCTAAAGTACTCGTATTGATTGTGACCCAGTAATTATTGGAAATTGAGAGTGAAATTAAAAAAAAAAAAAAAATCTTTAAACACAATTATTTATGGTTCCTGTACAAATGGATAAAGAAGCAAAGAATTTCAGCTAAAACGAAAATTCATAAAATGCCAACAGCATTTATGCTTTGGCTCTGATAACTAATATTGACCATATATTTCTATGTATTCCCGGCAGACAAACTAACAAAATGTTTGGGTTTTGTTTTTTTTTGGCTTGTTGCATGAAATTCTTAACATAAATATAGCTAAAAGCATTTTTAATACAAAAAATAAAATATGTTTAAGAAAGTTTTCTTTCAACTCTAACTTTGCATTATTTTTCGATCAAATAACACGAGGAGGAAAAAAAAAATGAAATAGTGAATGATTTAAACGCATGTTCAACGCACGCGACATCCACATGGTTTGTGATTTTTTAAATGAGTTTTTGCGTGTCATAAAAATAAGAAGAAAAGAAATCAAAGAAAAATAGTTAAAGTTTTATTATCAATGATTTGTTGCGTGTTTATCGTAATAAGAAGAAAATTAGAAGAAGCGAAGAGAAAAAATATAAAAGATGATCGATTGCGTCTGATAATTTAAACTCAATGATAATGAAAATATTTTTGGTGTTTTCTTTCTCTATAATTTAATAATTATTTTAAATAAAATTTGTAAACGAGGTTTGATAAGGAATTAAAGTATAATTGTACGAGCATGGAATGTGATTCAAAGATGCCTCCTTAAACAGTCGCTATCTTCTAATAACATTGTTAACACTCGGGCTATATATTCAGTTTGTAAGGCCATAAAAAGTTCGCAATCAATAGTTGTCCTTATTCTCTCTATTTGGTGGTGCCGAAATAGAATTTCTGGATTATAATTACTCTCCCGAAGGATTGAACGTTGAGTTTACAGATATATGTTTTTTACCAGTATCCGGTTCGTAGGACCATAAACATATTTTCCGTTGGGGGGTATCAAAACAGACACATTTATTTCGCAACCAGGGGACCTCCTCCTCGCATGGGAAACTCGTTTGCATTTTACACAGCGAGTCATTGGACTTGCCTTCTCCCTGCATTTACCAAATCCCGCTGTGTTACTGACTTGACTAGCGGAATGGAGTATGTATTTTCGGTGTCGCAAAATACATTACATCAGCATTTGTCTCATTGAAACCTAAACACCTCCAAAGTAGAAGAAGATTTTAGCTCTTTTTTAAGCCCATTATAATTTTAAATAAATGCCAAATATGCGAAATATTTTTAATCGAAGACAGCAGCTTCTAAATGTTTAAAATTAATTTTTGATTCATTTTCTAACTTCTCTTTCATATCCTCATCTTAGCATATCTGTAGACATAAATAAAACCTTTTGAAAGATTTTCAATTATATTTTTTTATTTTTATTTTTTCATATTTTTTTTTCTTTTGCCTTACAGTTAACCAACCCTCGTATTTATTATAAAATAATCAATAAAATCAAATAGTGAAATTATATTTTGATTATTTTTTTTAATTACTTTATTATTATTTAATCAAATGAAACAATTATTTTTTGATTTGAAATCAAGGATGTAAACAAATTCAAACATGCAATTTTTCACAACAAATAAAACACTTTCACTGTTTTAGCAAACGGATTTTGATTTGTACTCGTATTTTTAAAAACATAATAACTTTTTTTTTTTTAATAAATGCTAAATAGTTAAAAATTAAAAGGAGTTGTTGTTAGTGTTTTTTAGTTTATTTGAAATTTATTATATTTTTGCCATTTTTTTTTATTAATTCCCTGCCTCAAGCGTTACTTCCTCCTTTACTACTTCTTAGTTTTACCACCACCACACCCTAAATGTTTAAACATATAATTTTGTTGTTTTTTTTTGCAAAATTATTATTTTTCTTTTTAGTTTTAACTTAAGTTTTATTATTGTTGTTGTTGCTGATTTTAAAATGTGGAGGCGCGTCAAGCCCTTGAATGACATTTTTCTGTAATCACTTCAAACATATTTTTTTTCATTTCATTTAAAATTTAAGTTCTACATCCACATACAGCTGCTGTCAGCCATCTATCCATCTAGTCTCAGTCTTAACTCTTTTTATAATATTTGATTTTTCTTTTGTTGTTGTTGTTTGCTGTTGTCTAATTTTGTAGCATTTTGCATTTATTTATATAATTCTTTTATTTCAGTTTATTGTTATTAAAACAGGCGTGAAATATAATTCATATTTTCTTTATTACTCATGTTTAACCATTTTTGCTGTAGTTGTTTGTATCTTCTATTTAAAGGTACTTGTAGTATAATTATCTTTAAATGTCTCTTTGTAAAAATTGTAATAAAAAATGTTTAAAAAATAATAAGTTTTTACAAACACTTACACACCTTGTTGTAGTTATATAATGAGACGTTCTTTTGGATTAAAATAAATATTATATGGGAATGATCTTTAATTTATGTAATTTAGATTCTTATTTTTAAAAATTTCCACATTTTATTTGTGACCACCAGAGAAACCACATATATATTCTAAACGAAACTGACTATATGATATCCTACACCATTGTGTACGAGTATAAAAATTCGGAAAGTGGAATTATATTACACCTGTAGCTAATTTTACTAAATGTATACAAATACAAAATATGGCGTTGATACTAATATCTAGATGATTTTATGCACTTTAGGGCGATTCCTGGAAGTGGGTTTATATGGGAGCCAAGGTAAATTATGGACCGATTTTCATAAAATTTGGCAATGTTGTTTCTACTTACATATAACTTATTTGTATCGAAAATTAACTTGATATTAACATCATTTTAACATGCATAAATCCCACGTTAAAGTGATTTTCGTAAGGGGGACTTATATGGGAGTTTTGGTCAGTTGTGGACCGATCTCATACAGAATTTCTTTGCACGGAATTTCATTAAAAATTAATATTATTATTTTTAAGACATTTTTGAGTGTTTAAACTCTATTTCGGGGGAACATTTGTATGAGGGCTAGGTGAAATAATGGACCGATCACAATCAATTTCAATAGGTTTCGTCCTTATAACATAAGAGTTCCACGTGCCAAATTTCATTGAATTATCTTTAAAATTTCGACTTTGTGCACAAGTTTTACATGGAAAGCCGTCCAGCCAGTCAGACGGACAGATGGACATCGGTAGATCGATTGGTATTCTTTAAGGTGGGTGTTGGAAAAATTTTTCTATACGTTACAAACATGAGCTTAAACGCATAATACCCCAACCACCTAAGGTGGTGTAAGGTACAAAAAGGGTTTTATGCGCACTATAAAAAAGGAAAAATATGTTATAAAAACATTGAAGATTATCAACTGTGTCGAAATTTGATTCCCCATTTTTTTATCATATCACATAAAAACGTTATTTATCTTCCATTTGCTAAACCATCTAATTCTAGACATTATTATTAGTTCAGAAATGATAAAAATTATTACATGCTTTCTTTACAATATTTACAATATTAAATGATGCTAATCAGGCAAGTTTAAAAGCTAATGCGTCCTCAAAATGTCAAAATATGCTCTAAAAGGGTTAAATATGCTCAAAAAATAATAAAATATGCTATAAATATGCACTAAAGCAAATGTGTACATATTTCATACACTCATGTTTGACATATACTTCATGTTTCATTTAACATTGGCTCTTCTAAGTTGAAATCTGTATATGTAGTTAATGATTTAGGAATGGTTTTTGATTCAAAATTCACACGAAGTGTACATGAAGATCGTGGAGAGTCGATTCGGCGCCGTTCGCAGCAACTCGGACTGACGTATGGAACGACTTGGCGCATTTTACGTAGAGATCTTAAATTGAAAAAATACAGCTTGTGCAACAACTGTCGCTTCCCATGCGACATCGCTTCGCTACATGGGCTCTTCAAAAGTTTCAAGAAGATCAGACGTTTTCGAGGCAAATTTTGTTCAGCGATGAGGCCCATTTCTGGCTCAATGGGTATGTAAACAAACAAAATTGCCGCATTTGGGACGAAGAGCAACCTGAAGAGATTTAAGAACTGCCATTTCATTCAGAAAAAACAACGGTTTGGTGTGGTTTGTGGGCCGGTGGAATCAGCGGTCCATATTTCTTTAAAAATGATGCCGGTGCGAACGTAACCGTCAATGGCGAACGTTATCGTGCCATGATAACCGACTATTTGATGCCTGAAATTGAAGCTCGTGATTTCGGCGACATTTGGTTATAGCAAGACGGCGTCACTTCCCACACATCTCATCAATCAATGGATTTATTGAGGGAACACTTCGGTGAGCACATAATTTCACGTTTTGGGCCGGTCGATTGGCTACCAAGATCGTGTGATATCACACCGTTAGACTTTTACCTGTGGGGATATGTAAAGTCTAAAGTTTATGCGAACAAACCCGCTTCGATTCAGGCCTTGGAGGAAAACATCATGCGTGTCATTCGCCAGTTACCAGTCGAAATGCTCAAACGAGTCACCGAAAATTGGACTCAAAAATAAATGCCAAAAAATGTTCTTTCAAATGATAATAAACATTCCCCATTAAATTTGAATTTTCTGTGTTTTTTTCTTTAAAAAAGTAGGGAACTTCGAAATGGATCACGCTTTATTAGTGGAATTTAATACTTCAAAAGAATACTTTAAAATTGTTCTTTTTTTACAATGTAAAAAATATCTGAATGCAAAAATATGCAGTTAAGGGTAAAATATGCACTTAAACGGATAAATATTTCATCGATGGTTTCATTTGCAATTTCCCTGGTGATCATTTATACACAGAAAAAATTATCCCAAATAATTTCGTAATAAAAGTAATAATTAATTTTATATTGAAATTTTAATTATATTATTAATTAATGTATTTAACTTTCTAATTAGTTTAAAAATTTTTGACAAAAATCGGAAGCTCTTAAAAAGTATAAAGAAAAAAGAAAAACATGACAATAAAAATATAAAAATAAAATAATTATAATTTAAATTCCAACTTTTTTCAAATATTTGGGCTCAATCTATTGTTAAAAAATTAGCAATACGAAATATTTACATGATTTCCTCAGTCTTTGGTGATATTTTTAATGTATAATTGTTTGGTAAGTACGAATTTTAAATACATATTTGATCAAGATCAAATTCAAGATTCAATTCAGAGCTGTTCTATCAAAGATTATTTATATATGCAAATGGGGTCAGTACATATTAATTGTTTTTGACAATTTGTTCAGACATCTGTTATATTGTTATTGGTATCTCGTCCTAGATCGCAAGGGCACTCAGAGAGGATAATGGGATCTTTATTGGAACATTTCGCAGAGATAAATGCCTTTATGATAATTTTTTGGGAATTAAATATATGTATAAACATTATATACTTTAAATGTGTTATTAAGAGTACACTTTTTAAACATTACACATATAGTACATACATTATTGTAAAACCTAATTAGATAAATATATAACATCAACATTTAATAGAGGGAAACGTAACTTGACATATATTTAAGTCTTGGCATCTTATAAATCCTTTTAAAAGTCACCGATAATCACATTTAAGCTATATAAGATACTCGAGGTCAAAGGTTACAAAAATCTGATTTATACATAATTGTCTGTGACTTCAACAGTGTACATATGACGCCAAGATGAAACTATATGTACTAAGTTTCGTTTCCCTTAGTCAAATTTGGATTTTTAATATTTTATACGTTAAATTTTACTTTTATTGTATTATTAAAATATATCCAATAATTCAATAAATAATTATTAAAGGAGGAATTTAATTAATTGTTTTTTGAATCAATAAATTTTTTAATTGATTTTAGGCCAATATTTAATTACAATTCTAATTAATATGATTAAAAATATTAATTGAAATTTAAGCCCAAGTCAATTATTATAGTTAATTAATATTAAAAGTTTAGTGATTGGAACAAAATCAAACAAAAATTTAATTAATATAAGCAATTTCGTAATTAAAGTTCATTTTTATTTTTATTTTTTGTTTGTGTGCATTTGTTTTCAATTAAAACTTAATTGTAGTCTTCTAAAAAATTAGAGGTCCTAGAGCGAAAACATAAGAAGAACAAAAGATTGATCACTTAAAAACCAATAAGAATATCCTTTTTCAAACAACATAAACGTCTTCGATAGAAACCGATTTTGTACGATCTTCAATGCATGTGTTCAGAAGCAAATGATGATAAATTAAAGTTTTCTTTTGTTGAAGGATTTGCAAAATTGGTTACATTATTCTTCCTTATATCTTAATTACATGACTGTGTATGTGCCAAAAAGTATTCGTATTGATTGTGACTTAGTAATTAACGGAAATTGAGTGTGAAATAGAAAAATATTTCTATTTTTAAATTATAAAACATCTAAAAATGTGTTGTTGTTTTATCTAAACCCGGAATTTCTACTAGGAGCACCATATTACTGTTATTCACCAAAAGCGTTGTTATTCGCCAGCAGATGTATTTTTCACCAAGAACCCGTTTTTTATATCGCTAAAAAATTAAATTTTCATTAACAAAGCAAAACCCGATTTTCATTAAAAATCGATTTTTCACAAAAAAAAAAAAAAAAAAAAAATAAAAAAAAATAAAATAATTATTTTTCTAAGAAAAATTACTAAATCGAATATTGACTTTATACTAACATTCGTATGAGATTTATGCACGAAAGTGATTTTCGGAAGAGGGGTTTATATGAAAGCTATGGTCATTTATGGACTGATCCTTCTGAAATTTGGCTGTAAGATTAATAATTAAATGGAATTTATTTCTAACAAATTTTATGTTTATGCGATTGTGTATATAGGAATTATGAAGGAAAAAGTAATATCGGGAGGGATTCCTGTGTGGGAGTTATGGTCATTAAAATTGGTTGTTTAGACACCTGTGATGAATTTTATTAAAATACGCATATATTTAAAATATTTATGAGCATTTGACCTATTTTCAGGAAGATTTCATTATAAGGGCTGAGTGAAATAATGATTACATTTTAACCAATTTTATTATGAGACATTATTGGCTTTGGTGCTCAAACACTAATTTTCATAAAGTTACCTTTAAATCCGCGATCTGCAGATTAGCAGAAATTATGATTTTTTAATGCACGGACTGCCGGACGGACAGAAGTTTACGCTAATAAAATTGTTTATAAATTTAAAAAATATTTTTTCGATGTACTAATGAGCTAATTATTGCAACAAAATTATATTTGGCGATTCTACCCTAAGTGTCACGTGAATCTATGCAAAAAGTTAATTTTAGAGGTCTATTTTGAATATTGTTACTCTTAATAAACTAATTAATTCAAGCCTTTATTGTATACAGGACACAATTTGTACAGACTATTAATGAAAGTTCGTCCAGCAGATTTACATATCGTGGGGTTCCGCAGGGCACAGTCTTAGGGCCATTATTATTTTTATTGTACATCAATGATATTTTTTCTAGCCTAAAATACCTTAAGGGCTGAATGAATGCCGATGATTTACAACTTTTATGTTTAGCTGAATCAAAGGAAGATTTTAGTAGGAAAGTCAATGATGATTTACGTAATATTGATATATGGTGTAACGAAAATTATATTTCATTGAACGCATCCAAGTCGAAAGCAATATTGTTTAATAATATATCACAAAATTTATATAATATAAAGTTAAATGAAACATCATTACAGTTTGTTTCATATTTGAAGGCTCTAGGTTTTTATATAGACGATAAATTATCTTTTAATCAATATATTAATTCTGTTATAGCAAAAATTTTTACGTCATTAAGGAGAGTTTACGGTACTTCTTGTCGTCTACCCATAGCAGTAAGGAAACATATAGGCCATTTATTATTGATGCCTTTTATAACATATGGGCTGGAAGTATATAGTGGTACTTCTATGGGAAATATCTCTAAAATAGAAAGATGTTTCAACCTTTTGTATGCGATCTTAAGATTCCCGATAATGTTTCAGAATACGTCTATGATTTTTTGAGCTGCAATTTTAGAGGTTTTATTAATATTAAATTACTCTGTATTTTTTACAAAACATTTAAATTTAGATTTATTTTTTCACACTCTTCAAGAACACATTGCTTAGTCTGTCCGCGATTTAATTAAATATTTTTGCACAAAGGTCTTTCGTGGTTCGTGTCATAAAGTTATGGAATGCGATATTACCATATGATAAAAGAAACTTTTCATTTTTAGTGGCTAATTTTAAGAGCTTAATTTTATCTATTATTAGTAACTTTTTTAGGGAGTTATTTTATGAAAATTTTTGTATACACAGTAATGTCCAAATTCTATAAAAATGTATAGTTATTAATAAGTACCTACTTAATATTAAATTATACGAGGGCGGATCAATAAGAGTTTTGCCGTTGAGACTACACACATGTGCACCCGTGCATTATCTTGATGAAAAAGAACTTTTTTCTTGGCCATATAGGGATGTTTTCTTTTTAAATCCTCATTAAATCGGTCTAATAAGTTGGCATAATATTCGCCGTTTATTGTTTTTCCCTTTTGAAGGTAATCGTTGTGGATTATCCTGCGTACATCCCAAAAAACTGTTGCCATCAAACTTTTTTTTGGCCTTCTTCGGAGCAGGTTCACCCGGAGAAAAGCATTGTTTACACCGCTGCTTGGTCTCCGAAGTACAGTAATGTATCCATGTTTCATACACAGTTACAAAACGCAGCAAACAACTCCAATAAACAACTCCAAAAAATCCTTTGAAGTTGTTACACGTTTACGTTTATGGTCAATTGAGAGCAAACGCGGCACCCATCTTGCAGACAACTTTCTTAAACCCAGTTGATCATTTAAAATCGAAACCACACTGCCATATGAAATGCCTATGGCATCAACAATCTCACGCACTTTTACTCTTCGATCGGCCAACACCATATCGTGGATTTTTTCGAGATTGACCGTCCAGAACGTTCAGCGTCATTTGTACTTGTGCGACCACAACGAAAGTCAGTAAATCACTTTTTTACAATTGAAATCGATGGTGCAGAGTCCCCATAGTATTTATCGAGCTTTTCCTTGGTTTGATTGCTGGGTTTTTTTTTTCGCAAAAAATAATGTTTAATGAGTACTCGAAATTCACTTTCTTCCATTTTTAGAAAAATACACGAGGTTGAATGTTTTGAACAGCTGTTAAACGCAGTGTAAATGACGACACTTACTCAAAATTTGACAGTAGTCTATTAACAGGTGGTGCTTGATGGGAATACTGTTTCATATAACTGCGAGGGAAGTTAGAAAAGTCACGGACTTATTGATCCGCCCTCGTATATGAATTACTGTCATATTTTTAAACTGTAATCGATTGGCCTTAACTGGCTGCAAGATTATCAATAAATAAATAAATAAATAAACTCCGAAGGATGACGAAATATTGAGAAATTGACAAATAAATATAATTTGAAGAACCAGACCTCAAGCTCAACTATTATTCAAATTCTTAAAAATAAGAAAAAGTTAAAAAAATATACATTTATTAAAAAAAATTCCCTTCACTTGAGATGCTTTGTCAAAAGTAAGCAGAAATACATAAGTATTTGCCGTCGGTAAAAATTCTTTTATTAAATTTTCCATTTAGCTAAACAAGATTTTTGAATTTGTTTGTTATAATTTGTTAAAGTGTCATTAATCTATATAATAAAAAAATATATTAAAAATCTAAATAAATACTAACAATTTTATTAAAGCAATTAATTGTTTAATATAAATATTAACTAATAAATACTCGACACATTTTTATATTAATTTTTTTTTTGCCAAAATTTCATTTTATTAAATTTTTTGTATTTAATACGAAATTTTGAATGGTTTTAATAAAACAAATAATACTGAATAAAACAACTGAATAAAGCAACAAAAACAATAAAAAAAGAGTTTCTGCTAGTCAATGAGATGAGTGAAAAGATGGTTGTTGAAGTTATTTTATTTTTTAACCCAAGACAGAAGTATAAACCTCTTAACAATTATATGTTAATTTGTTAGAATCATAACAAATACAACAAAACAAATTTCTTGTATTCTTAAATAAAATAAAATAATAAAATTAACAGTAAAGTAATGATGATTATTTATTGTTATGTTTAATTATAAAATAATGCCTGAAAATTCATATGAAAATAAACGCAAATTAACTTTAATTCAATTGATCTAGTTACACAAGTATTTTGTTGGTCTTCATACTTAAATATACTTAAAAATATACTTTAATTCTATTTTTTTTTTCAATAAATTGTTTAAATAAAAGGATTAAACATTATCTGTGTAACAATAGCAAAATAAATATTGATTACACGTGCTGTTGGGTGGTATATTTATTTAATGTATATCTTATGATTTACCATTTTTTAAATTCTTAAATCAATATTCATACATGCATACATACATACATACATACATACATACACACATATTATTTCATGAAGATCCATTACTTTAAGTTAAGTTTACAATTTCAATTGAATGGGATTGTAAGTGTTAATTATTAAATACTCTTATTATTTTTTTCATTGCTTTTTATTGGTTTGTGTGTAGTTTTTTTTTGTATTATTTGAATTTAATTTTATTTAATTTATCTTTATGTTATTGTGGTATTTTTTTTTTTGTAAGGTGATTGTATTTTTCATCGTGTGTAATTGTTTTTTTACACGCAAAAAATAACAACGAAACAAATGAAAAATGAAATAACAACAGTAATGAAAAAAAGATAAATACTCAGAAAAATAATAATATTACTAATAATAATAATAATAACTTTGTTATTGTGGTTTGTTTGTTGGCTTATTAAGGTATTAAATCGGATTTATATACCCTTCAGACAGAAGGTGGACAATATTAGGTTATATAGTGGATTTATCTTTTTTTATTTAGGTGGAAGGTATGTTTTGATTTTTATTTTAAATATGAAAGTTTTCTTTACAATTATAATAATTAAATTATATATAAAGTTTATAATTTAATTATTATAACTAGGGGTCGGATTTTCATGGACCCCTAGTTATAATATTGGAATCTGAGTTACGACGAGATACTATCGATAGAGATGCCACAAGACACACACCTGGTAGGATATGCAAATGATATAGCGGCGGTAATATCAGCACGAGATACAGATGACGCCAGAAGAAAGCTGAACCAAGTCATGATAAGGACTCAAATATGGCTAGAGAACCATGGGCTGGAGCTTGCTAAAAATAAGACCGAGATCATAATGATGACACGAGGACACATGCCACTTGAAATTAGCATGCATATTGATGATACTCCCTTGGTCACGAAAAAGGTGGTAAAATATTTGGGCATCAAACTTGACTGCAAACTTACTTATTGGGCTCAAATTCAATACGCGGCCACCAAAGCGGCAAAGGTTACAGGCATGCTAAGCCGGCTAATGGCGAATATCGGCGGACCAACACAGAGCAAGAGGAAACTGATTATGGCAACCACCAATTCGATATGGTAGTGAAATCTGGGGAGAAGCGGTAAGGTCGAAAACTAAACATAAAGTGCTGGGGGCAGTACATCGCACGGCAGCACTTAGAGTCGCTGCAGCCTATCGCACGGTTTCGGGCGCTGCGGTATTTGTTATAAGTGGGGAAATACCGGTTGATCTTTTGGCGCGTGAACGAAACGAGGCATGGCAAACTAGGGGAGAGGTTCCTGGTATAAGTGCTGTAGAGCGGAGATCTCAAACCATCCAGCGATGGCAAAACAGATGGAGTACAGAAACGACCGGCAGATGGACGGCAAGGCTCATTCCCAATATAGAAAGGTGGACGCAGAGGGAATTTGGGGAGGTTAACTACTATCTAACCCAGTTTCTCTCAGGTCATGGATACTTTCAAAAGTATTTGTACTGCATGGGCAAGACAGGTGACCCCGCTTGTATCTACTGCGGCGAGGCGAACGATGATGCGGAACACACTGAAGGAAACGCACTGAGGGAGCAAATCGGCGAGTTTAATCCTGATAATATAGCTGAAAAAATGCTAGAATGCGGAGACAAATGGAATGCAGTGGGACACTACATTGGAAATGTTTTACGCACGAAGAAAAGAGAGCTTGATACTTTGGGGCAACGCGACTCCCAACGAACGGAAGATGAGCAGCAGGTTCACAATAGCTATGAACATGATGGACCCAGACGTGGGTAAATAGAGTAGTCTAAGGACGAAGTTTCTGGGCCTTCCCGAAGTAATACGAATAGCAGTTCCGGGAAGGCACTACCCCAGATAACGAGGAGGGATTGTTTTAGTGGAAACACCACTCGACGCAGTTGACGACGGTCACTGTAAGTGAGAAATCATTTTTAACCCTATCTCACGCATCAAAAAAAAAAAAAAATAATAATAATAATAATAATAATAACAATAATAATAATAACAATAATAATATAAATAGTTTTAAATTATGAAATTGCTTATATTAATTAATTTTTTTGTTTGATTTTGCTCCAATCACCAAAATGATACTATTGAAATGATGAATTTTTTTTTAATGAATTTTAATTAATTTGTTTATTACATTAATAATATATATTATTAATATTTAGCTGAAAACTAAAAAATGCATTTAATAATTGGATTTAAGAATTAATTAATATATTAAGAATTAGTATAAAAAATTATTTATTGGAAAATTATAAAAAATTAAAAATACAAAAAATTTTAAATGTTCATAATCACGGTGATACTCGGAATGTATTAATAATTTTATTACACCAGTTTATTTGACGACAACTGCCCTGATTTAAAGAGTAAGGTTCATTATAATATACCTACCTGATTTACCCCCATATGTCCTTCAGTAAGCATGATGGCAATTGTCACATTACTCACTCCATGGTCAACAGGAACAACTCGAAAAAGGAAAGAGATATCGACACCTCCACAACTACGGCACAGGTAGTCACACAATCACCTCTACGGTTAGGAAGTGGCACTTTTGTGCTAACAATCTGTATTTTTTTTCGAGTTCTTTCCGTTTAACATATTGTTAATAAAGTTTCAATTGTTATCATTCTCATTGGAGGCAAGTAGTCAAGTAGTTAGATATTAACAATTGCCACTATATACTTTTGATTAGAACTCGAAAAAATTCATCATCGACTAAAGCGCTCACTTCGGGTGGTTGTTCCAACAAAGACGGGTGACGGCTTAATCTGTATATTAAATGACAGATTGTTAAAATAAATCTATAAATTAATCAACAGATGCTCACTATATAAACAGCAAATAGTTTTGATATTAGCTCGGGCATTGGTATAGTCCATTCTATATTTATAAGAACTACGGAATGCATAAAAATTTTACCAAACGTTTGGAATTATACTTAAGAATTAAAGAAATCTTTATATAACATTATGATTGAAATTTTAAATATTCTTTACAATTTGCATTTGGGAGGAATAGATTTCAGGAAATCCAAAATTGTGTTTTTCTTTTTTCAAATTGTTTTTCTATTAAATTAAATTTCTTCAAATGTTTTAAATTTTTGACAAACGAATATAAAATTTTTAAAAAGTTAATTATGTTAGTTAATAAATTAATTGAACTTAAAAATAAAAATAATTAATAAATTAGTTGATAAATTTTATAGAATATTTTTTTTCTGTGTTTACTTAAATAATATAACATCTAGGTTTTGTAAATGAAATTTTTGTCCTTAGCCACTTTACATAGAGTTGTCGAGGAAGTACGTAATAATTTTGATCAGACTGATTAGCTAGTTTCCTATTTTCCATTTCCTCCATAACCGGTTATTACGTGATGGAGAGCTTGGGAAATATTACAAACAATATATTGACGATTTTAAAAAGGCAGTGGTAAAGTTGGATTATGAACTCATGGTTAAGATTACTGTTCTTATGATTTAATAAATATTGGCAATTCCATAAAAGGACGTCCAAAAATTTACTAAGTATCTTTCAATTTATACAAATATTGCGATTTTAGTTTCGGGAAATAGATTTTTTAATTTAAATAACAAAATGCAATAATTTTTGGAATGTTTTGTGGATTTTTGTTGATTTCAATTGTGTTTATAACAGTCTTGATACTAGTATTTCAAAAATAAGAAAAGTTTTTTTAAAAATACATTCTAATGCGATAATAATATTTGTATTTAAACTTAAACTTACAAACTTTTGAAAATTTTTTTGATTTTTAAAAAATAAAAAAGCGAAATGCAATCGCGAGTTTTTGCAAAACTGAAAACTGAAGTCGTTCAATTTAGTCAATTCAGATTTTCGGGAATTTTTCCTGTAATTGATAGTATTTTTTAATAGGTGAATATCATATATATTTTGAATGTTTAAATGTATTAAAAAAAGAAATAATAATAATAATAATAATAATAATAAATATATGAAAATCCACTCCCTAATTATAGTTTACGATATGAACGATTCTGTCCATAAAGCTATAACTACTTCCACTTTTACCTCAGAAAGTAAAGATTACACACGTTATAGGCCTTCTTGCGGACATTTTAAATCAATTTTTAAAATTTCTAATACGTCCCCAAAATTTTGAGTTAGTTAATTGTTTTTGATTAGGTTTCTGTATGTATCCATAATTCTTTTATTGATTTTTTGTTTTGAAACTTTTTTGGGAAGTAGGAAAATTAAGCTTCTAACCGTTTATGTCTTGGTTAAATATTTAAAGCAACTATTTAAACAACATTTAGAAAAAAAAACTAATTTTTTCCACAATTTTTCGGGTTTGAGTGCGATTTATTATAAGCTTTTTAGTTTTTAAAAATTAGACAAAAACTGTTGAATTTATACGATTTCATCTGGAATAACTAGATAAAGCTTATGTGCCCCAAAAAGTAGGCACCAAATAAAATAATTTGTCTTAAAGTATATGAAGAATAAAGAATGAAATGATAAAGTTTACAAAATGTTTAATAACCTTCTGAGATTTTATGCGATTTTAAAGATTGATATCTGGTTTTATAGTTAACAAAATTGTATTTAAAACATGCTTAGTATTAAATAAAAAAAAGAAAAAAATACATCAAATTCGAAATTTTTAAAAAAAGAAGATAAATAAATTTAAAAATGTTGAATAAATAATTTTTTCATTAGAGTTTTATATAGTTTAATAGCTACATTCATCTGCTTATAAATCAATTTGGGAATATAAAATTGACTTAAAATTTAGGGAGTTAAGAGATTTTTAGTGCAGCAACTATCCTTAGAAACGGTTTTATCTGAATATTTCAAAATTTAGAGAGTGTTGCGAAATTTTTAAAAATTTGTGTGTTATGTACTTAAAAAGATCTACAACTCACATAAAATCGTTTTTTCAATACAAATTGTTATTTTATAGCAGAGTATTTTTAATATTAATTAAATTAGTTAAATTAATTCAAAATTAATTTTAATTAAATATTAAAAATTACGTTTAACTATTTAATTGATAGCACAGTGCTTGAAAAAACGAATAAATAAAAAGATTTTGCGACTGTTAAATTTTTAAGACGTTTTATGAAGTTTTAACCCTATATTTTTTTTTTAATTGACTCTAGTTCTCGAGATAAATTTTTGTATAAAAAGGTTTCTCCTTTGTCCTATTTACTTTAATAAAGCTTCAAAATATTCTAATGCAAATTATCTCCTAGATATGCTAACATTTTTTATTTATCTTTTCAATAGTTTCAGGAATGTTAATGATATAGTTCGATATGTTGTAAATAAAAGAAGCTATAATTCATTAAAATCGGTACAAAATTCTCAACTATATTCACAGCTAAGTGATGGTATCTCATAAATAAAAAACGATTTTGCTAATATCTGTTGAAATGCTTTTGCTATTTTTTTTTTTTTAATAATTTTATTGCATAATTATTAATTGTGAATAAAAGTCGACATTAAAGCATCGAATTTAATGAAATTAGCTTGTTTTTTTGTTTTGTAATATATAAAACTTTATGATTAAGGAGGAAAAGGAGCATATTTGGTATTTGTTATTTTTTTACGATTTTTTGAAAAACGAAAAACTTTTTTTTTTAATTTCCAAGAAATTTTAACTTCTTCGACAAAATCATTTTAATATCTTCAAAAATAATGAGAAGATTTTAAAATAATACACATAGCTGCAACTTGGAAATAATTTAATTTATAATCATTCAGTATTTTATTAAACCAGACAATTTGTTTTTGAGATATGTTGTCATATGTGGTGCAACCTCGTTCATTTTACATATAATGGTTTATATTTAGAACTAAAGTCAATTTAAGCTGAACTTAATTCCAAAAGTAATCACGTGTATTTGAATTGACTGGGAAATCCGAAATCAGTGTTGCCTTGTTAATTGAAAAAAAATCTTTTTCTCTTTTCTTCGATTTAGTCTTAAGCGCTCTTGAAAGTCGTTTATGCCTATAGAAAATTTATTGAATTTATAAAATTTTTCAGTTGTTCGTAAATTGTATGATGTTACTTTTATTTACAATTGTTTTAATTATTGTATTTGTGCAGTGAATGGTGTGAAAAATGGTGGAAGTTGAATTTTTTTCTATTTCATTATAAAATAACACGCAATCAAAGTCTTAAAAAAAAAAGTTATTCGATTTTAATTTATTTTTAGAAATGTATGAAAATAAAAAAAAAAATAAATAAATTAAAGGGAAAATAATTCTGAAAAAAATATGATAACTAAATTAAAATAAATTAAATTTCTAAAAACAAAAACAAAAAAATAAAAAAAAAAAAAAATTCTTCGCATGTTCTAAATATCTAAGAAAAGATTTTGAAAAATGTTTTTGTATATTGACTATGAATTCGTTACAAATTTGTTGCTAAGAACTTTTATTCTTTTTACAAAGATTTCTAAATATTTAACCACCTGTCGCTTTACTACCAGCAACATTCTAATTTCTAAATTTAAAAACATCTTCAGCTAAATTGCATAGCAGGACATTGTCGCAATTTCATGAAACTGACTGACATAAAGAAAAGTTGAAATATTTATGTTCACAATTTGCAAAAAAGGTTTAGCTATGAATTTTAATGTTCTGACTGACAAACTTGGCCTTCATTTTAAATAAAATAAAACTAAAATGAAATCAAAATAAATACTAAAAAATAAAATAAAATAAAACTTAAAGTAAAAAAAACCTGGCAAAATGTTTTAAAAAATAAGAAATCAAAAGCTGCGTAACATTTTTCACTTGTTGTCATACTAAGTATTTTTAGTTGTGAACATTATTTTCTATATATTAAGAGCTTTAAGTCTATAGGAACGTAGGTATATGTTTGTACGAGCTATGTCTGTCCCTTTTTGTATTTAAGTCCATTTGTAAGTCCGTTTTTATGTCTACATATACACTTGCTACTACTTCTTGTGTTTTTTTTTGTTTTGTTTTTGCTTTTTCTTTCAGCCAGACGTCAACAGCAAATAACCTGGAAAAAAAAGACAATTTTTGACAATGATAAAATAGTTTAACCTCCGCAATGTGCGCGTTTTGAATTTGAAATTAAACTAAAAAAAACTCTTTTTTTTAATGTTGGACGAATCAAAAACATTTTTTCGATTTTAGTTCATTTTTCCATTAAATACAAAATAAAAAAAAGAGGGGATTTCAAATGTTTACAGAAAGAGGAAAAAATAAACAACTACAAGTTTGTGGGATTTTAATCGGTCATAACGAATGTTGGAGGTATTTCAATAAAAAGATGATAGATACTTATTAAAATGAAAAACTTTAGAACTATTAATTCAAATACTCAGCTTTCAAGAAGTTCTAAGTACTAAATGATGTCCATACGTACAAGAAAAACTCGTTTTAAAATTTTTATTTTGGTTAGTTATCCCATAGATGAACAACCTTCGTTTACACAAAAACATCTTCAATATGCTAGCGAAGAGTCCTATGTGTAATTTTCTAAAATTCTTTTTATTATAGAATTTAAAAGCTTTACTGATTAGATGAATGGTTTATACTTGGTGTAGTTGTAAAATTTAATTTACCAAGAAGTTGTACCTAATACACTGGATACCATTGCAGGTTAGAAAGGGGACCATTAGCCATAGAAGCAGTAGCAGTAGTAGAAGTAATCATTTTATTAACAATTCTATATCGTTTACTCATATGAGAAGAGAGTACTTTAATGAAGTGGCGCATGGTTCGCCTTATACCTTACTTAGTAGAGTAGAGTAGAGTAGAGTAGAGTAGAGTAAAGAGTTTGGTTAATTTACAGATAATACAGTCAAATCTTCAAGGCTCTTCTTTGAAAAGATTTTTCCAATTTTTTTTAAGACTGTTTTCAATCTATAATAAATAAGTGTAAACTAGAAAAAGTTATAAAGATTACGTACCTATCGATAATATCCTACAAGTTTCAAACAGATCTTGTCTCTATACTAGAAATTCTAACTCTATTATAATTATCATTAATATCATAAGGACTGCACACGAAAAAATCCATACACGCTTTAAGGCTTATAACTTTTATTATAACTAATTTGTTTACATTTATTATTATTCTCAGGAAATAAAGTGTCTCAGTAACTAAAGAATAAAATATAACACACAAATATTGATGTAAAAGTTAACTGGAATATGTTCCAATTATGAATAAAACAATATATAATAATAAAAGATAAATTAATGATTAGATATGATTTTTTTTATTTTCTTCGAAACGTCCTCTATTATTAATTCGATTGTACTTTGCGTAAGTTTTTTGGAACCAGCTCACCACTTGTGTTAAAAAATTTATCAAAGTTTTGGGCGTAGTATTAGTCTTTCCTAATTCGCTTTTGACAAGGGCCCTATATCTTTCAATTGCTCGAAGTTCTGGACATGTTTACTGTACCAGTACAAAGTAATTCTACTGTAACGGTACGATGTCAAATCAAGTCAAAAGAATGTTGAGACTCTATGCCTTCTTTGTAGACATTCCTTCATATGATATCCGAGTTTATTGTGCCCGGGGTTACATACGATTTACTTCTTTCACCACAGCTGCATATAGATTGCTAAACAAGAAACTTTTTGGAAACTTTGTATTGTTTTTTGGTATAGAACTATTCTGGAACATTTCCTCTAATATTACACAACACATTTAAAGTGTACAATTTTTTTTAGGAGCTTCTCTTTCTTCTTAGCTTAAGCATTGTTCTTTGCGTTCCTATCTTATATTTTTTGCACCTGAAATATTTTAAGTCTAATATTGATTTTAACTTTGCGCACATAGTATTCAAGAAAACATTTTTTTTATATTTAAAGTTAAAATATAACAGACTTTAACAAAATCAAAATTTCAAAGAGATTGACCTATTGGATTCATTTTTATAAACTTTTTATAAGAAATGCACTAAATTTTTCGTGCGCAGTCCTAGAATAAGTTTCAGTAAGTACCAAACCTATTAACCAATCGAAAATACCTCCTTTATCCACCTAAAAACAAAACTGCTAAAGAAACAATATAAAGACGTTTTAGTTTTTTTATTGAAAGACCCAACCGAAAATATAAAAAATCACAAAATTAATGAAAATAAAAAAATAAACAATTTTATTTGTGTGATTTTTGATTTTTAGAGTTTGTTAATAAATTTGTAGTTGTTGTAGTTTGCTAAATTTACTTATTTATTTTAAATATTTTTTTTTGTTGTGGCTTCTTCTTTACGTACTGT
Source organism: Protocalliphora azurea (assembly GCA_932274085.1). NCBI lineage: Eukaryota > Metazoa > Arthropoda > Insecta > Diptera > Calliphoridae > Protocalliphora > Protocalliphora azurea. Next base: position 152,397,974 of record OW026522.1, read on the forward strand.
GATCAATCTATGTGCGTGTTTGGACTAAACAAGTTAAAAATAATCATAATAAAATAACAATAATAAAATAAGCAAAATAAATAAGAAAAAAAGACACAAAATAATAAAACATACATACATTCAAACAAATATATTCGCACAAATTTTAATGTGCACACACTTCTTCAATTCATTCCCAACTTGTAGCCACAATGTCTTCTTGTTGTTGGTGCAAAACAGTAGCAAAATTGTAACCACCAAAGCTGCTCAAAGTCATAATAAATCCATTTATATTTTGTTAATATTTTGGCTACAAATTCTCGTAAATTACTTGTTATATAGACGATAAAAATTTAGAGAAATGCAAGGAGTTTTGTTTTTTTTTCAAGAGTATACATATCACTCCCTCACTGGCTGTTATACATACATATGAGTTAAAGCAATTCTCGCTTACTATAAATAAAAAAATTAAGCTTAATTTTTTTTTTTAATAACCAACAGCAACAACATACATGGAGAGACAATATCAAACAATGACAATAAAAATAAAATAATTGCGGCCATAAATAAATTTGTTTAAAAGCCAGTAGTAAATTGCTTAAGTCATGCTTGTTCACAACTACAACAATTGCTATATTTGTCATATCGGCTGCTTGTGTTGATGTTTTAATTTCTTGTTTGTTTTTTTTTCGGGTGACATTTGTTGCATATTTTATGCTGATTTTTTTGTAGATTAAATTTATAGTTTTTTTTTCCAGTTTATCTATTTTAATCTACATAAAATATTGCACTATTGATGAATTGTTTAGATAAAAATATTTTTTTCTTAATCTATATTATTATTAGAAATGACAGATATACATAATTGATTTATTTATAAACAAATTAATACATATAACTTGTTTTAATTTAAATATTTTTATTAAGAAAAGAACAATGCTCATGACGACAATTGCATAGTTTGTTTCTTAAGTCTTTTGTTTGCAATACTGATTGTGTAAACGAGGATATTTTTATAAAGTTTGTTTCTTAAGTCTTTTGTTTTTAATGTAGAAAATTAATTTGGTTTTATTTTAAATAGTGAAAAATTATTAGATTTAATATGTGTAGGATTTTTAAGTGGTTTCTAAATAAAGGTTTTAAAGGATTTAGGATAAAAAAGTTAAATTGACTTGACATAAACGATTACTTCACATTGGTACTGAGCGGACCTACTCAATGTGGTCTACAAATAAACATATTTTCGGAAAATTTTTTAAGTTTAATAAAATTTGAATTTTGCATTAAACTTTAGATATCGCACAGAGGGCGAATTTTATAAATTTTATAAATTTAAAAATAATAAATAAAATAATTTTAAATTCAATACAATATTATTCAACAATCTGCGAAAGGATTTAGCTCATATTGAACAATATTAGAGAACAACATATTCTGGGTCAAAATTGTTTTAAATTATAGTTAGAAAGTTAAAGAGTTATGACTAGAAAAATACAAATATTTCAAATTGTGCAACTGTTTGATTTGATGGAATTTTCTCGAATATGTTGTGAAGAAAATGTATTTATCTTATTAACTCACTTAGAAATTTTTATGCATTCTTGTTCCTTCGGATTTGTTTGTTTGCTAATAAAATTTAATAATATTTAGACCAGAATTATTTTTCCTACTTATTAATTCATTTTAAAAGCTAAACTGTATAGTTATCTGCCCGGCACTAACGACCGTTTTATTGCGCTAACAGTACTTGTCGGAAGAAATACACTTTCTTTATAATATTGCACTTAAAAATATATTTTTTCCACTTTGTAAACTCTGGGAGCTGGCTTTTCTTCATTTTGGTGGCAGACTTAGAGATAAATATTTATATTGATAAAATATTCATCTTAACTTATAAATACTTTTCCAATTTCTAAGAAAAGACATCAGGAATGTTGATGAAGAATGTAGCGATACAGTGGTAAAAACATATGCAACTGAAATGCATTTCTTAGCAACGCAATTTTTGTTAAAAATAATGGTTTAACCAATTGCTTTCGTTTGTTTTAATACCTTGAAAGTTTCATTTTTTATCTAATTAAAATAAAAAATATTTATTAACTAAAAATTATTGAAAAGCAAAATTTAATATAACAAGTATAAATTCAAGTATTCAAAAACATTTGCAACTTTTAAAAACATGCTTGAATATTTTTTAGTATTTTGTTGCACATTTCCAAATATCTCTTTGGTATTAAGGCTAAACGATTTTTAATATTGTTGTTGATAAGAGCATTTTATTACTTCTTAAATCATTAAAAAGAGATTTATTTACTGTTATTTTAAATCATTTGGTAGTAAAAATTGCTTCAATTGGAAAAATAGAGAAAAATGTTACAAAAGTTTTGAATACATTGATTTCGACCATCCCACTAAATAATTATTTTTTGTTGCTATAAGTTAATGAAGCCATTTAATTTTACTTTCTTAACAAAATGTAATGAATAAATTTTAGAAATAAAATATTTGGGGAGCTTAAAATTAATGCAAATATTAAATATCATCTCAGTTCCAAATACTTTTACCACTATAGTTTTCTATTGCTTTCTAATTATAGACTATAAAATACTGTTTTGGCACCAGAAAACAGAAATTCCAACGATAATTACTGATTGAAACTTGTTTATAATCCTTCGAGCCGGATACTCATCTAAACTGAATCAAATGCCTGCTGGTGCCGGCAATTAGGTTCTTAAAAAATGCATCATTTCATTTTTGATTTCAATAAAATATAAATAGAAAATATACCAAGAATGTTAATGAAGTATATTTATATTACATTATAGAAAATACAATGGGATGTGCAAAATCTCATTTATCTTAAGATGAGTCAAAAGAATTATTTGATAACGAATATATGTAATATTGAGAAAAAACTTCACTTTCAGAGTTTCTAAACTAGATTGTTTTTCAAATACTGAATTATTTTTTCTTTTCTTTTTTAAGTGCCAAAAACATAAAATTAAATTCTATAAAATTTAGCTCGATCTTTAAATTTTTTTTAATAATATAAAAAAATAAAGAAAAATCTAAAAACATAGAAAAAAAAATATTCGACAAAATTTGTCAATTAATTTATTACTTCATTTAATTTATATTTTTAATTACATTAGTTATTGATGTAATAAATTTAATAATTCTTTATAATTTTATTTGAAAAAAATTAAATTATATAAAAAACTCAAACGAAGAAATTAAAAATGTTTGAAAAGAAATATTAATTTAAATATTTCAAATACCTTCTTCTTGCAATCTACAAAGAAGGCTGCTTCCGTTTAAGAAAACTGAATGCTAAGCAAATTTCCTTCACCTTCAGAAATGTCAATGGATATGAAATTACTTGGTGAGAAATGTTTTAAAAGTTTAATGAGATTATTATGCCTTTCCGGATTATTCTAAATATTCCTTTCGTTAATGCCAGAAGTTACATATATATTAAGAACAGAAATTGTATTTAAACTTTTTACTGCATTGATAAAATGAATAATGCATAAAAATTGCTTGTCGCCAAACCAGAACAAAAAAATAACGACGAGTGTGTTCCACATGCTTCAAATTAATATGCGCAAAATAATTGTTTAAGATGCTAAAAAGTCTGTGTAGGATTTAGAATATAATGAGCTATATTCATTAATATGTCATCCCTAAGTTGCAGAGACTAACTATCTCAGAATAGTTTAAATCCATTGCTAGCGACGTTTTCAACCAGATTTTTTGAGATTCAAGTAAGTATACGTACTTAATTTTATAACACATATTATATACAATACATTAGACTTAATTATACTTATTGCATAAATGTGAACATATTTTACTTACACTAACTATATTACTGTATTGTAAATATATTTTGTATTATTTAAATATTAATTATAGTGCAATAAATATTTTAACTGAAGCTCACACTTGGTAGAATAATATAAATATAATTAATTTAGTAATCGAATCAATAAATATTTTAATTGATGTTAAGCAAATTTTTAATCACGTTTCTAATTGATATGATAAAAAAAAATAATTGAAATTGTAATAAAAATCAATTAACTTTAGTTAACTAATATTATCATTTTGATGTTTGAAGCAAAATCAATAGAAAATTTAATTAATATAAACAATTTCGTAATTGAAATTCATTTTTATTTTTTTCTATGAATAATAAATATCAATATCAAAAATATACTTACATTCCTACCTGCAAGACTTTTTAAAATCGTGTTATTTTTTAGGAAGACCTATTCTGCAATCACGTGAGTTCTGATGTGTAATATGGAGTGTTAATTGTTAATTTCTTTGTGGTGGTTGAAGAAAAAAAAAAAAAAAAAATCAATTTAAGATTTTGAAACTAATTAAAATGCATATGGTAATACTTCCTTTTTTAATTTTGATTACTATCAATAAAAATCTTTAAACACTTTAATGGTTCCTTTTTTTGAATTTAAAGGTGGCCTTTTCTACGTTACTCGTATTGTTATTGTTATGGTTTGTGTGATTGTCTATCTGCGAGACACTTTTGAAAACGGAAGTAATGTCTAGGAGTTCAAGGAATTAAAAGCAATTTATTTGAGAACTAGGAAAATATAGCTAAGGAAATAAAAATTACTCTAAAAGTATAGAAAGTATTTTTTTATGTTATAAAGTAATAACATAAAATGTTTATTTAAACGTGGTATAACTTTTGGGATTTTTTGAATTTTGTTTTCTTTTTTTTTTTCTTTGTAAAGAGTTGTGTTGACACTATTTGTCGCTTATAGATAATGTTGAAATGAATAAATGAAGAATATTTTGAAAGGTTGATGAGTTTATGTCTTGGCAAAAAGTGTCCAGTTTTTGGTTTTTTTACACTTTTATTTGTTTTTTATTTTAACTGTCATACTTTTATGTATAACTTTTTTGTTGTAGCAATTTTTTTGTTGCTGTTGTTTGAGCTTGAGTTTGCAAACAACGTGACTTTGCGGCACATTTTGTTGTGTTGCGGCAGTTTGTATGTGTAGATGTATGTGTACGAGAGTTTGTTTTCCTGCGTGCACTTTGAACGTGTTGCCGATATTGTTTTGTTGATTGCATTCGAACAAAAGCCTAAAGAAGTTGCAAATAAAAGAAAAATTATTATTATTATTATTTTTTTTTGCAAATTGTTTAAAGTTTACGAGTAAGTACCCGTATGTGCATACATTAACGCTAAAATAGTGAATTTTCTAAAATAAAATTGCAAAAAAAAACTTGATAATACAAAGAAATATTTAGCAACTTTTTATAGTTTAAAATTAACTTGAAATATTGTCGCATAAATTCTGGACTTAAATGGCGCTAGTTAGTTTTAAAAAACTGTTAAAAATAATATATATTTCTATAACAAGGAAAAACTGTAAAAAATTTTATAGTAAAATATTTTTAGCGGCTTTTCTTTGGATAAGAACCAAGTAAAAAAATAAAAAAATAAAGATGAAATGGAACGTGTCAAGTTTTCCTTTTATGCCACTTCTTTGATATTGACTTTATTTAGTTAAAAAAAAAATATATTTGAAGACGTGCTAAAGTTAGAAAATTATTTTTAAAATAGTTAAATAAAACGTGTATAAAAGATTCAGATAAAGAATACACCAACATTATGGTCAATATTTCAGTAAGACTCTCATAAAAAGTTTACTTCAAAAAGCCGCTTATTTTTTTGAATAGATCCAGTATGATTTCCTATTTGTTATACAATTTTCCCTCATATTTTAATGCTCATGAAACTACGGACCATAACTTCCTAGTAAAATTTCTGCTCTTCTAGGTGAAATTTGTGCAGGAAAAGCTCAGATATTTTTAAGTCTGATCATTAATTTTCATTGATACATAAACATTATACCCGCCTTGTACTCGTATTATTGTGTTATTTTGAGAAGCCCAATTTTAGCAATTTGTCCGAAATATTTAGAAATAAAAATTTCAATATATATTTGCATTGTTTAACAAGCTGTATCAATATTATGTATATCAGTGGATAGGTAAACAGGTGTAGCTTTTTTATTTCTTTCAGGAACTTTGTATTTTTTTTTTAAATTTTAAAGATTAATTTATTTCAGATATGAAAATGTACAAAAAATAAGAAATGTCAAAATGATTATCTGAACACGGAAAGATTGTTATCTGATAAATACACAACATTAAAAGTAAAATCAAATATAATTAATTTTAATAAATTTTTTATGTACCAAAAGAAAATGATTCTGATAATTTTAATATTTTCATAAAATATGCTCTCATGTCTATTTTTTTGTCTGGGTGGGAACAAATTAAGTAATAAATCGGTCTATATATAATTGGTTATTAAAATTGTTTTTTTTAATTCAAAAAACATCGCGTGATTTTTTTTAGCAGGATGAACCTAAAATTTACTATTTTCAACCAATGCTGTAGGTAGGGTGCAAGATTCAATCAATTTTAAATTTTCTTTTTAATTATTCCTTATTCTTGTTTTTTTTTGGAATAAAGGGTGGTCCCAAGTGCTTTTTGTCATTTTCAAATTTCAATAACTCGTAAACTAATAAATATATATTCTCATATTTCTTTCGCATCTTAACTGATTAAGGTCCAAATAATATGTGTGTATATTATACTAATCGGAGTCCTATTTAGTAAAAAAAGAAAGGTGAGGAAAAATTTAGAACATTTTAAAAATTTTATTTTAATTTAAAATGGAGCCAATTATAGTTCTTATATGTACATTTGGTAGAAATAATTATATATTTTAAATTTGCAATAAATTTGACTATTAAATGGAAAAAAGTAGTTAGTGCTAACTATAGAATTTATATAGGATTTATAATATTTTTTCACCGATATTATTAGGAAATTGAGAGTTGCGAAATATTTTTGTAAAAAATTGAACTTAAACGAGATCAATTTAATACAAATAAGACTAAATTATCTTAAAAAATGTATACATTTGTATAAGAGCAATAATAGTGATAATAAATGATTATCTAAATGCATTCTAAATATTGACCATAATAAATTATAAAGTATTGTAAAACTTGGTGCACAAAAAATATGCTGAGCATTATAGTCCGAGATTTTTTTTGTTATTTAGAGCAACTCAAGTTTCAAGATATATTTAGGCATATATATTTTTTTTTAATTACTTAAAATGCTAGCATTCTGTTTTGCTTGTATGTTATGGATAATTTCTAAATTATACTATTTAGGTATATCATCCTAAAATTATATCACCGTCAAGTTCGTTAATTTATTTGGCTATGTCAGGCAATCGGTCATTGCTGTAAATGGGTTACACGAGCTCAAATTTCATTTATTGTAGTTTTGATACTAAAGATGTTGAGAAATGTTTTCGCTATAACTTAACCACTTAAAGACGTTTTCTGCTACACATAAATCTGGGCTTAGAAGATCTCCAATACTTAAAAATATTCTACAAATTTTTTTAATTTAACTTAAAGCTTTTTTATAGCACATAGATTAGTGTGTGCATGTGTGTGTGTGTAAAAAGTAAGGTTATGAAACAAAATCACAAATTATTCCAAAGTGTATAAAAATTCAATATTCATTTTTATTTAAGTAAAAAGTATATATAATCACCTTTAATTGTGTATCATTAGTTTTTCCATAGTGCAAAAACTAGTAATTTTGTAGCGTTTCAAAAATTACAAGAAGCATTTCGGACCACTTTATATAAAAGTATATTATTTTGTTAATTCAATTTTGTGAAAAAAGTAAAAGAATAAGCTTACATTTTTCTAAAAAAAATTTTCACAACTAGATAAGTTGAGATAATAAAAAAATTACAGACTATTTAAAAAAAATTTACTCCTTTACTGCAGAAATTATTCGCGAAAAATAAAAAAGTCAAGACAAAAAATAAAAAATTCAAGATTTAAATTCTTTATAAAAATTAAAAAAAAAAAAAAATAACAATAAAAAATAAAATAATATTCGAAATTGACCTTAATTTGTAAAGTTACGAGATCACCAAAGTGCCCTGATCTCATTAGAGTGTCCTGTTAAATAAATGATGGATATTGATGAGTAGAATACAGGAAAATTTTGAGCTTGTTATAAAAAATATTAAACTTTTTTGCAAACATTTTGGTTCTAAGCGCGATCATTTTAGTACATCATGGGAAAAAAACCTTTGCTATTTTTTTTTGTAAATAGCAAAAGTATTTCATACTTTTGTTCCTTTTATGAGCAAAATATTGAAAAACTGTATTTTAGTATTTATGGTCCTTTATAAACTAATTAAAAAAAAATTGTTCTTCAGAGTGCACTGAAAAGTTCTATGGAGGAACAAAATTCCATGGGAACAAATTTAAACATATTTTTCTCCATAACAAAATCAAAACAAATAAGAATGTTATATTCGGTTTGCCTGAATATATTATACCAACAATCTGAAACTTTTTGTAAAACTTTAATTTAAAATATCAGCTCATATGGGAGGTGGGCGGATAACTTCTATTTTTAATTTTTAAGTTTACATTGATTCTGGAACTATTTGTACAAAATTTAGTTATCGTATATGCTTTCGTTTAAGAGATATTGTCGGAAAAGTATAAACTGGATTTAGGACGGACACCAGGATTTTCTAGTATTTGGTTCATAACTTTTTTTATTTATTAACCAATTTTGCCCATTTTAATACCAAACAAACCTTATATGAGAGAAATATTTGGGCCAATTCCCCGTAGGTGATCCGCCCGAGACCTATCCTGCTTTCAGCAGACGCATACTTTGCGATCCAAAAATTTAAATTGCAATCAAATGGAATGGCTGCTACGATTTCAATGAAATTTTATTGAGTGATAGTAGAGGTGAAGTCGAGTTAAAGTTTTGAGCTTGGACCATATAGACCTACCGGGGGCGGATCCGCAGAGTTCCAAAGTTGTACACCTCGGATATAAAAATTTTTAAAACAATCCTGATTCGTTATATTTGAATCGATTTGAGAGATGATTTTTACTTTTTAACGTACCTTGGTGAAGTTTTTTCATTCAACTTTCATCCGATTTTTACTTCCCAATCGATAACGGGGAGCAAAGCTGTTATTTCAAAAAAATTATAAATATATTGAGTCATATAAAAAATATTAATATTTTCTGATTCAAGGTATACGATTTGAGGAATTAAAGCGGAAATCGGAATTTTGTTGAAAAAATAGGTAAAAACTAAGAAACACTGGTAGGTAGGTAGAGAAGGGTTGCACAGCACTCAGAAGAGTGCTTGTGTATCCACTCGGAGACCAAGAGGTCCATTGTGAGTCCCTTCGTAGAGAATATAGAAAGAAACTACAGACGAGACATAGAAAAGACCAGGAAGGAAAATGATAGAGAAAAGCTGAGACCAAAAAAAGTATAGAAAAGAATAGAAAGAATACTGTGTATGTTACTTAAGAAAATTTGTAGATAATAAAAAAGGATGTGACCACTTTTTTGGCAAAAAGGGGAAAAATAGACATTTTTTCAAAGTTTAAATTTAAAAACTTCTAACTTTTGACCTCGTAAATATTTTCTTAAAATTTTGTTTACAAAATTTTGCTATTTGTTTGCAGTAAAATAAAGTATTGAAGGCCAATATCTCATACACTAAAAGAGATCTTGTCCAGCTTAATCCTTTTATGAAAAATCTTCCAAATCGATTTAAATATAACGAATCAGGATCGTTTTTAAAAATTTTTATACCCAAGGTGTTTAGTTACCTTATGGACCCGCCACCCGATAAGTCTATATGGTGCAAGCTCAAAACTAAAACTCGCCTGCAGATGTGCTATCACTATGTGAAATTTCATTGAAATCGGACCAGCCATTACGAAATTGCATAATTATTTCCATTTCATTTTTTTGATCGTAAGGATCTTACGAGAACCCAGAATATATATAAATATTTTTACCTTATGGGATCTTAGGTGAATATTTCGATATGTTACACACGGAATGGCAAACCTAATATACCCTCATCGTTTATGATGGTGGGTATAATTACGAATTTTTTAAGACCTTTTTCGAGAAGAAATTCGAAACTTTTTTTGAGCAAAATGGATCCAATTGCTAGTACATCGCTGGATGGGAAATTGCAACATGGTGATTACGATATAATTTGTCTAAAAGCTTAGGTCCATCTCTATAATTTTCATATCGACCTTACTGTGTGCAGTTTAAAGGAGCCGTCATATTATTAGGAAATGAGATATTAAGCATTTCCTTTTTAAATCACGAGATCATTAGTAATCATTGAATTGATACCGGGTTCCAGCGAGAGAAGAGTACCAATGGCTTCGCTGCTATCGGGAGATTTTTATCCAGAAGCTACAAGCTCTTAGAATCTTTTAATGGTCAAGTTAGTTAATCTTGACACTCTTTAGTTCATTCGATATTTCAAAAATTAAATTTTTCTGAAAGCTTAAGTCCTTCTTTAAAATTTCCAAATATATTACAATTCGATTCAACCAATAGCTTAGGAGATACAAAATTTTTACTATTTTTTCTGCGATTGGTCCTACTGTATGCTGTTTAGAGAGGCCTCCATATTAATTTGATATTTAATTTGATTCTTTAAAAAACTCTTTTTTACATCAATGGAAGTGAATTAAGTCCGGCTTCTGGTTTCATATCAATTTTTCTTTGATTAAATTCTCTAGCTATAGAATTTTTCTTAAAATAAGCAATTAAAAAGTGTTAGAAATATTATTTAATAAAATAATTATTTAGCAACTTTTGCAGTAATAATACTAGAGGAATATTAAAAAGATTATGCTAATTATCACCTTCACATCCGAAAGGGTATTAAATTATTCTCTTACTTTAAAATATCTCACTTTTGTTTTATTTTATTTTAGTTTATGAAAAGAACTTAACACTACGCCGACAACTCTTTGCTTTATTTAAAACATAATTTTAACTTCACTTTTGCTTCACTGCTGCTGTTGATTCTTCAAGACGAAAAAGATATCATCAGTGCTTTTAAAAGTATTTAAAGCGATTTTTAGTACGTGATATTGTTAAAAGGTTTTAATTGAAGTCTCTCAATTCATTTTAAGTTATACAACATAAAACTATTCCACCAAAACAAAAACAAAAAAAAAAAAAAAAAAAAAAGTAAATATAAAATATATGAGATGGATAACTTTAAATATATGAATGAAACTTCTTTACAGTATGAATCACTTGCTTTAAGATGTTGATGATCAAATGAAGATGAAAAAAATAAAAATCAACCAACAAAATGCTAAAAACTGGTAGCAATATTTTATACCTGGAGTAACAAACACTTGGAATATTTATAACAATATCGCTTCATTTTATAAATATTTTTAAAATGTAAAAATCTGTTTAAACTAAAAGATTTTATTGTTGGGAGGGTTTTTTTTTTTAGATTTTTCTTTAGTTTAGAGGGATACTCCAAATTATCAAACACCTGATGTTGTTTATGTTAATGTTTTGTTTTTTGTTGTTGTTGTTGTTTCCTGATTAAACTAATTTCTTTTTCTCTCTGTTTTCCTTTTCTGTTTTAAACATCAAAATATTGTCGTTAATATTATTTTCTTTGGCAGAGCTCCTCTATACGTGTTATGTTTGGTTGTTCCTCTTAAAGTTATTTTAATAAACTGCTGTACGTGAGAAGAATTTCCTTAAGAATTCTATACCCTCACTTAACCGCAACACCGTGATTACATTTGTTTTTTTTTTTTCTTTTTTAAGTTGGTTAGTTGTTGTCTTATTTCATTTCAGCAATAAAACAGATTTGAAACCTAAGAACGTAAAAACTTTAATAGCCATTGATAACCGGGGCTAGTCCATCCATCTATCCATCCAGACATTCGCCCAACATTCCATATTCTTCCATTAGTTATTATACCTTCAATGTTTGGCTACATAATATAACGTTTATTATGTTTATAGGAATGATGTGATATAATCGAGTTCATGTAGTTTTTGTTGTTATTGTTGTTGTTGCTTTATTTCTTTTAATTTTCTCTTGCTATTGATCAAAAGCTTTATAATTTAACAGTAGCCAACTACAACAAATATTACAACAGTTTATATACAACAAAAACAACAAACACAACAACATTCTAAACATTTTAAACATCTTCAACATCTTCAACATCTTGTGTTGTTTAAATTGTTGGTAGCAGCAGACAATGTTGTTTTTGTGTTTTTTTTTTATATTTTATTTAATGATAATAATAGTTTATTAAATAACAACAACACCATCCACCACCACCATCTAGATTGTTGATGATTCAGGAGAGTCTATAACTCAGTTTATGTTGATCAATTTTGTCATAAACTACTCGTATTGTCGTCTTGTGTTTGTGTTTTTATATTTAAAATAATTTAAAAGTGTTGTGATTTTAATTTATTGCTGGAGTATTTTGAATCTCGTAAAGGTGTAAGTTTTTGAGTTTATTTTCAGAGAGATTATTTCCTATGAGCAAGTATATCTTTTGGATGGCTTCTTTAATTCTATGAGATCTAATAATGGGTCTGACATATTAAGATGTCTCATCATATATCATGTAAAATCTACACTAACTAGTTTCAACATTTTTTAAGACCTCAACTCCTGGTTACCCGTTAGTACTATAAATTCCCTTTTATTAACCGAATGTATGGTTCTGGTTCTAAAGAAACGCGTCGAATAGCTTCTGTTAGCCAAGTAATCTGTCCGTTCGTTTTCAGATTGATCCAACCACTTATCTCTATCTGATATAAGGACATAACGTAAATAGCTCCAACATTTACGCGCTAATGATATTTAAGACCATAATATGCGTTATATGATCCTGTTAATACTCCAAGTTTGCTCTTATCAAACAAGATGTTAATATTTTCTCTGGAATATCCTGGAATACTGCAAAATGGTTCTGGCTTTATGAAATCGCATCAATTAACTCCCAAAATCGAGAATTATTCCCAAAAAACTGATTTTTCTGACTGATTTATCTGTTATCGAAACGAAGTCTTTTAAACGGCATTGGAAAGAAAAGATTCTACTTTTTTTAAAAAAACATATATGTATACATTTTTATTCACAGCAAAACTGTGTAAAATATTAAGGACACAAATTCAAGTTTTTTGGCCCCTTTTTTTAATTAAACTAAATGGCGACTTTTTAAGACCATGTGATAAATCACATGAAATATATCGACCCATTAAATATCTCGATCCATTACATATTAGTTCCAAGAGAGAAATTAATTATTTTAAGATTATTTAAAATCCGGAGAATTTATAAATGAATTGAAACTGTTATAAACTGAAGCTAATGATTAAGTTTATGAACAACTATTTATTATCAACTATTTGAAACATTAAATGCTGAATATTTTTAAACCGAATTGAAAAAATTAATAAAAAGAGAATTTTATGTTAACTATTTTTATGAATTAATCATTATTTTTGCAATAATAAAAATTGTTATAAATAAATTATTTTGTTAGTAATACAATTTAATTTAGTAGTTTTTCTTAAAATACAAAATATTTTGTTTTTATTAAATAAGCAAATTTTGTTCAGTTTCTTGGGCACTGAAGCAATTGAGACCTTTTTTCAAATTCCCTTTTTTGGTTAGCTTTTTTGGACACTTTTTAAAAGTCCTCAACGGTAACTCTGTTTTCATTATTTTGCATCATAAATATGGCAACAACAAAAAACATGTAAAATAAGAGATTTTTATGAGTTTTACAAATTCGAAAAAAATCATATGTTCTGCAATTCTATTCTGATTTTATCAAGCGATAGCTCATTTTATTCCTAATAAAAAATTCAAAAAATAATAATCCAAAATAAAAAATTTAGATTGTGTCCTTAATATCTTACACAATTTTCTGCAAAAAAAAAAAAAAAATAAAATAAAATAAAAAAATAAAAAAAAATAAAATAAAATAAAAAATAAAAAAATAAAAATTTATCGAATATTTATTTTCTATAAAAAGAAAATTTATCGAAAATTTCCAATAAAGATAAATTTATAAATAAATTCATATAAAAAGACAATTTTTTAAAAATTCCTATCAAAACGACATTTAAAAAAGATTTCGTATAATTAAAACATTTAGCAAAATTTTACTATAAAAAAGATAATTTATTAAAAAATTTCTTTGAAAAGAAAATTTATTAAATTTTTCTATTTATTGAAAATTTACCAAAATTTTTTATAAACAGAAAATAATTAAATATTTTCTATTAATAAAAATCAATCCGATATTTTCAATAAATAAAAAATAATTCGACATTTTCTACAAATAGAAAATTCATTGAAAATTTGTTAAAAAATTGGAGAAAAGTTTTTATAAATAGTTTTTATAACGAAAAATGTATAAATATAAAATTTATTGGAATTGTTTATAAAAACGAAAACTTACCGCAATTTTTCTTTAAAATTTATCGAATATTATCTATAAATTAAAAACAATTTAAACTCAATAAATGTATAAATCAATAACTAATCCCCATATTTAATGAAAAGAAAGTTTAAAAGCTTAATTTGGGGACAAATCCCCTCATCTGACAACACTGTAATCATTCATTGAAATGCTAGGGTTCTAATGCTTCGGATACTCCAAAATATTTTCGTTAACCAAATAAAAGTCCTTTGAAAACTCGTCCAAATATTTGATTACCCTATAGCTCCAGTATATCACGCCGAAGTAAAAACGAGGTACCGGACTAGTGTTTCATGCCGCCCCATTGTTCTATCACAAGATTAATATAACCGTCTTAGTTAGCACTATAAAATGATCCTTAGCCATCTCGCCTTGGAGTATATGGATTTAAGAATGTCTTTCTGACCTTTACTTCTTCTGCTTTTTTTCTTTAATTGATCATTAATCTTGGCGCACAATTAAATTCCTTTTATTTTCCAAAGATCCTGCCCGTCAATTTAAAATTTCTGTTGATCATCAACGGAGGCCAGTTAGTAACTCAAGTCTTTAACAAAGGCTGTGATTCCTGGAAATGAGTTTGTTGGTTTCCTCCATAATTTCAGTGTGAGTGTGTAAGCCGTTTTAGCATTTATATGATCTTGTGAGACTACATTATCACTAAACTGCTTCAGGAAGATTGACAATTTATTCGCAGTAATTCTGGCATATTTATCTCTTAGACTTCCTAAGTTCCTTAATATATTTTGTAAGTGCAGCCTTTTATATGACCAGATCACTTGTTTTCTTAGCTTAGGAATTAGATTTTCTGTTTGGAGATCTAACACAAAAGTTCTTATTTTCGTCTTTTTTTGGTTTTAAAGGGATTATTTTATCAACCCTCGTATATGCATAAATATTTGCTTAAAAAGAACGTTTATCTATTTAAAATGATAATTGTTTGTTATTATTATTTTTAACAACTAATTTGAAATACGAGTATTACTTGTAGTCGTAGGTATAAATTTAAATATTTAGTTGTACAAATATTTATTAATTAAGTTACAATTTATCTATCTCTCGTACTCGTATGTAAATTGTTCGATATTTAATTTAAATATATATTTTTTTTCATTCACTGTAGCATATAAAATTAAAATGTTTGAATTTTTTTTTATAAATATTTCTCTTTTATTAAGTGTTTAATAGTGTTGCAGTATTTTTCATATTAATTTTTTTATTTTTATTTTCAATCAGATACAAAAAAAAAAAAAAAAAACTTAAACTTGAAGTTGAAATTATAAACATACGATTGTAAGTTTGTGTTGGAATTTCTGCTACTTTATTGCAAACATATGTATGTATAAGTTTGTTGGTATGTAAATGTCTTCAGGTGGAAATATCTTTTTTTTGCCTTTAATAATATTGAGTACAAATACTTGTATCTTGTTTATTTTTTGGTTTATTTCCAGTGTATATGTATGTGTATTTATAAGGAAGCAGGTAAATTTTGTGGTTAAGTTGTTGCTGTTTTTCTTTTCTTTCTTTATTATATAGTAGACCGACAACTGACTATTATTATTGACTGACCACCACCTTATAATTACAATGCATTGCAAAAACCAAATGCATTCATTGACTTAAGTGCACGCGCGTGCTACAAATGCATTAAATTTTAGTACTTCATTTTGTTTTTATTTTTATTATTACAAATATTTTTTTAGAGCTATAAAAGTATATAACTTGAAATAAATATTTTTATTTTGAAATTTATATTAGTGCTATATTTGATATTATTGCTTAAGGTTTAAAAAAAGTGTTTTTTTATTTGTTGGTATCTATCTTTTGTTAATCTTCGATCTTTGACAAGATGATATACTTTTGTTTTTTTTTTTTTGGTCTGAGTATTTAATACTTACGTTCTTGTTGTTTTAATTTTGATGCTGGGATTATGTTTTAATTTAGTGTTTAGTTTTTTCAGTTCTTGTTGTGGCGCAAGAGTTTAGCTTTTAATTATTTTTGTTAACATACCACCAACTAATATTGAAGTGAAGAGGAATTTTGCTATTGTGCTACTTTTAAAAAGCAAGTATATTAGGTTTGTTAATAAGTTTGTTTTTTATGTAATGAAAATATTTCGGTACCAATCTACCTTATAACCATTTTGTCAATATTGAATAGCACAGCCTTTGATTTAAATTATTTTACACACAAATCATTTAATAATGTAAAAAGTAGAGCATTAAAAATTCCTCTTTGCAGACCTTTTGTTAGTCTTCCTATTTTTCCTAAAGAACAAATTTTTTAAAAAAATTGTATTGACAGTACCCTTAAGCATTACATAAGTTTTATTTAAACTCTTTTATCATTATTATTAATAATATTGGAAAAGAACTTTAAGACAATCATACAAAAAACATAAGTTAAAGGGTGGTTAAGGTGTTTCCACACTCTAAGAAATAAATGTTCAGGTGTATATTTATGTTTATTCTCTATGGTCTATATCCCTTTAAGATGCACTATTATTGCAGCTAGTAAAGTGGGAGTTTCTTTTTATATACTATAAGTTTTTTCTCTAGATAGTAAAAGAAATCGATAGTCCGCTTAAGGCGACATTTATTTATTTAGTTTTGTTATGAAGAAAAATATCAGAATTTATGCACGAAGACAAGTGCAAAGAGAATTGTTTTGACAGTGAAACAAAAGGTACAAATATTTGATATATGAATGTGCGAGGATTGTCGAGATGTTAAACTAAGGGAATGAAATTTTTTAATTTCCTTGGAATTAAATTTTAGTAGACATTATACATCAATTTGGAATTATATTAATTATTTATGAATTTTTTACTATATATTTTTTGTTTGTAGTAAAATTGGACCTACGGAGTTCAGTTAAGTGACCCTAATCTTAATAACATAGCCGGGCAGATATATATCTTAGCTATAAAGTAAGTTGTAGATTGAACAGGCAAAAAAGTTTACCTTTAAATCTACAGGGACTTGATCCAGCAAAAATCTTCATTTATAAGGAAAAAAATATTAATTTACTGAAGATCTTTAATTACCTGATCTTTAGTTATATGGTTTCAAAGGCTCATGAGAGCATTATGACGGATGTAATCGCTAAATCTGTTTTTAGAGGTTTCATCAAAAATTCTTTTTATTAAGTAAAGAATTGAACAAAGATGTAAAAAATAGTTGTACTTTTTATCCTGACGAGATATTTCGATTTCCAGATTGTTATTTCTATTATTTTTGCAAGATCTTTGGCGATGAGCATGAGAACAGAAATTTAAAAAATCACTTTTTTATCTGCTTCCAAAAAGGGCGAATCCTATTATAAATGTCATTTTCGCATGTTTAAATGGGGGAATAATTGTAACGTGTCATTACAAATTTATAGGTATATATACTAAAAAAAAATTATATCAAAACATGTGATAATATATAACAAACAAAATTCATTTAAGCATTTTGACGTTCGTGGTTATACTACTTAACTTAACCACTCTAATGTACAATGTTATAATACTTATTTGGTTTTGTTATTATACTTCTTAACTAATTAACTTAAATAAAGACGTTATAATTCCCATTTAGTTTATTCTATTTTTATTTCTTTTTTTTAGTCACAATTTTATGACAAAAGGAGGCTGATATTATTGTTCGAACAGCACTTACGCATGAACCCAAAGTTCCGTCCGTATATAACGTGACAACCGCTCGTTAATTTAGACACGTGTCCTAGTTATTACTAACTGTTTTATTTTAATATTTCTTATCCATGGTTAGCCGAACTCAAGAGCTCTAGAATTTTTTTTTTGGGTCCGAAATAGTTCAACGATTAATTTCGTATTTTGCATCCATAGTTAACCGAACTTAAAAGCTTTAGAATTCTTTTGAGCCCGAAGTAGTTTTTCGATTACTTTCGTATTTGCATTTGTAGTTAGCCGAAGTCAAGAGCTACCGAATTCCTCTTGATACCTTCACCAAATATTTAACATTGCCGATTGTAGAAAACTCCCGAATACATACTAATCGTAGTTATTCAGAGACTCAGAACTCCGTTTATAGGAAGCTTAAACCAACTGAAATATCTTCCATTTAATTAATCATAGTTTCGATTCTTTCTTTCGTTTATTACCAACAGCTATTTCACCGTTTCACACATCGTATTACCAGAATCGCATTGCCCTACCAGTAACATGTCCCAGTGTTTTTACCGTTTCATCTTCAACTGATCTGCTGTTTCATCGTTTCAGCGTGCGTGAAATATCCGAATTAGTTTTAACTAGCTTAAGGTTTTCTAATTAAAGTCCTTGTTTTCTATATCTATTACAATCTAAAAAATATTTGTGTTTTATTTCAAAGGATGCACAAAGAATGGACCTTTGAACAGAACCTGGATAGACTGAATAATACCTCGGTTGGAAAACTAAACTGCATTACATATTTCTTGGCGCAATACTTAAGAGTAACCAAAAAGTCCAAGTTTGGATTATGGTATTACGAATTATTTTTTCTTGCTGTCCATGATAGGCATTTTCGTAAGTTTGAAACAATTTGAACATCATTTCCAAAGTGCCAAATAAATTATTTAAGAAAATTTTAGTAAAAGGTCTATATTTTCATTTTTTTGAACAAAATTCTGATTTTTCCCTAAAAAATTATTTTTTTTTCTTTACAAAAACTTCTATTTTTCACTAAAATTCCGATAATTGACTAAATATTCTGATTTTTCATTTAAATTTAGTTTTTTTTACTTAAAATTTAATTTTTAACTAAAATTATACAATTATATTTTTCATCAAAAATCTGTACAATAAATTCAGATTTTTTCCTCTAAATTCGGTTTACCCACTATAAATCAATTTTTTTGTAATAAGTTAAATTTTTCACTATAAAATGAATTCATCAACAAAAAATTTATATTTTAACAAAACTATTATTGACTTTAAATTCGGATTTATTTTATTCCGGATTAATACTAGAAAAATCATTTTGATCGAAATTCTATTTGTTTCATTAAAATTAAAATTCCAATTTTTCAATAGAAATTCAATTATTTCACAAAAATTCAATCATTGCTTTACTTATTTACCATTAGTTCGATTTTTCATCATTTGTTATATCGAAAAACAAAAAATTAAATTAAATTTCTTCTAATTCTATTTTTCGATATAAAATACGATTTCTCATTAAATCCTAGATTATTTACTAGAAATTGCATTTTCTTAAAAAAAATATTATAAATAAATAATAATTTTTTTCTGATTTTTTCACTAAAAATATAGTTTTCAATAGAACCTCAGTTATTCAAATAAAAATAGATTTTTTAGCCTAAAATTAAATTTATACTAAAAATACCATTATTAAGTATAAATTTCATAAAATAATTTTCGAAATTGCGACCCAAAAATAAATAATAATTTTTCAAGATTTCTTTTTCAATATAACTGGGAAAATATTTATCTTAAGTTGAACAAAAAATAATAATGACATTTTTTACTTTCACTCGGAAAACGATCGAATGTGGGTTGTAGACCTTCTTTAGGATATCACAAAACAATTTAAAAAAATTTCGAAACACTCCATGAATTACGAGTTATTGCGAAAAATCCATTTTTAAGATAATTCCTGCTTTATAGATCTAGTAGCTTTATAAATTTTACGTTAATTTAAGATTTTGAAAGCAGAAGGACGTAGCTTTGAAATATATTATCATCTTTTATATACACTCAATTTGAATAATGGATTATTCACATTTTTTAAATTTATTTCCCTTTTCTTTTTTTGAAAATTTAGTTTTAATGTAATTTTTTCTGATTTTTTTTCTTAAAGACTACATATAGTTGTTTACAGAGTTTGATATTTTATTGTGTTTGGAATGAAATGAGATGTCCCTGTATAAAGTCGCCTAAGAACTTAAAATGTTATTAAGCATTTTCTAAACTTTATTAAAAAATTCTTCAAATATTTTAAGACAAAATGTTTTTTTTTTTATTTTTTATTTGGTTTTTACTTTTTGAGGATAAAATTGAAAATTTTAGTAAGTTACTACAGATAAAACCGAATAAATTCTACAATTTTTGTCCAATTGTTATATTCAAAACAAAAAATGCCCTTAAATATTATTGCATCTGTTTTGTAGAAAAAAAATTTTATTTTTTCTAGAAGTTGTTTAAAAATTTGCTTTTAATATTTCATTAAATCAAACCAAATGCATGCGGTAGAACAGCCTGTTTCAGTTACTTTTTAAAGAATTTTAAAGATGAAAAGTAAACAAAAGAATAACAGAATTAGAAATACATTTATATAAGAACCTAACCAAAAATATATTTTGCGAATAACTTGAAATTTTGAGGCTGCATTGCAAATTTTTAAAACTGTTTTATGCTGTTCTCATTTTTCGAGTGATTTTTTTACTGTAACAGAGTATAATTTTTAATACAATTTAAAAAGATATTAATTTTTTCTTTAAAACTTAAAGAATAATATTTTTTTTACTGTCCTGACAATCTTGATAACCGTTTGGAAATTCCCTATTCTTAAAATTATTTTTCGTTATATTTAATTTTATTTTAAATGAATTTCTAGCCATAATAAAAAGTTGTGTATATGGTCCTTCGAACTGGATAATTTATAAACAATTTCCTTAGTCTTTTTAGTGCTATTTTTTATTTTCATTTTATTAAATATTACATTACATTTCTACTTTTATTCTACCTTCTATTTACATTCCCCTAAACATAAATGCTTAAAAATAGGTGGGCTCTAGAATTTGAACAAAGGCCCAAACGAAAATTACAACTGAAATCCTAAAGCAGCAAACAAAAATGACAAAACCTGTAATTATAATTGAAATAAATTGATTTATACACAACATAAACGATCAGACCAAGAAAAAATATTGTGACCATAAAAGAAGACCCCAACTAGAAAAATAAAAAAAGAAAATATGAAAAAATAATAAAACTTAAGCTGGTAAAGCTTAAATTACCATTTTGGCCCAAAGACAAATATGTGCAGTGATAAGGTCATGAACAAGTGTCAATGTTGGACATAAATAATAAGCTGCCTAGACTTATGGACTTTAGAAAAAAGGGCGAAGAGTTTTTGTTTAAATAAATGAAAAATATTTTTAGAAAAATAGAGTTGCTTTACAAGAAATGGGCGGAGAAAAGGACGCGAAACAGAGATTTCACTAAGACTTGAGAAAATATTCTGTAGAAAAGTAAAAATAATAATAATAATAACAAATCTATAATAACAAATTATTTCTCTAGTTTAAATAATAATTTTGAACAATTTTTTTGTTGTTTTATTTCTTTATTGTTCAATTTGTCTTGCAGTTAATTGTTAGTTTGTGTCTTAAGTCTTTTGTTTTTTTTTTGCATAGAAAATGTTTCTTAACTTTTTTGTTTGTCTTTATTTGTTAGCTTTGTTAGCTGGCATGTAAATATTTCTTGTTAATAATTTGTTTATCAAGTTTGTGGCTTAAGTCTTTTGTTTTTTATATGGTTTTTAGCTTTTTCTTGAAAAATTCTTTCATTTTTTCCTAAAAAAAGACGTTTAAATCATAAAACAAATTTCCTAGTTTAATTATTTTAACATTTATATTTGTATAAAAGATTTTTATATGAATTTTTTGGCGCGGCCTTTAAGTCTCTTTAAGCACGTCTTTGAAAAAATAATCGTTTTACACATATTATGTTTTTTCTTCTTTTTTCTTAAATTTTTTTTTTAGTTTAACAAATTGTTTGTGTTATAAGGTAGTTAATGGTACTATTGGAACTACTTTAAATAAGTGAGTAAGTGACTGCTTGTTGTTGGCTTTCTTATTGTTGTGTTTTAATTGTTTTTAGAGTCTTAGAGGTGCGTGAGTGAAAAAAATATGAAAAAGTATAAACGTACGCTTCAAAGTAGTTATGATTGTATGCTTCTCTTTAAGTTTTTTGAAATGTTGATGGAAAACCTTTCAAAAATAAACAAACAAATACAGGGAAAGACAAAAGAAATAAACAAACATTTTTTTTACTTTTTTTGTGACTGAGACTACCAATTTTTTATTGCCTAAAGTATTGAGTAGTTACTACACAAATATGTTAATCTGTTTTGCCAGTTTGTACATTATGTGATAATGGTTGTGGTTGCTTTTAATGCTGCTTCTTCAGTGTAATTTTTTTTCTGAAAAGAAATAACAAAATCTACGAAAAAAATACACAAATTGTGATTTGAATTTCTAATTGCAAATACAAGTTCAATCACGTGCATTATTGTACGCTGTTGTTGGTGGTGATGTTGATAGTTGTTAAAAAATTTGTAATGGAGGGAATGATGCTAAATGTAATTGTTTAATAGCTAAGGTCTAACTAGAAATTTTGTTGAAGATAATTGGTAATTTGGGAGGAGAGTTATAGGCAGGAATTATGACATACTTAGACTCAAGGGTTCAATAGATAGAACTGGAAATTTATGCATTTATAACACCATGTGACATACATGAAGGAATCGAAATATGCATGAGATTTATTTTTCTCTAGGACATCAAATTTCCTTTTAAAAGGACTTGAAAGTTTCAAGTGATACATACTGAAAAAAAATATATAAAATATTTAAGAATATTTTATTAACCCAGTATGGGCGTCAAATGAAAGCTAAAAAACCCTGCAATGTAATAATAATTTTTTTTAATGCTGCAGTACATATTTATTAGTTAATTATATACTTTATATAAAGGATATTTTCTTAAAATCTAATACAACAATGTTTAACTAAAAGCTGTTACTTTTTAGATTGCAACAATCATTCTTATATGTGAAAAAATCGTTATTATAAAATATTTACGAAGGCTACATATATTACACCAATATGGATGTCAAACGCAAGTTAAGAATCTCTGCAATATAATATCTTTTATTTAAATGTTGCAGTACAAAAAGTTAAGAAAATATATTTTTGGAAATTTAATCTTTTAATGTTATATTTATTAACTAATTTCATCCACATTAATATTATAAAATTAGGAGAGTGGTGCAATCACGCTTAAACCGCTGAACCGATTTGAATGAAATTTTAAATATAGATGATTTTTTTTTGTTTTTTCTTAATATTTCGATAAAAATTAAATTTTAATAGAAGAGGCATTAAGGCAAACATAGTTTTTTTTTAAATAACTGGACGTTTTCTTAGATTTTTTTTATTAAACTTTTAGATTCCATGCAACGTAGGGGCATTAAGCTAGTATTTTATATAAAGGATATTTTCTTAATACATTACACAGAAATATTAAAACAAAAACCTTTGTTGTATTTCAGGGATTCTTAGCTTACATTTGACCTCCATATTGGGTTGACATAAAATATGCATTCGAATAAAACATAACACACAAATATTGGTTTAAAAGTGGACTGGAATAAGTTACAATTATGAATGAGACGATATATTTTAGGTTTTTTCTACGGATTTATCATGTGTAACAATAAAGGATAAGTTAATGATTAAGGAATAAATAAATGCATTTTTTAATTTTCTTTGAAACACCTTTCATTATTAATTCGATTATACTTTGTGTTACTTTTTTGGAACCAGCTGCCCACTTGTGTTTAAAATTTGTCACTGTTTTGGGCGCAGTATTGGTCTTTCTTAATTCTCTTTTGCTAAATGCTCAATATTTTTCAATTGGACAAGGTTATGGGTAGTTCGGAGCAGAGACCTGCGCCGAGAAATTTTATCGGCGGCGGCGGCTTGCATTAAAAAGCTTCGGCGGCGGCTTAAAATCGGCTGTCAGCCGACTGATATTACACACATTTTTCTAATTAAAAATTTTATATTTTCATGAACCTTTGATTAACATTGTTCATAAAAATAGGACGAGATTGTTTCCAGCGAAGGTATAAAAAGAATTATTAATTTATAGAAAATATATAAGAAAAAAATATGGGAATGATCTAAGGATATTTCTGGATTTTTGCATAAAAGATTAGAATAATTGTTCGCATATTAGAATGAGAAATGGTCTGCTCCGATATTAAAATATATCAATTATTAAGATATGCTAAAAAATAAAAAAGTACAATAGATAGTGGAATTTATATCAATTATGTATTTTGATAATTCCTAACCACATATCGCTAGTGAATAGAAGTGATTTATTAGCTGACAAAATCTTGTGTACGAGTTTTTTTTTTAGATTTCTCGCAGGATGGCGATTAAGGCTCATTAAAATTTATTAGCAACTGTTAATATTATTTTTTCACAGTATTAGCATAGAAAATAATCAATTATAAGTCACCAAAAATACTTGATTGATTTATAATTATTTGAAGTTCAAAATGATGTAAATAGTTTTCTTTCATATTTAATTGATGGCAAATACTGCATTAAAATAATAAAAAAGTTTAATTTTTAACATATTTTTTACAAAAAGAATTTAAAAACGGCGGCTGCTCTTAAGCCGAGTTAAGCCGAAAATTTTACGGCGGCGTCGGCTTCCAAATTTTTCTCGGCGGCTCGGCTTAGCCGAATTCCAGCCGCTCGGCGTAGGTCTCTGGTTCGGAGGTTTGATATTTTTCGGAACAAAATTAACATTATGTTTACTGTATCATTCTAAAATACGTTTACTGTAAAGGCACGATGCCAAATCGGGCCAAAAGAATGTTGAGACTCTATGTTTTCTTATAAAGAAAACTGCTTCTTCTTTGTAGACACTGCTTTAAATAAATATTCGAGTTTATTATGTCCGATGTTACATACGGTTCACTTTTTTCACCACAGCAGATTATAGCTTGCCAAACAAGAATCTTTTTGGGAAATTTTGATTTTTTTTTGATATTGAACTAGTCTGGTACATTTCCTCTAATATCTGCTGTATAAAACTTTTGTCAACCAAACTGTGGGAAGTCAGAAATGATGTACATTTCATTATCAATTACACAATATTTAAACTTTTAAAAATATTTTTTTTATGAGTTTTGCTCCCTTTTTAGCTTGAGCATTTTTCTTCATTTTTCTATCTGATACCTTTTGCACTTTAAATGTTTTCAGTCCAATATGGATTTTAATTTTGCTTACAAAGCATTCGTAATAATTGACACGTTTAGCCACTATGTAACCGGAAATCTTTAAAATACTACTTAAGAAATGTAAGGTTATTGTTTAACTTTCTTACCACTCCAAGAACTAATTGTCTGCCGACAGGTAGTTCTTTTCCAATTTTTTGTAAGTCCAATTTTTATGAGTTTTAATAGTTTCAAAAATATTTTATATATTTCTTTTTGAGCCTCAATTGTGAAGCAAGCACATAAAATAATATCGTATCATTACAAAATCTAGAGTATTTTACAAAGATGTATTGACCACAAAAATAAAAATAAGTTATCAGCAGAGAAAGTTACAAACAAAAATATATATTATATTTCATTCAAACGCACTCTTTAATTTTGGTAAATATTTTGTAACTTTTTTAAATTGTGTATTTTTCGAAACTTTGAAGTCCTTTTGAGAGAAAATTTGACGTCGTGGAGAAAAACTGAGTATGATGAATATATCGATTTTTTCATGTGTGAAAATATTTTTAGGAACTCTTCTTTAAATATTAATACTAAATGATAAGAATAGTGAAAATATGATTAAATGTTTTTTAACCAGTTAAAAAAGAAAACAAAGTAATTCAACTTTATATTCCACTGAAGCTTTAATTTATAATTAATGATCATTTGAGTCATTTATATAATGATCTTAATTTAATCTTGAATGTTATTTTATTTAATAAATATTTCACAAAGTATTAATGGTGACATATAAGAATCTTTATATGAAAAAAAGTCAGCTGTAAACATGAAACAATAGTAATTAGTATCGTAACTCTTTTGAAAATTGTATTTAAATTATTAAAACTTGCAGATAAGTTTTGATTCCTTGGGGTACTTTCCCCTTTACAAAAAGTCATAAACTATTTAAAAAATTACATTTTTTTTTTCAACGAATAAAAGTTTATATTTTGCTTTAAAAACGGGCGTATTATGGTTAAAAAACGCCCGAATATTTTTGTTTTATTGTTTTAGAAAAACGTGTTGTTAGGAGCAGCCAACAAATATATTCAACATTCACTCTAAAAAAAAAAAAAAAAAATAAATACTCTAACAACAAAGCAGACTCTCTCTTTATGTGTTTGTAATAATTTCTCACACCGGGTAAAGGTGCAATTATATGTATGTATGTATGTGTGTAGCCTATTGAAACATATAAGAAAAAAGAAAAAATAAACGATATTGAATTGGTTTGTTGGCCTGACCGAGGTTGAAGTAAAAACTATTTGTACATAAAACTTAGTTAAATGTAATAAAATAAAGCCATCATTGAACCTGCTATTTATGTTAAGCACCTTTTTTTACGTTAAAAGCCTCTAAAACCGCTACCACTAACTAACACTAATATAATCATTACCGTAACCACCACCAACATTATCACCACTATGAACATTTAACATGTTATTTTCAATATGATTGTTATTTTGAAACGCCAATTGTATTCATGTTAAAATTTTATATATATATATTTTTTTATCATTGCCACCGACGCCCTGGCTTTTATATTAAAAAAAAAAAAAAATGCTCAAGAAATATGTAACTTTGTTGTAAAAATTTTCGTGTATTTAACTTGCTCTCTTCTACAACTATTTATAACCATTAACCAAAAGTGTTTCAGTCACTGAACTCACATGGCTGCCTGTAATAAAAGAAACGTCATCACCAGCTTATGCATTTCGTGCTGAAGGCTAAAAGTAAAATTTGATTGTAACAATTGTAAAGAAATTAATTGTTTTTTTTTTGTTAATAAAAATAATAAAATTATTTAACGCTTAATTGAATTTATTAGCGAATTGTTAGCACTGTAATTGCTAATAAGGAACAATTATATTTTATATAATACAATATTGTATTTAGACTCAATCACATTAAAATTAAAAAGTTTTTGATTTGCTAAATTATTAATCTTAAATATTTAAAGTCTAAGGAAATTACTTAAATTTAGGAAATTTCTTAAGCGATTAATAAAGGAAGTAAAAGAGATTTTGTTATAAATTATGTATCATAATCTACGCTTTTATTTAAACCATCCTGTAAAAAAGGACTGAAAAATGTATAAAAAATAATGATTTTAATATTGTATTGTCATTGGAGGGACCATTTAGTACTGAAAAAGAGCAGCAGAAGTAGAGTTTTACTCACTGTCGTCGCTGGTAGTATATTCTTTTTTTATTATGCGTTTGTGCTGATGTTTATAACGCACAGAAAAAATCATCCAACACCCACCTTAAAGTCTACCAATTAACTCAGAATCAGTCGATCTAACGATGTTCGTCTGACCGTCTGGCTGACTGGACGGCTGACTGGCTGTTCATGTAAATTTTGCACAAAGTGCAGGTCTCAATTTTGAAGATAATTCAATGAAATTTGGTACGTAGGACTTTCTTGATACAAGGACGAAGCTTATTGAAATTGATTATGATCGGTCCATTATTTCACCTAGCCCCTATAAAAATGCCCTCCTGGAATAGGGGTTTAGCTATCATAAATGTCTTAAATATAGCAATAAAAAAATTCGGTCCATAATTGACTATAGCTCCCATATAAACCCCTCTTTCGAAAATCATTTTAACGTGCATAAATCCCATACGAATATTAGTATCAAGTTTATATTCGATACAAATAATTTTTATGTAAATAGAAATCACAGTGACAAATTTTATCAGGATCACTCCATAATTTACCATAGCTCCCATATAAGCCCACTTTCGGGAGTCTTCCCAAAGTGCATAAATTCATATAAATATTAGTATTAATGTAATATTCTAGATTCGATGAGTTTGGTGTGGGGGTATCATATGGTCGGGCTTGACCAACTAGGATTAAAACTAAATCAATTTTTTGTAGCATCTTCTCCAGATTTTTCTGACATATCATTTTATATAAAAATTAATTGACAACTAGATTAATTTTAATTTTTTCAGGTGTGACTTCTGAAAAAAGTTTTAAAGTAATTTTACGAAATCTCTCCCGGTATCTCTAAATAAAAATTAAAATTAATAATCATAGTTTAGCACCGCTGGAGCCTTTTGAAATTCGCTTTTAACTTGGAACCAATTCTTTTACAGTTGCCAATTTACAATGGCAAAGACAAAATTCTAAATCTGTCCAGAAAATGTTAAAAACACGATTGTCATCGGTATTTTTGATGACACGTTTTGTTATGATTTTCGAGTTTATTCAGACTAAAGAAGTAAAACAATCATAGAACCATTTTCGCGATTATTCGGTATACAAATCTTATATTTTGGAATATCAGAAAAGTCAACCTTAACGTGTGTTTTCCGGGCGATTACAAAATATTGAAAATATTTTTATTTTTTTGATTGTTTTTTGCCTCGGAGTTCTTCTCAGCTTTGTTATTAAAATTTTTTTAACTTTGGTTGACTAAAGCTTAGCCATAGCTCTAACATGACTCATATTTGATTTTGGAGAAATGAATACAACTTGTCATTATGCTGCCGAACATGTTTGCCATAACTCTTAGGAGCTTCTCTACTTTTTGGCCTTCGAATTCATTCTTGTGACTCTTTAATTTTCTGGACCAAGTTTTATCTCATTCTTTAGGTCCTTATTAAACTTTTTTATTACCCTGAAATGTAATAATTTTATCAATATTTATTGAATCAACATTTTCTTCTAGTAAGTTCAAAAAAAAAAAAAAAAAAAAATCAAATTTTATTTTGTAAATTTTTCTTTGACTGCAATCTATATGCGGACCAACGACCGGATTTCAATAACACGATCTGATGTTAAATCTGACATGTCTCTAGAAGATATTGTAATCGAGAAAAAATATTTAGAATTAACGGCAGTTAGAGTTATTACGAGTTATTATTTTGTATTATATTTTATTCGAACGCACACTTTACTCCAATATAACTTTCTAATAGAAACAGTAGTTTAGCTTTTTTTATATAAAAAAATAATTTTAAACTGATGAAATTGTACTTTATACTTTTTTTTGGAAGTAATTGTTAATAACTTCCAAAAAAGGGCAAAATATGCTACTTTTATCTTTTTGAAGTTTTGAAAACGTTAATTGTTTACTGGGTAGTTTAAAGCCGTAGAGTCTCGAAAGTAAATCTGTAATTTCTAATATGGAGATAAATATTTCTAGTTAAATATGTTTAAAAAAATGTCGCATACGATAAAAAATTTTAGAGAGAAACCCTGAACTTTTTCCAAATTTTAATTTGTGTATAAATTTTACAAAATATGAAAATACTCAAATATGAGTACTTTGAAGAGTATAGTGAAAATGGTCAAGAACTAAAACCTAGTGGAAAATAATTCTAATGAATTCTCCTATAAAAACCCTGTAAATGGTTTTTCCAAATTGAATTTGCGAAAATTGTTATCAATTTTCTAAAATACAAAAAATCTTATATATGAGTTCTTTTATGGATATGGTCAGGCCTAGCGGGAAATAAAGCTAATAAATTATGCTATTAAACCATGTAAATGGTTTTTTCTACTTGATTTTGGAAAAATGTTTATACATTTTTCAAATCGCATATTTTAGAGAAACCTTCCTCCACTTTTTTTAATATATCGGACATTTTTTTATTCAATTTAATCCAAATTTTCATTCTTTGTTAATTTGACTTATGTCAATTCGAAATTTTGAATTTAGCTATTATGTTCTAAAATACCAAATATGGAACCAATAAAAACCAAAATCAAGAGCTTCAAAGGCATTAATTTGTCTAAAATCATTTGCAAACATCTTTTCCTAGATCAACGACAAAATTGGATTTTATGAAGCAAAATTTAAAAAATTTTCATTATTGGGTTTTAAATTGGAATTGTGAGATTTCTTTTTTTAAAGTCTTACTTTTTTTATACCTCATCATTTCAAATAACAAAGTTTACTGAAAATTTCTTTAGGATATCTTAAATAAAAAAGATTTATAGTTTCTCCAAAAATCTAAATTTTTACCTAAATTTTATTTTATTTCCAAAATCGGAAAAACTATGGACAATAATTTTTTTCATATAAATTCTCTTGTCTAGCTCAAATAATTTTTAATTATATACAAAAAATATCAAATATGTTTTATAGAACAAAAACTACATCGATTAGAAATTACTGATTTATTTCCAAAATGTTTTGAGTTTATTTCACTGTGCATTATATTGTGAGAAGCACATAATTTTTAAATCTTGAAATAATTAAACTTTTTTCTCTATTTTTCTATATTGCAATTGTAAAGCAGAGGAAAGAGATAATAAAACTCCATATTTTTTTGTTTATATTATAGTAGAAAATGTTTACGTTTATAACTCTTAAAAAACTGGACCGATTTAAATAAGATATATATTGTGCGCATTTGCAAATAAATACTTTTAGATGGTATATTATTTTACGAAATCGGATTTATACTGCGAGATGAAAAGAGGTCACAAACAAACAGCCCTACAATTTTTATTATACATATTAGTCAGTATATGTAGATTCAAACAAACATTTTAGATTTTTATATAATTTAGGTTTTATACATTTAGGAACAAATAGTCATTGCTTTAACAATATTTTATTTAATTCAAATTAGTTAGTTTCTTTTAATTGTAGCAATAATTAAAGTTCATTTATCTGATATACCCAAAGATTTACCGTTAGCAACTAAAAATAAATTCTATTAGCTACAAAAAAGTTTAAATCTTAATTAAATCCCAAACATTAAAACGTCTTAATTAAAGCGGATCTAAAACTCAACATAAATCCCAAGTATAAATCTATAAAATAACTTTTTTTTCTAGGGGCCCAATAAAAATAATAATCTTAAATGATCATAGTTTTTGAATTGACAAAAATATTTAGAAAATAATTTTTGTTGTTTTTCAAATCCAGATATTTACTTCACACAAAGATTTAAACAAACTTAAATAAGATCTTAATTTGTGATCAGATAAATAAATGTAAAAAAAACAACAATAGCTAAAAACTCTACTTTAACTAGGCTGGAAGATGGTGCAGAGGAAGAGATAAAATATTTTATGACAAAATAAAATTCACACAACAACACACTAAAAACTAATGCTCTTATCTTAAAATCGGCCTAAAAATGTCTTAAATCTAAGGTAATTTTGTTAAGCTAATTATTTGTTCGTTTTTTTCTATTGTTGATTAACAAAAAAATTAACAAGTTTTTTATGATTCCCAACATAAAAAATAAAGCAATTAATTTAACAACAAAACGAATAAAAATATTAAAAACATTTGCTGTTATAAATATTTCTAAAATCTAGTTTTATGACAATTTACTTTTATTTCATTTGGCATAAATAATTTGCCTACATAAATGAAAAAAAAAAAAAAAAAATTGAGATAACTTTAATTAAATTAAAGCATTTAATAAAAAAAAATATGTTATAATTAGCAGATGGTTATTTAAAATTCCAAAAAGGTTGTTGCTCTCTCAAGCATTAATTTTAAATATTTAATATTTAATTAGCAGGGCTACCAAAAATATGATCTAAACAAAAGTGTTTTAAGTATATATATATATATTTATTTATTTAAATATATATTTATATCTAAAAATATTTACATGGACATGTGTTAACATATATGACGCTTGTTGGTGGTATATTGGTAGTATGTATGCCCTAGAAAGATTTTAAGGATGTATATTTTCAAAATAGGCTGCCGTAGAAATAAAAAAAGCTATTTATTACTCTTAACTCTGTATATATATGTATGTATATATACATTTATATATATATATATTTTTAACTCTGTATATATATGTACATTTATATATATATATTTATATAAATGTATATATACAATCTTTCTAGGGCATACATACTACCAATATACCACCAACAAGCGTCATATATGTTAACACATGTCCATGTAAATATTTTTAGAAGTTTTTCTATAAAAAAACGCACATCGATATATTTTACGCTAGCTTTTATATTAAGTAGTTGAACATTATCAATTTTCTAGTTCTCCTAAATATTTTGTTTGAATATTTTTCTTCTCAAAAAATATATTGTAATCAAAAATTATACAAAAAATATACGAAAAGTATTTAATCTTGAGTATTTCTTACTGCGAAGGAAATGTGTACGAATAAACGCACACTTGCGGAGCTGACAGTTAGAATATATGCGTTCCAAATATGTGAAAAATTATATGAAAAAATATGCATTTGTATGGAAATTTTTAGTAATACTTATAAAGTGATAAAAAATCGATCGAATTATAACAGGACCAAAAAAAAAAAAGAAGGAAGGATTGATAATGTTTGTGTTATTTTGTTAATCGGATCCACATGTACAAACATACATACGTACATACATGCATACAGTAAATCTACTAGCAGAATTTTTGGGTACAATAAATTTAATTGTGAGAAAATAGGAATGTGGTGGAATGTACACACGGACAAGTAGGAGTTTTTTTATTTTATGTCTGCAAATACCATTGTAAATAATCTGTTAAAGCGCAATTTGTGGTTAATTGTAATTAAAGTCTTGTTAAAAATTTGACTACAGTTGCAAGATCTTCTGTTGATGCACCCATGTACATACGCATGTAAAGTTGTTGTTGTTGTTGTTGATCGAAAAAGTGTAAGGTCAGTTAACTAAAATTGTAACAGGAGCACAAAAAGCGAACACGAAGGATGAAAGGATTGGTGATGTGTTTATGATTTGTAAATTAAAAACACAAAAGACAACAACAACTTTATTTAGTCACATACAGTTGCAGGATGATTTGTTGATGAACGTTTTTTTTCTTTGGTTAAACGACATTACGGTTTTTTGTACCTTTTTTTGTGGATATACAAAAAACAACAACAACTTATTAATAAAATTATAAACACAATCAATGCAAAACGAAGAAAACAAATGCATTGTGCAATATTTTTTCCAGTAAGATAGAAGTGCAATAGGATAGATAATATAGAATGACGATGAGTATAATTGGTTTTGAATTATAAACAGCAGCTCAAAAAAAAAAAAAAAAAAAACATCAACAAATGATTCTGCAACTGTAAATAAATTTTCAAAGCGTTAGCTTTGCAAGTGTGTGTTTATTCGTACGCATTTACTTCGTAGTAAGAAATACTTAAGATAAAATATTTTTAGTAGTTTGCATTGGTCACGTTGCATATTTTTTGTCTTGTAAAATTTTTGGTTATAATATATTTTTTGAGAAGAAAACTATTAAAAAATATTTTTTGGAGAGCTAGAAAATTAATAATATTCAACAACTTAGTACAAAAGCTAATATAAAATATGTTGATGTGTGATATATGGCGTTCGTTGATGTTAGAATATTTTTGGCAGTTTTATAATAAAAACTTTTGTTGGTGAAATATTTTTATGATTTTCTTTCAAAAAATATGAAAAATGCTGAATATTTCAATATTTTGGTAGTAATTTCGGCTTGATTGCTATAATTATTCCTTGTATAAATTCTAACGGAGTTAGATTTCTATCAGGGAGCGGAGATATGCTGATTTCTATATAATTTTCAAAATGTGTTTTCTCTTTCTATAGCTTTCAAGTTGTCGTAGAAAATTTAAATTCGGCTTATTTATAAAAATAATCGTTCTACATATCCTAGGGGAGCGGATATATGTGGATTTATTTTTTATTTTCTGTAATATTTTTAAGCGAATTTCTACCGATTAATTTTTTTTAATTTATTCAAATTTATTTAATACTTTATTCATCATCAAATTCTAACGAGTTCAAATCTTTCCATTTCGATTAGGGAGAGGAAATGCGTCAAAGAATTTTTCATAAATTTTTTAAAGACTTTTAAATTTTTTTTGTGCATTTTTTTATGATTATATTGTAATCTTTCTTGGCATTGGCAGGTTTATATGATAGTTTTTAATAATATTCTAAGGCGTTGCCAACAAAGTTAGCAAATTTTTTTCATACTTTAACTATAATATTAATTTAAAAAAGGGCCAGAATATGTGACTAGACAGGAGTCCAAGCTTTCCATCATGATCATTCTCGGCCTTATATTACGGCACCATTTAAAGACTATTTGAAAAAAGTGGAAAGGGTCATAGATCCCGATGGACAATACTTTGCATAAAATGCATTATACCTTCAGCTTGAAATAAGTATTAATTTTTTTATTAAAAATTATTATTGGATATACAAATATATTTCCTTGGTGATCCTTCAAACATTTTCTTACTCATTTTGCATTTGTTTTATTAAATAATTCAATAGCCTGGGGGTTCGCGGGAAAGTTAAATATTCCTGAAAGGGTCCGCGAGATGAGTGAGTGGGAACGCCTGCTTTACTGAATGTCTGTCACAAAAAAAAAAAAAAAAAAAAAAACATTAAGAAATGAATCCTAATCTAAGAAGTTTGGTATTGAAAATCAGCAAAATACTTTTAATAGAAAAAAAGTAATGAAATTATGAACCAACACATAATTTCTTTTTTTTTCATAATTATCGTCCCCTATTTATTTATTTAGTTATTTATTTGCTCCTCCAACTAAGACATGTGTCCCCACTGAGCCTCCTCCGAAAACTGCCCTCAACCTATAGCGTCGTATAGGAAGCAGGAATTCCCGAAATCGCTTCCTTATATAATTAAAATGAGTTTTGATGTCCCCTAATCATAGCTTTAAAATTAACATGACACCAACATAATCTTCTCAGTTTATTAATTTATTATTTGGTTTATTGGACTTTTAATTAAAACGAAAACAAAAACCAATAACAAAATTTCACTAAACACCAACCTAAAAAAAAAAAAAATTCCAAAAATAACCTAAAATCTCAATCAGGTATTTTTACATATATATCTTTTCTTTTTTTTTTTTTAATTTAGCTTAACATGCTGCTAACTAACAAAGATGACGATGAGAATGATTGAACTATAGCGATAATAAAATTTTTAACAAATGTAGTAACTACAGCAAACACACTAAATGCACGGTGGGATAAAATTTTATGACTTTTTTGTTACAAAATTGGGATTTCATAAAATAAAAAAATAAAATAAAATAAATAAAATCTAAAACGAAAAACTAAAACCGTAATTAGCTACGAAACTAGTTTTTCTTTATTTATAGTTTTATGAAGAAGATTTACGAAATAAGATTTTTTAAATGTATGTCATACAAACAAACATTTTTTAAACAGGTGGGTTGTTTGTTCATTATTTTGGTTATGTTAATGTTCGAAAGCATGTGTGTTTCAAAGTCAGTGAATGAATGGTTGAATGAAATGACGCAATGTAACTTGTTGGATTGATGGAGAAATTCCAATCTAAGTAATCCACTCTTGTGGGGAGATTTTGAAAAATGTGTGTGGACATTATAAAAATGATGAGGGTCCAATAAATTTTATTTTGTTATTTAATGAGTTATTTGGTGGAAATTTTAAGGAAATTGAAACTTGGTTGTTGAAGAATTTAAAAAGAGGGAAATGTTACTTTAACATTTGTGGTGTTTATTCTTTCTCCCTGTGTTACTTTATATAAATTTATGTTTTAATTTTTTCAAAAATGTTCTAAAGTATGAATTCGAAAAAACATAACACAAAATTTTCGTAATAACTTTTACGGCCGTTAATTTTAAATATATTTCTTGATTACCATTCGAGTTCTTGAAAACCGGTCATTTGTCCGCATGCAGGTGGCAATCAAAGAAAAATGTACAAAATAAAATTTAATGTTGATTGAATTAATTTCGACAAAAGTATTACATTTTAGGGTAATAAAAAAAAAAGCTTAACAAAAACGTAAATAATGAGATGAAACTTATTTCAGAAATAGATAAAGTAACAAGAATGAATTCCAAGCCCAAAAAGTAGAGAAGCTCTTAAGAGCTATGCCGACACGTTGTGTTTATTTCTGCATAATCAATCAAAGATAAAAAAATTATAAAAATATTTTCTATATTTTGTATTAGCTTAGAAAACATACGTGTACCAAGGTACAAGTTTTCTATACCGAATAATCGAGAAAATGTTCGTGAATAGTATCAAAATAAATAAAATTTTACAAAACATTTTGTTGTATGACAGTAAAATATATAAAGATATTTCTTCTTTAGTGTGCATAAACTAGGGAAACCACAAATATAAAATTGCATCATTTTTTGCTGTACGTTGAATGAAGCCATCGATCAAATATTTATTCGTTTCAAGACAAATAAAGCATTTTGGCATAAATTTGTAAGTGCATATTTTTGTATATTTTTCATATAGTGATTTCGAGAGCATATTTAAAGCATATTTTGTCAGTTTTAGAGCATAATTAACACTTTTAGAGCATATTTTAACATTTTGAAGCTATTTTTATTAAAAGATTTTCAAATTATTGAATGATTATGAAATTTAATTGTTAGACCCAAAGTAATAGTCCCAAAAATATTTTGTATATAAAATTAATTTTATTCTTTACCACCAAGTTAGTTAAAAACTTAAAATTGTCTTGTAACAATAAATTATGAAGATTTAAAAATAGGTCTTTATTAAAGCGAATTTTGAAATATGATATAGGAGCCACTACGTCTTTAAAACTTGACCAAATAGCATCAGTTAATATTGTAAAAACTATTGATTTTTTATGATCATATGTAAATTTACATACGAAGCTTATTGATAATTCATGAACTAACACTAATACCCCATTTACACTTGCACTAAATCTAGTTTAAATGAGATTTCAAACAAAATCCACATAATTTTATTAGATTTTAATTGGATTTTCCATACAAATCAAAATCTAGTTTCAAATGAGATTTTATCAAAATCTAATAAAATATAAATAGATTTTGAAAATATTTAATTTTTCAACACTGTTTTTCTTTTAGTGTGTTGGTAAAATACAACAATGGTATAAGTAAAAATGATTTTTGTGTGTAAATAAATATTTTTTAAATTAGTTAGAGCTGCCAGATTCCTGGCAGATTTGGGGAATTTTTTTTACAGAAAGTGATGAAAATGTTAGTTTGGGAATTTGGGAATTTGTTGGGGATATTTAAAATATTTTGGGGATTTTTTAGAGAAAAATTTTGTAATAATTGTATTTTTTATTTAATTAATAAAATTTGAATTTTGAACGAAAGAATATAATTTTAAAGATATTACATTTATATGTCATTATGAAGAACTTGCACAAGAGATGCTAACAATCCCTACAAGCAATGCACGTATAGAATGCATATTTTCGGTTATCAGTTTAACAAAAGACTAAGTTTCAGTGTCAAAAAGCAATTTAAAAGTAATAAAAATTTGGGCAATATTAATGGAAAACAACAGAAAATTAATTGTGAATTTCTTAATGTTTCTCGTTTCTCTCATTGTTTGTTTCGAATTTGGCTTTTTTGGTAATACGACGCTTTATTTGTAAAAAAACTTATATGATATATAAATGTTTCATTACTTATTTTTGTAAAAAAGTCGCCCTAGAAAATCTCATAATACTGCTTCCAATTAAATATACTCTCCAAAAAGAGAGCC
The DNA here is from genome assembly GCA_932274085.1 of Protocalliphora azurea. Taxonomy (NCBI): domain Eukaryota; kingdom Metazoa; phylum Arthropoda; class Insecta; order Diptera; family Calliphoridae; genus Protocalliphora; species Protocalliphora azurea. Next base: position 152,435,907 of record OW026522.1, read on the forward strand.
TAATTTATATTTTCAAGAATTTTTCATTTTTATGCATCAGGTATAACAATATGAAAATAAAGGTTTTAGCTTCGTTGAATGTTCGTTGAATGTTATCTTGGCCATTAATATGTTAATATTAATTAAATCTTACTCAAAAAAATTTTATATTTAACGTTGGAGTTTATTTAAAAGGTTTTTCTTTAGGTTAAAAAATAATGAAAATTCAGTTATTTCTCAAAGAAATTTGTTTTTTAACTTTTTGTACATGTTGTTCAAAAAATAACTACCACAGAAGTTTTAGTTACTTTTAATATTTTCAGTTATTTTATAATATAATAATTTTTCGTTAAAAATCAAATATTTTATAATAACAAAGTTTTCGTTGTCAAAATTATTAAAATAAATAATAAAAGAAAGGAACGAAAATATATTGTATATACATAACATAATACACTGCCTGCCACTTGAATAAGGAATGACATTTTTTTAACTTTAATTAAGTATATCTCCTAAACTAAAGTTCAAAAAAAAAAAAAAAATAATTTTTTGCACAACCAAATTTCAAAGTGTTGGCTTTAGTTTCCTGAAGAAATAAAAATATACATACTTAGTTATACTAAAATTATGCATTTATTTAAAGACATGTATTTCTGTAGTACTTTTTCGTGTATCACTTGAATACGGAATATTTTAAAACTAAGCAAACTATAATTTATTTTTAAATTTTAGGTTATAAAAATGAAAGTTATTATCTTCTAGCATTCAATTAGTAATGAGTACTGCCACCATTTTTAGAAATAACCTCAAAAATGCGATTTGGCATCGACTTGTATAATGACTCTATGTAATTTAGCGAAATTGAACTCCATGCTTCCGTTATTGCATCCTTTAAGGATTCTATCGTCTCAAATTGTTTTCCTCCTTCATAAACTTTTCTTGCAAGCTAACCCCAGACATTTTCCATAGGATTCAGGTCTGGTGAATATAGGGGCCAATTCAAAAGTTGAACACCTTGTTGATTAATCCATTGTTTTACTGCTCTGGTGGTATGAATCGGAGCGTTGTAATGTTGGATATACTTAAAGTTAAAAAAATGTGATTCCTTATTCAAGTGGCAGACAGTGTATAAATAAATAAATAAACATAACATAATAAGTAGTTATTTTAAATTATATTAAGGAAATATAATAAAATATATTGTTTTCAGTTAAGCGGTGCTTCGTGGTCAGATAAGAGGAATGAATGCCGAAAGTCCCTTATTTTTTATTTTCAAAAATTGGTAAAAATGGTGTATAACCTATCATATAAGAAAAACTCCAGACATGACAAAGAAATTACGCTGAAAACATTGGCAGGACAACGTTAATCGGATATATAGCGAGAGAAACCATCACTACTTCCTAGAAAGAGAAAATTTTGATAATTTTCTTTTTAAGAATAAGAACACAAATGTGTATAAGTAAAATTTAGGTAATATCAAAATCAATTGTTAACATTATCTATATGTATATTATTTTAAATAAATATTTAGAAATATTATTTTAAATAAATATTTAGAAAAAAAGAAAAAATATTTAAAGTTTTTTTTTTTTTTGAAGAAATGACAAAGCAGTAATTTTCACTAACTTGGTAGGTAATTTTTTGTAGCTTAAAATAAACCTATACGTTGTGTTTTAATGTTTTTGTTGGTTAAAAAATCAACATTTAAAAATAATTAAACTTTACATTTATTTTAAATGAAATGAATTTATAATTGTTTTTACTGATTTTTCTGTTATATTTACTTACAAATTTTTTTGAGTGTACCAATTCTTTCTATTCAGATGGTGAATCTAAATTTGAATACCTATATTATGTACTTATTTTTGAAATATATAAAATTATCTCTAAAGAGAAAACACAAATCGTTGGTGCACTGAGAAAAAGTCCTATGTATTTTTTTACTACTATTTTGTCACTTCCCAACCTTTTCTGATATTTAAAAATTTTATACTTTGAACAAAATATCGATATCTTTTGACATTCGCGAATGTCCAAAGAAATCTAAATGACCAAAGAAAAATCTTTACACAGAATTGTTTTGTATAAAAACTTATAATTTTTATACCCTACCCCACCATAGGTGGTTGGAGTATTATGCGTTTAAGCTGATGTTTGCAACGCATAGAAGAAGTTATCCAACACACACCTTAAAGTATACTAATCGACTCAGAATCACTTTTTAAATCGATCTAACGATGTACATCCGTCAGGCTGGCTGGCTGTCCATGTAAACCTTGTGCACAAAGTATAGGTAGCAATTTTAAAGATAATTCAATGAAATTTGGCACATGGGACTTTTGTGACACAAGGACGAAGTTTATTGAAATTCGGTTCATTGCCCCGTATAAATGTTTGTCCGGTATAGAGTTTAAAAATGCCTTTTTTTTTTAATATTTTAATGAAATTCGGTGCAAAGAAGTTCTGTATCAGTCTTTTTACCAAATTTTATGAAGATCGGTCTACAATTGACCATAGCTCCCATATAACCCCTCTTTGGAATGTTAGTATCAAGTTAATATTTGACACAAATAAGTTTTACGTAAGTAGAAACAACATTGCCAAATTTTGTGAGAATCGGTCCATAATTTACCATAGCTCCCATATAAACCCACTTCCAGCAATCGCCTTAAAGTGCATAAAATCATCTAGATGTTAGTATCAACACATTATTCTGTAGTTGAAATATATGTCCCCACAGGTGTAATATAAGTCCCCTTCCCAAATTTTTATGCTCATACACAATAGTGTAGGATATCATATATTCGGTCTTGACCGACTAGATCTTTCTTCCTAGTTTTTAATGTTTAAAAAAGTCCTATGTGTAGCAAAAAGCAAAACGAGTTTTTTTCCCAAGGAAATCTACACATAGCACTTCTTGTAACTTCGAAACCCGTTGACATAATGAAAAACGCTTTGGTGGGTGAACGTATGACTAATAATGGTAAAAGATGCGATAATAAAAAATTTTAAAAATTACGCATAGGATTCTCGTCAGCGCACCGACGAAATATTAGTTAAAAGCAAAAATTAATTATTTTGAATGATTTCTTTGTTAAGTTGGGGATGTTTTGGGGATTTTTTTTAAATTTTGGGGTTAGTCAAAAAAAGTATCTGGCAGCCCTGAAATTAAGTAATAAATAAAATTTTGTTTGAAATAAATATAAAATTAAATTAAAATATGTTTTATGAAGCATAAAGAACAATTAATTGTGTTTAGTGAATGTGTTAAATTTCAATAAAAAGCAGATGTCAAACAAAATTTAAAAAAACTGTTATGCAAATATGGTAGATTTTGTTTTTTCGAAATAACGTTCAAACGAGATTTCAATTGTATAAGTGTAAATTGGGTATAACGTTTAGAAATAGATGGGCGTGCAAATGGAAGGTCAATATAGTTTTCATGTGATAAAATTAAACAAATGGGAAATTAAAAATAGAAGTTTTCAACACTTGATAAATAAATTATAGTTTGCCTTATTTGATAACATATAAATATTAATAAAACACTTTGTTTTAATAAAAAATATTAATTCTTGTTTAAAAATGAGAAACTTTTTTTTATTTTTAAGAGCATATTTTCACGTTTTTAGAGCATATTTTTTTACAGCATATTTAATACGCATAAATCACATATTTGTGGTTTTCCCGATCATAACAAAGAGTGTCATAAAATAGACACTGATGACACTCGTGACATGCAACAGTGTTCTTAACATTTTCTGGCCAGACTTAGAATTTTGTCGATACAGTAGAAGCACCCAGAATTTGGGAACGTTTTTTAATCTCACAGAATATTAGTTATTTAAATTATTCATTGTTTTTGGAAATTGTAAAGTTAAAAGGGAATTTAAGTAGGTTCCAGCGTTGCTCAATTGTGATTATCAATTTTAAATTCCTATAGAAAGATACCGTGAAAAAATAAAAGTACTTTAATTTTTTTTCAGAAGTCATACCTAAAAGAATTAAAAATATTCTACACTAGTGCATATTCCTATAAACGCACATGAATTTTTTAATCAACTTGCCAAAAATGGGGCTAAAAATAGTTATGGTGCTACAAATTATTTTTTTAAATTATTTATAGACTTCTTTTAAAAAATTAATAACAAGAAACTTTAAATAACTTTTTATGGCATTTTCTTATATACGCTGATTTGTGTTGATAAATCTTTGTTTTAGATAACTTCAAAAATTTGGTCTGGCATTGATTCGACTAATTTTTTAAATAAAATCGCTGTCAATTTCTTCCCATTCTTGCCTAATTTTTAGTTTATTTTTAGTTTTAATTCCGTTATTGTCATTATGGTTTCATTTTGTGCATTTAAATCCGAACTGCAAGCCGGCCAATAGTGGAATACTATATTTATTAAACCACGATTTAAACTGATTCGATACATGGATTGCAGCGTTATCCTGTTAGAATATGCAATCTTCATCCATTTTTTTTATCCGTAAATAAATGAAGAGCATTTTCAGTTCATTATAAATTGTACTGTTCATTTTAGTTGTAACAAAATATATTTTTGATTTTCTTGTAGCAGAAAAGTCTGCCCAAACCATAACACTGCCTCCACCGAAATTGCACTTCGACATACGAATTTCGCTCGAACTCAAATCATGCCAATAGCAAAAATATCAATCGGGACCATTCAAATTGAATTTCTTTTCATCAGAAAAGATTAATTTATTCATGTTTTTGCGAGCAAATTTCAAACGATTTTTCATATGATAGTGTTTTAACATTGGCTTACATTTTGGTTTCTTCCATTTTATGTTACCATATGTTCGTAAAGTGTTTGCAACATGTTTGGAAGTGTAGCATTTAATTTATAGCGGGTGGCTTCTTTTTTTACTTTATTAATTTCTCTTTTTGTTCACTTTTGATTACCTTTTCTTGGTTTCCACACACAGTATTTCCGCCTCGAATAACTCCTTCCGAATGGTTAATTTTTCGTGCAATTTCTCCTTTAGAACAGCCTGGATCACGGAAAAAGTTTAATTTGAATTGTTTCCTGGTTTGTAAGAAAAGTTCCTTTGGGCATGCTTTAATCTGATGAAATTTCCCAATTAAAATAAAAATATTTAAAGTAAACAGAGATGTTGTCATTAGAAACTTACCTTAAGTGAAACAAACAATTAAACTGTTAAAATTTTTAAATATTTTTTTTCAATAACGTTTATAAGAATATTCCACTGAAATGATCACCAATATTTTCCGATTGATAAATTAAAGAAAATAACAAAAGTAATAAACAAATATTTCTTACATAAAAAAGTACCGTTATATCGCGAGTTAATGTAACAAAACAACATTGTTTTTGGTTAAGGGAAACTAAAATACCTCAAAGAAAAATAAAAATTTTTAATGCGTTTATAGGAATATGCACCACTGTAGTTAGCGATTAATTTTTTAAATAAAATGATATATCAAAAAAATCTGAAGAAGAAATGCTACAAGTTCAGTTTATCTTTCTATTTTTTTAACACGTTATGTTTTATTTGAACGCACGCCTTATTTCCACAAAATTCTTATATGAATTTTTTCTGATTGCAAATAGATTTTGCGCATTAAACATTTCCGTTTTATATTTCATCTAATTCCACGAAAGGGTTGATTTCATTCAAAGGGTAGTTTTTTTTGTTAAATTCACCTCTTGTGTTATTCTAGGAATTGAAATAAATACATGGGAGGTGTGTGTCTTAGCTAAACCTTAAATTACACCTATCAGCAACAATTAAGGGTACTTTTGGTTTTTTTTAAAATAGCACTATAACAAGAAAAAGAGAAAATTATTAAAAAAAAATTCAGTTATTTTTAAAACAGCATTTTACTTTTTTCTTGGTTTTAAAGAAAATTTATTACTTATTCCCTAATGTCTGGCAATAAAAAGTGACATAAAAGCGTTAAATCCAAAAAAAGAGGAGTTACCTAAAAAATGTATTAAATAGTGCATTTATTTATTTATTTATTTTTTTTTTTTTCAAATGAATTTGATGATAGAGTGTTGTTCTTTTTTTTCGATTTATTAGCGTTTTAAGATTTCAATTGTTATTTTTTAACATTTCCTTGTTTAGAAAAAAGTTCAAAATATTTTGCATATTGATGTAGCACACTAGTTACATACATACGAGTATGTACATATGTATTGTATGTGTTTATGAAATTATATATGTAAGCATTAGCGTTTCATGTATTTAATTTTAATTTTTTTTATTATGAGGAAAAATCGCGTTTGCGTTAATGATATGCACCCTTTTTTTTAAATAGGTTTCTTTGTTTTTAATTTCATGACCCCTAAAGACCTCTTAATAATGGATTTTGTTACTTTAGGTTTTTGTTTTTATATTTAAATTTTGCTTTTTAGTTTTTATTTTTGAAATTATTTAGTTTTTTTTTTTTTTTTAGCAAGTCTCTACATACTTTAATTTAATTTTTTTTTTTTTACTAGCAGTCAACTAGACAAAACATATTGTTTTTTTTGTTGTTTATTTTTTCTATAAGGCAAAGTATGTTTGTTTTATTTAAATTTCTTTCATTGAATGTGTTTCTTTTTTTTTTTTACAAGTTTTATGGTTGTTTGTTGTCATTTTTGTTATGGTTTCTTGTTTATTAACGAAGACCAAGAATATTTCCAGGAGTTTTCTTTTATTTTCTATTTAATTTAGTTTTAAGGTTAAAAGTGCCCTTAAGAAATTATTGAGGAAATTGAAAGTAACTTAGTGACCTTGTTATGGCTTTTGGAAAATAAATTCTTATAATGCGAGTAATTTAGGAAACATTTTAAAGGGTTTTAATAAAAAGTTTAGTTAAATAAAAAATAAAATAACTTTAAAGAGAAAAAATACGGAAATTTGTGTCACTATTTAAATTCCTTATGATCTTTTAAAATATTTAAATTTTAGAAAACATGTTGTTTTTTAGGAAAGAATTAAATAGAAATAAAATATTTAAATTTATAATATAAATTCCACAAAAGGCCCGAACCTACAAAGCAGAGAAATAGAAAAACATAATGAAATTGTTGTTCTTTATAACATCCTGTTCGGTGCTCGAAAGTTCTACTTTTTATATAATCATCCAGTAAAAAATGGTTTCAAAAGAATTGAATTTAATTTAACATTGTGTTGCATGAAGGTTCTTTTTTAAGGATTCCTATTTTTCGTTTTAGAGGTTATTCTCTTAAAGAAATATTGATAAATTTTTTACAGTTGTATGTAATTCTATCCACTTAATTTTCATTTTAAAAATAATCCAAAAATGCGCTTAGTCCTTCTTCTGGCTCCTACGAGCAATTGTAACCGATTTGAGTGAATTTTGGAAGTGTGATTTTATTAAACTCCAGCAAAAATGAATTCTTTGGTTGATCTTTTATTCGTCTAAAATAAATTAGTTTTAATTTTTACCTAAAGCAATATATTTTTTTATATAACATTATTTTTTATTCGTTTTAAACAATTCTTTTTAGTAACAGATATTTGACCAAGAAAAAAAAAATCATTTGAATAGCTTTTTAATAACATTTTTGGATGCTGTTTATATTAATTTTGAAACACAAGAAAACGTAAATGTACGTAGGATGTAATGAAAAGGTACTAAATTTTTGTATTTATTTTTGCTGAGACTTATTATATTGTTACTAACTTCTAATGGTCGGAGCGAAATCAATTTACAATTTTTAAACCAATTTACTTAAGACTTAAGGTCTAGATATTTATTTTATTGTGTCCACTAGTAGACTAAATGATTAAAATACGAAAAAAATTAAAATATACATTATTTTTTAATTTTTCCTCTGAAGGATAAAAACAACAGTAGCTGATTTGAGGCAGCCTGGATTATTAGAAGTTGAAAGTAAATTTTGGAAGGTTGCCTTATATTGAAGCTATGATCAATTATGGAATGATCTTAATAAAATTTTGTACTGTACCTCCAGCTTATATAAAATTGATGCTTTTCAAATATTATCTTGACAATAACAATTGTATGTTATTAAATTTTTGGAACATTTATAAGCGACAAACTTATATTTTAGGAGGACATTTGTATGGAAGATAGGTGTAGTAATGGACTGATCTTAACTAATTTCAGTAAACTTAGTCCTTGTGTTGTATATACGTTTCATAGAATTATTTTCAAAATTATGACCTGTTCAGTACTCGCATATTTACATAGACACCCAGCCGATAGACAGAAGGATGAACGGACAACGTTAAAACGATTCAAAAAGTGATTCTAATTCGAAATGTATCCGACAACTTTGCCTATGACTTGCTTACTAGAAAATGTAAGTAAATGAGTAAATTTTGACAAAAGTATTAACAAGGTCCTAAAGCATGAGATGAAACTTGGTTCAGAAAAAAAAGTCACAAGAGTGAATTCAAAGCCCAAGAAGTAGCGAAGCTACTAAGAGCTATGCCAAACATGTGTAGCAGCATAAGCCACGTTGTGTTCATTTCTTCAAAATCTGATATGAGTTATGTTAAAGCTTTAGTCAATCAAAGTTAAAAAAAATTTAACTAACAAAGCTGAGAAGAACTCTGAGGCTCCCCTGATCAAAGCTTCCCAATAAAAAAAAAAAAAAAATAAACAAATAAAAACATTTTCAATATTTTATATTAGCCTGGTTTTGTTTAGCGAATAATGAAGCAAATGGTCCTGAATAGTAACGAATTAAAAAAAAATTAAAATTTACAAGACAATCTGTCGTATGACAAGTTTACTAAAAAAGCGACAAGATATATTATTATTTTATTTCTTTAGTCTGAATAAACTTGAATAATCAACGAAGAGTGTTATAACAAGACATTGATGACACTCGTGATATGCAACAGTGTTTTTAACATTTTCTGGCAAGATTTAGAATTATGTCGTTACAGTAGAAGCACCCAGAATTGTTAATGTTATTTTAGTTTCACACATTATTAGTTATTTAAACTACTCAGAATTGTGGTAATTTTAATGGAATTAAATCCAAGTTAAAAGTGAATTTAAGAAGGCCCCAGCAGTGTTGAATTGTGACTATAAATTTGAAACTTTTTTAAAGAGATATCTCGAAAAATTTCGTAAAAATACTGTAAAATTTTTTCAAAAGTTATACCTGAAGAAATTCCAAATAATCGAGTTATCAATTCAATTTTATATAAGATGATATATCAAAAAAAAAAAAAAAAAGAAAAAGAACTGGAAAAGAAATTCTACAAGTATTTAGTTTAGTTTTTATGGTTAATTATTTCATTCATCTTTTATTAAAAAAAAAAAAATACATGTTATATTTTTTTTGAACGCTCACTTTATTATTAATTGTTTTTATAAAAAAAAAAAAACATAAAAATAAATATTATTTGCTCCTCGAAAATTAGATCTCCGCCTCGATAAATTACACAATTTGGATACATGTTATAATGAAGTTGTAAGCCTATGACTCATTTTTGTTCTCCAGATAAACAATTATATAAAAAATTATATAAAACACATTACAACATTTGTCGAGAACTTAATTGTAAATAAAGTCAATATTGTTGCACAGATTTTAATGAAATATGACATGTTTTATTCGAAGCATATCCAGCTTTGTGAATAAATAGGAGAAAGAATAATTTTTGATTGTTTTCGATTTTCTAAAATTTTTTGAAAATAAATAATATAATAATTTTTTAAATTTATTTTTAATATTTTGCGAAACCAATAGACAGGTTATATTATGATGTAAATATAACTTGGAGATCACCAGAATTACAATTTTTTTGGTATTTCATTAAACCATATTAGATAAATTGTTCTCCAGATATGCTGCAATATATACTGCAAACTTCTTATTTCTTTTTACATAAACTGGAGTTAGTTCAACAAATTATCACATGTATCTAAATTAACTTATGTTGAGGTAATTCGGTGTTTGACGTAAGCTTAACATCAATAATTTTTGTTTTAATAAAAATAAATTAAATGTAAATATTATTTTATAAACCTTTTGAAATTTTATTATGTCTAAGGCAGTAAAAAAAAAAGAAAAATTATAATAAAGTAATAAAGTTTGATCAAATATTTAAAATATTTTTATGGTAATATTTATTCACATTTAAGGCCTTTTGTTAGTCCATTATTTTGTCTGCTGAAAAATTTAAATTTTTTTTCTTTTTATTTAATTATAAATAATAAAAATCTAATACCATGGGATCGTTTTTATTATAAAAATATTTGTTTTTATTATTTAATTTTTTCGTTCAGTGTCGCTTCTAAGTAAATCATTGTCTTTAATAACTTAAGACCAGGGAATTGACATCGCGATCTGAAAATAATAAAAAAAAAAAATAAATTACTGAACTTGTAATACTATTCTTTAATATAAAAAGAAGATAACGTTTCTAATTGAAAGATAATATGAATTGAACTAATTACCACAGTGTTTCCTTCTGCATGGAGGTAAAGTTAGACTGCAATAAAACTCTCTATTTAAGATTAAATGTAAATATTTCAATTAAGCTTGTAAACAGATTTATGCAAAATTATATACATAAGACATATACAAATCTTTGCAAAATGTTAATTAATCCCTATTCCTTAACAAAATAACCCTTTACAGGATACAACCTCTAACATGAGCAAAAATTTTATTATGCAAATTTTGTATCATTAAAATAGTCACACCTTCAGGTAGGCAATTGGCATTAAAAGATCTACGTTTTACAAACTACTTGCTTCCTTTCTAAGTTAAAAAAAAATAAATAACAATAAAAACGTTTTCTTAAATTTTCAAACATTGCTATTTTATATTTCTTTTCTACATTTATTACCCTTCACCCCTTTTTCTTGACATTAAATAAACAAAAACATTTTAAAACGGCGTAACATCAAAATATGCAAATCGCAATAATTTTGCACAAAATCCCGCAATTGTCTTTGACAGCAAAGAAAATAAAATAAATAAAAAATTTGCGTACGGCTGTTATTATCTCAAATAGGGATATGTATGAAAAAAAAAAAAAAAAATTGCGCGCCAAAATAAAAGAGATAATGAATTACAGCTTATGCATATTCAAAATAAAATTTCAAAGAAAGAGGTAAAATTCAAAGCAACCCCTTTTCTAATTGTAACAACTGCTTAAGTAAAGGGTCAGTGGTCGTCAATGAAGAAGACGTTTTGCCAAAAAAGTCTTAAAGATAATAAAAACGCACATAGATACATACACATGTAAAACTATCTCTCATTACGCATGTACGCAAATTACCCTACTAAAAGATAAGATAAAATAACTCTTGAACTATTTTAAATACAAAAACAAAAATGCAAAAGAAAATAAAAGGATGACAGCTAAAGATGAGTTTGATGTCCTTTATCTTTTTGTTTATTGTTATTATTTATTTCCTGAATCATACAACAACAGCTGAGCAATATGCTCAATTTTCAACTTTCATATTTGCTAAAATCATTTAATCAAAGGATTTTAAAGTTTTTAAATTATAGATGGATGGGTTGCATGCAAAAATTGTAATAATATCTATTTTTTCGCGTATCCTTTATAATTTTTTATTGTTTTGTAACGGTTCAGGGGAATCCTTTTACTTTCTATTAATTTACCTGAAGGCCTAACTTTCAAATATTTTTTATTTTTATTTTTTATTTTTATTTTTCTTTTTGGGTGTTTAATTCATACTTCCTGCTAAGCAAAATCCACAACATATAGACATAGAAAAAATAAAATTAACATAAATTGAACACACACATACATAAGAACTCTAACATATACACACATTCATATGCCTGATTATACTTATACTACCTTAATATGCAAATTAGTTGGCAAAAATTGTTACATACGCGCCAAAAAAAATAAAGGAAACTCTTTTTTTTCGGCTGCCTGCCACCATGAAAATGTGTGCGATTTTTTTTATGTTGCATGTTGCTTAGCTCACTTCATAAAATGGGTGAACTTTTCCTTGTGCTGTTTTCAATTTAGGCCTTATTGGTTTGGTTGGTGATTTGACATTTTTTTTTTAGGGAAGTTTTGTTTTTTTTTTTTATTATTCAACTAAATATGTAAATTAGTTTGGTTTAACATTTATTATTGATAGATGTTCAATAATTTATCTTATTTTTTTTTTTCAAATGTGTAGCGAGTTGTTAAAGCAATACTTTTAATAAAATGTTTGAGCATTGTTGCAAAGTATTTTTTTTCGATTTTTTTCAGGATCACCTGGTTTAATTTCATTATACTTTTATTTATTTATTTATAGAATTTTGTATGTATTTGTGTTTAAGGTTTTTTGTCTAAAATTTTTTAATTAGATGCACGTTTTTTCGCTTTGTTTGATTTTTATTTTGCCGTTTTTAAATAAAAAATGAACATTCATTATCGGTTTGAAATTTACAATGAAATTAACTAATCAAATTAAATGGTTTGGAAATAAAAAAAAAAAAAAAATAATAAATCAATTCAAATATTTTTTATTTGAGGAACAATTTATAATTTAGTTAAAGAAAGATTGGTAGAAGTACTTAAATTTAATATTAAGTTTAATTAACCCCAGGTCTACAACTAAGATTAACACTGATATAATATGTGATATTACACCGGCAGAAAAGAGTTCATATTTTGTTTATATTATGTTAAATCTTAAATAAGGGGTACATGTATTCTAATAAATCTTATAAGATATCATTATTCTCAATCAGTCACAGAGTAAACATGTCCTTTTTATTTAAGAAATTCACATTTTTTTTTAGCACTTTTTAGCATTTTTATAAAAATCTCTTTTAGAATATAAAACAATCATTAAACGGTAACAATTTTGCAAAAAATATTGTTTTTTAGTAATTCCCAATATACATATGCACACACACAAATAAAGTTTCGTATATGAGTATTTTTTTAACAGTTCATCTTATAAGATAGAGAAATCTCATCACAACAGTCTCATTAATACTTCTTATAAAACTAGTATTTGAATCTAAACTGGTGCATATTCCTATAAACGCATTTAAAATGTTTGTTTTTCTTTGAGGTATATTCGTTTCTCTTAACCAAAAACAATGTTGTGTTGTTACATTAACTCGCGATACAAAAGTACTATTTTATGTAAGAAATATTTGTTTTTTGCTTTTGTTGTTTTCTTTAATTTAGCAATCGGAACATATTGGTGTCATTTCAGTGGAATATTCCTATAAAGACAATCGATAAAAATTTGTCTAAAAAGTTATTGCAAAAAAAAAAAAAAAAAAAAAAAAAAATACTAAAAATATTTTACAGCTTTAGTTGTTTGTTTCTGATGACAATATCTTTGTTTACTTTAAATATTTTTATTTTAATTGGGAAATTTCATCTGCTTAAAGGATGCTCAAATAACTTTCCTTACAGACAAGGAAAAAATTCAAATTCGTATTTTTCTTGATCGAGGCTGTTCTAACAGAGAAATTAGATGAAAAATTAACCGTTCGGAAGGAGTTATTCGAGGCATTCTTAAGAAAGGGCAGAAATATGGAGTGCAGAAACCAAAAAAAAGGCAATCACAAATTAACAAAAAAGGCAAATTCATAAAAGGAAGGAGAAAGCCACCTGCAATAAATTAAATGCAGCACGAATAAAAAATAAACTTGACCTTCCTGTCACTTCCAAACATTTTGTGAACAGATGGTAACATAATATGGAAGAAGCCAAAATGTAAGCCAATGTTAAACAGCATCATAAGGAAAATCGTTTAAAATTTGCGCGCAAATGCATTTAATGTACAAATCAGTGGAATAGAGTAATCTTTGTGTGTCCCGATTCATATTCTTGCTATTTGCATGATTTTTTTTATTATTTTGTAATAATTATAGTGAATTATATTACGTAGATTTTTGACATATATTTTATAAATCCTTTTAAAAGTCAACGATAATAACACGTGAACTTCATGAGACACTCGAGCTTAAAGGTTAGAAAAATATGACTTATACTTGATTAAATAGTGTGCATATGACGCCAAGATGAAACTATATATGTACCAAGTTTCATTTCTCTCAATATAATTTGGAGTTTTTAATACTTTTTTCGTTTAATAATTCAATAAGTATTTATATTTAAATCAGTGAAAGAATAAAAGTTTTAGTTGATTTTAGACAAACATTCAATCATAATTCTAATTAATTTGACTAAAAAATGAATTGAAATTTAAGCCAAAATCAATTATTCTAGTTAATTAATATTATCATTTTGGTGATTGGGCCAAATCAAACAAAAATTTAATTAATATAAGTAACTCAGTTTTAAATTATGAAAGCATTTGAGAAATACAATTGTTATATTGAATTTGAAAGTAAAGGAAATTCAAGTCTATTCTTGAAATAGTTTTCAAATGAATAAAAATTCAATTTCAAAGATTTTTGCTTACTGGGGGATTCTTAACGTTTTATATCACAAAAATTTATTTCAATAGCTTTTTAATAACATCTTTGGATGCTGTTTTTCTTGCTTCATAAGTACAAGAAAACATACATTTATTGATACTTTGGTAGTAATGAAAAATTATTTTCTTAACAATTACATTTATTCATTTTTGCTGGATGGTACTAAAATATTAATAATTAAAATTTGAGCACAGATTTTAACGAAATATGGCTCGTTTTTTTGTAACATATTAAGCATTATGAAAAAATAGGACGAAGTACATTTTTTTTCGTTTTCCAATTTTTGGAAAAAAATTAAAATTTTTGTTAGACTTACGTTTTTGATTAACTCCGAAAGTGAGAAGCAGATTAAGAAATGATAAAAAATATAACTTTAGAGAAAAAATTAAATTTCTGATTCAATCAACAAATCCATTAATCATTTTTTTGTTTGAATTAGCATCTGTCATTAAAATTGTAAATTCAAACAAATAATTTGTAAAACTTTAATTGAAAAAAATTATTTTTTTTAGTGTTTTTGAATTTGATTCAAATAAATAAATATTTCCCATTTTTTCAAAGTACCTATAAATATCTTTCAGCCAATATAAAATATGTCAATGATGTATGAAAATAACCAATTATTAAACTCCAATACATTTTTTAAGTTTGTCTAGCAATGTATGTCCGTATAACTATGTGGTCCTTTTAATCAAACTAACAATTGATCATTAACTGCACAAAGTTATTTGTCCTTTAATATAATAGTTGGTATCGAAGACTTATTTCAATCAATCTTATAATGTCTGTCCGTTTGATCATTATAACATTACAAAACAGCAAAAACTTGGTAATGGCATATAGTTACCGATGTAGTTACTTTTCAATAACAACAACATACCGTCTGTATTACATAGAAGTAGTTTACTAACTACTTATTTATAATCCGGCATAATGTAATTACTTATTTAAGATCAGATTTTCGAAAATACTACTTTTTATTGATTTTCTAATTTAGTTTACCAATCCATATATTTAAATAAGAGTCAAAATTTGTGTATGAATTATTTTTAATCTAAAATAGTTTCTAAAATATTACATTTTTGATTATTGTTGTTTTTGAAATTAAAAATTTTTAAATCTTTTTACGTTAAAAATAAAATAACATTTCAGATAACTGTATCCAAAAATGTAACTACTTCCTATTGTTTTTACTAATAATGACTTCAGCAATACTTTAAAATCAATGAATTATTGAGCAGCTTGGAAGTAATGACTTCCTAAAATACCTGCTTGTAAAAATATGAAGTAAGTAGTTGCCTCCAATGTCATCGCTGTGTGAACAGCCATTATATTAGCTTCTTAACTCCATCTTCTTAAATATACTTTAAATTGTAACGAACTTGAAACGAACTAACGACGTCCGACCGTATGTCTGTCTACATAAATTTTGAATCATATTCGATTTGGAGTAAAGAATTAATTCTTTTTCAACTTATTAATTTTAGCATTTAATTATATCAAGTCACCTAAATTTTAGAATAAAAATCGTCCTCGAAATTATATTTAAATTGATCTAACGATGTCCAACCGTCTGTCTGACCTTGATAACTGTTTAATCAGTGTTTAGGTTGTAAATCTGTAGCCGTAAATGCCTGATAATAGGGCCCCAAAATAAGACATCAGAGTAAGAGAATATTTCCTTGTGTGTCTTCTATATAAAAATAAATTTCCTAAAATTAGCAAATAATTATAATTTGTTTTTACAAATAATAAGTAATCAATAAAACTATTAATTATGGTTTAAAAATAAATATTTTAGTTTGCTTACATACATTTAAATAGAAATAAATATTTATCAATTTCAGCCGTTAAGTATTTAAATATTTATACGCAATAGGTTCTACTCAATTGAATTAAGTCAAGAAATTTTACAGTACAACACTCAAACAATGTAGTATTAATACATATGTAAATAAATATTGATATTTACCAAAAACGCTCCTTATTTAATTTGTGTTTATTTATTTATTATTTTGCAGCAAAAAACACAAACACATTAAAAGTCAGCTAAGAAGCAAAATAAAATTTTTAAAAATTTAAAAAGGTATGTTAACAAATAATATTATTTGTTATTAAAACAATAATACAACAACACTTAAAATAGTTAACAAATATTATGCAAATTTTTAAATAATATGCGTTATATTTTTTGTAAGCTAAATGATTTAGAGTCATTTTAAATCTTTTAAAATTTAACAATTGCATATAAAAACAAAAACAACAAAAAATGCTGATTTATATTTACTAAAAGCACATTGTCATTATTATTATTATTATTATTATTATTATTATTATTATTATTATTATTATTATTATTATTAACATTATATCATCATAAATGTGTCCTAATCGTGTGTTTATTGTAGGCTTGTGTAAAAATTATTATAAATAAAGCAAATAAATAAATAAATTCTCTCTTTCTCTTGCATACATAAATACTTACTTAAGAGTACCTGCATATTAATTACATTCAGACAAACTCTCAATCTAACTGTTGTTGTCTAAGGCGTTAAAAATTAAAAATGTTAATGATGAATAAATTTGTTTTTACCTTTCATTCATAAATTCATCAAACGTTTAATGAAAACTAAAAGTGTGTATGAATTTCGTTACAAGGACAACTTGAAAATACACAAAATAATGGACAGACAAAAAATAAAAAATAAAATAATAACAAACATAACAAAAGGAAGAAGATTTAGACAAAGACAAAAAATCATATAAAAACAAACAAAATTATGCAAAATATAAGAGAGCAGCATAAATTTATTTAAACTAATTATTGTTGCTGAGAGTACATACAAGGAGTTGTTACTTTTTTAAAATCCACTTTAAACTGATTAGCATATGTACGTACGTATTTATATAGTATATAAGTATGTTGGTAGGTTTGTTCTATATGCAAATTTGTATGTTTATTATTTCTGTAAGAGCATGAAAAACAGTGTAAATTTTTGACTCTTTTTTTTTGTGTTATTTCCTTCCTCTTATTTTAAATACAAACATCAACTATCTCTTTATGCAACAAGTCCTTATTGTTTATGATGATGGTTGCTCTTTTAATAGTATGAAGAAAAAAAATATTTAAATTTTTTCCATTTTTTTTTTTTTTTGTTAAATGGCTGCATTGGCGCGTGCGTATTTAGCATAATTTTATGTAGAGTATAAAATTGATTGTGGCTGTTAAAGTTGGTTTGTTATTACGGAAACAGGATTTTTGTTTTTATAATTATTATTTAAATATTCTCCTGACAAACAAACCTTAACAAGAACAGACAACAACAACACAGACTGAGAATTAAATTATTTAAAAATTCACACAATAAACTGTAAATACAAGTGTTTGAGAAATGAAATATCTAATTTTATACGTATGTATATGTGTGTGAGTGATTATCCGTTTAATATTTTAATATAATTTAAATAATTTTTAACTTTAATTCAAGTATTTCTTTTCTTTCACACTAAAATAACAATAAAAAATATATGAAAATAAAGACCTATTTGTTAGATTTATGAATTATTAATTTTAAAAAAAGGGATGCATTTATATAATTTTATTATTTTCTTGTAAAAAATAGAAAAATTGTTACAAAAATTAAGTGTTTGACCCAGAAATTATTGTAAGCATTTTTCCATTGCATTTTTAATGCATTTTTTATATTTCAAATTATATTGTAATTTTGTTATAAAATTGATTTTTTTTTGTTATTTTTTTCATTGTTCTATCGGCAAACTTTAAAGCGTTTTGATGATTTGTAATTTGTTAATTTTTTTTCTTTTGTTACATATTCATTAGCTATATGGCACCCTATTATTTTTTTGTTGCTTTTGTTGGGTCTTCGTTCATAGTTTAAGTGTTTAGTACAGAAGTACAAGTTCAAGAAAAAGAATATTTTGCATTTTTGTTATTTTAACCCTGTCTATTGTGTTGATTTTAGTTTATTTTGTTTTTTTTCGCTTTTTTGCTATTTTGAATATAAATTTGTTTTAATTAAAATATTTTAAGTATTTATAGGTAGGGGTTTTGAAGAAATAATATGTCTGGATATATAAGGAATTGGATTTAAGTTGTGTAAATTTCAATGTAGAATTTTTTAACAAAAACTTTAATATTAAATACTTTTTATGAACCATTAGGTTTTCAAAATATTTAAATAAGTGATATTTTCCAGTGCTTGTCATGGCTATATTTCTTAATAAAAATTGTCAGAAAAAAAAATACAAAGAAATACTGAATGCGGAATCAATTTTTGTACATTCTAACTAAAACCTGGAAATCTGACTAGTACTGGAACGTGTTAAAGTAATTCAAATTCTATATTTTATTTCTATCAATTTCAAAAACTAAAGATTTTAGTTTTGTATGGTTTGCAATTAAACTGTCTTCTTACACTATTATTTCATAAAAATTTTTTTAATTCATGCATTCGAAATTTATTTCCAAAAAGTAATTGAGTATGTTATTTAAATACAAGAAAAACAATATATTGTTTTTTTTTTAATAATTCTGTAGCACTAAGGAAATATATATATATAAATTAAAATTTCCTATGGTTTTGTAAAAAAAAAATTTTAAATTATAAACTTTTAGCTTGGGTTTTCCTTGCCGCAGAAAAAAAAAGAAACAAAAAATTAAATGATACTACATTCAGACTGAGCATGAAAACTTGCTTAATGAGTTTTCATCACTAAAGCATTATTGAAAACTCAAGATTTCTCATACAAAACGAAAACTCCTAAACAATAATTTTTCAATAAAAACTTGTAACTTAAAAGCAAATTAAATATAATCTTCGCATTTTGGAATTTTTAAAACCTTATAAATGTCTAATGAAAATAGTGAATAGTAGTCATGTTTTCGTTTAAAATGCTGAATGTGTGAGTGTACTATAAGCACAATTTTCAATATCTGATATTTTATTTATTTTTTTTCCTTAAGTTCATTCTCAATAATTTTTAAATAAATAAAAAAAAAATGAAATTTTTAAATAAAAGAAAAAAAATATAATTAAATAAAAATAATTAAACAGTTTACATTTCATACTTAGTTTTTATAATATTAAAAAGAATAGTTATAATCTTTTTGTGTACAAATCTATTTGGAATTGTTTTCTCGATAAATTCAACGATGTCTGTCCGCCTATCTGGCTGCCCTTTAGCATCTAACCCAAAAATAAGGTTATTTCGATTTTACTTTAAAATTAACAGGTGTAAAATTTGTAATCAATTGAATTGTGAGAACTGACGCCGAAAATGAATACCTAAAAATAAAATAGATGTTACATTCTGCACAAAGTTATCTTTCTAACACAATTATTAGACTTAATTTTTTATTTCCCATCGGTTTCTATTATTCGAATAAATCAACTTTAATATTACCTAATTATTATAACATGTTATCCTTTTTCTTATTTATTATTAAGATCATATGTAATTATTCTCATATTTTATCACTTTGATTTATCATTTATTTTGTTCCGCCACACGGTGGCTCAGAAATTAATTTCATTGGTCAAAATTCCAATTTTTTGTTATCACCGATTTCCAAAATTTTAATGCTTTTCAATAGTAAACATATTGAAACTAATGTGGGCAAAAAACTAGATCAAAATATTGGTAATTGTGGGCGTGACATGTTGTTAAAAATAAATATTTTATGTTATTTTATTAAAAAATGTGTTTTTTTAATTTGATCAGAAGTAAATTATCATTACTCGCAAACTATTACCGATAATTAGCTGCATTTTTTGTTATGTTGATAGGATAATAGTCTTTAATAAATGGTATGACTTGTCACTGTACCGTTTATACCTGCTGTGTTATGCAATGTTTTCTCAGCTACTATATTTTAATCAAATTTGAATTTTAGTGGAGTAGAACTTTTGAGGGCCAAAAAGGGTTAAACCAATATTATTACCAGAAGAATGGTGAAAGTGTCCTCTTTAACCCCATATATACTTTTGTACCTATCGGGACCTATCTATAGAACACTTTTCCCATTTGAATGAAATTACTCCTAAAATTTGTTCATGGGGCACATACTACAAATCAGTTATAATTTGAATTTTAAACCTACAGGATTTAAAAAAGAAACATGTTCAGGACAAATTTCTCAAATATGGGTTGATTATAGATCATTCAAAATAATGAGAACACAGCAATAAGGTTCTTTTCAGATCCCGAAACAGCATCTGAAATAACAGGTGTTGATATAAATCTCATTTAAAAATTTAAAACAATTATCAATGTACTTGTTGTGTGCAATGAACAAATTGATGCTAGAAAATTAGGTTATTATGCGAAGGAAACTGCATGAATATATACAACCAGATATTCACGGAGAAATATGTCTACAACAGTTCACAAAATCCTTTATGATGGAGCAGATGTCATTAAGCAACATTTAAGCATCATTTTAGATCTATCAGAGCAAGCCCAGGAAAAAAGTTATAATGATTACAGATTTTATAGAGATCACAGTACCAGAAAAATATCACGAAATTCTGCAAATGAAGATCTATTTAATATATTACTGGCAAAGTCAGATTCGCTCATCTCTAGCATTCGAAGTCAATGAAAAGTAGAACATTGGGACTTAAATGAAGAAGCAAAAGGGCTGCTAGAGGACAGAAATAATATATAATTAAATATGGAATATTGCAGGCTATTTTCCAACCAAATGAATAATAATGATAATTTTGTTTTATTGCTAATTAAATAAAAAATAAAATAAACATTAAAGAACTTTTAAGAAATAAAAGTTTTTGTCCTTAATATTATTTAAATAAAAAAAAAATTAAAATAAAAATTAAAACAGCATCATTCTTCTTATCCAGAAACAAGCGATTCTAATATAACCTGTTATAGAATTGATGAACTGGGAGCCTATGCATAAAATTATCCTGGGTATTATTAAACATTTTTTTATCTACTTATAACTTTTGTTTATAAGTAAAGCAGTTACAAAAAACAAAAAGTCCGCATTTTAATACTAAATGCTATAAAAAAAATTAAAAGTTCAACTTTAGCCTTAAATTTCTTAACAACTGCTGAACCGATTGTCATGAAATTAAAACTGAAGAAAAACTCAAGAAAATATCAAACCATCAATAAAAAAGAAAAACAAATTATAAAATATCAGCCGATGAAAAACGCTTCGGATCCACTGTGTGTCCGCAGTGGGGCAGAAAAGCCAAAAATGATGCTTAATTCAAGGAAGGTGTACAACGCTTTTTTGTTATAATTTTGTTAAAATAATTACTTCATTAATATATCGATAAAATACTTTTTTGAATTTATATTTTTTTAGTGTATACTTCTGTCCGTCCGGCTGTCTGTGCATCAAAAACCATAATTTCTGCTAATCTGTAGTTGGTCATTTTAAAGGTAACTTTATGATATTTAGTACTTGAGCATATTTTGGACCAGTAAGGTAATACAATAAAAATTGTTTAAAATGTAATCATTATTTCACTCAGCTCTCATATTAACATTTTTTCGAAAATAGGTTAAATGCTCATAAATATGTTAAATATATTCGCATTTAAATGAAATTCATCATAGATGAGTTTTGTTTAAGCTAAAATCATATTACCAAATTTCATGAAGACACAGGAACCCCTACCGGAATAAATGATCGCATAAATATAAAATTTAGTTAAAATAAATCTAATTTAATCTTATAAGACCCCGACATGTTGAAGCAAATTCTCAATTACGTTTACGCGTTAAAATGACTGAATTTGGCAAAATTCTTAATGCAAAAAATTAAGTAAATAACACTTTTATTTTAAATTTTTATTACTTAAATTTTATTCTGTTTTTGTTAAGAAAACAATCATTTTTACACTGAATTTTTTTTTTGAAAATATTTTTTCTATCAAATTGCAAAAAAATTCCCAAAATGTTTTTTTTTTGTTTATTTTCAAACTACACATTAAGTAAAAATACAACATTTTTATTTTCTTCCAAGTTCGTCTAAAAGCTTTTCGAATTTCTATATGAAAGTAAAAAAAAATCTCGTTTTTAGATCAATTAAAAAAAAAAGAAAATATTGAAAAATATACGTAAATATGTTTCTAAACTTCTATGCATAACCACTCCATTATAAAAAAAATACTTTTTATAAAATTAAACACAAAAATATAAACTTGAAAAATTTCGATTTTAAGTTTTTATCACTGTGATTAAAAATTGCAAAATATCTGTGGCTTCGACGGTGCTCTACACAGAGAATAAAAAATTAAAGATTTTTTAACAGCTAATTATACTTCAGTTTATATATTTTTACTTAGAATTAATTAATTACTTTTTCAAAATTATAATTTTCAATTTTCAATTAATTGCAATTTTTCTCAGTTTCATCCTTCTATGCGTCGTCTTCCGCTTTGATGATTGAGACGCGAAATTAAAGTGCAGAATAAATCTTAATATTTGTTAAAAATATTCAAATTAAATTCAAAACAATTGCCATTTCAATATTCCTATTTTTATTTTTTTTGAATTTTGAAAAACTTTTGAATTTTTGAAGTCAAAAAAATAAAAAATAAAAAGTGTGCTATTTTAAACAACAATAACTCTATAAGCTGTAAACGGTAAATTTATTTGAATGATTTAATTTAAATATAGAAAAAGAAAATGTCCTTTTTAAACAGAATAAAAATGCATTCATAATGCAAAAGCAATTTTTGGATCCATTTTTGATAAATTTCTACCATTTTAATTTTTTGTCTTCATCTGATATAATAAAAATTATAATCTTTACTAAAAATTGCATACAAAAATTGTTCTGGGACAAAATTGTCCAGTACTCGTATTTAAAAAAAATAAAAATATTCCTACAGATGTTTTCATACAAATATAATATTTTTTAATATAATTTTTGTGTTTTTTTGTTTTTTTGTGAGTTTATTTTATAATTAATTTTAGTCATAAAATTTCTTAATTTGTTATTTGTGTTACGAGTATAATATCTTTTTGTACCAGAATAATTACTAAACTATTGTGAAGTAAACATATTAAATATTAGTCTTCAATATAAAGCAAATATAAATCAAAAGAATAGAAATTTGGAAGATATCATCCTGGGGAAGAAATTTACGCAATATTTATTTTTTATTATTTGGACGAAAATCATCAAAATAATATTTTTCTAATATTGAATTTTTTATCAGTTTAAAGAAAATTATGCAATAAACAACAAAATATATATAAAATTTAAAATTTTTTTATTATTATTATTCTCAAAATATCGCCTTTTTTCAGTAGTATGATTATCACCTCCGCAATAAATTGATGATATCCTATTGAGATCATTTGGAAGAAATTAATGCAATACTTTTATTTTGCAGTCACAATTTTTTCAGTTGTCGAAAAATTGTTTAAAAATGAAAAAATATTGAAGAAATTTTTTGTCTTTTAGCAAAAAATGGATATTTTATGTGAACTTTTTAGTTTTCGTACTTTATGATGTTAAGATTTATGTGATGTAGATGTAAAAGATTTCTTTATTATATTATTTCAATATTTATTTAGTGAAAAATTTTCTATATATATTTATTACAACTTCCAGAAGATTATCTGGATGTATCTTCTTTTTTTCACCTAGATTATTATCCAGCAATATTAACTATTTCTCTTGATTTCTTATTGCTTAAATATATCGCTTGTGATGTACAATCTCTCCCGATGGAGGAAACTTCCGCAATGCGAATATGATTATTGCAGCAATAAAATTCTTCTTCTAAGCATAACGAATTTGAACCACTTTCGTATTATTTCGCTTGTAGGATATAAAAAAATTAAATTTTTGTAAATTGTGCGTTCAAATAAAACAAGATATTTTTTTTTAAATAAAAATGAACGGAAGAAATTAGGATTAAAACTAAATCAACTACTTGCAGCATTTTTTCTCCAGATTTTTCTGCTATATTATTTTATATAAAAATTAGTTACTAAATGGATTATCTTTATTTTTTTTTGAGGTATGACTTTTGAAAAAAATTTAAAGTACTTCCACGAAAATTTTCGCGATATCTCTATATAAGAATTTAAAATTAATACCCAAAATTGAGTACTTCTGGGGCGATATTAAATTCTCTTTTAACTTGGATCCAATTTCTTTACAATTGCCAAAAGCCTGGATAGTTTAAATAACTAATATTCTGTGAGACTAAAATAACATTATCAATTTTGGTTGTTTCTACTGTAATGACAAAATTCTAAGTCCGTCCGGAAAATGTTAAAAAATACTGTTGCTTGTCACGAGTGTCACAAATGTCTTTTTATGATACTCTTTGTTCTGATTAATTTTATTTAAAATTTAAAATATTTTACCTTTAGTTCGGAAGCTTTTTTAAATTACTATTACATTTTCTTAACAATATATTTTGCTATTTTTGTTTATGTTTCAAATTATTTTAATTTAAATAAAACCATTCTTAATTTAATAATATTACATAATTTCTCTTAATGGTTGCCCAATTTTAAATAAATTTAATGCAAAACATATGTTAAAATTAAGAAACCATTAAAATGATAATTATTTATTTTGAATATGAAAATCGTTTAAATTTCTTAAAATTGAAGAAAAAAATCTTTTTTGTGCACACAAAATGAAAAAATTAATTCAGTTTATAAAATTAAAACAAAATTATGCCCATATTTAAAGAAAATAAAAACTATTAAAATATCAAATGTATTGTTGTTATAACATACATATTAAAATAATATTTATGAACAATATTAATGATTTTTTTTTCTTTTAATTTTTTTGTAAACATATTTTTCGATGTTGTTTTGCTGTCATTACAAATGACACACGAAGACACTCAACACTTTAACACACTCTCTGAGTACAAGAAATAACAATTTAACAAAATAAGTAAGTAAAATGTTTAATGACAGCAACCTAAGTCAAGCGTAAGTGACACCACCCACTTGGGTGGCGGGTGTTAGAAAGAAAACAACAGTTTTAAACACACCGTTCGTTTCCCATTTCCATTATTGGACTTTTAATCAACAAAGTAAAATGAAAGCGAAAGTTAACTATGATAACTGATTTAAAGTTGATAATAATGATGATAGTGATTTTTCTTTTCTTTGCGGGAAATTTCCAAATATATATATATATTATTTTTTGATTTTTGTTTAGATTTTCACGCGACTATTTAAGGAACAACAGACAGAGTCCAACTAATATGGAAGCTTGGTTGAATAGAGTAACAAAGCCCGAAATATGTTTATTTGTAGATGATGGATATGTACATATAAATGAGCCACAAAATGTGGAAGAAACAGTAAAGAAAAAAGTATACACTTCCTTCCAAAGAACAAGAGTTGGCGGCATAAAATGAGCATGTTTATAATAGTGGTTGTTGTTTTATGAATATTTTAAACAACTATGACAAAAAAAAAAGAGTAAACATTTTTCAATAACTTCACTCCGATTCAAACTATTAAAAAATATATAAGTATATAATAATTTGAAAACTTTGTTACTTTGCTAAGATAAAAATCCGTAGGAACAATTTTTATGCTAAAAAAAATTCAAACAAGAATAAGAATAAAAATTACTATTAAACAGTTAAATCCAGTGGATAAATAAATGACTGGCGGTCCGGAAAGTTGTAGACAGTCGCAAAAATAGTTAGATGTATAGATAATGATAGAGAGAGGGTGTTATATTGTATATTTTATGGTTTTCACAACTAAATACAGCCAACAAAATAATAAAAATAACAACAACAATCATACAATTTTGTTCTCTTTCTAGCACTCAAAGGTAAACAGTAATTAAAAATGTCACTAGCAAAAATATAATACACCAACAACTGCAACAACAACAACTACTACAAAAAAAAAAACTAACAATTGTTAAAATTGAAATAAATAGGCGTATCATTGGAATAACCAGTATTTGGCCAACATCTTCTCTACATTTTGTATTTTTCTCTCTTCCTCGTATCATGCTCTTAAAAATAATCAGGCAACTATGTTTGATAAAACAATATTTCCGCATTACTCTACACTCGAGTACCTCTGATACTCATACTTGAATTAAGTGTCTATTAGAAATAATCCCAAGACAAACTCTTGTTCCTTTTGTGCATAGAAAACATATCAAACTCACTCTATCACTACTCTCTCGTCACTTTCCAGTCACCAAAATATAGTAAATTAAAATCCAATATGAATTTTCTTTCAACTCTATCTATTGCATTTTAACTTATAATTTCTGTGGCATAGGCTTTCTCTTTTGCTCTCATTAAACATTTAAAACAGATATATCTGACCTTGTCTTGCTCTCTCAATGAAATACAGTTAAGTTTAACTATTACTCTCTCTTTCCAACATTCTCTTTTTTTTTATTCATTGGAATGTTTTATTTCTTCTTCCTCTTTGTTGTCGCCTTCGATGTTCGGTTGGCGTTGTTTGTTCGTTCATGTATATGAGTGTGTTTGTGTCGGTGAGTTGTTGTTTTTCCCCATGTAAGTGCCGTTGAAAATATCGCAATGCGTGTAGAGATAAGGTGGCAGTAGTATTAATGTAGTAGTATTCCTATTGTAAATGTGTGTTGTTGCGTTGTTGTTTCTATGGGGCAAATGTTTTGATTGTGTGTGAATTTGGTGTGTAGAGTGTAGTAGTTTCTTGTCTTGTGCTTGCTCTCTGTACCTTCGTTTGACGATGCATGACGTTAGTTCACTTCGATAGCTCTACGAGTTTACACGTGAATTTATTAAAGACTCCGCAGAAAAACAACTCACACAAGATTTAACCAAAAAAAGAAAAAAAAAAAAAAATTAAAATATTCTTTCAAGTTAAAAATAAGAAAGAAGTTGAAATAAAAACATATAAATTGTGAATAAAATTCAATGTTGTTTCGTAAAAACAAAAAAATTAATTTAAACAAACATTTCCAAACTAGATCTTGAGCATAAAACTCCTACGATTTTTTAAAACAAATCGCAAAACAAAAATCGGGTTTAAGAAAATAACGAGAGTGTTGTTTTAATTAAAACCAAATAAACAAAATAGTAAAAATTTTTTTCAATTACAATCGTTCAAAAAGTATAGAAATTGTTTAACAAAAAAAAAAAAAAAAAAAAAAATCAATAAATTGTTAAAACAATTAAAGCAAAAAAAAAAAAAAGAAAAATTAACAAGATTTTAATAAATGAGAAAAGTGCAAAGTAAATTTTTTGTTACAAAATCATGTTCAGTGTTTAAGAAAAACAAACAAGTAAATTGAAGTTATAATTTAAAACGCTGCAACACCTGCCATTTAGAAAAAAGCTGCCTAATATATAAAATTTTTTAGCCGTCGGTTTTTTTTCTAAACTCTAAACGTACACATCCATACAAACACACACCTGAACCTAAAGCCAACTTGTTGCTTTTGGCAAAAGTTTTGTGTTTTTAACACAACGTCCCCTTAATATAGTTGAGCCTTGCTTTTTTTTTCGAAAAAGCCGCTCAACCTTTTGCTGGATAAAAATTCTCGTTTGTTTTCGTTACGACGCAAGACTTCAAGACGGTTGCCTCACGGTTTGAGTGGAATGAGCATAGGGATCCTGGTCTTTCTTTTGATAGATCGGTTTTCAAAGTCGTTAAACTGAGCCCCAACTTGGAGCCCTACCCCGCCAGCGTGGAGGGCCTGAACAGCCCTAGAGCGGTGGGGATGGCCGCCACCTCATATATGACACCGTCCAGCGGTGATCTCGATATGGCTCTGGGAGGCGGTTACCACACATCATCGCCCCGATCGGCCACTGATGCCGGTGAAATGAAATATATGCAACACCATCATCATCATCATGCCGCCGCAGCGGCAGCAGCCGCTCATCACCAGCTACCATCGTCACCCAGTCCCAGTACCATAGGGGCAGGCGGTGGTGGTGGCGGCGGTTCTGGTGTTTCAGCCAGTCTTAGTTCGGTTACACCTACCGGTGGCTTAAGCTCAAATCCCTGGACTTCTTTACCTCCCACAGACCCCTGGGCCCTACAGTCTCATCACTCTCATCATCATCCCGCCGATGTCAAGCAAGAAATGTCACATCTCTCACAACAACATAGAGTACAACAGGGCATGGCTTCACCTCACGCCTGGCATGCTCCGGTCCATGCTGCTGCTCACTACGCGCCTACTGGAGGTTCGCCACTGCAATACCATCATGCCATGAACGGTATGCTACATCCCGCACATCCAGCCCACCACCAAGGTGTGGCTCCTCTACATCATGCCTTAAGAGGTGAATCGCCCTCGCTACCCATACATCCCCATCACATGCACGGTGATCGGGATGTCAGTGGAGGAGAAGAAGATACACCCACTTCCGACGATTTAGAGGCATTTGCAAAACAATTCAAACAACGCAGAATAAAACTGGGATTCACACAGGCCGATGTTGGTCTGGCGTTAGGCACCCTGTATGGCAATGTTTTCTCACAAACGACCATTTGCCGTTTCGAGGCTTTACAATTGAGCTTTAAGAACATGTGCAAACTGAAACCTTTACTTCAAAAGTGGCTGGAGGAAGCCGATTCTACGACAGGTTCACCCACTAGCATTGATAAAATTGCTGCTCAAGGTAGAAAACGCAAGAAGCGCACCAGCATAGAGGTTAGTGTTAAGGGAGCATTGGAACAACATTTCCATAAACAGCCAAAGCCTTCTGCCCAAGAAATCACCTCGTTGGCCGACAGTTTACAGCTGGAAAAAGAAGTGGTGCGAGTGTGGTTCTGTAATCGAAGACAGAAAGAGAAACGCATGACGCCGCCCAATACCATGGGTGGTGAT
The DNA here is from genome assembly GCA_932274085.1 of Protocalliphora azurea. NCBI lineage: Eukaryota > Metazoa > Arthropoda > Insecta > Diptera > Calliphoridae > Protocalliphora > Protocalliphora azurea. Next base: position 152,465,160 of record OW026522.1, read on the forward strand.
ATGATGGACGGTATGCCTCCCGGTCATATGCATGCTCATGGTGGCTATCACCCACATCACGATATGCATGGCAGTCCCATGGGCACCCACTCACACAGCCACAGTCCGCCTATGCTAAGTCCACAAAATATGCAATCGGCCGCGGGTCATCAGTTGACGGCGCACTAGCAATCAGAAATCCAGGAGTCGAACTCAGCTGCAGCTGCGTCCACTCCTGCTTCTCTACATCAGCAACAACAACAGCAGCAACACCAACATAACCAACACCAACAGCAACAACAACAGCAGCATGGCCCCAATACACCCTCATCGTCGGCTGGGTCGTCGGCCACCATGACCACGAATGTCATGTCACCTCAAAGTCCGCTGGGATCAACGAATGCAAATAATAACAACAATAATAACAATAACAACAATGACAACGATCATTTAACACAAGTTAAACAACAACAACAGCAGCAACAACAAGCCTCCTCCATAGCAGCCGCTGCAGCAGCTGCCATGTACATAGATCCTATGCGTTACCATAATGCCGCCGCCGCTCACCATCATCATCACCAGCATCCTCACTTAAATCCCGCCCATCATCCGCATCTGTTCCATACCAGTGATCAGGCCTTGCAACACTCCTCCAGTCAACACCACCACCTACAACAGCCGCAAGCTTCGCCGGGTGGCAATAGTACGAGTGGTGTTCTGCAGGCTTCATCATCGGCGGCCTCTCCCTCCTCTGTTTCTTCGGCTCTAGGCGTGAGTGGAGCCAGTGGTATGCATCATTTGAATTTAAATCCCCATTCGTTGCATCAGCATCATCACCAACAGCAGCATCATCATCACCACCAACAGCAGCAACAACAATTACATGCCCGCCGTCTCTTCGAGTGGAGTTTGCAATTCGGTGCTGCAGCCGCTCCAGGAGCAGTAAGACATTTTAATACATTTGGCGGTTCGGGTGAATAGCATACGTCAGCTGCTGCCGCAGCAGCAGCCTCAGCCGCATGGTTTGGTTATGAATCGTCTTAAGAACAAAAGACTTTTGCAAGAATCGTAATGAAATTAGAAAAAAGTCTTTTTTTGAGAATTAGGCCCTAGAAATGTTTTTTAATGTTTTCACTGATTTTCCCATAAAAAAACATGTTGAAATTTGTGACTAAAATGTGGAAAAATTAATGAAGTTTTAGAACATTGTAAAAACTTTTGTTGATGAGGGTTTAGGAAATCTTCTAACTATTCAGGAAATCATTTTAAAGTTTCAATTGTGTAGATTTTATGGCTTTAAAGAGCATTCCTAATTTTTTTTTCTTCTACTTGAAATAAGACATTAGTCCCCCTGGAGTTGCTTTTAGCAGAATAGAGGGAAAGGAAACAGATCATTGACGACAGGAGCGAGCTAAACCAGTGCATTAGTCTGTGTTACAAAAACTGTATAAATTTCTTTAATTAAAGAAACCTACGGAAAGTGAATTTTATGGAATTCTTAAAGAACTCATTATTATTATTATTTTTTTTAATAAAACAAAAAAGTTTTAAAAAAACTTTTTATAAATTTAATAAATAAAAAAAAGGCAATTCAAATCAAACGAGTTACAAAGTGATGTTTTATAAACAATTTTAAATGAAATTAAATACTTTTTCTTAAATATAATTTTATTATAATTTTTATTATTAATTTTCTTTTGGTTAAAAAAAGAACACAATTAAATTTTAAGCCAATTAAAGAAAACAAAAAAGAAAAATTAAATAAAATTAATAAAAATTTAAATAACAAAAATTAAAAAAAGTGAAAATGTGGTAGAAAAAAGTGTTGAAAAGTGCAGAGATTTGTAATGAAATGAGCGAGCGGCCACAACAAGGTAAATTTTTGTTAAAGGTTTTCATTAATTTTATAACAAAAAACCACAAAACTAAAAACACTTTTTAACACTTTTTTTCTCCTTAAAGCAACAATAATACTTTCTTATTTTATGTTATAAAAATTTTAACAAACATTTTAAAATGTTTTATTAATTTTATTTAATTTTTTTTCTTTTGCTTTTAAAGAAATTTTAATGTAAATCTATGACTCCCCCTTTAACGCCACTCCACTCTACTCCACTCGAAACAAATCCAATCCACACTCCGCTCCCCTTTTGTGTAAATAGTTAAGTCATTAGTCAGTAGGAATTTTTATCTTAATAATTTTTAAAATATATTACAACAACAAAACAAAAAAAAAATAATTAAACACTTAAGAAAAATAAATAAAAATAAAAAATGAATGAATGAATGAAAAAGACAACCGGAGAAATCACAAGAATTCTTTAGTTATTTTAGTCAAAAAATAAATAAAATAAAATAAAATAAAATAAAATAAAAGTTGTAGGTTAAAAAACAAACTTAAATATTAAATAAATAATAGTTATTTAAACAAAAAGAAAAACATACAACAACCAGATTTATACGCCTCTTAAAACAAGAAAAAAAAAAGAAAATCACAAAGAAAAAACTTAGTTAAAATTTAACAAAATTTTTCTTTAGTCTGTAAGTTGTGTAAAAAATTTTAAAATATTAAAAAAAGTTTAACTTAATTTAATTTTGTATAAAAGAAACCCTAAATATTGTTCTTAAATTTTATTTTATTTCATTAAATATAAAAAATATGAAAAATATATTCCTTTTCTTTTTATTAAATCTGTGAGTGTAATATTTTTATTTTTATTAATTTTATATAAATAGTTTTTTTTTTTATTTGCTGTCTTTGTATAAACATTTTTAAAATTTTCTGTTTAGTTTTATTTTTTTTTTATTTTATAAATATTTTCTCAAAACAAAAAAATTCCTATAAAAAAATTTATCTATAATTGTGAAAATTTTTAAGTGTTGAACATTTATAAGAAATTTAAACAAAATAAAAAATTATGTAATAAATTATAATTATAATATTAATGGTAAAATTATAATGGCTAAAAACAACAACAAATAATTATTATTATAAAACAAGCATTTATTGCAAAAAGAAAAAAAAACATTCTTTCAATAAAATTGTATAATATTTAATAATAATTATAATGAAAGAAAAAAAAAAAACCTAAAGCAAACTTTAAAATAATTAAATGGAATAAATGATAAATAAGAAACAAAACAAGTCATCGGTTCTTATCACCACCATTCTATACAAAAAAATATGAAAGAAAAAAAATAAATAAAATTATTAAAAAAATTTTAAACAAAACATCTTTTTATTTAAGAAAAATTGCCGACGGAAAATATGACTTTTTTTAATCAAAAATTGTTAAAGTAAAATGGCCGGAAGCTTTGCTAAAAATTAAAGCTGATGTCAAAAATTTTTAAAATTTCTTATTTTTGATTTTAACAAAATATACTATTCTTCTGGATAGATATAAAATAATATTTGTCTACTTTTAATAATTGGATAGAACTTTTTAAATATTTAGATAAAATTATTTAAATATTTCCATATAAATACTTTATGTTTTCTGATTATAGAAATTTTAGAGAAATTATTTAAAAGATAATGTACAATTTAATTCCCATATTCTAATAATATAAAGTAAAAAATATTTATGTTCTAACAATTATTCAGGCATTATTTTTGTGTGACATATTATTGTGTGACATAAATAATTTAATTTTCAAAATGAATACTTTTAGTGAAATTTAAAACAATAAGAAATACAAAATACAATAAAAAATATAGTAAAAAATTGCTGTTCCAATGCAAAATCTTCTAAAAGAAATATAGAAAAAATTGAAGAAACGAAATTGCCCAAAAATACAAATTGGGAATTTTTACCAAAAAAAGGTGAAAAACACCCAAATCCCTAGTTCAATGTCTTAATGTCCACGGCCTTTATGACATTTTATGATATGAAAATTAATAAATATATATGATAAAATTTCTAGACAAAATCAGCCATCTTCAGAATGAAAATGGTTCTAAATTTGGCCTGGCTAAAATTCTTGTCTAAAGTAAAACGGTTTTCTAGACGGCCAGAGGCAGGGGTTTTTAAACTCTATCGTATTTCAAACTTCGGCTGCACTAAATTAAAGTTTATCTGAACAGTATGACTATTTACTTTACTCTCTCATGCATGCTGCAAACATTTAAAAAACAAATATATATAAAACCGAAAAAACACAAAAAAAAAACATCAAAAATGCTTCATAAAAAAATGAATTGAAGCATAAAAAGGACGAAAATTTAACAAAAAATTTTGAGAAATTCTTCATATTAAATATGACTCAAATTTGTATTGGTCATGCTGCCAGCCATTAAAAGTAATATATGTTTTATAATTCCCGAATTCTTATTTTTTATACAAAAAGAAAATTGTATACATACAAATTTACTTATTTTACATATATGTATTTTAAACATATATGCTCGAAATTAAAATAATATTAATGTTATGTTTGTTTTGAAATTAAATTCAAAAACATATTGATTTATTTAAAGAAAAATATTAGAGTAAACTAAAAATCTTCTCCAACTTTTTTTTGCAAAATTCCATCGTTTGTAAATCGGGGTACTTTTGTATTTAATACCTTCATATTAAAAAATATGTATTTATTATCTACTAATTTTATTATTATTATTTATTATATTTTATTTTCAATTAAAGGTACAGCAAGTTATATCTTCGTACTTTCACAAATATATAACTTTTAGATAAAAGATTTTTAAATTAATAATTAAAAAAAAAATATCTAAATAAAAATATTTTTTTTTTAGTAATGCGGAATAAATTTATAAAAAATGGACTTCAATAAGTGTTAAAGAAACTCTCATCATTGTTTTCTTCAATGTATATTTTTAAAGCTATAGTCATATTAAATGCAGTAAAATTTTAGCTGTGATTTATAAGTATAAAAATATTTTCCTAATTAAAAAAGAGCGAATTAGGAATTATTTTATTTAGTGGGTAGGTTTTTTTCTTCAAATATTTCATTACTTAAATCGCATCTTCATTAACATATACAAAATAATTATACCAAAATATATATCGTCATTTAGAATACAAAATGCCGTAATCACACTTTTTAATTTTTTACAGCAGAAGCAAAAAACATTATGAAAATGCCAAAGGCCGTAACCACAATTTTTTAACTTTTGTTTTAAAATTAAGCAATTAAGAACAATTTTTCAATCGCTCACTCAAAACAAAAATGTATAAACTTTTTGGTTTTCGGTAATAACAACTACTTATTAAAGTAGTTTCTTGGTAATGAGGCGTCATTATTATTTGCCTACTCTGTATTACATTAATAAGTACTCAATAATATAATAGCACAGTAATACTGCAATCACGTGGATGAGTTGGCTAGAGCGCCGGATTAACAGCCAGAAGGTTGTTGGTTCAACCCCATTCTGAAGCTGTTACTTTTTTATAACAAAATTTCTAAAAAGATATTTTAAACTAAATCGAGTTTTTGTAGCTTAGGATGCTATGTGCGAGATGGCGTACTGAGTAAGACGTTAGTCAGTAAAAGCGAATGGTTAGTGTGTGTCCTAGTTCGAGTCTCGCTGTCGGCAAAATTTTTTTGTTCTTTTTTTATTTTTGTTTTCGTTTAGGTACATATTTTTGATATTTTTGTGGACAAGTCGAACAAAAATAACTAGTTATTCAGACAAAAACTAAGTAGTTTAGTTTTGTTTCCAATTATATCTGCTAGCTTACCAGGAAAGCAAAGTTATTGCTGGGTAATTTTACATCTTATTCGTTTACGAAGTTGACTTTTGTTAATATTGATGTAATTTTTTAAGATATGAATATAAAATTTTTTCTGTACATTAGTACATCAATATCCAATAAAAACCATTTTTTTTAGTGTTTACGGCCTTTTGCATTTTAGGTGGCGATGTATACAAGAGAGCATTCCATTGAAAAAATTGAATACAGAAAATATAATAAAAAAAAGTTATCTTTAATTCCCTGCCAGCGATTGAAAATCACGGATGTAGTAATTTTGTGCTCATGAACTTTTATCGAAGAAATTTTAAAATATTTATGTTTTTCCGTAAAAGCTTAAATTTATAAAATTTTTAAAGCCCATTTAGAGAAAAAAAAACTCGAAACTCAGAATTTTTCAAACGCTGGTATTGAAGTGATTTTATTCTTTTTAGTTTCCTTTATTTTTCTTATCAATAGGCATCGTTCCTATATAAGAATCTCATAAAATAGTTTCTCGATACTCTTTATTGTATACATTATTATTATTTTATAAAGAAAAATTCAAAAGTTTTCATATGTAAAGAAATCTTTTAAATTTTTTATTATGGCAGCCCATTTGCTAATAGTTCATATGTACTCTTATGATATTTTATTACTCTTATTATAATCTTATTTCTCAATGTGATCATAGAGTTCTAAGCCTGTAAGTCATTTTGACTGCAGTTCTTGAGATAAACCGTATAACCGTATAATAAATTAATCCATTAAATTAAACCATATTACAACATACTCGGGAACGAAAAACAAAATTTCTTAAATTTTTTTTTCTTTTTAAATTGTAAAATATTTAAAACGTAACCGTTAAATTCAACAAATATTAAGTGAAATATAAATGTTTTTTTAGTTTTAGATCAAAAGAAAAGAGGATATCCATTATTTAGTGGTTACTCTTATTTTATTAAATGGAACTTAGTGTGCTTCTCCAGAAAAATATTCTCAATGAAATTATAAGACTTTCATTGTAATAATTTTGCAATAATTAATATTTGCTTTGTATGGAAGCTACCACTACTTATGAAATGTTTGATGTGGATAAAAATATTATTTGCACACCTAATTGTCTTAAAATAACCTATTTTTTATTGATTTAACTATATCTGTCTAGCCGTCTGTTGATAGATAGGTGCTACAGTGAAAAAACACTTGGAATGTAAGTTGGTACAGTTTGCAGATATGGGTGAGTAGATTATACCATTTTTAGAACTTCGGTGTTTTTTTCATATTTTTTCTAAATATTATATTTTATTAGGAATAAATTGAGCTATCGCTTGATCAGATGAGAATTTTCGTAATTGTAAAACTCATGAAATCCTGTTATTTTATGTGTATTTTGTTACTGTAATTGTTTTGCATCATAAATATGGCTGAAAAGTATAAAAAAAAAAATAAGAATAAAAAATATAAAATTGAATTTATGTCCTTAATATCTTACACAGTTGAGGCATGAATAAAAATGTATGTCGACAATTCCATGAAAGAATAATGCCCAAAAATTTACCGAGTGTCTTTCGATTTTTATAAAATTTTTCACGAAAATAATATACGCATATCTATACTGATTTCTGTTTTAAGATTTGCGAAATTTTGAAAACTTGCAATTTTATTTCAATTTTTCACTTTCTGGAAAACCTAAAAAGTCTCCAAAGTACATAACTTCAAGTATCAATATTTCTGAAAAGGCTTCGTGGAATTCTATGATGTAAATGACGTTTGAATTGTGATTCCATTATCTTTAAAACAAATATTTCACAATTAAAAAAGATTTTTAAAACTTTTTACTTTAATGCAATGGCATTTTATTAATTTTTACATTAAAATAAAAATCTAAAATTTTTGGGACACCCACGCAAAATATGAAAAATTTCGCGGTTTCTTAAATCTATTTACATTTTTTTCACATAAAAATCCTATTTCTCTGATACTATTTTTAAAATATTAGTAGAAAATTTATTAAAAAAAAATAATAATAATTATTCACAATTGTCAAAAATGCATCTATAAATTGCATTTGTATTTTGGAAATATTTTTGAACGAAAAGGAAGAAGAAGAAGATTACTGAATTACTCAAAAAGAAGACAAAGTTCTTTTATATGCTTTTTTAATTACACATATCTGTCAATAGCTTCAAGAGATATGAATATTTAAATTTTCTTACTTTTTATATTTTGTTAACTCTTATACAAATTAAAACCGTTTTTTTTCAAAAAATAAGAAAAATAAATATATAAACATTTTGGAACGTGTCTTTTTGAATTCGTATTACACATAGTAAATGTGCGTGTCCCAAAAATTAAAAATTTTTATTTTTATGCAAAGGTTACTTACTTTTTAAATGTGTTAAAAAAATCAAAAAAATTAAATAGCATATTTAGCGAAAAATGCAACCAAAAAAATGAAATTCCATTAAAATGAACTTTTATAAAATCGTTCTTATTTTTGAAATATCTGTTTTGAAATGTCTGTTTAAAGCCAAGCTAAATTTAAATGTCATTTTAATTATTAAAATTCTGAGATAAAATTACATACTTTTGAAATATTTTTGGTTTTTGAGAAAGTGAAAAGGCGAAATAAAATCGCCAGTTTTCGCAATGTCGCAAAACTGAAAACTGAAATCAATAAACACTTTAATGGTTTTTGTGTATAAAAATTTTTATAGAAGTTGAAAGATAACAGGTAAAAAATTCCCTTTTCGGGCATTCTTTTCTAATGCCGTTTAAAAAACTTTAATTCCATTTATATTCGAGATAAAAAATTTTTAAGTGCCAAAGTCTGAAAAATCGGTTTTTTTGATATAACTTCCGATTTTGAGGGTATATCAAAAATTCTAAAAGTGGTATAAAAATCTACTCTAATCATACCTACAAAATACAGTATGTTGTCTTCAAAGTGTTTTCAACTTTTCTAATTTTGTAGCACCGTGTTATGGGAACATTTTTTATAACAAAAAATAAGTGTAATGCAAGACATTTAGGAAAATGTTGTTTAACACTTTTATTACTTATTTTTTTGAACCCAATTTTCAAATATACGATAAACTATAACATTTACACTTGGTTCTTATTTTTTTTTTTTTGGTCAAAATATAGTGATTAAAATAATCATTATACGAGTATTTTTTATTTTTTATTTTTTGGTTAAAAACTAACGATAAAACTAGATAAGTAAGCTTAAAATTATTGTTTTTTACCATTAAAATTGATTTGAAATAATTTAGGAAGTAATATGTCTTTAGATTTTTAAGCTCAATATTAAAAATAATCGTTATATTTTGAGCAATTATTTTTGTTATTTTTTAACAATAAAAAGTAATTTATAATAAATAAATAATAATTGAATTGTGATTTTTATGATATTGATCTTCATTCAAATAGTTTTTATATAAAATTCAGAAACTCTTCGTCTTAAAATCTATCTACCATTAGTCTATAAAATTTCATAGCGATCTTCTAAATTATAGTTGGCCATATAGTTTTTAGTATTAAAATGTGAGATAACTTCGTTTAGTTCTTAAAAAAAATAATTTATATCTAAAGCATTTTATTTAAAATTAAAAAAAATGTAATAAATTTATCAAAAAAGTATCATATTCGGAATTCAATAAAAAAAAAAATCAGAGAAAAATTGCAGTTTTTTAGATAATATATTTAATAGATTGCTTTTGATTATATAATTTTTCTAACTTGATTCAAAACAGTTAGCTGAATAACATTAATTTTATTTTAATTTTAAATTAATTATAGAAATTTTTAAAATTTTAAATTAGTTTTTATTTATTTAATTTATATCTATAAGAACCTTTAGTGCTTAAGTAATGTGTCAGGTAATAATTCTTTTTAATCTGACAAAATTTGATCATGTATTAAATGTTTAAGTAACATTTAATTCAAATTAACAGAAATTCTTTACTTGGTAATATGATAATTTTGATTTAAATGAAATAAACACCATTATGGATTTCGGTAATTTGCAACTATCTGAAGAAGATGTTGCAGAAGGTATTGTTAGGCTTTCTAATTCATTTAAGGGTGATAATGATGATTTACCAGCTTTTTTAATAAAGAAATGTTCTTCTTTATTATGTCTACCATTGAAAATTATTTTGAATAAGTCTTTAAACAATGGCTATTTTATTAAAAAGTGGAAATTTACTACAAATTTGCCTATTTATAAATCTGGTGATAAAAATAATGTCATTAATTATAGACCAATTTCCAAATTAACCAATATTTCAAAAATTCTTGAACATATTGTTTATCATAAGCTTTTTTTCATATTTCTTTATCTCAACATGGATTTATGACTGGAAGATCAACCTGTACTAATTTGGCTGTTTTTACCAAGTATTGTGTTGATAGTTTTGAAGATCGATTGCAGATTGATGCGATCTACACGGACTTTGCTAAGGCATTTGACCGAGTACCACATGAACTTTTATTATTAAAATTATATAAATTGGGCGTTCATTCCCGAATGTTATCTTGGTTTCGTTATTACTTGTCGGATAGTCAAACCGTGGTTTCTCTTGATGGTGTTTGTTCCACATCATTTATTCCTACTTCTGGTATTCCCCAAGGTAGTGTTTTGGGTCCACTGTTATTTAATATATTTATTAATGACATTGATCTATGTTTCAGAAAGTCTCATTATTTACAAATTTTTAAAACAATTTCTAATGCCAATGACGTTTTTAATCTCCAGTAGGATTTAAATAGGGTGAGTTCTTGGTCAGTCCGTAATGGTTTACCTTTTAATTTAAACAAATGTTTTTCTGTGACTTATCATAGATGTTGTAACACTGTTATATCTCGATATAGAATATATCAACATTTGCTTTTATCCGTGGATGAAATTTTAGATTTAGGGGTATTATTTGATAAAAAATTATCATTTAATAATCACTTAAATTATATTATACCTAAAGCTTATTCAATGTTAAACTTTTTTTTATGCCATAATTCTAATAATTTTGATCATTCCACAAAAAATGTTCTATATACATCCTTTGTGAGATCTAGATTAGAATATGCTTCATTTATTTGGAGCCCTTCTACTGAATTACACACAAATAGAATTGAAAAATTCAAGTAAAATTTATAAAGTTTGCTCTTTAATTTTTAAACTTTTCATTTGTAAACCCTCAAATTTCAATTCCTACATACCCTGATAAATGTGCCTTGGTTTTTATGAAAACTTTAGACACAAGACGTAAAATTTCTTCTGTATATTTCCTATATGCTATAATTCGTGGATTAATTGATTGTCTTGATTTGCTTCATATCATAAAACTATATGTACCTCCTAGGCCTCTAAGGCAAAATAATTATATCTTTTATATAGATATTCATAGAACAACATATGCTTTGAATGAACCTTTAATAAAGGCTATGAGATTATTCAATAGATATTCTAATGAATTATTTTGTTTAAATAATTAATTTAATTATGTATATTAAATTATCTTTGATGTCTGTAAGGATAATATTGTATCCATAGACTGAAACTAATAAATAAATAAATAATTGCAATAATCAGGACAAGTTTAAATATGCACGAATTAATTTAAAATATTGGCTTGAAAATGCACGAAAAAATGGGATAATATGCATAAAAACGAACTAGTTCATGTGTGTGCTTTTATAAATAAGCAAAAATATGCTTTTTTAACTTTAAAATTTTGATAGTTTTAGATTTTTTACTAAAAAAATAAAAATATATTAAAAATATACATAATTAGACCATGGCAGTCATATTTGATAAGTTAAAATTTTTTCTTTGTGGGATACTTTTGTTTACAAAATAATTTATACTAATCAGTTAATCAAATTCAAAAAAATCGCAAAAAATAGCGTTTTTGTTAAGAAAACTAATTTTTGTATTTACGAGTATTATATGCAAGTTTATGTAAGGATTAGAAAAAAAAAATGCATTTTTGGTAAGCGCAAAGCTTGAAAAACTTGCTCGTGGTAACAATTAATAAAATTCAGTTATGCAGATTTTATTTAAATCATTTAAATATGAATAAGTAGATTCTTATGCGCAGTGAAATATTAAACGAATTATGTACACTTCCACGTTGAATGCCTTCCAAGGAAAATGTTTGTTTTTTTCTGCAATTTTTTCGCAAATAAAATTAAAAAAAAAAAAACATGATTTGCACTTCTGTTTAAAATTGTGACATTAATTAACCATAAAATAAGTTGAAATCAATTGGTGAAATCCTAATGTAATGTTGCATCATCTTTAAATTATAAAAAAAATATATACATTAAATTTGTATTGTTTTCAATTAATTTAATTTTATTAGAAAAAGAAATATTAATAATTGTATTTATATAATAATTAATTATTAAACTAAACCAGTTTTAATGTGTTGCTGACAATTAACTACTTAAAGAGCAAAAAAAAAGAACAAAATTAAAATGAACAAAAAAATAAAAAAAGTGAACGAGTAACTAAATTACTTATTTGTTTATATATTTATTATTAATTTTTTTTGCTAATAAATTAATAAAATTTTGTTATTGATTTTTTATCTTACGTTAATAAAAAACGTAAACAAATTAATGCCCCTTTTTAAAAAATTTTAAAAAATAAGATCATAAAATTGAAGAAATGACAGACAATAACAAAAACATTAAAACATTAAATTAATTAATTAATTGTTTTAAAATTTTCATTATAATAAATCAAGGTATTCATTTCTTTTATTGAACTTGTTCACATTAAACATACATTATGTCTAAAAATAATTTAATTACCTAAATTTTTAGGTTAAAAATAAGTCAGTTGAAATAGAAAAATTTTAAAATTAAAAAAAGCTGATGACATTTTTTCAAAAATTTATTTATATTTTTTGCAGCATATGTTAATCATTTTACGTTTGCTGCCTTGGAAATTCTTATAGTTGAGTTTAAAAAATAACTCTTTTCTTTTTTCTTTTGTTGTTCAAAATCAATGTGTGTGTGTGTGTGTGTGTGCGAAATGACCATTTGACTTGATTGATTTAAAGTCAATGGGTATTAGAGGAAATTATAGATACAGAAGATAGAAAGAAAAATATTTTACATCATTTCCTGCGAGAGTTTTTAATTCACCAAAATTTTCAAAATTAAAGCGAATACTAACTACAGTAATGAGTAGAATTTAAAATCCATAAAGGCTGCAAAATTTTCAAAATTTAATATTTAAGTAAATAAATGAAAAATAACCATAAAAAGTGTTAAAATTTTCTTTTAAAAATTTGATTACAAATTTGTTTAAATCGTTAATCCTAAATAAATTTTAGGTTTAATTTTGAAAATACTAATTTCAGCATTTGTTTTATTTTTATTACCTTAAAGTGTTTTCAAATATTTTCTTTTAACATTCCTTAAAACTATTTAAGTATTTTCAACGCTGGACCTAATTTTAAATGTAATTTTTGGTACAATATTCCTTTTTATTTATTTTTTTCTTTTACAAAATTTCTTTTAGAAACAGTGTTTTTCTTAACCCTTTAAATATGTTGAAAACGTTATTCTTCAAATCAAGTTAAAAAATTTTCATTAAAATTTCCTTAAAGTTGTTGTGCACATTAAGTTGCCAACATATTTATTTAGTTTTTAAATTCTGTTATTTTGTTTTTCCTTAAAAAAAATACAAAACATGGAACACGTTACAGCATTTAATACTTTAATACTAGGTGACACGTTTTTGTTACTTTTTCACATATTTGGGTGGGTGTGAGAAGGTATTTACAATTGAGTTTAAGAAAAAGGAAAAAAAAAAATGGAAAAATTAAATTCCCTAAAGGTCTGTTAATGACTGAGTTGCTATATTGTGTGCGTTGTAGTTATTGTTTTTTTTTGTTCTATTTTAACTGAAATTATATATTTTAGTAAAAGAATAAATGAAACTATTTTCTCTATACACTTTTTAAATAATATGTTTCAGTTGTTAGTTTCGGCAAACGAAAAAAAAAAACTCTCATAAATAACGCGTTTTATTTTATATATATTTTTTCTTGTTTTCAAATAGAAAAAAAAACACCCGCTAGAACGCCATTTTGCTGTTTTTGTTCTTAGCTAGATGTTCAAGTACCCTATAGTGCTGTTTGTTCGTTTGTTTGTTGTAAAAAAAAGTTAATACCAACAACAGTAACAATAGTAATAACAACAACGTCAACAATGATGGCCACATTGTTATTACTATGACTACAACAACATACCTACATAAAATGCCAACAACCATGCTAAACTGAACAATACAAAACCAAAACCATTCCATACCATTTCATTTCGATTGAAGCTAACAAAACCAACCAAAACCAAACTTCCAAACATATTTATACACACATACCTCTTCTTCTTCTTCGTATTCATCATAGCTGCTATTACAACAATGTTTTTTACAGACAAAATTCATACTTACAAGTACATACAAACAATATACATATGTATATTTTTATATATATTTTACTCTCGCTCATATACAATCATCTATGGAGACGTTAACAATGTTGAATGTTACGTAGTATATATTTAATGTCAAAACCAAATCGAGTCAGTAGAAGCTCTAAACATTTAGCCATCCAGTCACTTTAACAAACAGCTAGTTAGCTAACTCATAGCAATAAACCAAAAAAAAAAAAAAGAAAAAAAGAAAAAATGACAAACAGAATCTTAAAGAAATAAAGAAAACAAAACTCAAAGCTTTGTTGGATTTACATTTCTAATAGATATTTTAAGGAATTTAATCATGTATATGTTCAAACACTTAGAATTTCGCATCGAATTCCCACTATTACCCAGTTTTTGAAACTAAGTTATATTCTATTTATGATTCAAAATGGCAGCATTTGAAAAAGTATTTTTTAATTGACTTTAAGACTTAGCTAGCGTATAAGCCTTATCAATGCCAGGAAATATTACAATATTGAAATATTAAAAAAAAAAGAAAATGCAAAAACAAATTCAAACAATATATGAACACTTTTTTGACGCTGTTCCTTTCCCAAATCGAAATTAAAAGATTTGGATCCGTTAGAATTTGATGAGTAAATAATGCTTAAAGTATAATACAATAAAATAAAGAAGATTAAAAAAAAAAAAAAAAATTAAACGCCCTAAAACCGCTCCCTGATCGAAATGCAAAATCAGTTTTCGATAGGATTTGGAGAGCAAACAATGATTAGAGCAAATTTTAAAACCGAAACCGACTTTAAAATATATTACATAAAATAAAAAAAAAACAAGTGAAAACAGATGTAGTCGGTCAAGGCCGACCATTGTGCATATGTACCAAAATTAGGGGAGGTGTCTTTGTAGACCGACACTTGTATTAAGTGTAAAATAAAACATACGAACATGCGGAATAAAATAGCGATAAAAATTTCGGCACTGGTTAAATACATTTTGATGTAGATTCTTAATTATCAATTTTGGATGATCACATCCTTTTTTATAATATTGTGAAAATTTTATGAAAATCAGACTTGTAGTTTCTTCGAAATGTTAATAAAAGACGAACTAGCTTGAAAAAAATATTTTTAATTTTTTTTTTGATTATTTCTATATATATACCACAATAAACCGATTTACATTTTAACTCAGATGGTAATGAGAGTCAAAGAAACATTTATTTCGAAAGATATAAACCCATTGATGCAAAAATCATGGTCAAAAGATTTTCGAGAATAAAATGTTTATGGTTCAAAGTCAATTTATAGTGAATACTTTTTTGGAACAATTCTAAAATCTAATTTGATTTTAATTTCTCAATATCGGTATGCTTATGATGTGATGTATATATATATATATATATATATATATATATATATATATATATATATATATATATATATATATATATATATATATATTTATATATATATGAGTGGGGTATGTAAATCCGCATATCTCCGTTCCCTAATAAAATCTGGGAGCTTCAGAAAGCTCTGGAAATAGTAAACGTGTTTAGGAAGTCATATATAAATCCGTTAGGATTTGTAAGAGGAATAGTTTTTTAAGTAAGCCAAATTTAATTGTGTACGTCCTTTGGAGGCTTATGAAAGCTTTGGGAAAAAAACAGGAGATTAGGAAATTATGTATAAAATCCGCCCCTTGATAGAAATTTTAAAATCTGGCTACGTTAGGATTTCTAGGACGAATAATTTTATATGTAAAACGAATTTTAATTTTTTACGTCAACTGGGAGCTTCAGAAAGCTCCGGAAAGAAAAAAATGCTAAGAAAATTATATACATATACTTAGATTTAGATTAGATTAGACATTTAGATAGATAGATAGAAAACAAATATCAGTCCAATTATGGACCGATATTTGTTTTAAGTGTAATGTATATTTATATAGAAAATAGGTCTCTCAGTAGATAGTGTTATCAAAATCATTAGGAAAAAATTTTAAAATGTATTAGCTTTTGTAAAAATTCAAGCAGTTTTTATTAATGTAAAAAAATTCATAATGAAATTTCTGTCAGATTTCTTGGGAATCTCGGTATGCATTATATAGTTAGGAATAATTCAATAATCACACTAAAATCTTAAAATTTTGGCATTGATTTCCTAGAGCTTATTTTTACATATAAATATCGCTCATTTATTTCAAAACGTCATAACTCAAAAAACGAAATTTTTGAGCTAATGATGTAAAAATGTGCTTTATAATAAGCTTTAACTTCTGTAAAAATATCGAGTTCATACATTTTATTGCCACCGATTGAGAAGAGAATACATGCATTTTCTAAAAAGTCGCTTTTTTGGGTTATGATGTTGAATTTAAAGAGCAAATATTGTCTATTTGAATACCTATTTTATGGGCCCTGTATTTTTGAAGTTTGTTTTTTGGTCATTCAAGTAAAATCTCAATGAACTACAGTCATTTTAAGTCAAAAAAAAAAAAAAAAAAAAAAAAAAGAATTTGGTTGAAACTTTCAAGGATTTCTTGATTCATTTTACTTTTTCACTAACAATTTACATCTTTTTGACTGAAAACATTAACCAGACGGAACACAAGATTTAGGAAAGATCAAAAAATTTACAGTTTTTAAAATTTTTCAGTTTTGTTTTTTTTTGACAAAAAGTTTGCGTTTATAAGTGAAATGAATGCAAGAGAACAGAATTTAAAAGACAAAGCAATTTTCTGCAGTTTGAGGTATATTAAGTTGATGTCAGGAATCAGACGTGAGATAACATCTTATCATCAAACTTAAATATAATTAACGTAAATATTAGTAAAATGTATGTTTTTGATAACGGACAACTAAAGTTTTTATTGAAATCGTCTAAAATATTGCATATATAACAACTTTGAATCAGATGGATGTTTAGAAATTTTGAAATGCCAAAATTTTATGCAGCTTTTAAAATTTTCACCAAATTTCCAAATTTTGTTTCACATTTTTTTTAGCATAAGATATGATAGGAAATAATATTAATAGGGAATTGTCTTGATGGTTAATATTGGAAGTACGAAAAAAAAAAAAAATTAAAGAGACATTATTTATACTGACTACAGTGACATTCATCTACAAACACATTTCGCTTTCTGACAGTGTAAATTACGTTAAAATTGAGATTAAATGAAAGCCTTACACTAAAATTCAGTGGACATAAAAATATTTTAAGGATTCATAATTTTATGAATCAAACAATAATTTCATAACCTTAAAAAATCTTCCTTGCATATTTAGCTTAATAGTTCAAATTTTAAAATAATAAAAACTATAAAAAGAAATAATAATAAAATTACGTTTTAAAGGAAAATTATCATGAGTAGGTAGTTATCAAAACCTAATTGACTATATTTTTCAAACCAATACCGATATGTATTTAATTTTTCAGCGAAATATTCTAAAGTATTTTTATTATTTCTCACATTTTTTTTTTTTGAGATTTTTATATTTTTATTATATATAAAATTGAATATTTTTACCCAACATTTTTGAAATTCCTCATATAATATATGTGCATTTTCATATTTCAACTTTAAAAGCATATTTGTTATATTTCTAGTTTAAAAGTTTATTCCTAATAATTTTAGCATATAAGGAATATTTTAGCACATTGTAGGTTCTTAAGAACTTAGTAATTTTATTGTATTTTAAATTTAGCGAAAGAAGTAATTTAGCGCATGTTTAATCTTTTAAGGTTATATTTTCTTTCAAAGCTTTTTTTCTTTCAGAGCATGTTGTTGTGTATTCTTCTAACGATGGATACAGTCGATTTATTTTGTTAGTAAATTGGTAAATTTATTAGTAAATTGGCTGATTCGATTAGAAATTATTTTTTATAAAAAGTCATGTTGCGAACGTTTGACATACAAATTAAACGCTTGGCAATTTTTAGTTTTTTGTAGAATTTAAAATGATGTTTATAATCTTTTAGGCCTAAAATGGAGCTTGTGCGTGGTAGTTAATTGTTATAGTTGGAGAGTTATTCGCATTCTAATTTAAAAATTTTTACCGGCCATGGTTTTATTATTTTAAAGGACTTTAAAAGTATTAAACATTTTTGAAGTCAAATGAAAAGTTAAGGTTTCCTAACTTGATATAGCATGATATCATCGTTTTAATCTAATAGTTTCTTTTAGAATAACTTTTAGTAGAAGTAGAAGTTACTTGTTCGATTGTGAGACTAATATGATCAAGGTAAAACTTATAATGGTTTAATTTTTAGTATGCATCTGTATCTAGTTCAAGATTAGACTGTCTTCCCTTACTAATGCATATTTCCGAGTGTATTTCTATATTTTATTTCATCAATACTATTTTCCTTTTGAAGTGTTATTTTGAGTAGATATTTTCATTTCACTAACATAGCTGGCGGTGTGAATACTGTTTTTCCTCTGGTGTTGCTGGGCATTATGTATTGTTTTTAACATTTTTGTGTTTTATTTTTGTCTGTTTTTATATTTTGTTTTTCAAATACTTATATTCGTAGTCAGTAGATTGGTCTTTGGTATTGCTTTGGGGGTCTGGTCCCACGGGTAATTATTGACACGGTTGTATGCACGCAGAAAAACACGCAAACTCTCTACAGCTAACATAAAAGAGTAAAGTACCAGTTGGCTGGCTGACTGACTGTTGGGTATCATCAGAGGAAAACAAAAAAATGTAAAAATAATAATAATAAAAAAAAATATATATTTTTCTTATTTTAGTTTTTATAAAATTTAAGGAACAATTAAATTATTAAATTTATTTATGATTTTTTTTTTTAAATTCAAAACTTTTATTGTATAACTTAAAAATTGGCATTCATAGCTATTTTATTACTTGTTTAATACAATAAAAAATTTCTCAACAAATAGTTATATGTATTTCTTGCGAATTAAAGAATTTGTTTTCTTTAACTGAATTTTTCCGTGGTAAAACTAATATTTTTTTAGTCTTTTAAGAAATTGTATTTTCGTCACTACAAAAACAAAAATGTATTATTAACACCTAATTTAACAAAACCAAAAATTTTTTTCTCTGTACAGTCGTTTTTATTTTCATTGCCAAAATTGTGGCTGTAAATTTGCAATTGTTTTGCTTTCAGTTTTCATTGTTCAAATTAAACATTTATATCATAATAAACCGAAAAAATCAATAAACCAACAGTTTATTACATGATTTTCAATTGAAAAAGAGGGAGGGAAAAAAATCAGCATTTAGCACGTGATAACGTGCGCGCATGCGCCATAAAGATCTTTAATAGAGATCAACGAAAATATTTTGCATAATTTAAAGGAACCGTCACACAGTGGTTAATTTAATGTATTACGTCGAAATTTAATACATCGAATAAATACTTTTTGAATTTTATATTTTTAGCGTAAACTTCTGTCCGTCTGGTTGTCCATGCATCAATAACCATAATTTTTGCTATTCTGTTGGTCGTAGTCTTAAAAGTAATTTTATCAAATTTGGTACTTGAGCTTATTTTGGACCAAATAAAATTGGTTAAAATGTAATTATTATTTCACTCAGCTCTCATATTAACATTTTTCGGAAAATAGGTCAAAAACTCAAAATATGTTAAATATATCCTATTTAAATAGAACTCATCATATATAAGTTTTGTTTAAGCAAAAATCATACTAGCAAATTATATGAAGATCGGTCCAAACTTGGCCATACCTCCCATACAGGAACCCCAACTCGGAATTACTTTTTCGTTCATAATTCCTATATAAATGATCGCATAAATATAAAATGTAGTAAAAATAAATCTCATTTAAACTTACAGCCAAATTTTGGAAGGATCGGTCCACAAATAACCGTAGTTTCCATATAAGACCCCGACACGTTAAATCAAATTCTCCAATACGTTTGCGTATTTGCTCTACTTTTACTTTTCTACTTGTTTTAAGTATTTTTCGAATATATATTTTAAATTTTTATTACTTCAATTTTATTTTGTTTTTGTTAAGAAAAATTTCATATGTACACTGAAATCTTTTTGAAAAATCTTTTTTTTTTTTTTCTACTAAATCACAAAAAATTCGCAAAATGTTTTTTATTTATTATTATTTATTTTTTTTTTTTTTTGATTTTCATACTGCACATATACAAAATTTTTATTTTCACCCAAGTTCGTTTAAAAGCTTTTTGAATTTCTACATAAAAGTAAAAAATCCCGTTTTGAGATCGATAAAAAAAATATTAAAAATATTTCTGCAACATTAACTTTAACAAAATATACGTAAATATCTTTCTAAACACCATAACAAATCCATTATAAAAAAAATAATTTTTATAAAATAAAACACAAAAATATAAACTATATATAAAATTTCGATGTTAAGTTTTTAACACTGTGATTAAAAATTGTAAAAAAAAATCTGTGACTTTGACGGTGCTCTACACAGAGAGTAAAAAAATTAAAGATTTTTTTTTTTAACAGATGATAATGATTCATTTTACATATTTTTACTTGGAATCAGTTACTTTTTCAAAATATTAATTTTCAATTTTCAATTAGTTGCCATATTTCTCAATTTTACCCCACTGTGTGTCATGAATATAATTTCTTGTGTGTTTGTGTGTTATATGAATATTTTTTATAAATTACAATACACTTAGAAAATCAGGCGTAATTTAATAAAGTCATAAGAAAAAAAAAAAAAAAAAAATTATTTCAATTTAATAAAGTGTTAAAATTTTAAATATTTTTATTTAATTTTTTAACTCATTATTGGGAGTAAAGTTATTTGAAAATGTTATTATTCAAATTAAAGCAATTATATGCTTATTATTTTTATATATATTTTTATTTTAAATATTTAATAGATATTTTAGTTAATTTTCAATAAATGTCAAATAGTTATATATAAAATCGTTATAAATTCCAACAGCTTTTAACCAAAACGCATACGATTTATTGTTGCGCTTGTTGTATAATTGACAATTGAATAAAAAAAAACCCACTTGCAATCTCATATAATGATGCAGCAGAGTTTTGAAAGGCTGTAAAGTTTAGTGTTAGAATTGTTTGTATTTTTTTGTAATGAAAATAATTACTGGCAAGAAAAAAAAAAAGAAAAATGGATAACTTTCTTACAAATTCGGAAAAGCGACATGGAATCTTATATTTCTTGTTGAGACGTTTGATGTAAAAATTAGTTGCATTAATGATAAAATTATCTTTAAATTAACTTTATGCAATATCATGTTTTTTCTTGGGTTTCAAATGAACCAAACTGTTATTTATTTATCTGTTTCAGACAACTTTAAGAATTTTGACATCAATTTAATATAGAATATTTGTGCATCTTTTTTTGGCTTAGCAACATTTTTGTGATATTTTCTTCGAAACTCTTTATTTTAGAGCATATTTTAGCAATTTAAATTGCATATTTTTGCATATTTTATACTCAAGGGCTTAATTTTGCATATTATGCAGACAGTAGAATTTTTTATAGAATTAGTGAAAATTTACTTTTACTGTCAAATATGTTTTTCAAATAACATTTTCTTCTTATAAATTGATAAAAGTTTTGCAATTTCCTGGTGAAATGCATTACCTTTGAATGGTTTTAAGTGCAAAACGAAAATATTTTATAGCAACTGTTAATAAAAATCAATATTAGATAATGAATAGTAGATAATATGAAATTTAGTCAGAAAAAATTGTACTTTAAAAGGATATATTTTTTTAATTTTTATTGTGTACTTTCCGATTTTAAGAGCATTTTTTATGCGCATGGAACACTTTCTTTAGATTATATTTTTGGTTGCCCTAATTATATCATTAGCTTTGATCGTAGGTTTTGCATAATCTGAAATTACAGTCTCTTAAAACAATTTTTTCATTATAGGTCTTAAAATAATTGTAATTCAGGTTTAATTGTTAATCTTGAAAAACAACCCAATATAAAAATGTTCAAATTTGGGTTTTAGATGGACTATAGTTTATTTCGCCAAAATACATACATATTAACACAAATTTGTAGCTTTATAACTCCAAAAATAACAATTTTATTAACAAAATTCAAAATAATGCATCAACTATTGAATGATTTTCATAGGTCAGAAGAAGTAAGTAACGTCACCTTTATTTAAAAAAATTAAAACAACATAATTGATTTTTTAACGAATTTAGATTTGTGAAATGGCTAAAGATATGAATTATATTTATTAAAGATTTGTGAAAAAAAGTACTGAAAAAGTATCTTTTTCTGCGTGTAGATGAAACGCAGAAAAAGATCTCTTTTAAATATGGTTTCAGAAAACTTTTCAATATGGTTAAAATTATTCTATATTATGGTCACTGCATAGTCATAATATCGTTGGCACAACCATGTTCATCTCTAGTTTAGGTAATCATAATATGAAATAAAAAGATCTGGTTGTGTTCCTATTATTTATATGTTTGAAGCAAGTAATTATGTTTTTACAAACTTTAAATTAGTACGTTGCTGTTAAATTATGGTGTATTTTATCATATTTTAACTGTAACATATTATTTTAAAGTTTGTAAACATATAAATAATTACAATAAACATAAAAATAATTGCCATATTACGATTACGTGAGATTGATCCATTCAACCACAATATGGTTGTGGCAATGATATTATTACTATGCAGTGACCATAATATTATAGACTAATTTAAACCCTATTGATAAATTTTCTATAATCATGTTTAAATGAGGTAATTTTTCTGCGTAGTTTAATAAGAAAAATGTCTTCTTTACACAAACTAATGATAGAATTGAAAAAAAAAGATATCGTATAAATTACAAAAATAGATAAACTGATTCATTTGTATCCTATAATTTTTGACTATAATTTCTGCTGCAGTTTGTATTAATGTTACGTATTTTTGGTTTAAAAAAATGTAATCCTCATAACTACAAAAATATTTTATATAAATAGAATGGGTGATATTTAAGGATTTATTTATGGAAAAAAATATTTTGATTTTAGAAGGATTATTGTTGCTCTCGTTTTGCATTTTCAGTGACGATATAATTTTAATAGAGCAATATTTTGCATAGAGGTACAGACGCTTATGTCAAATTTCATGAAGATCCATAATTGACCAGAGCTCCCATATGAGGAACATATCCGGGAATCACCCTAAAGAGTGAAAATAACATAATATAGTGCATATGAGTGTTTTATAGATATAAATACTACGACTGATATAAGTACTGGTCTACAATTGGCCTCAGATCCTCTACAAGACCCCTCCCCTAATTTTGATGAACATAAAAAATGATGTAAGGTATCATATGGTCGGGCTTGGCTGACTATATCTTTCTAACTTGTTAAAAATGAGTTTTTTTCTAAAATTTTTGTTGGCCACATTTTTTTTTTGGCAGTACAATTTTGATTGCTTTGTAATTTTCGCGATCTGTTAACATGCATTAGTTATATCCTTAGCAAATACTACCTCTATATTCTCTCTTTGTCCCCCATTTTCCAATGGATTTATGAGAGTTAAAAGTGAAATTTTTAATGCTATCAACTTTAAAATCACTTAAAGGTTAAATGGGATAATTTAGGGATCTTAAATTCGAGACGTAATGGAATGAAACTAAAATTTTTCAGGTGATTGCCTACAAAATCAGCAGCTAATTTGCCACGATATTTTTTGTGCTGATCTGTGAAATTGAAAAAGTTGAAAAATCGAAGAATCGAATTTTTAAAAATTTAAGAAAGTTGAATTTTTATCACAACTGTAGAACCATACAGAATAGACTACCTCAATACATTTGAAGTTCTCAATGGTTTCCAAATACTTACGGTGTTTATAATCAGGATCTCAAAAAGATTTTTAAAAAGTTATTTTCATGTTTTAGTGTCCTTAAGGACTATTAGGTATTTATGGAGATATTAAATGGAAAATTTCTCCTTAATACCATTATTCCTTATGTATCTCTAATAGGTTTTTCTGAACTCATTCTTTTAGTGAACTGTATTAAAAAAACTCACATATAAATTTATTTCTATAAGTTTGACGATATTTTTTTTCATTTCTTGTGTCGTTGGAATTTTTTTTGTCAGTTGAGTGTCGCATGCATTGCACTTGACCGTGATTAGTTGTTTTTAATGTTATTGCTACTTTTAAGATTGCTGCAGTTGTTGGTTTGTTTGACTGTTTGCTAGTGGTTTTTTGTCAGTCAAAGCAAATGCATCGCCTAACAAGCTTTTTGCTATTTTTCCATACTGATTAATTCAAACACCAGTAACGTTTTTCTTTTCAAACAAAATAAAAAATAAATATAATGTATGCATATATTTATTTAAGTTTAACTTAAAAACTAGCTGAATGACTGATTTTTTTTCCAAAGAAAAAAAAAAAAAAAATAACACCAAGACTTATCAAATACATACAATTTGAAATAGATAAACAGACAGTTTTGAATAAATGTACTTACTTAGTTACTTATTTACCTGTGGATGGTTAAAACTAATGTATGAATTTTAAGTCAATATACAAAAACTAAATACATATTAACTATAAAGTACGAATCGAATGAATTATCGCAAATCCACCAACAAATACGTATAAGTATGAATATATTTACCAACTTCTAATAAACAAAACTACTGGTTACAAATACGTAATCGGGTATTTTACAGTAGCGTGCTTTTTTTTAATTTTATCTATGTTTGTTTCTATTACCTGTTGTATGAATTTTGCAAAACCATGTTATTTGTTTATATTTATTTCAATTTTTCAAATTGGTAAGAAATAAACAAATACAAAAAAAAAAAAAAAAAATTGTGTTGAAATTGAAATATACCCCAGTCGACCTTCTCATGTTTTTGCCAAATGTCAACCAAATTTACCACATTTTTGTTGTTATTGTTGTTGTTGTTTCTCTTAGAAATGCGAAAACGCAAGTTTAGTTTCATAAAAATTGACAACGACAACAACAACATTCCGTCTGCCTACATTTATGCAGTTAATTTTTTATTTTTCCAACAAAACATACACATGAAATGGATAAAAATCGTATAAGAAACATTTTTAGGTGATTTCATAATTAATTTTTAATGGTTGTAGTTGTTTGGTGATGTCGTTTTTGAGTGCTCATGTTTTTGTTGTTGTTGTTGTTGTTATTGTTGTTGGTGCTGCTGTTGTTGTTACCAACATTTATTGACGCCAAGTGTAAAATTTGTTAATAGAATCAAGTTTATTGAACAAATTATTTGTCGGCGGTTAGTTGTACAATTTGTTTTTGCATTAAATACTTACGCCATTTAAATTGTGTCAATATTGCTATTAAAGTACGCAAATAGAATATTTTTTTTTTTTATATTTATTTTTTATATGAAGTATTTGTAAATAAATATTGAGAATTACCACTAGATACGGTTTATTTTTAAATAGTTTCTTTGTATACATTACATTTTATTAATTGTAATAATAAAAGTAAAAAACAGCGATTTGTTGATGAAAACAACAAATCAAGTTAAAGTGTTATGACAGTTCTGTGATAGAATAAATTTCGTTTGGGCTTTTTATAAGTGGAATTTTTTCTAAAATATTTCTAGTTATTTTAGATTCTAGTATATAGCTCAGCCTTTTGTGAAACTTCTCGAAATCATATAAGATAGATGGAAGATCATTCGCAATAGAGACACATCTTCCATTGTCATTTACATATCTTTCAAATGAAATAATCATTTTTGTGGTAATAATCGATTTTATTTCCTTTATCGGTGAATTCTTATCCATTAACGTTTGGCACAATCGGAGACACATGTGATTAATTGCTTTTTTTTTTGGATTTAAAAGCAAATATTTTTCACTGTAATAAACTTGACTTTACACTCCCCCCAAAGATCATTCGCCAGACTCCTAGTGGGCCGAACCCAACTTATCCTCCACGAACGTTCTAAACAGTTACGAGCTACAATGAGAATCTTTAGAATTCATAAAATTAAAAAAATCATTTAATGATTTTCACAATGCACCTATTTTGGATCTTTATTATTTTTATTTACTTTTTTATTTACTTTAAATTAACTACAATGAATTATATTATATTTTTTATTTATTTCTCAATTTATTTGTCAATTGAAGAATTAAAGTAAAATATACCATACTATGGGTGGGTTAGTATTGTTTTTAATCACTTCAGGAATTCCTTAAAAAAAAAAAAAAAAATAAACAAAAAGGATAGTCAGAATTTTAAACTAAAGTCTAAGTTTTTAGCATAAAATAAAGTTTACAAATATCGTTTATTGTTACACAGTGGAATCAAACGCAAAACTTTTGGCAATAAATCTGTATCTCCTAAATTATTGGTCGGATCGAATTAAAATATGTTGAAGAATTGTAGAGGAGCACCTAAGCTTTCAAAGAACAAAAAACAATAATTTTGCAGTCACCCTAACTTCATAAATGGTTAATAAAGAAATCTTAAATTGGTTTAGGCTTGATTTACAGAAGTTACGATTCTTTGAACGTTTTACATACTCGAATAAGTCAATTTTGATACCCTGTAGCTTATCTCGTGTTATCACTTATCACAGAGTGACTAGAAGATAATTTTTCTAAAAGCTTAGGTCCTCCTCTACAACTCTTCCATATATTTCAATTCGATCTGACCAGTAGTTTAGGAGATACAGATTTATTACCAAAAATTTTGAGTTTGGCCCCACTGTGTGTTGTAAGAGAGCCTGTTAAAAAAAGTGGAGAGTGGTCATTCTTCTTTTTTTTAAGCAAAATTTTTGGCAAAATTTTCTTTTTATTTATATAGAAATTTTTTTATATTTTTTATAGCAAATTTTTGAAAAATTCATGAAAGAACGTCCAAAAAGAGTATCTTAAAAGTATACAACTTCAAATAACTATATTTCTGGTAAGACTTTGTGGAATTAAATAATTAAAAAGTCGTTTGAATTATGATTACATCAGCTTCAATACAAGCATTTCAGAAATGAAAAAGATTTTCAAGAAATGCATTTTAACTCAATTGCATTTTTTAAATTAATTTTTCGTTAAATATCTTTACATTAAAATAAAAATTTTAAAATGTTTAATTTTTTTTAAATTTTTAAATTAAATTTATAATTAAATTAAATTAATTTAAATTAAATTTTTAAATTAAAAATAATTTTTTTTCATATAAAAATTATATTATTCTGGTATTATTTTTAAAATATAAGTAGGTTTAAATATTTTATTTAAAAAATACATTAGGTTAATTTGAAAGTTTATTATAAATACAAGTATTGCAATTTATAGTAAACAAAATAATTCAAAATACACCTGAAGAAAAATTTAAATTTAGTAAATTTACAATTGCCAAAGATGCAATTTTTTTACTGAAAAGGATATTTTGGAAATGATGGCTGAATTACTCAAAAAGTCTTTTATATGCTTTTTAAATTATACAAAATCCGTTAATAACTTCAATAAATATTAATATTTAAATTTGTACACTTTCTATATTTTGTTAATTGAAATCATTTAAAAACTGTATTATCCAAAGTAGATGTGTGCGTCCTAAAAATATGATATTTTTATTTTAATGTAAAGATTCCATACTTTTCAAAAATGTTAAATAGCATATTCAACGAAATATGCAATTA
The DNA here is from genome assembly GCA_932274085.1 of Protocalliphora azurea. NCBI lineage: Eukaryota > Metazoa > Arthropoda > Insecta > Diptera > Calliphoridae > Protocalliphora > Protocalliphora azurea. Next base: position 152,492,929 of record OW026522.1, read on the forward strand.
AAAAATGCAATTTCATTAAAATGCATTTAAAAAAATTTCCTATAATTGAAATGTTCGTGTTAAAGGTGACATAAGCAAAATTTAAACACCATTTAAATCATTAAAACTCACAAAACCTTCCCATATGTATTGATATTTACTTTTGTCATTTTTTGGTTTTTGAGAAAGTGAAAAAGCGAAATAAAATCGCGGTTTTTCGGAATTTCGCGAAACTGAAAACTGAAATCGATGAATGGTTTAATGAATTTTGTATATAGAAAACTTATTGAACTTGAAAGATGCCAGGTAAAAAAATGTCTTTTTCCGTCCATTTTTTCATTAATTGTCGATATATTTTTATAAAGAATTTTCAAAAACTGTTCTTTCTATTTTTACTGAAAATTCTTGCTTAATCTGTTTTCTAATTTTATTAAAAATTTACGATAAATTTTCAGTTTAATAGAAACTTTTCGATAAAGTTTATCTTAATTTTTATTGAAAATTTTTCATATTTTTTTATAGGAAATTTTCAAAAATGTTCTTTTTATTCTAATAGAAAATGTGAGATAAATTTTCTTTCTATCTTTATAGAGAATTTTCCATAAATTTTGTTTTTAATTATATAGAAAATTTTCGATAAAAGAATAAATAGAAAATTAATCGAAAATTTTATATAAAAAGAGAAAATGTATTCTGTTAAAAGAAAATGTTTGATAAATTTTTTATTTGCACAAAATTTCTGATAAATTTTCTTTTTGTACAAAATAAGCAATAAATATTATTTTTATAAAGAATTTCCGGTAAATATTCCCTTTAATGAAAATTTCCTACAAGTATTATTTTTATATAAAATTTCCGGTAAATATTCATTTTAATTAAAATGTTTCTAACATTTTCTTTATATAGAAAATTTTTCATAATTTCTTTAATTTTATAACATCATTGATAAATTCTTCATTTTTAAAATAAATTTTCGAAAATATTTACTTTCAAAGATACCAATTATTTTGCAAATTAGAATTCCCTTTGCGTACAGTTTTATTTTAATTTTTTTATTATGCTCCTTTTAATTTTTTATTCCCTGTTCCCTAAAAGAGTTTATTTGCTATAAAAGTAAATACTTGATATGTTTATTTAACGTTTAATTTATTAATAATTTTAATAATTAATTAATTAATTGATTGATTGATTTGTGTTAAACATTTTGGTTTAATGATTTGTGATTGTTAAACCAATAGAGATGAACTTAATTGCCATTTAAAACTGATATTTAAACAAAAATTTTAAATGGATATTAACGGTTTTTTTGTTCCTATTATAATAATAATACTTTTGTAAGTATGTGTAAGAGTATGAATAAAAAAAATGTAATAAAAATAATTACTTCAAACACACTCACAAAAGAATTAACAAAATTAACAAAATTAACAAATTAGTAAATAAACTAACAAATTAATGAATAACTAGTTGCTAAAATACCCTATTTTAAGGATTATTTAGTTACCTTTTAGTTTAATTACCAAGTAATATTTAATGTAATGAGTTGATAAAATAATATTTTTAACTCTGTGCTTTTTTGGAAGGGAAATAACAGTTAAAGATTTATTAAAAACAAAATGGATGCAGTTTTACTAGGTAATGGGTGAAGTAATGTGCTTTCATTACTTGATTACCTAGATAATAATAATTCGTTATAAATTATTGTATTTAACGCAGGGTATCAATATCAACAAATGTATGCCACATTATAAATTAACTACTTGTTAAACATTATTTTTTTGTTTTCTTTGGTATTATAATTATTTTTAATAAATTTTATTTTTATTTTGTTTTAACGATTATTGCATACTTACAGTTGACTTGAAATAATAATAAAAAATATATTTTTAAATCATTAAAAATTACAACAAATATGAAACAGAAAATAAAATACATGGTAATATGAATAATTTTTTTGTTTAATATAAACAAATAAAAAATTAATTACTTTTATTAATTATTTACACTTTATGATGGAAAATATTTATGTGCAAAACCAATATGTATAGGTTTTTGAACTATAAAGTGTTTAATTTAATGAGAATGTGTAATAAATATTTATTACAAGTTTACGGGAAAATATATGTAAAGCTGTATAATTAAGGTTAAAAATGTTTACTTTGATTAAATATTCTAGACATTGTTTTAGTAACTAGAATTGTAGTAAAGATTTACTGAAAAATTTATTTTTGAAAATCTTGTAAACCGAACGAAGTCTGAAATTGGATACAAAATCTTGGCTTTATTCTTTCACTATCTCAAAGTGAAAATAAGGTGATTTTTTCGGATTTTAAATTTGTTTTCCTATTTCAAAATTTTAACATTCTTAAATTTCAAAGTCATAAAAAATCTAAAATTACTATAAATGGTTCCATTTATCTTTTGTCAGAAAGCTACACATGTTACAAATAAAACAAGTTACATTTAATTCAAATCGAAGCATAAATGAGGACTTTGTTCACAAAAAAATGAACTTGTTTATGGTCCTTCGAATCGGTTATTTAGATTTTAACGAAACTCAAGTAGAAAAGATAAAATAAAGTTTGTATCAGCATTGAAAATACATCATGCTGCTTTCATATTTTCATATTTCATATTATAAAAAATTAAATTCCCATTATTAAGAGCACGATTTAAAATTTAAGCTGGGTAGATCCACGACATCTTTTAGGATCTCTGGGAATATTTACACTATATATATTATATATATATTATATATATATATATATATATGTATATATATATATATATATATAATATATATATATATATATATATATATGTATATATAAATAATATATTTAATATAAAATATTATTTGTTAAGTGTTCTTCATAAAACAGTAGTCATCATAAATCTATAGAGGCTAAAATACTGAAAAAATATTAATGATGTTTTTGTTTTACAGTTTGTCTGTCTGTTAGAAATCGAAAAGTTGAAATATTTAAAACAGTAGCAATTGTTTTATACCATTTAAGAAAAGTAAATTCTTTGGCTTCGAGCCCTTTTTAAGTTTTCAAGGTTTATTCACGTTGTTATGAATTGTTGTTAAATTACTTTTCTAACATGTTGCTTTTGTTTTATTATATTTTTAGTATTTAATTTTTTTATGCAAAACGGCTACAGGAACGCCTACATTTAAAAATAAATAAGTTCCAATTGTAATTGTTACAGAGGAAAAATAAAATGCAACATTTATTTAAGAATTATTTTTTTAACAATTAGTTCCAGTCTTGAATACTGTTTAGGCGCCATAATTTTTGTGTTTAATACCCTACAACTAGTTTTTTAGTAAATTATGAAATTAATAGTGTCTAAACGTTAAGCTTAATTAATGGCAATTTTTATATGAATTTTAAGCAAAATTTAAAGACAATCTCAAAAATTAGACTGAGTTTTTGTAATAGTGTAATAATCTTTTTAAGTTTGTACCATTTCAAGACCTTGTATAATATTAATAGTTTACTGGGGAATAAAGTCTTAGATTTCCTATTTTTTTTAATCTGGAGTAGATATATAGACATTTCTCATTAAATAATATTAACAAAATTTCCAGCTTTTAAGGGAGAGTGGACCCGGTTTCTTTAATACATATATTTAAACAATAGTAGTCTTTTTAAAAGTCGTTGTTTATTTTTACTTTATTTAACACCAACTGAGGGCGTTATTTTTTTTTCTTCTGACTTATTTGTTTCTGATATTCAGTTAAAGTTTCCTTTTCTCCTCTCTTTATTTATTTCTTTTTCAAAATATAAACTCGTACGCATGCTTAACAGTTGTATACATAAGCTAGTACTCAAGCCCCCTCAATCCTTTCTTCAACAACTCAGTAGTAGTCGTCACATGTCATTTCCATTTGAATTATGGGCTTTAGTGGGTCACCAAGGCAAACAATTTACTGATGAATTGTTTTGGTACGAAATGAGAAAACTACTCTTATAGTCAAGACAATTGTACCAGGGTTTAAAAGAAATTTACAGTTGTTTCTTAAGCACTTTTTTTTTGTTAAAATAAATTGCGTTTTTTTTTATTTTTTATTTTTTTTGAGTTGAAAAAAGAACACAAATTTAAAGAATGAAATACAGAAAAATAAACAGTATAAATCAGTTAAAAAGTGTTTAAGAAAGAACAAACCAACAATGAAAACCGTTAGTACGACCGACACACCCATAATGTTTAAAGTAATAAAATAAATAATAAATAAATAAAAAAGACAAAAAAATAAAAAACATATGAAATTGTTTTGAATTTTTGCATGTTTGCTGTTTGGAGCTAAAAAAAAAATAAAAATTCTTATAAACATTTTCTATTCATTCATTGAACTTTATTATAAGGGAAAGACTAAGTACCTACATATAATATTCATTTAATTTTGAATCAATGATCTTGGTTTTAGTCTCAATCGATCGACTATTATTGCTAATTTTATAAAGCTACCACATTGTTCTCGTCCTATTAAATTTATTGGTTTATCTTAAGCAACAAACTGTAGTCGATCGGAAGCTAAAGTATTAATGAAATAATTAATCTATTTACAATTACTCGATCTTGTTGGTTTCAGACACTCGGAGATGAACATAATATTTCCTCTAAGAACATTAAAACCAAGTCAAGTCCGAACCGAACAAGATCAGTGCTTAGATCATAGATCGGGTAATTGTAAATATGTAGTTAGATTAATGCTTTAGCTTGCGATTGCTTTGAGTATAGAAATAAACTCAATATATTTTTTAATACAATTGATCTTTATATTTCATTTAATAAACAAAACGTAAATCTTATATTTTGTTTCAAAAATTATGTTAAAAAAAATCCTTTAGAAAAATTTAATTTTATATAAAAACACCAAAAAAAGTTGCCTTTCTGTTGTTATATATTTCCTTTTTTATTTTTGTTGTTATTTTTTCATTCTTTGTGGTTAAATTTAAAGAATTATTGCTTAACACTTGGTTAAGTTTGGTTACATCAAATGTTTAAACATGGCTCATAAATCTCAATATTTACTGCTCAATTGTTTTAAGTACAAAAAAAAAAAAAAGAAAAAATATCTAAAACAAAAAAGAGAAAATCGTATGAAGACAAAACTTCTCATCATCGTCGCCAACATTGTCTGCATCCTCGTCATCATCTTCATCATTGAGCTGAACATCTCCTACTCTTCCATTTACCCAACAAAGTTCAATTATGGATACTCTGTGGCTTTTAATACACCAAAATTATTTTGCAGCAAAAAATTTTTTTTTGAAAAAAACTTAAACAAATGACATCAAACTAGTAAATAAATCTACAAAAAGGATTCCCTCTCAATTTAGCAACAACTTTTTTTTTCTTATTGCCTCTTTTTTTCTCAGTATGCTGTTGTAGGTTTTTTTTTCTTCTTTTTTGATTTTAATGTTGGTGTTGTTTGGTGTTTCATTGCTTCATTGGCTGATAAATAATTGCCAACATTTGTGAAAATTGTGTTCGTAGTAATACAAGATGAATTTGTTATAGAAATCAGTTTAAAGAAAGAGTGATTTCATTGTTATTTAAGATAAATTCTAAAATGTATTTTCGATGTTTCTTTTTTACTTGGACTTAATTGAAAACTAAATATCCGGTTCGAAGGACCATAAGTAAGTTGTTAGATACAATCATTTTATTGCACACAAAGTCGACATTAATGTATCGACCTTAATTAGATGTAGCTCATTTTATTTGTATTACATGTAGATTTATGATATAGTAGAAAATATACCATTTGTAGTAGTTTTAGATTTTTTTACGATTTGTTGAAAACCAAAAATTTTAAAATTTTGTAAACAAAATTTCTTTTTTTCCAACACATTTTTTTTTAATATCTCCGAAACTATTGAGCAGATTAACAAAAGATATTGGAGTAAATATAATATCATTTTAATTAGATTTTAGTTGTATTTTATTAAATGCTATGTTTGTTCTCAAAATATAAAGAAAATTTTACAGAAAATGATAAAAACTTTATAAAATCAACAAAAACTTAACTATTTTCCTAGCATCTTCCATTATTTGGTAGGATTTAATAAGCAACTAATCTGTATGCAAAGTATTACTAAAGAATTCGAATCAAAACATATTAAATTTTACGACTGAAAATAGCTTAAAATCGAATAAAGCCTTATATCCATATATTTTTTTATAACAATAGTAGTAATGAATATTTATAAATGATTTATATTTTTCAAATTTGGAACAGGTACGCTGTATATAAGGAGAAATAAGTGTGAAGATCGTTAGAAAACTAACCATGGCTTCCATATAAGTCCCTCTTCCGAAAATGATTTTAAAGTGCATAAGTCTCATATAAATGAGTAGAATACCTAGGGCAAATTTTTTTCACTTTCGGTCTTTCATAATTGACCATAGCCCTATATAAAGCCTACTTTCGGGATTAAGCGCATATTAAATACATATGTTTTACAGAAATAAAAATTACACCATCAAATTTTATAATAACCGGTCAAATTTGATCCTAGGCCCCATGGAAGACCCCTTCAAAAAATATTAAAAATGCATGGAGTAGAATATCAAATGATCGAACTTAATGAACTACATGTTGTTTAATTGTTTTTTCGAATAAATTTTCTGAAATTAATAAAAACATCGCATCAAAAGATCATCTAATTATATTACTAATATTACTAATATATGTGTATTAAATTGATTTATATGGAAACAAAAAAGTGAAAAAACAATATATTTTTAAAAAAGAAAATATTAATAATTTCTAAGAAAATTAAAATTTCACAAATTTAAAAGTATTTTTAATATGAAATTTTATAAACATATTTTTAAGAAAATTACTTCAAAAGCAATGAACAAGAAGCATAAAATAAGAACGTCCTACCAATGACAAGCATGGCTTAAGAAAAGAAGTTCTGTAGCTCTTTTTTAGCACTAAATACTTCCTTTCAATGACAACACAATGTTAAAATCATGTCTTTTTCAGCTCTTTTTCAGTTCTTTTTCAATTCCTCTTTTGCTTGTTATTAATAAATATTTTTATTTACATGCTCTATGCAGAGAGAGAGAGAGAGAGTTTGCTCTATATTTTAAAAAGTAAAATTTTATCTCTACATTAACAGATATGATGAGTGCATTTTTAAATGATTTTCATTATATTGTGGAAAGCGTTTATTTTGTCTTCACCTGAATCTAAAATTGCAGTAACTGTAATGGCAACAATCTTATTTCGATTACTGTTGTCTCCATGATAGATCGATTTTTCTAAAATAATATTAAGTTCTATACAACTTACTGTTCTCTCAGACAGAATATACCCATTGGTAGCTTCTTTAAAAAATAAATCGAGGCATGATTGTTTTACAAAAACAGACGACTTCGGAAACAAATGTTTCATATGAATATATGAAAGTATTTGATATTAAATATATTTTTAATTAACATTGTATAATTTATATATTTATACCAAAAGCTTTAATAGTTCAGATAAAACGTAATTATTTATTTTGTGTAATTTTGACATCTTGACTCGATAACTCATCGCTTACAATAATCAACGTCCTTCTGTGATTTTTAGTTTTTGATATATAGCTTACCAAAAATTAACTAAATATGCAAAAATATTCATTAACAAATCAATGCCATTTTAAAGCAAATTCTCTGATTCGGAAAGATATTTAGTTTTCACTGTTCTAGGGGTAAAGGCAAAAAACATGCATTTGCATGAACTTGAATATAATCAATTTCGTAATTGAAATCCATTTTTATTTATTTTATTTTTCTGTGTACCTGATAAAAATTCCATATACAGTTTATAGTCTGTATGCTATTAGACTGTTAGTTTGGATACTATTAGACTGGAGCTTTAAAAATATAAATTGTTGTTTGAGGATTCCAGAAATTTTAGGGAGATTTCTTTTATAATTTTCACACACAATTTCTATAATTTCAAATCGTTTAATAAATATAATAATTCCTTTCAAATGTCGAATTTTACTACTTACTAATACTTTTGCAATATATTATTTTTGACCATAATGATGAAATTTGCAGATTTTTTTTCTGCCTTTTATAATATTCCCATAAATACAATTATTTTATATATTTAGATATATAAAAAAATATATAAACTCGAAATAAAATAATATAAAATAAATAAAAACGAATATAAAAACACATTATCTACTAAAATAATCATATGAGTTAGAAAATATAAACATTTTTCATATACAAGAAATCTCGAGAATTCCCGCAAGATTTCCCAGGATTGCGGAACTGAAAATTGTGCGGAATTCCAGGGAATCCCATCCCGGGATTTCCCTTGAAAAACTCTTATCAGGATAAACCATTGCAATGGTGTTTGACTAAATATAACATACATATTCTGAATTTCAATCCAATAATGGATTATATTCAAAAGTACCTAAAAATCCAAGTAAAAATTATTACGAAAAAATAAAAATTCCATAAAATCGTGTCTTTAAAGTATTTTTTTTTTGGGAAATTGGATGGAAAGCAATATAATGCAAAAAAAAAACGCATTTTGAAAAATCAGGTTCATACGTCCTTATACGCATCCATGCTGTGTGGTGCACTCATTAATTTTTTAAATAACGTTTTTTCTTTAGAACTAGAACTCCATGATTACGTGTGTCGACATTGACTAAGATATCCTGTGCGGCAGAATCAGTATTGCCCTGTGTAATTAGACATCACCTAAGTGGATTACATACTTACTAGGTCTCAACATACTTCATTAGTTTTCATAGGTGATTTGTCTACTTAGGTTTCTTAGAAAAAGTATGTAGCTAAATTAAATTAAAATTTTTTTCTTAGTTTAGAAAAATTCTCTCTAACTGATTTTTCGACAACTTAATAGCTAAAGATCTCTATTTTTAAAACAAATATTCAAACAACTTTTACAACAATTTGATAATTATTTGTGTGTTTCTATATTTAGGAACTAGCACCAACTTTCTTCTAATCTCCATCTAGCAACTTTAAAGTTTTCGAAAAGTTTTACTTATTTAACTATTTCACCGTGAGCTACAGAGTGTTTGTCACCATTAAATGATTCCTTTAAAGTTCTAACATTTTGCTCTATAAAAACATTATTTTCTTAAGTTGTTTTTAATTCTTTTTTTTTTCTTAATATTGTTACTTTTATAGGACGAAGAGAAGATTAAATATGTATGTAGCAAACAGCAATTCATGATCATAATATAAAATGCATTTTGAACATGCGTATTGCACACCCTGTATTTTTATTAAAACATGTGTTGTTTGCGAATTGTTAACAAATACGCAGGTTGTAGGGATGAATTGTTTGTTGTTCTTTATTTTATTTGTAGCACATACGAAAAAATATAAAAAAAACCAAAACATGTTCCCTGTTGTAAGAAGAGTAAATATTGATTATGGGCCATTATATGAATTTATGGCAACAAAAAGTAAATTTATTGAAATTTTCTTATTTGGAAGGTGCATGTTTTGTTCTTTATTTACTGACTGTTTAGCTGATGATTATTTCTTTTTTTTTAAACAATTTTATTTGATTTTTTTTGCTTTAATGCGAATAGATTGTATTTAATACAAATAAATAAATTCCACTACAAATATTTACGTTCGAATTTATTTATTTTTTTCATAATTGGTAAATTGTAAATTTTATGTAAAAATCTCTTACCGTCTTAAAATAATTCGAATTTTAAATTATATTTAGACAATCAACCCTTTTTACGGTTAATGACGTCAGTGCTTATAGGGTCATTAAAAAGTTTTTTTTTTTTAATGTTTTATTGGAATTTGTTTAAGAAATACTAATAGTTGTAATAAAATATAATAATTGACCATTTGACTTACAGTTTAAGGGATTGAATGAAATTTATTTTTTTCTATTTTAGTTTTTTTGAAAATGGTTAAGAATTATCATATCTGATATTAAGAAGAAGTGGTTGGGTGTTGGGCTAATGTCTTAATTTTAAAGCGAAACTATTGCGATTAATTATTTCTTTAGAGCAGATACTAAATACGAGGGTTTATTGGTAAGTATATTAAATATTCTAGAAAAGAATAATGGATTTTAATTCCTTAAGGGGGAAAGAAGGAAAACTGAAAGATAAAGGAAGAATCGCTAGGATATATATATATATATATATATATATATATATATACATATATAGTATATTTAAATTGACCGTTAAAGCTATCAATATTACATTACATTAAAAATTAATTAAAAAATGATTTTTAAAAATTTTAATATTTTCATAAAATATGTTCTGCTATCTACATTTTTGAGCGATAGGAAAAAGGATAGTGTCAACTAAATCCATGACTTCCTGACTTCTTTTATCTATTGCTAAATCTGAAGTTTTTTCGTTTGAAATATGTGAAACAATAAATTTTTTAATTAAATTTTGAGAAAAAAATAGCAAAGAATAATGTTACTTTTTTCTGTAAAAAAAAACTGTAATTTTTCGTATTTGAATTTGATAATTTTCACAGCTAGACGATTTCAGATAAATGAAATAAATTATATTGAAATTTATTGGAAATCCTAGGATATTAAAAAAAATTGTCACTCATTTTGTACGGAAACCATTGGAGCATAAGCAAATAAAGCGAAGGCAAAAAATCGAAAATTCCAAATGCAAGCTCAAATGTTTTTTTTTTTTTTAACCATCAGAGATATCTTAGATAAGTGAGCATGTTTTCCCATAATCTCAGAATTCCCATAATTAGAATTTTACTTCGGTCTAAATATCTTTTAAAGTGAAAGAGATATCCCATGCATGTAAGACGTTTTTTTATAGAAAATTATAATTTTTTTCAATCAAATCGTAAATGAAATTTTGGCGATTTTTTAAAAAATTCCATACCCGAAGTGGCCAACTTTGGAGGTTCATCCCCTGTCTCCCAGACGCGCTAAGAACCTGTGCTACTTCAAATCAATTGGAATATATCTCAGGATTATCCATGTGAAATTTAATTCAAATAAATCTAGTAGTTCTAAAGTTACAGAATTATTAAAAAAAATCGTCTTTTCACCACTGTGGGTTATTGAAAATTTCTGAATTATTCAGAATTTATTATAATGTTCCGAATAATTCTGAATTTTTTCGACTTTACAATTATTTCATTTAAATTATTGATTTATTGTCATTGTTTTTATTTTTTATGGAACACTTTTTTAATATAATTACGACGAAACGATAAATAAAAACTGTTTTGTTTTCTTTTATGTTTTTGTTTTACTATATTTTACGTTAGAAAATAATGATTGAGTATGATGAATTTGACATAAGTTAACGAAATATTACTTTGATTCGTTGATTCGTCGTTCTTCTTTCTTAAATCAAAGTATTAGTACGTTGAATCAACTAATTGTGCGTTGAATCAACTATTTGTACGTTGAATCGCTGTTTTTATGTATACTTTATTTTATGTTTTGTCTCTTTTTCTTCTTCTAAATCAACGTATAAATTCATTGCCCGAACGTACAAGCTCTTTAATTTCAACAAACATGCTATCTTATTATAAAAGTGTTATTTAAATCAACGAACTAATACGTTGAATCAATGAACTGATTTAGTTATTTTATGAAATAATAAATTTAACGAATGGTTTCAACGTAGCATTCAAAAGTGGGTTGATTTTTTTCATTAAATTAATTCGTACATTGAATCAAAGGAATAAAAAAACACAAAAACAAAACCTAACTTTTTTAACACTTTAAGAATTGAATTATATTATTTATTAAGATTTAACCGAATGAACATAGCATTGTTTGTGCCGCATTTTCTATATCAAGATACAAACAAAAAAGTGTATTTGTTTAAATTAATATTAAATAGAAACAAAATACAATTACTTATGAAAAATGCCAATCGGTGCTCATGTGAACCTCAATTTGCAAAAATGGCGTTTAATTTATAAAACAGTACTGAGCTCATATCTTTTAATATAGTCGAAATATCGAAAAATTTCGTAATTAAAAAAAGCCTATAAGTTACAGTATGTGTAAAAAGAAAATAAAAGTCTGATTTTTATTTTCAATCGAAAAACGACTTGATGTGGGTTGTAGATCTTTTTGAAAGCATCATATAACAATAACTAAGATTATTGCAATAGGCCTCTCTGCGCCTTGGAAGTTATGGACGCGGATCAATGGTGTAATTTTACATTCATTAGATTTATTTCTAAACTAATAACACTGATCGGTAAAAGAACATTTTTTGTCCTCCTTTAAACAGAAATAGGTGAACTAGATGGAACTAGATGGGATAAATACGAATCTGCTTTCATTTTTTTTTCTATCAGGTCTTGATTTTTTTATGGACATGTCTAATGTTTTCCTATTAATAATTAATTACATGAGTACATTTTACCATAACTTAAGAATCGTTTGTATGATTTAGATAAACGAAACACCAAAAGATGCAGACGAAAATAGTATTCAAGTCATCTTAACGTTATTGTTGGTATATGTGGCTATTTTCACTTAATAGTGAATAAAATCAAGATTTGTGTGTCAATGTTAATGATACATGGCTTATTTTATTCATAGCATTACCAACTCTATGATAAAGGATAAAAAACTATACATTTTTGCCGTTTTCATTTCTTAAAAGAACTAATTTCTGGATAACTCCGAAGTTATTAAGCAGATAAAAATTTCATGTAGAAGACTTGAAGAAAATTTTTGGTCAGCATTTTTTACTTTGGCCTGTCTAAATTGGGCAAACCGTTCTCAAATTATGGTAAAATATGTAATCTCTAATACATAATATCCATTATAAACTATGGTACCGATCGTAAGAGATTAAATATTTTCATAGTTAAAAAAAAAAAAAACTCAAAATGTTCTATTAGAATTTTCAAAATCCCCTCTTTATTCTCAAATCCCATATTTTATTTAAATCCATTTTTATTAAGTGTTTGTTAAGAAGGACCAGTCTTAAAAATAAACAAACAACTCTAGTGTGACAATCAACACATTTAATTGAAATTGAAAAATAGTCAGATAGTCCGTGCTCTTGAAATGAATAAAAATTCATTCATGATGTAATTTTTTTTTTCTTTTTTGTAACTTTAAGCATGCAAATGTCTGGATTATATTACTCACCTTATAACAAACCACTTGAAGTGGCATTTTTACAATTCTTTCGTATTACAGGTAGTAAACGAAGCCTTTAGATGTTGTGAGTGAAATATCTTAAGGCTATAAAAATCAAATTATTTTCTCTGTATTGTTGAGTAGGTATTTGTACCGATAAGTGATGAAAATGAAGAGATCTGTGGTGATCGTGTAATCATTATCTGAAAAACTCATTATGACATGAAAGCGCCACATGTTTATAACATTTTGTGACTTCTTTAAATTTGTTGTTGTGGTGGTGTTGGTGCGAAAATCTTAATGCTGATGATGTTGATGGCATTTTTTTAGCATTGATCTGCTGATCATTTTGGCATTGCCCAGCAGGCGTTTTACACGCCTTCTATTTATTGCTGATTTGCCAGGGATTTAATGTTTGTGGTGATCCTCTTATATTTGTTGCATGAGCTTAAGTGTGTATGTGTGTTATGATGCCTGATCAGAACGAAGAAGTTTTATTTCTTTTCGATTATTTGGTTTGTGGGGCTTTTTATTTGTTTTTTTATTGTTGGTTTTTGGCTTTTAGGTTTTTGTTTGGTTTACAACAATTCCATTAGCTGGAGTTGTAGTGTTTATTTAAAAATTCTTGGGTAATTGTGCGAAATGTAGTTGTCTGCGTTCTTTGCGCATTGCTCTCTTACCTGGTTAAGCTTGTTAAGTGAAATCAATGCGATCTTCAAGATCTCATTCGGGGTACACAGAGAGAAATCAAATGAAGTATGATAAATTTTACATTGCGAATACTTTGTTTGATATATGGCAAATAGAAAAACTCATTTCAAATGCCAGAGTTTTGAATTAGTACACATAATTAATGTGTGCGTATAAATAAAACAAAATACAAAATTTTAGTAATCACTCTCACTGTCGTTAATTTTAGATATCTTACTTGATTACAATATCTTCTAGAGATTTAATTGCAAATTGAATTCTTGAAATAGGGTCGTATGTCCGCATGCAGATGGTTTGTCAAAGAAAAATATACGAAAAATAAAATCTGATTTTTTTTTACTAGAAAATGTTGATTGAGTAAATTTTGACAAAAGTATTATATTTCAGGGTAATAAAAAGCTTTAGAAGAACCTAAAGAATGAGATGAAATCTGGTTCAGAAAAAGAAAAAGTGACAATGTTTTCTTCATATTTCTTCAAAATCAATTAGGAGTCATGTTAAAGCTACGCCTAAGCGTTAGTCGATCAAAGTTTAACAAATTTTAAATAACAAACTTAAGAAGAACTCTGAGGCAAAGAATGATCAAAGCTCCTCAATAATAAAAAAATAAAAATATTTTCAACATTTTGTATTAGTCTAGAAAACATACGTTATAGCTGACTTTTCTCATATTTCATAATTGGGGATGTTATTTTAGTGCCACAGAGTATTAGTTATTTAGATTACCACGAATTTTGGCAGTTGTAGAGGAATTGAAACCAGCAATGCTCAATTGTGTTTATTAAATAAAATGATATATCATAGAAACTGGAGATGAAATGGTACAGGTAGTTGATTTAGTTTTAATCTTAAATTCTTATTTTCTTCTGATTATTGATTCAAGCTTGGTTTAACTCTCTTTACCAATTGACTGAAATGAATAAGGTCCCATTTTATTTGAAAGGTGACCACAGCGAACATTAAGGTAAAAATAAATCTGTCTTTTCTTAGTGTAACAATATGATCGGACTTTATTGTTTAATAAAACTTTTTACTGCTGCTACTTTTTGATGATGATTAAGATTTAAGTATCATTTCGCTGACATCTTTATAATATTTCGAATTTTGTTCTTGTTATTTTTTTGTTGCATTAAAGGGAGATTGTGGCTGGTTGCATGGTTACATATAACCAGACATTTTGTAGCGTTGTTATTGTTATTGTTGTTGGTATTAAACTTAAGCTCACGTAATGTGTTGACGTAAACTTGCAGCAAAAAGTAAACCAAAAAAAAAAAAAAAAAAAACGAAGAACTAATATCGTAACAGTCAGAGCCCACTTGTTTTAGTGGCAGTTTAGTTAAGGAATTAAAGAAAGAAGAAAGGGAGCCTTTTGGGTATTTATTATTATGTGCGTTTTATTTGGTTTTAGCAGGCGTTTTTAATGCCACACTACGAAGGCGTTAAATGCATGATTTGTGGTTGCACTTGGTAATGAGTTTTTAGCCTAAAATGCGTTTAAAACAATTCAAACACTACCAGCAACAACATCATATGATGAAAACAGAAGAAGATGCTGATGATCCTCCTCATCATTATCATCATTATCATCATCATTACAATTTTAGTATCATGCAATATAATTTGAAAGCTTTATTATGTTGGTGTGTGTGTGTGTGTGTGTTGCATTTACAGTCAAATAATGCCTGTGGCATGCATGTCTGTAATTTTCTTGTTTTCAATTTCATTTCTACTTCACAACGAAATGGAATTTTATTTGTTCTTCATTCACTAATGAAGCTGTTCAAATTCTTATTTACATTTCTTTTAATTTTTTTGTTGTCTTCCTCATAAAAAAATTAAATAAAAATGATAAATTTAAACTTATTTAAGAATCGTTTGTTCATTCAAAACAATGAATGATTGGTTGAGGTAGGTATAATTAAATACAAGAAAAAAATATTTAAGGCTAAAAATTTAGAAATCTTGTTAAATATTTTAAAATTCTGCTTTTTTTTAATAAAATTGATTTCTTTTTAAATATTTATTTCCTTTGTCAGTTATTTTATGGCCTGTTTTTTATCATTTTCTTTTTAATTGGCAATATAAAATAAAGTTTTTTTGCTTTACTTCTAAAACTTTCTTTAAATTTCAAAACAGTTCCCATCGTTTGTTTTTGTATTTTTTTTTTTATTTATTTTTTACAAATTGTCAACCATAATATAAAACTGACCCACACCGAAAGCAATATAAACACATTAAAAACCTATAGAAATAACCATGATCAATAGAAAAATTCGAGCAACGCATTTGCCTCACCCATCAATTGTGTTTTCATACCCAAAAAAAAAAAAAAAACTTTCTCTAGTTTGTGCTAATGTTTGGCAGGTTGATTGTTTGGTTGGTGATGGGTTTTGTTGACATTGTTGTTATAAAATGTTTCAAATATTTAAACATCTATAAATTAAAAAAAAAAAAAACTTTAAATCATAAATTTTTTTAACTTAATTTCTAGTTAAACTTGGCTTAAGCGATTTCTTTTCTGTAATAATTGTAGATAAGTACATATATCCAGAGAAAATTTCTTGGTTTTTGGTAATGATTACCACTTACCCGACTCAATATCTAGTAAAGAGTTGTCATTATTTTTCTAATTTCTTTGAGAAGTGAAATAACCAGGTAGCGATAGATAACAGGTTTTTTTAGTTCTAAAATGGTTTAGTTCGCTAGAGCGACCATTAGTAAGCTTTTGCCTATGTTCAACTCTCTGTTGAGCCAACCTTTGTTTTTATTTTTTTTTAATTTTATTTACTCGTTATTTGACTTCTAGTAAGTAACTACTTATTCAGGAGAAGTGTAATAAGGTGGGTAACCAGAAATATGCTCTAAAAATGGATTTAATGCACATAAAAAATATTCTTAAAATCGAAAATATGACCTTAAATTAAAAAAATTTTCTCTTAAAATATAATTTTTTTCTGAGTAGGTTTTGAATTATCTGGTATTAATGCTAAAAATAACTTGAGTTTTATTAGCAATTGCTAAAAAATATTTTCTTTTTGAGCTACAAAATATGTATCAGGAAATTGCAAAATTTCTATCAATTTATAACATGAAAATTATTAATGAATCGTATTTTGAAAACATTAAAGTAAGAATGTCCTTAATGGCAAGTTATATAAGATATTCTATTGGGTGAAAAACAAATAAAAATTTTCCCTTAAGTTTAAAATATGAAAAATTATGCCTTTTAGTGTGATATATAAAAATTACGTTCTTAAGTATAAAATATATAGAAATATGCCATTTAAATTGCTAAAATATGCTCTAAAAAAGGATTTTCTATAAAAATGTAACAAAATATGCTGTTAAGTTAAAAATATGAAAAAAATATTATATTAGGACCGAAATATACAAAAATATGCTATAACAAATACATAATATAATTCTCAGGAAAAAATATAATCTCGCATATTTTTGGTTTTTCTGGTAATAAGTAAACCCATAAAATAAAAATTTTATTTTTTTATGAAAATTTTATTTTTTTGTTTTAGTGGAAAATTGATTTTTAGTAAACATTTGATTGAATTTAATGAAAATTTGACTTTAATAAAAATATTTTTGGATTAAAAAGTAATAAAATTGGAAAAACTTACATAAATAGTTTTTTTTTTAACTTTTCAGGAGAGCAGTTTATTTATATTTTTTAATTTTCATGTAGCACTATAGAAAATTGTAATTTCAAATATAAATATCTCTTGAAAGACTTGTTAGATTTTTACAAAAAAAATTGTTATAGCATAGAACTGGATATAAAGAATTAAAAAAATGGAAAAACTAGATTTTTGCATATCTTAAGTTATGCGGTTTTACCTTGTAATATAAAATCAAATTTATGGTTTCATTTGATTATTGTTATAAAAACGATTTTTTTTAATAAATGACATAAATAGTGATACGTAAATTTCATGATGAAAAATCAAGTTTTTTATTTATTTTTTCTTTTCATGAGAATTTTTTAATCCAATTTTTTGCGAAGAAACTAATTTAGATAAAAATAGATGTAATATCTAGCAGATTAAGAATTGCAGGTATAAGTTAGCTATATAAAATAATTTGGGAGATTTTCAATATGGTTTTAGATGCATTGATATATCGCTTATTTATCAAGTTATTTGTAGTTTTAGAAAAGTTGATTTCAACAGGCAGATATGAATTAATTATAAATTATCTAAAGTTAAAAAGGCAGTCCACCATTGTTTTTAAGGTCTCCTTTGTGAATTTTATTGACTTTTTAAATAGCTCTTGGTATGTAAGTGTTTTGATGTCAGCCACTAGTTTAGAGCAAAAAAAAAAAAAATCTCTAATTATTCTCTTATATTTTATCAAAATTAATTTGTACACTATAATCTGTCATCAATGATATTTATTTTTTTAAATCAATTGTCATATAAAAAATGTAAAACTTATTAAGTACACCCTACTGCAAAATGACAGTTTTTATTCTAATTCGGTGTTTGTAGATATCCCGTAGCAATTTTCAAAAATTCGGAAAAAAAAACATTTCCAGGTTTATTTCCTGAACTTTCATATCATATCATAAGTCAATTTTATATTGATTTAGAAAGACGTGGAATATAACCTTTTAACTATATTAAAAACTTTTATAAATATATTCGATATAAGTCATGCTTTATTTAACGTTTATACATTTATTTTCCTTTTCTTTTTAAAAAATTTGACTGATTTCATTAAAATTTTTTTTAAGGCTGAAAATATTTGTATAGTTTTAAATTATACTTTGCTTAGAATAAAATGTGATATTTCTCTTTAAAATCAAAAAGTAATTAAATATCTTCCAAACAACAAATTTATTTAATTTGGAGCATACATTCGGGGGCAAAAATGAAAAATATTAGGAAAGTTCAAGTAAGTTATTAGATATAAAATCAAATAAGTTCTACAGAGTTTGTACAATTTCTTAAAGCTAAATCTTGTTGTTTATACAACAAAAATATCATAAAAAATATCATACTAAATAGTAAATTGCAGATAAACTCTAAGAATTTTTTTGAAGAAATTTCTGTTTGACCAATATATCATTTTGATTATAATTTTAAGTATTGAAGGTGTATTGGAAATTATTAAGACTGATTTATGAAGCGAAAATACTGAAATTCTGAGAACACTCAGATATAGCTGCAAAAAGCATTTTTTTTTTGTATTTACGAAGGATTATTTTTAAAACCTCAGATCATTTATATATTAATATTTCCCTCCAAAAATTCCGTTATGATATAAAATTTATAGGAAAATTTAAACTTTTCTAAATGTTGTTGGTGCTAATAAAATAAGTAGGTACCTAGAATACATATGAATGTAAGTAAGTGTATTACTTAAAAGCTGGTTGGAGGTTTAATAAAATAGAGACGCGTCCTTTTTATTACTATTAGCATTGTAGTTGCTGTTAAGTATTGTCTTTATATTTGAATTAGTATTTTTTGTTTGATTGTTTATGTGAATGTTTAGGGTCTAAGCTTTAAATCGTTTGGAGTGTTTGGCTGTTTTGGTTGCTTGGTTGACTGGTTGGTTGGTTGGATAAATGGCTTTAATTTGTTTGAAATCTATGGTAAGAATGGCCATTAATGTCGTCTTTTTTATGACCAATTTATTGCGTTTTTATTGATTTGACTTTGACTAGCGTTTATTTTATGTGTTGCTTTTTAATTTTCTAAAGACACTTCTTTCTAGCTTTCAGTTATATTATACTAACAAAAGCTTTGTGGGTTAAAGAAAAAACGAAAAATAAAACAAAAAAGTGTCTCAAAAATATAAAGAAAAATATCAGACCTTTCTCCTCGATGAGACCAAAAACTTAAACAAATAAAAAAAAGAAATACTTAAAAAGATATGTACTGTTATGCTTATAACAAAAAGAATAAAGCGGCAAAATCAGGAATGTTGATTAATTTAATGGCCAAATATTTTAATCGTTTTTTTTTTCTTTTAATATGAATTTTGTCATTTGTTTTAATTTTAATTTGTTTCCTTTGTTGTAATTAAAAACTTAAAATTCTTTTTCTTTATAGCTATTGTTTTTTTCTAACATTGATTAACAATAAAAATTTGCTTAATATTTCCTTTTAACTAAACGCGTCGCCAAAAACAGCAAGAAACAAAAACGTAGAAGAAATACATGGCCAATAGTTAAAAAACGTCAACACTGTTAACACGTGCCGTGCCAAAAATCTGCAAAACGCTTAAAAACAAAACAGCAACAAAAAACGCTGTTGAAAACAGAAATAGCATCTATCTAACCAACCATAATGACACTAAACTAAAACTGGCCCTCATCACAATCAAATATGGCTTTCAATTTATTTGTTTTCAATATTTAGTCGTTTTTTTCTATTTTTAATTTCTTTACGTTTTTTTCATTTTGAAGTTGTAGTTTAATATTTGTTTTAGAAATATCTTCTGCAATAAATAAAACTATCTTAGAGGACAATGTCAGCATGACTGAGTTGAGCTTCAAGAGATTTGAATACGTTTTTCAATGCTGGAATATACCAATAGGAAATTCTGTTTTAAAATGGGAATTATATTTTGGAATTTGTTCATATTTTTGATTAACAAAATTAAACTTCTGAAATTAATTTTTAACCATAAATGCCAATAGCAATATTTCAAAGATTAACAACAAAAGGTCAACAAAAAAGTAGAAAATATTTTATCGCATACAATTTTACATATTTCATATTCCTTGTGCTAGACATTGTGTGTAAAGTAAAATAAATTTACATTACACAGTTTTATGAGTTAACAACTTTTAATTTTAACCTTTTTTAAATATTTTTAAGCATAAATTTTACTTATTTAAGCTCAAAGACTATTATTTTTATTTTTTCTACATCATTTAAATTTAAATAATTTTTCTAATTGTTTTATAAGAAAATAAAAAAATTCTTGCAGAAATTTACAGCCTCGACAATCTTTGATTAGAGTTTTAACAATGATCTAAAAATTAAATTTAGAAATTTTTCTGTTATATAATAGTTGTTCCAAAAAACCTACTTCTTATAAAATTGAAAGAATATAAGGAATATACTTTTCTTAAATTTTTGATGTCCACACAGTTTTGCCAATACAATTTTAACTGTTTTGTGCTTTTCGTGATCTACGATCATATATTAGTTAATATGTCCTATAAAAATTCTCCATCTACACTCATTTTATCATTGTTATATGCGAATGAAAAGTGAAATGTTTAAACCATGCACCACATTTTTGTAGCATTATTATTCCTCTATAAGACAAGATTGACATAATTAAAATAAAAGTTTATTCAAGTTATTCCAATAGAATTTTGGCACAGCACAGATAAACTTGTTTTAAAATCAGGGATTTAAAAAAACTCACACTTTTTCGTACAAAAATACCCAAAAATCCAGTCCGGGGAAAACTTGTTTAAAAACTTGACTTTTTTCCATTAAAACGATCACCCAGCTATTACAAAAGGCCTGGCTAAGAAATTATTTTTTGTGTGTTTAACTAATATATTCGGGTATATATCAATAATTTTTTTGTTTATCTCAACTTTGACATTTGAGAATTAAAAAAAAAAAAATAGTAATAAAAAAAAAAATTGTGGAAGATTTTGCTCTACACGCATTTGCGTTAAGATTTCTTTTGAAACCATTAAACAAGTTCTATAGTATTCTAAAAGTGAAAGAATATTACCACCTTTTTGGAAAATAATCCCAAAAATATGAATTTTTTTAAATTTCAACTTTAGATTAATATCGCTTTTTATGGGATAGATATATTTATGTGGTTCTTGTAGCAATATTATTTAGAATTTTGTAAGAATTCTAAGGGATATTTTCCAAAAAAAAAAAAAAAATTGTTAGGGCCGAAATTAAGGCTCCCAAGTTAAAACTAGGCCAAAAATGAGGGTAAAATTTGCTTCGACCTAAATATATCTTAAACTAAAGGAGATAATCTATACATGTATTCATGTTTTTTCCAGGTGTTTATAAGGACCAACTATATGTAAACTTTAGTTACTGTTTGCGTTTTAACGAAACCAAAATGGAAAAAAATATGTAGCGACACAGGAAATACAGATTACATTCCGCTGGTGCCTAATTATAGTCTACAAACTCTGTTTTAGTACTGCTAAACAGAGACAATAAGGAAATTTACGATTGCAAATTCATTCAAGTCATAAATTAATTTTTGGCGAATTAAAAAAAATGCATACCTGATGCGTCTACACTCTACTCCCATGACTCGCTAGGGACATGTGCTCCTCCAAATCAACTTGTAAGCAACTCAGCTCTGACTATGTGAAACATTATCTATCTGCACTAATTTGAATTTTGTTTATTTCTTTCTCACAACTGGGTGTGTTGTGTCTTTAAAATTAAAAATCAAATATTAAAAACAAAATAACAAATGTATTTATGAATGTATTTATTAAAATTATTTCTAATACGTTTGATCACAATCAAATTAATGTCTAACTAAGATTTCGTTTCATTAATTCCTTTATTTTTTTTATTTTATTTATATTTTTTAGTATCTGTCGTTGATTATTTCCATTCATTTAAAAATGTCTTTTTTCTTAATTTTTTTTTGTGATTATTTTTTTTTTTTCTCTTCATCAACAACAATATTTCTTAAACTTCACAAAATTCATAACACTATGCGACAAATTTTGGCTCATCAAATATTGCCTGATTCATTCCAATGTGAAATCAGATTAATTAAATCTCCAAAGGGTTTTTAAAAGTTAGTTTAAATCAGTAAATGTATTATGAATATTTACTGTTTCATAGTGTTAAATATTATGTAAGATTTTTATTAAATGCCACTCCCAATTTTCATAACTAATTGTATGCAGTATATGAGTAGTCACATTATTCAACCGATTTAACAGACATTTTAAACATAAATATATAAATATATATATTTGCTCCGAAAGAAAATATAGAATATAAAATTAATAAAAATGCCACGCCCAATTTTTGTAAATAATTATTTTTTGAAAGTTCAAGTGAAATTTAGCACATATATCAAGTATTTTGTGGAGAAAACTATTGGCTAAAATATAAGTGGGATGCTATGCCCAGTTTTTAGTCCACTTTCAGTATAAATTTTGTTACCGTCTTGATATTACTGAGAGAATTCACATAAAATTTGGCATAGAAATTGAGTAGAAAATATTTACAAAAATTTACAAAATTTAATCAGTATGGGTGTCGCGCCTCTTTTTTTCCCACTTTTTATGATTTTGTGATGTTTTTTTTCCTCTGACATCAAAGCAAAGCAACGCCTTCTTTAAAAAAAGTGGTCATGGTAACCAGTCAGTACTTTAACTGACTATTTTATTAAAAATAAGTACAAGTCAATATCCTGATAAAAATGGGCGTAAAAAGGCAGTGCCATCCAGCTATAATCTAGAATAATAATGGTAGAAGTCTAAAGAACAACGAAGAAATGTAATAACAATTGAATTAAATAAATTAAATGATTTTCATTTCCTATCATATTAAAAAGAGGGCTCCGAAAAATTTGTAATTTAAGAGGCCGTAAAATCGATATTCGATCAAACTTTGAAAAACCCTTTGGTGGTTTCACTTGACCACACTTTCATTTTACGTTGGAATTATTGAGACAATTTTTTCTTGTTGTACTGTGTAATTAATTTTATCGTTTTATTTGTTACTGTTTTATTATTAATACTAATAATATAATTTTAGTTTGTTGCTGTTGTTTTTTTTTTTAGTAAAAAATGTAGCATGATTATAAAAGACCCATAAATTTCCATATTTAGCGAAGGTCGTCAACACTTGTATTTCATCGATTTTATTAGGAGTTGTTGTTATTTTTGGTAGTGTTGTCAACAGTATTTACTAACTAATATGCATTTGAAATATATGTACATTCCAACGAATATAAACAGAAAAAAAAGAAAAAAAAAAAAAACAAATTTAAATCGTATACTTAAATATGCTTAAAAGGGTTATAAACAAATTAGGAAATATTATCAAATTATAATAGCAAAAAAAAAAAAAAAAAAAAAAAAAATACAAATTTTCATTAGGAACCTGATTTGTACACGAAAAAAAAAAATGGATTTCAATTACTTCAATTAAAATTTTAATTGATTTTGCTCCAATCATTAAAATGATAATAATAATCAAATAAAATTAATTGGAATTTGAAATAACTTTAAACAAAATATTAATTATATTAATTACTTTTATGATTAAAATCCAATAAATATAATTCGTAAATATAATAATTAACGTGATTAAAATATTAATTGTATCTCTACTATTGTAAAATATTTCGCTCAAAAAAATTTACTTCCTTATTAATCTTTATTAAAAATTATTTTTCAGTTATCTTAATTTTGGGCGTAATAGCGAGAAAACTGGTCATCTGTTAGAGGCAATCATTTTGTAGGACCAGTTTAATAAAATGATGATCTATGAAATTAAATAACATTAGAACATTGATCGATATGTGATAGATCGATTAGAAAATATTGGTGTTACTTACTTAGCTGGAAGATTTTTCCAAATAGCAGACTTAGTAGGTACCACGTGAGGCAACAGCAATTGCAGTAAAACAGAATATTGATATTTATGTTAACATCATTTCATTGCAGATAAATCTACAATATTGTAATATTTAACACTTAATAATATATATATGAATGTATGTTACAAAATATTGAAAACGTATAACTACCGACTTATTAATAAAAATTCATTATTAAATATTATGGATTAACTTTTTTGAAGAGAACTGCAAATTATTTAATTTCAGCAATTCCCAAAAATAACAGGAAGATAGAAATTATTTTTTCTTGCAATTTTCTTTAAAATGTATACATGTGTATTTAGCTCTTTTCTATTTTTTGTTTAGTTATTTTTTCTTTTTAGAATTCTGTCACAATTTTCTTTTTTCTTTTTTGGAATTCATAATTGCTTTAAAATTAAATTAATTATATAAAATAATAGTTTTATTAAATTCTTTTATAAGATGAAACAATAAATTTATTAGAAAACTTTATACAATAATTTTTTTCTCTGTGTGTGGTCTGAAATGCAGCTTTAATTTGAGAAATAAACAAAATAGACCTTACTTTTAATTAATTGGCTTAAAATAAATGCTTTTAACTACTAATATATTTTTTCTAAATATTAACTATTAATATACTACAAAATGTTATTTATAATTTTAATTTTATTACTGCTGATTTTAAAAATTTATTTTTAATAATTATTAAAAATGCAGTTTATATAAATAGAAAATTTTTTTTACAGCTTAAGAGAACTTTCAAATAAGCAAAAAAAAAAAAAAAAAAAAAAAACGAAAAAAAACAAACACTAAAAATAAGCATCATTCCCAATTATTACCTCCAAATCTATGTAAATCCTAAAGTAATAAAGTAATCTAAATCCTGAAGTAATTACAAAAACAATTTCCTTTATAATCTTTTTAATTTGTATATTTAAAAATACATATACAGATGTATCAGATGTATTTATATTATCAAAAGATTTCCTAAGATATGTATAATTCCAATTATTTCAAACCTCCAATTTTTAAAAACTAAAAATCATAGATCATTACCTCTCGATAAAAAATCATTACCAAATTATTAGTCATATTTGAATTTTTTATCCTATGTTTTGTTAAAAACATTTAACACTCCCACTTTACATCATCAGATTCATGCAACATACATGATTGTCTGTCTGTCTGTCTGTCTGTCTGTTTGTCTGCATGCCTCTCATGTATGTACTTTTAAGCGGTGTTTGCTGCTGCCTTAGCAAATTAATTATGCAGTTGAACACACAGATTTAAAGATTTAATCACATTAATTTTTGTTACAAAAAAAAAAAAAAAAAGTTTATTTAATAGTAACGCTTTAATATCGCCAATTATTTAATAAGAAATAAAAACTAAGCAAGCGAATCTATTAAATAAATTGTAATATATAATTAATAGATTTTGTTTTTTGTGATAAAAAGAAAAATATCAACAATAAACATATTTATGTGATATTTAAGAAACAACATTAAATATATATATTGTATTTATTTATGATCATGTGAGAATTATATTGATGGAATCTATGAACTAAATTAAACTGGTTGATGTATAAATATAATTATATAGAAGATAGAGACCGAAAGGTTTAGCTACCCAGCAAAAACTTTTTGGTTTTCGGTAATAACAACTACTTATTAAAGTAGTTTCTTGGTAATGAGGCATCATTATTATTTGCCTACTCTGTATTACATAGTAATAAGTACTCAATAGTATAATAGTACAGTAATACTGCAATCACGTGGATGAGTTGGCTAGAGCGCCGGATTAACAACCAGAAGGTTGTTGGTTCAACTCCAATCTGAAGCTATTAGTTTTTTTTTATAACAAAATGTCTAAAACGATATTTTAAACTAAATAGAGTTTTTGTCGCTTAGGATGTTATGTGCAAGATGGCGTACTGAGTAAGTCGTTAGCCAGTAAAAACGAATGGTTAGTGTGTGTCCAAGTTCGAGTCTCACTGACGGCAAAATTTTTTTGTTTTTTTTTTTTATTTTTGTTTTCGTTTAGATACAAAATAACTACATGAATTTGTGGACAAATCGAACAAAAATAACTAGTTATTCAAGCAAAAAATAAGTAGTTTATTTTTGTTTCCAATTATACCTGCTAGCTTAACAGGAAAGCAAAGTGTTTGCTGGGTACTTACATATATGAGGATCGCTGAAGTTTTATTACTTAATATTGTTTATTTATATGGCACTAAGAATATGGTTGGCAATACAAATTACTAGTTACCTTTATATCTACTGGTATTTACTAGGGTAGTGTGAAGTTGGTCAATTAAGAAAATGTCACTTTTTTAAGTTCTTTTCATTATTAGCCAGACTTAGTATTAAAATTTGAAGGTTAAGCAAATGGATGATCTATAAAGTTTTTAAATGATAAATTAGAATTAAAAATAAGGTCTTTTGATAGAATTGAAGGATAAATTTTAGTTATGTCTTATTTTATATCATTAAAATATGTTTTAATAAAGCAATTTATTTTATTGAATATATATATGTATTGACTACAAATATTTATCGTTTTTTAAGGGCATATTTTTGCTATTTTAGAGCATATGCTTCCTTTTTACTGTATATTTTATGCTTAAAAAATACTTTTTTGAGAGCATATTTTTGGTATCCCTGGTTATGGCCAACAAATTTTCCTATCTTTGGTCACTCAATTTTTAATGACAATTTCTTTGTTTCAACATTAACCTATTTTGTTATACTTTTTAGCTGTTAACATCTTAGACAAAACATATTTGTCTGTGGTCATAAAAGTTGTAAGAAACTTTTTTTTTATACTTTCTTAGAATTTAATTATAACTTTTGATACTTTTTTTCACACATTTTTTATTGCTAAATATTTTAATAATACTTTAAAAATAACTTTTAGCAATTCCTAAAATATTTCTACAATCATACATTAAGTTCACAGTTAATAAATAATTATATTAATATAAAAATCAATATTTATAACTTTTAATGTGTATAAATAAAAAAATTTCCAATATTTCTGTTAGCAAATAAATAAGGTGCATGTAGTTATTATTGTTATTTCTTCTATTAATTTCTAAACAATATTTTTTAAAAACCACTTTTATCCAGCTAAAATTAAGAGAAAAAAATTGTAAAAAAATTAAAAATTATAACGGCTGGAAATACTGCATTTTTTGATTTTTAAATATAAAAACAGTATCTCTGCTGAGTAGTTAAAAATTTAATAAACGTTATTAAATAAAATTAGATTCCTAAGCTTTTATTAATATTTTTCTTTCAAGTCTTTTCGATGTTTGATGCCTGTTGCTGTTATTATTACATTATATTCTTTATACAATAATAATATTTTTTTCTTCTGTTTTTTTTCTTTCTATTATAAAACACAATATATTCAATTACATTATTCAACGTTTAATTAACTCAACGTGCAATTATTTCAATTAAAACTGCTTCCCAGGCGTATGAGTAACAACAAATATTTGTTATTAAACAATACATTTTTACGAGTCATGAAAATTTATAAAACAATATAAATAAAAAAATAAAGTTGAAAAAAAATATAACACTATAAATAAATAATGGTAGACAGTGTTATTTAAAAATAAATATATTTCTGATAATTTTGTAGAAATGAAATAATAAACTTTAATAAAAAAAAATAAAGAAAATGTTGGGCTACATTTTATTAAAATGCAATTTTATTTATTAAATGAAGTCTTTGTAAGTGTTCTAGTATGATTAGCATTTTATTATATTTTATTATTTTATATTTATATAAAATTCTTTTATATATTTCTTTATTTTAACCCACTGTATGTTATATTTATAATTTCGTTGTAAAGAAAAGTTCATTATTTTTTTTTTTGTAGGTTTTCCCTCTCTTAATAAAATTGCACAAAATCTATTTATTAGATCATAATAAAAAAAAAAAAAAAATTACAAGTTTAGTATTAATAAAAAATGTATAAATCTATTTTATAAATTTAGGAAGATCGTGTGGTTTGTTTTAGAAAAAGTACATTTTAATGAAAATAAAATAGCCACTTGACGCTTGGCTGAATATTTTGATGAGTTAAATGCTATTTTTTTTTTTATCAAAACAATATAATGCCTACAATTGTAGTTAATAAAATAAAGTATGTATACGAAATTATATTGAGACTAATATTTTTTAACGAGTTCAAAAAGAAATGATTTAGAGAAAACTGATTACTATTTGCTTAAGAGAAGAATATCATCATTATTGCTGAGTTCCTTGTAGCTTTTTTCAACTCCCTTTGTTATTCTCTTTAGTTAACACATATTTCTATGAAATAAAATTATAGAAATATTATATTTTGCTTCTTATTTTCAGGAATATATTTAAAACTATTTTTTGTATTTTTTATTTCCTCACATTTTTCCGTGTACTTACTTTTGTGTATAAAAATAGAATTGTGAAAAACTCTATATTGTCTGTTAATAACAACGATTATAAATAAATTGCAATCATTATTTGGCTGAGAGATAAAACATTTGGTCCATTCGTCCAGTAATTTATTCATTAATTAGTTACAAAGACTTGAGGAAATTGTTATTTTGCTAATTATTAAATGTGGTCAATAAATCTGAAACTAATAAAACCTTTATATATTTAAGATTTAATTATGAGTCATGTAATCGTTTTATCGCATTCTAAGTAGTTTTAAGAAATCAGAAACTTACATATTGAACATTGGGGCAAAAATCGGGTTTTGGGATATTAAGTGAACCGTAACTTTTTATTTCCAGATTTTGATATCGTTGAAAAGAAAAAGATTTCAATATCTTAAAAATATTAAAAAAGAATGAAAAGTAAAAATATACTAAGATAATTTGCTTCATGGTCATTATAAATAATATCCACCTCCAGGTTTTCAATTTGGTACTAAATAATTTACTAAGTCGATTTAGCGGTGTACGTCAGTCCATCCAACCGTTGTTAATGTAAAAGTTCTGATTAAACTAGTTTATAACTTGCAAGACATCTTAATGAAATTTGACACATAACTTCTTTTCCAAGGAGAACTTAAGTGAGTTATGTGGAAATCGTGACAAAAGTATATTTCCGAGAAACGTTTTTACTGTTTCTATTAAAGTGAAAATTATGGTACCCAATTTTGTGATTATCGGCCCAAATTAGAGTCCAAATAAGGCTCCAGATTGCAAACCATTATAGGAAAATCATACTTGCATACATTTTATATAAATGCTAATAACGAGATGTAAAAGATATTTGTAAAATTTATCTCGTTCCACTATAGAAAAATCTTATAAAAATCTTGTGTTGCAACTTCTAAGAGTATTAATTTTAAGAACTTAAATGATCATTGACGATATTAATATTTTAGTTTAACATTTAACACTAAAAGTTTGCAATTAAAATCCCACGTCGAATAATTAACTTTAGAAACAATTTTGTGCAGAAATATGTATGTAAATTTGATTAAAAATTATATATTTTTTGTGAAGATTAGTTAGAAAATTAAAAATATTGAACAACAGGACAGGTCAGAGTAGGACAATTTTATATAGCCTGTATATGAATTTATTATTTTATTTTTTTAATTAAAAAATTATTCACATTGAAATGAATATTTGTCATTGTGTAATTAATAAACGGACATTAAAATTATATGTTTCTGTATTTTAAAATATCAATAATTTATGATATAATGGAAAATAAACTAAAAATGTTGCCATATATAATTTCTGTATTAAAGTTGATAAAATAATTCAAACTTTGACTTTTGAGTTCATCAAATGGCATACCAAAAAAATAAGTTTGTTACCTATTGAATGCTACATTTAGTTTTGTAAAATTCGAACTTTTAAAATTGGACTTTCTGCCAGAAAATTGTTCCAAATGCCACTTCAGTACAATACTGAAAAAATTACGTTTTTCGAGAGAATACTTTTTCCATATACTTTTCCATATTTTATATTCATATTGAGGACAGAAATCATCAGTAGAGAATAATTTAAACATTTAAATTGTCTATAAAGATCTGAAATTAATACCGAAGAGGCTTAAGTATTGATTAAAGCTTCTGATAGGATTTAAAGTTTATTTGACATATGGAATAATGAGATTAAAATATAGAAATTGAATGAGCTTAAAAGGTTAATATCATGCGAACGGAAAAAGTTCCAACTTTTGCTTGTCGTATACTATTTCTAAAAGAGGACAGTATGGTCGATTTTTTCCATCTGCAATTTAGATTTTTATCTTCATTTGTAATTATGTAATCATACTCATGTGCTACAAAGATACTGTATTTTTCACTGGTTCTTATTGAAATAAAAATCAAATTTATGTCACACAACTAACAATAAGAATAATTGTTAGATCGGCACTGAATTTTTGAAAGACAATGGTCCGAGTTTAGCCCATAATAACGTATACAGCAATAATAGTCGCAAAAGTCACAAATTATTATACTTCTTTTTGGAAAACACTTTACAATTAAATCAACAGACTATTTAAGATTTTGTTTTCATAATCCGCAAAAAGAAATTTTCATTTACGCATAAAGTGTTAATAATTTCTGCTACAAAAACTAATCTCACCTTTCTTCGAGAAGGTTTTTAATTTTCACTCAAAACTTAATGTTCGTTCACAATAGAAATAAATTTCATTTATTATCTGTTTATCTATAAAAATGAAAATTTCTTTGATCATTCAAAAAAGGAAAAAAAAAAGAAAATGGTCTCAAGATAAAGATCAGAGAACAGAAAGTTTAAAATTACCCACAACGGATTAAGAAAAGAAGATCAAAAAGTCTTTCACAATGTGCAACAAATCTAAATACTTTAGGTAAATATGTATGTTTGTAGCTTAACTAAATGAGCACAACAACAATCATTTCTAAAATATGTTTCGATTAAATACAACAACAAGAACAACAAAAACTATAATCAACCAGCAAAACAATAAAATCTACAACAACAGTTTTTTTATAGAGGTTTAGTTCGGTTTATTATTACTATTTTTTTTTTGATTTTGAAAATCTTGGTGAAACTGTCACTGGTCAACAACGGCCACAAAAAGAGCAACAACATAAAGCTAATGATGAAATTTATTACCCAGAGCTACAACAAACAACAGCGCAACACAATAAAAAAAAAAAAAAAAAAAAAAATACACACACCGATTTACATTTGTATGTATTAGGTGTGTTTTAGTGGAGGACAAGTGTGTGTTTCACAAACCTAATCAAGGTTTAATATTAAAAAAAAACCGAATCAAATGAAACAAACTAAACTGAAACTAAAGTAAGCCAGCGAACTAACTTGCTAAACCAACTAACAAGAGACCAATATTACAAAAATATATTTCAAATCAAAATCTATCTATTTTGAAATACCCTACAGCATTTTAATAATCAAATAAATTTACTGGATAACAAGAACTTCAGAGTTCTTGATATGTAACCAAAAATTTCCTATTGCCACAATGAATCGAACCCATAGAAAAATGGAACAAAATAGAAAGAGATGTTCCACAGTCATGAAATTTAGTACATATATCAGTTTGTCCACCAATTTCAAATCTAAAGTTAGATTTTTTAAATTATAAAAATTTATTCCGACATGGGGAAAATAAATATCCAAAATCTGTACATAAGTGTAGTAATTAAAATTTTCTAAAATTTTTGTATAGTTAATAATTATTACAGAAAGGCTTTTAAAATAATTAACAGCATTCATATATATCAGTGTTGCCATATAAATTAAATAAATAATTTTTTTTATTATTAGTAATTTTACTATTTTATTGAAAATAATTTTAACGTTTTTTAACTGTAAGGGTCCTCATGAAAAAGCGCAAAACCCTGGCAAACTGTTTAATGTGTGCAAGTTTACACAGTTGCAAATAAGCTGCCAAAAATTGTATGTTTTGTATCATTTGCACAAGACTTATAAGTTTGCGCGTCTGTTCATTTTCGCAAACTTGCGTTATTTAATTGGGCATTTATAAATTAGCTGCTTTTTGTTTATATTTAAAAATTATTAATAAAGGCAATGTAAAAAATTATAGTTACGTAAATTACAGTAAAATCATTGCATGTTTTATTGCTTTAAACAAAATTTTTCAATTATTTACTTAATATTGCAAAACATTTTCAAATGGGGTTCATGAAACATGTCGCTCAAATTTGCACAATTGCACAAATGAGAAACTTAAGCATTTAAATGAGTACTAAAGAATAACAAATGACGACCATTTTTCCCAAAAACGATTTTTTTGTCACGCAAAAATCCTCAATTTTTTTATACTTCAACTTTTAATAAATTCTGAACCAAGGATTGAAAAAGGTTTTTGCAATTCTAAAGACTGACAAGAGTAGAAAAAAACTTATTAAACCCAATTTTCATTGCTTTCCAATCTTTTAAAATAAAATTGCATTTTATTTATAAAAAATATGGTTCATAAATTATAAATTTTTACACGGTAAATTATATGTTTTTCGATTATTTTGATATGGGGATATAAATTAAGATTTCAAGCCATATTATACAAAAAAAAAGAAAAAAAAAATTACTTAAAGCGTATTATTCAATTTTTTTCTAAAGCTTACTAAATTTGATTATAATTTAAAAAAAAAATATTAATTTTTTCATACAAATTAAAAAAATGTGTATTAAAAGAGATACTTTTAAAAATGTAAAACTTATCATGAAAAATTAAGTCTTCCATAATAAGTTGATTGGATACCATTGTGATGACCACGAAAACCACAAATATGCTCTAAAAAAGTGTTAATGTGCATTAAATATGCATTAAAAAAGAATAATGTGCTCTAAAAACGTGAAAATATGCTCTTAGAAAACAAAATTTCTTTTTCAGTTTTAAATAAAAATTATTTTTTTTTACTAAACAAAGTTCTTTATTAATATTAGAATAAGAAAGAATTATCTGTGTTAGAAAGTCTTATTTTAATTTCCCCAATTTTTCATTATTCGGAGAAAGTGGGGTATTATGGCATATGGGATAATGAAGAAAATTTACTTTTTTTTACGTATTTTTAATTCTTTTGCATAGAAGACTACTAGTATACGTTTATTATTGTTGCATTTTATTTCTAAATTCATTAAACCTCTGATATTATTGCTCTTCAGAACCAAGCAAATAGGTTAGGTTAAAAAGGCGGCGTCTAAAATAAAATAAAATAAAAGAATAGTGTAGAACCCAAGACCTACCAATTATTTCTGACTACCTCTAAACGACTTTATCCCCATTACGAACATTATAAGGTTGCCGAGCCTTTTACCCGTAACCTCTCCAGTTCGTGTGGAATATGGCTCCCAAACCACTTCAGTCTATTACGCTGAAGCCACTTGCTGGTCATATTCTCCTCTAAGCATGATTCGTCCTTCCTAAAGTCCATTCCTGTATGGCCATGAAATATGACCCAATAGGAATCCTAACCGATACCTCCACAAAAGGCCTGTCCAGTTCCGAGCCCTTACGACCTAGCTCATCGGCTATTTTATTGCCGAGAATGTCGCAGTGACCAGGGACCTAACAGAGTCTTATTCTGTAGGCATCCACTAGCCTTCAAAATTCCTTCCTACACTCTAGCACTAATTTGGACCTGACACAATAACTTGTCATTGCCAGTAGTACCGATTGTTAGTCACCTCAGTGTCCCTCTCAACATTCTTCTCCAGTAATCCTAGGGCCTTGTAGATGCCTAGAATTTCTGCCTAGAAAACGCTGTAACTATCGGACAATCTAAAAGACCGTTTGATATTCGTTCCCCAGAAGTTGACATACGACCCTGTGCCTACTTCTTTGAGCCATCTGTAAAGATAGCATAATCTCCATGGATGTTCTCCGCTCCAGTCAAAAGGTCTCTACTAGGGATTTCCATAATGGGAGTAGCCCCGAAGTCAACTATAGTACCGACGTAATCCGTTTGGGCAACCAAGGAAAATGATCGACTATCAAGCTTGACTTCACTAAGTATGCTAACATGCCCCGCTGTGAAGCTCCCTATCAATCCCAATTCCTTCAGTCTAAACAGGCCCCACACAGCCATTCCTCTCACGAACTCCTCAATTGGATGAATGCCAATTGAAGCACTCCTCTGAACTCCCACCATACCGATAATCCATAAGTGAGTATAGGTCTCACAGCCGATGTATATATCCGATATATCATTACCGGTTTTAGACCCCAGTTCTTCCATATAGAGTCCCTGCATGCGTAGTAGGCACTAAACCCCTTCCTGGCCCTTTCCTGGGTATTTCTCTTCCAAGACAATTTGCTGTCCAAGAAAATGCCAGGTACTTGGCCTCTTTTAACAATCTGAGTTCTGTCCCATTCAATACTGGTATTCTATATCTCCTGGTAAACATAACTAGTTCAGTCTTTTCAGAGTTGACTTCCAATCCATTACTGTTTGCCCATTGGGAAAGTTCTCGCAGTCCAGATTGTAATACCTCGCTGATCGTGGGTAGAAATTTGCCCAAGACCAACAAACATGGATACATCGTCATGTATCATGGCAT
Source organism: Protocalliphora azurea (assembly GCA_932274085.1). NCBI lineage: Eukaryota > Metazoa > Arthropoda > Insecta > Diptera > Calliphoridae > Protocalliphora > Protocalliphora azurea. Next base: position 152,527,888 of record OW026522.1, read on the forward strand.
CGAACTATCTCAGTATTACGTTCATTGCCAAAAGCCACAATAATGGCGAAAGGACCCCTCTCTTGTGGTGTGCCCCTTGACACAAGCTTCCTTATGCAGGTGTGTCCCATGCTCCCATCCACTCGATTAGGAATACACTAATACCCATCGAAGCGAGTGATTCCTGACTCGCCTCTATCCTAATGTTGTTAAAGGCGAGGAATGCTGCCAAGGTATATTCCTTATGCAGCAGACCCCGCTCAGCAAAACTCATCACATCATGCAAAGCGTTCTCAATAGACTTACCATTAAGATAAGCGTGTTGAGCGTCGCTGATGACCTGAGTTGTCATACCACTCCCTAGATATAGATCGATCAGTCTTTCTATTGTCTTGAGTAGAAAAGATGATAGGCTCTGGATACGAAAATAACCCTCACCTCTCTCCACCCCCTGGGAATATATCTCACTTTAAGACATTCTCTAAATACCTCCATGAGTAATGAGATGAAATTGTCACTGACATTCTGTAACATGGCCGGAAAAATGTCATCTGGGTCGGATGACTTGTATGGCCCAAATTAGTTTACCTCCCATCTTACCTTGTGTCCAGAGATTATCTCCTCTATCGATATCACCCTCTTCTGTTCCGGACTGTGGGTTATCACTGACACTACCTGTCCTTCCATTAGATTCTACATCCTTAAAGCCAGGGAAGTGAGCCTCCATCAGTAACTTGAGGGATTCCGAGCTAGACTCCGTCCACGAGCTGTCCGCACTTTGTATATATCAGTTACCACAGGCTTCTTGGATAATACCCGTCTAAATCTAGACAGATCGTTAACCGAGTCCATGGTTTCACAGAAATTCATCCATGATGTCCGTTTCGTCCGTCTCATGTCCTATACTATAGCTGTCCCAATCTACCTGGCTCCTCGTTACCATCTCTCTATTTAACAGCCTTTTTACTGTAAACCGTTGGTCCCTGAGTTCCCTAGTTCACCATTTCGGTTGCCTCCGTTTGCCAGGATAGATCATCGGGCAACTGAGCTCAAAGCTCAGTTTTATTTTAAAATATATTAAAAAAGTTTTTTTTAAGTGCTGATATTTCTGAGGAGTATATCTAAATCATTCGCATATTTAAATTAGTGAATACAAAATTGAATACTTTATTTTACACATATTTCCATTCCAAATAGGTTTTCCCAAAAACATAAGGCTTTTTCAGATCTCTATTTAATATACAAATTTTGGAATTGGGCTACATTACCCCAAAAAATATATTGGAGTAAAGCAGAGTGTACAATTTTCCAAAATATCCACCCACATTTTTACATATTTGCTAAAAATATAATAAATAATTGCACTTCTTATTGTTTTTAATGCAATGATTTGAATATATATAAGAAAATCTAATAAAATAGACCAAAAATGTGATGCCCTATTATAAAAAGCAATAGAATATATGAAAATTGAAAATAACTCAGTAAGTTCAATAGCGATAAAGCTAAAAACTCTTGGAACCAACTTGTACCATTACATTAGCTTTTTAAAGGAAGAAAATCTGGATTTAAAGTAGCTGAAATGGAGGATGCTGTAAAAATACATGCAAGTGGTCTATGCATTTGAAGTGTCTAAAAATTCGAACAATTTATTACTCCTTTGAGTTAGACTATTCCTAATACAAGAAATAACTGACTATTTTTATTAATTTTGTTTAATTATTTTCTATTAGTGTTATTACCTATTTATTTTCGTCCCTTACTTGAATTTTGATAGTCTTGTAAATACAAAATTCATTTAAAAATATTTAATAAAACTAAATAAACTTATTTTTCCCTTTTTACTATGTGTCACTTTACTCCAATAGTTGAGTATTGAAAACCAATACCAAAATATAAATGAATCTTTATTATTTTTATGTAAAACGTTAGACAATAATCAAAAGTTCAAAAAATTATTGATTGGCATTTTATTGAAGTTATATTAAAGTATGCTCCACTTTACCCCAATCTTCCCTACATTTGTTTACTCTAAATAATCTTCATAATTTTTTTTGCAACAAGTTTTTTAACGACTTTAGGCGGTTACCATTGAAATTAATTTTAAATAGTAAATAATTTTATATCTTTTATTTTTTCTGTTTACATTACAAATCAAATTTGAAAAACATACCATCAGGTGGTGAAAAAATCATCTTAAAAAAAAGGCATATTAAATATGCCTTTAAGGGTGAAATATGCAAAAATATGCATTTACAAAACGACGCCAAAATGATTTGTTTATTCTAAAACGGATAAATATTTTATCGATAGCTTAAAAAACATGCAATTGCATATTTGTGATTTCCCTGGTGATGACGTTCTATAATACAATTCTTTTTGCAAGATTGAAAGAAAAACTCTACAAAATTGTTGAGAAAGATCTATTTTTATACCCAAATTTTAAGTTGTTATTCCTGATCTATTTTGGTTAATATTTTAAAATATTTTACCTTAAGATATACACCACACCATGCCAGATTTTATATCATCAATAAACTGGATCTATGGGCAAAGACGTAATTTGGAAAAATTTTTTCTTGAGACCTATTTGTACAATATGTAAAACAATAAAAATTTTGATCTATGAATTCCAAGTTTGAAAGGTTTTAATTATTGCAATGGTAAAAACATTGAAGACAAAAATACATTCACAAACTCTTGGCTTTCCATTGATATATATTTGACAAAAATGTCTTAAAACAAAAGTAACAACATTTTTTTACTCTGAGCGATTCACTGGGTGCAAAACAAAAAGAAACTGGTCTGTACTTCAAGAAATAAGTATTATAAATGTGTTAATACTGCTGATAGTTTGCTGGCTTGTAATTGAATATTTTATACTCTTCTAAGGATTTTTCACTAAAATAAATTCCATCAGTTTTAACTGTAGCATTTTAAAAATTCGTTTCCAGCCGATCTTTGCTTCTTAGTTGTTGTTTATTATTTTTCTGATATCAACCCGTACAAGTATTTATTTGTTGAGTTTATTACCAATCAAACAGTCAGTCATTTTGTCTGTGTATCTGTCGGTCAGTCAGCTATTTACCTATCCGACTAACCAACCAGCTTAACTGTCCACTATCACTATCCACAGTTTGGGGCCCTTTTGGTATTAGAAACAGTTTTAGATGACATGTCGACATAAATATTCATATTATTGTGTGAGTATGTGCGACTCTATACTGTTGTTGTTGTTGTGTTTAGCAGGTTGTCATTTATTTTCTGATTTCTAGATTTTAGTTTTTTTTTTTTTTATTATTATTGTGAAAACTATTTTGAAATGAACTTGTTTTACCCACCAACAACTAACAGTTACAGCAATAATAAATACACACTCACACACTAAAATGAAAAGAAGACAAAAATCAAACAGTAATAAAATTTAGACTATAAATTTTATCTCCAAATGTGGCTTAATTTGAATTCGCTATTTTGGAAAGTTACAATTTTTATTTAATTTTTTTGTTGTTTAAACCTTTTAAATCAAAACTAGTCTTCTTTATTTAAATAGAAAACAAAAGCAACACAAGTGAAGAAAAAAAATCTCAGATTTTTTGACAGTCTTAGACCCAACGTCGATAAATTTTATGAGTCTTAAATAAAAGTTGCTAACAGTGGTTATGGTAATCAGCGATAAAAATTTTAAATGTTAAAAATAGTTTAAAAATGATGTTTTTCGATTCGTTGACATAATTTTTTGTGATGACAAAAAAATGTTTTCTCATGCCCTCAAAAATCCCCATTTCAAAATATAAATGCCCGATTTTTCCCCAAATTTTTTTTTTTTTTTAAATGAACTATGAATTTTGTATAAAAATTTTCTTATATAAAGGAATTTTACTTCTTATAAAACAAAAAATTTTTTAAAAATAATTTTTTAAAACTTTTATGTAAAAAGAAAATTTATCTCTTTCTAAGAAATGTACCCAAATGAAATTTGAAATCCTTACTTTAGGAACAAATCCCCTCATTTGTCCACACTTGAGTTTATTAGAAAAAAGAAAATATAAGTACAGAATTATGTACGATTTTGCGGAGAATGAGAAAATCCAGTGTTGCCAGAAAATGTAATTAGTAAAGTGCTAAATTAACAAAAACTTGAGCTAAATTGTTCTACAGCAGCAAAAGACAATGCCAAATTGTTTCGTAAAGAAAATTCATATTTTCTTTGCCCTTGTTTCTTGCAAAATATAGTTAAAATGACAACTTAAAGTGATTTTTCTTTAGAATTATTTGCAATATTGAGAAATAAAATAGTGCTTATATTTTAAAGCTGACAACAAATACCGTCAAATTTAAAACAAATTTAAAAATTAATTAAAAATTTAATTAATTAATAATAAATTGTTCACATGCTAAATCTAGCACTGAAAGTGTTAAAATGGCAACACTGCCAAAATCTTTGCTAAGAGGGAACCCTCTGAACCAACAACCACATACGATAGATTTATCACTAAATTAAACAAAAATTCCTGGTAAATTACTTCTAAAACAACTTCTTAGAAACTAATTTGAACTTATAAAATTGTGAACTTTGCTTATAAAAATCATGAATCCTTTAAATTTATAATTGGAATTATCTTAATACCACTGTGCAGCAACAACAACATATGTATTTTGTTCTTCTTCTATTTTTCATTAATTTTATTAACACAATATTTAATTTTGCTTGATTGTATTCTATATTATTTTTATTCTTTATTCTTCCTAACTGCTGTTAAAGAAATTTTTGCGTTTTCATTATGGTTTCATTTTAATGAACTTTAAAATGTTTATTCCTAATTTGATTTCATTTCTTTATTTATATTTTTTGCTAATTTATTTTAGCGAAATAAAAAAAAAAAATCACAATAATATTTGCATAAATTTAATTTTGTCAAAAGAATTAAGGAACATTTTATATGTTAATTTATGAACGATACATGTGACGAAATGATATTTATTTTATTTTATTTGATTTCATTTAATTTAAGTTGTTTTTATGGTTTTCGTTATTTGTTTGTTTCTATTTATTTTTTTTTGTCTAATTCTATTTAATAAATTAATATTTATAAATGTGTTTTTTTCCGTCCGTCCTTCTGTCAGAGACAGACTGTCTTTCGTTTTAGAGGAATTTAAATATATAGTTTAATTTAGAGAATGATGATGATTTTCGTAAAATTAAGAAAATTAATAAATAAAATTATGAATTTAATTTAATAATATAATTTTTTTTTAGAAGAAACATATGCTGTTTTTAATAAAGTTCTTTGAAGTTATTATTAAATGAAAAATAGTAAACATAAAAATAAAATTTCAATTATTAAATTCATTTTAAAATTATTATTTATTTACAAAATTTATAACTATAATTAATTATGAATATAAAATAATGAATGCTAATACTAACGACAGAGGTTTTTGACCTAATTATTTATTATTTTGAAGTTAATACACCAATATAAGACATTTTTCAAAAGAATTATATTTTAATAATAATAGATACATTTCCGAATAGAAGTGTGTTTAAAAATAATGATTTTTTTAATTTTACTTTTCAAAGGATTTTGTCTTTGTTATTTAAATAAACTTAAGTCAAAAACTATTAATTCATCAGGTTTTATGGCAAAAAGTAAAATTTATTATAGTCAAATATGATACTGGCTGGAAGGCACATAAATTTGGTTTTGCTCATTTTTAACAAAATTTATACGAGATTTATAGAACAATATTTCCATAAAAAATTTTAGATAAATTTTAAAAGTTGTTATGAATAGAAATTAAATAGTTATATAAAGATCTCTTCTGGTCATTAAATTAAACATATTTTGTTTCGAAAGTGCAAAAAAGTTTTAGTAAAATCCTTTGTGAAAAACACAAGATAAAAATTTCCGACGGCAATCTAATTAATGTTATATAGATACTACATTTTTATTTTCTCTTACAAAATATCAATCTTGGACAGGTGCTTTACTCAAATCTGATTTTTGTATATGAAAAATGACATGCTCGAGAGTTCCAATGATTCTGCCGACTAGATTTAGAATTTAAGTGATTAATTTGAAAGGCATCGGTTTATTGTGGCATATTGGCACAGACCTGCGATTTTAGAAAAATAGTTTAGCGAGGTCAAATTGTATGGTCAGTCCATTTTTATAACCACCAACAAAAGATGGGGGAGGGGATATTGGGCTTTTCATTCCGTGTTTAATATCAAAAGTCACTTAATGTTATGCAGCAATTTGAATGTTTTTCAATTCTCAATGTTTATTTAATTTTATTCAGTTCATTTTGGGATTAATTGTACACTTTTATCCTGGAAAGGCAGAAGTGAATATTTTTAAAGCTGAGCGGAATGAGTTACCAAGAACATTTTTTTTGATTGTCTTGTTTTTTATTGAAATTAAATATTCGTTAAAAAAAATTTAGTGCCTCAGTGGCAAAATATGCAATATACAAATTACGAATATTTAGTATTCAATAATGAAAAATTAAATTAAAAAATTAAAATTAAATAACAAATTTATTTTATATATATATATATATATATATATATATATATATAACAATGAGATTATTACAATAGAAGCATTTCTATATTCTCTAATAAATATTTCTTTATTTCTTTTTTGAAAATCGATATTCTTTCAACATTTTTCAAATTTTCTGGAATATTATATTCCAAACTACCCAAGTGTTCAACCCTTTGCTTGGTAGTCTCCAAACGACATTTCGCAACTCTTAAGTTCAACGCATTTCTTGTATTAAATGTAGTTTGATTTCTTCTGAATGATATAGTGTGAAAACCTATATTATTTAAAGTTTTAAAAACATACAATAGAATTTGCATTTTGTGCAAACCATAAACAGGGAGTATTGTAGTTGACACATCTTTATATAGAGATGATGTTGATAAAGTTAACGGTAGATTAAAAATAGTTTTAAGTACTTTGTTTTGTGCTCTCTAAAGTGATTTTAATTCATTAGTTCTGTTATACCCATAAACAATAGCCAAGTAGTTTAAATGGCTTTGAATTAGCGATTGGTAAATAATAAGTTTCGTTTTTATGTTGAACTTATTCTTTAATTTGTAAATTAAACCAGTAGCATTCACGACCTTAGATTTTGAATGTTTAATGTGCATGTTCTACGATAAATTTTGTCGAAATTGATTCACGTACTTCTTTTCCATCAACAAAAATGCTAAAATTTTGATTGTGATCAAGATATGGTCCAAATCTTATCATTTTGGTTTTATCAGCATTTAAACACAATTTATTTAATCTAGAAAATTCTGTAATAATTGCTGCATCATATTCAATTTGAATTTTTTAGATATTTCGTATTTATATGGATAGAAAACACTAATGTCATCAGCAAATATAATTAATTTTCCAAAAAGTTGTAGATTCTTTATATCATTAAGAAAAACTTTTAAAAGTAACGGACCCAATAAACTACCCTGCGGGACTCCATAATCAACAGCACCCATGCGACTCTTATGACTATCAGTTTCAACATATTGTTTCCTATTTGTTAAGTAACTTCTTAACAACGCTAGTGCACTTTTCGATAATTATATTGTGATCTATCAGATCAAAAGCTTTCGTAAAGTCGTAAAAAACACCTGCTACGCCGCTAAATCAATTATCCAATACCTTGACATATATTGTTCACTAAATTAACAACAACTTCTTCAGTACTGCATCCTTTTCTGAAACCATATTGACATTAATATAACAATTTCTGGAATTAAAATAATTTACTTTCTGATCACTTCTATAAATCAATAAATAAAAATGCTCAATGAATAAATTGCCAGAAATGTTATTTTAATGGGAAAAAATGGACTAACCTTATAATTTTGATTAATTAGAAAGTCCAAATTTTCAGTGATTTTGTCTACAAAAAGACCGAATGTCAAATAAATGACACCAAGAGGTGCATGTAGGAACACTTTTCAGTAATAAGTATTTTAGCTATCAGTACCATTAAATACCCCTTGAACATTTTCATACACGGAACAAATAAAATTTTGCTGCTTAGCAGAATTTATTTTATATCGATATAGCGGTAATATTCAAGTTATCATATATTATAAAGAAAGTCCATTGAATTCATTTAATACAAATAGTATATTTTTAAGACATTGAATAAAAAAGACATTTTTAGTTGAAAATTATTTATTTAATAGATTTTTTTTTAAATATTCAGTAACTGCTGTAGCACTAGGTACATCAACAAACACACAGATATGCTTTTGTTTAAGTCCTAACAATGCCATGTGTTCGACTGAAGTGGTTATTTCCAATATATGAATTACATATAATACAAAATATTCCTGAATTAGTTTTCCCTTTTTATTTTTGTGGCAACGTCTATTTTACTTATTTACAAAAAAAAAAAAAAAAAAAAACAAATATCAAATAATTAGCTTAAAAGTAAAAAAATGTTTATGAGAACGAAATGTAACGACCTCAAGATAACATAGAAAATATTCCAAAAATGTTCAATATTTTTTAACTTTAAAATTTTTTACTTTTGAACAGAAATCTAAATTTCATAGAAAGATATTGAAGTTAATACACCAATATAAAGTAAAAAATATAAAAAGATAGTTCCACTTAGAGGCGAGAAATATCCTTAGACTACATAGCGATGCCAGTCCATCCATCTGTGTTGAAATAAAAATAACCAAGTCCCTATATATCTTAAAAACATGTATGATAAAACAATATATCCTAAATAATTTAGAGAATTTTTCTATTAAAGATGGGCAAAATCGGCTTAGAGTTTTTTTTAATATAAATTTCTACTACCAATAATTTAAATATTAATTTGCTATCAAATTTCAATCTTTCTCTTCTCTGGAAAGCAACAATTTTAAATTTAATACTATTTCTTAAAAATTCCTCTATTTAAAATTCCAATAGACAATTAACCAAATTGTCTAAAATATACAATATTACACTGTAACAAAACAAATAAATAGAATTTACAAAGTTAAACATCTTAAATTGTATTTTAAATAACACCAAAACATTGAATGACCACACACTTGGACAAAAGGAAATTCAATGTGGTAACCAATATTCAGTGTTAATGACAAATGCAGACACGCACGCGTATTATTCCAAAATAAAAGAAAATCTTGCTCTTGGAAGAAAAAATACCCCTTGTAGTAAATTTTATAATAAATTATTTATTTTTTTTTTAGTTTGAATTGTTGTTGTTGTATGCTAGTGTGTATTTGTATAAAAGTAAAAATCTCATCATATCTAATTACTTGGAATCTTGGCATAATAATTAATCGATTGTAATCAGTCAAGATGAGCTTAGCCCGTCAGTTGGTTAGTCAATTCGTCAGTCATGCACGCTGAAGCCATCAGCCAATATTGTTAAATGTTAAATAACATGTAGCATTTAAAAAACGATAATTATGATGACGATCATTTGCTTTATTTATGATCATGATCATGTTTTAAATGTTGTTTGGTTATTTGTTTGGTAGTCATTTAATGAAAGTAATATTTATTTAGGTATTTAACTATTGGTTAGGGTACGATGAGCAAGTCTTTTTAACTCAATCACCCATTATTCATTTAATCATTTATCTGTTGTAAGAAAAAAAAAAAAGACTTGATTGCTTTTGTTTAAAGTCTATCAAAGAGAAATGGCTGTATGATCTGCTTTTTTGTACGTCTGTCTGGCTGTCTAACTTATCCATCCTTGTTTGATATTTAAGAAATATTATGAATATTCTTCTCAATTTGTTTTCTTAAACGATCATTTTCATTTCACTCATTCATTCCTGTACTTTTTTTAAATAATAAATTTCTTTGTTTTTGTTGTTGTTTTTGTAATATTTATTCAATTTGTTTGTTTGTTTTGGTAATGAAGTCAATTTCCGTTTTGGAGCAATAAAAAAATCTTTATATAACTAACGTTCATTCATTCATTCACTCACTCATTTGTTCATTCATACATGTATCAATTTAAATTTATTTATTTGCATACTAGCATGCCTGTCTGTTGCTTCAATCTCCTTCTCTTACCTATCATCTCCTTCCTGGCTGCTTTATGTGTTTTGTATGTGTGATGGATGCCATTTAAGGTATGTGGGTGCAGAAGTAGATAAGTTGTCTTTCATTCAATCATCTAGAATGAAAGGTGATGATTTAGCCAATTTTTATTTTATAGTTTTAGTCGTTGTTATTATTGTTGTTGCCAACATAGAACAATAACAATAACAGCTTTAGAACGTAATGATTGATTGTTGAATATATTATGTGTGAGTGTACGACTTTTATACACTCATAGAAAGGAATTAGTAATATGCAAATTGGAAATTAACATAGAATTTAGAAATTAAGGATTTTAATGGAATTTGGCTTCAAATTATAAAAAAAAATAATTCCGAGAATTATAAAATTGCCAAAGTATAATATCCAACATTTTTGTAAAAATGTATTAAAATCTTTCTACTGAGAAATTTTAATCACTTTGGGGTAAAAATGCATTTATGGGTTAAATTATAATATTTGCAATATTTGCCGAAATTTTTGATAATGAAAAAAAGACTGAACATAACACAAAATGTTCGTAATAACTCTTACTGGCGTTAATTTAAAATATCTTTCTTGATTACAATATCTACTAGAGACTTGTCAGATTTTATAGCAGTTCGAATTTTTGAAATCATATCGTTTTCCCGCATGTAGATGGCAGTCAAAGACAAATGTACAAAATAAAATTGGATTTTTTTTATTTATTTTTTTTTGAATTTACTATGAATTGTTGATTGAGTAAATTTTTGACAAAAGTATTACATTTCAGGGTAATAGAAAAGCTAAACAAGGACCTAAAGAATGAGAAAAAGAAAAAGTCACAGGAATGAATTAGAAGCCCTAAAAGTAGAGAAACAGCTAAGAGCTATGTCACACATCTTCGGCCCCGTAATCAAGTTCTACACTTAAATTATAATAAAATTATAATGTTTATATTAATTATAAGAAGTTAATGTAAGATAATTATTCTCAGTGTATGCTACTAAGAACAAAATAATCTGGTAATGTCATAAGTTAATTTTCTTCAGGCCGATGGTTTGATGAAAACCCAAAAGAGAAACGATTAGCCTTCATATTTTAAAAGTCACTTATCGTCTTGCTATCTTACAATTAACATCTTATTTAGCATCATACTATCTTACATAGAACAACTTAGCATCCTACCATCGAGCCGTCACGATCATCATAAATAATACTTACTCTACAACAATTATTCCTAATACTTACCTTAACCTAAATTACCTAACACTCTACTTACCTCATTCTTGGATTTTTTCTGAAAGAATAGGTGCGAAATTGTTACAATAAGAACCAGGTACACCACTAATTGAACCCCCCTATTTTTCTTCATTCCCAAAACCCCTCAATTATAATTGCTCTTATCACAAGAATAATTATAATTCATTATTCATTATAGATTGATAACCCCCTTTTTATCTTCAACAACCCCCTCTTCGTCATCATCTATAAGGAGAATTTACATACAGTAGACAACCCTAGTTGTATTCAGGTACATTTTGTTCATTTCTTCAAAATAAAGTATGATCTATGTTAGAGCTATGTCTAGCAAAGCTGAGAGGAACTCTGAAGCAAAATATGATCAAAGCTCCTCAAAAATAAAAATATTTTCTATCTTTTGTATTAGTCTGGAAAAAATACGTTATTGCTGACTTTCTCATGTTCCAAGGAACAAATTTTGTATACCCAATAATCGAGAAAAAGGTCCCGAATAGTATCGAACTAAAAATAATAAAAATTTGCAAAACAATTTGTCGTATGACAAGTTTACTCAAAATGCGACAAGATGTGAATTCGAATAATCATAACTACGATTGTCATAAAAGACATTGGATATACTGGTGGCATGCAACAGTGTTTTTAATATTTTCTGGCCTGATTTAGAATTTTGTCGTTACAGTAGGATTACTCAGATTTGGGAATGTTATCTTAGTCCCACAGAGTATTAGTTATTTAAACTATCCAGAATTTTCGCAATTGTAAAGGAACTTGATACAAGTTAAAGGTGAATTTTAAATTCTTATAGCGAAAAAATTCGTAAAAGTACTTTAGAATTTCTTTTCAGAAGTCATACCTAAAAAATTAACAATTAATTTTCATATAAAATTATATATCAGAAAAATCTGAAGAATAAATGATACAAGTTGATTTAGTTTTAGTCCTAACTTTTTCCGTCCATCTGTTATTAAAAAACGAGAAAGAAAAATGTAGTCGGTCAAGACCGATTATATGGTATCCTACACAATTGTGTACTGGCATAAAAATTCGGGAAGGGGATTTAAATTACACCTGTGGCTAATTTTACTAAATGTAAAATAAAATATACAAATACAGAATAATGCATTGATTCTAATATCTAAATGATTTTATGCACTTTAGGGCGATTCCTGGAAGTGAGTTTATATGGGAGCTATGGTAAATTATGGGCCGATTCTCATAAAATTTGGCATAAAACTTATTTGTGTCGAATATTAACCTGATACTAACATTTGTATAGGATTTATGCACGTTAAAGTGATTTTCGGAAGAGGAGTTTGTATGGGAGCTGTGGTCAATTGTAGACCGATCTTCACAATATTTGGTAAAAAGACTGATACTTGTACATAACTTCTTTGAACATAATTTCATTAAAATCTTCTTATTTCTAAGGCATATTTTAAATTCTATTCCGAGGGAACATTTATATGGAAGCTAGGTGAAATAATGAACCGATTATATCCAATAAATTTCATCCTTGTATCATAAAAGTCCTACGTGCACAAGGTTAACATGGACAACCAGTCAGCCTTCTAGCCAGTCAGACGGACGGCCGGACTGACGGCCATCCTTAGATCGATTTAAAAAGTGATTCTGAGTCAATTAGTATACTTTAAGGATAATTTTTTGTAGCGTTATAAACATCAGCACAAACGCATAATATCCAACCACCTATGGTGGTGTAGGGTATAAAAAACACTTTATATGGAATTTGATGTGCTCAACAGGAATCTGCTTTCAGTTTTTTTGCTGTTAGATCCTGACTTTTTTATAGGCATGTCTAATATTTCCGTCTTAATAAGGCGATTATACGGGCATATTTTAATATAACTAGTGAATGGTTTGTCCGATTTGGATAGATGAAACACCAAAGGATATGGAATAAAATTGTCTGCAAGTCGTTTTTTTAACTGCTTAATAGTTTCGGAGTTATTCAGAAATTAGTATCGGAAATAATTTTTTCATGCAAAATTTAAGAATTGGTTTACGTTAAAAGACCTTTTAAGAAATGAAAATGGCAAAATTGATGCACAAATCTTGATTTTATTTACAATTAAGTGAAAATGTCCAACAATTAAGTGGAGGGAACACACACTGATTCGTGTATATATAAATATATGTCTGAACTCATAAGATTGTGAAGAATTACAAGAATTAATTGCGGTGAAGCTTCTCCGGACCATGGTCTGAAAAACTTAAAATTTAGATTTTAAGCATATGTATATAAATAATGTTAATATTTGGACGTAAATAAATTTAAACAAGTCTCGGCTTTGACATTTTAGAACTTTACAAAAAAATTAAAAAAAACTTTTTCAAAACTAACAAATTTTGGATAGGTTTTGATGGGAAAACATTTATGATTTATGATCCTTTTGAAAGCATTACAAAAAATCTGTAGTCCAGAACAAAAGAATATTTTAGAAGTGAAAGAATATTACCATATTTTTGGAAAATAACCCCAAAAAGTGATTTTTTTAAAGTTTCAACTTCAGATTAATGTAACTTTTTGTGGTATAGATATATTTATATGATTCTTGCAAAAATATTATTTAGAATTTTATGAGAAATCTAATGAAAAACTATAGGGCCAAAATTTGACCCCCAGGTTTAAAAAACTTAAAAAATTAGGCTAAAATTTGATTAGACCTAAATATCTCGTAAACAGGAATAAATAACTTACACATGTAAGTATGTTTTACCATTATGTAATTTTTTTTCTTACATTTAGGTCATAAATGAATTTTTGGCGATTAAAAAAAGACATGCCCGAGGTGACCAATTTTGGAGTTCTACCCTCAACCCTCGCAGACTATGGGCCTGTGCTCTTCAAAATCAACTCGAAAACACCTCGTCTATTATGACTGAACTAAAGTGACTTTTAGGCATTCACACTAGTATAAGTGGAGAACTGAGAAAATCTGGACATGACAGAAAAAAAAAAACTGAAAGCAAATTCATGGGCAGCACGTCAAATTGCACCTAGTTCATCTAATTTTGTTTAAAGAGCCGCTCTCTATTGCACCTTTAACGTGTAAAAAATCAATTTATCTTCCCCTTTAATTTGATCTTGATTCAATGATCTATATTTTATATTAGTTTCTACTTAAGTGACTTTTTTTTGGGTAGTATCACAATTTCTGTTGGATTGATTTGACATATTTTTTTCCAGATTTAATTTTGAAAATGCTCCTGGCGATCGGTGCAATATGAATCTTTTAGTCGTTTTATTTCTTTTGTCTAATCAAAAAAGTATTATTAAAGGTTTGATGAGGAAATTTTCTATCTTTCTACATTCATTTCCTGCTGTAAACTTTGCGACATTGTTTTGTTTTTTTAACTCACTTAATTTCTTCAAGTGTATATGACTTGACAGCCACAGTTTTAAGATATGCGTCTTCCTGCTGAGCTCGATCATGTTATACAAATCAGGCCACATTTAGGATCAATACGAAACCAAAGTGAGAAAACATTAATTTTTGCATTTTATTCTTAGCAAGAGAGTAAAAGATCGTATTACCAAAAACATTCCGATAAAGATTATAAATTTTAATCGTCCCTGAATTTGTTAGTACTTTATAAGCATAATAATGATGATTATGATAATTTGTTATTTGAATATTTCTTTTTATGGCTTAAATACCATAATTGGACAAATATTAATAATGTTGTATTTTATTAATTATTGTTTGTTGCTATTGTTGTTATTGATGTTAATTTATTAATAAACGTAAAAGCAATCGCATTTATTTTAATAACTTTTTTTTCATTTACTGTGTTAAAGTGTTAAGATATTCATTACGAATATTGAAGAGTTTTTTATTTAATATTTCTACTGTATTTATAAGTGTCTGTCTGTCCGTCCGTACGTACGTCTTCTGTTAATACTTTTTGCCTTTTATTCTTCTAAAGGCTTAAGCTCATGCAGGCACAATGAATTTATTTTATTTTAATTTAATTTTGTTTCAATATTTTTATTTAAATTGTTACGTTTTTAATGAATGATTTTATTTTAATTTCACTTTTTTATTTATGTTTCTTTTTATTTTTACCTCGTAATAGCAGTAGCACTAGCAGTAGTAGAAGTAGTATTTTAACTTTATTAAATAAATTAATGAATAAAATATGTAAAACTATTTTTTCTTCTATTCGATTTTTTTATTAAAGATTTTTGTTTTTTTTTTAAGGAAATTTGTTTAACAAAATATTATTTGTTTATATATACATATCTTTTATATTTGTTTACCTTTGTTTTTGTTTTTGTTTTTTTTTCTAAATATATGTACATTTTTTTTAAAATAAATATCAAGTGAATAATTATTGAAAATTAGTATTAATTAATTGTCTTTAAGAAGTCAGTTAGTCAGTCAATATAGTCCGTGAGTGCGTTAGACGGAGATAACAACAGACCACATTTGATAATTTGATTATTTAATAAAATTAAAAATATAAACGTGATGAATGACAAATGATTTTGCTTGACAATTGTAGATTTCTTTATTTTTTATTTTTTTGTTAATTCATTTATTCATTCATACATTTATTCATGGATTCATTCACTTAACTAAACAATCATTGATTTATTCATATGTTCCCTCTAATAATCATATGTATTTGAGGTTTGTTTTTGTATTTAATATTAATTTTAATAATTGTTAACGGTATTTATTTTATTTTTTATTTTTTATTTTTTTTTTCTTAAATATTCAAATCCGTTTAGTATTTTAATTTTTTAAATAAAAACAAAAGTTGTTTATTATTTTTTAAATAATTTTTATATATTTTGTTTTTGATGAATATCTAATTGCTGTTGATTGTTGTTGTCGTAGGTCAGGTTCGTTGGAGTGTGAAAAAAGTAAAGAAATTAATATTTAATGAATCGGGTGGGTGGTTTTAAGTATGTTTGTTTCTATTATTTTACTAACAATTTTGGTTTGTTTGTTTATTTATGAATTTAATTAATTATAAATTAGATAATATTTATGAAAAATTTCAATATTTTTTGTATAATTTAAATTAATTTGTGTGCATTTAAATCATATAAAATTTTCTCACGCTTAAAACTAGACAAGAAACACTTAAGTTTAAGTTAATTATATTAGGTTTAAACTTGTTTGTGGTGGTTAAGAAGTTGCAGTAAGGTCAGTTAGCGAATTTGTTAAAATATTCGAGCGTAATTAGGGGTAAAAAAGTTAAGATAAATAATTCGTTTTAATGGCATGTGAAAAATTTAATTAAATTTATATATAGCAGTGATCAAAGCATTTGAAATTGTAAATCAAACTTAAGTCACAATTTTCTTTCTAATAATATTTTAAGGAATTACTTTCGTTTGTTCTAGTAATTTAATGTGTTTATTTTGTTATCTAATTTAAACACAAAAATATTGATTAGCTAAAAATGAGTGAAAAACAAATTACAAAAAGCAAATATTTGCAACTCTTACATGAAACTTTCAGTTTTTGATTGTTTTTTTTTTTTATCACTTTCGAACATTTCTTAGATACTAAAGCTATAGAGAGAAAAAAAAACAATTTTCGAACTCCAGACGAACCTCACTATCTCTGGTTTCGACGACTACTTCATTACAAAATTTTAAGTTCTTCAAAATTTTAGATATTATTTCGGTTCAAAATTCACTTTATTTAGATTTCTTTTTTTTAATACATTAAATTTAAATCCATATATCTTAGGTCCTATTTGTCCTATTTAAAAAAAAAAATTGGCTCAAATTTTTGTAAAGAAGTCATTTTTGAAAAGTATAATGAAATCAATATTTCTACTTGTATCAGGAGTATTTAAAAAATTATATTTTCCATTTTTATATATTTTCTTTAAAATCTTCCTTAAAGTGTTGGCAAAACATAAAAAAAAATTTGGAATGGGTCCATTTATTTCAGTAAAAAATTTCTGAAATGTAAATTTTGAGAAGCGATAAAAATTAAATTACAACGATTTTGAAAATTTTGAAGAACTTGAAATTTTGTATTGGCGTAATGAGTATATGTACCAAATTTTATCGAAATATAAGCTTTTAGTATAGACGTTGGTAATAGTATTTCATTGCTTTTTCAATTTTACAAAGTTGATTTCTCAAACGGTTCGAGATCGGGAAGTTGTGGTGGAAACGAAATTTTTAGGCCTGCCACAGAAAACCATTCCGACCGCAAGTGGAATTAATTCCTTATTTTGATTCTTTATAAAATCCAAAACGAACATTTTTTTCGGAATGAAACCAGTTTCAGTTTAGTAAGTGGAATTGTCTATTTTAGTGATTTAAACTTAAAAATAGTATTTATAACTGCTTTGTATTTATAAAATATTTTGTTTTAATAATTTAATATTCATAAAATTAGCGTACTAAATCTTTATTTGATTTAAAATAACCACATATTTGTTTACATAAATGAAACCACCTTTCAACAAATTGTTGCCACATTATTTTTTCTCGAAAACCACATTTTTCTTTGAACAAATATATTGAGTTTATAAAAAGTTTACAATCTGGCAATGCTAAACTAAATCAAAAAAACAAAAAATAAATAAAAAAAAAATCAAAACAAAAAGATTTCAAACAAAATGTAAGTATTAGATATTTTATTCAAACATTTTTTAACCTTTTTTATTATTTAAGGGGGAAGCACAAAAATCTAGTCATAGCCAGGAGCTATCTGTTGTTGTGGACGCAAATTCGACAGAATTGACTGAAAGGCTCAATTTTTCTGAACCACCAATAATGGATTGTAATGGATGGAAAAGACGTGGGCAATTTGGAAAAGGGAAAACTGGTGGCGGTCCATACAATAAATATGTTTTAAATGACGTCGAGGAACAGTGGAGCGAGTGAGTGGTATGTATAAAAGTGTTGAAGGCGTATCTCTGTGAACCTGATAAAAAAAAAAAAAAAAAAATAGTATTGAGCCATTGACATCAAATGTAAGAAAGAGAACAAAAAACCGGAGCATGGTGTACAATTGTGGAATTGATAAACTTGGAAGATGTGGACTAAGTTTTTCCAATATCATTATGAGACTTTCTTGTTCAGTTGGTAATAACTTATAAATATAGAATAAAAATTAATTTTATAAAATATTGATACTGTATGAATGTACTTACACTGCATTTGGGTATGATAAAGTTCGACGACGTAATTTTTCAATAGTGTGCTGACCACTCTGTGACTCTATTACACAAACTATAGATAATCCCAGCATATTTTCACTTTTTTTTGTAATTTTAAAACAAAATTTTCTGAAATTTGTTTGTTTTTCCAATTCTGCATTTTATTTTGTTTATATTAAAATATATGGTTTTTGTTTCGATTTATGAAACGTTGTCATATGAATCTAGAAAAAATGATTCAAGATATCGGTAACATGATAAATTGAACTAATTCCATGTCCCGTAAAGTACCACTATTATATTTCCAACTACGTGCTTCACTGTTAAATTAAATTTTTTGCCTATAGAATGTGGACTACTGGCTCTTTTATCTGATTCCCTGAGGTTGAGTTTAAAGTTATTAGACCATAGAAAATTTGTTCATTATTATGAAGTCCAATTTAAATAGACTCACGCAAAATTTTTCTTCTGAGTACACATTCTCGATATTTTTTTTTATATTGCTAAAAATCTTACATTTAATGAGATTTTAGTCTCACACTCTTTGGAAACAGCTTTCAGATATTTGGTAAAAAAATTTAATTTTTTTCCTCCCGTGAAGTTGTTATCTTAATGAGCAATGTAAATACTGACTCGGGACAAGAATGTTTGATAGTTTTCATTTATAGTCCCAAATAATCTTAATCATATGTTTTTTTAAACCCCAAATTGGTTTCAATTACAAGGGCGGATCAATAAATCCGTGACTTTTCGAACTTCCCTCGTAGTTATTGTCAAATTTTGAGCAAGTGTCATCGTTTACTTTGCGTAAAAAATAGGATTTTTCGAGGTCCTTAAAATAGGAATTTGTTTTAATTTCATCGTTGGAGCTGAATCTCTTTCCACCGAGCCATTTCTTTAGGTTTGCAAATAAGAAGTAGTCACTAAATCCGGTGAATATGGTGGATGAGGTACCAATTCGTAGCCCAATTCATAGAGTTTTGCCATTGAGACGGCACACGTGTGCACCCGTGCATTATCTTGATGAAAAAGAACTTTTTTCTTGGCCATATGGTGACGTATTCTTTTTAAATCCTCATTAAATCGGTCTAATAAGTTGGCATAATATTCGCCGTTTATTGTTTTTCCCTTTTGAAGGTAATCGATGTGGATTATCCCACGTGCATCCCAAAAAACTGTTGCCATCACCTTATTGGCCGACAAACTTACCTTGGCCTTCTTCGGAGCAGGTTCACCCGGAGAAACCCAATGTTTAGATAGCTGCTTGGTCTCCTTAGTATATGCTTCATTCACAGTTACAAAACGCCGCAAAAACTCATTCGGATTGCGGTTAAACAACTCCAAACAATCCTTTGAAATTGTCACATGTTTACGTTTATGGTCAATTGAGAACAATTGAGAGCATCTTGCAGACAACTTTCTTAAACCCAGCTGATCATTTAAAATCGAAAATACACTGCCATATGAAATGCCTATGGCATTAACAATCGCACGCACTTTTACTCTTCGATCGGCCAACACCATATCGTGGATTTTTCGACATTTTCGGGTGTACTGACCTCAATTGGCCGTCCAGAACGTTCAGCGTCATTTGTACTTGTGCGACCAGAACGAACGTCAGTAAACCACCAATGGTGCAGAGTCCCCATAGTATTTATCGAGCTTTTCCTTGGTTTGGTTGACGGTTTTTTTTTGCAAAAAATAATGTTTACTGAGCATTCGAAATTCACTTTTTTCCATTTTTAGAAAAATACACGAGGTTGTATGTTTTGAACTTGCTAAAAATTTTACAGTTGTCTATTAACAGGTGGTACTTGATAAGAATAGTGTTACATTTCATATAACTACGAGGGAAGTTCGAAAAGTCACGGACTTATTGATCCGCCCTTGTATAAGTCCTTTTGATGTTCCTAACATTCTTTAATTGTGCGTAATTTTAGCTTTTCAATTGAGAGTAATTTTATGTCCTAATTAAAATTGTTAGAAAATTTTGTTTAAATTCTTTAAATATTTTAGATTTGGAGACTTAAAGTTAAAATATTGCCCTAACGGACTTCAAATGTTAAGCTTTTATCAATCGTTTTTAAAGATCCCGACAGTGTTTAAAGCCCCAAATAGGCTTCTATTATAGGTTCTTCCGATGTCCTTAACTGACTTTAATTGTGGTGTTTCTAATCTTCAAAATTGGTTTCTAATAATTGGTTCTAGAATTTAAAAATCGATTTTAATCAAAGTTATTTTTAAAGTCTCATATTAGCTACAATTGTGGATAATTTTAGGATCCATAATTAATATCATTTGTAGATCTTATACAAGTTCTGAAAGGGCTTCAGTTGCGGAACTCTTTAAAGTTCTGCAGAGGCTTCATTTATGGGTATCTTTAATATTCTAAATTCGCTTCAGTCGTGGGTTTTTCAAAGTCCCAATTTATCTGTAATATCAGGCTTTCTTAAATTTCTAAAATAATATTATAAACACGAAGTTTAACCCTGAAATACTGGATTAAAACTATTGAAATATAACATCCAATATTATTTGTTTTATAAAGTTGCATAGATAATAAAATTATTAAAGGAGAATGTGATAACCTTTATTTCTAATCATTTACCGCCATAAGATGAAGCAAGAAAAGAGTTGCAAATGTTTGGAATAATTTTTAAATAATTACTTTTCGTTTTTACAAGTTAACGGAATAGTTTCTTTTTGTTGTTGAATAATTGTAATTAACAATTTTTAGAAATTACCAAAATATAAAAAATATATTATAATAGTATAAATCTCAGTTTCAAATTTTAAAAAATAGCAGATATTTTGTAGAAATGAAAATATTTTATTGACCAATTTGTCTTCATTAAATCTAAATTAATCGAATTATTTAAAAGGAAAAAATCATAATAATTAAAAATCAATGATTTTATATTTAAGAGTATTAATTTTAAACAAAAATCAAAACCGTTCCCTATATTTCATTTGACAATTTTAAAGGCAAAACTCATAAACACACTCATTTAAATCTTAAAAGGAACGAAAAATAGCACCCACACATTTAAACAAAATTTAAAGAATAAAGTTGCTTCAAGTGGCATGATCATTGCTGAAAAATATAAAAAACTAAATAAACAATTGAAAATTGGTTCATGTAAAAGTGCGTGGTGTATATTTTTTTTAGGTCGCCAAGCCAGACGCATGTCATCTATCACTTAGACGCGCACGCGCACACAATTTTTGCGCCAACTGAAAAAAATCTGTAAACAAGCCCAAATATATATATATATATATATATATATATATATTTTTTTTTTAACAAAAACTTTAAAAAAGGAAGACAATCTTACAATTTTTGTTATTTTTTCAGAATGCAGTAGAGATGAAAATCAAACAGAGCAAATGAAATGATGGAATAAAAAAAAAAAAAAATAGTTTCATGCAACACAGTCCAACTAACGTATTTACACAGATTGTAGGCTGTTGAAGGAAAGAAGAAAAAAAAAATCAAAAGAATAAACACAAAGGAGTAAGAAATTTTGAGTTTATTTTGTTTTGTTGTTGAACTAGACATGAAAGCAGACGAACTGACATAAATCACAAATCACAGTCAAAACCAACCAACCAAGCAGCCAACAAATACAAGACCCTTTTTGAACAAAAAAAAAAAACAAACAATTGTTTTTACCAAAAACTACATCAAAAGTATGAAAACACATTGTTGCTTACATCTTTTATATTTTCAACTTATTGTTGGGCTCCAAAATTTTTGTTGTTTTGTATGCAAAAAAAAAAAAATGTTATTTTAAGAGTAAAGTACTTGTGTCTTAAACTAAGGCTTGATTATTATGATTTTTAAAATGTATCATCTTTACTTGTTCTTGTAGTTTTGATTTTTATGGCGTTATTTTCATTGTTTCAACAACATCATCATATTTGCAACGGGATATACATTAGGGTGGTCCAACATTGCACAAAAAACACCAAAGTATATTTCACATTTAAGCGTATCTAAAATTATGAAAGGGTACATCAGTTAGAACATATTGGAATCTTTCATAATTTAAAATTTGTTAATTAAATTTTATATTCTATTTCTACATAATTTTTTATATGAGTTCCTCTCATTAAAATGACGTTTTTATGTGTCCTATTAACTTTTTTTAATTCAAAAATATGGTTATATTTATTTTTCCTTAGCTATCGTTTGATGTGCGAATTTTGGTGTGGAAAAAAATTTTAAGAGATGTTCTGAGATCATCGACAGAAATAGCCTTTTAGCATCATGTTCCAATCATCGTAGGAAGTTGAAAGTTGGCCAAAATTTTCCAAATGATGTTCCCTTTAGGTAAGTTTAAATGTAGCTCAAAAAAGTAAATAAATAAAAAATAATTGTAACGCCCTAATATACATATATTTTTTATTTCGTTTTTCTTTTACTAACCCTTACAAAAATATCCAAGAATTCATTATGACCAAAAACAGATTTGCTTATTTTTTCCTTGTTTTGTTTTTGGTCCCCTTAACAATTTTTGTCAACGCCGCTGTTTGGTTTAAAGGGACTTTTTTTTTTTGCATCATGCTCAAAACGCTTATAAACATATACACAAATTATGGCCAATTTTGGTAACCACATGATGATGACATTGTGGTCGCTTTTTATGGCAATTATAAGTGGCTGTGGAATTTTTGGCTGCGCTTTTTTTCGTGCTTTATAGTTTTTTTTTCCTCTTTATTTTGCTATGTTTGAGGATTTTCTTAAACATTTTTTGATTTATGAAAGAGGTTTTAATAGATTTTTTATAGTAAAATAGAAAAATACCAACAATTTAATTTACATTTATTTATGATATGCAATAGTAGTCAAAACATTTGGAACTAAGATTTTACTCCCCAAATATTTTGTATGACTATTTTTTAATATTTTCTAAAGTGTGTTAATTGTGTTTTGTTTTTAGACATTTTATAAAGAAATTCATATTAGTTTTTGAATTTAATTTCAGTGTTTCATAGCTAAACTTTGCGTACCCTTACGTACTTCTTTCTTTCGAGAATATTGAAAAAAGATGCTAAGACTGAAATATCATTGATGTAAGTCTATGAAATGTGAAAACTATAACTTAAGAATATGGACTCAGAAGCTGTGTAAAAAAAAAAAAAAAAAAAAAATTATTGAAAGGCACATCACATTTTTGGTCCGTGCCATTTTATGCTCTGTTGAGTTGAAATTTAATTCCCGGGGATCAGATGGAAAAGTTAGTTTTCGTGCCTATGGGCGAAAAGTTTGATTCTATTTATATACATAACTGCAACAGTGAAGCCTAGAGGCAAAATTTACTATCTTACTGATAAAATGAATGCATTAGCTTAGTAATACTTCTGTACACTGAAAGAAAATTTTACTTTCATGAATATTTCAGCACGATTATGTGCATTTACGTAGTATTCCTAATTACTTCGAAATATACACACAACCTAGCTTACTTTACACAGGATATGGTCGCCTTAAAATGAGATACAAATCCATACACTCGGTTTGCGACAAAGTATGTATATTCTACTTCTTTTATAAAATACATTTGTATCGTGTATTTATTTATGTTTTCTTAACAAAATACAGAAAGTATAATTTTAAACACACAGAAAAAATTACCGTATATTTTTCAATTAACACAATTGTTTCATTTTGCATTTGAATTTAATAAAAAGTAAATATAAAATAAAAATAGAATTTAAGTAAAATTTTATTTCTCACTTAAATTCTTAATTCGTTGAATCATGGAATTGATTGCTTTGATAAATTTTTTTAATTGGAAAAATTTTTCCGTTTTTCTTTTTTTAAAGTTTTTAGCAGTTGTGTTATAATTATTTTGGTGAGAAGTGCAAATTTAAAAAAAATTTAATTGAATGAATTATTTGCTAATATGATTTTTTTTGTGCATTAACATGTAAATTAAAATAGAAATTTTAAAAATTTTAAAATTTTTTTTGTGAATTCAATTCAAAATTTTTCTATACAAGTAAACTAATTCAACAAAACAACACAAAGTAAAATACACAAGATCGATTTGTAGGATAAAAAAGCAAAATTTCAAAAAGAAAAATAAGTGAGAATGTTATATTCGGCTTAGCCGAATCTACACGAAGAGGAAAATATGGTTACAACATTATCACTACAACAATTTAATGTTCTCATTGTTAATTTCTTAAATTTTAATATCTCTGTATTCATGACAATAATATTTTTGTTTAAATTCTGTTATTTAATGTTTACATTCAATAAAAATGCTGCAAAAATTATATGTTTTTAAATACTTTTACCAGAAACAACCATTAAACATTTGTAGTCTTTTTTCTTATTCTTAAACCATATTCTGTTTTTAAACCATATTAATATTATTATTTCCATAACAATAAAATGTTTTAAATAAATATAATACTTATCCTTTTCACAAACTTAGTGGAAAAATTTAATACTTGTTAGTTTTTAAATATATTTGGTTCGTAATGTTTGTTCATTGTAATTCCCATTTAGTTTATATATGAATTAATATAAATAAACAAGGTTTGGTTATACGCGGTGTGATTTAAGCAATATATGATATTGATTAAGTATCATTAAAGGGTATAGTTAAAAAAACACATCTTGCATTTGAACCACATATAGTGGCATAAGTTAATATAATTAATGAACAAGTAATGTAGGCATTTGTTTTTGTTGGGTTAAAGAACACTTTTCTCTGTTATTTTTAATAAAAATTTGTAAAAATAATTTTTATTAATACATTTTATTTTAATATATGATAAGACGGAATAATAATATGTTAAGATTGGATAACTATATGGTAACATAAGAAAATAATATGATAAAATTAAATAGTAATATGAAGAATGACATAATAATATTATAAAATGGAATCATAATATGATAATATGGTATAATAATATAATAAGATAGAATAATAATATGATAACACCAAATCATACTCTGATAGATTTAGTAAAATTGTTCAATTATATGTAAAACTAAAATTATAATACGAAAAAATAAACCAAAAAATCGGACACAATATGACAAAATGGAATCATAATAATTATTACTTATAAACATTTCTATTTTTCGCTATGATCATATATTCCAATTATATGTTACTATTAA
Organism: Protocalliphora azurea; assembly: GCA_932274085.1. NCBI lineage: Eukaryota > Metazoa > Arthropoda > Insecta > Diptera > Calliphoridae > Protocalliphora > Protocalliphora azurea. The sequence goes on from OW026522.1 coordinate 152,553,496, forward strand.
ATTATGGTCGCAACCTTATATGAGAGGTGGTAGGTATATCACGCCAATTTTTTGTTTCCGAGTTTACATTGGTACTTGGAATGTTTGTACAAAATATCGTTGATATTTCACCTTATATGAGAGTTGGGGGGTAAAGTACGTGGACCACGCCCAGTTTTGGTTTCCTATTTAACATTTGTGATAAATTTCGTTGGTGTACATACGTTTTTATAAAAGATATCGGTCGAAAAATATAAACTGGTGTTATGACGAACACCCTTCTTTGCTAGTATTTGGTCCGTAATTTTTTTTATTTATGAACCGATTTTATTCATTTTTAATACCAAGTAAACCTTATATAAGAGAAATATTTGAGACAAATTTCGTTACCCTACGATATCCGCCCCGAGCCCTATCCTGCTTTTAACAAACAGACGGACGAACATAGTTAGATCGTTTTAGATTTTCACGAGGACCCACAGTATGTATCGAGTTCTGATATTCAAAAGCCTCTATCTCTGGATTTCATGAAATTGCGTTTTTGATGTTATTACAGTCCCTTTAGTAAATCTCATCAATGATATGAATTTAAAATGAAAATTCCTATATTTTCTATTTTTATCAACGTTTTTGTATTCCTCTTGTATTTGTTTTTATTTTTGAGTCCATAGAGGGTATATTTGAGTAATTATTTTATATTTTGACAATTTAAACAAAATAAATAATTTCTCATTAATTTATACATGCTGAACATGCATCTGACCAAATAATTTGAATGGGTTGAATAGTTCTTTAGATTTACAATAATAAATATTCACTTTGTATGGCGGCTACTACTCGCTGTAAACCTACCCTACCTATTTTCACCACAATTGTATAAATTAACAAGAAAATTATTTCTACAAAATCTCAAGACTTTCACTGAAATGGTTCCATAGAAATGCGAAAATTAAGATTTACTTTGTAACACTTCTTCTAGAGTTGCCCGCCCTATTTTCATCTCAGTTATAAATCTTGATAAGAAAATTATTCCCACATAATTTTAAAACTGTTACTCTAATAGTTCTTGATTTAAGCGATAATTAATTTTTACTTTGTTTGGGAACTACCCTCTGTGCCTAATCCTCCTATTTTCATCTCAATTGTTGAAGTTAATGAGAAAGTTAGTACTACAAAATTTCAAGACTTTCGAAATTTATTATTTTGTTTGGATGGAGGGTACCATTTCCTCTGCTCCGACTCTAAAATAAAGTAGTCTATTTGAATTATGTGGCTTATTAAAATACTAACTATTTTTAAAATTTTAAAAATCAAATATTAAATGGTAATTAAATTTATTTTTTATAATGCCAAACGCTCCATATAGTTATTTTATTTATACACATTGAATATTTTAAAAGAGCAAAACCCTCTATCTCTCTTTAAAATTGTCAATATTGTAAGATATTGAAAACATATTATATGTACGATTTAGTCATAGTTTTAAATAAATATTGTAAAAGAAAATTTATTATATATTTGAAAAATATGCGAAATATAAAAATTTTTGCTCTCCTGAAAATTTCTGCTTTTCGTGATAGAGGGTTTTAAATAAGACCCTCAATATATATTATGGGGTCTTGTATGATTATTTTGTCAAGTTACAAACGAAATGACAAACCTAATATTTTATTCATGCTGGGCATAAAAATTAAATTTGTACTAAAAATCAATTCATCACTGAAAAATAATTTCTTTCACTAAAAAAAAAAAAAAAAAAATAAATTTTTCATTAAAACCTATTCTTTTACTAGTAAACCGGGTTTTCACTAAGAAATCGACTTTTACCATAAAACCGATTTTTTAATAAAAATCCTATTTTTACCTAAAAAACGTTTTTGCATCAAAAAAAAAAAAATTGCTTTACTAAAGTAAAGGGCAAGTAAATATCGCGTCCCACCCGCCAAAATATCTTAACCGAGAACATTTTCGAAAAGAAAAATAAAATCTTGAATTCAGAATTCTTCTTGTAAAATTTAATCTATGTATCAAGTATCGTTTCAGGGTCAGAAATGATCTGCATCTTAAAGTAATTTTATTTATGGTAATATATATATGTTTATATTTTCCATGTTAATATGTATTGCAATATGCAAACTTTTATTACAATTATTTTAAATAAATAAATAATAATAATATAAATGTAATTAAAAATAAAAATTTCCCTATGACCCATATACATTTTAATCATGTGATAATAGATATATTTGGATTTTACAAATTACTCTCATTAGCTGTTATTTAAATACCTAATACCTAGTAATAATAAAAATTAGAAATTTCTTTAGACACTTGTTAGGAATTTTTCGCCAGGCGCCATTATTTAGGTGCATATATGAGTATGTATTATGTATTTAGTTTATAAACCTACCAGTTATCTATAAAAAAAAAAAAAAAATCACAGCAGCTGATCATTATTTATTACATAGAGAGTTTGAAATTCTACTCGTACATTTTTTTTATTTATTTATTTTTGCTAAATGTATTTAATTACAAAATAACAAATAACAAGAAAAAAAAAAAACCTTTATAAGACCTGTATTTATTAGTAAATTTATCTTTTATTAACAAAGTAACTGTGTTATAGTATGTAGTTATGACTATTATAATTATTACTAGTAAATAATTGTTGTTGTAGACAGTTCAAATGCATTAACGCTTTAATTAAAATAATGATTATTAAATGGTTCATTAAATTCTAAAGTAAAATATTATATGTTTGTCATCAATAAGTGTTCAATTATAAAATGATTTACAACAAAATACAAAACAATAAAGCGGTAAAATTTAATCATTTTGTAAATAGTAAAATAACTAGAAATTATTTTTAAAATTATATGTAAATTATATGTATGTATGTATATGTAAGAATTTGTGAGTATGTATGTATTTTAAGTCACATTAAAGTAATTAGAATTGTTGTTCTTTTTGCTGTTGTTGGCTAATGTCAAAACTTAAAAGTATTTAAACGAAAAAAAAAACTGAAATAAGCTTTAATTATAATTATTAATTTAAAGTTAAATTAAGCTTTTTATTAACAGCTATTTATAAAATACATGGAATTATTGGAGAGATTATAAATTTCTTAGTAATTTTAGAGAATTTTTAATATTTAAATAAACTAATAAGATTGAAATTAAAATTTCTTTAATTGATTGCAATGTGGTTGGTGGTTGTGGGGAAAAAATAATTTTACCCGAAATCCCTGGGATTCAATGTGCACATTTTTCTAAATTTTGCAAAAAAAAACAATATTTATCAATTCCTAACGTTTAATTTCATAAAATAATGTCCCCAATAAATTCTTAAAAAATACTTTGCCATAATAAATTCAATTTATAATTCAGTTTATGAGATTTAAAGGTAATTCATTAATTAAACCATTTGCCAAATTAATTTAACTTGAGCATTTTCAAATGAAACTGAATTTCAAACAATTTTTTTTTTTTTTAATTTCTAAACTTCATTTTATGATTGTACCGAAAAGCTAAGAGAAAATAATATTTTTTTTATATTTAAATTGATGTTTTTGTTCTTTAAAAAACCAATAAATTTCTCTTTTGAAATAGAAAAGCTTTCACTATTTTTATTTTTTCTTTTGGTACTTTATGGATTTTTATTTATTTGTCTTTATACCTTTAAAAAAAAGGGGGAAAAATTTTAGTCTTGTAAAAAATTTTAAGTTTTATGTTTATTTACTTCTTTTTTTTTGTTGTTATTGTTGTTATTATTATTGTTTGTCTAAAAAGGGGAGGGCAACAAAAATGGTCGTATTTTATTTTGATTACGAAATGAAATCTGAAACCTTTATATTTTTCTTCGATTTTAAATCTTAGTTTTTATTTATTTATTTTTTTGTATTTTTTTTAAAGCTTACAAATTAAAAACAGGTTTGTTGTTTTAAAGAAAAAAAAAAAAATTAACTAAGACTAAATATAATAACGATCATGATGACGAACTTTGTGATTTTATCGCTTAACCAAAATGACCCTTAACTAATGCTGCTAAATCAATATCTTTTAAAATAACCAAACCTAACACAAAATATAACTTTTAAGTTTTTGTTATTGCTGGTTTCTTTTATATTATAAATTTCATTGTTGCTGTTGTTTTTGAGGGGTTTTGTTTGAGTATTATTATGATATTGTGATTATTAAAAAAAAAATCTTACAATTGGTTATAAATTACAAGCCAAAGGGCAACCAAATTCAAGCAAATAAATTCTTGTGTTGTACTACACGCTTTTTTCCAATAACATAAAAAATACTACTGCTGCCTATGTACCGAAGTTTATAGCAACGTGTAACAACAGGTCATTTTTACAACTTTGTTTATTAAGGTGGTACTGATTTTGACTATACAATTCATAAAACTTTTCTCAATAAATTTGAGATCATACTTACATTCATATATAAAGCTTCTAATATACAGATGTCTCAATGACATCTACAGAAATTTTGTAATGAGATAAGAAATATAATAAAAACATTTTCATAGTGTCAACGAAACTCTGCATAAAGTATTGTCAGACTTGTAGCTTTAAACCAAAATAAAAAAGTTTACATTAATTCTATTAAAAGTTTAGCAATTATTAGTATCAAGAAAGTATCAAAGTTGATTTTTACTAAAAGTGGGTAAAAAAACTGGGCGTAGAATCCAATATATTTTTTGATCATAGCTTTCTTCAAAAAATACTTGGTATATATGCTAAATTTAATTTTTATTAACATTATATTCTACTCGTATATTATCTTTCGGACTAAATATTAATTAAATCGGTTGAATAATGTCACAACTCATATATTTCAAACAATCTTATTATAAAAAGTGGTCGTACATAACATGTTAGAGAAGTTTTACGTTACATAAAACAATAATTACCCATAATACATTAAAAATAACAATCTTTTTTTTCACACATAATGAAAAATATGCTCTAAAATATCCGACTTTGGAAAACCCTTTGGAGATTTTATTAATCTAATGGTATACTTTCATTTCACAATCTCACAAACTTTTAATTGATGCACGGAATATTGTAATAATTGATTTAATATAATGTTTAATTTATATCATAAAAAATTCAATTATTTAAAGCTTCAAAATCAAACAAACCATTAATTGATGCAGAAAATTTCATAACAAATATTCTTCCTTTTATTATTATACTCTTATTAATTAATTCAATTAAAAGTTTAATTTATAGCATTACAAGGGTGAGTTTAAATATGGATAATATGCAGAGAAATATGGATAAAAAACAGACAAATTCGTGTGTATGCATTTTTCTATCTTTAAAATTCTGATAGTTTTCGATTAAAAAAAAATAATAAATAAAAGTATATGTAAATAACAAAGATCAAGATTCCAAGCTTCAGACTACCACAGTTAGAAAACTGTGAACTCACTCAAAGTACTTGGGCGTTATTTTGGACTCCAAGCTTTCATGGAAGCTAAACATTCAACATAGGGTTAGTAAGGCTACGGCAGCATACTACACCTGTAGGAAGATGTTTAGTGTGAAATGACTATATACTGCGATAGTACGGCCCATTCTTGTATATGGATCTCTTGTTTGGCGGACCGCTACTAGTAAGAGATACGTGGTGGATCAACTTTGCAGGATACAAAGATCCGCTTCCATTGGCATTGCAGGTGCATTACGTACTAGTCCATCAGAAACACTGAACACTATATTGCACCAAATACCCATAGACCTACAAATTATTGAATCATCAGTCAATAGTGCGATAAGATTATCTGCAATGGAAGGCTGGAGATCAAGGACATATGGACACGCGAGGATATTAAGTTTAATACCCTCGTAATTCAATCAATCTACCGACTATATGATTCCTCGGATATACTTCAGAAATACTATTTAAGTCCTATTCCCCACCAGGAGTGAATGCAGAAGTGGAAATCTTCTTGAACAATATGGAACTAGGATATATACTGACGGCTCAAAGATGAACTGCGGTGTCGGCTCTCTTCTCTAACGATCTTGGAATTATACACTCCCTGATGAGACAAGCGTATTCCAAGCGGCAATACTAGCGGTCAGGGAAGCGTGTAAACTAATTCGAGATAGAAATATCAAGGGAATATTGGTTTATTTGTCGACAGCCAAGCGGCAATTTTATCGCTCAAATCACCCAAAACTACTTCTTTTCTAGTCAGACAGTGTAAAGAGGAACTGCTAGGACTAAGCCGACTGTATGAAATTACTATAGTCTGTGTTCCTGCGCATAGGGATTACTATGGTAATGAACAGGTAGACAAATTAGCCCGAGCAGGCTCTGCCTCCTTATCGGTTTCTATCGCAATTCCGTTAGGATCAGTCAAAAGCAGAATCCAAAAACACTATCTAGAGAAGGCGAAAAATAGATGGCGAAATCTGGACAAATGTAGAGTCGCGAAGGAAACGTGGCCTGCCTACAACGAAAAACGCTCAATGCAACTCATTGGCTACAAACGTAAAGACATTTCGAGACTAATAGCATTGTTTACAGGTCAATGAACATACAAGCAGACTTGGTCTCCCTTACAATGAATACTATCGTAGTTGTGGCAATCGCGAGAAGGATGAGACAGTATATCATCTTCTGTGTGAATGCCCAGCCTTGAACGCAATCAGACATAAATTTCTGGGAAGGCACCAATTAGACAACCTATATGAGATATCTGACACTAGACTCATTGACATTATTAAATATCTCAATGCTACAGGCTGAATCTAATTAATTTATGTTCTCATTTTTCTTCCCTACACTTCTATCTCACTACGGACTCAATCCAACTCATTCACCTGGCGAGTAGTGTGGTCCTATCAAAACGAATTCTAATGAATCTAATTGATTGCCCGTAAGGTTACGGGCTACCACGTAAACCAAAAAACCAATATGTAAATAGAATATGATAGTCACATTCGATATTATGAATTTCTTCTTTACAGTTATGTACGAAGTATTTTAAACATTTACAAAATAATTTATACATATAAATTAATAATTTAATCAAACTCCAAAAAAATCAATAAATAAATAAAGTGGTTTTATTAAGAAAACTAATTATGAAAATTTATGAAAAGTCCTCAAAAATATGCATTTTTTGTAAAATACTTGTGAAATATGTAAAAGATTACTTTTCAAGCGAAAGCTTGAAAGATTTGCCCTGATTATTATCTATTTAATTATTTAATGTTCCTGCATCATATTAATCTTTAAATGATGGATGGTATTATTCAATTAATATTCTACCTTTCAGTCTTCGTACACTTAACTTATAATGTTTCAATTTTTTATTTTTATCTTCGTTAATTGGTGCCACTTTAGAAAACCTTCAGTAATTCGGTAGGTAATTTTTTATGACTTAAAGCTCCTTTAACAATATTGAATATTCTGTAATGTGTTTTATTTTTGGCTTTAACGTTTGATTGCGTTTCAAGTTGCCTTCTTTATAAAATCTACGGTTAAGAGGAAAAATTGGAACTATTGAAGTTAATATTTTACCTATAAACTTCTGAAAAATTAATGAAATAGTTGTGTACATATTTTTATTTAGAAAACGAAATAATTAATGACCTTCACCCTGTAGTATTGATCCTATTTGAAGTCCAAGCAAATATAATTTGCTAAACTTATTCAATTTTATAACATATTGAATTGATAAATTATTCCTATCTTAAAGATTATATTAATCATTACAAGTTATTTTCTATATCATAATTTTAAACAAGTGAGAATGTTATATTCGACTTGGCCGAATCTACATAACTACCATTTGTAACTTTTTAAAATTTCACCTTATATGGAAGTGGGCGGACCACGCCCATTTTTAGTTTCCAAATTTACGTTGATCCTTGAACTATTTGTGCAAAATTTCGTGGATGAACAGTCTTTTTGGTGAAAGATATCGATAGAAACGTATGAACAAGAATTACGACAGGGTGTCTGTTTATCTAGTATTTGATACATATTTTATTTTTATATATGAACCGATTTTCAATAGAAAGGTGTAAGCAAGAGTTATTACAGACACCCTGTTTATTTAGTATTTGGTTCACATTTTTTTTATTTATGAACCGATTTTCAATACCAAACAAACCTTATATAAGAAACATATTTAAGCCAAATTTCGTCCCCCTAGGAATACAGACAGACGTACGGACATCATTTGAACGTCTTAGATTTTCACGAGTACCCAGAATATATATACTTTATAATTATTTCGACATGTTACACATGGAATGACAAACACAATATACCCTCCATCATTTTTTTGATGATGTGTATAAAAATAAATGGAGGATATATAAAAAGAATTACAACCATTTGTCTGATAATAATAGCACCCAGAAATTTAGAAGTAAAATTGAGCTTTACCGAATCTGTTTATTATCCCCTTTAAAAACTCTACGCACCTGTTGTTTGAAATTGATTTAACTATGATAAATTTTTGTATTTGGTATTTTAAATACAACATAATTAACATTTTAGTTTAAAAGATTCCCAAAGAGAAAAAAATAAATAAAAAATACTAAATATATAAAAAATGTCATATATAATGGTGGTGGAAACTAAATAGATACATATACCGATACACACAAAACAACAATAAAAATAAAATATCCAATAATAGTAAAATTAACAAAAATAATCATCTTCAACGTTGTATACGATATCGTGATCATTTAAAATAATACAAAAACAAAAAAGTCACTAACTAAAAAAAGAAAAAAAAAAAAAATAATTCAGCCCTATTCCATAAATTAAAAATATTTAATGGGAAACAAGTCACAAGCGGTAGTTGCCCTACATGTATCTGCTTTGAGGTATAATGGACTCTCATTAGTTACAGCAGTGTAGAAGACATATTTTTTAGGCCGCAACAGCGTTAATATTGTCTTTATTACTTTGATTTCATTGAAACCTGATCGTAACGCTCGCCGCTTACTGGTGCAATTTTGTAAAGCTCAGTTTCGTCTAAGTCTAATCAAAGTTTGAATTCTAGCATAGGGCTGATTTATCTTTTCAGTGGTCAATATCTAAAGAATCAAAACACACGCACATTTAAAACAAATACATAATATCTTTTAATTTTTTATTTTTTATTTCGACAACAAAATACTGTTTTATTATATTATTGTTTTGTTGCTGTGTATTATTTTAGAGATTGACTTGTTTTTTGGAGGAAAAAATAGATTTTTTATCTCTTCCACTTCAGAACTAAAATAATAATTTTGAAGAATGAAGAAATAATACTCTACATAGAGAACAGGTATCGATTTCCAAATAAAACTAAAAGGCTTTAATAACTTAAGATTAATTAAAATTTATGGACTCTGCAAAAAAAAAAAAACCAAATTCTTTGTCAAATTATCATGCGAAAATCTTGCAGAGTTCTTCTAAAGTTGTCATTCCTTGAAAGGAAATATGGGATATGATAAGTTGGAATCAACAACTTCCATAAAAGCCTAAATATATAATAATTTGCACTAGCCTCAGTTCTTTGTAGATATATGCCTTAAATCAAACTTTATCTTCTGTAAAATATCGTGTTAATATCTTTTATGGTTACAGTTTGAGAAGAGAATATGTATTTTCATTATTCTATTAAAGTAATTGTAATTCTAAGCTTTGAATGAGTTTTCTGTAAAATCGCTCTATTTGATTTATGATGTTCTTATAGTAAGTGAACTGTACTAAATATATTAATTATTAAACAATACTTTAAAGAGTATCAAAAGTTTATTAAGTAATCCATGAACCTTAAATGCGATACATTTCATAATAATTGTAGTTGGAACAATAAAAGTGAAGATCATTATCAAAGATTTTTTTAAATTTCTATCAAACTCAAACTTTTCTTAAACCAAATATTTCCTATAAAGCAGGTGCTCCAATAAAATTTTCCCATGACACTGATCGCGCGATCGCATATAAAAAAAAAAAAAACAAAAAACTCGCGTAACTGTCGCAATATTAATATAAAAGAAAAAACAATCCATAATTTGCTAAAATGTAGTCATGGGAATTTAAATATTTTCTCAGATACTTTTTTCTAAAATCTAACTGTTAATTTTTGATTATAGCACTAAGTTGCTCTAATATTGTTAAAGAATACTTATGTATAACAATAAAACTAAACGGTAAATGTCATTTTGATTTTGCCAAACAAAAGTACTCTTTTCTTTGGTATTGTTTGCAATTAATGAAAAAAGAGTTGCAAGCAAAACTATTTTGCTTCAAATACAGAGACTCACAAAAGGTTGAATAAAAAAGAAAAACAAACAATAAACCCATAAAACTGTTGGCAGATTAATATCATTTGGATGATTATTTTTGACATCACATCATTTTCCAATTTTATGTTTAAATATATATATATACATACATACATATATCTATACACATACACTTGATAATCAACTTGACTCATCTCGCTTAATGATCGTGCAACATGCAGATAAAAATGCATTTGATACAAACGAATGAAGAAAAAACGCAGGTGTATATTGTTTGTTTGTCTAAATTTTGTTATGGAATCCTTAATGTTACAAGTAGTAAGTATTAGTGTTATCCTTTCTCACGGCATTTAAGCACTTTTTTTAACAACTGAACAATAAACAACCCTTGCTTTTGTATATGTATTTGATAGTATATTTGATAGTGGTTCCTTTAGTTCCTTTAAGACTTGTTTAACATCCAACTAAATAAGTGTCATTAACCTCTAACACCTTGTTTTTTTTTCTTCTTTTTATTTTTTACTTTATTTTTACTTTTTGTTTGTGCTCGTATAAATTTCAGTCTCTATTGAATTGAATAAAAGGAGACCATGATGTCAAGCAAATATTAATGTGAGAAAAGTTTCGAAGTGAATACCAACAACAACATTTATTCTACATCTACATCATACTCCCCTGCTCCTTGTTAAAAAAGAATATATATGTTAAAGCCTGCAAAAGTGTGTTTGGAATTCAAATTGTTTTGAGTTTTTTTTGTGGAATTTTGTCTAACATTTTTCAAATGCATTTTTCGTCATACTATAAGTTTTTTTTCTGTTGTGATGCTGTAAAATTTATTCAAACTAAAATTTTTGTTGAGGTTCTTTTTTTTTTTATGGTGGTGTTCGCAAGGAAGAAATGAGGTGGTGTATGTGTGTGTTTGTATTGCACTGTTTGCATACCAAATAAGTGTGGTATTGTTTATTCGTTTTTGCCTAGTTGGCTTTCAACTCAGAAAATTCAATACAAGGTTAACTATTTGTTTTGACGATGATTCCCATTTGTAACGAGGTCGCTCCGTTTGTGTATATTTTGCTTTTTGTGTGTGAGTTTTGTTAGATTTGCTTTGTTTTTTTTTTTTTTTTTGTATGTGGCATCTACATGAAAACAGGACACTCATTTGGTAATCTATGCACGCATATGTGATGATATATTTTTTATGATTTCTTGGTTTTGTTTTGTGTTCGAAAGCCATTTTTCATTTGTTTTATCTCAGAGAGAAATTGGTGATATTTTCTCAGTTGGAAAATGCGCTTGCGCTTGATGGAGGTTGCCAACTATAAAAAGAACTCAAAAAGGCTAAGAAATTTTGTATTTTTTTTGGAACTTGCTTTAGTTTTAATGATTTTTTAGTGAACTGCCTTCCTTGTCGTAACCTAATCGGAACGGACTTTCTTATTTTTTTGAATCGAAAATATGTTTCACTAAGTCTTTTAAAATTGGAATTAAAGTAAGTTATCTATTCAGCAATAGATTAAAAAAAAGAAGTAAAGATATGACAAAAACATTTAGATTTTCTTTGACAAAATTCTATTAAATTTAGACCTATTTTCGAAAGATTAGTTGTGAATCAATTGTATTCTTTAAATTTCAATTTTTGTTATTTGCGTGCATTTGTAACCACATTAGTTTTTATTATAATTGAATATATAAATTGTAAGTTTAAAAAAATCAGCTTCTTAAACTTCTTTTTAAGAAACAAATGTCCCAGATGTTTAACCTTCATAATGATAATAGAGAATTTGGTTCAAAAATAATTTTGGTAGTAAAAATAATACGTGAAATAGTTTTCTGATACCTAAAATTTAGTTTCGTAGGGTTTTATTTCGATACCAAATCATTTCAAGAATTTAGGAGCTCGGAAATGATTTCGCGAGGAATGATTTATAATTTATATTAATTACTATGTATAAAATATACTTTATAGCATTTTCTAAATCAGTAATGTCAAAATTATAATTCTGTCCTGCTTATTGGTCAATATCTCATACTGAGGAATGATTTATATATATACGACCCATATTGTTTACTTACATTTCTCGGATACTGAAAGAATGATGTGCATATATTTGATAACCAATGGCCTACCTTTCATCGATCTCTTTCTTTAATGAACCAGCATCCCCCTCTTTTAGTGAATTGTATTGGTACTAGGAAAACAGGTTATGTGAAGGAGGATAGAGGGAATAGTGCTTCTGGACATTAGCCATAAACTTTTAATTAGTTGCAAGTGAAAAAAAAGATTTCTGGAGTTTAAAATTTCCCGACTCACTGGTCAATCGACAACAAATGGTTGTACTCTTATGAGTGAATAATTATTATTATATAATAATCAAAACATATTCTATTGTAATGATGATAGAACTGTGAAATATAAAGCTAAGATGCGCAGTAGAACAGAATCGAACACTTTTGGAAATGAATATGTAACTTCTAATCGACTGGTTGGATTTATATAAAATTTCACATAGGCAGAGCAGAGGCGTGTGCAATTTTAAATTTGGAAGGGGAACCCCACATATCCCTCAAGAGTTATGGGGCCTCAAAGTAGGGTAACTCTGACATAGAACATTTTTAAACATTTGCCATTTTTTTTTTGTTTCTTATTCGATTTAAAATATCTTTACATCTTCTTCAAGCCCCTATAAATTGAAAAAATGTAAAATTTTTTGTGTTTTTTTATAATATAATAATTTTTGCTTTTTTAAAATTAGAAATCGAATATTTTTGGACTCGGTTAAGATATCGAATTTTTTTTATTCAATAAATATTTGTGTTCTTTATTTAGTTAGAAAAAAGTTAGTACAATTGTTCGGAAATACTGGCATATATATGAAAAATAAAACTGGACCAAGAATTTGCAAAATTGAGGTAGTTCAAATTTCTAATGCAAATAACTCGAAAACTATAAGCGGTAAATATTACAAATAAGTATGTTTTTATACGCCTTATTAAGGGATTTAAGAATATGTATTTATATCAGAGGTACCCTAATTTGAGCCCCCATAATAGAGTTGGATACTGTACTGTACCGATAAGCATCTTCGATAAATTTTTGAAGTACAGGCTATGCATGAGAGTTGTATTCCATTTTTGGTCGGATATTGGTGATATAAATAGTAATATTAGGTGGAATGAAGTATCTCTTACACCGTTTCAAAAAACGAGACAATTGCATGTTTCTTTCGTCACTTGAAAATTTTCCACAAGTTTTAAACAAATATTCTGAGCTAATACTTTACTTTCGCCAAAACTGTGAATGGAACGATGCCACCTTTCTGATAGGAAAGCTAGGAACTCTTCCGTAAAGCGAACTCTAGGAAACCTATACTGGCGGTCGCTTAGCCCATTATCTCCATGATTTTGGAAAGCGATAAATAAATAACTATTAGACCGTAACGTTGAATATTCACCGATTTGGTATATATTACTAAAAAGGTTTCCCAATGTACGTGCTAACGTCAAAGAGCACTACATCAACACTAGTGCTGTTCAGAGCAGAAGACTTGCTTGTGCTCTGTCAAAACTGTTTTAATGGCACGAGATACTCCTTCGCTTTTGAGCTGTTATTGATTGCCTTTCAGCAAGCATGAATTACTTGTATATAATTTAGTCAATTTGTTTAAAAATTTTAAGAGGTTTTGGCATTAAATTTTGAATATGGTTGACTTTAGATGAACACACTTCCACTTGGACCGCCTTAAATGCATTTAAGCTACTAAACAGAGGTTTATTGTTTCGGCCTGTACTTCTGCCGATAGCCAATATTTTTTAATAGTTCTTTATACATTGGTCTTTCCAGTGTCTTTGCCTTAGAGAATTATTTTTTAAAATTTCATTAGGATCCCAATGATATTGGAAATTTAATTGACCCTATAACATACAACACTTACAATAATATACAAATAATGCCGTAGAGAAATAATTCAGAATGTTGGCTAAAATATTGTTCTCTCTTTGCGATATTTATCTTACGAGCTAGGTTAATATAGGACTAATTAACTATAAAAATGTCCACGGAAATAAATACTTTGGCAACTCTTAAAACAACGCATGTCCAAAAGACCTTAGCCTCATTACAACAAAAAGAAAAGACAGCATACAAACACAATAAAATAATGCAAAAAATTCAAGAGCATACGCATTTAAAACATAAAAATTCTCTTTCTAACGACATCTTCGTCATCATTACAAAAGTAAAGTTTTCCATATTCTCTTTCGCTCATTCATTGAAACCAAAACTATTAGTTCTTTCGTTCATTCATACATCTATTGCGCCATCATGTTTATATGTATTAGTTTGTAAGGATTTGTGCTTTTGATATTCTGTATGCATCGCATGTTTTAAATGTCCTGTGACTCGATATGAATTATTCAAAAAATATATATTTTTTTGCTTATTTATTTTGCTGAACTACCCAGCTGACCGCAAACTTCGATAATAATATCCCATTCGAATATTTCGTGAACATTTCTCAGCAAAACATTTAAGAACGACTATCGTTTCCGATTCGAATATCAGCTCCTTGTGCTCACCCATCGCTCACTTTGAGGCAGCAAATCTTTCGATCTTGAAGGTTCGTCTATTATATTAACAATGAAAGTATAGCGATATCAATAGCGAAACATGAAAATATTCATTAGTATTTCATTTACGATTTCAAAAATTTACAAATATTATTTGATATTGATATTACTAACGACTTGTGATTATTAACATTGGTAATAGTTTGAAAAACATAGCTTTGTATTTTGTCTGATTTAGTTTTTAAAGTTATGTTTTATTTCAAACTTAACATAATAATCCAAATATTAAATATATAAATATATATATATATATATATATATATATATATAAATATATATAAATATATATATATAGGTAGATAATAAATTAAATCTCAGAAATAATAATTCATATAATGAACAATAAAATTAATAAAGTCGTTTACATAAGAGTGATAATATTTAAAGCATTTTGTCAACATTTTATTTAACCTCGTCCAATATTGTTTCTCTTGATATTATTAATTTTTATGCTGCTCAAGTGCATATCTCTTAATTAGAAAATTTCTGAATTATTCTGCAAAAAAATATATTAGATATTTAGATAAATATGCTATTGTGCAAATCTATTTAGACAAGTAGCGAGATTACTTATCATTTTAAATCTAAAATTTTATATTATTTTTTATTAAAAATTGCAGAGAATTTAACTAACATAATGAATTATAATGGGCAATATTTTACAACCAAACACAATGATTGTCCTTGTTTAAGTACAGATCGTCATCTAAAACGCAAAAGGCCGTAACTACATAAAAAACTATTGTTGGTTTTTTATTGGATTATGATGTACCGAACCAAAGTGTATCTACACAAAAAATTTCATACTCACATCTTCAAAAATGACGTCAATATTAACAAAAGTCAAAAGGCCGTAACAGCAACTCTATAAAATAAACAGCCGTAGAATTAGTTGCATTTAATTAAAAATTGCTTTGAAAACTGCTATATTTTTATTTTAAGTGAATGATCGATAGAATTTGCTTAATTGCTTAATTTTAAAGTAAAAAATTAAAAATTGTGGTTACGGCTTTTGTATTTTCGTAATGTTTTTCGCTTATGATGTAAAAAATGAAAAAGTGTGGTTACGGCCTTTTGCATTTTAGGTGCAGATATCTATGTTGCATGTAAAAACAAGAAAATAAGTGTGTTTTTTATTTAAGTAATTTAATTTCGAGATTTTATTCATAAAAGTTGAATATTACAATATCGTTATTTTTAGAATTCTCCAACATTTGGCGCATGTTTACTACCGAAAAATTTTCGAAAAAAGTTCGATGCTACGAACATTTATATTTAATATAAATTTCAATATTTTCTGGAACTTTTAGTTTCGAAAATTTTTAGTCTTTAGTGAACATTCGTTAATATCGAAACTCAGGTCAGGTGGGTACTCGTATGTTGGATAGAGTAAGTGAATATGTGTTTGTATGTTATTTGCAGTATAGCAAAAACATAATGGCAGCCAGACAAGTTAAACATATTCTAGCAAAAATATCTAACAAATACATATATACATATGTACATACATAACCACGCCAAGGACGAATATAGCGCGGCATACTAAATAAAATATACAAACAGTTACACAAAAAGTATAACAAAAACAATTTACTACTGGAAGGAGTTAAGACCTGCATACAAATTATGAGCATAAATTTCAAGGAAGAAAGTAAAGATATAAATGTATATAAAGTAATAGTATGTATTTGTTAAAGTAGCCTACCTAATGGCAGCGGGTGTGTAAAAGAGTAGAAGTTGCAGTTTAATAGATAAAAGTAGGATTTTTGCTCTGGTGCTGTAAAAGTTTGTTGGCAGATAATAGTAAAAATTATTCTTTTGATAGGACTTTAAGTATAACATAGCAAACAGTATCTAATAGAGAATGTAAATGCAAGAACAGCAGTTGAATAAAGATGTGAATAAAGTCATAAACTATATGAAAAGCTTAAACATACACCCATACTTATTCAACTAAATAAAAATGACGAGGACTCTGACGTCGAAAACTATAGTGAGCAGAGTTAGCAGCAACAGCAGCAGCAATAATATTGGTGACGTTATTGTCATAGCTGTGTTGTTGCTGTAGTCGTCATCAAAAGTGAAAGTCAAGGTTAATCTGTGTCTGTCTGTGTTGCAGCAGGAATATAAATTCAAATATAAATAAAAATATACCAACAACAACTGAAAAAAAGAAAAATATTATTGGTAACAACAAAAAATTGAAATAAAATATATCTTTTTTTATTTTGCTCAACTTTTAACAATAAAAAATAATAATAAAATAAAATAAAAAAAAGAATATATAATAAAGTGAAGTAAAAATGACATAAAAGTTGATGTCATGTCACAACAGGCACAGCTCCAAACAATAAAAATTAACAACAAATAACAAACAGCAACAACAAAACATTTAAACTTTATGACCGACTGACTACTAATGCCACCACGTTCTTCAAATGCATTAAACTTCTTTCAAACAATTTAAAATTGTGGAACAGTCTATTTTATTTATTTATTTATTTTTTTTTATACTTTTCAACAAAAAAAGTCTAGGCAGGCTATGTCTTGTAATAGAAGAAACAAATGTTTGGTTGCTCTTTTTAATAAATATTATTCTTATTTTTTAGTATTTTATTCGTCAGCCACCAGACAGTGTGGGTGCTTCGCTTCAAAATCTTTGACAACCAGAGCGGTGTGGCAGTTTGTGTACGAAAACAGCTTAGAATTATGGTGCCAGTTTGTTAAAAGAAACAAAACAGAAACAAAAAATTGAAAAGGCTGCATTTTTAATATACGGGTCGGTTACTTCTTGCAATAACTTTAAATGTGGGCCATTTACTAGTTGTTGTTATTTTGTTCCCTTTAATAGCAACTGTTGCTGTTGGCTGCAATAAAATTTATGATTTTTTGTGTTTACAATTAGTTAAAACCTTGAGTTATATTTTTGAAAATATTGTTTGTTTTAGTTTAGCTTGTAAAGGGTTTTAGATGTGTTTGAAAAGTTTTAATAAGTAAAATTTTATAGGTTAATTTTCAGTATACATACAGAAAAATTATTAGTTGAAAACGGTTGCTAATATAAATATCTGATATATTATACTAAAATAATATGATATTAGCTAAAAATTAATTAGAGTATCGGATTTTCTATATTAATTACTACAATTTTTTAGTTATTTTTTAGTTATTATTGTAACCAATTTCGATTAGTTTAAATAAATTAAGCAAATTCTGAAGAAATAACCGAACTGATTTCATTATTGCCAGTATTTAGTATTCTCAATCAAAAAAAAAAAGTTATATTACACAAATTAAAATTTTGATTGTGTTTCCAGTTACTGTAATCAATATTATTCGGTTACAATAATAAATTATAAAGCAATTCCACACTTCCAAGCGAATGATTATTGTGTTTATCAAGTAATTATTTAATCATTTTTTCACATTCTTTAAAAATACAAAAGAAAATTTTTAAAATAACACATCAAAAAATAATAAAATAAAAGCAAATCTTTTATTTAATTTTAGATTTATGGGTGAGTATAATATTAAGAAAATTATGAATTATTTATACTCATAATATTTACATTATTTTTACTATATTTTCCATGTTTAGTAGTTCCATGCTTAGTAGCTTCGCTAATTGTGGAGTTGTTATTGAAACCAGATGAACAAGGCGTAGCTGTATGAGTTTCCAAATGTCGTACTAACGAGGCTTTATCCTCACACCTATTATTACAAATATCACAGGAAAAATAGCGGTCAAAATCATTTGTAATTGGTGGCTGGAGAACAGAAGACGTAGTTGCCAACATCTGGCGACAATCATTTTCGATATTAAGGATCGAGGAAGATGGAGATGATTGAGTTTTAATATGAGTTTTTTGAAGACTTGACATTATTTTGATGCGTCAAAGACGATGAGGAGGAAGGTAACCAAATGGTCCCAAATGGAGAAGTTTCCTGTGTGTGGTTAGTGGGAGATGGTAAACAGGCAATGCCATTAACAACTCCACTGCCAGTTTTTTCTATTCCACTTAGGCGTATAATGCTATGCTTTGAATGGGTTATATGATAGGAATGATTTGGATAGTATTCCGAAACGGCATTATCTTCCATAATATCCGTACGTTCTGCTATAAAATCTATACATTTCGTATTCGTATATGGAAGAAGCAGTTTCAATAATATCTTCATTAGCTGGCCGGGAATCCTGAGAATAGTTTCGGCGGTTTCGGCGATTTGATTATAACTGGACTATCTTTGGGCATAACTGATGCCCCTAGACCATGTGAATGCTGCTGTTGTTGTTGTTGTTGTTCCATTAAATTAGTAGGACTGCTATTCTTGCGCATGTGAGTAAAATTATACGACGAATAAGAATTCGCTGATGTCTGGTTTTCTGCATTACGATTTTGTTGCGGTTATTCTATAGTCATCGTATTGGACGTTTTTGCTGAATTACGACATAAACAACGAACTTTTGAAATTTCGCCACCCCTTAAAACCTCACTCATTATGTCATTTGAAAGTGTGGAAACTGGTGTTCTGCACCAGTATTTGTATGGCTTAAATCAAGTGGGAGCACAATAAAAAATATGCCATTATTGGCTATGGATAAGGTTTCAAATATGCTCTTTCCAAGTTAGAAGCAGTTTTCGTTGCGGAATTATATGATTTTTCAACTCTACTATTATGAGTAAGAAAGGTAAGCCACTTATAACTTTCCACATTTTCAAACAATTCTTCCAACGCATTTCTTGTTTATAGGTTAAACATAAATTGCTACAATTAATGCTCAGGAACTCCAGATGTATATAGAATAAAAATAATATATATAAAAGATCAATATCTAGCATAAAATTGTTAGAAAAAATCATCAAACTTCTTCAAATAGCCAGAAGAATTCAATTGTATTTAATACATGCTCCTGTATATATGTTATATGTATGTGTTTTTAATTATATATGTATGTGTTAAAAGTTAAAAAATATTAGAAAATAAAAATATTGCATCTTTTTTCACTGGAATGTATTAGTTTGAGTAACCGAATTTTATGTTGTATGTGTCAGTTGCTAGCACTAATACTTTGAAATTTTCGAATTGAATTTCACTGGTTTCTACTTTGAGTATATAATTTAATGTTAATAAACGAATTATTCGGTCTGTGCAATTAAATTTTTGGATAGTACCTGCAACCGAAAAAATTCGATTGGAAATAAATTTGGTAATCACAACGAATTTGTTTTCTCTGTGTACATAGAGAAGGCGATAAAGTAGACCTTCTTTTAATATAGAAAGTCTTTGATTTACTATAATATGACGTCCCCCCTACAGACTTATAATTTGTTTTACTGAGATATGGGATCGTAAACATAGCAAGCCATTAGTCAAGTGACTCATTTGGCTCTTCCTTACACTGAGTAGTGCAAGGATCACAGAAAAATTCTTATAAATACATATATAGGCCATTTTAAAAAATTTTTTATTTTGATTATTGTATAAATATAAAGTGAGTCGAATGCATGTAGAATCAGTTTGTAAAATTTTATAAAATTTGGCGAAAAATTTTCGAATCTAAATTATTTCTCTATATATAATAAAAAATATATTTTACTTGAGTTTATTACAAAGAAGTGCCCGTTTTCAACTATCAATGAATGACATTTGACTTAAATTTATGGTCCCGATCAATTATATTTATCGCTGTTCTTATATCTATATATCTAAGATTTGTACAAATTGCAATTTGTTATATAAAAATACAAAAACAATTTCTGCGTAATTTTAGAAAGTCCAAAAATTTTATATTACAATTATTTGATAATGCTCCTCCGATTTTATTGTGTAAAATAACAAAAAATTAAGTTCGCACAGTAATCCATGATAATCCATGAGACTTTCTATCGGGCATATCAAAGAGATATAGCTTAAAACACGCACAATTAGAACAAGTTTCAATCTCTATTTAAAAATTTTTATTCCGTTAAGGGACACAAAGACTCCGCCCAAAAAACCAAAAAAATTAAAAACTTTAAAAATTTTTTCAACAAAATTTGATCACCCTCTATGTAGCTGTTGAAAGTGTCCGAAACAGCAAAGAAGGTATATAACTTATCCAAAAAGTCCTATTATTTTATATAAGATCGAATGATATCAAAAAGTATAAACGCGCGAAGGAAAAGTGTAGAAGGATTGTTAAATGGTATCTATGGTGCTAAAATTTTGCACTCTATTAGGTTAAAGTCTTCTGGATACAGATCTGTAACACGTTGGTTTAAAATAGTATCAGCACAAAATTTATTAAGACATTTTTTAATTTCTGGGATTAAAAAAAAAATGAGATTTTTAAATCGACATTTCGAGCAAGGGACGCGAAAGTTATAGTGGTTTTAATTTGAGAAAAAGAAAATTACAAACTCTGAATTTTTGTATAATTCAGGTAAAAATTACACTCAATATCAAAACCTGCTCAGTTATTCAAATAAAACTTATGATATTCTCAATGTTTGAAAATTATCTCAAAATTTTCTTTATAAAATTTTGTAACTTTATATGGAAATAAATTTTTATTCCATATAAATTATGACCTTTATCAACTACATTTAGATTAAATTTATGTCAATTATATTTATCGAATTCTTATAACTGTATATCAAAGATTTGTACAAATTTCGATTTTCTATATAAAAACTCAAATAGAAAATGTATATTTTTTGCGCTATTTTCAAAAATTACATAATTTTTTTTCAATAAATTTAGTTTAAGTGCGCCTTTGGATTTGTAATTTTAAGTAACTAGAACTAAGTTCACGCAGTAATTCATGTGCCTCGCGAAAAACTCATTGTTATAACGAAAAATATTGGTTATATAGATATGTAGCAGTCAGTCAACTTTTTTAGTATTTTTATGGTGTTGACCCCGCCCAAAATATGTATATCAAAAAAATTCGACTACCCTAATTTAACTCTTAAAAGTAAGCTCGATAACAAAGGAAATCTATAATTTATCACCAAAGTCCAATTAATATATACATATATGATCGAATGAGATCCAAAAGTGTAAACGCGTGATCATTAAAAGTTGAAGAATGGGAAAAACGTTAAGTAATTTCAAAAATTTTTCTGATTTTTTGAACTTATTCAATAATTATAATTATGAAATGAATCCTGTGGTACTAAAATAGTACATTCTTTTATTTTCAAGACTTGTGAGTTCAGATCTATAACCCATTTGTTTAAAATAGTATTACCATAAAACTTATTTAAGATTAAAAAAAGCTTATTTAAGATTAAAAACTTATTTAAGGTTAAATGCCCTATATAAGTCCAATATACATCAGAAAAGCTTTTTTATAAAATACTTTTTTATAATCACCAATAATATAGGACGCCAAAGTTGAACACTTCGATTTATAAAAAGACTTCGTAATTTTTGCAAATAATGGAGAAAAATAGTGGAGACTGTTGAGATAAAATGTTGCAAAATGAAAATTTCACCGCATAAATTAAGCCAACCCAGCAAAAAATGATCAATATTTAGAAGCAATTACAACTGATGGAAACAATAGATTGCTTGCTTAATTTCATATAGCTTTAAGGAATGTAATGGCATAAGTTATTAACTATGTGCGAAAGACACTCTTCCTTACCATAATTCTTCAGAGAAGCACTTAAATTCATTTCTATTACTTCTGGGCGGCTCATCTCAAACAAAAATAATGCCTTATAAATGCGCTTCAGTAATGCATATATTATAAAACTTCCTCATAAAATTGTAAAAAGGATAATATCAACATTACTAATGCATTATTTTTGTTTAAGACGAGCCACCCAGAAGCAACAGAAATGGATTTAAGTGCTTCCCGAAACACCAAGTTAAGGAAGAATGTCTTTTGCACACTGTTAATAATTTAAGCTATTGCATTCTTGGAAGGTAATTAAGTAAGCAATATATTGCTTCCATCAGTTGTTATTTCATCCAAGTAACTAACATTTTTTGCTGGAAACTCACGAAAACAATTTTTGTTTAGTGAAACTATTTATAAATAAACTTAAGGCATTTCTTTTTGTGCTCATAGAATTTTTGACGATAATATTTGTATTATTCCCATACGGTACAACAAGTAGATTAGTATATTTCTTTACAGTAAGTTGATTATTTGGAAACTATACAAGCTTGGCGTATAAACGTAGTAACTGATTAGTGAAACTATTTGCAAATAAAGCTTACAGCATTGCTATATTTTTCTGCTTTCATGTAATTTTCAATTATAATAGTTTTATTTTCCCATCTGACACAACTTAAAAGCAAACACATCTCTTTATGCAATCTGCCGTATAAATAGTGATTTTATTTTTTACAAATATTTAATTAAAAAATAATAATAATAATAAAAACTATAAACTGGTGTATAAACGTAGTAAGTATATCAGTGGCTTAATATAAACTTTTCGTAACTTTACAGGAGAGGATCCTAATATTTTTTCACGCAATGACAGTTTCAGCTTTTAACTTTTTGATCTTTTCTGCTCTTTACGTAGTAACTTTAGATAGAGCTCTTCACTGCTGACTTAAAAAGAATTAAAGTTAGGGATTTTTGGTAAGTTTTTAATAATTAAACTTTAGTTGAATTCTTAACAATTTGTAAGAAAGAAATTTCGTTTTAATTTAAGTTGACATAATACTAATTATTATTTAGCATATTTGTGAGGAAGATAACCTTTATTAGGACTACATGTCAGTTTTTGCTAGTTTGTAACCATGTTTTTCTTTATTCTCAATGGCTAAAAAACAATCGTCGCAAACCTGCCATCGACATCCGTGGCTATTGGCTAAGTCTATCGTGAAATTTCTTGTAATACCTGAAGTATTTTCGGTTAAAATTTAAAAAAAAAATTATAAATCTAATCAAACAAATTTTTTATAGACTAAATCAAGAAAAATCCTTTTCTTTGATGTTAAATTAAAAAAATAAGTAAATAAATTATTGAATTAAATTTCACATTTTTTTCAACTTCAATTTCACATTTTTTTCAACTTCAATTTAAGTGTTTCTACTAAAACGAAAATAATAAATTTTTAGACGTTTACATATTCTAAATGCAAATACAAAAAAGTTACTACGTAAAATTTACGTATCGTTAGAATTAAGAGTATAAAGTTTATACGTAACTTTTACGTATCGTTAGTATAAACAGTATAAATTTGAAAATAAATTTGGAACTGTGATTTGAAATGGCAGAGTAAATGTGGAAATATTCACCGGATAATCTTAATCTGATGGATGTAGCAGACAATTATACTCGTAACTTTTGAATGAAATTAGTGCAATTATTGAAAGAAAATTATGTGCTACTTAGATTACTTCTATACTAAGAACTTTCTACATAAAGGAAAGCAAAATGTGTTGAAAATTTAATTATTGTGCAAAAAAAAAAGAAAGTTTAGAACATATTGTTGTGTTTACTTAACATCTCAAACCTCTGGTGAATATAACATTTCATAAATAAAATCTTGATAAAATTTGAAAGGTTTTTTAATGTTCTTATTTATTGAATTTATTTTTTAACTTTAAGCCTTTTTAAAGACAAATAAATGATTAAAATGCACGTAGCTGATATAGCAATAACAAATAAAATGTTTTAGTCATGTGTACGTAAACTTTACGTATAAAAAATTTTCGTTAGTATTCTAGGGTTAAATTAGTATAAAAAAGTGACTTTTCTTTAATCGAGTCAAATTTTTGCTAAAAAATTCAATATGTGATTCCGAAACCAGCAGATATTAGAACAATTGATTAAACATATATTTCTTATTTGTTGCATAAATTCGTACTGTTTTGACTATAATTGTGGTGAAGAACTCTGATCTCTTTTAAAATCCATGCCTGGATGACTTCCTCATTTAATACGAAGTTTTTCAGATCCTGCAACCTAATATCTGCTAATTCCCTGAAAAATGGAACTGTTTAGTATTGTAAAATAACCATTGTTCCAAATTTCAGTGATAAAAAAATCTGTTTGATTTAGTTTCAATAATTTTTGTATTTCAAATATATTAAGCCATAGAAGATCACAACAAATGTATGAAACTAGTTCTTTTAAGTAAGAAAAAAATGTATAAAAATTACAAAACTTACATCTAAATAAATGACATTTTCCACTTTAGTGACCCTGTAAATCAGTTAAGAGAGAGAAAAAAAAAAAAATACAAATCAAAAATAAATTAACGATATTTGTTAATTAAAGTTTATGAGATTTTAGTTTGATATTTTGAAAATAGTCACAAAATGTCTCACGCACAACAAAAACGGAAAATTACACAGAAAAAAACTCGCATTAAAAAAATAAATAAATAAATAAAAATAAATAAAAAAATAAAACAAAATAAGAAAAAAGGTCGATTAGATCGAATGAACGAATGTTAAAAACAATTTAAACAAAAAGCATCTAATCCAAATATCGTACCAGTATTGCCAGTTTAGCTTTCTTGAGGCTAAATCTAGCCTTTTTATTTTGGGTTTAGCCTCAAAATTTTCTTTTTAGCTTTTAGATTTTTTCATAGCCTTTTTTGGTTCTTGAATTTGTCTTAAAAAGGCTAAAGTTTTCGTATTTCAATAAAGAATAAAATAATTTCTTATTTGCTTTTACTAATTTTATTTTGCGGAATCATCCATTTAAGCATTTTTGTGTATTAATTTGCACAAAAAATCGAGATATAAGTATTTAATAAAGTATTTAACAAAAATTTTTGCCTGCGACGCTTCATTGTACAAATCATACATAACTTAACTTATTTTTTGTACTTCCTTAATCACATTTATTATAATTATTCTTTAGAAAGCTTCACTATCCATAGAAACTATTTATGAGTACTTTAAAATAATAAAAAAAAAAAAAATTATAAAAGCGAAAAATAACCCAAAAATTTGGAAATGATCAAAAAGGAATTATAATTCAAAAATTATGAAACTTCATTTAACAACATTAGGTAATTTTTCATATGAAATGTAACCTAAATTTGCATAGGAATTTTGTAGCCGATTTTTCATTGGACCATTTTGTTGGCAGCTGTTCTGGTTTTATTTATAAATTTATTACTATATATGAGTCCAAGTTAGCCTCTTTTTTCACTTCTTGGTAATATTGGATCGCACTAACGATTCACAGTGGTTTTTAGTAATTCTGTAACATGCGAACCGTTCGAGATATCTCAAACAAATTTCACATAGTAAGAGGCGAGCTGTTTTTGAGTTGATCTGGTGGAGTACGGGTGAGAAGGGTAGTGGGTTGCCCACCGAAGTTGGCCATGAATTCGCCAAAAATTCATTTATGATATGATAGAAAAAGAATTTTATTTAAAAAAATCCCTGGAAATCCCTAAAAAAATACACATGAGTGTGTAGATTATCTCTTTATTATTGATCCTAGTTTTTTTAATATTCTCTAGATTTCTTGCAAAAATCTAAGTAATATTGCTGCAAGAGTTATATAAATAAATAACTCCGATATAAAGTTCTATTTCTGAAATTGGAACTTTAAAAGAATGTAATATTTTTTGGGTTTTTTTCCAAACAGTTGACAATATTTATTCACCTATAAAATTTCTTTTTTATTCTGGACTACAAATTTTTTTTTAAAGTTTTCAAAAAGAATCTTAACGCAAAACGCAATTGCTTGAGCTTGAGGCAAAAGTCTCCCCACAAGCCTTATCTAAACTGTAAATTTTGAAGAAACAATTTTTTTTGTTAAATACTCAAATCGCAAAGCTTGGATCAACATAGAATTATTTTAAATAAATACCTCCATTATACGGTAAAAAGTATTTTCTGAGGGGCGCCTCTTATAGCGAAGAAGTGACGATTTCAATGAAAGAAGTTAATTTTTGAAAGATGTTTTCTCGAATTAAGTTTTTGGACATTTTGGTCTAAAAAAGTGTGAGTTTTTCTAATTCTTAAATTTTTCGGACAATTTTAGTCGAAAACGATTTTTTTGGAAATAATTCTAAAAACGGCCAGACGTGAGGTATATGTGTAGCTTATCTCTTTTAGGTTCAGGGATATTTAGGTCGAAATAAATTTTTTTGTAATTTTTTTCCTCATTTTCTTAGTTTTTTTTAACTTGGCGAGCTTAATATTGACCTTAATTTTTTTTAAATATTTACCAGATTTCTTACATAATATATATTAATATATTAATCTGAATTTGAAACTTAAAAAATCCATATTTTCGGGGTTATTTAAAAAAAAACGTCAGGGGAAAACTTGTTTCAAAAATTTACTGTATGTTTAACCAAACATATGGGGATATATAGCCAATATTTTTTTTGATCTCGGCTTTCACATTTGAAGGTTTTACAAAAAAAAAAAAAAAAAAAAAAAATAAATAAATTTAAAAACTTTTGTAAAATTGACAATTGCCGATTTTACGTTAAGAAGCCATTTCAAAAATTCTATAGTCCGGAACAAAAAATATTTTAGAAGTTGACGAATATTACCACCTTTTTGGAAAATAACCCCAAAAATATAAAATTCTTTTAAAGTTTCGTCTTCTGATTAACATATAACTTTTTCTCTGATAGAAATATTTATATGATTCTTGCAGCTTGATACGAATTAGAATATTGTGAAAAATCTAGTGAAAATTTTTAAAAAATTTTAGGGCCCAAATTAAGGCCTCCAAATCAAAAAAAAAAAAATGGGCCAAAAATGACAGTAAAATTTTATTCGATCGAAATATTTCTTCAACTAAAAGGGATAACCTACACATGTAAGCTTTAGAAGAACTACTTATATGTAAAACTTTTTTACATTCAAGTACTAAATTAATGTTTGGAAAATTTAAAAAAAAATACATACTCGAGGTGATCAACTCTAGAGACCTGTGGTCATTTAATCAACTCGAAACACCACAGCTCTGATAATATGAAATTTTTTTTAGATATCTACAGCGGTTTACAAGTTACAGAATTAGTTCCAAAAAAGTGTTCTGCAACCACTGTGTGCTCGTGATGTGCTTAAATTTTTCATAAAAGACATGGAAAAAGTGCTAGAAATTACATAAGAAGCCAAATTTTTTGTTAATTTTCGAGCAAAAATTGTGTGAAAGTATTAGGTATTACAGGAAACGTTAGAGCATGTATAATCATTATTAGTAAAAGTATATTAAAATCGGTTAAGTTTCTTCAGACCATGAGCGAAAAAACTTCAAATTAAGATTTAAAGCATTTTTTTTTTTTTAGAAATTAAAACTAACAAAGGTATTTTATTGAAATTTTAGTATAACATAGATATACTTGTCCTAAAGTAAAAGAATTAGAAAAACCAACCTTTATTGCCAAAATATCCAAGAAATCAATCCACGAAAAACATCTTTCATCTTGATTTTTTCCCATTGAAATCGTTACTCTATCATTATAAGAGGCGTCCGTCAGAAAATACTTTTTGCGCGCTTAATTTTTTTTAAAATTGACAAAGTTTGAAAAAGGCTTGTAGAGAGACCTTTGCCTCAAGTTCCTCCAGATTTATTTTACATGCAATTGCGTTAAGATTTCTTTTGAAAACATTGAAAAAAAAAATAAATAAATAGCCTGGAACAAAAAACTAATTTTATAAATGAATAAATATTACAACTTTTTGAAAAAAAATGATTCATATATTTATATAATTCTTGCAGCAATACGAGTATTATTTAAAATTTTGTAACAAATTTGATGAATTTAAAAAAAAGGGAGAAAAGTTAATTCGACCTGAGTATCCTTTAAACTAAAAGAGATAACTTAGGCGTATTTTTTGTAGAGATTTAAAGTACTATATATATAAAATTTCTTTTCTGTCATATCATAAATCTATTTTTATCGATTAAAAAAAAAAAAAAATACATACTCAAGATGGTCAACTTTGGAGGGCTACTCTGACCCACTAGGAATGGCTACTATTCCAGGTCAAGTAACCTCTGGCCATGTAAAATTTTATTGAGATATCTCCAACGGTTCACAGTTACAGAATTATTTCCAAAAAAGCGTTTTGGAATCACTGTCTATTGAGCAAATAAAAATCATAATCATTTTGTGTTTTTATTTTTACTCTACCTAAAAATAAAATGAACTTTAACGACATTTTTGATTTTTTTTGTTATAAGAAAGTTCGCTCATTTTATTCCTAACAACCACCAGCTTATAAATCAAATCGATATTCATTTAATACTTTAATAAAAACAGAAAAAAATCACAGAAAACAAATTGATTGAGACATGTTAGAGGTGGAAATTTTAGTCATCATAGTCTATTATTAAGAGTATGATTAAAAAAAGCACACACACACACAACACACATTCCAAACAATAAACCTACGAGTCACATAACCAAATATTATAAAAAAGATAAATTTTTGCCTTTTGTTGTTCATCATAATGATTTCGTTCATAATGTTATTGTGTTCAGAGCATCCTATAGTTTTTCTCTTTTTCTGTTATTTTCTTGTTCGATGATGATTTTAACTTAATTTGTGACAAGATCAGCAAGTTCAAAGTTGTTTCACTTAATTGACCTCGACTCCCAGAGGTTTTCTTCTCATGTGAGCTACGGATATGTGAGTATTTCAACGTGCATACTGCTTCCCTAAAAACAGACAGATGATGGCTTTCTGTGTCGTAAGACACTTGTAACAGATCTTCTTTTTAAAACGTTGTAGTATATTGCTCCTACCCCCCTTTAAGATCCCTTTTTGTTTTTTGTAACACAAAAGTTGATACATGTAAATGATCACCACATCAGCCGATGATGTGAACGCATTGCACATTTGCTTATCACTAAGTGTGTCTTGCGATCGAACAGAGCATTTAAAGTCTTTGTTGTTGTGAATTGTATTTCATTAGATGAACACTTATCACACATAAGTTTGATCGCTATATTATTTATTTTCATTAAAAACTATTTAAATTGTATGCTTTATTTATAACAATAGAAGTGGCGCATTGTCAGATAGTATTTTCTTTCAATCTTCGTGATCATTTCAACTTCTATCATTTTAAGGTTTACAGTTGACACTTCAAATTTGGTTGGTAAAGGACTAGTATCCAAACCATTAAAATAAAGAGATCTTGTTCAGTTTTATGAAACGGATTTGTAAATAGATCACAGTGTTCATATAAATTTCTTTCTTAAAATGTTAAACTATACAGTGATATCAGGTACCTTTGAAAAGCAAATAAATGCAGAGTTTAAAGCCACCTTTTTCTAAAAAAAAATCGAAATTTTGGAACAATTGAAAGGAATCAAGTTCACTTCTCTGAATTCGAAAGGTCTGAGAATTTAGTGGAATTCCAAAAACAATCCTTTAATATATATATATATATATATATATATATATATATATATATATATATATATATATATATATATTGGAGACGATAATTTGAAATGAAACTACAAAAAACGATGAAAGTGTTTAGCTCCTTTCTAAATATTAAATGATCTTCCATGAAAACATTCCTTTACAATTTACTGTAAAAACTAATGCATACGAAAGCTCTAATTCAATTATAACTACCAGTACTATGATCATGAACCAACATCATCTTCATCTTCATCATCATCATCATAGTCGTTAACAACATTATATCAGATAAAAAATAAAATAAATTTCTTTGCTCTCATTCGTTTAGGAAAGTAGTTGGTGATCGTCAATAAAATGGAATGGAAAATTATTATGTTTTGTTACAAATTTTAAACAAATTTTCACGTATTTGGCGCTTAAATACACAATTCCATAATTGGTGGATAATTGAGACAAATGAAACATATTAATTCCTTTAAAGAATTCTTTGAAAGAATTGATTTCATTCGATTAAATAAGTTGGTAGTTTTAATTTTATGTCATTTTGTTTTTATAAATTTTTAATGATCGACACGTGCCTGGCAAATCAAAATCATTATTATTGGTGGCTGACTGACTGTCTTGCCAGTCAGTCAGCCAGGCTGAGTAAATCGTTATATGGATGTGTCTGGAAAATACGGCATGCCTCTAAACATCTTATGACATCCGATAATTGAAAACGGCTACTATATCACTCTGCTGCTCTACCTTCACTTAAATGACCTAATTTTTTTCTTTTTTAAATTTTTTATTATACAACAACAAAGAGCTTAAAAACTTTTAGTAATAAAACTTCAACAAGATCATCTTCACTGAGCTTTTAGTTTTTATAGAAATTTCTTTATTTTCGTTTTTGTTGTTTGTTTTGTTGCATTTTGTGCAAAAAAATTGCATTCAATGCTTGTTATTCAATTAATTTTATTTCTTTTAAATATTTCATTTTTTAGTTTGCGATAGCGATTTTGTCTTTTGTGGTTGTTCTGTTTTTGCTCCGGTTTTGATCGCGTCTCACGTCTTAATATTTTTTCTTATCACTGGCATTAAATATAAGTTTCTATGATACAATTACAATTATAACAACAAAGAAAACGACAACGTTGTAGTTGATGATGATTGACTTTGAGTCAGTGCGTGTTTTTGAGTAGTCATCTTCGTTGTCGCCGCCGTCTTCATCATCATCATCATCATCGTCATCTTTGTTGTATTGTTAAATTTTATGTTGCATCAATCTGAACTATTAACCCAGTTTCTTGAAAGTGTTCATATATGTTTTTGTTGGTATTTGCGTGTTTTTTTTTCATTCTCTAGTTGTTGCCTGAGTTCATGTCTATGGTCATGGGGGCAACCATTTTTCTACTCAATTAAAAATATTTTATAAATTAATAAATCATGTTTGAGTAACTGGAAAGAAAGTAAAAGCTTTCATTTTTGCTGTGTACAATTGACCTAAATTCCAAGTCACCTGTTACATATTTAATTTTAGGTTTTTCTTATATAAAGGCTTTGCTTTCTGAAATAAAAACAATATGTTAAGTTTTGGAAAATCAATGATTTCAGTTAGGTGCTTTAGTAACCACTAGATTTAGGGCAGTCTTAGATAATGGGAACAATGTTCTCATTCAAAGATTATAGTCACTTTGTTAAATATTTCGAAGTTGTGCATTCAAATAAAACATAACATGCTTTTTTTTCAAATAAAAGATGAACGGAATAAACTAGGATTAAAACCTAATCAACTACTTGTAGCATTTTTTCTCCAGATTTTTCTGATATATCATTTTATAAAAAATTAACTACTAACTAGATTATTTTTTTAGGTATAAATTCTGAAAAAAATAAGGTACTTTTACAAAATTTTCGTGGTATCTCTTTACAAAAGTTTAAAACTAATAATTTCAATTGAGCACTGCTGGGGCCTTCTTAATTCGCTTCAAACTTGCATCCAGTTCCTTTACAATTGCCAAAATTCTGGATAGTTTAAATAACTAATACTCTGTGGAACTAAAATAAAATTTCCAATTTTAAATTTGTCCTAAAAATGTTAAAAATACAGTCACGACAAATTGTAAATGTTGACCATTTTCTCGATTATTCGGTATACAAAACTTGTACCTTGGAATATGAGAAAAGTCAACAATAACGTATGTTTTCCAGGCTAATACGAAATATTGAAAATATTTTTATTTTTTTATTAATGAGAAGCTTTCATCATTTTTTGCCTCAGAGTTCTTCTAAGCTTTGTTATTTATTTTTTTAGTTTTGATTAGCTAAAGCTTAAATGTCTCATACTTGATTTTGAAGAAATGAATACAACATGCCATTATGCGGCCGAACATATTTAGCATACATCTTACGAGCATCTCTACGTTTTGGGCTTGTAATTCATTCTTGTGACTTTTACTTTTTCTGAACTAAGCTTCATCTCATTCTGTAGGTCTTTGTTAAGGTTCTTTTGTTTTACTCTGAAATGTAATACTTTGGTCAAAATTTACTTAAACATTTTTTAGTAAGTGCAAAAAAAAAGTAAAAAATAAAAATCAATAAAAATCGGATTTCAAGAATTCGATCTGCTTTTAAATCTGACAAGTCTCTAGAAGATTTTATCGGAAAGAAAGATACATATTTAAAATTAACGGCAGTAAGAGTTATTAGGAAAATTTTGTGTTATGTTTTATTCGAATGAACACTTTACTATCACCACACTGATCCTTTCGAATAATATGAATATATAGGTATAGTAATGGCTAGGAGCGGCATGCATGTTAAGGAATTAATTCTTTGAGAGCAAACAATCGTTGGAGAAGTTTGAACACTTGAGCTAACATAGAATCTTATCGTCTCTTTCTCTCTCTCTCTCAAGATAAAGTCTCTCTACTATGATCATGAACCAACATCGCCATCATAATATTTATCAACATTTTATCAAATGAAAAATAAAATAAATTTCTTTGCTCTTATTATTTTAGGAAAGTGATCGTTAATAAAATAAATGGAATGGGAAATAATTATATTTTATTGCAAATTTTAAACAAAATTTCTCGGAATTGCAAATTTTACAAAAATAATTAATTTCGTTAGATTAAATTAGTTACATTTTATATCATTTCATATTCATGTTTTTTGTATTTGACATGTATCTGGCAAATCAAGGGTTTGTTTTTGATTACTTCCTTATTGGTAGACACGCTCCCAACCTTGGCGTCGTGTATAACTATTTCTGCAAAAGCTACGACGAGTATGAGTCTGCCAATCATGGAGAAGGAGACATTTCCTAGGCGAAGACTTCATTGATGTTTTTGACCATCTGGGTAGTCTAGATGTTAAGCGAATCTTGGACTTTATTAAATGTTCAAGATGGGGAAACACAAACGGCCCAATCGTTTGCCAAAGTGAATTTGAACTTCAGTCTAATGTAAATACTTTTCCAAGTTTCCAAAAATATTTTCAGCTTAAAAATGTCTATACATTGGAGTGGATCAAATTATTTGGATGAGAAAAAGAGAGAAAGGCGTATAGCAAAAACGAAATTTATGCAAACTTCTAATAAAATTATCCTAAGAAACTAGGGTTCTAAAATTAAACCCTGGCTTCACAAAAAAAATTATTACCTCATATTTTGCAATTAACACAGTTGTTTCATTTTGCATCTAAATTTAATAAATATATTCAGGTAAATATAAAATAAAAATAAAATTTAAATAAAATTTTATTTCCCGCTTAAATTTTTAATTCATTTAATCATCTACTTGATTGATTTGATCAATTTTTTAATTGAAAAAATCTTCATGTTTTTCATTTTTTATACTTTATTTCGGTCAGAGGTGCAAATTACAAAAAAAAAAAAAAAAAAAAAAAAAAATATTTGAAGAATTATTTAGTAATATATTTGATGATTGGTGACTTTTTCTGTGTTCCTATCAGCGGTTGAAATATCATAGGATCCGTATATTTAAGCCAAGAAAAAGTTTAGAGCTTTTCCGGAAATGGGTCTCCAAAAATACTTACCTTAAAAGCTTCTTTGAAATTTCTATGTTAAGAACTAAAGTGGTCTTTGCAAATACTTGCTCTTCGAAGGACTTGCTCTTAATTAAATCAGGTCTCTTGTGTGCAATCAAGGCGGATTTATAAACTGACATCAAGAGAATAGCTGATTATTATTATTTTGTTAATATACTGTCAAATAATACTGTCAAACATAATATGAAAAAAGCAGTTACATCCGAAAACACCAAGCTCTGGACTGTTTTAGACTGTAACAGTTCAGTACAGTTTACATTATTTGGGTACCTAGTAACCATGTAGTGGTTGTATATGAGGAGGCGATTTATTTGCCAAAAAAAGGTAGGGAATTACGAAAAATAAACTTGAAAAACGCAAAACCTTTTGAGGAAAATAAAACCGAGTTGATAGAAAGGGCTAAAATGGCCCATATAAATTTGTGGAATATTGATACAGTGGACAGAATAACCAAAACACTCTAGGAGACCTAGATGAGGATAAAACTATGAGTCTGTTAATATTGAATAAAGTGGATATAAGTGTGATGATGAGCGTCCTAACGAGTCACTCAAATTTACAGGTGCTTTTAAACTACATAAGTGCGACAGGCATCAACGAATGCAGAGCATATAGAAAGGACATCGAATAGATGGAACAGCCTTGCAAAATCAAGTTTCCAACTATTCGCGAATAACACATTACGAGATCTAACTCATCTCCGAGGAGTGGAATAGAAAAAGTTAAGGAAATTTATTCATGATACAGATTTCTTATATTCTATTGCATTACGTCTATGCCAATATGAAATTAGATCGTTTAGGTCTCCTTTCCTGAACCTACCCTTGTATAAAAAAAAAAAAAAAATTCTCTGCCTCAACAGTTGCTAATAGCGTCAGACTCCATATATACAAAATTTGAGTAAAAAACAAGAAATAGTTATGGATATTTGTGGAAATGGAAGCCGAGGAATTTTTTGAATTATTTTCTTATAAAGCAAAGTAGAACGTGTGTTTTGAATCTTTATGGAAAGGAGCGTGTGAGCATTTACATTTTCTCACTTGGTTGTGTTTTAGGCAACTGTTATGTAATTATGATGCCAGCAGACGTTTTCGTTCTATTGAAGAAAACATTGTTTAATTCTATAATAAAATTCGAAGGAAAGCAAATTTATTAAGGTAATAGTAACGCTACAACAAATACAACAAGGCAAAAACAAGATACATTTGTCTTTGGAGTTATATATAACTAAATTCGAATTCTAGTTTCAAATATACCAGACAGTTTTGTACAATGATTATTTGAAAAAGAATCATAAAAGAATTTAAAGCATTTGTATTCTTGTATTAAAACAAAGAAATTTAAATCTCAACCAGCAATAGCAAAATATTCTTTGATGGTCAGTTTTGGTTGAATTTTTTCAAGATACGAAAAATCTAAAAAAGAAACTAAAGCTTTCTTTTGAAAAACAAAACAATTTTGTCATATTTTTTGCAAATATTTTGTTTGGTTTTTTATTTAACTTTTAGTTATTTTGTTTAAAACATGTTTAAGCCATAAAACATTAGCTACGCATTTTGTTTTGAAAGGGGAAGCAGTTCGTAGAAGTCTCGTGTTTAGCACACGTCTTTGCGTAAATTTTCTGCTACTTTTCGAATAAAAACCAACAGAAAGCTAACAAAGAAATAGGAATACGCTGAGGAAAGATCTTGTAAGGAAGAAAAAAAAAAAATAAATAAATAAATAAAAACAGGCGACAAAGACGGCAAAGATGAAGAATCTGCGCATAATCTCTCAACTTAAAAGTTGAAGGCGGTTAACAGGAAAAAAAGTAAAATAAAAAATAAAAATAAAATAAAACCAGCAACAAAAACTAAAACATTGGCGGCATTTAACTTTGTGTCGCAATTTCATTCGCAATGCATTCACACAAAACGGTACCGCTTTCTTTTGTCTTTTTGTCAGTTTTTGTATTTATTTTTTATTTCATTTAGTTGATTCCCTCCGTTATTCAAACTAAAACAAAAGCAGCATCTGATGGACAGACGGAAAGACAGACAATTCTGATTCTTTGAGATTTAGAATTCGTTTGTTTCAAACTGACAAAAACCAAAAAATAAAAAAAAAAAACTGAGAAGCCTCTGGCGAGTGCCAAGGTCAAAAAGTTTTCAAAAGTTTCAATATGATTTTTCTTCTTTTCAGCAGAAAACTGTTGAAATTTATTTCAATTGTCTTCCTCCATATTCTTAAAAGAAGTGTTAAAACTGTTTTACAAATACGTGCCAACTTGACTAGTATGTTTGTTCTTCTTATTACATTTTATTAAAACAAAATTACCATCAAGTTAAAATCTAGAGAAAAATTCATTTAGTCAACTTTAAATTTAACAAAAATCCTTTTGCATTATTATTGTTATACTGCTGCTGTCGATGTGTGTGTATATCATTTGGCATAAATATTAACATTTTGATTTGGTATTACTTTGCTAAAAAAATTTTCTGTCGAATATTTCAAAAATATTTTCCTTATCCATAATGATGCCCTTAAGTCTTACGGGACTTGTGGTATGTTGTCTGTCTGTTAGTCGGTCCGCTTGTCTCTATTATTGTCAGCCGTATTTGGTATTTAATTTTTAACTAAAACATATCTTGATTTTGTGTTATTCTGAGCGAAATTATTAACGTTCTTGTTACTGTAACTTGTATTTGTTTTTCTTTTTCTATTTTGCTTGATTTTTGTGTCGTGTTTGTTGCAAGAATACAATATTTTTGTAAAAATTTTGCATTTAATAATTTGCTGCTTGTTTTGTAAAATTGCATCAGTTTTTTTTTTTTTTTTTTTTTTTTGATGATGGCAGAGTGTTTGCAAAATATTTTTTGTTGGATGAGAAAAAACAGGGCTCGAAAAAAAACGTAAGTTTGATCTTACCAGTGTTGACAGTTTAGCCTTTTAAGGCTAAATTTAGCCTTTTTATTTTGCTTTTAGCCCCAAATTTTCGTTTTAACTTCTAGCTTTTTTTTCTAGTTTTTTTGCCTAAACTTGCCTTAAAAAGTCTAAAATTTTTTAAACTTCAACAAAGCAGAAAATAATTTCTTATTTATCAATTAATTTTGTTTTCGCTGAATCATCTATTCAAGCATTTTTGTGTATAAATTCGTTCTTAAAATCGAGATTTAATGAAATTTTTTGCCTCCGGCGCTACATTTTTGAAATCAATTATAACTTAACTCTTATATTGACTTATTTAATAAATTATTGTAATTATTTTTAATAAACTTCATTAACCATTTTTATTATTATTTATGAATATGATTAAAAAAGAAAATTTAAAAAAACGAAAAAATCATAAAAAAATGGGAAACTATTAATCAAAAAGGAATTATAATCCAAAAATTACGAAAAAATCATTGAATCATATGAATAACCTAAATTTGTAGGCTGCCAGCAAAATGACCCAAAGCAAATATAGAAAAATCGGCCAAAAAATTCCACTACAAAAGTGGGTCATATTTCATATGAAAAACATCTCAAAATTTTGCGGTGATTTTTTGTCATTATAAATTAATTTTTGATAAAACATTTTAGATATTTTGAGTGATTTGTCGCTTTTATTTATTTTTTATAAATTTTTACAACATAGATGAGAAAGTAAAGTAAAAAGTAATGTTTGATCTGAAATACGCAAGAAATGAAAATCTCTGCGTCCAGACAAAGGACGACTCTCTATGAAACAAGAAACAATAATTTAACGAAAATTTTGAATAAAAAACAAAACCTAAAGAAAATTTTCCATAAATAATCAAATTTAACGGAACTTTTGCATAAAAAACTAAACTTAACGAACAGTTTCCATAAAAATTAAAATTCAAAGATTATTTTCTATAAAAAGCTTAATTTAACGAAAGTTTTTTATAAGAAGCCAAATTAAAGGAACATTTTCTGTAAAAAAAAACTTAAAAAATTATTTTCTATAAAAAGAAATTTTAACGAAAATTTTCTAAAAAAGAATTCTTTATTTATAGAAAGAGAATTTAGATAACATTTTCTATAATAAAAATTTAAAGAAAAGTTTCTACAGAAAAAAAATTAACAATCATTTTTTATAAAAAGAAAATTTATCGAAAATTTTCTATAAAATGAAAATTTAATGAAAATTTTCTATAAAATGAAAATTTAATGAAAATTTAATGAAAATTTTCTATAAAAAGTAAACTTTCCATAAATAGAAAATTCAATGAAAATTTTCCATAAAAAGAAGATTTAATAAAAATTTTCTATAAAAAGAAAATTTAACGAAAATTTTCTGTAAAAAAATATCAAAAATTTATCAACAATTTTCTATAGAAATTAAATTTATTGGAAAGTTTTCCACATTTCTATAAGAAGCTTTTAGCCGAACTCTGTTTCTAACTTGAGACAGAAAAAAAAATACCTAAAACCAAAAAGATAAAAAAGTAAACCAAAGAGAGATCTATAACAATGTTAATATATATTAAAATCAAGCTATAATAACAAATAACAATGGATGCCTAAGTGGCTGGGTAGTTTTCCTTTTATCGTTAATAGAACAACAACAGCACTTAGCAGCAACAATCGAAGTAATAGTCCGAGCCAAAGAAAATCCCAAATCATGTTGCACAATATTGTGCTACCTAGAAGTCAAACAACATCAAACAGTCAACACCACACTACCAAAAACAATAGCAACAACAATAGCTACAACATAACGTTTAAAGAAAAGCTCTTATAAAGTCCTTTAAAAATACACTTACTGTCGTCAGTGGTTAAAGAAAAAGGCAGTCTCAAAAGCAGCAGCATCATCATCGTCGTCGTCATCATCATCATTGTCGATCGTGTTGATCGGTGAGCGCCCCTTTTAACAGCAAAATCATGACTCAACATTTACATTGTTCGCTCGTTTTGGAGTTTATTGTTTTGACGGCTACCAAAAAAAAAAAAAAAAAAAATTAAGCCCCACTATAGCACACAAAAATACATAACAGATCGAGTCAATAACAACAGCAACAAACGAACCAATTCGTTCCATTTATACCCCACTCTAAAATCACAAGAAGACAGACTAAAAACTGGGCAAGTTATTGGTAGCAAAGAAGAGTGTAAGAAGGAAAAAAGACAAAAAAATAAACAATAACAAAACTAAAAGTTATAATACTCGTAATAAAAACAATCAAATAGGAAGAAGAAATGCTTGCAACTTGCCAACAATATGCAGCGTAAGTTAAAGCTGTTTCAGAATCAGAAGCCACTAACAACAGCAGCACTTGAACCCAATTCTTTGGTCACTATAAAAACGTAGAAGAAAAAAATCCCAACGATTTAAAAACAAATGAAAAATTATTCAATAAAAATTATTTCGATTTTTACTTTTTGTTTAACAATAAACACTGCTTTCTTGCTGATGTTGTTGTTAAATGTGACTCTGCTGCAACTATTTTGTACTCATAGTAGAATTTGTTGATTTAAAGGTATCACATGACAACAAAAGGATCCGTGTTATAGCTTCCTTTTCAGCTTCGTTCAATCGTGCTTGGTAATAGTAAGATCAGTAGCTAACTATAGATTTTAGCTTATTGTAGTAATTTTTAACTGGTATTTGCACTATGGGTAGGGATTACAAATCGAATAAGAAAGACTTTTTAAAAAACAGCAAAAAAAAAAACTGAAAAAAAGACGATTAATAATGGTTTGAAAATAAATGTTAAGATATTTTGGATGACTTGCAGAATATTTTAGTATGCATATTTTTTTTTTATCAATATCTTCTATTTATCAATAGTCAAATGCCATCTACAAATCTATGATATTAATAGGTAAACCTATATTTCGTTACCCTTTTTTCGCTTACAAAATACATGCTTTTTTTTAAATATAGTATAACATTTCTAAGGCATTTATTTAAGGGTGGAAATAAAAATTTTCGAAAACAAAACGCAATTTTTGATTTCGCCATCCGATTTTGTTAAAATTTCAACAATAAAAAATTTAAAGTGCTTCAAAATGTTCAAGTTCGTTGTAGCTTAGTTTCTAAAGTGGTTCAAAATTTCAAAAATTTATTTAAAATGCATCAAATCCATATATCTTTGGACTGATTTGTTCGATTTAAAAAGCTTTGGCTCAAACTTTGTATCAATCAAGGGCTGTCAACACAGCTACAACTAGCATATTTCTAGTCCTAGAGCAACATCTTCCTTCATCGTTGCTTCAAATTCTACTGGTATGTGTCGACCTTCATTATATTCAGTATGCCACCACCAGTGTGCAGCACCACGTGTTAACGACCCACAGTGAAATTTGCTTGTTTGTTTATTACAGCTTGGTTTTTGGCATTTTGCCGTGGTCTGACAGCCAGCCAGTAGCTGGGGTTAAAGTAATCATATTTTGTTGATCGTGAGTTTAAGTGATTGTGCTATAATTTTCGAACATTGGCCAAAACAAAAATGTTGTTGTTAATATTATTATTGTTGTTGTCGTATCAACGTAAAAAATCTCCGTTTATGGGAGTACCAAGAATTCATAAAACAATGCAAATAAAAAATAAAAAATAAAAAAAAATCGAAAACCTAAACATAACTAAAGTATTGTTTTGTCCTTATGTCTGTCAGTCTTTTTATCTAAACTATATAAAGGTAAAGTAATGGAAGTTTGTCCGGCTTAGCGCAAATAATACAATTTTCTAAAAGAAAAAAAGTTAAACGTTATTAGCTCAAGATGTTAAAAGATGAAACGAAGCCATGACGAGGAAGAATATTGTGATATTTCAGCTCCAACTGTGGAGATGATAATGCAACAGCTACTGTGTTTTACTAAATGATGGCGCTTTTCAGCATAATATAACAAAAAAAAAAAGAAAACTTAAATACCAAACAATATATAATTTTTCTTTGCTTATTTTTTTACATTTTGCAGCAGCCACTTAAACTTGCTACACATTTTACGTTGAGTTTTTATTTTTTTTATTTTCATTTCTGTTATAGAAATGATTGCTTAGAGTTTTATAAAGATTTAAGTACTATTTGACCTACTTACATGACATGGGTTACTATGTTGATGTAGTAGTTGTTGTTTTTATATATATCTATTTAGTTGTTGCTGTTGTTGTTTGTTGTGTTGCACGTTTACATCAAATTCACTTGAATTTAATTCCCATTCAATTGACTCAATGCAATTCAAATCTAAACTAGTAAATATTGTGCCAGCTTAAGCACAAATAGTTTTAGTTTGCCAAACAGTCAAACCGTCAGTCGGTCGGTTTTAACTAGCCCTGCCTTTACTATCGCCAACGATGAGCTAGCTAGCTGCTGTATTAAGCAGAAAACAGCCAACCCGGCAGCCAGTCAATGAGTGCAGCTTTAGAGTGGTTTCCAAAAGTTTTTATTACAATCCACATAAGCGAACATTGTCAGATGACAAATAGTGACACAATGTAAGTTGACACAACAATGGGAGTCCCATGTTATTGTATGTTTCTTGGATTTTTGGAACATTCAACCAACCAGCCAAGATATGAAAAAGATGTTTATTTTGAATTTTATTTATTTATTTTTTTCTTTGCATCTTTGTAAATTTGCAAGTGTGTTTTTGTTGTCATTTGTGTCGTCTATTTATTACTGATAAATCACATCATAAAACGGATGCAGTGATTTTCTTTTTTTTTTATGTTTTTCACTTACAAATAAAAGTAAATATTGTGACAATAGAGAAATGCAACGGAAAATTGCGTTTATTTTCTTTATCTTTTATTTTTGTAAATTTGTTGTAGTAATTTGCATGATTTTGGCTCGTGGGTTTTATTGTCAATGTCTAATGAGGAAGACGATTTTTTTACTCTGCCTCCATAGAACTTTTAAAAAGGAAATAATCAATATGTAAGCGCCTTTAATGGACACATTGTTTGCACATTTGTTGTATTTATTAACTTCCTTTGTTGAATGAATAGAGGGAGGAAAATATCTTTAATGTTTTAGTTGTGTAAAATTAAGATATGACCTGTGAAGTTTACTTTTTTTAAGTTGAGTAAATCTGTCAAAAGTGAATTTATTTACAATTTAAATATGTTTTTTTTTAATCTGCGAGTATTGAGCATGAATAATGTTTTTATGTTCAGATTTAATGGGTGAATCATTATTTAATAAAATTTATTAAAATCTCCTCTTTTAAAGTCAGTAAAAGTGCATACGGGCCGACTGACGGACAGACAGATAGACAGATCGGAATCGTTAAACTAGCTATTAACATTAGGATGGGTAAAATTGTTCGGGTGAGAAAAAAGCGAAAGGTGTATAGTAAGAATGAAATCTATGCATAATTCTAAAGCTACCAGCAATTGAAAATTCACAGGTCCCATATATTTGGCCAAGAAAGAGTTTAGATTTTTTCCCAAAATGGGTTGCAAAAAATTCGCAATTTTGAAATTGTTGTGAAAAAAATATACTGACATTTGATCCTGCCTAAGGAACATAGAATATAAATTATTTTTGGTTTGGGACCAAGCAAACCTTGTAAGATATTACTACTAATATTGAATAATAAAAAATACTATCTATCTGACCGCGAATAGTTTGTATAGCATGTAAAA
Source organism: Protocalliphora azurea (assembly GCA_932274085.1). Taxonomy (NCBI): domain Eukaryota; kingdom Metazoa; phylum Arthropoda; class Insecta; order Diptera; family Calliphoridae; genus Protocalliphora; species Protocalliphora azurea. Next base: position 152,596,336 of record OW026522.1, read on the forward strand.
TGTTTCCGAAGGTTACAGCTTTGAAACAACTTTATCTTCCCTTTGAAGTTGTTCTCTTATTTCGTTATTGAACCCTTATTTGACTCACCTATTTGGACCACATGCTAATTCTCAATTTAAACTCTCTAAAAAATTCTAACATATGTAAGACTTTCACAGTTTCAATCTCGAAAAACGCCTAAAATTTTGCTTAACATAAAATTTTCATTCATTCATTCTTGGTCCTAAGAATACCTGACATATGGGTATAATTAGCACTAATTCTTGTTTGTTTGCTAAAAAAACTACCCTCTTGATGACACTGTTAAGCCAAATACTTACAGAAAAAAGGTCACACATTGTTAAGAGACGTACACATTAAGGGTGAAATTAAAATCTCTACCACGAAATACAAAATAGTTTTGTTAACTTTTGCTTATTTATGTTTTTTTTTTCACACTTTCTATTAAATAATTTTACAATTTGTTTGGTTGTTTTCTTGTTAAAATATCTATCAATCATAAAAACAATAAAATAGATAAAACAAATGTGACTACATCAATAAATTGTTGTTGTTTTTGGTATAAAAGATATAGAAAAAAAACATAGAGAATAATTAAAATGCTTATGAGGCGTGAGATATACTGAGGACGACAGGAGATCGATCGAACAGGATCGTTTAAATATTGGTTAATCTGAGAGTTTTGACGAAGATGCTGATTATTGTATTTGTTTGAAAGATATTTTAAACGATTTTTAATTAGGTATTGTAAAGAAAGAAAATAGTTTTTTAGTAAATACACACATTTTAAAATTTGTACGAGTATAAAATTTAGCTTTTAGTTTTCAAGGAAATTGGGTTTCCTAGAAGATATAAAAAAAAATATAACATGAATGCTGATGAAGTATGTTGCTGTATAGAAAATATGTAATAGATTTTGATTGGTAATTACCGTTTTCAATTTGTTTATGGTCTTTCGAACTGGATGTGATAACAATTATAATTACATTTATAACAAATTATCTTTAAATTTTCGCAAGGCGTGCATTTAGTTCAGGTTTCAACGAAACAAAAATAGAAACGACACCATAAATGCAGCATAGAAAAATACGTGTCCCCACACATTCTGCTGACATCTAAGAAACTCAGCATTAGCACCGCCAAATAGAGTCCAGTGGCAATTGCTTATAATAATTGCAACTTATCTAAACTTCTTATGCATTTATGTTCTTTAAACTTTTAGAATTATTACGATTTCTCAGGGAGTCGCTTTTTATGTCTAAAGTTAACCCGAAATTCACACCTTTGATAAGCATAGAAATTCTGAAAATGTACAAAATTATAAACGGTATTGATTTTATTGGATTTTTTCTTGGGATTTAAATTGTATAAAATATTTCGGTCGTAAGATTGGTATTATTGAATTAGTGTAAAGAGTTTTATGATCTGTTTCTTACTAACAATAAAATTAAGTATCAACTTTAATGGTGTCTATAGTGTCTTCATGAAAGTATGTGTGAAATAACATTTGTATATTTAACATTCATTAGCATTCTCTACAACAAGAAATACTTGTATGTTGTGATTATCTAGTCGTTTGCACAACATAAGGATATTAATAATACTGTAAATCAAGACTTTTGCCAACACTGAAAAGAAGGATATTTTTGACGTCAACAACTATGGTGGTCAAAGTAAATTACGTTTGAAAGGGACGTTCGAAATTCGCTCTGAATTTGTTTAGCAAAAATATTATATACAGAAGGCTTTTGTGCAGTCTTATAAATTGATATAAACGAAGTTTTGAAAGAATCGGCTCAAGGACAAGTCTACCTCTCATGTATTCAAAAAATTAAGAAAAAAAAACTAATTTTCTTTTAAAATACTGGATTTTATGGATCACACAATATTTGATTTAATAGGAACAAGGGTAGATATGCCTTCCCGTAAACCCTGCACAGAAAAAAATATTACCTTATATTTTTAATTAACACAATTGTTTCATTTTACATCAAAATTTAACTAATATCTCCAACTAAAATAATAAAAAGTAAAAGAAATAATAAAAATAAAATTGAAGTAACATTTTTTTCTCATTCAAAATTTTAATTCATTCAATTATTTACTCGATTTATTTAATAAATTTTTTAATTCGAAAAATATTTCTCCTTTTAATTTTTTACAGTTATTAGTAATTGATATAATAATTTTTGTGAGGGGTGCAAATTTAAATAAATTAATTGAATGAATTATTTTGATCATTGGCGACTTTTTTCTGTGTGCCATTTTCTAATATTATTTTAACTTCTGCAAAATAAATTGTATATTTTTTTTAATAGCCCATCGAAGTCATGTAATTTTTAAATAAAACTTTTAAAATGATCTATAATAAGCGAAATTTTGTGGCTTTTGATCGTATATTAAGTCTAAAAATTATATTTTAAACTTTCCGAATTGTTTTTTGAATCACAGAAAACTGATATGACCTTTAAAGCTGTTTGTCTATCATATATAGTAAAAATGCTTAGATACCTCAACCCTCTCCTTAGACACTCTTTGGAACATAAATCTCTGTCTGAAAAATTGACGAATTAATTAATGCCCTTTGAATATTTGGGCCAAATCATACAGCGAAAAGTATCTCAAACGGAAATCGCTTGCGAAGTTGAGAGGCCTCCTAAAAATTGCGGGTGCTATAGAAAATCTAAATTAAACATCTTTAACAAGATTGAGTTATTGGCTTAACTCTGGTCACGAAGATAAGCACCAAAGTAATCAAAATTTTATTTTGTTTTAGAAAATGGGGCGTAACCTTCGCCAGAAAATGAATAACCATCAAAGGGCTGCATTCTCTTACTTAAACAAAGGCGATGTAAAGTAGCTTTAAACAGCCTCTCAAATTCGTTGAGTCTTATTAAAAATATAAACCAAGATACACTTACGTGTTATTTGCCATAACACAACAGTGGCAACATGCAAATGAGCCTTAATTAACTTGTTGCACGCCTTTGTCCAACATTTAACAAGACCTACAAAATAGAAAAAAAAGAAACTCAAATGCAACAACAAGACAAGGAGACAAGTAAAGGAATATAAACCACCCGTAAAGTAGTTATATGAGAACAAAAAGAAGCACAAGGAAGGTGTACAATTTCAGTCAATTTAGGAAACATGCCACTTCAGTATCATTCTAAATGACAAAACAGACGAAATTGAAAAAAAAAAAAAAAATAAATATATAAAAAATAAATAAAAACTAAACAAACATTTGCAATCAGGCAGAGTCTTTCTTATTCAAATCAACTAAATAGGAACAGCAACAATAACAACAACATGAGCGACAATATTATCAACAACATTGTTAAAGAAGTAGCAGTTTTGCGAAACTGTTGCATTTAACAATCACAGAAATTACTTTAATGCCGCACATGTTATAGTTGTTGTTTTTTTTTTAATTTTGTTGGTAACAGCACAAGTGACCTTTTGAAATAAAACAGTAAGAACTACCCGAAAAAAATTGGGTTGCACTGATCCAAGGTAGCAAGCAACATTAGTCGAGACATTTGTGTTTGTTGTTATTGCTACTGTAACTAAACTCTTAAAGGTCTGAAAAGTTGATCTGAATATGTTTTTTTTTTTGTTATCATCGTCATCACCATCATCATGTTAAAAGTATTTTTTTGGAAGGAACTTTTGGCCATATTTTTTGTTTAAAAAGCAAATTTATGTTAATGAATCAGCCTAAAAATAAATAAGGCAAATTTTGTTGAATGAATGAAGCATAAAAGACAAGAATTTATAATAAGGTTACCATTTCAAAAGCTAAGGATAAATATTGTTGTTTATAAAATTAAGGCTTAAAAGCTATTAAAAATATTTGGTCACCTTTAAATGTTACAGAGGTGTAGCTAACAAGTATCCTTTATGTATTTCTTTTTGAATAAAACGCTTTTTCTTTTAACAAAAACAACAAAAGTTATTCCAGTTTTTTAACAAATACTTTTGCAATATCATTTCCGGTGTGTTATTTGAACTTTGGCGCCGAATTTCACAAGCATTTTTTGATTTGATATTTGTGGTGTTTGTTTTTGAAATGAATTTAATTAAAATCACCAAATAAAATGCCAGTAACACAAAAAAAAAAAAATAATTTATATCAGTTAAGCAAATATTGCTGCTACTGGTATTAGTTGCAGCCCTATGAAAAGAAGGAGCGAATTTCGATTTTTTTTTGGGATGCAAATAAAAATTATTTGCATAATTTTTAATGATTTAAATATAAAGAAATAGTTGGGAATGAAGTGAAAATACCCTACATAAGGGCTAAGATTTTTGACGACTTATAAAATTTAAAATTATTTTTCACTTAAATCGAAGTTTTTAGGGAAGAAAGTAGTAATCATAGATGATTATTTTGGCTTTAAACTCTTTAGCCCATGATTTGTGCAAGTTTAGATTTTTCGTATACAAATCCTTGTGGAAATGAAATTAATGATAATCATGACAGGAATCTTATTTGAAGTATGTTTAAGTCAACTGTAGATGTTTCACATATTATTCTTTTTATTAAATTAGCTCTAAGGCCAATTTATGGCAAGAAATGTGAATAATAACTAATTTGTAAAAAATAATTATATTTTTGTATGAAACTACATGTGTTTACAGATATTTATTATGTTACTTCTAATTTCATAAATATACGATTTATAAGCAATCAAATAATTTAAGAGGGAATTGTTAGTGAGTGCAGGATTTTATTTATCTTAACTCCTTGGCTTACAAATTATAAATCCGGTGAAGCAATTGAGTATCAATATCAATAATATCTCAACCCATATTTATTTAAATTATACACTGCGTGGTCAAATCAACAACGAAAAATTGAAACCACATTCGTATCAAGTTGACACCATTTCAGTTGCAGATTATAAAAATACATTATGTATACGATTCTGAGTGAAACTGTGTAAAATTTGTCAATATAATGACAACCGTGAACGATTTTGCAACAGAATTTTTTCCTGAGCATAAACAATTTAGTATTTTAATACCCTTCACATAAAATGGGTATATATTAGGATGGCTCCATTTGTATGGAGAGAAAATATGATTTGGATGTTCTCATCTTAAATGAAACTACACTACATTCTAAGATATTTTTTCTCAAAATTTTCATCCTAGAATTATCCTTTCGTGAGCTATATCTAAATTTTTAAAAAGGTCCTTTTTTTGGTGAACAAAAGGAACAACAGACATAATTTTTTAAAGTTATTTTTAACTATAAGAATCCCGAATATTTTTTTTGCGTTCTGGAGGACTATTTTAAGACTGCATAAAATGACAAACTGAGGTGGACGCAAATAAAAAGTATAGATCTAAATGAAAAAAGTCCTTTTCTCATATATGGTATCGTAAGAAAGGCCTTTAAGACTCGTCTTTAATAACATAACAAAAGTTTTTGGACCAGGCCCGAATGAATCCGAAATTTTGCAATTTTTCATAAAAAGTTTGGATATTTGAATTTTTTACACATAAATATTTAAAAAAAAAAGACCAAAAGAATACAATATAAATCTTTACCACTTGTACCGATATTGTTTTTTCCATTTTTTTTTTTATTTGTCCATGTTTTTTTAATTTGTCCATGTTTTTATTTTATTAGATTTTTTCAAAACAACTTTTTCTTCGTATACAAAAGTTTCTATATGAGGAGAAATTAAATGAATTTAGCATCAAAATATGCATATTCCTATAGGCTTTTAACGATGTATAACGCTTTATACTTCTATTAATAAACAACTTAATAAATTAAGTTTAAGTGGAAGACCCACAAAAATTATACTACGAAGTGTATTTGTTTATCGATACTTTTATTTTGGAGCCACCTTACTATATGTAAGTTTGTCATTTTATACAGTCTTAAAATATTCCTCCAGAATGAAAAAAAAAAATATTTGGGATTCTTATGATTAAAAATAATTTGACGAAAAATATTTCTGTCGTTTTGTGTGTTGAAAAAAAAATGTTTTCAAGTCAATAGTCCAATAACGAATTTTTCTATTACAATTCAGAGAAATTTGTTAGAGAATCGCGAAGTTAGAAACTATTTTCTAGACCAGCCTCAAAAATTTTTTCCAATTTTCTTCGCCCAAATTAACTAATATTTACAATTTTACATGTGATAATACATAAATATTTTTCTAGCAAAAAGTTGTAAGCGTGCATTTTCCAAAGAAAATGTTCTGGACTACAAATTGTTAAGCCTATGTTCGTATCCCCAACACTATTTGTAATTTTTTTTTTATATGAAAAAATTTTCACAGTGAGGTGAAGTATTCTAAAAAAATTAGGCACTTATTTTTTAATTGTGTTTTTGGCTTTTAAATATAAGAAATATATTAATAACACTAGTCGACAGATTAATCCTCCCTTAAACAAGAATAGGGAGACTAGATGGAATTTGACGTATCTGCTTAAATTTTTTTTCTATCAGGTCCTAATTTATACGAGTGTATTTACAATAACTCAAGAACGGATTTAGACAGATGAAACACTATAAGATGCGGACCAATATTATCTTCAAGTCGTCTTTGCATTATATTTTATCTGCTAAATAATTTCGGAGTTATTCAGAAATAATTGTCGGAAACAATTTTTTTTCATGCAAAATTGAAGAATTTATTTTCCTTAAAAGTTCTTTTAAGAAATGAAACCTGCTAAAATGTTCATCAAAACTGATGCACAACTCCTGATTTTATTCACACTTAAGTGAAAACACCTATGTATATCTACAATTTAAGGCAAGTACGTGAGAATATTTCACCATAACTCAAGAACCGTTGATACGTTGATTTGCAAACGCAAATTGTCTAAGTTATCTTAACATTATTTTTTATCCTCTCAATATAATTTTAGGTAACATGGATATTTTCACGTAATTGTGAATAAAATCAGAATATGTATATCAATTTTTTATTCATAGTATTAAAAACTGAACTCTTTGCCGTTTTCATTTCTTAAAAGAACTTTTAAGGAAAACAAATTTTTCAATTTTGCATGAAAAATTGTTTTTTCTGACACTTATTTCTGAATAACTCCGAAACTATTGGACTGATAAAAAATACGATGTTAGTATGACCTTAAGACAATTTTTGTTTGCATCTTTTAGTGCTTCATTTATCTAAGTCGTACTAACGGTTTTTGAGTTATAGTGAAATATACCCGTGTAATTGCCGTACTAATGGTGAAATATAAGACACGACCGTAAAAAAATCAAGACCTAATAGAAAAAAACTGAAACCAGATTCGTTTTTATCACGTCAAATTCCATCTAGTTCGTCTATTTTCTTTTCATCAGTTTGTTTTAAGAATATATAGTCTAAAAAAAGTTCTCTAGTCTACAAATTGTGAAGCCGTGGTTGGTATCCTAACTGATTCCATGATTTTGTTCGTTTTTTATAAATTTTTAAAAAGCTGTAATGAATTTATAATAAAACTTTGAATAAATATATATATTTTTTTAATATATAAACATATTTTTTGCTGCAAATACATATATAAATTATTATAAGATCTATTATCGCTTAAATTCGTTTACAAATGTTTATCATGTTAAAGTTATGAAAGATCGCTACTTTTATTCAGTGTTATATTAAGTTTATTTTCTTAATATTGAAATAACAAAACAATCAATCCTTTCATTTCACCGTAGAGAGCATTAAGATGAATTTTTCTACATTCAATTAAAATAAAATAGAGGTATAAGATATTTATGTAATTGCTTGATATTGTCTTCCTTTCGGTTTTTGCAACCAGTATTATAAAAACAAAATATTAGCAAACAGTGGCTACAACCAAAATGTTTGCAGATTAGGAAACATCGTTTACCAACATACACACTCACACTATTTATTCTTAAGACATTTGTGAAAAGTCAGCAGGAGATTTTTACAAAAAGATTTTGCTAATCTTTGGTTTTTTTCGTTATTTTATCTCTTGAAGTAAAAACAAAAAAATATGCGAAACAATACAAATAAATTACTAAATCTATAATCAGCATATGAAACATGATGTTAATTGGTTGATGAAAAAATTTGTTCAGCCAGAGTATGATCAATATTAAGATACACAGCAGGATACCGGAACTCTTAGAATTTATACACACACACACACACACACACACACACACACACAAATGCTCATGTCTTGTAGGAAAAAAAGGACAAATTCACGCCTTTTTTCTTTTTATTTTAAAAATAACATGTTAATCACATCATTTTAAAAGATTAACAGAAATGGAAAAATAATAAGGAAAATCTCTTTAAAAAAAACTATTAAGAAACTGAAGTCAAGTGAGTGAAAAAATCTTTTTCTTACAATTAGCTACTGTTTGTTTTGTTGGTTGTTTTTCTGAGTTTTTAATAATTTTATCATGAGAAAAAATCTTTAACACGTTTGAAATATTAGAAACCCTTTTTTACCGTTTATTTTAGTTTAAGAGGAGTCTGCTGTAGTATTTTTTATATTTTAATTCCTCAAATTTTGTGTAAATTTCTAGGAATTTCTTTAGTTTTCAACTGTGAACGTGCATACAATTAAACCAGATTCTTATGAGATTTTAATTATATGCACACTTATTTTATTCAAAATTATTCAAAAGAGACAAAATCACTTTAGAGATTTAAGAAAAAAAAAAAAAAAAAGTCGCGTGTCAAACTTTTTGATACTTTTTTAATGCTTTTGGTTTTTTTTTCGAAATAATTTTGTTGTGTTTTGTTTGCCATTATTTGAAGTGGGTTAATTTATTTCAAAAATCATGTTTGATATTTAGAGAAATTATTTTTTTTTTTAAGGTTTTAGTATGTAGCTGCTTCCGTTATGAGGATATTATGCGATCGAAATATTATTTTCATTAGGTTTTTCCCCACGAGTATAGATTTCTTTTCTAACTTAGAACCTAACCTAGCCTCTAAATAATTATTCTGTGTAACTAAATGTTTGAAAAATCTTACAGCTTTAACCTTAAGATCAAACGTAGCAAATCTTAAAAAGCCTGTATAGGAGAGTATAGTCCTCTTCATTATCTCTTCTCTTCATCATCTTCACTGTGCAGTTATCAAAATCACTAGTTCTGCAATCTTTACTATCGAAAATAACGATGTATCTTGTTTCATCTCTTATTCTCTCATCGAAATTTTAAATTGATAATACATTCTAAATTCTCTTAAAGAGTTAAGTGGTTAAAATATTAGAAACGTACATCCTTCTTTTGTAATATATTGTCCTGCAGTCAATTTTATCTTATATATATTTTTTTAATTTTACTCATTTACCAAATATTCTGATTTTCTGTAAGGAACAATTATTTCAACTTAAAGCTAATATATAATTGATGTTTGTCACTTGGTATTAATATCATATTAGCTTGCTTCTTTAAATTTGTGTTATATTTTTATATCACTTTTTATTATAAATTTCTAAGAATTTAAACTTTAGCAATGTAATTCTTAAGAAATTCAATTGATATAAAAAACAAGTTGCAAATGCGTCGAAGTTCTTAAATAAAAAAATAATATATAAATAAGAATAAAAACAAGATGTACTAGTATATCATTCACTTTATTATTCTCTCAATCCTAAAATTGTTTATTATCGAATCGAATACAAAAACAACGTCAGATAGAACGAACACCTGTCTGAGGTTTAATACTCGTTACTCTCGTACACGTACCATTAGGAATTCAAGTTGGTTTTATAAGTGAATTTTCAAATAAAAAAAAATATTGGTTGGTATATAATAAATAAATTCAAAGTTATATGTTATAAAGTTATATATATATATATATATATATATATATAAATATCTATATATTAATTTTTAAGCCACAAATAGTTTAGTTAATTTAATGATTTTAAACCTGCACGTGTTACAGATTTTATAAAATATTTTTAAACTGTTTTTTATTTTTGCTAGATATTAACTAGATTCTTATTAATAACAAACTGGATTCACATGCTACAAAATTAAAAAAAAATAAATAAATAAATAGCAAAAAAATCAACTCAAAATTAAAAAAATAAATAGCATTAAGATTGTGCGTTAATTGCGTAGTAGATAATCGATCTATGAGTTTAGGTTAAAGTGTTTTCAATCATTTAGTTTTTCATTTAATTTTAGTTTTTTGTAGTCTTTTAATAAATAATTACGTAAATTGTCACACAATCACTTCAGTTGTCAGCTGCCTGTTTTATGAGTTTGTCATCAAACTGCTGCCCTTGATTTTTGTTTAAAAAAATTTGCAATGTCTTGTTGTTTTTATATCTTAAATATAAAGGTATTTTTTCATAACGTTTTATATTTAAGTCATATCAGATAAATTCTTTTATTATTACCCATTAAACAGACGAAAGGTTGGACAGACATAGTTTATGTAATGACAGCTACACTCATTTGTTTCAAAAGAGGTATGAGGTATGACAATCTTCAACCCACACGTTACAAATATATATTTACGTACCTTCAGTTCATTTATTCTATTAAATACTTATTATTACTTGTATTGCAGTTTTTTTGCTGTTGTTTTTATTTATTAGGGATTATTTAACATTTGATTTTTTAATAAACATTTGTGAGTCATTTTCTATTTAACAAAATAAGAAAAAAAAAATCTAGCATTAGTCATTCTTTATTAGAATAAATAACAATATTAATAAAAATTCTTAAAATATATATTTCTTTAAGATCTTAAATCTAAAAAATAACGTTAAAATTGAATAGTTAGCTAGAGACTTAAAATAGCTTTAGAATTGAAGGTGAGTGTTTTAAGCCAACCTTTGCAGAGAAATTAAACAAATCTATATTGCAGTGAGTCAAAAATAAGATTTAGTTTTTGAAACTTATATTGGTATTAGAAAAATTGCTAGATAGATAGATAGGTAGACAATAGAAGATTACCTGGATAATAGGATTCTATTATACGAATCGGAAAATGGAACGAAGAAATACCAAATAACAGCTGGGGTACCTTAGGGCTCCGTGCTAGGACCATTCCTCTAGAATGTAATGTATGATGGCTTACTAAACATGGACCTACCAAAAGGAGCAGAATTAATAGGTTATGCGGATGACATTATTCTCATTGTAAACCAACAAACAGCAGAACTAATCGAAATAGTATTAATAAACAGTCTATGTCGTAGTAACAGATGTTTGTGGAGAAATAGACTACAGCTGGCAGTGCCTAAAACAGAGGCAATACTAGTGACAAATCGAAGAGTCTTTAAAATACCGAAAATACGACTTCAAAGTAGTGAGATACCCTACAAATGCAACTTATGCTATTTGGGAGTGCAAATAGACGCTAATCTCAGTTTTAGACAACACGTAGTAAATATTCGCGATAAAGCCATGCGAACGGCAACCTCGGAGTGATGCGCAGCAGCTCCGAACTTCCTTACCTAGAAACAGTAAGGAGGATGTATTAGACTGATGTGAACTACCCACCCTGATGAACTGCGGAAGTAGTCCCGGGATGGTGTTAGTGGAGTTTCGTGGGTCTACTAGTTTATAGCGCGCTATCACTACGTCTAACACAAAAAAAAAAAGATAGATAGATACTTAGATAGATAAATAGATAGATAGATATTCGTAGATAGATAGATACATATATACATATATACACACATACATACACACTTATATGTTCTTTGTATTTAAAATGAATCTGTGTTTGTTTATACCTTGATAAAGTTGTCAAATTATTCGAGTTAATTTTGATTGAATAAAATTTTATTAATCTCTTGTTATTCATTTATAAAAAGTTATTATTCATCTTATTCAAAATAAAATATTTTTTGGTTTCTTTAGATTTGACATTGTAATTCCAAATTATGTATTTTCACATACTAAGGGAAAAAATTCGATTCAAATTCCACCACAGTTGTGGTCACATTGACAATTTACTGTATCGGTTTTTTGATGCCGTTCGTTTACAAATTTTAAATACGCAAAATAGAAAAAATAGTGTAATTTAATAATTCGATACTGAATCAATGTCAACTCAATGTCAATTGGTATCAATTTTCGTTAACTATTTATATGCGGACAGATTTACTATTGACACTGAATGGTATCGTTTTCATCACTTATCTGGTCGATTTTTCTCTGGGTGCAGTAAATTTATGTATAAGGAGTTTAATTATTACGTTTTAATTCATGCTGCTAAATTATCTAATCCAAATTCATAAAAGAGCTAATAGATTAAGAAATTCAAATAAAATTTTCAATGAGCTATCTACAGATGCCTCAAATTAAAATTTAAGAATATGTTGAAAATTAAATCATTTAAGTACAACATTTTTTCAGAGGCAGGGGAAATTGTACAAAGCAACTATTAATTATCGCATAACTAAAAAAACTAGAATAGCTAAATTCATAGGATTTGTTGGAAATAATTTTGTTATCAAGATCCACAATTGAGATAAAAATAGGACGGCTAGACCTAGAGGGTGTTGGCCTCATATAAAGTAAATGTTATTAGTTGCATATCTAAGGAACTAGTAGTAATAGGGAAAGTCATAACATTTTGTGGAAATAATCTTCTTATTAAGATTAACAGTTTAGATGAAAATAGGATGGGTAAATCTTTGGGTAGTGGTAGCTCTCATATGAAGTAAACATAAGTTATAGCATCAGTACGGGTAGCAAAGTAGATGAGGATAAACTAGTGATGTTGCATATATTATCGATATAATGTTAATGATGGCTTAATTGCTTTAAAAGCATCTTTACTAATAACACGATCGAATTATCACGATGAATATTTAATATGACTAGAGGATCATAATAGACAATTACTTAAAATTTTTCTGTTTTTTTTATTTTATGAATTTCCATGATGATATACCTACGTCCGTCCATCTTTTCGTCCTGCTATAGTCTGAGGTTAAGAAAACATTTTCACAAAAAGTTATAAATGCGAAAATAATGTATTTTTTATGATTTCAAGTCTAATAAATTATTTATATTTGTGGATAGTTGTATTGGTTGGCATTTTGCAATATTAACTCACTAGAGTCCACGATCTCTATAATTTACCATGAAATAAATCGTTTATAAATTTTCAAATTTTTACAAAAAATGATAAAACAAGAGTGTAAATACTTAGCTCAACAATGCAAAATTCTATAGAACTTTATTTAAATCGCTTGCCTGTGTAATATATGGATTGTGCTTGATTTGTGCATATTGCTGCCCATATCCAGACAGATATATCAAGCTTTTGTATTTATTTAATTTTTTTAATTGCACTATTTGTTACGCGTAGTTTAGCTTCAAAATTTTCGTTTTAGCTTCTAGGCTTTTTTGATTATTAAAAGCCTAAAATGTATTTCAACAACGAAGAACTAATATTATTTTTAAAGAATCATCTATTTAAGCATTTTTGTGTATTCATTTGTACAAAAAATAGATTATTTATATTTAACAAAAAATTTAGTCTGCGGCGCTTCATTTTCCAAATAATAAAACCCTCTTTTAAATTTACGGACTTACTAAAGCAATTATAGTCATTTTTTGAATATACATCGTTAACCATTGAAATTATTTATTAAAAAATCTTTTTAAAGCGAAAAATCACCAAAATATTTGGAAATGCTTATTCGAAAAGGAATTACATTTTTATGTGAAATATAATTGGATAATTTTGCTGGTAGTAGTTCCATGTTTTATTTATAGATTTTAAAAAATACTAAAAACCAATTAGAACGAGAAAAAATAAGTTTTTAAATTAAAACAAAATTACAAGCTTTTTCTGGCCTTATTTATGGGTCATTTTGTTTTTTTTTTTTTACCTTGCTTGTTTTTGTATGTTTTATATACCAATGGACGCGGCTTCCGAATACCTTTTAAATGATGCCACATTTTGACAGAAGTTACAAAAAACTGAAAAAACGGTCCAGTTCAGAAACGGTCATCAGTAGACTTGTAATATTTTGGATATATCGTAAAACATGCCGAGGCTAATTTTCAGGGGGTAACAAAAACTCTTTTTTAGTGGGTCGCCTTAAAGTATATATATACCTGAAAAGTATTCTTAAACTTTTTTGTATATTCTCCCAAATTAACGCATGTTGAGGTCCGAACAGAGGATGAAGAAGGTGATTTCTTGAAGATCGATATGGAACCCCACCTTTAATGTTGATTATTTTACCACTGTGAATGGCACCTATAGAGATTACAGCTTGTCAACTTTTATAAGCGTCATCATAGTTTGCAAAATCTAAAACAGCAGTAGCGACCTCAATATAACCTCAATCAATAAAATTTTATTTATTTAATAAATCTCCATATTTATAACCCTACCCCTTTTCAATTAATACCACAAGGAAGTGCCCCGTCCATTTACTTCACCCAAAATTATTTATTTAATAAATAGTTGTGATTTCTTTCTTTACTACAAATTCTAGACATAAGTCAAGAAATTTGTTTACAAAATGTGTAAAGGTATTTGGAAGCCGCGTCCATTGGTATATAAAATATATCAGAGAGTGATCTCTTTTTTTATATTCCACACAATATTCTATTTTTCAAGGTTTTTTCACAATCTTGGTTTATCATAGCTTATCATTATTGAAAAGTTATAGATAATGTTTTTCCACTAATGAACAACTAAAACCAACAAGTAATTTGGATCACTTCTCTCCTATGATAATAACGAGTTAAACATATTGATGTTTCATCAATATTTCAACTAATGCGTTTTAATTAGTTACTTACGATTGAAAACTTGTTTATGGTACCTCTAACTGGAAGACAGCTTATGACTCTAAAGAGGATGAAGGCGTTTAGGCTACAATGTCTTTAAAAGCTTGTTCTTAACCAAATTATAAAATTCAATAAAACTACATGGAAAAAAGTCACCAATCACCAAATTAATTCATTCGATTAAAAATTGTTTTAATTTGCATCTTTCACCGAAATGATTATATCAACTACTAGTAAATGTAAAAAATTAAAATCAGCAAAAATTTTCCAATTAAATATTTATTAAATTAATCAAGTGGATGATTGAATGAATTAAAAATTTAAAAAAAGAAAAAAATCTTACTTGAATTTTATATATGTTTTATTTTTACTATTTCTTTTTCTTTATTTTGGCTTAAATATATTCATTTAATTTTGAAAATAAATGTGATTATTAAAAAATATAAGGTAATAGTTTTTTCTGTGTAAGGTATTAATATAAATTCATATAAGCTATTTAGGAAAAGTAAATGTTTTTTGTTTTCCCGAAAGTTTTAGAACTTTTTATTGCAGTTATTCTTCAAAAACATATCGTTAATGACTAAAAAAATCCATTAGTATCACCATATTTTTTAAATTCTTTTAAAGTAACCCTTTTCTTTTTTTAAAACCTACTTCCATTCTTTTCTTATCAATTTACATTTGGATCATATTTTTTAAGTGACTTAAATTTAGTTTTCTATCTAACACTACATGCAACAATTAAGGTTTTTAATAGCTATCTCTATAAAAAAAAATAAATAAATAAAGTAAGTTGGTGCACGTATGTTCTGTTTAATTTTTGTGGCTCTATATATATATATAATATACATTGTATACTCGGATATGAACTTTTAAAAAATCGCTGATATGATTTTCTACCCTACACTGAACTTAACTCTTGCTTTAATTTATAACGCTATTTGTATTGGATTTTTTTCTTTCTTTTGACGAAGCTTGTTTATACAATTTTAGTTTTTGTTTTCAGTTTTATTTTTAACAGGAAATTTGTTATTTTAGGTTTGTTAAGGAGGTGGTAACAGAATGGTTTTGTTTCTAGTTGTACCAAGTTTTAACAATATAATCCAAATATCTGAGCTTGCAGTGGAATCATATGAAAACTAATGGGTTTCATTATTGGACGAAAGAGTTAATGCCATATGAGATACATATTTGATTAATAATTTTGTAGGATAACTTTGAGGTAAAAATTATCCAGATCCAATAAGATTTTTTTTTTTTAAATAGTTGGGAATTATTCTGGACCTCGTAATATTGAAAATAGTATCTTTTCAGTGTTGCCAGAAGATGTAATTAGAAAAGTGCTAAATCGTCAAAAAAATAATAATGCTATTATTAAAATTTTTCTTGTGAAATGACAACTTTTCTTCAGAGTTATTTATGATATTGGGAAAAAAGTAAAATTATATTTTAAAACTGACAACTTTTTCCATCGAATTTACTAAATTTCAAACGCATTTTAAATTTTATAAATTTGAAATGCATTTTATCCATTCCAAATGCTAAATTTAGCAATGAAAGTGCTAAAATAGCAACACTGTATCCTGTGTAGATAATTATTTCTATTAGAGCAATCTTGATTTTTTTCATGCACAATCTTTATAGGAATACAATTATACTCTTATCTGTATGGTTTTAATGTAGTCATCAGCCATGGTTCGAAATAAATAATCGTACCCTAGTAAATATATGATAATAAAATCTGATCAAAAATATTAAAATTTTTAGAGGAACCGAAAAATAAAACTTAAACCAAACCAGTAAAACCTCAAACCAAACCATTTAAAATTAACTCTTTCTCATTTAGAAAAGTGCACTTAAAATTCGTCTTCCGCCACTTGTAATCCTGCATACTACACCTAACTGTTTTTTTATTTTTTATTTTTTTGTTCTTATTTTTAGTTTATTTGTAAAAGCGAGGTTATGGACACTAGTAGCTGTCAAAAGGAAATTTCTTTCCACAGATTAAAAACTAAAAAAAGAGGTGAAAAACTTCAAATTTATGAGTTTTCGGCATTTTTTTCCAAATGTTGGATCACTATGCCACAAAAAGAACAACGTTTGTTCATTTGTATATACTGTAGTACATATGGATATTAAAAGGGATTCCAATATAAAATTTCTTTTTGGGTCTTTTCGCTGTTGTTGATAACTCTCGCTGGGTATGAAATTATTATATTTTGGTATTCATATGAACGTATGTATGTACGTATGTATGTATTTATGTATGTATGTATAATGAATGCATGTTGCAGCTTCCTGGGGTGTTGCTTGTGTCGTCTTCTTTTTTTCTAGCTGTTTTATTATTGTTGTTTTTGGTGGCTATTGGCGATGCTGGCTGGTGCACCAAAAAATATCTATCTATTTGACCAATTTTTTTTTTGTATCGCCTTTTGTATTGTTGTAAATGCGCGGTATCTGTTTCACTTTTGTTGTCGTTATTTTAAAACATTTCTTTACCTGTTCTTTTGTCAGTGTGTATGTGAATTTGATTCAATTTCGTAACGACAAATCTGTAATGTACAGGTTAATGCATACAATAAAAAAAATTAAGTTGCCCTTTAGTTAGTTTCTTTTTCTGGTCTTGTAGCTATTGTTGTTGTTGCTGGGTTTGTGAGTATTTTTTTGGTGTCTCGATTATTTAAATGGTTCGTTCGCTAACGTTGGTTCAATAAATTTAGTCGCGGATTGCATTTAGTTTCATCTTTCTTTTTCTGTGTGTTTTTTTAGTTTCGGTTTTTTGGTTGAATGTTTTTTTGTTGTTTGTGGGAAAGTTTAACGAATTTCTAATCAGTTTTAGGTTTAGTTTTTTTTTTTTTTTTGTTGTAGTTGTTTTAATAATATCTTGCGACCTTTTTTTCTTTTTCTAAAACCATCACCATGGGCTATTGCTGTTAGCTGGTATTTCAAAAACTTATATTATTTCTAGGTTTGTTAATTTGGGCTGTCTTTAGAAACGATAAAGTCTTCATTGATTTGTGACCCTTAATAATAGTTTTTAGTCACAAGCACTTTATCGCCGACAATCCACTAATACACACGTTTAATAAATATCAAAGAAACTGAAATACCCATAAACATACAGAAAAAAAAAAAAGAAATGACTATCATTGACCTCAAATGAAAATGCGTTCGCTCGGCTTTTTTGAAAGGGATTTTAATTTTTAACTAAAACAATTGACTCCAAAGCAGGTGATCAGTTTATATTTTGATATAAAATTCTCATATGTTTAAGGTTTCGAATATGCATTTAGGAAAAAATGTAACAAGTTTTTTTTTCATCAGTAAATTAAACAAATTTTCTCTGAATCCAACTTCAGACATAAATTATAATTTATACTCTTTAAGCTGAGCTATTTTTCAGTATTTCAGCTTAAAGAGTGAAATTTAGAATCTTTCTTTTTTCACAAAATTAAAACTTTTTGTTATATTTATAGCTCTATCTCTTTCGTCAGGTCTCCTGTTTTCTAATAAAAAAAAATGCCTTGTCTTTCTAATATCTTCCTTTTCGTTTTTGCTTTTTAATCTTTTACAATTTACTTTCGGCATCACTTGAGCATTTTATAATTAAATACAAGTAGCATGTTTTAAATAATATAAAGTGCTATAAATTGTTTTAATTATTGAATAATAATTTTATAAAAAATTTTAAGATTTCATATGTAATAATTCTTCCTTATCCATGTTATAACACAAAGTAAATTGTACTTTATTAACATATATATTCTAAGAATAATACTTCTCTAGGTTACTACTAGGGTTTTCACTCGTATACTGTTTGTTCGATTAATCGACAAATTAAAATCAAATAACTGTTCGATTAAATTAAAATTTATAATTTCGAGAAAAAATTTAAAATTTTAAACATTTGTTTTTTAACTGGTTTTAAATATGTTTCAATTTAGACCTTCAAGTGACACTACAGTTTGGAACTAATATTAAAACAATTATTCAGTAAAATGAGCCGAATATATGTCTGAAATACAAATCATAATTGAATATTGAGATAAAAATGTTTCAACTTTATATTAAATTTTCTGCAAGAAATAAATTGCAAGATTTTGAACTTGGTTTGGAAAAGCATATACACACGAATGACAGCACAGCCGATGTCAGTAAGATAGAGTTGATATACCAATAGAGTCTCAGCCTGATTTAGAGGATAATATGGCTTGGATGAAACTTGTAATATAGAAGGTAAAGAGAAGTATTAAACTTGTACTTTATGTTAAAAATCGCTGAACTTCTATTTCTAAAATAATTCTGAATTTTCTTTTTTGAATCTCGATATAAATGTGCCTTTTAATTTACCAATATTGCGGACAATGATATCCGAATATTAACAAGTTTAGGTGATATTCTTAGGCCCATTTATTTAGCTGTCAAAGAATTAAGTAAATGCAAAGAAATACTAGATTTATAAAAACACAAGAGAAAAATATACTCAAATTTTAATTACATTATTATTTTTGAAAAACTATTTCTAAAAGGGAATTTAATCCTTTCTTGTAAGTTAAGAGATCCCATTTTATGTAAACATATTTTTGATATTTTAAATAATTAAGTCGGTGCGTTGACGAGAAGTTGTATGTGTTTTTTACTATTTTTTTTTAATTTTTTATTTTCATATTTTTCACTAAGATATTTTAAAAATTATATGCCTTGAAAAAAATATCGATATATTTTGGCGTTCGCGAATGGCAAAAGAAATTAAAGAAAAAAAATCTACACTTAGAATTTTTTGTATAAGAAACTTTTAATTTATTTCTTAATAATTTTGTTTTTTCTTTGTTTTTAAAACAGTCCTATGTGAAGTAAAAAACAAAAAGAGGAAATCTACACATAGAACTTTTTGTAACTTCGAAAGCCGTTGAGATAATGAAAAACGCTTTGGTGGACGAATGTATGATTAATAATGATACAAGATTCTTTAAGAACAAAATCAAAAAATTACATATAGGACTCTTCATCAGTGCACTGGCGATTTCTATGTTTTATTGAGGATAATTGTTAATATTGCTGTTGTTTTCTTTTTTCATAAAACACTAAAATAACACGGAATGCTTGTTTGAATTTTTTTACAAACATTAAAAAACGAGCAAAATTTAAAGGTATAATTTACTCGATTAACTCGAATAATTTAAAAGCTTTACTCGATTGATCGATTAATTTAAAAACATTATTTTCGTGTTATTTGATTAATCGAACAATGAAAAAGTCGGGTAAAATTAATATTCTAATTACTACATGCATTAATTATTAAATATTATAACAACTAACTTATTACTATTATTTCTAGTTAATAATTTTCATAACTACAACTTAAATGCTTCAAATAATTTATAAAAAACAAAAAAAAAAAAAAAAAAATACATGCGCTTGTAAAGTGGAAATATAATAAAGAAAGAAAAAAATCTTTAGCAATTAGCACTTGTTTAAATGGTCAGCTGCTTAAACGACCGTTCAATCAATTTGACCGACTTAAATGGCAAAAGTCGTAAAACTAGTTGTTTACACTGCGATCTGATCTGACTGGTTGGATCAATAATAACAAACAATATTACTATAGCCAGTAAGTAAACAAACAGGCCTGGTGACAAGTGCAGCTTAAAGTAGTAAATAATCAATAGTTAAACACTCAGTTAATTTGCAAGAAAATCTATAATTACCAATAGACATTCTAAAGTAATTCCTCTCTATTTCTATGGATCTTCCTTTTATTCATAAGTATTAAAAATAAACATACATCTCTAATACTTGTTTCAAACTGATGGCTTTAAATAAAATAATTTATTAAAAAAAAAACAAAAAAAAAACAAAAAAATACTATACTATACATTTTTAAAAGTTTTGTTCTTTTCATAGAGAAACATGCTGTTTAAGATATGTTAAAAAACTGAACTCATAGTCATTCCTTTTTAAATACAAGATGTGCCACACCTGCGCGTTTCTTTATCAAATTTATATTTACACATGTCTTTTATTTCTCAGTCTTTCTGTTCTCTATATTAATGTTTTAATTTTTTTTTCTATATAAAATTTTTTGAAATATTTTATAGAAGTTTTATAGAAGATCTTCGATAAGAATTGAGTTTCCTGTATATCGTTTGTTTTAAAGAATTACGTTTTTATTTGTTTGTGGTGTTTTTTTGTAGCTTGTCACTATCAGGTGTTGCACGCCACCTTGGAGAGTTGTCAACGCGGTATCCTCAAGTTGTTGAATATGTCAAAGGATTATAAATCAAATGTGACAATAAAAATACAATCACAATCTGCTACTGTGGCCATTATTTAGTTAAGGAATATAGAATTTCTTTCTTTGCATTATAATTCAAAAAAATGGTTTATAATCCAACACTAATACTGGGTGCGGAATATTTCCCATGCCAAAGTGTCAGTTCAATATATTCAATCTCTCAAACCGTTTGTGACTGAAGGGCCAAACTTTTATAAGATCGCCAAATGAAAGTTGCATTTTCTTCTCATAAAATTATTAAAAAAAAACACATAAATTCAATTTCAAATTATGTTTTGTGTTTCGATATTTATTATATAGTTTACAATGTATATTTTAGCTTCAAACTTAATCCCTCATATGTCATTTTCAAAATGACCCATGAAAATAACACATATAGGGATAATTAGCGATATTATAAAAGTTTGGTCTACCAGCCCCAATTGCTTTGGAAGTTTGTATATACTGACCTTATACTTTCATGTGGCGTGGGAACTTTTCCTCCCTCAGACCATGATCTTCAATTTGTGTCATTTAATAAAACAAATTATGATAATGATAAAAGATATTTTTAAAAGTAGAAAAATTATAACTAGATTTTTTTAAATAAATAAATAATTATTTAAAAGATTTGTTTGATTTTATATAAAATCCATCATTTGCAGGATTCCAGAGGTAAGTTACCTTAATTTTCGTATATATTTCATAATGTAGTGATTCATTTTTGTGTATCTTCAAGATGATTCAAAAGCATATGAAATATGCATCTATATAGCAATATATCGCATAAATTATGGGGTCTATTGTATATTGCTATATAAGCCCCTAGTCGATTAAACTATGTCCTATCAATTGTGTGCCTGAACATGTAGCTCCTTCTCGTGATATAATTATGAGGAAGTAACTTCTTGAAGATAATTTAAACTGTTTTAGTTTTTATAATTCAAATCAAATGGTCTTTAGCAGAAGGGGTCCTTAACAAAATGATACATGTTTAAAATCGTAAATTGTCCTGTTGTACGGTTTTGGTGGTACCAAATCAGAGTTTGTTTGCGCATTTGTTATATCCTCTCTATTTAGGTTTCATTGAAAATTAAATATTTCACTCCGTTAAAAAATCTGCATAAACTTTAAAAGTTATGTAAGTTGAATTCATTTAGAAACTGTTTCAATTGATAATGATTGAGTTTCTGTTTTAAATGGTTTTGGCCACTAATGAAATTTGAAAATAGTATATATCTTTTAATCATATATGCATATATTATATACTATTATACATAAATACATAAACTATTAGTTATGACAACATTATTTTTCGCCAGCATAATTACACATTATCTTGATACTACACACTGTGTATTACTGTTAAATTATATTTGATCTAAAAAGTCTTCATTAATTAGTTAGTATTATATAAAAGTTTCGCTTCTCTACACCAAATTTTCATACATATATTTACATGTTAAAATACAACATTCGATCCATATTATTGCGTACATTATAGAAAATGTAAAAAAAAATATTAAATAAAAAATAAAAATTGTTTGAAAATCGACAAAAAAATTAAATATTATTTTTATTTGTTTTAATAAACCATATTATTGAATTTCTTGAGAATTTTCAAATATTTAAATTTATAAATAGTGAAAATATTTTAATAAGAAAAATCTTAAAATTTTTTCAATAAAATATTTACGAATTTGATTATTTGATTTTAATAATTCAGTGATAGGTCCGATTTTAGTAAAAAATATAATTGGTTTTATGAATTTCGTAACAGAATGCGAAATTTAATTTTTTCTGTGTATATTTTAAATATTTTTATAAAAATTTAATTTTGTTCTTTAAGCTTTAGTTCATTACTTTTTAAAGATAATCAAGTGATCTTAATTCTTGTTTGTCTTTCTTAAGAAGCAAACTAAAAGGTGCATTTATATTCACTTTTTAATTTCTAAAATTTCTCTTTATGTGCAAAAATAATTTTAAATCTGCGACGTGAGAAGCTCCAAATTATTTAGAGTCATTGCCTAGTCGCAGTGATACGATGTGTAAAATGGAAACAAGTTTTCAATGCGAGGAGGATGTCATCTGGCGGTATTGTTTGGTATTTTTCCGCTGAATGGCTTATTAAAACATATATTTTCAAATATTATTTTAGAATTTTCCATTGTGATCCATAACATATTTATAAATTGAGGCTGTCTTCTAAAGTGTTTTGAATATTTTTTTAAAGGCCCAGCATGTTCCGACATATTTTTAATTTACAAAGCTGCAGCTACAAGGACCAAAGCTCTCCAAAATAGCAAATTATTCTTTAACTAAAAATTTCAAAATTTATTAAAAATTTTCTTTCTTTATTAAAAATTTCATAACCTCAAATTGTTACAATTAGAGCAATGAATTTTTATTTAATAAAAGTTATGTGCCAAGGATAACAATATATTTCAATATATTTCAAATACTTAAATGTAAAGTAGGAATCTCTGAAAGATTTATTATACATTTTCACAGTGCCCACAATTTTACCCCCTTTATCTATTTTACAAGACTCCATTTTCTTTAATATTTATCATAAATATTAACATTAAGTAAATATTAATAACCAATCCATGTTAACTATATAATGACTTAATATAAACTGTTTGAATGTTTTCTTTATCAGCGTTAGAAGATCTATCTTTACCATTCATTGAAGACCGCCCCATTTTCACACCTTCATGTGAAATTTTCTTGTTTTGTATGAAAAATTTACCAAAATTTAAATGCAAATAAATACTTTGAACCTGTTCCTTTTTAAATATGTAATTATTTCGAAATAAATTTTTATAGTGCGAAATATTTTTTTCTAAAATGTTTTCAAAAACTTGAAACAATCTGACGATGTCCGGCTATGTGTTGAAAGCAGAATAGGGCTCTAGACGAAATTTAGCTCAAATAATTGTTTTATATAAGGTTTGTTTGGTATTAAAAATGAACAAAATCGGTTCATAAGTAAAAAATTAATGGACCAAATACTAGAAAACTCCAACTTTTCGGCCGATATCTTTTACAAAAAAGCATGTACATCAACGAAATTTTACGCAGTTCAAAGATCAATGTAAAGTTGGAGACAAAAAATGAGTGTGGTTCACCACTTTAATGCCCACCACTCATATAAAATGAATGAAAAAAACTTACAAATATATTTTTCTCACTTGTTAAGAACTAGATTCTTTACAAATGTTCATAATAATTATGCAATTGTTAATGTATTTATAACATATATTTTTCAAACAACACCCTGTATTATTATTTTATATTATGGATATAGCTTTTATCGTATTTAATAATTACTGGCCAGTAATTTTTATTTTACACTCCACCTCTTCAAAAAAGATCAATTTCTAATGATCTTGTCCAACCCCTGCTTCATGGTTTTTGTTTGTTGTTCATTTTTTTATACACATCAAATTATAAAGTTACAGACGTCCAATTTAACAAGATAAACCCATAATTATGCAAATTTTTTTTTTTTCATATTGTTGGGCCATTTAACGGCAGCGGGACATCATTGAGCGCCGCCGCCACAGTCGTTTCATTATTATCATCATAACTATGTATCGTCATGGGTTTGATAGTAAAAATGATTAGATGACTGACGAATTTGATCTTCATCATTTAACTGCAGGGTGTCTAGGACAAGCGACAATCAATCGCTAAAGAAAAGAGAAGAAGAGTAAAAGATAAATAATTTTCATATGTAGCAGGGATGGAAAATGGCTTATTTCATTCTATACCAACCATAAAAATAAAATGTAATTTTTCAACAATGACGGTACTAGTTTTGTCAATTCCTTTTTAAGAAAAAATTTTACATAGAAATTTAATAGATTACACTATCTGCAATTGATGGCATTTGATGAGTGCAACAAACCCTCCAAAGAATTTTTCGATGGTAGGCAAAATTTTTGATCTAGAACCATCTAAACTTTTCTTTTTAAGCCCAAAATAGTCCCAGATAAATCAAAAAAAAAAAAAAAAAAATATATATATAAATATAGTTCGAAGCTCAATTACTTCCGCATAAGTATTTAGAGCATTTAATAGGGAATATTTTGCTAGAAATTTCAATTTATCTATCTCTCATTATAAGGTCCGTTTTTAAGAAATAACATGAAAATCGATTAAAACTTAGGTTTAGTGGGTTAAAATGTTCTATAGGTTTTCGAATTGTTCGAATAGTTGGAATTTTGAAAATACCGTTTTTTTTTGTGAAGAAGTAGATATTTCTATCTGTATTTCTTTAAAAATCTAAACAAATTTTATAATATTCAAATTAAAATTTGTTAAATATAATTGTTTTAAGAAACAAATTTTAATTAAAGTAAGAAATAGTTATCAAAAAATGAGACAAAATTTTATACAGTATGTACAGAAACTATGGCTTTATATGGAGAAATTTATGTCTAAATTTTTTCGAAATCAGTTTGGCAAATGCAACTTCTTTAAATAATTATGTGGGCAATTATTACAAATGTTGAATTAAAAAATTAAATATTTAAATTGTTTGTAAGTTGTTACAAGAGATAAAACTAATTCCATTGATAGCCGTATTTCATTCAAGTAAAGGCCTGATAAATCAAAAATTATGTTATTGTGATTTGCCTACATGAAATTTTCTGACCAGTTTCTTATCACCCCACATTAGTTTTCGTGCAGTACTTTTATCAAGTTATTTGCCACTTATTCTGAATTTTGTTCAGCTTTATGTATTTCCTTTTCTTTAATGATAGTTTCATCAGCAACTAATATCTCTCATTTGGCAGATCTCCTAGCAATTTGAAGAATTTACTTCTTTAGAAAAAACGTTTATATTATTTGCATTATACAATTCAATTATGTCTATTGCATAGTGAGTGAAGCTATTTTAGGCAAATAGCGTAGAACCATTGTGCTGTTGAATAAAAGACCTCTCTAAACACTTTTCGAAATTTCGGTGTCTATTAGTCCTTTTATAACCCTCTCTTTAGTCTCAGATAGCACAACTACTAATATACAGCTAAATTTCCCAACAAATATTATAATTTTTGAGAAATTGAAAAATGCTTTTTGTGCATATTCTACACAGACCCCTTTTCTGTGTCGACACATAACTGAATTTATTAAAACTTTTATATGCCAA
This sequence comes from Protocalliphora azurea, assembly GCA_932274085.1. Classification (NCBI taxonomy): domain Eukaryota; kingdom Metazoa; phylum Arthropoda; class Insecta; order Diptera; family Calliphoridae; genus Protocalliphora; species Protocalliphora azurea. The sequence continues at coordinate 152,622,515 of OW026522.1, forward strand.
GGTACTTTTAGGTACTTTACTATGCATTGAGTTTGGATTATCAAGTATTTTGCGCAAAATTGTTTCTAGATTTTTTTCTTGTACCGACAACATTTTATATAATTATTAATCTTTTAAAGTTAAAAATTAAAAAATTACACTTGTTTTGTACCGATTTAGTTTATGGTTGCTAATAAATGTTAGTTTTAGAATTGTAAATTTTTGCGTTGACAGCCCTTAATAAATTTTTTCAAGCTCTTCGCTTGAAAAGTAAGCTTTTGCATATTTCACAAGTATTTTAAAAAATGCGTTTTTTTTTTTAATTTTTGCATAAACTAAATGCTTATAGTGAATACGAAAATTAGTTTTCTGAACAAAAACATAATTTGTTAGTGATATTTTGGTATTGTATTAACTGATTTTTTTTAATACTTCGAACATAATAGTAAAGAAAAAGAAGTAACAAATATGACTATTAGAGTCTATTTACATATGTACATGTTTAATGTACCTTTAGTGTAAAGAATCGAAAACTATTAGAATTTTAAAGTTATAAAAAATCATATTTATATTATAAAACGTGAATGTGATAAATAAAATGTTTTAGAGTCGTTTCAAGCGCATATTTTTATTTTAAGCTGCTCCATTTATAAAATGTAACAAGAAATTATTCTTTATAAACATTAATCAGTTAACAAATTTTTTCTACATTTCAATTCAAAAAATATTAGTATTTAGTACATATGTTTTTTGAAATAAGATGTTATTTTAAAACCAGCATTCGAAAAATGAAATTTTTGAAAAAACCGACAGTATTTAAACCGAAAAAACTGGTTGGAAAACCGATCCGATCACCCAATTTAACACTCATAAATGTCACAAAAGTAAGAATATTTTAATGAAATATGGCATAAATAAGTTTTATATAATAATTGACCATAATCCAATATGAACCCCTGATTCGAAAGTCACTTTAACGTGCACAAAATCTCACATAAATGTAAATATTATGTTAATATTTAATACAAATAAGGTTTATACAAATAGAAACTATTTAGCGTAGATCGGTCTATAATTGACCATAGTTGCCGTATAAGGCCTACTTGCGGGAATTACCCTAAATGCCATATAAATGTTAGTTAGTACACGTATGTTTTATAGAAATATATATTACGCTTAATACTAGTATTGGTGCACAACTATACACATGTTCCATATAAGACCCCTTCGCAAATTTCGATGCACATATAAAATGGTATAGGGTATCATATGGTTGGCTTGACCGACTATACTTACTTTTTTTTAATTGGTTTTCTGGTAGTTTTCTTTCAATCACACCTGCCTTAAAAAAATTAACTGAGCTTTGATGGTAATTATCAAATTTATAATACTTTCAGAATAGAAATACATAATTTAGAATTTCTTTTAATGAGTTTTGTAAATTTTATAAGCATATTTGTGTAAATAACTAATTAATTTAAAATTCGAGATAAGCTTTTCTATATTGAAATACCAATATGTATAATTAGTGTTGTCAGGAGGTGAGAAAAAAGAGGCCCAAAAAAGGCCCAAAAAAGCTAAATGCTCAAAAAAAAATAATAATAAATAAGTCGAGAAAAAAGTTAGCATTTTTTTAATAAAACAAAAAAATAATAACTTTTTCTCGTTCTAATTAGTCTTTCATATTTTCTTTCATATTGTAATAAATTTATAAATAAACCAAAGAACGGCTGCCAGCAAAATAACCCAATAAAAAATTACCCAAAAGATTTCAATACAAACTTATGTTATATTTCTTATGAAAAATTATTTAATGTTTTGAATTGCTTTTCGTCATTTTTGGATTATAATTCCATTTTGTTTAAGCATTTCCAAATTTTCTGTATAATTTTTCACATTTATAAGAATTTTTTATTATATTCGTAAATAGTTTCTAAGCTTAATGAAATATATTAGAAAATAATTATAATCGATATATAGCAAGTCCATAAAATTAGTAAAGTTAATTTTTATTTGGAGAACAAAGCGCCGCAGGTGTATTTTTTGTCAAATGTAAATAATCTAGATTTTTTGTGTGAAAAAATAAAATTAAAATTAAAATTAATTAAAAATAAAATTAATATTAACAAATAAGAAATTATTTTGGTTGCTAAAATACCGGCATTTTAGCCTTTTTAAGGCAATTCTATGAATCAAAAAGGCTAGAGAAATGCTAGAATGTAAAACAAAAGACAATATAAAAAGGCTATATTTAGCCTTAAAAAGGCTAAACTGGCAACACTGGGTATAATACTATTTTCATAATTAATATTTACTGTAATACCTCACATTTGTCTAAAACATTCTTGTTCAGAAATTAAAAGGTTTATCTTAGTAGAATTAAATATATTTATCAATAACTAAATTACATTCTCAAATTAATGTATATTTTATAAAATATTAAGGTTAACTTATGAAGGAGTTTTTATGTACCAGTGATATAATTTTTAACTTTTTTTAATTCAGCCTCATTGTTTCACCATTGTTTAATATTTCAAAAATAGTTTATGTTGCTGCTTAAATAAATAATAGATAAAATCATATCAGATTGCAGCAACTGAGTTGTAGTAGTACCAACTGATTATAAAAATGTAGCAAAAAAAAAAAAAAAAAAACAAAAAAATTACAATTGTACCATGTTTGCCATCTGTGATATGTATTATGTATGAAGAGGGTTAAGATTTTGTTTAAGAAATTAAGGTTTTAAGATGTTATTTAGCAGCAAAAAAAAAAAAAAAAGGAAAGTGCGTGTATTTTGTAGAGTTTTAGGTAATAAATAATTTTTGTTTAGAAATTATATATATACATATTTATGAAATACTACTTTTTTGATGTAGTTAAACGCCAAGGTCCTTTTCTTCTTGTATTTGATTTAAAATTTAATACATTTCTGTTTGGTATTTTGTTGTGTGTGTTAATTTTCTTTTGCCAGCAATTGTTTATTGGCACGCGAATCATGAAAAATAATTTAGTTTTTTTATTACAATTTCAAATAATAACGAAAAAATTTAATATAACAATAAAAAAATGTATAATAGTAACCCTTTTTTATTCTCCTTTTCTTGTTCTACAATCTAACATGCAACATCGTGCAACAAACAGCTACAGCTACTCTGGCATTTAAATTTTGATGTGGATGTTGTGTACGATATTTTTCGTCGTTGTTGTGCCATAAACATTTGACGCCAAATTGTTAATTAAATTTTCAATAAAAAACGCTACGTTTTTTCTTTTTTTTGATTATTTTTTTATTTAATTCTCGAAAAATATGACTGAGAACATAAATTGCACCTGCTGTTTACAAACATTTAAAAGATGAATATATATTTTTTGGTATAAAAAATTTAATAAAAAAGAACACATATTTGAATTTTTTAGAACCATTTTTTGCAGTAAACATTTAAAAAAAGTGTTAAATTGTGAAAAGGTCATCATAAGACATTTAAAGCAAAAAAGTGGATTTTTATGGCAAAGTTAATTTTTTTTTTTTGTTTATATTTTATTAAATGAAAACCTTATAAAAATAGAAAGTGTTATGAAATTTTGGCACAAATGCTTCTTAGTAATTAAGGCCAGTAATAAATATATAATTAAATATACTAATGGTAAGAATTTAAAATCGATGGATAGAAAGAATTATTTGGAAATTATTTTATTTTTCAAAATCGCTCTTGATGCAAGAGAAACAAAATGGTTATGAAAAAATAAAGACGGAACAATTAATACTGACATTGAATATAAATAATGATTCAAAAATTTTTGCTCACAGATGAAATCTATATATCTTCAATTTATTTCCACTTGTCCTAGACTTTAACTTTTACCAATTTCACAGTAAAGGCCAGGTCCAAAGTAATATGCAAATCTGATTCCGGCAAAGAAACATGTTTTTGTTTTTAAAATATTTTTTTTATTGATTTTAAATAATTTAAACAAACAAACATCAAATTTGTCGTTTGTTTTTCAAACATTTTTAAAACCAATTAAAAAATGATTGAATCCATTAATTTTTTAATTAAGTGTAATATAAAATCAAATAGCAGTGTTAATTAAAAAATTTTACGCAATAGTTTTTTTAAAATAATAATTTTTTTAAACTAAATAATTAAAAATAGATTTTTCAAGTTTCTAATAATAATCTTTTTTAAAGGAATTGTGAATTACGTTCAGTTTTAAAATCTTTTTTTCTACAACTTTTACTTATTATAAATAAAAACCTTGTCACTATTTATAATTGATCACCATCTTCAAGTGTTTTATTAGAATTTACTTACTGGACTTTATTTTATATTTTTATTTATTATTTAATTAATTACACAGGTCAACACAAAAAAATTATCGTGAAAAATATGTTGCTGATATTATACTTATAGTCATTCCAATCATCAGGAACATTTCGGTTTTTCTCCATTACGTCACCTTTTTAACCTATTGACGACCAAAGAAAATATTCTTCTTTGATGAAATTTAGGTCATATAATTTTCTAGGTAACAGGTAGAACAAATTAGTCATCCATTTTTATAGACAAAACTGTGGTATAAGATAATTGTCCAATTGCCCTCACATAGCCCTCCGAAGAATTTAAAGTTGTAAAAATCAATAATTTTTCAATTAACCCTCACAAAACCATAGAAAAATGAGGTGTAAGGAGTGGGTGTAGAGGGGAAATTTATACTTGACATAACTAACACGTGTCCGTAGATCTCAAAACGATAACAATTTTAAAATCCCAAATAAATATTAGAAAAAAAATATATCATGAATAATTCCACTTAATTCTTACTTCTCAGACTTAATATAGTGAAAAAAGTTAATTGAAGTATTTCCATCATGTCACATTTTTAAGTTATATAATTTTCTGAATAATAGGTAGAGCAAATGCCTAATTTGTCTTGTTTTATAGAGAAGGAATAGTGCAAAAAAAGCACAGAACATTTTATATCTGCAACTTGCCCTACATAACCCCCAGAAGTCTTTAATATTGTCAAAATCCAAGAAAGTATGAGAGCAATAAGCGATGAACAAAACGCTGTTACTGAGAGATTATATCAAGGGATATTAGCATGAATAAAATGACAAATATTACTTTAAAATTATAACGTGTTGCATTTCACTTTCTACACTATATTTAGTCTAAGTAGTAAGAATTAAGCAGAATTTGTAAATAATTCTTTCTAATTTAATTTTGGATTTTTATTTTTTTAAACTTTTGATGTCTATGCATTTTCTTCAATGCTATTTGAAAAATTTTACCATTTTTGAGATCTACGGTAATGTGTTAGTTGTATCAAATATAAATTTTCCCTCTAAACCCACTCCTCACACCATATTTTTCCATGGTTTTATGAGGGTTACTTGAGAAATTCTTGACGAACTTTAAAGACTTCGGAGGGCTATGTTTGAGCAGTTAGAGACTTGACTTATACTACATTTTTGTAGTACCATTTCTTGTATTTAAAACATGAGTGAATAATTTGTTCTAATTATCACATAGAGAATTATTACACCTAAAAACTCCACAGAGAAGCATATTTCTTTGGTCTTCAATGGGTTAAAATTTTGACGTGATGACAAAGTTTCATTTAACTTTCAAAACTATAAAAATCCCAGAGAAAAAGAATTTTGCAGAATTATTTGCGATATAATTTTGAATTTTTGTTAACCTGTGTTATTTTCTTTTCTTTTTTTTAATAAACAAATATCAAAAAAAAAAAAAAACAAGTATAACTTGTTTGTTATATTTTATATATTTTTTTTATTAGATTACAAAAATTCTTTAAGTCTTATTTGTCGTATAATTGTGCTTTTTGTTTTATTTTTTTTGCATTTTTAGTTTTTTTATTGTTTTTGTATTTTATAACTAAAAACATTTATTTATTTCTAATAAGTAGCCGCACACGACTTCCTATAAGACAAATCAATTTCTAAATATATATTTCCATAGATATAAAAATTATCTGCCTGAATAAAAATGGCATGAAATACAACACCATACAAGTGTCTAAACAGCACAAATGTATACAAGTGAATATGGACTGGTATAACTAAATGTAGATCCATACATGATACTATCTTTCTAAGGTAGTAGACATTGTCAGTCAACAGTCATCATATTAACAAAGACGAAGTTTATTCTATCAGCAGTATTAGTAATATTTATTATAAACAAATCAACAAATCTGTTTCAAAATATAAAAAATATTGAGTTGAAATGTTGAGAGAAAATTAATTGTAAACAAGTCTTAAATAAAAAGTTAAAAAGATCTGCTTAAATATTTAAGTTAAAAAAAAAAAAAAAATACTATTAGGAGGAAATTATATCAAACTGGGAGTTTTTATATTTTATGAATTCTATAAGGATTAATTTCTTAATTTGTATTAGTAAAAACTATTAAATTGGATTAGATTTTGTTCTTGTTTAAACTAAACTTGCTGCTGTTATTTAAAGATACTGGTTTTAATTCAATTTCAGGAAGATTCCACTTGAGTGCACCGATTCGAAGCTTTTAAGTAGTTATGAACTTGGTTAATATTTCTAAGCATTTTTAAATATATTCTGGAACACCTGTTAATTATAATTTGATTTTGTAAGAAGTTATGTCATAAAGGTTTCAGTTATTACCAGGTAATGCAATGGGAATACTTGATAATTTTAGAACTGAAGGCATTTAAAGTTTTTTTTTTTCAAATGTACAAACCAATGTTACGATTGGCTGCTTACTGTACATCAATTAAAAAGAGTCGTTAATTTTCTTGAAGCAAACAAAAGTAATCGTAAGAACTCTGGAGTTATTTTTCCTGATATTGAAAAAGCCTTCAATTCAATAAGGTATGATGGCCTAGTTTTTAAACTTAATTTCCTCAATTATCCAACGTATCTGCCAAAAGATAATAAAGAGTTATTATCTATATGATATATGCCGTAGACAAGCGAATCTACTACTTCAAGAATCGGTATTATTACATACTCTTTACTCTATATATACCTGATATTACTGTTCGCAGGAATCAGGAAATAGCTTTTTACGCAGACAATAGTAGTTTTATTTGCTGCGGTAAAGTGTCTAACGTAATAATCAAAAGAATGGAAGACAGTTCAAAATTCACCCACAAATACTTTGATAAATAGAAGATAAAAAAAAATGTTAGCAAAAAACAATCTATTATATTTCCATATAATAGATCGCAGAAACGTATTTTTAAAACATTTATATTCAGGGGGAGGTTTTTATAAAATATTTCAGATAAAAAACTTTCATTTAAACAACACATACAATATATTTGTGAAAAAGCACTTTACACCTTACTCAACAGAAGATCTAAACTTAATTTAAAAAACGTGATTTCTTATTGGGCCAATTTTGATCTATGGTTGCAAAGTCTGGTTTTATAAAGCTACTAAAACTTACACAAGAAAAGTACAGATAATATAAAATAAAAATCTAAAAATTTTTCTTAACCTACATCCCAGATATTCTACAAATCTACTGCACAGAAACTTGAACCATAAAATATTTAATTCATTTTCAAGGGAACTATATTGAAAAATGCTGAACGTCTACATATTATAAGAAATTTGCGAAAAAAATACCTAAGACTGTTTTTTACTTAAAGAGCGATAACTAGTGATTGTTTTTAAAATTTCTTATAACGTTCAAATATATGCAAGATTTTTTAGTCAACTTTTCCTTATTCGATTATTTAGATGTTAATTGGTGTAATACTTTTCATTGAAATTATTTGCAATAGAAAAGGATGTCCCACTACTACTAACCTTTTGGAGTTCACAACCTCAGTTGTAACTGCATTTGATTCCGGTATACAGACAGACACAATATACACAGATTTCAGTAAAGCTTTCGATAAAGCAAATCAAGATCTCCTATTGTTCAAATTGGATAAATTCGTATTTTCTCCTGTTTTCCTTAAATGGATTTCTACATATCTTAAAGATAGATGCCAATGTGTATTATTTAGAGAATGTATATCGAAAACCATTCCTGTTTTATCCGGTGTTCCGCAATGGTAGTCATATTGGCTCCTTATTATTCCTAATCCCCAATTCGAAGTTTATATAAAGAAAATTGAATCGGTCCAGAAACAATTTCTCTTATTTTGTCTACGTAATCTTCCATGGAATCCTAATATTAATTTAGCTTCATATGAAAGTCAATTACAGCTTATTGATCTCCCTACTCTTGAAAGTAGGAGAAAATATATGAATATTTCATTTGTAATTAATTTAGTAAACGGTTTAATTAATTTGAGTTCCTGCTTCGTACGATCGAATTCGTAATACCAAATCGTCCAAGTAGAAATTATACTCCTTTAAAAATCAAATATTTTCGAGCCACCTTTGATCCCATGAGACGTATATGCAATCAATTCAACAGTTTTTATCCATAAAAATAACATTTTACTGTAAATAGTTTTAAGAATAATATATATCCGTGAGAAATTGTAATTTCATTGGCTATTAAATAAATAAAAAAATATTTATTGGTTAAATGTCTCTACAAATTATAGGTAATAGTAGTTTTTTAAAGTTTTTATTATTTTAAAATTCGAATGCGAAATGTGTGGGCCTGATTTTTGACGCTAAGAACATATTTTTTGGTTCATACAATTCATAAGTCCTTAAAATATTTTGTCGCCTACTGAATTCCAGTATCAAGCAAATAAAACGCTTTAATTTGACATCAATATTAACGTAATTTATACATCGCCATAGTTGTCAGCATGTGTTTGGAGAAGAATGCTGCTGCAGCGATATATAAATGATGTTTATTAAATTTGTTTCGCATTATCAATTTTAACCATTAAAATTATTCTTTACAGATATTTTTTGATGATCTAAAGTCATATCTGGTCCTAAAAAAATGCGGAACAAAATTTGAAAATTTGATGAAAATTTTAAAGAGTGCATAGAATTTGACTCGGAAGTATCATTTATTAAAAAAAATCAGTTTACGCGATATTTTGGGTTATTTCTATAAAAGCGATATTTGTCAGTAGCGAGAAACGTACATTTTACAAACCTAGATATACCTCAAAATGTAGAGAATTAAAATTATGTTCTCTAACTTTAATTTCACTTATGCGCGTAAATTTTTTATCAAAAAAAAAAGAAATAAAAAAAAAAAAATAATTTTTGTCAACTCATAACTTTTAACCAAATGGTATATGATAACTTGTTAAAAAACATATGAATTTACTAAGACTTGTCTCCCTACTAGTTAATAGTTTGAATCTAAAAGATGTAAATTACGAGTGCAAAATTAAAATGAATCAAAAAATCCTCGAAACTTTTAGCTTTAAATGCCTGTAGTTCCGTGAGATTTTACGTGAATGACCTAAACTTTTGGATTTCTTTTGTAATCAACATTTTTTTCCATCAACATTTTTTTCTATTTTTAAAACTAACTTTAGAAATACAAGACACATAAAGTATGTTTCAAAGAGTCTCGAAAATTTTTGAAATTCCTCATATGTGTATGGAAGTACAAAAGGAAACGTGTACATAGTTTTAAATTTCTCTAAACTGCAAGTAACAGAAAAAAAATTCTGCAGAGTTTGTTCCACATACGAATGGTACGTCTAATAAAGACATCGTATAATCAACTGGCCAATCGACAACCAATGAATGTACACTTTTGGATGAGCAAGTTCTCTAATAACATGAAAACGTATTTTTCATTACAATAATGTTAGAACAGAGAAACACAACATTCCGAAGATAAGATAATGAAATAAATTTGAATTTGATACTCTGCTGTCACCGATAAATATTAATTTTCCAAGTGGTGCATTTCTACAACTATTATGTTAAGCTTTCTTATGCAGTGTATGTCAATCTGTTGAAACAGAAAAACACATTCCTTTAAAGCTTTGATTATGGAGTTTCATACCAAAAGAAGAGACATTTTTGTGAATTTTTAATTTTTAAATCCTTAGAATTTTGGTAAAAGTTTATGGGGATGTTTTAGCTCAGCCAACTTTTCGTATGTAGCTTAAACGATTTAAATGCTTGTAGTTTATAAGGTGTATTCCGGCTAGCTGAAAAAGTTTGAAGGTGAATAATTGGAGGCTTTGCTCAATCAAAACACATGGCAAATGCAAAAAGTGCTTGCAGAATTATTGACAGTAGCTCAAACAATAATTTTCTGATGTTTCAAGAAACTTTGATTCATGCAAAAGCGATGAAAGTGGGTGCCACAGGAACCGAAGTAAAGAAACATAGAAAGGCGATTTTGCATGTGTTCAGCGCTTCAAAATGAAGTGGTTACTACTCGATGTATTAAGGTTGATGAAAATCGCATCTATTATGATAACCCAAAATATAAAAAGTCGTATGTAAAGATCGAGCAACCAAGAAAATCCACACCAAGTATTCATATCACAAAAGTAATGCGTTTGGTGAGATCAGAAGCTGTTAACATCAGACGAAACGATCGCGGTTGATACGTATCAAATACAGTTGATTCATTAATAGAAAGCATTGAAGGAAAAATGGCCAGAATATGCGAGTTTGTAATTTTTCATCATAATTATACTGCTCCACCACTTAGAAAATAGTTAGTGTATAGAAAGTATTGATCCACCCGCCGTTTAGCCCAGACAGTGAACCTTCTGAATAATATTTGTTTTGTTCGATTTAGAAAGTACGCTTCACTTCAGAATAAGGTATCTAAAATTGGCTTTATTTGTTTTTGGCCTCAAAAAATGAGAAGTGGCTTCTAGATGGAATATATAAATTACCAGAAAGATGAAAAAGAGTAGTAATATGGAAAACATTTTGAATTAAATATATTGCATAGTGGGACAGAATGGAAACTTTTTGCAAATAAATATATAATTTCTAATCGTCTGGTTGAATTTACATAGGCGTAGGTAAAAATATCCCTCAGAAGCGGAGCTGTGAGGGCTCAAATTAGAATAGCTCTAAGAGAAAATTTTTAACTATTTGCCAAATTTTTGAGTCTTATATAATTATGAAAATTTTTGTATATTCTTAAAACATAAAATGTGCTATTTATATCTTATAGTTTTCGAGTTATTTAAATTTGAAATTTCAATTTTTCTCAATTAGTTAAAAAACAAAATTATTTATTTGAAGCCGATAACTTTTTCAAGAAAAATAATGGGAGATGTAATAATATATATTTGTTAAGAGGAGAAGAGGAGGGAACTTAAAATAATTGTATAGAGTATTTTAGATGAAGGCAGTCATCTTATATTCCCAGAGAGCCAATTGATTGAACATTGGATAGAATCATCAAGTACAATCATTTAAATTTCAGATGGTTGTACTTGTGAATGATTACAAATACGAACATTGTGATTGCTGCGGTGTCTATTTGAAATATCAACGATATACAGAGTGGATCACCCAATTTTTTAAATACCAGTAGTGTTTATAATAATCTAGAAAAGAATAGGGGAAGGGGTTTAAACGTTAAACTAATTGTACACAAGTTGTTTACCAAAAGTGTTTGTAAAATCTAATCGATTAAAATACTACAGCGGTATTTAAATATTAATTATATCGTGACATTGTTCAGATAAAAATTTAGCCCTAAACATCTACCACCTAACAGAGTGGTGAAATTAAAAAAAATGGCGATTAATTGAAAATTAATATAAGAAATTTTTAAAATCTAAATATTTCAAGTTTATATTTTTGTGTTTTACTTTATAAAGAGTAGTTTTCTTTACAATCAGGTTGTTAGTGGGACAGAATGGAAACTTTTTGCAAATAAATATATAATTTCTAAGTGCAGGTATTTAGAAACATATTTACATATTTTTTTTTTTAAGTTAATGTTGCAGAAATATTTTTAATATTTTTTTTATATCGGTCTAAATTTCTACTTCTATATAGAAATTAAAAAAGTTTTTCAAACGAACTTAAGTGAAAATAAGAATTCAATATTTTTACCTAATATGCGTAGTATAAAAATAAAATCATTTTGTGGATTTTTTGTGATTTGGCAAAAAAAAAAAAAATAATATTTTCAAAGAAATTTCAGGGTAAATACGCTTGTTTTTTAACAAAAACAAAATTAAATTAAAGTAATACAAATTTAGAATAAAAAGTTTATTTACTTAATTATTTGCGTTATTTAAGAAGAGAAATATGTAGAATTTTTGGAAAATACTTAAAACAAGTAGAAAAGTACAGCAAGTTTTGTCATTTTAAGTCACTTTAATATGCAAACGTAATTGAAAATTTGCGTTAACGTTACAGGGTCTTAAAAAGTGTTATTTATTTTTATCAAATTTTATGTTTATGCGATGATGTGTATAGGAATTATAAACGAAAACATAATTCAGGGAGTGGTTCCTGTATGGGTGGTATTGTGAATTATGGACAGATTCTCTTGAAACTTGGTAGCAGCATTTTCACTTAAAAAAAAATTATTTTTGATGAATTTGATTTAAATACGGATATACTTGAAATATATTATGACAATTTAACCTATTTTCGGGAAAATTTTATATGGGAGCTAAGTGAAATATAATGATTAAATTTTAACCAATTTTATTGTGATACATTATTCGCCTAAAATAATCTTAAACACTAAATTTCATAAAGTTACCTTTAAAACTGCGGCCAACATATTAGCAGAAAATATGATTTTTGATGCACGGGCAGCCGGACGGAGAGAATTTTACGCAATTTTACATAAAATTTAAAAGATATTTTTTCGATATATTAATGAGTTAATTATTGAAAAAAAATTATAAAAAAAAACGTTATACACTTCCCTAAATTAAGGGCCATTTTTAGCGATTCTATCCCACTGTGCACCTATATATCTGTAGTAGAGTGTGATGTTATTCTATTATTACATACCAACAGTGTATACTTTCAAAACCCCCAAATGTCATTGTCCTTTTATTTGCTTAAGTATAATTCTTGACGAAAATTCCTTTTGTCCCATTCTATTTAAGTTTTACTCTAATAAAGCTAAAAATTGGTATTGACAACAATTCATAATTAACAGTTTTTTAAAACTTTATTAAATTCGAAGAATTTTATTTTTAACACTTCCAATACATATATTCTCCAGCATAAAAAAAAACATTTCACATTCATATTTTTTTCAAATCTGAACCCAGAACAGATTTAACTTAAGAACTTGAAGAAGAAAAAATACACAAAAAAAAAGAAAAAAATTCATTACCACCTTCCAAAGAAAGAAGGTACGAAAAGTAACAGTTCAGTAAAACTTCCGTTGAATTCACAAACAAATAAAAGCAAAGCTTCCGAAGAATTATATTAAGAATATAAAATGTAAGATTTCGAAAGCAATTGGTCACTAAAGGAAATCTGTTTAGAAGAGATGAAGGGGTTTTCATCTAGTTAAATAAAAGAATAGAGCGTGCTTATGCTCCATCAATTAACACCTGCTTATAAATGCATCAGAAATTATTACTATTATATATTTATTCTCAGTTATTTATTTGAACACATTACAAAAGAATCAATATTTACTGTCGCAGACTACACACAAAGATTTGTTGAATCTGAAAATAGAAAACTCAGTCAGTGATGGTGATGGGTTTTAGAAAGAAAGAAATGTTTAGCGCCTTAATGTTACAATTGAAAATTACAAGGAAACGCCCTATATTTTAAACATATTCTTCAAATTCTCTTCTTTTTTTTTAAATAAAGGTGATGATGGATTTCTGTTTAACAGCATTTGATTTATTAGGAAGCAAGATTATAATAGTTTTTTTTTTCTATTTTAAAGATCAATCACACATTCTTTCATTCATGGTAAATAGTATCTTTCTCTTCGAAATATTGTTGATTTATGAAAAATTGTTTGTCTATTTGTTTGGTAGATTACCATAGTGACCAAGATTCCATTTAAAGTCGTCACACTTGTTTACATTTCTGGGACTTACTCGTTCGCATTTGTTTACTTATGTTGAACATTGTAGACAGTTTGGGATAGTTTAAAGTTTGGGTACTTGTTTTACGCACATTTTTTTTATTATTTTTTTTTTTTTTTAATTGAAATTATCAATGAGGTAATTGTAAGGGTAAGGGGGCTTACTTTTTACTACTCTTTAAATGGCAGCAGCTGCAGCAGCAGAAGTTGGTTGTTAGTTGTTAATATGTTTTGTAATGTTGAATTTCTAGGCAGAAAGTCTGGCAAGGTTTCGTTTCAAAGTTGGAAAGATTGTATCATGATCTATTATTAAATCTTTTTCGTTTTAGTAATTTTCTTTTTGTTTATTTGTAAGTTGTTGTCTTTAGTTCCATATGCTATGTATGTTGTAAAGTATTATAGACGTTTGTTGATTTTGTCATTTATTTGCCATTGTTAGTTGTATGAAAAATGTACTGTTGTTGATATATTCGCTGTTTTGTTTGTTCGTTTGTTTATTTGTTTGCCAAGATTTTTAACTCTCCGTTGATCAATATTTGTCCACTATCAAAATACCACCAAGTCAAGTACTCGTACAATATATGAAGTCATTGTATACATATATTTATACTTATATATATAAGTATGTATATGTATGTGTGTTGTTAGGTATTTGTATGTTTAGATTGTTTTTATTTTCTTTCAGCTAAAATGCCTTTAAGTCTGACAATTAAGGTTGTTATATAAAAACGAAAGCAGCAAAATTCAAATTCAAAACTATTTTGATGCTGATGACAAAGAAGTAAAAAAAAAAATACTTGTGAATTTTTTTAATTACTTTCAGTGGAATTCCAATTATCTGTATTGAATTCAAAAGTTTCTCTTCCCATTTTATTTAAGTAATAATATTGATCCACCTAATACTTTTAAATGGGATTAAACATCAGTAGCAAATAATAAGATTGCATATTCTTAAGACTCTCAATAAAGTTTCCAGACAATATTACGCTTTCGATTCTCTAGTTACAGTTAATTCTAAAAGTTAATGAACACATTGTATAAAAATGTTGAGTGAAGGGGATGGTTTCGTTCCTTATCGCACTAACCTGATGGTATACATGGACAGTTCGAAACGAAGAGATAGAGTTACAAAGTCTGTCGACTTTGAAAATGCAAAAGTATCTCCTTAAACTATCTGATCTGTAGATTATTTTTTAAGCTAATTTATCGAAAAAATAATTATTTGAAGATAGAGAATCAGAAGTATCTAAAGAAGCAGCTAAGTTTTTCGATTTTTTTAAACGGTGCACGTCACTCCATCTTAACTTCTTATTATTTATAGTACATATGTACACCCAACTGAAAATTAAATGCAACTCTAATTTATGGGCGGGGGATTCAAAATTCAACAACTATATAACCTTTACTATACGTAATAAAAATTATCACTGTTAAATTGCTTATATTTGATATTATTCTAAGCAATTATTTGATCTATCCGAAGAAAAGTTGATTTTCAGATTGCGGGGCTGTAGAATTTATAGAAAAAAATCGCTACATTACTGGAGGGTTTATTCATTAAATTGTAAAGAGTCTTTTTATCAAAAAAGTTACAAAAGCTGACCTAAAAACCCACAAAATATTTGTATAAAAAGTTCCTGAAAAGAACGCTGAAAAAATGTGGAGGCAAAGAGAGGATGAAAATTATTGAGCTGAATTTATTTCAAAATTATGTATGCTATCTATGGGACGATGCAACTTTTGTACTGGCCAGTGTTGCCACATATCAAAATTTATCTATTTTTTAAGTTTTTTTTAACACCTTGGAAATATTAAAAACTTTTTATAGAAAAACAAATTTTCTTTTCAAAATTTATTATTTTGTAATTTATGCTCAAATAGTAATAGCATCACTAACGAAAATACTGCTTTGACTAAAGAAATATAAATTATATTTTTCTTAATCTTTGTTTATTACATATGTGCAAGAATTTTCTTGATCTATAAATTTTTGGAAAATATTTCGGTTTAAGTAGGGTTCTGAATTAAAACATTAAATTGCTTTGTCTGAAAATGTATGCGAAAAAAGTACACAAAATATTTTCCAACTGATTTTTATTAAGAATTTGCAAAGGAGATCAATAACTTAAAAACTGTTTTTTTAGTTAATCAGAATTGTTCGACCAGAATTAGAATCTAAAGATTAAAAATAAACCTGCATTAGGGAAGCCAGAGTTTAGAAAAAAGGATACACTTCGCATAAAGAGCCATCCTTAGAATGGGTCACTGAAAAACACCCCGTTAAATGCAAAGAAAATTGCTACATGATTAGAAGAGATTGATGGCTTCAGTGATACTTATTTATGAGATTGTAGGGTAAAAAATTTACCTCTTATAAGGTGAAGTTAAACGAACAGGTTGATTGCTTGCTAACACGGGAGATCGACGTGTTTTTATTGGGCCTGAACCACTGTTAGGTATTTCTGTGAGATAACCCAGAAAAAGATCAACTCTTGGGTTGAGAGAGAATTTGCTCAACTATGTAAGAATATATATGGACTAAGGCAGACTAAAAGGTTTGTTTCATTATACCGGTGAAGATTCCAAAAGTTGTTTTTATTTGAAAATATTTAAGGATTATTCACCGTGCAATGTGCGCTTAGATACTATCAGCATGTCTTAGAGACTGTTGAAAATAGTCAGTGTAGACTTGATGAGACATCTGAACATTTACACTGAACATTGTCTTTAATCTTTAAATTAGCTTGGATTGGGCGAGCGTCAAAGTCTAATAGCTAACTAGTCTAACAATTTAGCTTTTTTCTCACTTACCAGTCGTTGAAATTCAATAAAAAATATATTTCATAACCTGAAAAAAGTTTATGTTAACAAAAAACGCCTGCTTTTTCTCATGTCATCCGATTGTAGCCATAAATTACTTGTATCTATGAGCTGTAAATGCTATTAGTGGGCCTTATCAATACAAAATTACCACAATGTAAACTTGTTCAATTTCAAGAACTTGTTCTTACACATTTTTCTTTCTTTTTTTATTTCTAGGCTGTATTATGGACCGTGTGTCTCTTTGTTTTTTTTTTTTTTTTTTTTTTTTGAAAACTAATACAATTTATACAAAGGTGATCATGTTATTTTTAGTTTTACTTTTTTTTCTACATATGATATTAATTTATGAGTAGCATTATTATTATTTTTTTCATTTTAACCGTCATTAAACATTGACACCTGCTCACTAAACCGCATCGTAATGTATCGGTTTTCACCACTTGTCTGTTCGCTCACAGTAACCACCTCTTGTTTTAGTTGTAGCTCAAAAGCAAAAAGGTATCTTGACCTAAACGATATAAAAGGATCTAATTGTTGTTTTACATGTTTATAAAATTTACACGGTCTTTCAACCATCTAAACTGTATCTACAATGAGGTCCTTTTTATTCTACTAAATGGTCTTTATATTTTTATTTGACTTCAATTTTCTGGCATTGTTTGTATGCCTTTTTTTACATGTTGCAATGATCTTGTTGGCTTGTTTATGGTAGACTGATCGTTTGAACGTTTCTTTTGTTTACTCGACTGTGTGTGTGTGTGTGTGCTGTTGTTCTTGTTATTCTTTTCACAAATTATTTTGTTACGCTTTTATCCTTAAGAATTGTAGTCAGTCCATTGCTGGCAGTTTTTTGCGATAATGATCTTTGGTGTTGTGTTGCTTGGTTGCTTCTTTGGTTGGTCTTCCTTAGTTTTTTTTAGTTTTCGTGTGATTGTGTTTGAAATTGTTTTCGAAACAATAGGAGTCAACAATTGCTATAGTCGGTCTGTCGTTTGGTCGCAAATTATTTGTGACCATAATTAGATTGTGGCCTTTGTAGGAGGAGGTGGCTGCTTAAGACGTAATAGGTTTCAATTAATAATTGTTTGTCATTGTGGCAAAATGGGCGACAAATTTTTAACACCTTCCATAACACAACATGATCATTATTAAGGAGTACATAAGAGGAAATTAACAAAAGGGGTTTATTTAGGATTTGAGTCTCTGTTTTGGTTTAATGCCGAAAGAATTATTACTGGCCTTTAATAAATTATACCGTTATTTAAATATACATATGTTATTCTCACATATTTCAATATTCCAGTCCAATAATACTTTTCAAATTTTTCCTTTTTCTCTATACATATAACATAAGAGATTTTCCATTTCATTTCTTTTTTTTAACATTCTAAAATGTTCGAAACATTATTAAAACATGTCAATGCAAAAATTCTCTGTTGTACCGTTGAGATTTTCATGTCCGTCTATCGAGTGATGTTGCCTGATTACTTGAACATCAAAATCTCAGTCTGTTTATAAAATCCATAACAAGGCATCATCAGTTACGGGGAAATTGTTGAAAACAAGCAGCTAGCAACATGTTTCAATATTATAACAACTTTAATAACAGCCACAGCAGCATCATGCTCATCACAATAGAATGGGGAGGGAGGACAACGGAATCGAGGAAAGAATGTTTTTCGCGCTTGTCTGCCAAATTATGACAAGTGAAAAACGAAATGGCGCCTGTTACTGGAAATAAAAGAAAAAAATATATGCTGTTTAAATGTATAGAAATCTCCAGCGACACAAATGTTACACAAACACGAGGAAGCATGTCAATACATTTAAAGTTTTTATACACATACACACACAAATACATACTCGTATAATTTTCTTTTTTTTCAGTATTTGTTACATTTTACATTACAATTCTTTCAAATACATGGTGAACTGAAAAAAAAAATTAATAGAAAATAAAACATGGACCACAACATGTGTAAAAATGGTGATTGTTACAACATGGAGCAGCTACACCAAACTAAAATGTTCATTTAATGTTTTACTTGTACCTCATATGTTTGTTGGAACATATAAAAAAAAAAGAATCTTGTTGAATCAGTTGGTTAATGATGATGATTTTTTTAAATCGTTTAAAATACAAATCAAAGCCAACAACTCTAACAACATGAATCTAACACAATATTATTGCCACAAAAATGGTAACGGCGATTATGAACATACATATTACATTATAATGAAGCACGGGTAAGTATAAAAGAAAGTCAATCTTTTGGCTAGAACTTTTCTATCTCCTTTTCATTTTTTTTTATGTTTTTGATTGAACGCCTGTTCATTTTTTTACTTGAATCTATAAATAAATGGGGGAGCTAAAGTTTAGTTAATTTTTTGCGCTTTTCATTTTAATTTCCTTTTAATAAACGACATCAAGTGTTAGTTACACTTTTGAAAAGTTATGAGCAAAAAACGGCAGCGTAAAACATTGAGTTTATTTAAGGAATCGAATGTAACCACCATTTAACCACAATTCTAAAACACTATTCAGACGTCATTTACAGCTGTGTTCCACACACAAACATCGTCAATGTCAGGGTAACATTAGAATTAACTATGTTGATGGATGGTTGATTATGTTGGTGGTACGATGATGCATTTCAAATGTTGTTGTTTACAATTGTAAGTTTTTCAGCACTTACGGTTGAATTAGTATAGAATTTGGCGTGGTCTTATGGGAATTTTTTCTTAAAATAATTAAAGATTTTTATATATGTTTAAAAATTTGCGTAATTCGAATTGCGCATAAAGCTTGCTAAATAAGAATATAGTATATATCAAGTATCTTTCATAAAGTAGTATTAATGACAAGAAAGGTCAAGTACTCGATTGGAGATTATCCTGGAAGTAACACATTGAGAGAAAGACGGTGAAGACTTACATAATATGGATATCCTGTAGAAGCAATATGACCGAAATAGGACATAAGCCCAATTATTATGTACACAGAAAAAAATATAAAAATTGACTTCAATTACGAAATTGCTTATATTAATTAAATTTTTGTTTAATTTTGCACCAATCACCATAATAATAATATTAGCAAATTGGAATATTTGATTTTGGCTTTAATTTCAATTAATTTTTTTTATTAAATTAATTAGAATTATGATTGAATGTTTGTCTAAAATCAACTAAGATTTGTATTAGTTCAATTCTACAGTTAATTAAATCCTTCCTTCAATAAAAACGCGCGGATTTTAATATAATTATTTATTTAATAATTAAAAATATTTAAATAAAATTAGACGAAAAAATATAAAAAGCTCCAAATTTGTTTGGGAAAAACAGAAGTTGGTATATAGTTTAGTTAATATAAACCCGATTCTTTTAATTTTTGACTTCGAAAGTCACATGTTGTTCACATGTGATTATTGATGATTTTCAATGAGATATATTAGATGCCAAGACGTAAATATATGTCAAGCTTCATTTCCTTCCAAAAAATTTTGGTGTTATACGCTTTGGTGTATACGTATATGCACGTTTCTGTAAGTTTATATATATATATATATATATATATATATATATATATATATCTATATATATATATATATATATATATATATATATATATAGAACATCTTTGGGGAAGATGGTTTATATCTTTGTGAGGCAGTCTTAGCTTTCACCGTATTAGTGGCAATGGGGAAATGGCTTATAAATGTTCAAAAAATAGTTGATATATTACCGATGCTTAAAGAAAATAGATAACAAAGCTCCGGTTAGAATTACTAAAAACTATAAAAAGACAAAGTCATATCTCGAAGTACCTTGCAATGTGAGTCCGAAATAAACTCTTACTTCGACTCTGAAAATCTCAACTATGATCTCCATGACATCATGTTATAGTTGGGAGCCCCCTTCAAAAGTTTAAAAATTAGTTTAACTAATAAGCTACAAATAACAGTAAAGATCTTTCAACGGCTAGTGCCAACACTTAGAAGGCTGATTAGTATAATAATCGGCTACGAAATTAAAGGCTCACTTAGCTCACATTAAAATATCAGATGACAGAGTTTGTAGACCATGGAGCAAGAACCATTAGAGCATTACTTATGCCAATGTCCTGCGTTCGATCGCATTAGGAGCGAAAATTTTCAAAGCAATAAAATAGTAGGCTCGAAATATCATTAGAATCTGATTGGAAAATCTTTAAGGAATTATCTTGAGGAAATTAAATTCTTAGCCCTGAAAGGTTACACTTATTTTTATGGAAAAAAGTCAATGAGGGTGGTTTTAAAAATTATAATACTGAAAATTTACAAAATATATCTTATTGAGTTATTTGTTTAAAACGAACACTAAAAATTACAAATTTGGACCTATAAAGTTTTACACACAAAATTACAAATATCTTTCAAAGTATTTATGGTGTAAGATTCATTGAGATGTCATATTAAAGGTATTAAAATTATCTTTAAAATGATGTATAACATGACACTTTTATCAACATTAAAATGATCCATATCTCGCTATTTATTTATTTATTTCGCGGGTAAATATCTCAAAAATTATAGTTTTAAAATTATTTAAAAAATATATGTTAATGGCGAAAATGTTTTCTATACCCTTGGTAAGTGGTATTTTGGGATTCGCAATAATTTATGAGTCATTACAAAAAATTTCATAATGAATACGAAATTATTATTTCAACTTGTATTATTTCGTTTATAATCAAAGAGCAAAATCGGCAGTTGCTTCCACAAATCATGCAAAATTTAATGAAATTTTCCAAGAATATTAACATTAATATGATTTCCGCGATGGTTCGCGATTTACAATACTTTTAAAATATTTTTGCAAAAATCAATTTTGATAATTTCTTGGTGCTACTAAGACAATTCACAATAAATTGGTTATAAATAAGGAACAGAAAACATTGTATATTATAAAATTTAATATGTATGTGTACCGAGCCTCTTTTTCGCCCACTTCTATCATAGTTTGATAATTTTTTTTACCACTGTCATTTAAAATTTTAATGAATTTTTAAATTTGTTTTCTAAGAAAAAATTAGTGTGGCATTCAGTCAGTACTTCCTTCAACGATTTACGTATGTGACATGTTTCATTTTAATCGGTTCAGTAGTTTATAAATAAGGACAAGCCAAATAAAGTAAACAATATTATGACTTAAAAAGGGCGTAAAAAGGGTGTGAGATCCATTAAAAACCTGGTATAATAATGGTGATACTCTATAAAACAACAACATAACCTAATAATATTTGGATTAGATAATTTAAATGTATTTTATTTTCAATATATTGAAAAAAGAGCTATGAAAAATTCAAACTTCAAAAGGCTATAAAACCAAAATTCGAATTGAAAAACTCTTTGGGAGTTTTATTATATAACTCGTACTCTTTCATTTTGCGTTGGATTTATTGAGGCAATTTTATCTTGTTGCACTGTGTTGTATAAAATAATAAAAAATGCGTTTGATACTGATACTAGTATTTGGTGTTAAACAAGATACAAAAAATGTTATTGCTTATCGCGATTCACGAATTAATCTTTATTTTAATTACTTTAAAGTCAAATCTTTCGAAAATATTTTAAGGACAACATGTTTAAAAGTTAGTGTAGTTTTTTAAAGTTAGATTTTAGCAATATTTTTTCATATCCATCTTCTAGTTGCTTTATTCAATTAAGTTTGGTATGCAATTTACAACCTTAGTTGTCAATATCCGAATTAAAGAATAATTTTTGCAAAGGTGTTAAAACAACATTTTTCTATAGAAACAGCTACAATTCAAACGTATAATCAAAATTCAAATAAGTTATTATTAAGTGAGCTAGTCGACTTTTAAGTATTCTAAGCAGTAACAATAAACTAAACTAAATTGAACTGAACTGAATAGAAGCACATTTTCAATACTTCGAAAGAACATCAAAATTGCTTTCGACAAAATATTTCTTGATATTTCTTGTCGAAAGTAATATAAACATACATTTGTATTATATGACTTCAAAGATTATGAAAATGTTTTAAAAAATATTATTACCTTTTAAATGGAGTAGGTTTTAGATTTTGACATTTAGAAACTAATTTCAAAAGAGCAAAACAAAAAATTTACTTTTCCCAAACACATAATTAAAGGGTTTTTAATAAAATGCAAAAATCTATAATAGAAAATAAAAATACATATATTTTCAATTACATGTTGGTGAACATTTCAAATTGTAAAATTTAATATTAATTACAAATGTCTCTGAAAGAAATTTTACAATTAGCGTGAGAAACGCATAAAATTATAATGTAAAATTTTTCCAAACTGATTTTGAAACAAAGAGAAATTATAATTGCAAAATTTAAGACAGGCCCCTTTTTAGTTAAATTAAATACAAACTCCTAGTTTCTTATATGTTTTATTACAATTGCAAATTTATATACAAATACTATCAGAGACGTAGACTGACTTGAGGAATATATAAATTGGTACTATAAAGTTAAACTAACTTTATTTTTATTTACATACATGTGTATGTACGCCTATAAAAGTACATGATGTATGTGTGTTTTAATTTTTTACATGTATATCATTTACTTTTATATAAATACATATACATACATACATACATACAAATATATTTTTGTATAAGAGTATACAAGTAAATATGCTAATGTATGCATTACGCCATGTGACCTTGAAAAAATTATGCAAAAATCGATGTAAAAAATACTAAAATATGTAAGTGTTTTTTTTTCTTTCTTTTTAACTTCCACAAATGAAAAAAAAAAGTTTGAATTTAATGCGCCAACAATATCGTACGGGTTGGTGGTAGTATCTGTCTGATGGTGTAGTAACTTAGTCTGCATAAAAAGGGAAGCGAATATAAAAAATTATAATAAATGGTGCAAATGATTGTGTTGATGTTAAACACTCACATTTTATTGTGAGGGATTTTATTTGTAAATTTTTCGCGCCATGAATTTTTTCAACAGTGATATAGATTTTAAATATTTGGTTAACAAATTAATAAGTGAAAGAATGTTGGTTATTATTTAGTTTATATTACACGTATGTATAATATAAAGGCCTGTAATGTTAGCTTCAAACACAGGATTTTATTAAAGATCTATTTGGGTTGTAATAGGTATTCGTTTTTTAACTCGATTTTTGCTTCGGTCGTAAGGCTCTTTCTTTTTCAATCGTGAGTGTTCATATAGTAAATATGAAATAACTTTTTTTTTAATTTCAATTATATGTTTTTATAAAACGCAAATTTATATCCAGTCGTTATACTTTTCATAGGTAGATTTTTGCTTGAAATGTAAGTCTTATTGAAGACTGATTTTAGCCCTTTATGCTGTCTGATTTTAACTTCAGTCTTATATCTTTAGATACTCCAATTTTAGCTTTATTCACAGGTCTTTATATTGTCCGATTTTACCATCAATCGCAGATCTTAATAAAGTTAATCGCAAATGCTTATATAGTCTAATTTTAGCTTCAATTATAAATCTTTTTATATTCCTATTTTAGCTTCTGTCATTGGACTTTTTATAGTACGATTTTAGCTTCAACCTTAGCTAGTTTTAAGTTCATCGAGGATTTTTATAGTCAAATTTAAGGTTTAGTTGTGGGTTTTATTTATTCCGATTTAAACTCTAATCATAAGTTTCAATAAAGTATGATTTTAGCTTCAATAATAGGCCTAATATTTTTCAATTGTTGATTATTTAATAACCTTTCTTAGGCTTCTCATGTGGATTTTAATAAAGTCTGACTTTAGTTTCAATCGTTTCATTGTAGTACGATCATAACTGCAAATATGATATCCCTACATAGAAAAAATTATTACCTTATATTTTTCAATCAACACAGTTGTTTCACTTTATATCAAAATTTAATGAATATATTAATTAAATAAGGCAAAAATAAATTAAAAGAAATAGTAAAAATAGTAAAAATAAAATTCAAGAATTTTCTACCTGATTGCTTACAAAATTTATTAGAAAAATTATCTTTTTTAATTTTTTTACAACGATGTTTAATTGAATGAATTATTTTAATGATTACTGACTTTTTACTTTGTATATGTTGATTTTGGCCTCAATCGTATTTCTCTCAACTATTTCAAAAGCTTACAACATACTATTTCTTTATATGTATATATGACTAGAAAATTATTTTCATAAATGGTTGTAACTTTACAAAATAATTTTGCTGTTCATTTCTGGTAGATTTAGTTTTTTTTTTTTAATATTTCAAACTCATTTATGAGACAAAAACTAAAATCAGTACTTTTTATTTGTTCACAAAATAAAGCACTTCACACCATAATATTTGTATGTATATTTTTTTATTTATTTTTCATAGAATTATTCTGAAAACGTTTGCATTACATATTACGAGTACTTTTGCCATGTCTGGCTTTATTTCTGTCTCAATGCTTTTTTTTTGTTTATATGTATATAAGTAAAAAAAGAGAGAATGTGTGTATGTGTGTGTTACGACGCCATCATTAAATTTAAATAATTTTGCATAATTTTTGAATTTGACTTATGGAAGTTTGAATAAAAAAAAAGTAAAAAAAATGTACTACAGACACTTGTAGCATTTTATAAATAATAAAATAAATTCATAAAAAGTGAAAAAAGTGAAAAAAAAGAAATTGTTATAGGTCAGGTTTATGTACTTTTTATTTTAAAGCCATAAAAAAGTATTTCATGCATTATGTCTCGCTGTTATTTAAGTTAAGATATGGAACTTTTTGCTTAAAAAATAAATAAATAAAAAAATAAAAAAATAAAAAAATACTAAAAAAAATTACCTGAACACTAATGGAAATGAAAGGAAAAGTAAAATAATTTTTTTTTTTTTGAAAATGATAAATGTGATTTTAATTGTGCTTTCTTTTTACAACTTGTATATTTGGCAGCATTTTACTGGCTTGAGTTGTAGTTGACATTTTTCTACTTTTCTTATCATTTTGTCATGGCTAAAAAAAGTTCATCAGAAGATTTTTATGTCAAACTTTTTTCCTCTTATCAATATGGGGAAATATTAGTTGAAATGATGTTGGGCCAAATTTAAAGTTCGTAAGCAAAAGTTGTTGAACCTTTGCCTTAAAGACTTTTATGTGTTTCATCTTGATTTTATTTTTTATTTTTCATTGTAATCAAAAATAAATTGTCTCTAAGGCTGATATATTATGTATTCAAGTTGCTATTGG